>CM065591.1:75740910-76989860 GCA_033119425.1 Bufotes viridis
TTCTTAAAATGGAAGAAGTTAAGAACAGCCAGGACTCTTCCTAGAGACCCAAACTAAGTAATGGCGGGAGAAGGGCCTGGGTAAAAGAGGTGACCAAGAACCCAATGGTCACTCAAGCTGAGCTCCAAAGATCCTGTGTGCAGATGGGAGAAACTTCCATAAGGTCAACCATCACTGCAGCACTTCGCCAATTGGAGCTTTTTGACAGGGGGGCCAGAAAGAAGCCCTTCCACAGTATATGACACACACAAGTCTACAAAAAAGCACCTAAAGACTGTGAGAAACCAATCTGTCTTCTCTTTTCCAGCATTAGCTAACAACTAAAGGATCTTACCATGGTGATGGACCATGTGATTGGACCATGTGATGTGACGTCATCACGGGTCCTTTAGTTGTTAGCTGATGCTGGAAAAGAGAAGACAGATCGCAACTATGCGATCAAGTGGCTAAGGTAAGTTAATTTTTATTATTTTTAACCCCTTCATCTTCATTTTACTATGCATTCTTTATTAAGAATGCTATTATTTTCCCTTATAACCATGTTATAAGGGAAAATAATAAATTCTCCAGAATACCCGAAACCGGACTTCAGTGATGAAGTCTGGCTTCGGGTCTGGGTACCAAACATGGCGATTTTTCACACGCGCGTGCAAAACGCATTACAAACGTTTGCACCTGCGCGGAAAAATCGTGCATATTCCCGCAACACACCCGCCTCTTATCTGGGCGCAAACATGACGCCCGTGTGAAAGAGGCCTAAATCTGTGTTAGTGAACACTTCTCCTTTGCTGAGATAATCCATCCCACCTCATAGGTGTGGCATATCAAGGTGCTGATCAGACAGCATGAATATTGCACAGGTGTGCCTTAGACTGCCCACAATAAAAGACCACTCTAAAATGTGCAGTTTAATCACACAGCACACAATGCCACAGATGTCGCAACGTTTGAGGGAGCATGCAATTGGCATGCTGACTGCGGGAATGTCTAGCAGAGCTGTCCGTGCAGTGAATGTTCATTTCTCTACCATAAGCCGACTCCAAAGGCGTTTCAGAGAATTTAGCAGTACATCCAACCGGCCTCACAACCGCAGACCACATGTAACCACACCAGCCCAGTAATGGGTATTTTGTGTATGTAGAAAATGTTTCAGATCTTTGAGTTCAGCTCATGCAAAATGGGAGCAAAACCGAAAGTGTTGCGTTTATATTTTTGTTCTGTGTAGTTGGATGGACTAATTCTCATAAAACTGAGGAAGACAATTGGACCAAACAGAAATATCTATTTTTACACGGAAATTTAACGTGCATATTACTTTTAATAGCAGATGACTGTTCGAAGGCTTACAGTCCTAGAGGCAGCTGATGTCTCTAGAGGTTTTATATAAGCCGGTTTTCTAAGGGTAAGTGGTATTGTTTACTTAAAGAAACAGTGAATGTATTAGGCTGAAATCACACAACGGTTTTTGGTGCAGTTTTTTAAAGCCAAATCTAGAAGTAGTCCAAAAGAGAGGAGAAGTATCAAACTTTCTTAATCCTTTTCCTTAGTTTTTTTTCACCCATTCCTGGCTTTGGCACCAAAAACTGCACATGTGATTCTAGCCTCACAGTCTATAATCTGAAGCATGTAATGCTTGGATTTTTATAGTACAGAAAATGTGAAGAATTTTTTAGAGGACAACTAATTTCATGACTGCCTTTTAATATTGCATGTATGCAGATAATTTGAAGAGGTTTCTGGAAACTTTGTGGAGTGAGTAAACTTCTTTTGACTGTGAATGCGTAAAACATGGCTGCATCATTCCATTGTAGGGAACACGTTAAAGAGGTTTTACATGCATTTCAACTTAACAGTATGGGACTGCTGTTCCGATGGTCTCTGCTGGTCTTTGTTTACTTGTCCTGCAATGATGATGGGCCAAACAGCTGCAGCCAATCACTGGCCTCAGTGCATACATATGAGTATCACTGCTGAGGCCAGTGATTGGCTGCAGTGATCATGTGGATATATGACATGTCACGGCTACAGCACAGTAAACAGGGACCGGGGTACCAATGAAGAGGTGGATCTGTAGCAGCGTGGGGTTTGCCAGGTGAGTATTGGTAATTTTTTTCATTTAATCATGTTCCCAACTGTTTAGAGAAATCTTAAACTCCCTAAAAGTTTTTTAAAGGCTGCAGAATTTAAATACATACATGTACAATATTTCAATATGGATAAAAAGTATTGGCTGACTAGTAGGCCCACAAAAGACAGATAGGATGTTGCCATCCTTTTATTCAAAAAACAACCAAGTCCACCTACACCATTAGCAGCAACTATTGAAAACCTGGGGACACCATTATCTAGGAAGAAGGGTGATCATCAGCTTATAGCGCTATTTTGGAAGTCTAATTATTCCAGGGTGGGACTTCAATGTGCTACATGCAGTTCAAATTGACCAACATTCAAAAGAATTTTTCGAAAATGGTGATCAAGTACATCTGCACTAGATCGCCACATAGCCGTTTTTATGCAACCATTAATAGCAGAACCGTGGCTGCTTGTCAGGTAAACTGGTATAACGATTTATTTATTGAGGAAAGTGAAGATGAGTTATTACGTGTGATATTTTATCTTCTACCCACATATATATATAAAAAAAGTGATATTTTTTGTAATTGTGCCTTTTGAATTTGAAAACAAGGGCAAATCCATGATTAAAGGGGTTCAATCTATACATAAATTTGTAGTTCTGTACCCCAACTGTGAAGGTTCCTAGCTGCCCTGTTATAGGTAATGTCAACACAGTTTGCCGAAATCCCTCGTGTCCATAGGATACAAGATGCTAGTGGTCATGTGAAGGCTCAAGGATTGAATAGCAAGTGGATTTGTCTGGCACATGTGTTGATAAAGGCAGCAGAATCTTTGTATCTGTGCATGAGCTGGACACGTCCAGTTGACATTCAGCGCCTAAACCTAAGTGGAGGAAGTCAGGAACAGCTGAGGAAGCGGTCACAAGAACAAGCCATGTTCCTCCACCACTTACATCCTATGGACAAGGAGGATTCCGCCTTACTGTGTTGGCATTGCTGATAGCATGGCAGCAGGGGCCATTAAATTCACAGCTGAGGTACAGTAGACAATCAATTTTGCTTGCATGAACAGACTTTATAGTTAGTTTGTAGACTTGTTACAAATTTATTTCTAGGTTTGCCAACCCCTTCACCATGCAGTCAATTATAGAATAATTGCCTCTGTTGAATATATTGTATTTCTGTACTGTGTGTGCAAGAAATGCACTGAAATATTGTAAGCAAAGACCACTAGTTGCCTCCACTCTAAGGCCTCCTTTAGACAGATGTATTGTAGGTAAACTTACCCTAACACCTACTATTGTACTGTAGGTTTGGCTGGTGTCATTTCCAAAATATAGACTGTTAACTATGTAGACTACACCTGAACAACTGGGGCTTAAGATCATGAATTACAAAGAAGGAGAAGGGGGCTATGTCAAAATCAGAATGTTTTGTCTTGGGTGATACAACCCAACATCATGGGGATCTTGTTTGATCTTTGCTATGGGTGCCTCCTCTATGTACATTCCTGGTAAGGACACTGCCAAATTACTCATCACATCTCAGCTTTTTGGACACCTCTGAGCATGACATAGGGGGGTGGTTGATGGTTTATTGTAATCACATAATCCCATTCCTGGAATGACCAGCTGCTCTCCCCATAGAAGTGAGGGGAAAGATGGCCATGCTTGTGAATGCCCATCTCCACTGAAGACCATGGGAGCTAGGGAAAAAGTGTTTTCGCTCTTTTTGTAACTGCCATAGATTTCAATGGAAAGGGAGGTGTGCAAGCATAGCCACCTCTTTACTGACCATCTTTATGGAGAAATCGACCAGTCAAATATTAGCTGCATTGATATCATACATCTGGAAGGGATGAGCTTATTGCTGAGTGATATTGATTGTCAATAAATGCTTACATTGGGATAAAGACAAATTAAATGGGATATTTTCCGATTTTTACCTAAGCATGCTGCTTGCTGGTTTGCTGTCTAGAATACAGACATGTGTAATGTATACGCCTCCAGATGTGACTGGTATACTCATCATATAGCATGTAGCAAAACAACATATAAGACAATGAGAGTTGTTCATATCTTCCATGAACTGAACAGCACAGATTCTACCACATATATTCCTTGTCTCTGTAATGGAACAATTCCCAATGAAGGCCTCGATATTAATACTACTGCAATTCCAAAAGCTGAACTTTGATAGCTTTCAGCCTCCTACAGTATAATTATATTGTACGAGTAACCTCACTATCATTTTTTTTTTAATTAAAGAGAACTGATGTACTTCTTGGATATGATATAAATAAAATGAATATATTTACCAAGATGCTTGAATTGTATTTATTTATCATAACTCATGTTTCAGTTCATAAATTTAAAGGGAATCTGTCAGCAGTTTTGACCATGCTAAACTGCTGACAGCACTGGGTAGAGACTGGGGAGTGCAGTACAAACATAGCATTTGTCGAGATATTATTTTCTGGAGTAGTGTGAATATGAACTTTGATTCAGACAGATTCTGCTCCTGGACGTGCTCTGAAGGCAAAGCTAGACTATAAAATGCACTCTTCTGTCTGCTTCATAGTCATGCCCCTCTGCTGAGTGATTGCTGTAGTGGTCACCTGGTTGGATGCTACAGCTGTCAATCTGAGCAGTAGAGAGAGGCTGTGAAGCAGCTCAATATAGAAAGCAATAGAGAGTACTTCACAGTGAAGCTCTGCCTCCTGGGTACTTGCAGGAGCAGAATAAAACTTAATATTTTCACTTCCCCTGATAAAAACTACACAAAAGGCATAGTTGTATTGTTCTCCCCAGTTGCTACCTAGTACTGTCAGCAGTTTAAACAAGGCCAAAACTTCTGACAGACTCTGCTTATGCGAATGTCCACTTGAGGATCATTTATCTCTGTACACACAGTATATGACTGATACCGCATATTGTTTTTGACTCACTGGTAGTTTTGTTTCCTCTGCTATGTAAAGAACAGTTCTCTATGCACTGACTTGTACTGAGTTTGTGCTTATATACTGCAGCCAATCTGGATGAGCAGAACTGCAGTATAAAGCATGAGAGGAGAACAAAGCAGCAGCAACTTCATAGAGGCTTGCTTTGTTTTCCTGGTTCAAAACTGTGTGATAACAGGTTGTACTAGATGGACAGTACAGTTTCCTCCTTGCTATATCATTTAGCACATACAAAGTGCAGACAGTTACAATGGCTCATTGTATGAAGACTAGCTCAGGCTGTTGTGAAAATTGCATGGAATATGAAGTCTTTTTTTAAATTTTACAATATGTTAGGTAAAAGAATTGATCGTATGTATGGGTCTCAAACTGAGGCCAAAGCATCTTAGATGGGTTATGCCATAAAGGCAGTGCCTGTCCCCATGCAGTAGATATGGCATGTATACCTGCCATGTAATTTTCCCTTCTTGTTATTAAAAACACAAAAATATGACAGACCCCGTTATAAGGTATGGTGTGTATGGAAGGGTTAATTTAGTGGTTCTGCCAAGACTTTTTACAACAGCAGATACCAAAGCTGGTACCTAGCATGGATGTGAACTATACTACATTCCTAACTGATTAGTAAGTGTTCATCTCAGTGTGGCACCCAGGTTATAAATACTTCCTACAGCTCACAGGTTAGGCTCTAAATAATATGTCTTTTGAAGCTACCCTATGTCGTTGTTATCCACCATCTTGGGTTTTGACGCACAACAAGAGCTTACCAAGATCTAGTGGCTGAGGAGAGAAGTACAAACATACCTTTTGTAGAGCTTTTATTATCTGGAGTAGTGTGAATATGGAGTTTTATTCTGACAGATTCTGGTCTTGCAAGTGCATCAGAGGCGAAGCTAGACTATAATTTCTGTCTGTTTCATAGCCATGCCCCTCTGATTTAAAGACTGGACAAGTTTAATAGTATCCGTCAAAGGATAGATTTTGTTCTGGGGTGAAATTCAATTGCCAATATAGAAATACCCTGAATCTGGTGTTCCAGCTGTTGCAGGCCAAGTGTTAATCTGTCCGTAAAAGGGTATATTACAAAAAGTGTTACATTACAATTGCTGAAAGCATAATCCTGTAAATCTGCACGCACTATTGTGCATCTCATAGTGTATTTCTGTCCGTAAAAGGGTATATTACACTCAAAGTGTATATACAAGTGCTGAGAGGGTCATCCTTAATAACTTCACACGCTACCGTGCACACAAAGTGTTAAAATACAATTGCTGAAGGCATAATCCTACATATTTTTCACACGCTACTGTGCATCTCCAAGTGTATATCTGTCCATAAAAGGATACCTTTCATCCAGGGCCTAAATACTAGGCCTACAATTGATATTCCCCTAAATCAGTGGTTACTGCTGTGCCTGGATTAATGTAATACGCTACATAAATAAATAGGCAGAAAGTGTTAGGTGCCTGTAAAAAAAGGCTTGAATTTGAAATCAATACATTGGGCCAAATATTTTTTTTCTTATTGTGGTGCTTGGTGAATGGTAACAATGAGGAAAACATCTAGTAAGGGACGCGGTCGTGGTGGTGTTAGTGGACCCTCTGGTGCTGGGAGAGGATGTGGCCATTCTGCCACAGCCACACGCCCTAGTGAACCAACTACCTCAGGTTCCAGTACCCGCCAGAATTTACAGCGATATTATCCTGTTATCCTGCAAGTTGATGCAGAGGAAGGAAAAAAAAAAACCCTGTGAGGTAGAAGCCAACTTTCCTCACTTTAGGGGAAAAAATTCCTTCCCGACTCCAATCAGAATAACTCCCTGGATCAACGACCCCTCTCTAGTAACTATAGCCTGTAATATTATTACACTCCAGAAATACATCCAGTCCTCTCTTGAACTCTTTTAGTTAACTCACCATCACCACCTCCTCAGGCAGACATTTCCATAGTCTCACTGCTCTTACCGTAAAGAATCCTCTTCTATGTTTGTGTACAAACCTTCTTTCCTCCAGGTGCAGAGGATGTCCCCTCGTCACAGTCCCACTCCTGGCCTGGGGATAAATAGATGATGGGAGAGATCTCTGTACTGACCTTTGATATATTTATACATAATTATTAAATCTCCCCTCAGTCGTCTTTTTTGTAAAGTGACTAACCCTAATTTTGATAATCTTTCTGGGTATTGTGGTATATGGTAGTAAATCGATTTGCTGTATTTTTTGCCACATAAGACGCATTTTTATTCCCCATAAGTGGGGGGAAAATGTCCGAGCGTGGATGTATGCTACTGAACTCTTCCATTATGGAAGCGCTCATTAGTACCGGAGGACCAGGAAGCAGTGAATGCTCTGTACTCACCGCTTCCTGGTCCTTGGCTGTTGGCTGTGCAGTGGCTGCGCACAACGTGAGGGTGTTCTGTGACCTCACGCTTTGCGCACCAGTTGCACAGCCGGAGGCAGCATAAGGAGGATTGCGCTGGAAGAGAGGAATGGCGGCATCCATGAGCAGGAGAGGTAAGTGTTTTTTTTGTTTTGTGTTCTGTGACTGATGAGAGGCATGGGGGCTGAAACATGGCAATGGAGGCTGATATGGGGGCTAAAATATGGCAATGGGGGCTGATCTGGGGGCTTAAATATGGCCATTGGGGCTGAAATATGGCCATGGGGGCTGATATAAGGGCTGACATATGGCAATGGGGGCTGAAATATGGCAATGTTAGCTGACATGGGGGCTGAAATATGGCTATGGGGCTCAAATATGGCCATAGGGGCTTAAATATGGTAATGGAGCCTGAAGAGAGGCATATGGTGGCTGATATGGGGGCTCATGAGAGTCATGGGGCTGTTATCTGAGGTCTGATTGGGGGTCATTTACATTAGGGTCTGAGCTGAGGTCTGATTGAGGGTCTGATCTGAGGTCTTGTTGGGGTCCTATTAACATTGGGGGTCTGATTGGGGCTGTCATCTGAGGTCTGATTAACATTGGGGTCTGACTGGTAGTCTGACCTGATGTCTAATGAAAAATATTTCTTTCTTATTGTCCGCCTCTAAAACCTAGGTGTGTCTTATAGGGTGAAAAATATGGTAATATGAAATAGTGCAAAAAAAATAAAATCATACTTACCTGCTCCATAATGTCGCGACGACCTTACGAGATTTTGCTTCAGATCTTCAAGCAAGATGGCGGCGGCTAGCCTGTTGTGAGCAAATGGATCAGGTAAGTATGGTTTATTTTTTAAATTTTACACCGTTTTATGTACATCAGATGCTGAGATCATGTAGGGGTCAAGGGGTCTGAGGGGTACAATAATGGCAGGCCGGACAATCGCCGCTCCCTGTCATTGCACCCACTACTTACAAAGAAATGCGCTTCGTGGCGAAGTAGTTCGCCACGTAGTGAATTTTTTTGTAAAATTTTGCCAAGCAGAATTGGATCGAATTTTCCAATACTTCGCTCATCTCTAATTATGATCAGTATTTATCAAAAACCAATGTAATCTCATTGTATCAGTAATTTTCACTTGCAGGAGGTAAATTTACAATAAAAAAGAGATTGAGCTATTTATTTCCTATTTTATTAGTGTTTTCTGGTACTGTTATCAGTTGTAATGGGAATTTCCATTCATCATACATAATCCTTTACTGCCACCTAGTGGTCACAATCCTAAAATTCATTTTTATATAATTCATTTGTCAGATAAACATACCTAGTAGAAGTTTTAGACATGTCTTGTAATGAGATACATGTAACCCAGTAACTGCAGGAGGAGTATTTGCAGAAAAAGTTGTTTTGATATTTGCTATAGGATAAATGGCTAAAGAATAACACTGCTGCCTGAAATTTTTATTTTTTAAGAACTGAATACATATTATTTACTGTATTTTTCCACCATGAGTGGTCATTTCAATGTGGTTTCACATATATCTTAATTTATGCATACATACAGAGATTGCATTTATCACTTAGGGCAAACCGTACCTTGCCCTAGTAATTGCCCATATTTTATCCATGAATTTAAAGGGGTTCTGCAGTTTGTTTAAACTGATGATCTATCCTCTGGATAGATCATCACCATCTGATCGGCAGAAGTCCGACACCCGGGACATCACTCCCGCCGATCAGATGCTGATGATCATCAGATGCTGATGATCTATGCACTGATGCCCAACCATTTATGTTGCAGGATGAGGACATGTGAATACCATGGCAGCATGTCTCTGATGATGACGAAACACAGGTGCCAACTGCCGCAACTTTCTGCTGTGTGCAGATTGACGAGGAGGGCAGAGGTAAAGAATAGGTGGAAGATGATGTGGAGGACAATGAGGTCCTAGACCCCGACTGGACTCAAGTTCATACTAGTGACGTGTGCAGTTCTGAGGAAGAGGCGGTGGTCGCACAGAGGCAACAGCACAACAAAAGAGGGAGCAGGCTGCAAAAGCGGAGTGGCCGTCCCTGAGACAGTACGCCTGCTACTGCCCACCGCACCCAGGGACCTAGCACACCAAAGCCAGCTCCAAGGAGTTCATTGGCGTGGAAGTTTTTCAGACAATGTCCTGACGTCAAGACAGGAGTGGTTTGCACGTTGTACCATCAGAGCCTGAAACAAGGCATAAACGTTCTAAACCTGAGCACAACCTGCATGACCAGGCATCTAAGTGCAAAGCACAAACTGCAGTGGAGTGAACACTTTAGAAACCAAGAATGGTCTGAGGCTCCTCCTGCTCCCTCTTCTGCTGCTGTCTCTGCCTCTTCCTCCACCTCTAGAGTCACAGTGGCACCTGCCACCAAGCAAACAGAGGATGTGCCACCAACACCACCACCTCCGTCATCATCACCAAGCATCTCCACCATGTCACACACAAGCTTTCAGCTGTCCATCTCCCAAACACTGGAGAGAAAAAGAAAATAGTATACCCATCTACCCACCCTCAACCCCTGGTCCTGAATGCCATCATTTCAAAATTACTGGCCTTTGAAATGCTGTCATTCCGTCTGGTGGAGACGGTCTGTTTTAAACAGCTGATGGCGGTGGCTGTCCTACAGTACGTCGTTCCGAGCCGCCACTACTTTTCCAGGCGAGCCGTCCCTTCCCTGCACAACCAAGTGGAGGGTAAAATCAAGTGTGCACTGCGCAACGCCATCTGTGGCAAGGTCCACATAACCACAGATACATGGACCAGTAAGCATGGGTAGGGACGCTATATCTCCCTAACTGCACACTGGGTAAATGTAGTGGCGGCTGGGCCCGAGGCGGACAGCGGTTTGGCGCATGTCCTTCCACCACCGAGGATCGCAGGGCATTATTCTTTGCCTCCTGTTGCCTCCTCCTCTTCTACCATCTCCTCATCCGGTCAGCGAAAGACCTTCACCACCAACTTCAGTACTGCCAGGGGTAAACGTCAGCAGGCTATTTTAAAACTAATGTGTTTGGGGGACAAACCCCACACCGCACAGGAGCTGTGGAGGGGCATTGAAGAACAGACAGATGAGTGGTTGCTGCCAATGAGCCTCAAGCCCGGCCTGGTGGTGTGCGATAATGGGCGAAATCTCGTAGCAGCTCTGGGACTAGCCGGTTTGAGGCATATCCCTTGCCTGGCACATGTGCTGAATTTTCTGGTGCACAAATTCCTTAAATACTACCCAGACATGTCAGAGCTGCTGCAGAAAGTGCGGTCCCTCTGTGTGCACTGTGTGTCCCTCTGCTGCTACTCGCCTGTCTGTGCTGCAGCGTAACTTCGGCCTTCCCGCTCACCGCCTCATATGCGACGTGCCCACCAGGTGGCACTCCACCTTGCAGGTGCTGGAGAGACTGTGCGAGCAGCAGCAGGCGATAGTGGAGTTTCAGCTGCAGCACGCACGGGTCTGTCGCTCTGCGGAACAGCACCACTTCACCACCAATAAGTGGGCCTCCATGCGAGACCCGTGTGCCTTGTTTCGGTGTTTCGAGTACTCAACCAACCTGGCCAGTGCTGATGACGCCGGTCTTAGTGTTACAATACCACTTCTATGTCTCCTTGAAAAAACACTTAGGACCCTTTCACACGGGCGTGATTTCCGTGCGGGTGCAATGCGTGACGAGGACGAATTGCACTCGCACTGAATCCGGACCCATTCATTTCTAAGGGGCTGTCCACATGAGCGGTGATTTTTTACGCATCACTTCTGCGTTGCATGAAAATCGCAGCATGCTCCAGTTTCTGCGTTTTTCACGCAACGCAGGCCCCATAGAAGTGAATGGGGCTGCGGGAAAATCTCAAGCATCCGCAAGCAAGTGCGGATGCAGTGCGATTTTCCCGCATGGTTGCTAAGCGACGGGACCCGATCTTTATTATTTTCCCTTATAACATGGTTATAAGGGAAAATAATAGCATTCTCAATAAAGAATGCTTTGTAGAATGTTGATTAAGTGGTTAAAAAAAAAACTTAACTTACCTTAGCCACTTGATCGCGTAGTTGGCGATCTCTCTTCTCTCTTCAAGCATTAGCTGCAGTCTAAAGGACCTTTGATGATGTCACATCACATGGTCCAACAGCAACGAAAGACATGAAAAAGAAATGAAAAGATGGCCAAAAGATGATGGTCTTAATGAATGGCTCCAATGAGCTTTGTTCTGGTTCTGTATTTGGTATTTTTATATATATATATATATATATATATATATTCGTTTTGTTTTTTCATTTTTCTTCCCTGTCTTTCCTGAGCCATAACTTTTTATTTTACATTCACATAGCCGTATGAGGGCTTGTTTTTTGATCAAACTGTAGACCAATGCCTCATTGTTGCATAGCATATTGTATATTTATTATAAATTGGGCTAGTAGCCATGTTTAATTTTGCTGAGAAACAGTTGTTATATCAAAAGCATAGGGTTGAGGATGTGCGATCCAGCTTCATTCTCAAATGTTACACATTTGTATAGTCTTGATTCTTTTCCTCCCTTCTGGTATCGGGTGTTTTTAATTAGCAGAAGTCTGCATAGGGTCTATACATTTCTACTATCTCTCAGATGGATTTCCTGAGGGTTGTGACTCGGTGAACTCTTTATACCCATTCACATGGTGCAGCACGGCGCGGCAGCCATTACTGCCTTGGTGCTGTGCTGTTGGAGTGGTGGGGCTGTCTGCTGGTGCGGTGCTTGGGTGCCAGTGATCGCCGCGCAATGCTGCGCCAAAGTTAGAGTAGGTCCCCACTTGAAGAGGCAACCTTGTCGTGGTAAGTGGGACAATGCTTTTTGATCAAACTGTATACCAATGCCTCATTGTTGCATAGCATAGGGTATATTTATTATAAATTGGGCTAGTAGCAATGTTTAATTTTGCTGAGAAACAGTTGTTACTGTATATCAAAAGCAGTGTTGAGGATGTGCGATCCAGATTCATTCTCATATGTTACACATCTTTACACATTGACCGTGTGTACCATGAATTAATTTAGACGTCATGGCAGAAAGGACAGGTAAGTCATTTTAGTGCAGGGTCCCATCTATCACACTGCCGTAGTTGTCCCGTGAATGTATTGCGGACCACATTTGCGGATCCGCAATACACGGGCACCCTTCCGTGGTCATTCCGAATCACGGGTGCGGAACCTTTCATTTCAATGGTCCGCAAATCCGGAGATGCGGAACGGAATGACGGAACGGAACACTACGGAAGCACTACGGAGTGCTTCCATGGGGTTCCATTCCGTACTTCCGTCCCGCAAAAAGATAGAACATGTCCTATCTTTTTGCAGAACGGGCAGATCGCGGACCCATTCAAGTGAATGGGTCTGCAATCCGCTGCGGCTGCCCCACGGTCGGTGCCTGTGCATTGCGGTGCCGCAATTTGCGGCCCGCAGCACAGGCATGGGACAACTACGGCTGTGTGAAAGAGGCCTTAGGCCCTTTTCACACGGGCGAGAATTCCACGCGGGTGCAATGCGTGAGGTGAACGAATATTACCCGCACTGAATCCGAACCCATTCACTTTAATGGGCCTGTGTACATGAGTGGTGATTTTCACACATCACTTGTGCGTTGCGTGAAAATCGCAGCATGTTCTATATTCTGGTGCTGCGTGAAAATCGCAAGCATCCGCAAGCAAGTGCGGATGCAGTGTGATTTTTCATGCATTGTTTGCTAAGGAGACGAAGGATGAGTTACCCGGGACCCCATTTACTTTATTATTTTCCATTATAACATGGTTTTAATGGAAAATAATAGCATTCTTTATTGAGAATGCTAAGTAAAAGATCCATTGTGGGGTTAAAATTGAAAAAAATGTAACTCACCTCATCCACTTGATCACGCAGCCGGGCTCGTCTTCTTTCGTCTTCTTCTTGCAGGACCTGGCTGGAAAATGCACTTCGGTGACATCATCGCACTCATCACATTGTGAGCGCGGTGACGTTAGCGCAGGTCCTGCTGAATGAAGATAGAAGGATTCCTCAATCTTCATTCTGCAGGACCTGCGCTGAAGTCACCGCGCTCTCCACGTGGATTACGTGACCTTTTGCAGGTCCTTAAAGAAGAAGAAAGAAGATGATGTCCGGCTGCGCGATCAGTTGGATAAAAAGGTGAGTTAAATTCATTTTTTTATTGTTAACCCCACAATGGATCTTTTACTTAGCATTCTGAATGAAAGAATGCAATTATTTTCCATTATAACCATGTTATAATGGAAAATAATAAAATATACAGAACACCGATCCCAAACTTGAACTTCAGTGAAGAAGTCCGGGTTCGGGTCTGGGTACCACATACAGTTTTTTCTCACGCGTGTGCAAAATGCATTTCACTCGCGTGGAAAAAACTGAACAACGCAACGCAATCGCAGTCAAAACTGACCGAAATTGTGTGCACACTCACTCGGGTTGCCTGCAATTCACAGGACGCATCTGCAACGCCCGTGTGAAAGAGGCCTAAGAGGTCACCATGTCATGAATGAGTATTTATATCATGAATATAGCATTAGCATCTTGTTTGTATCAGGGTAAAATATCTGTACTCTGAGCCCTAAAGGGCAAATCATCTGGAGGTCACACAATACACACATGTCCGCATGTCCTAAGCTCTGCCATCATCATTGTACAAACCCATCATACATTGATTGGATTTAATATTTTACTTATAAATTAATTTAATAAAAATTGTCCCTAGAAGGAAGTGAACCTGGTACCCATGAAAGAAAACATGAAGCTCTAATATATTATAAAGCATCACATTTTATTGTTATATTATTTCATGGTAGGATATCACTCAGTAACGTTAATGACATATCAGCAACTTTTGCTCCATCAGCATCAAAAGTGAAGCAACGAAACCAGTTATAGGACACATCAACCAGTTTGTCACAGTAACTTCCATCTGATATTTAATGGTAAGTGGTTAAAAGTAGTCTCATGGTGGATTAGATTTTTCTCCAGCATCTGTAGAATGGCAGCAGGAAATAGATATGAAGGACGCGTTCATCAGGTTTCTCACATTCATGGCCATCTTCTCGGATCTTCTCTCTGTCTAAAGGCTTGTCCTGATGTATCTGCTGAAACACATTAGACAACTATTAGAAAGTGTATGTTTATGTAATAATTATATGTAGCAGTAAATGTCTATCATAACCTGTGCCATTAAATATTTTTTGCTATAAAAGGATGCGTTATAACTAGTCCTTCTTGGTAGAAGACCATATATATGGGCTATTGCCTACTGGAGTGATCCATGCAGAAAGTAGTGCAGCTGCTGGTGCATGTACCTGATGTTATAAGCTCTCCTCTTTTCTTCGGGTTGTCTACTCTTCCTGATGGTAGAGTCATATTGTCTTCCTAGGTAAGGCAGATGACTACTTCTGATTGTAAAGGGGCCTCCTCCTCTCCCTTAGGAGATAAATGATTCCTATAGGTGGTATTGGTGCCTCATTTGTCTTAAGATGGTATGGGTGCCTCCTCCAGACTCCAGATAGTAAGGAAGTCGTCTCCTCCACTTTCTGATGTTAATAGGGGGGCCTCCTCCTCCTCCCCTTTGTGAGACAAATGACTCCTCCAGATGTTAATGGCGCCTCATTTGTCTCAAGATGGTACTGGCGCCTCCTCCTCCAGACTCCAGATGTTAATGGAGTCTTCTCCTCCACTTTCTGATGTTAAAAGGGGGCTCCTCCTCCCCCCCTTTGTGAGACAAATGACTCCTCCAGATGTTAACGGCGCCTCATTTGTCTCACGATGGTACTGGCGCCTCCTCCTCCAGACTCCAGATGTTATTGGAGCCTTCTCCTCCACTTTTTGATGGTACTATATAACCTAGATGGAAGACAAACAAGAAAATATTTCAAACAAATATAACATGAGATCTTGATATAGTTATATGACATTTCACAGTACAAGCTCCATATCAAAGTAAAACCTGAAGAACTGATTACAGTGTCCCTCAATTACTATCACAGAATATTCAGGCCTGGCCTGTTGTCCATGTAGCACCCATTTAATACTAGAGTAATGCTACATTCACACTGGGTTTGCAGTGTCCATTTGCTGGTGCATCAATGCATCCATAGACCTTAATTACCAGAGAGGCCAAAAGAGTAACACTATGGCCTACACTGATATACCTATTTTCTGGCTGGATGGAATAGCACAGTCTGCTACACCACTCCATACAGAGGCATCCCACAAATACCCCTATATACTGGGGCAGATTTACTAATCCTATAGATGGTGTCTAGACCTGCAGCAGATTTATCACAGCGGCTCAGGCTGGATGATAAATGAGGTCTACCTGTACACCAACTATTATTTGTCTTACTTTGAGACAGTTGGGAAAATGTGTAGAAAGTCTAATTGCACCACTTTGCTTAACTTTGGAGACAGATTCTAGGAGTGGACACATTAGTAAATCTGGGCCATTTTGTGGTATAACACGGTTGATTTTGATGGATTTAGGTTTATTCCAACCATTTTTTTAACTTAGGAGAAAAGTAGACAATATATGGCATTGTATGGCTTTACTTTGCCAAAGGTTGGAGGCATCTGTGGGAGGTATATGTTAGGACATGCATCCAATGTATTCTTCTGACATACACTACAAATACCGTGTGAAGACCTTCTGATCAGCAGGACACACTAGTCAGACGGACTGTTGTGTTCTGATAAGGATTTTGGGTACTTACTTTTTATGGACGGCACATGCCCCAGCAGCTGAGGAACAGAGATCTTAGTCTAAAACAAAAGAGAAACCATCATGACTTCCATGACATCATACATATCGTCTGGTGATGGGAAGATAGATTTACTCCGGAGAGAAGTCAGGGATTTACACTACAGACATTAACCACAATTGTACTTACCTGTTCAGGAAAGTGATGTCACCGCTATTCCTGCTGCTGCTTCTGCTGAAGACGAATAACCAAGAAATGGGAGAAATAAATGACTTAACACTGAAGACATTATATAGGAAATGATATAAAGAAAACACGTTCCTGTAGTCGGGTCACCAGCACTTTCATCTACATAGACTATGTCCCTTCTGATCCTAGTTACATTCTTATCCCCAATAACTATAGCGCCCTCTGTCCCATCATTTCACTGCCCATTATAGACTTTCATTCCTCACCTGGGAATCTCCACGGCATTCATGGACTCGTCTTCCTCCCTGTATACATAACATAGAACATATTGTATACAGATATATACTTTATGGGGATACATGATTATATAGAGACAAAAACACATAGCAGATGACAGTAGGATCATATATCAACCACAGACTCCAGCAGTATAAATTCAGCTCTGCAGCTTCTTCCTACTTACATGATTGTCTTCAACATAGGACGAAACTCAAGTCCATTAAATTTAAAAGGTCTATAACAGAAAACACAGAGAAGGTTACGATTATTTAGACTTAGTCCTAAGAATTACAGAAAATCTCATCTATGGTGATGTCTCAATAAAAATATGAAGTAAAACCCCAGGATTTGTAAATCTTCAGCCCCCCATAGATTGATATTCTTATAGACACAGATCCCAGACTATTCCTATATCTGTCTGCCAAGAAGGCGTCTGCATTGTGAGATAAATACCTGAATGCTCGTGGTGTCGTCTTCACCATCTTTATCCATCTACTGGTGAAAATAAGACATATTACATATTATGATGAGGTTACGCGCATTTCTCCGTGGGTGGAGGGGATTTATCACAACCAGTAACTATGGAGCATTTCTCCATAGCAACAAACATCAATTGTGCTTTCAAAAAGGTTTCTGATTAATGAATTCTAGAATCCAGTTGGTTGCTAGAATCCATTTCTGATAAATCTCCTCCGTTGTCTTCATCCATTTTCTGTGATCTTCCAATGATTTACTTACGTCAGGTCTGGACAATCTTCATCGTCAGTCCCGGAAGTCACAGAATAGAGGAGACCGTGAGAACTCGGCATACAATGGACTCACTTACACAATTGCATCCATTTAAAGATTTAATACTCACCTGATTTGTGGTTCTGCATCTGCAAAAAATAAAAACATAAATGAGATTTGTAGAAGAAATGAGATTAGAAATGAAAAACGATGTGGTCCATCCAGTTGGATAACCCAGTACTATAGCACAATATGTGTCAGTAGTAGAGATGAAAAGCAAAGTCAGACTGAATATTTTTTTTTTTAATTGAGTTCCTTCCAAATCTAAATTTTGCTGATTTGATCAACATCAACCCAATCTGTTGAATTGAACCCAATCAAATTTAGAGCGATTCGCTCATCTCTAGTCAGTAGAAGATATGAAGCAGGACAACTACAGGGGTAAGTGATCATAAAATGGCAGAACTCACCCTGTACGCGGGTCACTGCTGCCTGCAATAAGAAGCACAGAGAGTAAGCAGAGGATATAAATGTATCACTGGGTATATAGATATATCCCAGTCCGTTACCTTGATGTAAGATGGCGTCTGCAGTTCCTTTATGTACAAAGATGCTGGAACCTGTAAATGTAAGAAGAGAACATATCACTGATGTCCCTCTGTCCATCTCATCTAATGGATTGTATGTGATCATGTGCTGGGGGAACTAGTGAAGAAATGAACCCCTTAAAGGGAACCTGTCACATTGCACTTGGTGTCTGAGCTGCAGGCGGCATGTTATAGAGCAGGAGGAGCTGAGCAGATTGATATAGAGTTTTATGGGAAAAGATTCAGTAAAACGTGTTATTTATTCATTTAAATTCCTGCTCATTCTGAGCTTTGAGGTCCAGGAGGCGGTCCTATCAGTGACTGACAGCCTTCCCTCTATGACTGTGTATACAGAGAGAGCTGTCAATCACTGATAGGACATTATGTGCAGCTTAGGCAAAGTTCACACTACAGTTATTTGTTCAGTTATTCCCATTGTTACTGTGAGCCAAAAGCAGGAAAGGTCAAAAAGACAGGACAGGTGCGGATCTTTCCATTTTACCGTATCTCTGTGTTCCCTGGTTTGGGCTCACAGTAAAGCCTCAGTCCGTGTCTGTGCTCAAATCCATGAAAAGTTGGTCATTAACGCCTCCATGAAGATGTCTGTGAAGGATCTGTGTGTGGTCTGTGTGTCCGTTTTTAGCTGTCCGTGTGTCATCCGTGTTTCAAGGACACTGTGCAGCTGAAATATAATTTTCAAAGCATCTCTTCCTAATGATCCATAAAACACGGATGAAACACGAATGCCATCCGTGTTGCATCCATGGATTTCACAAACCCTTAGACTATAATGAGCTGTCCGCAAATTGGGGATAAACACGGATGCTGACTGTATGCGTTACACAATTGTTTTGGAACGGAACAGAAAATGTGTCTCGGATGCGTACCCAAACAACGTTCGTGTGCATGACACCTAAAACAGTGATGTGTGAATACACACATTAAAATGAATGGGTACGTGTGCTGTCCGTGGAGAACACTGACATGTGAATGAGGCTTTACTGATGGAAATAACTGACCAAATAACAGAAGTGTGAACTTGGCCCTAGACGTGTCCTGTGTCTGCACATGGTGAAGCTCGGCACGCCCCGGGCAGACAGTCAGCCGTACATTATGGTTATGGACATTTCCACGGCAGAGATTTTCCTGTTTAGAGAAATTCTTCTTCCTTGGTCTTAGAAAGTCTACACTTTAAATCCTGAACCATTTCCACTGTTCTGTGTCAGTGTGAATAAGGTCCTGCTTTATGATAGAGTTTGTGCTTTATGTTTTCATCGGGGTTTCTCTTTATATTTTCTATGGATTAATTACTGCCTAGCCAAACCAAAGCAGAAAAGGTGAGGAGCACATAACACATGCAGACCATGAGCCCAGCCATGGACAACACGCTAACCACACGTCAGTTGTCAGGTGCACATGCTCCAACTAAGCCCAGCCCACCTCAAGTGAATGGCGGTTGGAAATGGTGCATGATGGGAAATAACTGACAATTTGGTAAGGTGTCTACATCTCCCCATTCCACAGATGCCATCTTCCCGGACAGCACACAATCCACACAAGCCCATCTCTACACAAATCCCCCGAGTGTAGACCTTCTGCTGGAATGACCTACATTGTGCCCCATCCAAGTAAAGTTCAGGCCGGGGATTGCCTGGATTATAATCTGCTCACTAAGAGAGAAATGTATCAAACTGGTGTAAAGTAGAACTGGCTTAGTTGCCCATAGCAACCAATCAGATTCCACCTGTCACTTTCCAAAGGAGCTGTGAAAAATGAAAGGTGGAATCTGATTGGTTGCTATGGGCAACTAAACTAGTTCTACTTTACACCAGTTTGATAAATCTCCGCTCACTAAATGCCTCTTCTACCCTAACTGTAGTGGACGGTAAATTCTGACTTACATATCCAGGGAAAAAGAGCGGATAGTCCATGTCCAAGTGATGGACCGGCCGTATCCACCCGAAGTCTCCGCAAATAGTCGCCTGTCTCAAATATCTCACAATAAACGCCTAAGATTAAGAGGAGAAGAAACATTACATGGAGGAAACGTATAGAAAGAACGGAAATGACCAGAAAATAAATGGAGGAGTATACGTACAATCCAACTCCAACCGAAATCCTGAAGTCAGTGTGCGGCCGGCGCTGCTTATATAACCTTCCTCATGATGTCACAATGAGACGCCATCTTCAGCCCCATGAGATTCCATTTAAAGCGGTACTGTCTATATACTGCACTATCACTGATATAACTGTATATACGGTTTATACTGAATCTTATTCTACAGATCTATACATCAGTCTGCTCAGCTCCTCCTGCTCTATAACATGCTGTCTGCATTACACTGCATTCTCATAGTGACAGGGTCCCTTTAATGACCTCGGACAACCCCTTTAAGACTTGTTTGATTTAACCTCTTATTATAGTTTTCCAAGTTTCAATTTCACTACTTCTATAATACATAGTAATACCACCCAAAAAAGTTATTGATTTACATTCCCCATATGTCTACTTCATCAATGGATCATTTTGGGAATGCCATTTTATTTTTTTGGGGGATATTAAGGCTTAGAAGTTTAGAAGCAAATCTTGAAATTTTTCAGAAATTTTCAAAAACCCACTTTTTAGGGACCAGTTCAGGTTTGAAGTCACTTTGTGAAGCTTACATGATAGAAACCACCCAAAAATGACCCCATTCTAGAAACAACACCCCTCAAGGTATTCAAAACAGATTTTTACAAACGTTGTTAACCCTTTAAGTGTTCCACAAGAGTTAATGGGAAATGGGATAAAATTTCAGAATTTTGATTTTTTCGCAAATTTACATTTTAATCCATTTTTTCCAGTATCTAAGCAAGGGTTAACTGTCAATCAAAACCAAATTTTTATTGCCCCGATTCTGTAGTTTGCAGAAATACCCCATATGTGGTAGTAATCTACTGTATGGCCACGCAGCAGGGTGTAGAGGGAAAGGAGCGCGTGTGGTTTTCGGAAGGCCGATTTTGCTGGACTGGTTTATCTACACCATGTCCCATTTGAAGCCCCCCTGATGCCCCTCCGGAGTAGAAACTCCCTAATAGTGACCCCATTTTGGATACAACAACCCTCAATGTATTCAAAACTGATTTTACAAACGTTGTTAACCCTTTAGGTGTTTCACAAGAGTAAATGGGAAATGGGGCTAAAATTTCAGAATTTAGATTTTTTTGGAAAATTTTCCATTTTAATCCTTTTTTCCAGTATCTAAGCAAGGGTTAACAGCCAAAAAAAACAACAATTTTTATTGCCCTGATTTTGTAGTTTGCAGAAACACCCAATATGTGGTCGTAAACTACTGTATGGCCATGCGGCATGGTGTAGAGGGAATGGAGCGCCATGTGGTTTTTGGATGGCCGATTTTGCTGGACTGGTTTATCTACACAATCTCCCCTTTGAAGCCCCCCTGATGCCCCCCCGGAGTAGAATCTCCTTAAAAGTGACCCCATTTCGGAAACTACAGGATAAGGAGGCTGTTTTGTTGGGACTATTTTTAGTGTACATATGATTTTTGGTTGCTCTATATTACATTCTTTGGACGCAAGATTGCCAAAAATAGAATCTCCATTTGCCATAAACTGTTGAGGAACACCTAAAGGGTTAACAAAGTTTGCAAAATAAGTTTTGAATACCTTGCCGGGTGTAGTTTATTAGATGGGGTCACTTTTATGGATTTTTTACTTTAGGGGTGCATCAGGGGTTCTTCAAATGGGACATGGTGTAAAAAAAAAAGCCATCAAAATCTGCCTTCCAGGAACCATATGGCGTACCTTTCCTTCTGCGGCCTGACGTGTGCCCGTACAGCAGTTTACTAAGTTTACTAAGGTTTATTTGGCTGTTAACCCTTGCTTTGTTACTGGAAAAAACGGATTAAAATGGAAAATTTGCCAAAAAATCGCTCTTTTGGCACCGTTTTTATTTTATTTTTTTGACCGTGTTAGTCTGAGGGGTTAGGTCATGGGGTATTTTTATAGAGCAGATTATTACGAACGCGGCGATACCTAATTTGTCTCCTTTTTTAATTTTTTTTTAAGGTTTAACACTATATTATCCTATTTGAAACAAACTAGAGTAATTTTTTTTAAAGTTTTTACCCGATTGTCTTAGGTAGGGGCTCATTTTTTGCAGGATGATAGGACGGTGTTTTATCGGCACTATTTTGGGGGGCATATGACTTTTGATCGCATGCTATTATGCGTGCAGCTTGCTACTATGTGCAGCTTGAGTCCCCAAAATGTCCACATCTCGGCTGCACTGACCTGCGTCCAGCCACCGGGCCTAGCCAAGAAGAAGCCCGGCGGTTGAGCAACAAACTGTTGGGCGTACAGATTTGTTTGCTCCACCATTAGATTTACAAAGTGGTCACTGAAAAAAGACTAAAGTAGTCATATTTAGTGAAGCCCACTGTGGAAATCTGGATTCCTGGTTGGCCTACAAAATCAGGAATTACGGGCTCAAAACGCTCTGGGGTACACCATGCAAGTTCACCAGTAGGGGGCTCAGGTGAACTTATGTGGTGGGCCGGAAAACTAGTACGAGCCCCAGAGCTGCTCATACTAGTGTGGGCCACAGGGTCCCGAGTATGGCAGTCCCCTTGCGCCACCTGGCGGCGTCTCCGCCGCCTTGGGGGCTCATCATCATCGCTAGATGATGATGAGGACACGGATGACAAAAGGAACATGGGGTCATCCTCGTCCTCACTGGGGCTCTCGGAGGCAAGCTGGGCGTATGCCTCCTCGGCCGAGAACGTCCGGCGGGCCATAGGGGAGTGTGTGTGTGCGTGATAAACCTTATTTGGTGTGCGTGTGTGTGGGGGCATGGGTGTTCGCGAACTTAACCTAAACCTAACAGACAAAAATAAATAAATAAATAAAGGCCCAAAAATGTGGAAAAAAAGAATTCAAACTCGCTGATCAACCGTCCGAAGTTAATCAGCGGTGGAGTGTGCAATGCGCTAAAAGTGGCCGGACGCTAAGAGCGCCGGCCACAATCAGCGTACGCAGAAAAAAAAAACTGCTTGTGGGGGAGGGGGCAAGCTGCAGCACCCCTGGGGGGTCTAGGGTCACACAGCTGTGCTGTGGACCCCAGACACCCGATTTTAGGTTGATGCAACAAAAACATTTATTTTTTTCCACTAACTTCCCTGTATATCCCTGCCTAACCTAACCTGTCCCTAACCTTGCCCTAAATACCTGGGTGGTGGTGCTGGGGCACATATGGGGGTGCTGGGGCACAGATGGGGGTGTTGGCTGCAGCTGTAGAGATCGACGTGCAGCACTCCTCTCTCTTTGGTTCACGGACACAAACGGAGGAGGAGAGGAACGCTGCAGTAATTTGAATCGCCTGTCCGCCTAGCCGACCAATGAGAGCCGATCCTGAGAGGTGATGTCACCATCTCAGGATCTCAGGACCAAAAAGACGACTGTGGGGAGATCTAATAACTATGTATAAATATATCAGGGGTCAGTACAGAGATCTCTAACAATAATCTATTTATCCCCAGGACTGTGACTGTGACAAGGGGACATCCTCTGCGTCTGGAGGGAAGAAGGTTTGTACACAAACATAGAAAAGGATTCTTCACTGTAAGAGCAGTGAGACTATGGAACTCTCTGCCTGAGGAGGTGGTGATGGGGAGTGCAATAAAGGAATTCAAGAGGGGACTGGATGTATTTCTGGAGTGTAATAATATTACAGGCTACAGCTACTAGAGAGGGGTCGTTGATCTAGGGCAGGCATCCTCAAACTGCGGCCCTCCAGCTGTTGTAAAACTACAACTCCCACAATGCCCTGCTGCCGGATGATACCTGTAGGCTGTTCGGGCATGCTGGGAGTTGTAGTTTTGCAACAGCTGGAGGGCCGCAGTTTGAGGATGCCTGATCTAGGGAGTTATTCTGATTGCCTGATTGGAGTCGGGAAGGAATTTTTTTCCCCCTTAAGTGGGGAAAATTGGCTTCTGCCTCACAGGGGTTTTTTGCCTTCCTCTGGATCAACTTGTAGGAAACAGGCCGAACTGCATGGACAAATGTCTTTTTTCGGTCTTATATACTATGTTACTATGTTTTTATTTTTTGGGCGATTGTCTTAGGTAGGGTATCATTTTTTGCAGAATGAGTTGACAGTTTAATTGGCACTATTTTGGGGTGCATATAACTTTTTGATCGCTTTTTATTACACTTTTTGTGATGTGAGGTGACAAAAATGGCTTTTTTGACACTGTTTCTATTTAATTTTTTTTTACGGTATTTACCTAAGGCGTAAGGTCATGTGATATGTATATGTATACTTTTTTTTTTTTTTTTTTTTTTTTACAGAATAACAGCATTTTAGAAAAAAAAAATATGCTTTAGTGTCTCCATAGTCTGAGAGCCATATTTTTTAAATATTTTTGGGTGATTGTCCTATGTAGGGGCTCTTCTTTTGCTGGGTGAGATGGCAGTTTGATTGGTACTATTTTGGGAGGCATACGCCTTTTTAATCGCTTGGTATTATACTTTTTGTGATGTAAGGTGACATAAAATGGCTTTTTTTTTACACCATTTTTTTTATTGGTGTTCACCTGAGGAGTTAGGTCAGGTCCTATTTTATTTTACTTTAACACAATAACAGCATTTAGGGGAAAAAATATATATCTTAGTGTCTCCATAGTCTGAGAGCCATATTTTTTTTACTTTTTGGGCGATTGTCTCATGTAGGGGCTTATTTTTTGCAGGATGAGGTGCCGATTTGATTGGTACCATTTTGGCGTACATATGACTTTTTTGATCACTTTTATTACCTTTTTTGCAAAGTAAGGATGGCATAATTTCAATTTCATCATAAAAAATGTTTTTTATGGCGTTCACCGTGCGGAGGAAGTAACATGACCGTTTCATAGATCAGGTCATTATGGACGCGGTGATATCAAACATGTGTAGTGCATTTTATTTGTTTTTATTTTTAATCAGTGATAAATGTGTTTTTTCATTCTTACTTTTTTTCCACTTTTTTTTACGTTTTTTTGACCCAGACCCACTTGGTTCTTGAAGATCCAGTGGGTCTGATGTCAGTATAATACAATACAGTACACTATATAGTGTAATGTACTGTATTTTCACTTTACACTTAGTCTGATCAGACTTCTGCCTTTAGCAGAAGTCTAATCAGACTTAGCATTAACATGGCAAGCCGGAAGCCTGTAACCATGGTAACCATCACCCGCTGCCACAACAGAGCAGTGGGTGATAGGGAGGGAGGGGGGCCCCCTCCCTTTGTGAGCCTGTCAAGAATCGGGGGCTGAAATGGCACAGCAGTCCCCGATGGGAGAGGGAGGGAGCTCCCTCCCTGTTAACCCCTTCCATACAGCGGTCCCTACGGACCGTGGCATGGAAAAGGTTAAACGGCTGACATCGTGCTGACACTCTGCTAACCGCTCGGCCATCCTGGAAATTAGAGGGGGGGTGGGGGAAGGTCACGTGCCCGCCGGCACCGCCCGATTGATTTCAGCAGGCACCTTGCTACGATCACCGCCCACCGCGCGGCGGTCATCGGAAATACACAGGGCGTACCTGTACGCCCTGTGTCCGTAAGAGGTTAAAGAAGAGACATCACCACTCCTGACATGCCTGTTTTAATAGCTTCATGCATTCTCAATGTAATAACAATTCTGGAGCATCTATTCCTATGACTGTCTGTGGTGCCATTCCTTTATTATTTCTACTAGAAGTTATGAATGAATTGCTATTAGCCTTCACTAAGAGTACAGAGGGGAGGTAACCAGTTGGGGGTGTGTACCTGCACAGATTGAAAATGGCAGCATTGATTGGATAGAGTGAGACTGTGCAGGGACACCCCCCCCCCCCTGCCAACTTGTTACCTCCCCTCTGTACCCTTACTACAGGCTGCTAGTAATGCAGTCATAACTTCTAGCAGGAATAATAAAGGAACGGCACAACATAGAGTCATAGATGTTCCAGAATTGTTATTATATGAGGGAAGCATGTAGCTATAAAAACAGACATGTCAGGAGAGGTGAAATGTCATATTTAACACATTGTGGATGTTATAGCTATATAACCTCTATATAGTTATACAACATTTACCACTATATCATGTGTCCGCACCACTGCCTTATTACCCAAAGGACCATGAAGTTTCTTGGTCCTATAACCTCTGCGGCCAATCATAGGATTCAGCGGTCACATCTGCTTAAACAGCACATCACTACTGTTACATGACTAGGATGGACAACCTCTTTAAAGAGCATATCCCTCAGCAATCACACAGGGGAAGCTATACCTAGCATCTCATCTCCACTGCAGGAGAAATGTAGCATATGGAGGCTACTCAGATTAATGGCCATGCATGTAATAGATGGACATACAGGACCAGCAAAGCTGCTGTTCTGGCTGATGGAGGGTGGTCCAGAGCGGTTAACCTTCCCCTATGACTTTCATATACTGGAATAGGGCAGAAGCACACAGCTTGTTATTTAAGACAACCCCTTTACTTTTTCCTCCTTTTAGCCCGAGAAATAGATTTATATTAATACAATAAATTCTTTACATTGCTTCAGGTATCATCTGTCTGGGTCCTGACTGCATATTAGAGCAAAGAGGGGGATTAACTAATGTAAATGTGACAGAATTCAGGATGAAATTCTGCTCACCCCATAAAAATCTGATATACATGCTTTACACCACATTTACTATATGTTTTTGTGCATTGCTTGACAAAGGAAACTGACTGTTTGTAGGTAAATGGATCCGGCAAGCTGTTCTGGTAGAGCACAGCCCTCCAGAGCTCACAGGATCCGGCCTAGCCGATGTGCAGTTCACCGTGGGAACCCATTGGGGATCTGGTCGTTCTCCTGCCAATGTGCTGGTTGTGGCCAGAAAAAAATCCTAGCATGCAACGTTTTCTTTCCAGCCAGATCCTCACTGGATCTCCTTATAGTCCATGGTTTCCAGTGGTGAATAGCAGCAGGGGTGGACTGGGAACTTAAAGCGGCCCTGAAAAAAAATACTAAAAGTGGCCCTGTTTTGTAGTTGGGTCCAAATTGAAGGAAGGCAGGGCCAGCAATACCATATTGTGTCACATTATACCACCCCAACAGAGGCAGATACCACAGTCCATCAGAAAATACTGCCAGCAGCACAAAATACGTCCCCAAAAAGTTCCACTGGCCCCTGGGCATCGGCCCACCTGGAAATTTCCCTGTAAGGTTTATGGCCAATCCGCCCCTGAATGGCAGTAGCCGGTGAACTCTATTCTTCACCCAGTCTATTCTTTGCCTTAACAGTGTGTCAGTTCATTTTACTCTAAGTATGAACCTACTCTTAATGGGAAATGGGCAACTTACCAGTTAATTTCCATTCCCAACATTGTACCTAGTCTGTGTGCTCCATGGTGGTGACATGACTCCTGCAGCGTCATTTTTGTCCTGTCTTGCTGATATCATGTTGGCAGATTATATGGTTGACAGCCTCCTCTGCTCTGTCTACTCAATGTCACCAATAACCATGCTTCGGGGTGATGTGTTGTGGCCCATGGAACGCACATGCCTGGGACCTGACAGCAGAGTGCAAGGAAGTGAGAGAAGGGCAAAGCAACCTACCATTTTACACAAGAAGCGATATGGACAAACTACTAATAGGACAGAACGACTACTGCTGGGTGTTTCTGTGGTTTAACAAGCACTATGGACAGAGGGTATAGTAACGAGCAGTTGTCAATTGCTACATACATTTCCAAGAGGAATTACAAAGGAATAGACCTAAGACCCATGGCTACTATTAGGGGATGGCCACACGCTTTCAGGTTTCTTGATGCAGTTTTAAAAGCCAAAATCAGGGGTGGATCATCAAAGGAGAGAAAAAATAAAGGGAAGATACGGCTTTTCTTTTTTTTTAATCCAAATCCACTTTATTGTGGATCACTATAAAGCCACAGATCTTGTGTCCTGACAGTATCATGATTAAGGATCCATATTTGGAGCGATCCGAAACACGTTGATGATGCAATGCTGCTACTGATGGGTTTTTAAACGTGCACAGGATTAAATAAAGTCTTTGAAACTTGTGAAGCTGGACCCGTGCTTTTGCTCTCTACTGATTCCAGTGCAGGGGCGGACTGAGAACCCTCAGGGCCCCCGGGCAAAATAAATCAAGGGCCCCCTTCCAGGCCCCACCCATGCCCTCCCTCCAGCCACACCTATATCCCGCCTCCGGGTCCTCTGGTCACACCGCCATCGTTATGCCTCTGATCCCATCACTACAGAAATACAGGGCACTTACCTATTACGTCCAGTGACGTCTTCTTTGATGTAGATGTTTTCTGTCCTCGTCTTCTCCTTTCAGACCTTCAGACCAGACCGCCATGTTGTCGCCATTTTCCATCTCTGCAGTTTAACAAACAAAAATCTTAGTTTACTACTTTTCCATCATCCTCCCATCTTCTGGACAAATCATCCTACTACCCCCAATACTGTGCCGCTGTGCTCCCCAATACTACACTGCAGAAACAGATAATGCCCCTGGTAATACTAGTACCACACAGAGCCCCCCATATAAAATACCCATTCTTTGTGGCCTCAGTAGAAGCCCCCATAGTGCCCCATAATAATGTGCCAGTAACACGTGCCTCTCCATGCCACCACATGTGCTAGTAATAAGTGCCTCTCTTGTGCTTCCCCCCATGTGCCAGTAGCCCCCCCCCCTTATTATGTGCCAGTAGCCGTCTCCCCTTATGTGTTCATAGTCCCCCCTCATGTGCCAATAGCCGTCCCCTTTATGTGCCAGTAGCTGTCCCCTTTATGTGCCAGTAGCCGTTCCCCCTTATGTGTTATTAGTCCCCCCTCATGTGCCAGTAGCCGTCCCCTTTATGTGCCAGTAGCCGTCCCCGGTATGTGCCAGTAGCCGTCCCCGGTATGTGCCAGTAGCCCCCTTTAGTGCCAGTAGCCCCCTTTATGTGCCAGTAGCCCCCTTTAGTGCCAGTAGCCCCCTTTATGTGCCAGTAGCCCCCTTTATGTGCCAGTAGCCCCATTTAGTGCCAGTAGCCCCAAGAAAGAAAAAAAAAGAAAAAAAAGAACACTTATACTTACCTCCAGCGATGCGATGCAGGCCTCTTCCGGCCTGTGTCTCGAGCTGTACGGCTCCGGCGGCGCGATGACGTCATCGCGCCGCCTGCACCGGCCTCTGATAGGCTGCCGGCCTAGTGCTGGCAGCCTATCAGAGGAACAGGGAGAGAGAGGACACGCCTCTCCCTTCTCTGCTGCTTCACCGCACGGAGATGAGTGCAATGCAAGCGCTCATCTCCGTCCTGATGTTCCCTGCCGCCGCCGCGTCTGCCCTGGGGACGGGCCCCCTACTGACCACGGGCCCTCGGTCCATGCCCGAGTGCCCTAATGGTCAGTCCGCCCCTGTTCCAGTGTAACACGTGTGTACAACCAGTCCATACCCGCTCCTGCCATTCACTTTCCCTCTCATCGCTTTGTTAGAGCTCTTTCACACAAGCGTGTCCCTTGCAGGAATCACGCTCCGTGTGAGAGAGGGATCCTGCGTTCAGGACTTACAGAAGGACACGGTATTACCATGATTGATAATGCTAGGCCCCTTTGCATGACCTTTCTTCTACAGGATCATACTGACATAAAGCTGTCAGTATGATTCAGTTACAGAAAGGTCATGCAGAGGCACACAGCACTATCAATCATCAAGTCCAGAACGCAGGATCCCTCTCTCTCATGGAGCATGATTCCGACAAGGGACACGCTTGTGTGAAAGAGCCCTTAGCAAGGTGAGTGCCCTCCTGTGCCCCCAATTTTTTTATAAATAAGAATACTTTTTTTAACTTTATTTTACCAGTGTCCTGAAGTACAATATGTGATGAAAAAACAATCTCAGAATGGCCAGGATAAGTAAAAGTGTTTTAAAGTTATCACCACACAAACTAGCAAAAAATTGCCTGGTCCTTAAGGTGAAATAAGACTGCGTCCTTAAGGGGTTAATTTTGTCTTCAAAAACTGCATCCATCAAAACTGAGTATGTGGGCATAACCTTAGATTTAGGATTTTTTTATACAAAACTGAGTGGTTCTTTAAAGGGATTGTCAAATAGTGACCAAAACAAGAGAGGAACAGCAAATGCCACTAGTGATGCCAGTGATTATGGTATAATCAGCCTTTAAGAGACCACAGGAGGACAACCACCAAAGCATCTCATGTGGATCAGTGGGGGACTGAACAGGTAAGTACTGTATTTTGTTGATTTTTTGTTTTATTCTTTTTAGAATATTTGCTGTTTATTTTCTTTCCAAAGCACTGTCCTCTGTACAGTCTTTTGAGCAAGAGTTTGACATCCAGCTGAAAAGAACATGTGGAAGGCTAAAGGACACACAATCGATCACCTGCTTTCAGTCAATCAACATTGCAGGAAAAGTTTCCCAAATGGATTCTAAAGCTTGATGCCAGTCTCTGTATAACTGTCCCCTAAACTTTGGTTCTAGCTTAAAGTGGTTCTTCAGGAATAATTGACTTTTTATCCAATGCCCACAGCCTGCCTCCGTAAACAGAAGATTCATACTTAGCTGTTCCCTGCCGGCTTTAGCAGTGACTTGGCCACAAGCAGCACATCACCGTTGAGGCTAGTCATTGGCTGCACCAAAACATGTGACCATACCCATGCAACGTCAGACATAAACAGTCCGGGACTCGAACATGAACATGCGGGAGCCGGCGAGGAGGATTGGAGAGGCAGAGAGCAGTTAAGTATGAATCTTCTGTTTACGGAGGCAGGCTGCGGGCATTAGATAAAAAGTTATTATTCTCAGAGGGCCCCTTTCAACCAAGATCAAAAGTTGAGGAACATGTATACAGAGACTGGCATCCAGCTTTAGCTTCCATTTGAGAAAGTTTCCCTGCAATGTTGATAGTCTGAGAGCAGTTGATGTGATCTATTGTCTCTCATTGTGCCTCTTGAAAATTGAGATTCTTATCTTTAAAATAGCACCGAACCTTCCAACACATTATGGAAGAAAACATAGGAGAAGAGTGCAATTAATGCCTCCTGTCCTTGCAGATACTTACCTTGCAGATGCCGGAATGGCATCTGTTTTTTTTTTCGGATCCATTGTAACAATGCCTATCCTTACCCGCAAAACGGCCAAGAATAGGAAATGTTCTATTATTTTTTTTTGCGGAGCTACGGAAAGGACATACGGATGCGGATAGCACACGTTGTGCTGTCCATATTTTTTGCGGACCCATTGAAATGAATGGGTCTGCATCCTATCGGCTAAAAAAACAAAATACTTTCGTGTGAATGTAGCCTTATCCATCCGGACCAATCTGGTTTTATAACTGGGAAGTCAACTACGGAAAACATTAGGCAAGTGCAGACAATTACCCAAATAGGTATTCGTCAACAGCAGCAGTGGGCCTTGGCATCACTTGATGTCACCAAGGCTTTTGACTCAGTTGAATGGCCATACCTATTCGCTACCCTTTAATCTTTTGGATTTGGCCCCTTTTTTATTAAGTGGGTATCCATACTTTATAAAAACCCAGGATCCAATGTTTTTGTTAATGCTCTTCTTTTTTTTAAATTGGGAAGGGGTACGCAGCAAGGCTGTCCTCTCTCTTCCCTGCTGTTCGCACTGGCTATTGAGCCCCTGGCTATCCAACTTCATCAGGACGACATTATTTTATTTACAGTATGTCCAAAGTGGAGGACACTCTCCCTCGCACTAGGACGATCATAAAGGACTTTGGTTGGTACTCTGGACTACAAATCCTTCTTATTACCACTATATGATGCTGATTGGTCTACCATCAGTATTGATCTTCCTGTAGTTCTCCACTTTAAATATCTGGGAATTGTTATCACTAAAAACTCTGCCACTTTCCACCGTCACAATATTCAACCTTTATTATCTTATTGCAGAGACAAATTTAAGATCTGGAAAGAGCTACCTCTATCAGTATCTGGCCGAGTAAATCTCATTAAGATGATTTTATTGCCTAAGTGTATGTGTGTTCTTGAACATGCCCCACATATAGTACCCAAATAATTTTTTCAGCAGCCTAACTCCCTCCTGTCCCCGTTTATATGGGGCTCTACCAGACCCAAATTATATATATCTATTTTGTGTCGTCCCAAGGTGGGGAAGTGTCCCTAACTGATTTTTATTTCTATTATTTGGAGGGACCGCTACGGCAGCTAAAAATCTGGCTTTCCCCATATGAACTCCTCCCAAATTCAGAGGCCCATCTGGCCCTGTACTTGAAACTCAGGTCTCTGTGGCTGGTGCTGGAGCAACCTAATCTCTTCCCCCGGATGCTTCTACTCATACATAGAGTGGCTATACGGGTATGGGAAGCTAATAAGGGCATACATGGCTTCCAGGGACATATGGCTGAAACCCCCTGCCTTTTCCCATTTACCGTCTCTACAGGACTCTGGATTTTTAGAGAACTCATGGGGTGTTTTCTCTGGGTGATGTTTTTTCAGAACAATGTTTTTTCTACTTTTGCTGCTCTGCGAGACAAATTCTTACTGCCTCGGACGGCTTTTTACAGATATTTGCAACTACGACATGCCATGCATACACACTTTTCGAACACTCAGGTTACAATCTCAAACTACCCCTTGATTGGGGTCTTTCGATCACAGGGGCCACACAGCTTTATATCTGCCTTATAAACACACGTGTTGGGAACTAAACTGCAGAATGTACAAATACCGGCTATTGGGAGGTGGAGGGCCATGATCCCTGATCTTACAGAGGAGGACATCTCAGACATGCTTGAATCCACTCTTTATGTATTACCCGCCGTCAATAACAAGTTTATTAAAGTATGCATTCTCCATCAAAGCTATCGGACATCCTCCCGACTAGATAAAATGGGAAGGTTACTGCATACAAGATGTCACAGATGCTCTAGAGAGGATGCAGACTTCTGGCACCTCCTTTGGACATGCCGATCCATACACAAGTATTGGGAAGATGTTGTTGAATTCCTCTCAGATCTTTTGAGCGTTCCAATTCCTACTCTTCCTATCATATGTTTATTTGGTGTTTTAGATGAAACTACATATCCTTACTATGTCCGGATATTTCTGCACGAATCCTTATTTTTGGCACAAAAGGCTATCGCTTTAAGGGTCCATTCACACATCCGTGGAATGGGTCCGCATCCGTTCCACAATTCTGCGGAACGGGTGCGAACCCGTTAATTCTCAATGGGGACGGAAAAGATGCGGACAGCACACATTGTGTTGTCCAAATCCGCATTTCCGGTCAGCGCAATAGCGGACAAGAATAGGCAATTCTATAGGGGTGCCGGCCTGGTGTATTGCGGATCCGCAATACACTACGGACGTGTGAATGGACCCCAAGATGGATGGGTGAGAGAGGCCCTTCCTTGTCTCAATGGAAAACCCTTGTGAATACAATCATTCCATATGAAAACATAGATGGTGCTCCTCTCCACATACTTTATGCTCAATCACTGAATGCCGCCTTAGCTTCTATTGCTTAGATGCTGTTTGTGTTGGATTATGTACATTGATGTCAGTGTATATCTGTATATTTGACTTGGGTTTTTATACCCAATCTCCATTGATATGAACTTTGTTTATTGCATTTGTTAAATAAAACGAGTTAGAAAAAAAAAAAAAAAGAAAGGACCGCTGCTCACCCAATAAACAAGCATTCATCCGGTAAGTTAATTTTTTATGTGGACACCTCAATCATCTTTCCTGGGCAGCAGATTGCATTGTGTGAACAGCACTCTGCTGCCCAGAAACAGTAAATTTATATGGAAACAAGTGATAGAAGTAGCCATCACTTGTCCCCCATACAGTGGAAGGGATCTGCCATTTCCACTGACGAACAGGCAATTATTAGGGTTTCACTGTTATGGGGGATCTGTGGATGACGCACTGTTATGGGGGATCTGTGGATAACACAGTGTTATGGGGGGATCTGTGGATGACGCACTGTTATGGGGGGATCTGTGGATGGCACCGTTATGGGGGATCTGTGGATGGCACCATTATGGGGAATCTGTGGATGGCACCGTTATGGGGGGGATCTGTGGATGGCACCGTTATGGGGGGGATCTGTGGACGACACCGTTATGGGGGGACCTGTGGGCGACACCGTTATGGGGGACCTGTGGACGTCACCGTTATGGGGGATCTGTGGATGGCACCGTTATGGGGGGGATCTGTGGGCGACACCGTTATGGGGGATCTGTGGGCGACACCGTTATGGGGGGACCTGTGGACGTCACCGTTATATGAGGGGGACCTGTGGACGTCACCGTTATATGGAGGGGGACCTGTGGACATCACTGTTATGGGGAGGGGGACCTGTGGACATCACTGTTATGGGGGAACCTGTGGACATCACTGTTATGGGGGGACCTGTGGACATCACTGTTATGGGGGGGACCTGTGGACATCACTGTTATGGGGGATCTGTGGATGAGGCTGTAATGGGGGATCTGTGGATGACACTGTTAGGGGCTATGTGGATGACACATATATAGCATCTTATGCTATATACATGTCATCCACAGATCCCCCATTAGTGTCATCCAGATTACACTGCGGGGGCCGGTGCAGCTTGACTCATACACCGGCCCGCAGCTGCTATATTCTGTTTCATTACCCTAACTTACTGTGCCCGTGATTACTAACTATTAATGCGCAGTCCCTCCATGCTCCTGCCTCGCGCCTTCTGTAATCATAAAGTGGGCGGAGCGGGCAGGCGGGACATGAGGCGCATGGAGGAATCGGGCAGCAGAGCTCTCAGTTCCTCCATGCGCCTCATGTCCCGCCTGCCCGCTCCGCCCACTTTATGATTACAGAAGGCCGCGGGGCAGGAGCATGGAGGGACTGCGCATTAATAGTTAGTAATCACGGGCACATTAAGTTAGGGGTAATGAAACAGAATATAGCCGCTGCCGAACCGGAACTTCCGGTATCGGCGGCATTTTTACGAGTACAAGTACTCGTGAAAATGCCGGTATCGGTCCCGATACCGATACTAGTATCGGTATCGGGACATCCCTAGCGTTTTGCACACGCGTGGGAAAAATCGGCATGTTTGGTACCCATGACTGAAGTTCGGGTTTGGGTTGAGTATTCTGTAGATTTTATTATTATTTTCCCTTATAACATGGTTATAAGGCAAAATAATAGCATTTTCAATACAGGATGCTTAGTAAAATGTGGATGGAGGGGTTAAAAATAAAAAAATTAACTCCCCTTATTCACTTGATCGCGTAGTTGCGATCTCCTCTTGAATCATTAGCTGCCGCTAAAGGACCTGTGACGACGTCAGTGCACTCATCGCATGGTCCATCATCATGGTGATGGACCTTGTGATGTGACATTACCACAGGTTCTTTAGCCGGCAACTACGCGATCAAGTGGATAAGGTGAGTTAATTTTTTTTATTTTTAACCCCTTAATTCACATTTTACTAAGCATTCTGTATTGAGAATGCTATTATTTTCCCTTATAACCATGTTAAAAGGAAAAATAATAAAGATCGGGTCCCCATCCCGATCGTCTCTTAGCAACCTTGCAGGAAAATCGCACTGCATCCGCACTTGATTGCGGATGCCTGCGATTTTCACACAGCCGCATTCACTTCTATGGGGCCTGCGTTGCATGAAAAACGCACAATATAGAGCATGCTGCGATTTTCAAGCAACGCACAAGTGATGTGTGAAAATCAACGCTCATGTGCACAGCCCCATAGAAATGAATGGGTCCGGATTCAGTGCGGGTGCAATGCGTTCACGTCACGCATTGCACCTGCGCGGAAAACTCGCTCGTGTGAAAGGGGCCTAACTGAGAGCCCCCTACCCCTGTAGCGACGCAGAGCGTCAAACATTAATGAACACAATGCTCTTCTGTGGGCATCTTTACGTAGCCCTATCAAGAGAACAATAGAGCTGTCATACTGCCATTCTAAATCCTACATTTTACATCCTACTATTCTACAAGCAGATAACATCTTTCCCTCGTAAAATAACAATGGGATCCCTATCTATACCAGAGTTTTTATCTGTGCCAACTGCTAAAGAAGGATAATATTTTGCATTAATCGTTCAACGAAAAGTACTGCCCAAAATGGAAAAAAAATTATTTTAGAAAATGTGTTCTCTATGAATATCCCTTTCTGACAGGTGTCCCTTTAAATGTGAACCCCGTTCGTTCCTCTTTTCTTTTTCAAACAACCACAAGGCAAATACCACATCCATCCCCATGAAGTAGCCCAGGCAGGTTTAGTAGAAGATTTATTGGAATGCGTTATCACATACAATGAGAGAAATTCACATAAATCAGATTAATTCACATCTTATGCGTCACCTTTGTACACTATGACAGGCGTCACACCATGTGGCGCTATTCTGGCAGTGTACCTAGCCATGCAGGGTCATAGATGTGTATAGGTAGACTGTATTAGCTTGTACATTAGGCAATCCCAACTAATTCCTAGATTATCTTCAGAGAGAAGATTAATTTAGGAGTAACACGTAGCAAAAAAACTTATCAAAAAAGGAAGACGAAACACATTATGATCACTTTAAGACATTGTAGAGTAGAGTTGGTCATTTGGCACACTGTTTTGCAAGGTCACAACACTGCAGATATACCTAGTGCATTACCACAATTCAGAGACTTACGACTGAACCGCATTACTAGTGATCGACAAGTTTAGCTCAGCTACATCTGTAAGTAGACATACATGGAGAGAATCATCTCAGCCCATAGTGTGTCTGAGCAGCAGTTTCATGCAAATGGCTTGTCTGTACAAACATATCTGTGTGCCATCTGTACTATGAGGTGGGGCGGTCACAAAAGTAAGAGGGGCTCAGTACATTAATGCTTCACTAAGCACAAAGCTGTCAAGAAACTCATTTTAGTTTTATGTACAATGCCCTCCATCAGCCACGGCCAGGATCTTTTTCCGGCACAGACATAGGACTGCATAGCCTATCGCAGGACTCTGCCGACCCCCAGTGGTCAAGTACCAGATGTCATGGATGTTTGGCCAAGCTGGTCAAGGTCTGACCACTTTAATTGGCCATTTAGCTCATCGACGGTTAAATCTGTAAAAGTACTATACAGTGTCACTGTAGGCTGAACGTGTAGTAAAGAGGGTAAAAAAGTCTAAAATTTGTCAGATTTCTAAGGGATTAAGGTGCTCCGGCGAGTCCCTGGTGAGACCAAAATCCATCACGAGTGACACCTGGCATCATACAGTCCGTTTTATAATCCCAGCTCCTCCACAGCGGATTCATCATCTTCAGTTCTGCAACCATGTTGCACTAAGGCAGTCAGGAAATTTCAGCAAACTGGCTGTACAGAGGTTTCTGGCCACAAATTTCAATCGCCCTGTTAAAAAAAGAAAAAATTAGAACATAAAATGGTTAAAAACCAATCCTGGTGAAAGAAGAACGAGTATAAGGGAATTGTGTCGGACAAAACCGACTTTAGTAGTCGGCTACAGAACTGTGGAATGTATAGCCAAGAAATGACATAGATGTCAACGGAGGACAACCCGGATTGTTGATTAAGGGTACTTTCACACTAGCGGTATTCTTTTCCGGTATTTAGTTCCGTCATCAGGGCTCAATACCAGAAAAAAACTGATCAGTTTAATCCTAATGCATTCTGAATGGAGAGCATTCCGTTCAGCATGCATCAGTTCAGTCCCTCTTACGTTTTTTGGCCAGAGAAAATACCGCAGCATGCGGATCCGGCATTAATTTCCATTGAAATGTATTAGTGCCGGTCTTCACATGCGCAGACATTTAAAAATGTGAAAAAGATAAATACCGGATCCATTTTTCCGGATGACAACCGGAGAGACGGATCCGGTATTGCAATGCATTTGTGAGACGGATCCACATCCGTCTTCTAATTGTATCCGTTTGCATGCAGATTGCCGGATCCAACAAGGCAAGTGTGAAAGTACCCTAACCAGGAGCTGCAAGAAATGTTATAAAATAAGAATAAAACAAACACATTGCTCTCCTGCTAAATCCCCATCGCTCTGGTGTGAATGCACGCTCTGGTGCTCTCTGCCAGGCTTTATTTTCCTGGAGAGAAGCAGCGCCATACATCCACCAGACCAGTGCTGTCAATCACTGGCTAAACTGGTGATGCTACCAAGTACAACATGTGACCGCTGCAGGGTGGATAAAAATCAATGATTTTTTTTTAAATAAAAAAAAAAAAATCTGATTTTTTTGATTTAAATCGGATTTTTTTAATATAAAATGCTTTTTGAGTAAAATATATTACCATCCAAAGGTTATTCTATTATGAAATAAAGATTATTTTTTTAATTATGTAGAATAAGGCTGTATATGTTCCATTAATCCATTCACATGTCCCGCTCTTCCAGAGGTTTTTGTAAGATTATTGGGCAGTTTCTCGGCCTACAAGATATTATCCCAGATGCTTGGGTTACTTTTGCAGTTCTCAGCAGAGATCACAGGCCTCTTCTTCACAGCAAAAATGTTAGAACATGAACAGGGGACAGGGGGGGCTGAGGGCGCACTGGCCACCAATGATAATAAGGTTTAAGATATTACAAACGCAGGAATTAGAAACACATTGCCCAGACCCTGCCTCTGATAGAGAGCTGCGATCCGCGGCACCTGAGGGGTTAATTGCCGCGGATCGCAGCGCTCTGTCAGAGGCAGAGTCTGGGCAATGTGCTTCTAATTCCTGCGTTTGTAATATCTTAAACCTTATTATCATTGGTGGCCAGTGCGCCCTCAGCCCCTCCTCCTCTTCTCTCATTGGTGGCCAGTGCACTCTCAGCCCCTCCTCCTCTTCTCTCATTGGTGGCCAGTGCGCCCTCAGCCCCTCCTCCTCCTCCTCTTCTCTCCACTGGCAGCGCGGCACAGGGGGAGGGAGGGACTGCCTCCTTCTCCCCTGTGCTGCTGAGGGAACATGAGCGCGCTGAGACCGGCGCGCTCATGTTCTGTGATAGCACAGTTATCGGTATATCGGCCTGGTTAGGGGCCGATACCGATAACTGTGCAAATCATGACTATCGGCCGATAATATCGGCCAAACCGATAATCGGTCGACCCCTAGTGCGAAGTTTAAAGACGTTTAGTGAACAGAATAGAAACAATATTTTTTTTCCTTCCTAAGTACAACAGAAAAGTTGTCCAAATATAAATGATTAACCTATTAAACTTTTCATATTGTTTTTTTTTATCTAAAACTCTTCATCTACTTGCATATTATAAGTTATACCAGCAAGAATTAGTCTTTATGTAGAAAACTATGATTTAAATCAAGCCTTACTGACTAGTGATTTAAATTGAATGCACCCTGGACCGCAGAGACCGGTGATTGGCTGCTGGTCTTAATATCCCCTTTAGCAGGCGGTGGATCTGCCGGAGTGATGAGGCGCCGGCCTCTACCTAACTTTGGCTTAGCCCCTGCCGCTTCTGATTGTCAGACAGTCTCCTTGCAGTCTTACATTTAGACCTTTTTCTGTGCCCAAAACAGGCATAGAAAATGATGAATGAGATGGGCCTGCCGATCTGTCCTCTTCCCTATCCATGTCACGCCCACTTTTTTTAGACTTGGTGTGACCAGGGGAAAATTTCAGATTGCGGCGCAAAGGACCTTTGCGCCTCCATCTGCGTCAGAAATCAGCCCAATATAGGTGTATTTCTGGTTAGCGAATGACCCCCTTAGTCTATGTGCTAGACATCTATCATGTCACACACAACACTAGATGGAAATGCTGGAGACGTCTGACATCGTTTTTTTCCAGTTGACAGAACTCAGAAGTAATGGAGCGGCTTGTACGGTGCTGGTGCGAGTGGATTCCGGGTCACGGTACAAAGCCAGGAGACACACAGCAGAAGAGCCACACTCCTTCCCATGCAGCAGAGCAAATAAAGCCACGGAGGGGGTTTACATTATGAATAGGAGAGTAGAGGGAGTTTCAATAAATGGGTTATCGCATGACAGACGAGCGCACAGAAATCAGCTACTTGCCGGGATTTTCCCTGCGCCCACCCAGATGATTCCTCTGCAGTGTGCCCCCCATGCATCGCATTGGCCGAGGGGGAGGCGATGTACGGGCTGAGCACCATTGCGATGTTGGCATGCGGCAGCACTCAGATCTGTCATACCTATGTGGTACAGTTTTCTAATGCCTTCCATATTAACTATGTGCCATGATACTGACTCAGCATGAGCCCATGGGCATGGTTCACAAGCTACGATTTAAATTTTTATTAAAATTGTAAGAAACTGCCCATTACTTTTCTTGATCAGAATCTGACACCAGGTCATTCTTCTCTGCCCTAAGGCTTCGCCTTACATATGGTGATCACCACAACGTAGCCTTTGTGATGATAGAAATGTCGGGTCAGATTCACTTCAATTATGATACTAGTGATTACTGCCAGATGATCACTAGACGACATTTACATGTAGTGATCACAGGAACACAAAGAGTCAATGCTCCGGTATGGTAAACGGTGGAATATCCACCCCCTGGTCACAGTTAAAGAGGTATTCTCATCTGAGACATTGCCCACCTATGGGACCATCATCTGTCGGAAGAGTGAGCTGCACGTTTCCATATCACCCATACACGTCACTGGAGAGAGCTGAATGCAAGTGTGACTGATTCAGACTGGCAATTAGGGTTTAATATGCCATAATCGAGTCAGAGGGAAACGACACTTTAATGTTATTACATATATTAAAATATATCTTATATACACAGTCGAGTCACATTACTATGGCCACTCCCTACCTTCAACGTCGTCAGGGCGTAGCTCATGAAGGAAGTCACGTGTGGTGAGCTGGCTTGGTGGGTACATAAGATCTGGCTGTCTGCACACATATCCCTCATTGCTGTCATGAGTATGAGGGGCAATTTATCAGAGTTGCAGAAAGGGATGATTATTGGCTTTCGGGCCAAGGGTGGCAGCATTTCTGACACTGCGCAGTTTGTGAACTGTTCATGTGCTGCTGTGGTAAAAGTAGGGTTGCACTGGGAATCAAATTTTCGATACCCAATCCATACTTTTGTACCGGGATTTGCCATTTACCAACACTAGGCTGCGCTACTGATTACAGCTCCCCGTCATAGAGGTCGGATGCCGACTATGTGATTCTGCCGCCGGCAACCACCTCCTGTATTTGTATTAACGGTTTAAAAACATTGGTGGCGCAGTGCCACCAGGTATTAAATCATTGGTGGCGCATCCCCCCCCCAGTATTAAATAATTGGTGGTGCAGTGCTCCCCCCAGTATTATATCATTGGTGGCAGTGGCCACAGGGTCCCCTCCTCCTCATTAGTGGTGCAGTGGCAGTTCTGATCGGAGCCCCAGCAGTGTAATCGCGGGGCTCCGATCAGTTACTATGGCAGCCAGGACGCTACTGAAGTCCTGGCTGCCATAGTCCGCTCCCTGCTGCTGTGAGCACAGGGCAGCAGGGAGAGGGTGAGATCCTATTCACCCTGATAGCGCTCTATTAGGGTGAATAGGACAAAGGATTAAAAGATCCCAGGTTCTAGCCCTAAGGGGGGAAATAGTTATAAAATAAAAAGTAAAAAAAAATATATATTTTTTTAAAAGTTTTAAAGAAACCAAAATATTAAGTATAAATCACCCCCTTTCCCAATTTTACATATAAAATATATAAACAATAAATGAACATATTACATATCGCCACGTCCGAAAAGTCTAAACTATTAAAATATTTAAAAATATCTCCTATGGGGTGAACGCCCAAAAAATAGGATAGGACTGTTCGATTGTGGGCTGGACATTCCATAAAATGCAGAATGCACGCGGCTTTTTGGGTATTTAATTTTTTCCGCATGGTATTGAGTATCGCAATACTTTCTTATGGTATCAAACATGTGTCCCCCAGCAGTGAGCCAGTGCCATCAGATCAGCCCCATGGCATTTGCCATTATCAGACTCCATGTGCCCCCTCCCCCTGCTATTCAGACAGAGCAGGAGTCTGCAGTGCCATTAGAAGATGATCAGCAGCCCCATCTGACGTCACATACAGCGTCAGCAAAGCGGGCTGACGCTGTGTGCACGCCAGGCCCTGGCCAGTACAGCACGGTGCGGAGTCGGGAGGCCAAGGAGCGGTAAGCCAGAATTTCCTGCAGCATGCAATCATTTACTACAGCTCCCCATAGTCAATCATATTGCGGTCCTGCGATATACACAAAATCCATATCGTGGCCCAAATTTATATCGCCGATATCGCATATATCGTCCACCCCTACCTGTGACAACCCACCAGGACCTTACTGAGTCACTCAGAGCCTGTCTAGCTGCTGTCCATGGTGCACATGGCGGTTACTCTGGATATTAGCTGGTGGTCATAATAATGTGATTTGACTGTGTACAAAGAATAAGAGCAAATGTAGAATAAGAGCAAACATACCCGATGATTCCAGCTGGGATCAGGAGAAGAAATGCTCCAAACAAGAAGGCAAACCCTTTCATGAAGTAGAGTGTAGCTGGATACAGGGAATTAAAGATGGTGGTGGCCAATATGAAGGAGATTCCCTCCACACAACCAACGACAGAAAATAGTGCCCCTGCGGAGGAGAACAAAACAGAGAAATAAGGATGGAGACCGCTTCATTATATATATAGACCTTCTCAACTTACCCCGTCTACTTCTAATTACTAAGTCCTGAAATGATAAGTAGAACAGATACAACATTTCTACAGCACCACACTGGCGTTAGAGGAATCCGGCAGGCAGTTCCGTTGTCATGTAGAAGAAACATTACTTACGACTTTTCAGCAGATCATCTGCAAAATGAGTAACATGACTATTACTCCAAAATAGCCAGCCGTGTATTAACAGTGATGTGTACTCCTACACGGTATGCTCACACCGAGGCCTCATGCAGACGACCGTGTCCGTATTTCAGTCTCAGGGCTTATGCACACAAATGTATTTTTTGCCCGTGTCCATTCTGTTTTCTTTGTGGCCCATTTGTGGAACCATTCACTTCAATGGGCAGCAAAGAAAAATGGAAATGACTCCTTGTCCGTATGTCCGTTCTGTAAAAAATAAAACATGTCCTATTATTGTCCACATTATGGACAGGATAGGACTGTTCTATTATGGGCCGGACGTTCCGTCATGCACAGAATTGCGTCCGTATTTCAGCCTGCATATAACAACTGTGTGCACTGCACACAATTTACAACTAGAAATGACTATTCTCGTCCATAATACAAACAGACATACGGATGCGGACAGCCTACAAATGACGTCTTTTTGCTGTCCATTTTTTTTTTGTTTTAGAACCCATACAAATTATTGGGTCTGTGTGCCATCTGCAAAAAATGTGGATAGCGCACGGATGGAAAATACAGTTGTGTGCAGGAGGCCTGAACTGTTTAAAGGGGCTATCCCATCCTAACGGATTGTCTAGTCTTAGGATAGGCCATCAATAGCAGATCAGTGGAGTCCGACTGTGAGCTTCTCTTTAATTGGCGGCATTGCTCCGGTGAGCTCCGCGTCCCATTCACCGGTATTGCGGCTCAGTCCCATGTACTAGAATGGGATGAAGCTTTGGTAAACTAATACCAGGTACAGACAAGACTAAGAGTATAGACCCTAAAAACAGCTCGTCAGCAGGGGTGCCGTCACTCAATCCCACAGGGTGACATGGGGTCAGCTGTGATTTTAAGTCCAATAGGTTTTAGCTCATCTCCGCCAACATCTTTTAACAACGCACATGGAAAATTTAAGCGGATTGTTCCACCAACCGCTGTCCAACGTATGGGGCATCTTAGAGCAGTTACATACAAAAAAAAGCTTTTGAGCACAAAACACTGCGGCCAGACGTTACCTGCTGGCCAATAGGAAACTAGAAAACGCCCTTTCTAATGGCAGCATGGTCTGCGTGTGGTTTTTACAGATGTTTTCCCAAAAACACAAGTAAAACATTGGGTCAAAAATAAAAAGTCACGCCCAAAAAAACTTTGCAAAAAAAAACAAAAACAAAAAAAACAAAAAACATGAATTTCAACCTTGTAGAGTACCCCGACATCACATGTATCCTTACCTTGCTCTCCCTCGTCCACCAGTTTAGACAGCTTGGATCTAATAACTGGAGTAGTTGCCATGGAGAAGAACCTTAAACCATATCCTAGAAGACAAGCAACGAGAACACATAAGATGCAATCATTTACGTCATCGCATATATAAGGCCGAGTTCACACAGTCTTTGGTCAGTTTTTTTCCATCATTAATTTTAACCCAAATCAGTTGCGGGTCAAAAAATACAGAACAGGCGCAATTCTTTCCATTATACCTTATGTCTCTGGAGGCTTGACTATTGGTTTAGGCTCACAGTAACTGACCAAATAACGGAAGTGTGAACGCGGCCTAATACCATTTGGTTGTTAGAGACTTGTCAACTCCTTTGACATGTCTGTTTAAAGAGGACCTTTCACCGATTTAAAAACTAAAAACTAACTATACCTGTGGGCAGAGCGGCGCCCAGGGGTCCCCCTGCACTTACTTGTATGTCTGGGCGCCGCTCCGTTCGCCCGGTATGGCTCAGTGTCGAGCTCCCTCTGTTGTATGGGCGGGGACTTTGTATCAGGCGTGTCCTTGCTGCAGAGCTGGCCAGTCACAGCGCACAGCTCATAGCCTGGCTATGAGCTGTGCGCTGTGATTGGCCAGCTCTGCAGCAAAGGACATGCCTGATACAAAGTCCCCGCCCATACAACAGAGGGAGCTCGACACCGGAGCCTATACCGCGAACGGAGCGGCTGCAGACATACAAGTAAGTGCAGGGACCCTGGCGCCGCCTGCCACAGGTATAGTTAGTTTTTAGTTTTTAAATCGGTGAAAGGTCCTCTTTAAGTAAATCATGCTGGAAGAACTTTTCTTAAAATTCTGCATTTTCAATTCCTCTGTTATTACTCCTGGAAATGTGTAAATAAATTGACAACTGCATGTTACCCACACAAATCCCTACAAACTGGCAGTATCCAATCAGTGTAGGGACACACCCTACTGACCAGGGGAATGTTAACACCCATTTGTCAGTTCATTCATACATTTCCGAGAAGAGTAGCACAATACAAAGTTCTAAGAAATTGTGTTTTTTTATGAAGAATATACACAATTTTTGAACAGGCACGTCAGGAGACCGGACTGGTCATGTTTAATTCATAAAAGAAACCAATCCTCAGTCGATGCACTATACAGTGTAGAGCTACTCTGCTCTACAGATGCAAGAAAGTGGAGTTGAAGGCTATGAACACTGCTGCACCTTTTTTTTTTTTTTTTTGCCGCTGTAGAATTAGTGAAACTCCTTCAAATAGCTGGTGCTGCTCCTGAGACTGCTAGTAGCGATGTTGCCACTCCCAGATTTTCGCTTCTCTTAGGCCTCTTTCACACGGGCGTCATGTTTGACGCCCGGATAAAAGGCGGGTGCGTTGTGGGAATATGCACGTTTTTCCCATGCGGATGCAAACGTTTGTAATGCGATTTGCACGCGCGTGAGAAAAATCGCCATGTTTGGTACCCAGACCCGAAGCCGGACTTCATCACTGAAGTCCGGTTTCGGGTCTTCTGGAGAATTGATTATTTTCCCTTATAACATGTTAATAAGGGGAAATAATAGCATTCTTAATAAAGAATGCATAGTAAAATGAAGTGGAAGGAGTTAAAAATAAAAAAACTTCACTGACCTTAGCCACTTGATCGCGTAGTTGCGATCTGTCTTCTCTCTTTAAGCTTCAGCTAAGATCTACAGGACCTGTGATGATGTCACATCACATGGTCCAATCACATGGTCCATCTTACCATGGTGATGGACCATGTGATTGGACCATGTGATGTGACGTCATCACAGGTCCTGTAGATCTTAGATGCTGCAGGGAAAGAGAGGACAGATCGCAACTACGCGATAAAGTGGCTAAGGTAAGTTAACTTTTATTATTTTTAACCCCTTCCACTTCATTTTACTAAGCATTCTTTATTAAGAATGCTATTATTTCCCTTTATAACCATGTTATAAGGGAAAATAATAAAGATCGGGTCCCGTTGCTAAGCAACCATGCGGGAAAATATGGGGCCTGCGTTGCGTGAAAAACGCACAATATAGAGCATGCTGCGATTTTCACGCAATGCAGAAGTGATGTGTGAAAATCACCGCTCATGTGCACAGCCCCATAGAAATGAATGGGTCCGGATTCAGTGCAGGTGCAATGCGTCCTCCTCACGCATTGCACCCGCGCGGAAAACTCACCCGCGTGAAAGGGGCCTTAATACAGTCATCATTTTGCCTCAGTATTTGTAAGCCCAAGGGCTCATGCACACAAATATTTTTTTTTGTCCACAGTCGATTCTCATTTCTTGCGGGCCGGAGGCAGAACCATTCACTCCGTGTGCTGTCCGCATCTGTATACCTGTTCTGAGGCCCCACAAAAGAGATAGATCTGTTTAATTATGGCCTGGAAGGTCCGGTAATACAGCCGGCATCCGTGATTTGCAGATCACAAAACAGGCAACAGTCATGTGCATGAGGCCTAAACCAGAAATGGGTCCAAAACACAGAAGAGGCACATTTTTCTGATACACTTTTACTATGGCTATGAGCTGTGCGCTGCGATTGGCCAGCGCTGCAGCAAGGGACACGCCTAATACAAAAACTCCGCCCAGTACAACAGAGGGAGCTGCAGACACCGAAGCCTATACCGGGCGAACGGAGCGGCGCCCAGACATACTAGTAAGTGCAGGGGGACCCCTGGGCGCCGCTCTGCCCACAGATATAGTTAGTTTTTAGTTTTTAAACTAGTGAAAGGTCCTCTTTAAGCTCCTTTTTTAGAGAACAGCAAGTTGTGCAAAAAATACTGAAACATTGAACAGTTTGACATGTGCATTTAAAAGTTTACAGAAAGTCACATTAAGTTCATCTGTAAAGGTTAGAGTGCATTTTAGTTTCACCCGAAAGCCAAATATCCCTAACTTTTTGTGAGTAATGTATTTATGCACATGGTAAATATTAGTTTTTCCTTTTTAATAAATTTGCTAACATTTCTAAAATTCTGTTTTAATTTTCTCATTATGAGGTAGAATGCAGAATGGTGGGGAAAAACCAGATTTTTTTATTTTAGCACAAGGCCGACCCGCAATATAATTAAATATAAAAAATGGGTATGAAGACTTTCTGAATGTTTTGTACATAATACATCATTTTTTCCCCGTGGCACTTGTGCTGGACTTTTAAACTGGTAAAATGCTTGAAAATGTGAGCAATTTAACTTAAACAGGCTAAACGGGATAAGACGGAGCTTCATGTAGCACATCTCTGGAGCTGCCAGTTAACCCTATAAATCCCATAGCAGACAGACAGGAAAACCACAATCTGCATTCAGCAATTTTCATTTCAGTTGTGCTGCCTTGAATCTGCAGATTATTACAACTATCAGCAATTTTTTCATGAAAACGCTCGTCAGCATATTCTCATGTCATGTTGCCGGTAACATACATGGACATACGCCGTGCACAGAAGTGGTCTGCCACTTAAGTTTCAGCTTCTCACGCCACAGCCACATTTGCACTTGTTATTCTATTATATTTTTTGGCAAATATCGTTCACTGTGAACGCCGGTATTCCTGTCGGAAACCCAGTGGATCCCATTGCAGTGAATGGTTTCCATCAGGTGCTGGCTGTGCCTGGCATATGCTGGATACGGCAATTCTGGTGTTCTGTTCTTCTGCTGGAATAGAATACAGGAATAACAAGCGTAAATTTGGATGTAGCCTTAGGCCAGGTCCACCACGTGAGTACATCACGGTCGCATTAAGCATAGACCTGACTAAACCAAGACTACAGGGGGAGAACGTGTGTATAGGTTAGAATGACAAAAACATGAAACAGAAGGTGTTTTTTTTTTTAAAAGGGGTAAAAAATAGAAAATAAAATATGACTTTTCAGAAGATCCAAAGATTCCCAGCCCATTGCTGTCCTCTACTTCCTGCTGCGTGATGACACCCCAAGGTAGTGACATTTGATGCAGTTAATCACTGGGTGTTGCAGGTCACCACTGCGGCCAGTGCTTGGTTGCAGCAGTTAGATGTCACTGTGTCGGGACATATTCGCAGCAGCAGGTAGCACAGAAAGGCAATGATTCCTCCGAATGGGGGCAGCGGAAGCTGATGAGGTGAGTAAGGGCTGAAACGATTCCTTGAATTAAATCGAGTAACTCGACACAAAAAATCCTCTTTGCAAATTTTTTGGATCGAGGATTCGTTTGTACCACGTGACCACAGAGCGCAAGTGAAGCGCTTGCTATTACTCACTGCTCCGCGGTCTTCCGCCTCCTGACATACACACATCGTCAGGATGTAGTGCACGCAAGCGCATCATGACCTGACGCTGTGTGACGTTAGGAGGAGAGTGCAGCACATGAAGAAAAGGTTGGAAAAGCTGTGGAGCGTTGGCGGCGCCCCTAGCAAGAAAGGTACGTATTTGGCGCTGGGGACTAATGGCTAGGAGGGGGAATTGGTGGCACCGGGGGAGTAACTGACGGCATTGGGGGGAGTTGAGAGCACTGGGGAACCGATGGTATGGGGGGGGAGCCTGATGCCATGTAGGGGGCTGATGAGTTTTTATAAAGGAAAACATTCTTTTAATTAGTTTTTTTCTTATAAGTGTACTCGATTAATCATTGGATTAATAGGTAGAATACTTGATTACTAAAATAATCGATAGCTGCAGCCATCTGAGACACACATAGGTCATTAATAAAACTGATCTGTGGGGGTCCGACTCCGACACCCCCGCCAATCAGCTGTATGAAGAGGAGGGAGTGCTCCTGCAAGCGCTACTTCCTCCACAGGATTACACTGCGTGATGTCTCAGAAGTCTCGGCGGCGCAGTGTAATTACAAGTGCTTGTTCCACTCACCGCTGCTGCAAGCGAGACGACATGCAGTGTAGTCTTGAAGAGGAAGTAGAGCTCCCACGAGCACCACCTCCTATTCAAACAGCCGATTGGCAGCACTCTTGGGAGTCGGACCCCCACCAATCAGATATTAATGACCTATCCTGAGTCACCATTACTAATGTGGTAGAACAGTGGTCATTATTGTGGTTATTTAATATAGTTAAAGGGGTTATCCAACCCCTATAATGACCCCCTCAATGCCCGGGCCCCCCGTATACTTACCTGCTCCCCGACACCAGTGCCGTTCTGGATCCCTGCACGGCTGCCACTGCATCGCGGGTGATGCTAGGAATTGCGGCCTGCTATTTGCTAACCCTTCCAACCTTATGTTTTGTTCCGCTCGATAGGGAAATGCAGCAGAAGCCGTGCGGGCATCGGAAGCGATGCAGGTGCCGGGGAGCAAGGCAAGTACAACCTGTGTGAGGGGCCGAGCATTAGAGGAAGCATTATAGGGGTTTGATAATCCCTTTAACTCGGTGAGAGGCTTGGGTCAGAGTTTGGGAGGCAGGAGCACATTTGCATACCTTCTTCCCAGAATTCCAGAGGAGCATGTATGGCCAATAAGCCTCCTCATGCCGATTAAGGCTCACTCAGTAAGGAGAGATAGTACCCCCCAAATCTCAACTAGACAATAAATGGTACAACACAGGGCAAAATGTCAGCAACTTGTGCCAGGCAGCTGATGCCAAGGTAAAGGGATCTTGGGAGGTGTCAAAATTACTCACCCATTCTTTACCTATTCTTTAGAAGCCCCTCCTCCCCACGTAAACAGCCTGCTGCATCCAAGACAGTGGTGGTCATGTGATTTACCCAAGCGAACACCTTCCCTATAGCGCAGGTGCTGATAGCACCCAACGCAGGTCCAGATACAGGAGATTCTGCTACCGATATCTGCGCCTGCTCGCAATTTTTTCAGCGCCTGCACAGAAGAGGATGAAGTCAAGGAGGCGATCATGTGGCAATATCACTTGACCTCCACCATCTTGGGCATTCTGGACTCGGCCCCTAGTTTACACACAGCACCCATGGGCAGCACAGACACCTATACGGCATGTGGCAGTCAATGATGGGCCTTTTCAGCATTTCATATGCCCTTACACATCAGTGGATGGCATTTCAGTAATTTGAGCAGAAGCTGGACAACCTCTTTTAGGACAAAGGCGGAATGCAATACCCAGAAAGATTAAGACTGTTTAGAGAATAAATAGCTTAGACTGACCCAATTACAATGTACAAATCTATTGAGGTCTATAACAAATCCAGTTATATTTTATACATTGTGCCTCACCATCAGCAGGTGGGTTTGGTCCTGTAAGCCCACTGAGACTATAAAACTCTCCACTCTAGGAGGGGGCTGTGGTGGTTTTTAAAATATCCTTCTTGAAAGTGCCTGCCGAGTACAGCGCTCTACTGCGCGCATGTGCGACCAGCTGCTCCGGCCATTTTAGGGGAGCATCAAGGGGCCTACAGGGGATACGGGGCCCCCGTTCTTGTGATTGGTGGGGGGTCCCAGCGGTAGGCCCCCCACCTATCTGATAGTTATCCCCTATCCCTGTGATGGCTAACCTCCGGCACTCCAGATGTTGTAAAACTACGACTCCCAAGATATACACTTGCTTGGCTGTTCTCAGAACTCTATAGAAATGAATGGAGCATGCTGGGAGTGGTAGTTTCACCACAGCTGGAGTGCCAAAGGTTAGCGATCACTGCCCTATCCTAAAGATAGGGAATAACTTGTACCTACCGAAACACCCCTTTAAGAAAACGGGAAGGAACTTTTCACACACTAAAGTTAGGACAGTTGACATCTACCCAAATGAGGTATCAACACTGCATGATCAGAAAGGGTTCTTGACTTCATAGCTGTAGAGCTTTAGGTGGTATGAAGGCTCTGCTATAAGGTGCCAGGAGGGAGTTTCATGCTCGTTACATCATTGCTTGGTGCTTTCTACCCGGTTACACTTTAGGCAGAAAGTATAGAGAGGCCAAATTTATCAAAAATTTTTCAAAATATCTAGACGCTTCTAAGGTAAGAGATCAGAAACTGATCAGTGTACTGGATTCTGATTCCTGTAAAAGCAAAAAACAAACAAAAAAAAACTTGTGCCTCACCTGTAAACATGATTTGAGTAGTTACAGCCATTGAGAAGACCACCAGGCCCGAGATGTTCGATAGGAAACCCATCTCTGCCACCCAGCTGTCTGCCAGGCACAGCTGGAAGAGTCGTAACCCTGCCAGGCTGCTGAGGTATGTGAGGTGCTCTGCTGCTGATCCATAACCAATCAAGTCTGAGTCCCAGCACAGGGGAAAGCTCAGCTCATAGATCACCATCAAGTCCTTGGCCCCCATGTGTACAGTCACCACCAGCAGGAGAGCCAGACAGTACAGGGAAAGCTTGCTTCGTCGGCCATTCTCTCCAGGCAAAGTAAAGAGGCGAAAGATTGACTGATAATGTTTGATGGTAAACAATCTGCATGGCTTCCTGTCCTTCACCGATTCCCGGACACAAAAGTAAACGTAGAAGGCCGTAAAAACATTCACAGCGAACGCTAGCCAAAAAGGGTTAATGTAACCCTGAACCTTCCGCCAGTGTCCTCCAATGATGCTGGCTATCATTCCAGCAATGCCCAGGCAAGCCTCCAAGATGGCAACCCTGAATGTTCGTGATGGTCGATCTGTGACGTCTGCTATGTAGGCAAAGCAACCAGCAAGGATCATGTTAAAATCACCAGTGATGCCACCAATAATGCGTCCAAGTAATAAAAAACCAACGTGTAATTCTTGGTACATGACCACAAGGTAGACAACAACTTGCAAGGTCAGTCCGATGAATGGAACGATGAGTACTGTGCGACGTCCCACGTGGTCGCTCCAGGGGCCGAGCAGCATCACAGAGAAGAGGCCAACCAGCAGACCACTCAGGTTCAAGTAAAGACTCCAATGCGATGTCAGGGACTCCACTTCCTACAAACAAGGAGATAGGTCAAGATACAGTCAATCAAGACTAACATTGAGAGGAAGAACACTGATGAGCTGGAGCACAATTACACAACTGCTAGACTCTGCCCTAAAAATGTGTATTCTAGAGTAACCGGGATGTTGGTCTGAGCTCTGCAGAGATATTTTGCCAAGATGCAAGCCTAGTTGTCTCTAGTCTCCTATGATATGAGCAGAGGTGGCCATACACGTAACAGAAAGGTCGCCAAATCTGCTTATCCCAACTATCTTCCGTGTATGAAAGTGTCCTCTCCACCGAGAGCATGGATTTCAACATGCTTGATGACAGAGGTGGCCATATACATACCAGCAAAATCGACAGAATCTGCTTATCCCGTCTGACTTATGTGTATTAAGGTGTCCTGACTCCCTACCGACAGCTTGAATTTCCACATGCCCTACAACAGGTGTGTGTCAGCGCCTTTTTCTCCTCTCCCGATTGACAACAAATGCATATGGGCAGGAATGAATATGGGGGTAGTCAGGGAGAATACAGCAGCTGTCACTGAACGAGTCTCTGGCTGACGGCCATTGAAGGTGCATGGGCACCTTAACGATGGCTCAGAAAGAATTTATACAGGAAAATTACTGATCGGACAGGTCCTGCCACTGGGATCACTTACACATATGAATTATCATTACAATCAGACATTTTTCGTCACTAGGTGCAATCCCAGACGAAGGGAGGAGAAGAATCCAAATTTCTTCTGTCACGGGTGTCATCGTAGGTGTACTCCACAGACGACTTTACTACATGTTGAATCTTTAGTCAGCGTGACTATATAAGCAATCACATGGTCATTTAGAAAGGACAGAGGTTTTACAGAAATGACATGAATTACACTACACTTAGGCTGACACTCACGATGACAAATTCATGATGATATATACAGTATATAGGGTAATAACAGTATTCGAGCATCTGTAAGCATGATCAACCCTATTAAACCAGGTAGGGTTGAAAATGCTGATGGAAACAACACCGTAGTTATCTTTGTACATAGAAGCGCATTAGCTTTTCGGAGCATGAAGGGTACCGTTACTGAAACTTCCACCTCCCCTGTGATTGACAAGGCTAGACAGCTAGACATCTTGTCTAGTCCTGTATTCTAGCTCAGCGCTTGCGCAGTTGGAATCTGTGCCTCTTGGGAAGAATCACGACCTCTCCATTCAAACTACATGGGACTGCCAGAGATAACAGAGCGTTAACGCGGCTATCTTCCGCAGTCCCGCAGACTTTTGACAGCTCTCATGACTTTTAGACCAATGTTCTGTGGACTGAAAAGCTACAATATCATTCCACAATAAGGACATCATACCAGCGGCCAAACACGATGGTGGTAGTAGTCTAACAGTATGAGAATGTCTATCGTGTCTAAGGGTAAGGTTAAAGGATGCATCCACACGGTAGGGAACTCTGTGACAATCATACCTGACCCACTGATGTGACACAAGGGGGACATGTCAGCACTGCAGCGGCCGTCAAACGTGGGGACCGGAGCGCAGCAGCAGTGGGAGCAGGTGAGTATGCTTCTCTCTGCAGGTCTGACCACATGGGGGGGGGGGGGGATCTGCCTGAAAGGCCCATGAAGATTGAACACCCCTTTCTACCCTCTCAGTGTGGTTGAGAAAGGGTATCCCCCCGTATGTGGTACTATATTTAGAAGATAATTATTTTTTTAAAGTTGTTAGATAAATCATCAGGTAGTCCAGGGATTCTCAACTCCGGTCCTCGGGACCCACCTACCGGTCCGGATTTGAGGATATCCCATGAAATTGATGCCTGTGGCAAGCCCTGATGCACGGACACCAATTATATCACCTGCTCAATACTAAGGAAATCCTAAAAACGTGACTGGCAGGTGGGTCCCGAGGACCGGAGTTGAGAAACCCTGATGTAGTCCCCTCTCATCCAGTGACATAATAGTAGGCCGCAGTGAGCAGGACATTCACAGGAGCCGCCATACTATAAGGCCGCTTTCACACAGTCAGTGTTTGATCAGTAATTGTGATCCAAAACCATAGGCGGGTCAGAAACACAGAACAGGTGTAAATCCTGCCCTTGTACCTTATCTCTGTGGAGGGTTCACTCCTGGTTTTGGCTCACAATCTCCGACTGTATGAAAGTCGCTAAGTGGCCTTTGTTTAATAATCAATTAATAAGCAAGAAAGTCAATTTAAAGGGGCTGTCTGCTTTTTTACATGATAACCTGTCCTCAGGAGAGGTCATCAATATCAGACCGGGAGTCGGACCCCACCGATCAGCTGTTTGAAGAGAACTTTTCGCTGTTTATCTGCTCGCAGTTGACGTAATTACACCTAAGCCCCCATTCACTTCTATGGGACGGCTCCTTCCTTTTCAAGTGAATACTACAGAGCCATCCCATAGAAGTGAATGGGGCCGCCATAGTTGTAATTACGCTGCTCACAGCTGCAACGCAGACGGCAGGTACAGAAAGAGTGAAGAGAAGGCAGCGCTCATATGTCTCTTTAAAAAGTTGATTGGTGGGGTGCTGGGAGTCGTACCCCAGCCAATTTGATAGTGGTGACCTATGCTGAGGATAGGACATCAGTAAAAGGGTACATTGAGATGACCCTAGGCAGTCCAGGCCCTTATTGCAGACTGCAAACAGCCCTTTGAATGGGTCCGCAATTTGGAAAGGAGGCAATAGGTCGCGCCGCATTACAGGGTTCAGACGGTCGGTTCCTATGCAGTGCGGTCTGCAGCACGGGCACAGGCCGCACACGGTTGTGTGGATGAGCCCTAAAAAAACAGACAAGCCCTTTGAGGGCTCATGGACACGACTGATTGGCCTGGGAAACATGGTCCGTGCGTCTGCCGGATCTCCTGGGCTGAACGTGGCTTTCCAGAACTGACTGTATCAGTGTTTTAAGCGATTGTGGATCTCTTGTACCAGACTGTGTTGCTTAGAAGAGATCCTCAATCAGATATGAGGTACAGTCAGTTCAGGCGAGGGGTCAACCCGGGAGATCCGGCAGACGCACGGACTGTGTTTCTCAGGCCGATCACGTGTCGTGTGCAGGAGCCCTTAATGTGTTAAATCTTCACATCAGCGTAATAAGCAGATGACTCACATTGAGACTGGCTGATAAATCCTCATTAAATTTATTATCAGTTCTAAAAGTCCAGTGATTAAAATAGATGAACGTAGGCGATTTCTATATTTCTTATCTGACGCTGGCTGTGCATCAACATGTTCTGTGTGGAGGTGGGCCCAGAGTTAGATACAGCCGAAGAACTATGCACCCGATGCAACTGATTTGTAGACTATAGCGATACCTGTTAGGGCTCGTGCCCACGAACGCAAGGGCTCTGTGCCCATCTTGTGGACCGCAAACAGTAGGTTCCACAATATACGGGCACTGGCAATGTACACTCTGTGCTGCTGACCTATTGACTTGAATGGGTCCGCAATCCGCAAAATAGAGTTGAAGATAGGACATGTCCTATCTTTTGCGGTGAGGAGGCACGAATCGGAAGTCCATGGAAATACTATGAAGCACTCCCATGGGCTTTTGGGTCCTTGTCTCCGCACCGTAAAAGATAGGACATGTCCTATCTTTTGCCGCAACTTGTGGATTGCAGACCCATTCAAGTCAATGGGTGCACTGGTGCCCGTGTATTCAGGACCGCTATTTGTTGTCTGCATTACGGGCACAGAGCCCTTACGCTTGCGCTTCACCACTGAAAACAGACGAAGAAAAGTACGCCAGCCCTGGGGCCGAGAAAAAATTAGACTGTTTTTGTGACAAATTCAGGTGCAAACAAAGGCGCACCTACATAAATAGGTCGGAAAAAAAAAGTCACAAAAGTTAGAACACTTCAAAATTAGTCCACAAAATAAAAATAGGCGAACGAGGTGTAAAAGCCTCCTAAACGGGCACAATTTAACTAAAAAAAAAAAAATAAGGGAGAGTTCACATCAGTTATTTTCCTGCGTGCATGACTTTTTTTCCGGACCTCAGACAGAAATACTATAGCTGAAACTGATGCCAAATGTGCATAACTGATGCACAGGATTTTTTTATTTACAGGATCCATTATTTTTCTGTTCTTCTGATGGATCAGAAAAATAATGGTTATGTAACCCTGCCTAAGGCCTCATTCACACGTCCATAGTGTTTTGCGGATCTGTAAAACACAGATACTGGGCGTGTGCGTTTTGCAGTTTGCAGACAAGAATGGGACATACTACATCTTTTTTTGTGGGGCCACAGAGTAGAACCACGTCTTTTGCGGCCCCATTGAAATGAATGGGTCTTCAACCGTTCTGCAAAAAAAGTCATACGGCCATCTGATTGAGCCCTAATACTGTGTAAAGCTGACTTAAAACAGGCACAAAGACTTTATTAAATGGGCCCTATTGACTTTCTTACTGTAAACGATCAGCTGGGACTTTAGGGACCACGGATGTTGAATAGAATGAAGGGGCTGGAGCACTCCTACAATCGTTTTTCCAGGGGTCAGGCCTCCAATGATCACACATTGATGGCTTATCTAGAGAACTACAAGAGAATAAAAACCTCTGAGTGCCTCCATATAGAGCAGTGGTGCCCAACCATTTTTCATCCGAGGGCCGCACTAGATTTGGTATAAATTTCGCGGGCCGGAACCAAGTAGCTTTGCTAGAAAGAAATGCCCGTGTGAGGAGTACGTGTTAGCATAACTACTGTGAAGGGGGCACATATCTGGCCACTATTGCTGTGAGGGGGCACGTGTGAGTATTACTACTGTGAAGAGCGAACATATCTGGCCATTATTACTGTGAGGGGGCACGTGTGCATTACTACTGTGAAAGGGGCACATATCTGACATAACTACTGTGAGGGGGCACATTCCTGGGCATAACTACTGTGAAGAGGGCACACATTGGGGCATAACTACTGTGAAGAGGGCACATATTTGGGCATAACTACTGTGAATAGGGCACATATCTGGCCATTATTGCTGTGAGGGGGCCAGATATACAGTAGTTATGCCATATATGTGCCCTCTTCACTTTAGTAATGCCTCCTCACAGCAATAATGGCCAGATATGTGCCCTCTTCACTGTAGTAATGCCCAGGTATGTGCCCCCTCACAGTAGTTATGCCAGATATGTGCCCTCTTCACTTTTGTAATGCTCACATGTGTCTCCTCACAGTAATAATGGCCAGATATGTGCCCTCTTCACTTCAGTAATGGTCACACGTGCCCCCTCACTGCAATAGTGGCCAGATATGTGCCCTCTTCATGTTAGTAATGCTCACACATGCCCCCTCACAATAATAATGGCCAGATATGCTCACGTTTGTCCCCTCACAGTACTATTGCACATATGTGCCCCCTCACAGTAATAATGGCCAGATATGTGCCCTCTTCACAGTAGTAATGCCCATATACATTACTACTGTGAAGAGGACACATATCTGTCCATTATTACTGTGAGGGGTATGTGATATATGCATGTCTGTGTATGATGTATGTAGTGCAGCGTGTAGATGTATACATGTGTGATGTAGTAGTGCAGTGTGTGATGTATACATGTGTTTGTATGTAGTGCAGAATGTGATGATCACACACTGCACTACATACATCACACATGTATACATCACACACTGCACTACATACATCACACATGTATACATCACACACTGCACTACATACATCACACATGTATACATCACACACTGCACTACATACATCACACATGTATACATCACACACTGCAATACATACATTACACAAATCGATACATTACTTACATTACTGTGATGTCACCTTCTTCCGCAGGTCCCTCTTTTTGCCTGGGATGTAAGCTTCGTAACCACCGCTGCCATGCTTTAGCCACCACCGGAGCTGCCCCTCTTCCTTTAATCTCCCGCCACTTCCCTACTGCAGGCACTCTCCGGCGCCCTCCCAGTCCAACCAATAGCAAAGCTCCTTGCTGCCTGGAGCTTTGCTATTGGCTATTGTAGGTACAGGCAGCATCGCTTTGCTGCCTGTGCTGTTTGCAGAGCACCTTGCACTGAAAAAATGAGGGAAAGGTTCGGGTACTGTGCGGGCCGCATGACACGGCTTCGCGGGCCGGATTTGGCCCGCGGGCCGTAGGTTGGGCACCACTGATATAGAGTGATCCCTCAAGTCCAGGACAACCATTGTAACTTCAGTAATCAGTTTCAAAGCCCCAAAATGTCATCCAAGAAAATAAAGATTTAAGAAAATCAAGCAGATAACTAAGACAGATAAAACAAGTCCTTATATATAATAGTTTTTAAGTTCCAGCAATAAACCTATAGACAAGGTTGTAGGGAAAGGTATATACAAACTAGGGTTGTTTCGGGTATCGAACTTTCGATACCCAATCGATACTTTTCTGTGGTATCGAGCTCGATACCAGGATTAGTATTTTATCGATACTGGGCTGCGCTACTGCACAGCCCAGTATCAGAGAACGTGGCTGCGCCGCTCTCAGCGCGGCCATGTTTTCCTCGGCAGCACAAGGAGAAGGAGGCAGTCTCTCCCGCCCCCTGTGCTGCTTCCACCAATAGAGCGAGAGGGGCGGAGGAGGCGGGGTCACTGGCTACCAATGAGGAGTGACTTTTACTATACAGATGCAGGCAGATGAGCTTCTTCTGCCTGCATCTGTATAGTAAAAGACACTCCTCATTGGTGGCCAGTGCGCCCCCCTCCCTCCCCAGTATTAGACATTGGCCAATGTCCCCCCCCCCCTTTCACCATTATTAAATACATTGGTGGCCAGTGCACCCTCAGTAATAAAAGCATTGGTGGCAGTGGCCACAGGGTCCCCTCACCTCCTCCTCATTGGTGGCAGTGATCGGAGCCCCAGCAGTGTAATACTGGGGCTCTGATCGGTTACCATGGTAACCAGGACGCTCCTGAAGTCCTGGCTGCCATAGTCTACTCCCTGCTGCTGTGTGCACAGAGCACAGGGCAGCAGGGAGAGGGTTAAGTCCTATTCACCCTAATAGAGCTCTATCAGGGTGAATAAGATGAAAAGATCCCAGGTTCTAGCCCCTAAGAGGGAAATAGTTAATAAATAAACTGTAAAAAAAGTTAAAAAAGTACACCAAAATATTAAGTATAAATCACCCCCTTTCCCAATTTTACATATAAAATATATAAACAATAAATAAAATATTACATATCGCTACGTCTCAAGTCCAAACTATTAAAAAAATCCTCTTAAGCGGTGAACGCCCATAAAAGAAAAAAAAAGAAAAGAAAAACTCCACAATTCGCCATTTTATTTTAGTCGCCTTGTCCTCCCAAAAAATAGGATCGGACTGTTGTATTATTGGCCGGATGTTCCATAAAATGAGGAATGCACGAGCTTTTTTTGGCAAATTTTTTTTTTTTTGCGTGGTATCAAATGGTATCGAGTATCGCAATACTTTTTTATAGTATCGATACCGAATCAAAATTTTGGTACCGAAACAACTCTAATACAAACTAACTTCCAGCAGTGAATTATTCCCTTAAAATATAACTTTTAATCCTAATTATAAAAATGGGGACAGACAACACCCCAATTGGTACCTCAAGGAGAGAAACTCTCAAATCTTATATATAAATAGTCAGGAATAGCGGCTAACCAGTAGCTAATCTAGCTATTATACCAGAGAAGTGGTCTTGATGGACCCGAGTCTGAGACATTGTATGTGGAGTCTGATCAGAAAAGACCATTGTATGGTCAAAATATTGTATCCTAAGGGATCAATGTACTGAAAAATCAAAGCCATATGACGTACAGTATGGGCTATATTACAATATCATGCCTTACATTTCCATAAAATTGGCATGAGCCCAATATTTCATACCATTTTAAGTTTTCTTTATACAGGCCTAGAACAGCACGAGGGTCCGTACCGATCTCTCAAGGTCAATCCAAATCATCACCTGCCTTTTTATGAAGTACCTGGGTTGGCAGATAACGCTAACGCAAGCTGCAAAATTTCTAGGTATCCATCATATTAGACCATTCATCATCTATGCATCCAAGCCCCAGAAAGCGTTACATAAGGATGCCGACTCCCAACACTTTCCATGCTTTTTGCTTTTTTTACCCCTTCTAGCACAGATTTTATCTGGTTTGTAATTGAGATTCATTTACTACTTTGACACCTGTACGATGAATTTACGGTATGCATGTTCTGTGAAGGGATTGCTTTCTTGAGGTTTTATATGGTTCGCTTACTTTATTAGGCAAGAATTTAAATGCGTCCACGTGATGGCACCTGCATAACTATCTAAACATATGACTAGGCTGACGCTTCCAGCTCTCGCCTTCACATATAGCGATGTAATGTTAGCTCTGGCTGTTTGTACAGCAGTGACGGACAAATCGCGGGTATCAGGGAGTCTGAGCATTCAGAACATTACACTGATCTTTCCAGGCTCCTCGCAGATCCCGGACAGATTGGCTGGCTGATAACATAGGAACTAACTAAGGATGAGCAAACTGGTTCTACCGGGATTCGGTCCGAAGTTCTCAAAAAGTTCGGATCCAGCCGAAACGGATTTTTTTGTAATTCGTTTCGAGGAGAGAGAGGGATCGAGTGTTTCTCAACAATATATATGTGTTGTCTAAGGGTACTTTCGCACTTGCGGCGTGTGGATCCAGCAGGCAGTTCCGTCCCGCCGGATCTGGCATACCCCATGACAACTGAAAACATTTGTAGACGGATCTGGCTTGCGGATCCGTCTACAAATGCATTGCAAGTGCGGATCCGTCTCTGCATTTGCAATGCGGATAGACTGATCCGTCATGTGTTTTTTTTTTCCCAGTTTTAAAGGACTGCGCATGCGCAGACCAGAAGGACAGATCCGTCCTCTAGTCATTTCTTAATGCCGGATCCGGCACTAATGTAAGTCAATGGGACTTAATGCCAGATCCGGCATTCCGTCATGTGTTCCAGCATTTCAAGACGGAGATAAAACGCAGCATGCTGCGGTTTTGTCAACGGCTAAAAAAACGTTCCCATACTGAACGGAAGACATCATGATGCATAGTGAACGGATTTCTCTAAAAAAAAAAAAAAAAAAATGATCAGGATCTGTTTTTTTCCGGCATAGAGCCCCGACGACTGTACTCTATGACCGAAAAGGAAAAAAACTCCAGTGTGAAGGTACCCTTAGGCTACAATCACACGTCCGCAAGTGTTTTGCGGATCCACGGAGCCGCGGATCCGCAAAACACGGACACACCGGCAATGTGCATTCCGCATTTTTGCGGACCGCACATTGCCCGGACTCCATAGAAAATGCCTCTTCTTGTCCGCAATTGCGGACAAGAATAGGACATGCTCTATTTTTTTTGCGGAGCCGCGGACCGGAAAATCGGCGGCGCGCTCCGCAAAATCGGATGCGGAGAGCACAGTGTGTGCTCTCCGCATCTTTCCCGGCCCCATTCACAGTCAATGGGTCCGCATGTATTCCGCAAAATTGCGGAATACATGCGGACTACATTGCGGACGTGTGAATAAGGCCTAAGTGGTATTCTTTCTCATTATGGAGAGCCCATGGTACACCACATACGCAGTATCGTATGCCAGATGATGCCCCTACTATGCCAAGTACGCACACGCAGTATTGCAGGCAAGGCAATGCGCCTGGTACGCCGAGTATGTGTGCACAGTATTGTAGAACAGGTGATGCCCCTCTGGGTTTCAGGGAAAGATATTTAAATTTGCTTTCCTAAACTAGCCAGCAGACATGATAATTTGCATTGTCTAGCCTACAATAGTTGTGACGTATATCAACTGGTCTCCATAATAGAAATAGTACCCACCCCGAGGTCCCCCTTAAGGTCTTGTAAATAAAAATGTTGCTCCCATGTGATTTTTTCTGATTAAGAGTTTTTGTCCTGAAAGAACTACTTGCAGATGTGAGGCCAACTTTAGCTACTTTTCTAGCTTTACTACATAAGCCTGTTTAAATTAAAGGAATTTGCTGTGTGGTTCCAGATTACTAATATCTGATTGGTGATGATCCGACACCCCACACCCCCACCGATCAGCTGCCTCCTCAGTTAGTCTCCAGCTGAAAATGGGAAAGATCAGCAGAAAGTTACACAAAGAAGGTGCTCAAATTTGTTCCATACGCTCCACAATAATGCAGTGCCTAATAGCAGATCTGAAGGACCCAGATCTGACCCCCCAATGCCGGGCCCCTCATATAGATTATACATACCCCACTCTCCACCTGATCCCCGCACGGCCGCCGCTGCATCTCTCGTGGGCGACACTAGGGAGGCTCGTCCCAGTCGCGACCTGCTATTGGCTGCACCCCCGCATGTTTTGATCCGCGTGACAGGGAGATACAGCACGACTGTGCAGGGGATCAGGCGCAACGCGGCAGTCGGGGTAAGTATATTAGGTGCCAGGACATTGGAGGGGGGGGGGGTGGTCATTATAGGGGTTCAATAACTCCCCTTCCTGTCCCTGGAGGTCGGTTTCCTGCAATGACTGGACTCAGCAGTGACGTTTCCCCAAGCAGTACATCTCTGCTGGTTCACATGCTGCCTGGGGATACGTCACTGCTGAGGGCAGTCACATCACATATAACCAGTCCAGATGAACCAGATTATCTCATACCATTATATATTAGTTTCATACTTCTGGCAGAAGCTTTCAGTTAAGAGGGTATTAGGGTATTCCCATCACAGACAATGGGGGCACATCGCTAGGATATGCCCCCATTGTCTGATAGGTGCGGGGAAAGGTGGTAGAGGGTGCACTGCGCATGGCTATTGCACTGGCTCAGCTATTTCCGTCGTCCCCATAGAAATGAATGGGAGCGGTGGCCGCGCAAGCACGGTGTGCTCCAATTCACTTGTATGGGGAGAGCACTTGACGGTGGCCGGCCACCACTCTCTCCTCTCCGTTCACCTCTGGGACCCGCATCGATCAGACAATGGGGGCATATCCTAGCGATATGCCCCCATTGTTTGTGATGGGAATACCCCTTTAACAATTCTACTGTACCAGTAGAGAATACATTGCAGTAATGCAATTGCTTCTTTTGGGCACCATGAGGGTGCTCTCACACACGGCAGATGTTAATGGGCAGGGGTGTGGAATTCCTATCGCCCGACGCCCGGGACATGCAGTTCCGGGCGCCGGGCAGGTAGTTTGGGCAGGTAGCTTAGCCCTGCGGGCAAGTAGCAGGGCTAGGGTGGCGCCGGATTCTCCTCCTATACACAGCCCCGGCAGCACGTCCGGGCTGCTTACCGCAGTGTGAACATCGCTCCTGTGCAGACCGGAAGTCGGGATCAGAGATCGGAGGAGTGCGCCGCGGCACGGAAGTCAGCGGGCAGAAGCGCGAGTCAGGCAGTCAGCAGCTGAACCAGTAGTGGGAGCTCCTGTCTCCTGGCAGCTAGTGTCCTGGAAGATAGCCCAGCAGGTAGTGTGTGTTGTGACTCCCCTGGGTGAGCTGCCGGGTCGGCCGGGGGACTGCCCCATTATGGCATATACATTAAAGGGATTCACTGCCCCAGTATGCAATATAGTATATACTATACTGGGGTAGTGAATCCCTTTAATGTACATGCCATACTGGGGTAGTGAATCCCTTTAATGTACATGACATACTGGGGCAGTGAATCCCTTTAATGTACATGCCATACTGCGGCAGTGAATCCCTTTAATGTATATATTATACATTAAAGGGATTCACTGCCCCAGTATGGCGTGGCTGCCCCCATACAGTAGAACGTTTCCTTGTGGCCCCCGCCCCCATACAGTAGAACGTCTCCTTGTGGCCCCCGCCCCCATACAGTAGAACGTCTCCTTGTGGCCCCCGCCCCCATACAGTAGAACATTTCCTTGTGGCCCCCACCCCCATACAGTAGAAAGTCTCCTTGTGGCCCCCGCCCCCATACAGTGGAACGTCTCCTTGTGGCCCCCGCCCGCATACAGTAGAATGTCTCCTTGTGGCCCCGCCCCATACAGTAGAACGTCTCCTTGTGGCCCCCGCCCCATACAGTAGAACATCTCCTTGTGGCCCCCGCCCCATACAGTAGAAAGTCTCCTTGTGGCCCCCGCCCCCATACAGTAGAAGTTCAGGACAAGTAGATTGTCATGAGGGACAAGTAGATTGAGCCCCCGCTTTAGTCCTTCGACAAGTAGTTTTTTTTTTAATTTCCACACCCCTGATGGGGCTGTTTTGGTGGCAAGCACAGATTCAGCAAATTCCATTCAGGTGAATGGAACCGATTTTCATTCAAGGAAATTTCTGCAACTAAATCTGCGTGTGTGAAAGTGCCCTTAGACAACGCCTTCCATTGCTTTACTTGCCGTGGAGGGATGGAAGTTACTAACAGGCTGCTGAGGACCACACTGCCTGCAGTAACCGACCACAGACCAAAGTACACAGCAAGCAGCATTCCTCTAATGTGGTGCCTGCAGGTCTATAAGGGTGGCCTCACATGTGGCGGAACTATCTGCCAGAAAATCCGCAGGTGCAGGTTTTTACAAACTTGCAGATTTTTTTGGGGGTGTATAATGGCATGGATTTTGTTGCCATTCCGCAGCGGAGGACAACGCAAGCCAGACAATTCGCAGCCCCATAGGATAACATTGGGGGAAGTCTTGATGTTGCAGATTTTCTGATGGATAATTCCTGAGCTGCATGGTGGTAGCAGGATACAAGGTGACGACATAGGACGACTCTGCTGAAGTTTTATGTCATTCTGTCAACATACTAAAATGATGCGGGTCATAATGTCTGCCATGGAGCTTGGCCCTAAGGGATGATGCATATAGCTGTATTTTGGATCTGTGCTGTATTAATCCGTAATATGGTTGCTCAAGGGTTGTTATGGGACCCTAATTTTAGATCAATTCTGCATGAAAAAGTGGAGCAAGTTTGGTATCACGGGAGTACTCTACCAGAAGAAGTTGGACCTGTAGGGAGTTACCATACAGGCCGGATTACATGCGATTTATCACGATTCTGTTCACTCCTGTCCAAAGCGCCGTCGGATCAAGCACCAGTTGCAGCAGTCAGACTGTCAGATTCTGTCTCTCTCCCTGTGCCAGTCTGTTATCCTGTAGTTTATTGTGCTTGCTTGGTTTTACCAACTGTTCTTATGTTCTGTATTTCTATCCCTTTGTATTTCATATGTACAGCTACTGATGACCTAAAATAAAGACTCGCACTGCGTCACCCCTGGCTCTATGCACATTCAGCACTCCATGTGGACAGCAGTGAGGGGGAGGGGGCACAGTTTGAAGGCAGGCAAGCATTGTTATTTCCACTTTAGATGTATGCACAAAACAAAAATTCTTTAGAAAACCCCTGTAATTACAGTTGTACTTTATACTTTGTTCATGATGATTTCACAAGCTTTGAATTCAGTTTCAGGGAAAACAACTTTAAGACTCGGAACTAAGCTCGGCTTAGTTTTCGAAGTTTTGAGCAAAGTGGCTTCGGATGTAGCATCCGAAGCTCGCTGTGCTCATCACTAGTTGTAACTTTTTTTTAGTTGTTGGACTTCCAAAATAATGTTTGAAATGTTTTTTTTTGCAATTCATAGTTTCACATGAATGTGGTGATAATGGTGGCTGTTTGGTTGATGTGGGTGTTATTGTTATTTTTTAGTTTTATTTTATACATATTGTGGTGATGTGTACAGTACAAGTGTTGGGAGGCGTGTATATCCCACCCAGATACCTCAGCTGGGTGAGATAACTGAGATCCAGAAAGCTGCAGAGTTTTCAGCAAAGTGTAGTTTGCCGAGACAGTTTTGTTTAGATCTTGTTCTGGGCTGGATTTCATGTGGACTGGGGGATGGGTTTGGTAGTGGGATCTGCCAGTCCACATCCTTCCACTACATATATTGTCTTTTGACGAAGGTGATCGCAGGTGAGGACTGCTGCTGTAATCAAGGAGGGGTAAAACAACCCTCTGTGTATGACTTGGAGGGAGAACAGCTGAGGAAGCCATGTATCTTACATAAGCCAAAGTTATTGCCCAAAGTTTCGCAAGACTTCGTGAAGCAATAACTTCAGCTCATCGGAGCCAATACATTCTAATACTGTATGGAGCTCCTGCTCCATACAGTATTATAACAATGTTTTATGCGAATCGACTTCGGATGTTTCATCCGAAGTCGATTCGCTCACCCCTAGTGCTGAAATAAAATAAAGCACCTTTTGGACTTGAACCCCGTTTTTAGAGGAGAAGTCTGTAAATTACGACCCCCCTTAAAGAGAGAGAGAGAGAGCGATCCCTTACAATATACCGTATTTTTTGGCACCTAATATATCCCCAAAAATGTCATCAAAAGATGTCTGGGGAACACAGACACTTTTTTGTATTTGGCACTTTTAGACTGTAACTTGGCGAAAACAGCCCTTGTGGGGGGTACAGTACACAGGCAGAGCTGAAGAGGGTCTGCTAAGACCCTGCAGCTCTGCTATAATTGAAACACCTGGCAATCATGTGATAGGGCTCAATGAGCTGCTATAAACCACTTCTGTCTTCGCCTCTGTTAAGATTGCAGGGGCAGGAGCTTTAATCATTCATGCCCTGCACCATGCACCCTACATGTACAGCACTTGGTCGTAAGGAGGTTAAAGTGACTGGGGTTGGATGCAGTTCCCTGCAAGGCCAGGAGCGCAGCAGTGATTTAGGAACAGACTAGGGCTGGGCGATATGGCCTAAAATCTATATTGCGATATAATTTTAAGCATGTGCGATAACGATATATATATTGCGATATATTATTTTCTTCTGTACCCCTGGGTAGAAACGGGCCCCTGCTAATATACTTACCTTTCTTGCAGTGTGCATGGCTGGCTGATGGAGTCCGCAAGAGACGGACCGGGTCTTCTTCCCAGCATGCACTGGGAAGGACCCGACCTCATAGCCAGCACGCTGACGATGTGTGCATGCAAGGTCCTGGCCAGTGCAGCGTGGTGCCGAGTCGGGAGGCCACGGCGCGGTGAATGAGAAGCTTCTTCAATTCACTACTGCTTCGTGGTCATCTATCGCGATACAGACAAAATCTATATCATTGCCCAAATTTATATCGTTTATATCGCTTACCCATAGAACAGACCTTCACCAATCACTTTATGAGATCGGAATACCCCTTTAATGGCCAGACAGTTTTGAGGATTAAATTGCCGTTCACGTGAAAAAACGTGTAATCGTTAATCTGAAAGCCAAGCCGTTCTGGGGTACCACGGCATCTCTGTGCAGTTTTCAGCCACTACACGTGGGCTCATCCTAGCAGCAGGTGTAAAGGTGAGGTCTGCACCAGAAAATCCCTTTAATAAACAAGCCACCAGGCACTACACTAGCATTAAAATTACTGGATGCTGAGTAATGTAGTCCGTCATCTCCAGATGAATCATTTACATTACTATATGCTATGACTCTATAGGCTCACATCAATACTGGTGGGCATATTTCCAGCATGCTGTGAATGTGCTCCAAACTGCTTGGGGCTACTTTCGGGGGTACAAATGGACACTTTCCTGGAACAGTTTTTAAAATTTAGTCCAGCGCTCTCTTAGGCCTCTTTCACACTTGCCTTCTGAGGATCCGGCAGGCACTTCCGGACCGCTGGATCAGTCAGAACGCAAGTCGCCTGAAAGCATTTGAAGACTGATCAGGATCCTGCTTACTGGAGCTCTGGTGAGCGCACCCAGCATCTCACCAAGCACAGCGCCGTACATTGTATAGTGGCTGTGTGTGGTATTGCAGCTCAGCCCCATTCACATCAATGGGTCAATGCTGCACTTAGGCCATGTGTCCAAAAGACGGTGACGTCACATGGCCTAGGAGGAGGCCGCAGCGCCGGCCTCTTCTAACAGCTGATCGGCGGGGGTGTTGGCTGTCTGACCCCACCGATCTGATACTGATGACCTATCCTGGGGAACAACGGGTTTCTACACCGGCCCCATGTTCCTGCACGAGAGTTGATGGTGGCTTATTTCTCTTTCCTCACTGAAAACATGAGCATGCTCCTGTATCGGGAAGAATAGCGGTCAGTCACACAGGCATTTAGCCGCATTGATTGCTGGGAGTCCTGATGTTGAGACTCCGAATGATCACAAGGACAGGGGTCACTTAATCCCCTGTGTGAATGACAAGATGACCACTGCTCCATTCGCTTCTACAGGACTACTGTAATCTGCAATCTACTCTCACCGATCGGGCATGCCCAAGCCTCCCCACCAATCGGGCATGCCCAAGCCTCCCCACCAATCGGGCATGCCCAAGCCTCCCCACCAATCGGGCATGCCCAAGCCTCCCCACCAATCGGGCATGCCCAAGCCTCCCCACCAATCGGGCATGCCCAAGCCTCCTCACCAATCGGGCATGCCCAAGCCTCCCCACCAATCGGGCATGCCCAAGCCTCCCCACCAATCGGGCATGCCCAAGCCTCCCCACCAATCGGGCATGCCCAAGCCTCCCCACCAATCGGGCATGCCCAAGCCTCCCACCAATCGGGCATGCCCAAGCCTCCCCACCAATCGGGCATGCCCAAGCCTCCCCACCATCGGGCATGCCCAAGCCTCCCCACCAATCGGGCATGCCCAAGCCTCCCCACCAATCGGGCATGCCCAAGCCTCCCACCAATCGGGCATGCCCAAGCCTCCCCACCAATCGGGCATGCCCAAGCCTCCCCACCAATCGGGCATGCCCAAGCCTCCCCACCAATCGGGGATGCCCAAGCCTCCCCACCAATCGGGGATGCCAAAGCCTCCCCACCAATCGGGGATGCCAAAGCCTCCCCACCAATCGGGGATGCCAAAGCCTCCCCACCAATCGGGGATGCCAAAGCCTCCCCACCAATCGGGGATGCCAAAGCCTCCCCACCAATCGGGGATGCCCAAGCCACCCCACCGTGAATGGAGAAGTGGAACGGCATACCTAGGGGACTCACTGACCCCAATTCTTGAGACCAGCGGGAGTCCCAGGGGTAGGACCACCACCATCATAAAATTATCAGCTACCCTGTGAAGAGGTGAAGAATTGTGGCCAACCCTTTAAAGGGGGTTTCCCATAAAAAACAATATTCACAGAAAAGTAAGGTCACAGTCAGGCTGCTCCTCCATTCCCCTGTTTTCACCATCACTGGGGGCCCCAGTGCTCAGACATCCCCTTTTTCTTTGGAAAACCCCTTAATAGAAATATGCACATCAGGCATCACAAAACATAGAAGTGACTCTGGTCCAAGCAGAAAGATACTGTAGGTTTTATTTTTTTTATATTTTTAACTTTCCTGGCAGGCACAGTGTCACCAGGCGTTTTTACAGTCCAATTCCTTCTGGATACAGGACTCTGCCCATCTGTATACCCACAGTGTGCCCTGGTAGTGAAGTCTGGCACATTACATAACAAGTACCAAAAGTCGTGCAAAATTACATCAACCAATCAGATTCCAGCTCTCATTTTTCAGAGGACCTGGGGAAAATGAAAGCAGTAACTTGATTGGTTGCTATTGGTAACCCTACCAGAAGTAGTGAAAATGGCATCAACCAATCAGATTTCAGCTCTCATTTCTCAGAAGCCCTGGAGAAAATGAAGGCAGCCACCTGATTGGGTAACCGCTCCACTTTCCCTCTGTTGTGACAGGTGATGTCTCTGTACGGCCTCTCACCTTCTCCAGGGGGTTCGTGCTGTTGGTACAGCCCTCGGTCTTGCTCCCATTGTAGCCGATGTCAGCGCTAAGCCGCTCCCACAGATACTGAGTAGTGAGCGGGCCCTGAAGCGCCACCGAAAACATTGCCAAAAACAGCACCGGCTCCACCGTCAACCGGCCCGTGTAGCAGCGCCGGAACCTCGGCTTCTCCGAGCTGTCAGCGCCCATGTCCGGGCGCACGACAGCCGGTAAGTCGTTCTCAGACATAGCGCTGAACATAATGCGTCCAGAGGATCGCTCCCTCCGCAGTGCGGCCGCAGACAGGGCGGGGCGGAGCTCCAGATAGTCCGGCCCACGACTCACCCCATGTCCCGCCCAACGTCCCCGGTGCCTGCCCACAGTTTCTGTCATCCCTGCGGCTCCTGACTCATGGCTGTGCGGTAATTACAGGAGCCGTGCGGTAATTATACCAGCTGTCTACCAGTCACATTGCACTGCTGTGCAGGTGCTGAGCCGCTGCTCCCGGTTATCAGCCGTGTCAGGCTAGGGGACAGGGAATGGTGACAACCGCCTATGAAGTTAAAGGGTTTTTCCAGAATTTCACGTGGTAAATACACAAATGTTCTCATAATGATATGAGTCACCCATATCCCTTTATTACCGCTGTGTAAATAATAACAAGACGGTGATATAATCACTGTGTTATACATTGGAGGGGGTTAATAAGCTTGATGATGTCACTGGCATACACTTTGCCAAAATTATTGAGGCCCCCAGATGTCAAATTGTCACAATTACATTGCATGAGTGAGTGGGGTGAAGAGCGAGCCCGCTCCCGCTATTTTACCGTCTATCAGGGATGGGCAAACGGCGTCTCTCCAGCTGTTGCAAAACTACAACTCCCAGCATGCAAAGACTGCTTAAAGCTATCAGCCTACAGCAGGGCATGGTGGGAATTGTAGTTTTACAACAGCTGGAGAGCTGCGGTTTGCCTATCCCTGGTCTAGATGCTGGGGTTGCTGTTGACTATGGCATCTGAGGGGTTAAATGAGCGGGACAGGAGTTCTCTCTGATGACGCAGGCTCAATTCCTGCACCGTCACTGTATATGTACAATGAATGTCAGGAAGGGGTTAAAATCCCCTAGAAGAAAATATAAAAACGTATAAAATTAGGGAAGAGTGAATTAATTGTAACAAATCGGATCGTCTCATCCCGCCCTGACAATCTGCAGCGCGAGGGCAGAAGCTCCCCCACTGGAGCGGCGGCCACTACACTTACGGGCAGCGGTGCATGAACAGTCCGCTAGCGGAAGCAGAGCCCGGGTGTGGGTGCCGCTACTCTGAGCAGCGCAGGCGCGAGGTTGACGTGGCCAGGAGAGATGAACAGGACAGGTGGGCTCTTCTTCACCCCTGGGGGGCGGCCCCTCACAGGCGAAGAAATCTTACTATCGAGATTTATTAATGCTTTAGAATCGATCCACTTATCGCTATATGAAATAAAAAAAGAGCTTTTAAATTAAAATGATAAGTAGTAAAAAAATTAATATTCTTTACACCCTAACAACCCATGTAATAAGGTTGATGGCATTGTCCGGGCTTTTAATATTGATGACCTATCCTCAGGATGGGTCATCATTATCAGATGGGCGGGGGTCTGACACCCGATGCCTCCGCGATCAGCTGGATGAGGAGACGCTGTGCGCACGTGCCGTCTCCCTTCTCTCGTCCTGCTCACCACTGTTGTCTATGGGAAAGCAGAGAGGATTGTGCAGTGCATACTTCCTAGTAATCCGTCTGTCTATATCCTGTGTCTCATATCTATCTATCTACAGATCCAGCTCAGCTAAACTTGATGGCTAACATGTTAAGTAAAGAATGGAAGAAGAGGACAACTTACTTTTCAATGGATTTCAATGGTTTTTGTCACGAGATAACCAAGGTAACACTGTGCCATGTCTTATCAGAGTCAATGTTAGCTCGGCTACATTTGTATTTATCTATTTCATATTTATTTACAAAAAGGTCACATAGACCTACTAAATCCTTTTAGGGGTTACAACCTAGATATTAAAACGTAACCTTTATTATATTTTTATAAAAGCTGATACATTTATTTATACAGCCAGTCCCATTAAAATTATCAGGGAAGGAATCAGATATTCCACTCAATACTGAATGTGTGTAATCCTCTTTTACTTGGAGGTACTGCTTATGGCTGCAGTTCACTTTGCTGTGTTATAATGTGTGCATCTGCCATAGGTTAATGCATATGTTTTTCTACATTCCTATCAGGAATCCAGCGCATTCGTTGCTCAACATTGTGCTTGATGGCAACCTACAACTTTGTTGCAACACTGGAATGTGTAGCCAATTGCTTACTCTTTGAAGCTTCTTGGCAGTCAGATTCTGATTGTAAGTCAGTGTTGCAACAATGTGATTGTATAATAGAGCAGATTTCTATTTGCTCCTACTGCACTTATATTATGGCGCTGGAACCACTTGACTAATTCCTATGTTTGTGCACACATGCTTTGTCACACTATGGCTCATGAGAGAGGAAATAGATTACTACAAAATTAACAGGGAATGGTTTCCCTAATTTATTGTAAAGGGGGCGCCTACTGCTCACCCCTCTTTACTATGAGCCATATCACACCAACTTTCTCAGCCACGCAGATACACGCTGTCTAGTGCTTACGAACCACACATTCATTCATACAATTGTATGCTTCCGATTCAGTCCCTGTCTAAAAGCCAGCAGGCACTAACCCTTCCGACATGTTTCGCCGCATGTGCGGCTTCATCAGGGAAATAGGGTATTAGTCAGGGCTGTGGAGTCGAGGAGTCGGAGTCGGAGACAATTTTGGGTACCTGGAGTCGGAGTCGGCAAAAAATGGACCGACTCCGACTCCTACTAGATTTAAATTGGAATAAAAAAAAATTGGAATAAAAAAAAAAGCAAGTTTAAATGTCCCAATTCAGATAAAGTTATAATTAATTACTTCTCTACTGTAAGAATAAAGGCCAATGCATGCAGTGCGTCACGTTACCGCTAAACAAAGACGTTAAGTGACCGTGAAGAAGCATGCTTTTCATATGCTTTACTATGCAGTTAAAGGGACACTGACAGGCTGATTTACCGGCTAAAGATATATCTGCTGGTATTCATCAGAGGATTAGGAATACAACTAGACGACTGTTACCCCCAGCTGAGGTTTACTTGTGTTTAAAAAAACGTTTTAATCAATATGCAAATTCTCTACCTTTGTGCCCAAGGGGCAGGCGCACATGTAGAGTACTGGCAGCACTAGACAGGACTAGGTAGCGAGGAGGAAGAGAGAAAGCTGGCACAGCCTCAGCATAGCCAGACGAGGCTGCTGCCAGCACTCTACACGTGCGCCTGCGCAGGAATTCAGCGCTCAGCTAGCCTGAAAAAAAGGCCAGTGCAGTGAATAATAACGAGGGGAACAGCGCTGGGAAGCTGTACTGGGCGCGGCTGGGCACAAAGCCGCAGGAGACGCTGCCCCATTGGGCACAAAGATAGTGAATTTGCATACAGATTAAAATGTTTTTTAAACACAAGTACAGCTTAACTGGGGGTAACATTAGTATAGTTTTATTCCTAATTCTCTGATGAATACCAGTATATATATATCTTTAGCTGGAAAATCAGCCTGTCAGTGTCCCTTTAAGGAGCGGCAATACTTACACTTTCCATTGTCTTGTGGTCTGCTATTACAGGGAACCCATGGTTATCCTAGCCTCTCACTGATAACTGATTAAGGACTGGAGACACTTGTATAAGTGAAGGGAATGGATAGTCAATAGTTCAAGACTGAAGCTGTAAACCATTTCAGCTAAGGCTATAAAACATGTAAACTCAGATTGTTAGCTTAAATTTTAAACATGACTATGGGATTCTACTAGGAAAATCATGTTTTAAAATAAATGCCCCGTCCCCTGCCCCTTCCTGGATCCTCCCACTGCTATATCTTCAGCAGAAGATCAGCACACAAAGGAGAAGGCAGCAGCTTCTGCTCAACTACCTCTCTGTGTTAGAGGAGATTAGAAGAACTTGGTGGAACAGCTTCGTATTTGCATATTAAATACAGAGGAGTCGAGGAGTCGGAGTCGGAAGTTTCAAAATCTGAGGAGTCGGAGTCGGAAAATTTATCTACCGACTCCACAGCCCTGGTATTAGTGTATTATCTATTTCATGTTTATCTATCCAGTAAGAAAAACAGCAGCACAGTCACTTAGGGTACTTTCACACTTGCGTTATTCTTTTCCGGCCTAGAGTTCCGTCAAAAGGGCTCTATGCCGGAAAAGAACTGATCAGGCACATCCCAATGCATTCTGAATGGATAGAAATCCGATCAGTTTGCATCAGTATGCCTTCCGTTCAGTCACTGTCAGGTGTTTTCGGCGGACATAATACCGCAGCATGCTGCGGTATTATGTCCATCCAAAATGCCTGATCAGTCACCGGAATGCCGGATCCGGCACTAATTCCCATTGACTTGCATTAGTGCCGGATCCGGCATTGGGAAACAACTGAAGGACGGATCCGTCCTTCCGGCCTGCGCATGCCCAGACCGGGAACACTGTAAAAAAGACTGCAAGACGGATCCGTCCATCCGCTTGACAAGCGGAGAGATGGATCCGTTCTTGCAATGCATTTGTAGACGGATCCGCACGACGGAACTGCCTGCCGGATCACACTAACGCTAGTGTGAAAGTACCCTTGGGTGCAGGGTTCAATCCCTCTGAAAATCAAGGCCAAGGGTCCACTGCGAGATCCAAACTAAGAAAAATGAGGCAGAACTCCAACATGCGGTGAATAGGGTGTTGGACCCAGTTTATTCCCCAGCTTTATCTATCCCATAAGATGCACCTAGGTTTTGAGGAGGAAAATAAGAAAAAAAATATTGTGCCTAATGGTGTTATATGGTATCTGTGGATGGCACTGTTATGGGGGTCTGTGGATGGCACTATTATGGGGGTCTGTGGATGGCACTGTTATTGCGGACTGTGGATGGCACTGTTATGGGGGACTGTCGCTGGCACTGTTATGGGGGACTGTGGCTGGCACTTTTATGGGGTCTGTGGCTGGCACTGTTATTGAGGACTGTGGCTGGCACTGTTATTGGGGACTGTGGCTGGCACTGTTATTGGGGACTGTGGCTGGCACTGTTATTGGGGACTGTGGCTGGCACTGTTATTGGGGACTGTGGCTGACACTGTTATTGGGGACTGTGGCTGGCACTGTTATTGGGGACTGTGGATGGCACTGTTATGGGGGACTGTGGCTGGCACTGTTATGGGGGACTGTGGCTGGCACTGTTATGGGGTCTGTGGCTGGCACTGTTATGGGGATGACACTGCTATAGGGGGGATCTGTTGATGACACATAAATAGCATTTTATGCTATGTGTCATCCACAGATCCCCCATAACAGTGTCATGCCATCCACAGACCCCATAACATGCCATCCACAAATCCCCATAACAGCGCCATCCACAGATTGACCCCCTAAAGGGAGGCGGGGCCGTCATTTAGCGCTGTAATTACAGCGGGCCCGGTGCAGTCACTGTATCCTGATACACCAGGCCCGCTCACTGTAGGAAACCTAACTGTAGGGAATGCTGTAGGCTGATTAAGTTAACAGTTGTCTTTTATCCAGGCTTTACTTACTGTACTACTTTAACTTTCCGGCAGGCAGGAGGCTGGGCAGGCGGCCCGGCGCTGTCAACGTTACTCACTATGTCCCGCGCCGGCTCCACCCACTTTATGAATGAAGAAGGCGGAGCAGGCGCAGTACGTAGTGAGTTACGTTGTCAGGGGCCGCCCGCCAGCTCAGCCTCCTGCCTTCTGCCTGCCGGAAAGTAAATACAGTAAGTATAGCCTGGATAAAAGACTACTGTTATTTTAATCAGCCTACAGCATTCCCTACAGTTAAGTTTCCTACAGTGAGAGGGCCCGGTGTATCAGGATACAGTGACTGCACCGGGCCCGCTGTAATTACAGAGCTAAATGCCGGCCCCTCCTCCCTACCCGCTAATACACCCGCCGACCGCACTGCACAGCATGCGGTCGGCGGTATACAAACTGCAGCATTCGCCCCATAAGATGCACTGCCTTTCCCCCCAGACTTTTGGGGGGGAAAAAGTGCGTCTTATAGGGTGAAAAATACAGTATCTATCAGCTATCTTATAGCTATCTAATTTATTTATCTATCTCGTATCTATCTATCTATCTATCTATCTATCTATCTATCTATCTATCTATCTATCACAGAATAATAATATTAAGAACTGTGGGTGCAGTCCCTCTAAGAATGTAGGCTATAAGTCAATGGATATCCAAAGCAAATAAAAGAGGTGGCATTCCACAGTAGGTGAAAGGGAGGTGGACCCGCTTTATTCACCCCAACCTTAATAGTTCACCCCAACACAATGAGGCCTTTCTCAAGCAATGTGACATGTGCCATTGTGTGGTATATATACTCATGATTACAATTTATAGTAATTACAATCAATCAATACATAAGATTATGGATAATGATACAATTCATTACCTTCAATACAATCCACTAGGTAAGAATTAGCGAAGTGCATAGCGAAGTAGTGAAACACCATGTACAGCTAATTGATCCATAATCTATAACTTACAAGGCTCCCCTAACCTAACCCACCATCCCTCAAACAACTCCGGTCTGATCAATACCTGTATTGTGATCTAAAGTGGTACAGAGGCTGGGTACATCAAACAAGGCTAATATAGCCGCAACAAGTAGTGATACATCTGACAAAATATTAACCCCTTCAGCAGGGGCGTAGCTAACGGCTCATGGGCCCTGGTGCAAAAGTTCAGCTTGGGCCCCCCCTTCCCTCAGTGCTTTGTGTGTCTTCCTATGCGGCACAAGGGTCTTTGGGCCCCCTCAGGCTCCTGGGCCCGGTAGCGACTGCTACCTCTGCACCCCCTATAGCTACGCCCCTGCCCTTCAGGACCCTGCCAGTTTTCACCTTCCTGCCCAGACCATTTTCTTTCCAAATCTGACGTGTCACTTTATGTGGTGACAACTTTAAAGTGCTTTTACTTATCCAAGCCATTCTGAGATTGTTTTCTCGTCACATATTGTACTTCATGACAGTGGTAAATTTGAGTGAAAATATTACATTTTTGGTTATTAAAAAAAATACCAAATTTACCAAAATTTTTGAAGAATTCGCTGCTTTTAAAACAGGTAATGGTACCTCCTAAATAGTTATTACTTTACATTTCCCATATGTCTACTTCATGTTTGGATTATTTTGTAAATTACATTTTCTTTTTTGGGAGGTTAGAAGGCTTAGAAGTTTAGAAACAAAACTTAAAATTTTTAAGAAAATCTCCAAAACTCACTTTTTAAAGACTAGTTCAGGTCTGAAGTCACTTTGTGAGGCTTACATAATAGAAACCACCCATAAATGGCCCCATTTTACAAACGACATCCCTCAATGGATCCAAAACTGATTTTACAAACTTTGGTAACCCTTTAGGTGTTCCACAAGAATAAAAGGAAAATTTCTGAATTTCACTTTTTTGGCAGATTTTCCATTTTAATCCATTTTTTCCGGTAACAAAGCAAGGGTTAACAGCCAAACAAAACTCAATATTTATTACCCTGATTCTGTAGTTTAAAGTAACACCCCATATGTGGTCATAGACTGCTGTACGGGCACACGGCAGGGTTCAGAAGGAAAGGAGCACCATGTGGTTTTTCGGTATGAGATGACGGTTATATTGGTTCTTTGGGGGTCATAGGACTTTTTGATCGCTTGGTATTACACTTTTTGTGATGTAAGGTGACAAAAATGGCTTTTTTTACATAGTTTTTATGTTTTATTTTTTAAGGTGTTCATCTAAGGGGTTAGATCAGGGGTGCACAACCTTTTTTGGTCTGAGGGCCGCATTGCCACATCGCTCTTTTTTAAGGGGCCGCAAATTAAAAAAAAATGTTGATCGGCGTTCATTTGCATCAGCCTATTACACAGGCCAATGTAAAGTGACTGGGGAGGAATGATCGCTATCACAGTCATTCCTCCCTCATTTAGTCACATTGATTATCAGTAGCACATCCCTGATTACACAGATGTGTGGCACGATTATACCGGCCAGTTATCATGAATGAGCGCTCTTATGTACACTTGTTTCCAGTAATTGACCTGAATAACTTGCAGTGTATTAGGGGCTTAAAGGGATTTCCCAGTAAAAATAAATTTTTAACAAGTTCTTGCAGCATGGCCCCTGAAACAGAAGAGTTATACATACTTGCTCTGCGCGCTGTTTTTACTTGGCAGTGCATGGCTATGGTCACATGCACCTCTCCAGCCAATGACAGGCTTCAGCGGTGATGTGGCCACAAGCAGCGTGTCACTGCTGTGGTCAGTCATTGACTGGAGAGGTGCATGTGATCATGGCCATGCACTGACAGGTGTAAAAGTGCAGGAACCGAGAGATGGAGGCAGAGGGGGCCAGGGCGGCATGGAGCAGACAAGTAGTAATCTTCCGGTTCAGGGGCCACGCTGCATGAACTTGTTAAAAGTAATTTTTACAGGAAAAGTGGCTACATTTCCTTCCTGCCTCCTATTCATAAATCAGCGATTTCCTTCTCTGCAGAGGACGGCGCTCACTGGTTATTACCACCTCGTGCCAGTTACAGGCCCCGTGCAATAACTAGTAAGCATTTTCCCTTACTAGTGGGAAAAGCGCTTATTGGTTAACACTTTAATAACCAGGTCTGAACAGACACTTTCTTTTGTGATTTAGCGTAAGTGGTGGTTCGAATGGTTATAGCTTTTTTGTGTTGGGACTACCAAAATAATTTTTGCAACAATTTTCACTTGACACATAGGGCTTTATAATTTATTTTTTTGTTTTATTTGGGGGAAACTACAAAACATTTTTAAGTTAAAGTTTTTTTTGTTTTTTTTTACTATAGCTCCTTATTCTTTAAATATGCAAATTGCCACCAAAATAAATTATAATAATTAGTTCCCTATTTTGTGTTGGTCGTTTTGTTATATATTTATTAATATTTTATTGTATTTTTTATAATTGGTTTATTACTTTTTCAGTCATTTTTGTTATTCTACAGTATATTAATATACAAAATATCATATTACACACAAGAAGAATATCAGAATATATACCCAATCCACCATGCCCAAGAGAGAGGTAGAGAAGAAAAAAAAACAAAAAAAAACCACAAATTTTGCGTCCACCAAAAAAAAAAACGGATAACGGACCGTTTTTTTTGACGGATCCGTTTTTATGGCAGATCCATTGTAATAATGCCTATCCTTGTCCGCAAACGTAAAAAAAAAAAGGGGACATGCTCTATTTTTTTGACGGAATGTAAACACGGACCATGCATCCTATCCGTGAAAAAAACCGGAACGGACGCGGAAACAAACAACGGTCGTGTGCATGAGGCCTTATTCTGCATTATTATTCAGCCAACAATTCCAGTTTGGAGAACAGATCGTTTTTCCCCCTGTTATATATTATTTTCTCTATCCTTATAATATGATCCACTGCACTCTTCCATTCTATCACAGAGGGGGGTCTTTTTTAATCCATCTTTTTAAAATAAGGAGTCTTGCATGAAACAATAGTTTACAAAGTATTTGTTTATCCATTCTTGAGATCCGCAAGTGCGTCATACCTCCTAATATACACGCCAATAGATCTCCCTCTATTTGTACTCCGATATTTTTATCACCCCTGCCTAGTGCCCCTGCCTAGTGCCCCTAAAAAGGGCAAAAGGCATGGACATGACCCCATTCAATTTAATCCAACCTATAAAAGACTCCCCAAAGCAGAAACGTTTAAGAACCTTCCACAAATATTCCCACTCTATACAGTCGAAAGTTTTAATTGCATCTAGTGATAATATTGCTTTTTTACTATTTTTATCTTTATTTGCTTGTATGTTCATAAATAGTCTTCTAATATTAGAATATATTAATCGCCCAGGAATAAACCCTGTTGATCCTCTTTTATTATTGTTTTTATTACTTTTGTTAACCTGTCAGCCAATACCTTGGCTAATAACTTGATATCAGTATTCATACGACTCTTGTTTTCATGGATACTTTTCAGGTTTAGGAATTAAAACAACAGTGGCTTCTTCCATTGATTCAGGTAATTTTTTAGATTTCTTGGCCTCAACGAGGGTCTCCATTAATTCCGGGAGAAGAACTGAACTAAATTCCTTGTATACCTCAAATGGAAGCCCACCCCCTCCCGGAGCTTTTTATCTTTAGTTGAATTTAGGGCTCTCACTAGCTCATCCAACTTTATAGTCTCTTCCAACTAAATCTTATGAACTTCCGCAAGCTTCCTGAAGGGAATATCATCCAAATATTGATTTTTGATTAAAACAGTTCTTGTGTTAAATTTAAACAGTTCTTCTGTTAAAATATTTACTAAATAAAATACTGATCTGCTCTGGGGATTTCACTAGAGGCCCATTGTTAATTTTTAATGGACCTAGCCAACATTTTTTTTTTCCGGTTGATTAATAATTGCTTACCCACTTTTTCTCCCTCTGCAAAAGACCTAACCCTGTTGAAAAACATGGATGTTTGTATTTTTTCCAATATACTTCTTTAACTATTTCATTTAAGTTTTCCTAGTTTCTCAAATTTTCCAATGAGGGGTCTTCTGCACAGAGTTTTGGGGCATTTTTTAGTTTCCGTTCTAAACTGTGAGTTTTACCATTTACTTTTTTTTTCCAGTTAATTACTTGCTTACATAATATTCCCCTCAGGAATGCCTTTCTTACATCCTAAATCCACTGTTTATTAGCAGAACCCCGATTAATACAAAAAAAAGACTTCAATTCCTCCATAATATAGTTCTTATCATTAAAAAAATTAAACCAATGGGGATTAAATGTAAAAAAAATCCGTTTTTCCAAGGACCCAATCTCCATTACAATTGTGCAATGATCTGACATAAACATAGAAACATACTTTATATTTATTTCATTCCTTTCCAGCAATGTTCTATTACAGAGGATCGCATCTATCCTAGACCAGGACTGATGCGTCCTTGAATAACAGGAAAACATCTTTTCTTTACTATTGTATAAATGCCAAATATCACTCCAGCCAAATTCCACTAATAACCTGGCAAAATTAGTATTATGATATGAAACTTTGCCCTTGGATAATCTATCTATACTTCAACACTGTATTCTAATCCCCGGCTGCTAATAATACACAATCTTGTCTTTTAGTCATATAATTATACAACTCATATAGTACATCAGGTTTATATGGAGGTGGTATATATATGTTTGCTATTGCCATCAATACATCATTTATTCTGCACTGTAAGAAGAGATACCTGCCACAACCATCCCCCTCACATGCAGTATACTCAAAGTTAACTTTATTATGTACTAAATTAGATACTCCCCTTGATTATGATGTATATATTGAATGATATCGTGCTCCTATCCTTCTTTTTTCTAAACAATTTAACAATTCTTTGTCCGTATGTGTTTCCTGAAGGCAGATGATGGCCGGCAAGTACCTCCACATCCTGTCAAAAATAGCAAATCCTTTGAACTCTTCTCTTAACCTGCGTCCATTAACAGAAATAATTCTTATCGGGAGCCTAGCCACCGACTGAGATAGACGTGTGAGATTGCTTCTCCTCCATCAAGCACCTCTAATCCGCCTTTTTTAGCGAACAGAACCTCTCCAAAGATGGGCAAACATAGTATGGAACGCTCAGGGGATCCCACCAACACCCCTAAACTGATGGGAAGCCAGACTGACCTGCAGAAATACTGGAAACCACAGTCCGACCATGTAGCTGGATCTGAATCCATCATGGTGCCGAGAGCGGGAAATGCAGGAGACCTGGCCTCTGATCTGGAAAGCCTACCGGGTTGCGACCACGGTGATTCTGCAACATCCCCCATTACCAAGGCCTTCTTAAAAAAGACCAATTCCAAGCCATGCAACCAATCATGGAAGAATTGGCTGACATTAAGTCCGACCTGCGCCAGATGAATATAGCAGGGTTGAAAGCCTGGAGACTACATCAATAAATCTCTCCTCCTCATAGAGGATCAAGAGAACCGGAGCAGGAGGAAAAACATCCGCATAAAAGGAGTCACCGAACAGTACGTGCCTAATGCTTTGAAAAAGGTCGCCATGGAAATCTTCCATACTTTGCTAGGCCCGGATAGAGCAGCAGGTGTGGTCATAGAGCGCATTCACCGCGCACTGCGCCCTAAGCCCAAACAAGGGGAGCTGCCGCGAGACATCATCTGCGGCCACCTATCTTTTGTAGACACCGCACAAATTTTGCAGGCGGCGAGAGAGAACCGCCAGTCACCTATGGCGGCGAAGAGATCCATTTTTACCAAGATGTCGCCCCCTCAACGCTAGCCAAACGGTGCACTCTGAAGCCACTCTTAGAGGCCCTGCGAGAAAGGAACCTCCAATACACATGACTTTTCCCATTTGGCCTTGCCATCTGGATCAATGGGCGACAACTCACTGTTCACTCACCTGACGACCTCGACAGAGTGTGGCCTGTACAGAACATGGAGCCGATCCCCATACCATCGTGGCTGCCCCTACCTCCGGAGGGTCACCAACCAGCTTCATCGCAGAGGATCCTGGAACAGCCACAATGCTCAGCCAGTGCACCCAGGCCTAGAAAAGGCACTCCAGGATCCCTTTCCTCCAGAGGCACCTGAACTTGGGCGTCGTTCATGCTGTTCACACGCAGCGTTTGGCTCTAGCTGCATGTCTGACCACCCCTCTGGTCTTCCGTGAGTTATACCACCACATTATGCCTGGGACATTGTACAGCTCAACCCGTAGCAAATGATTTACCCCTCTTGCCTTTTTCCTCTCTCCCTGCCCTCCCTCATTGCTACCTACTTTATGATGTCCCTCTGCTGGGATTTTTACTACCATCGCTCCTCTGGCCACCTGAGACGCGTCCCTCACCCGTCTCTTGGCTCCCATGCCACCCCTGCTTTCTCCCTTCTTTATGAGTGCCCCCTCTCTGGTCTAGCCCTTGCCCTCAGTAAGCCTCTGCAGCCGCCGAGATGGTCTATAGCGCATTAATTGGGCTTGTCTGATAGCGCACAAAGGGAGAAAGCAAACACCCCACATGACCTTCCTGCGAGCCAGAATTTGGATAAGAGATAATACACCCAAATATATTTGGGGAGCTGATCCTGTCTTGTAAAATGAAAAAGACACTAGGCGATTGGCCATGTAATAGGCATGCAGTTGGACAGGAAGATGTTAATATTACAGATACTGTCCCACTCCTACCCCACTTGTATCCACCCCCCCTACCCAACCAATCCTCCCTTCCTTTACCTCCTCCCTTCCTCATCTCTTCCCTCTCTGCAAACCTCCCCCCCCCCTCTTGCCGCTCTACTCTCCCTCGCCCCATATATTCAATGTTGTTGACCCTAGAGGGGTCATCAGCTATATGCGATAAGCCTGAGGGAGCTCCTGGAGGGTACTGGTCCTGACTGGCAATGCCACCGCCTCTGGAGGAGCGCGCAATCAGGTTGGGTGTTGGTGGATTGAGGACCCCCTGGTGGCATTAGAACGGGATGCGAGGGGTGGCATCGCCAGCTTCCGCTCCTATATAAATATATATATATATATATGTATATATATGTGTCCCCGGCTGGGCAGATAGGAGTGGTGTCGAATGAAAGATGCTGTCTCCTGCCTGCCTCCTTCTGGTCTCCTTAGAAAGTTCATAGACCTTTCCTAACTGGTTATTGGTTGTATAAAACCTGAGCTCAGCAGATGTTTGTTCTGTTCCCTTTTTATGTATTATGTTAACCTATTATATTTGGTGGTGCCGAGGTACCCGTCATGACTAGACACCTCTGTATTACTCCCCTCCACCCTCCTCTCCACGTCTGGAGGGAAATTACCCCTATTGCTAGTGAGTCCAGGGCACACGCCACACACCATATCAGTCCCTACCCGAGGGACGTCCTAGCCTGTCAACTCTAACCCCAAATTATTGGGGTTTTGACCAAGTTACTTGCTGTGGACCAGCCTTTTGCGCATCTTTTGTGTGTCTCGTAGTTTTAATTGTCTTGTGTGTCCTTGTTGTTCCCCCTTCTGTTCTTCCCCTATCCTGCAGCACCGGAGGGACCAGGCTCGGTCGCATAGGCTGTCTTCCATCTGAGACTCGTATTCATACACTATGGCTTCCGTTGTAATTGCATCGTATAATGTGAAGGGACTGAACGAACCCTGCAAGAGGGCCCAGGTACTGTCTCTCCTTCAGAAAGACAAAGCATCTATCATATATCTGCAGGAAACACACTTCAAATCCGGTAAGATACCTAATCTTTCCTCTAATAAGTATTCACACTGGTTTCATTCTCCCTTTTCCTCTGCCAGTAGGGGGGTGAGTGTGGCAATTCATAAGCAATTACCCTCTAAACACTTAGCGACGGTGGTAGATCCAGATGGGCGCTACATTTTTGTGAAAGGCCTACTGGCAGACAACCCAGTGACTCTTGCTAACTTTTACGCCGCAAATAGAGAGCAAATCCCCTGGCTTATTCAGACCTTGACTCAACTATCCTCCTTCCAGGAAGGAGTAACAATCCTGGGTGGGGATTTTAATGCCATCTTAGAACCTGACCTAGACTCCTCCACCAAACGCTCTGCCCTATCCCATAAACTTTTGAAAAAACGTAAACACTTGAAAAGAGTAGGGGTAGTAGATGTCTGGCGTACTTTAAACCCACTAGAAAGAGACTATACTTTCTACTCCTCTGCGCAAGCATCCTATCAAAGACTCGACTACCTGTTTCTATCCTCAACCCATATACAGAGAGTTTCTAAAACTACCATAGGTAGCATCACTCTCTCAGACCATATATATCTCCGACCCCCCTCCAGGGAATGGATTTGGAGGCTGATTGAGACCCTTCTCGCAGATACATCCCATAAAACTAAAATCGCAGAAGCCATCTCCGATTACTTCTCCACAAACACCTTAGGAACACCTGCCCCTCCTCCTCCAATTATTTGGGAGGCACACAAAGCCAAAATCAGGGGAGATCTGATATCTTTGGGAGCATTTGTAAAAAAACAGCGTACCCTAGTGCTCTCTAAACATCTCAAACGCATTTCAAAACTAGAGCTCTCCCGTAAAAGGAGTCAAGCTCAATCTGTCCTAGATGAACTCTAACGTCTGCTAAGCTTCTGTTGCGCTCCAAATTCCGAGCCTATGCACATGGTAACAAAGGGAACAGATTAATGTCAGCCTTGGCTAAAAAGCAGAAAGACACTTCACGGGTATTCTCCATTAAAACCTCAGAGGGTAAGCAGCTCAAAACCACCCCAGATATAGCCAAAACGTTCTGTGATTTTTATGCCGAGCTTTTCAACCCCCCTCCCCGAATCAGGCCTCTGCCCTCAAAATTAAGGAAGTGACGGATAGGTTCCTAGATACATTATCACTCCCAGTCATTCCTAGTGACAAAGCTGCCGCCTTGACGACACCAGTAACAGAGACTGAAGTACGCGAGGTTCTCGCTTCAATCTCCTCGGGCAAAAGCCCAGGCCCTGACGGTTACCCTATTATCTAGTATAAGACTTTCATGGATATTCTAATACCACCTCTTGACGGGAGGACCTCTACCTCCTCAAGTGCTGGAAGCACATATCACTACAATATAAAAGCCAAACAAAGATCCCACGTCATGTGGAAATTATAGGCCAATCTCCCTCTTGAATACAGATATTAAGTGGTGGGCAAAAATACTTGCTACTCAACTTCAGTCGGTTCTCCCAGACATCGTCAATAAGGAAAAGGTAAGATTCGTCTATGGCAGGCAGCGCCATGAGAACACGAAGCGCTTGCTGCATTTGATTGACTGTGCCAGATCAAAAAATCGACCACTAGCCCTTTCAAGCACCAACGCGGAGAAAGCCTTTGACGGGGTAAGCTGACAATACATGTCCCCCCAGTTAATCAAGGCAGTGCTGACTCTCTACTCGGCCCCTTCGGCGAGGGTCAGTGTTAATGGTTCTCTACCCCCCTTCTCAATTGCCAATGGCACCAGACAGGGGTGCCCCCTATCCCCGACACTGTTCATAATTGTAATGGAGACCCTATTATGCAAAATCCGACAAAATCCCAGGATATCTGGTTTTAGAATTAGCAATCAATCCCATTTCGCAGCGGCTTTCGCGGATGACCTACTTGTTCTGACCTCCAACCCCACGACCTCCTTCCCTGAACTAGTGAGAATCTTCAAAGAATTCAGATTTTTATCCAATTTCAAAATTAACTATAGTAAATCACAAGCGCTCAATATTACATGCCCGCCAAGCACGGTCTTAGAACTTCAACGCACTACCCCATTCTCATGGGCGCCACACTCTATTCAATATCTTGGTGTTCATGTCTCAGCCAACCCTAATGATCTATTCAGCTTAAATTACGCCCCACTCCTGAAAGATATACAACATCACCTGCAGACAGTGAAACTATTTAAAGTCTTACATTGTCCCCAAATTCAGTTATCTTATATAAACATTACCGATCTGGCTGCCTAATTCCTACTTTAATGACATTAAAAGGATCTTCTCCTCTTTCATTTGGAAGAGCAAAAAAGCTAGCGTTGCCTACCCTACCCTAACAAGGGAAAAGAGATTTGGTGGATTCGGGTTGCCAGATGTCCGCCTCTTCTACAGGGCCACCCTATTGATTAGGGGTTTAGATGTACTAGCAAATATAATCTGATTGTAATGCGACTCTATGCTAGTCTGTAATCTAAGAACAAATGTTTGTGTAACCCTTCACAATTTGGATTGTTTGACTATTCATGCACAGTTTGTATATGTGAAGAGATATCTGTACTCCTTTGAAGTGCCTTACTTTTGGTTCTGAATAAAAAGAAAATTGGCAAAGAAATAATTCTTATCATTCAAAACTAGTGATGAGCGGCGGGGCAATATTCAAATTCGCAATATTTCGCAAATAGGACTTCAGTAGCGTCCAGGTTGCCATGGTAACCGATCGGAGCCCCAGCATTACACTGCTGGGACTCCGATCACTGCCACCAATGATGGGGAGTAGGGGGGAGGGCGCACTGCCACCAATGGGGGAGGGGGACTCTGTGGCCACTGCCACCAATGATGGAAGGGGAGTGGGACCCTGTGGCCACTGCCACCAAAGATTTTAATACTGGGGAGGGGGATTGATACTGGGGGAGCTGATGAGAGGCTGGGGGTTGCTGAGAGGAAGAGGCTGGGGGGGGGGCTGCTGAGAGGAAGAGGCTGGGGGGGCTGCTTAGAGGAAGAGGCTGGGGGGGCTGCTTAGAGGAAGAGGCTGGGGGGGGGGCTGCTTAGAGGAAGAGGCTGGGGGGGCTGCTGAGAGGAAGAGGCTGGGGGGCTGATGAGAGGCTGGGGGGGCTAATGAGAGGAAGAGGCGGGAGGGGCTGATGAGAGGCTGGAGGCTGATGAGAGGCTGGGGTCTAATGAGAGGCTGGGGGGCTAATGAGAGGAAGAGGGGGGGCTGATGAGAGGCTGGGGGGGGGGGGGGCTGATGAGAGGAAGAGGCTGGGGGGCTGATGAGAGACTGGGGGGCTGTTATGTTTTTTGGACTTTTGGTTGGTCAGTGGTCACAAAATAAATGTGTTATTTATTTTATTGTTAAAATTGGTATTGGTAATTGGTATCGGCGAGTACTTAAATAAAAGTATCGGTACTCGTACTCTGTCGTGTATCTGATCCCACACCCGTGGCTGATCGCCTGTTAGTTTTGTTAGTGTTAGATCTATGTTGATCATCTCTTTTCTTAGGTGGCATTTTCAACAGGGGTAATTAAATAACAAGTGCAAAGTCCAGGTCTGTTAAAAGATATACTGCTTAGAAATTTGTCAGTTCAGGTTTAGTACACCGTTAGTAATATGGTAGGTTGGTATAAATATTACGGCAGTCTATAGAGGGGTCAGAGTCCAAAAACCAAGTTAGTTTCTCATAAGATAGGGGCTAGAGGATAGAGAGTTATTAAAGGATCCAAGACGCAGTAATTAGTAATTCTGTAATTCAGTAATTTAGTAACTAGAGGAGAGCAAACGGATAGATTAAAAACAGGCAGATAGATACAAAGTTGCAAACAGACGTCCTCTTTCTTGGCTCAGTGCAAACAAATTACCTTTATCCCTGCTCCCTCTTTATACATATTTTCCTCCTCTCTTCCTCTTATTGGTTGCGCCCCCACCGCTTAGCATACGAGACTTGATGAGAGCTGACTGCCATGCTCTCACCCAATCTTCCTCAGGAATGTCCCAATGCCAGCTGCAGTACCTTCAATTATGCCACCTCCAAAAGCCAACCAACCTATACCACCAACAGGGCAGGAACACCTAGGAGACCAGGCGAGCCACCGCTGACCTCACTGCATCCGACTCCACCAGGGAGACTGAGCCTCACTAGCTCACACACGTGGCGTCTCTCGCGGCGTCTTGCCCCTGACTTCACATGGACAGCCCGCGTACTCTAGATCACGGAGGTGAGGGAGGGGGCGTAGCTAGCGTCACGCGTCAGACGCACTCCATGCTCCCCCTGCTGATGTTGATCTGGTGTTCATCTGAGGGGTTAGGTCATGTGATATTTTAATAGACCTGGTTGTTACGGACACGGCGATGCATAATAACACAATAAAAGCATTTTTTAAACAAAAAAATTATGTTTTAGTGTCTCCATATTCGGAGAGCCATAGTTGTTTTATTTTTTGCCCGATTGTTTTATGTAGGGCTCATTTTTTGCAAGATGAGGTGACGGTTTGATTGGTACTATTTTGGGGGCCATACGCCTTTTTGATCGCTTGGTGTTGCACTTTTTGAGATGTAAGGTGACAAAAAATTATTGTTTTAGCACAGTTTTTATTTTATTTCTTCTACTGCTTCAGGTGAGGGGGTTGATCCTGTGATATTTTTGTAGAGCCAGTCGTTACAGACCTGGCAATACTCAATATGTCTGATTTTCTTTTTTCAATTTTATTTTTACATTTTTATGTGTTTTTATTTTGGGAATTGTAATGCATTGGCTGTCAGCTTTTGTGCTGACAGCCTGCCTGTGAGACACAGGCTTTCGTAGAAGGAAAGACCCATTGCCTATGGAAGGCATCGGGCTTGCCATCTCTGCCATCGGGTCCCGCCACTGCAGGGCGGTGACCCGATGGGGAAGCGGAGGGCACCCATACTCTCCGCAAATCCTCTACATGCCGTTGTCAGCTTTAATAGTGGCATACAATGGGTTAATACGCCGGCATCTCTGTTTCCATCGACGCCGGTGTATGCAGCCGGGGCCCAGGTGTCAGTGACTGCTGGTTCTGTGCCGCTGATTGGACGGGCACAGCTCCTGCGCCTGCACGATCAGCCCGCCATACAAGAATTTGAACTTTGTGTTCAAGGATGAATTTTTCATTCAGCTACGGGGGACCGCAATGGGGTCCAACATGGTGCTAACTTAAGCAAATATATACATGACGCATCTGGAGGAGTCCTTTGTCTATGTGTCACACCACTTCAGCCAAGTGCTGGGCAGGTGGCAATATACAGTCAATATTTTCTTTATCTGGACAGGGAGTTTTGTTCACTGATTTCCTCAAATAATTCAATGACATTGATCTAGAGATTAAATTCACCCTGGTATATTCTGAGTTTTATCTATAATTTTCAGATGCTGTAGTCAGCAGAAAGGACAACAGGTTACTGACCAATTTACATTTCCATAGCCAAGAGAATAGTGCAGGATGAATTTGCCGTGGCTCAAAAGCTTGATGAGATGATCCTCAAATTTACATGGAGAGGCTACCCTAGGCGGTTAGTTCAGTCCTACAAAGAGAGGGTGCAGATTTTAGATAGATGTGACATTACACAATCAGACTCTAGAAAGAAGGATGGAAAGAGGAATAGAATTCCTTTTATTTCCACCTACTCTGAACTAGGGCTGAAACGATTACTCGATTTAATCGAGTAATTCGACACAAAAAAATCCTCGATGCAATTTTTTTGCATCGAGGATTCGTTTGTGTCATGTGACCACGGAGCGGGAGGGCAGCACTTGCTATTACTCCCCGCTCCGTGGTCACCCGTCAGGTCATAGTGCACGTAAGCGCGCCCTATGACCCGACACTGTGCAGAGCGGCTGGCAGCGGAGGAGGCGGGGCGCACAGGGGGAGAAGGAGTCGCTCTCTCCCTCCCCCTGTGCTGTGCTGCCAGTGAGGAGAGACGGGGGGGCCAAGGAGGGGCGGGCGCACTGCGCCACCAATGACAGGACCTTACATTGTCCGGCCTTACTAACTAGCAGCTAGCTAGTCCCCGCACTTACAATTATGCCTGGGCGCCGCTCCGTTCTCCCCACTGTGGGCCAGTTACAGTTTCGTGCTCTATGTGCCAATTACTAATATCGGACCAATGGGGAGGAGACATCACCTTCTCTGTGGGCGTTTCTTCTCCCTGCGCTGTTCAATCGCAGCAGAGAACGTCACAGTGCAGGGAGAAGGAACGCCCACAGAGCTGATGTCTCCTCCCTATTGCTCCGATATTAGTAATTAGCATATGGAGCAGGACACTGTAACTGGCACACAGTGGGGAGAGCCGCGCCGCGCCCAGGGATAACTGTAAGTGCGGGGACATCCTGGGCGCCGCTCCTTGTAGCTGCTAGTTAGTAAGGCCGGACCATGAAAGGACCTTTGTAATCTTTAATACAGGAGGCAGGGAGCTGCGATCAGCGACAGTTAACCCCTCAGGTGCTGCACCTGAGGGGTTAACTGCCGCTGATCTGCTGCCTGCCGCCTGTATTAAAGGTTAATTTTCATTGGTGGCGCAGTGCGCCTCCCCACCCCCAGTATTAAAATCGTTGGTGGCAGTGGCCACAGAGCAGAGTCCCTCCCCACATTGGTGGCAGTGGCCACAGAGCAGAGTCCCATTCCCTCATTGGTGGCAGTGGCCACAGAGCAGAGTCCCCTCCTCATTGGTGGCAGTGGCCACAGAGCAGAGTCCCCTTCCCCCCTCATTGGTGGCAGTGGCCACAGAGCAGAGTCCCCTCCCCCCTCATTGGTGGAAGTTCTGATTGGAGCCCCAGCAGTGTCATAACTGGGCTCCTATCGGTTACCATGGCAACCAGGACGCTACTGAAGCCCTGGTTGCCATGGTAACATTCTTATTAGATTACTCGATTAATCGTAAAAAATAATCGATAGAATACTCGATTTCTAAAATAATCGTTTACTGCAGCCCTACTCTGAACGTAATACATCCATTGGTAGGATTATAAAGAAACATTAGCCCTCGCTCTCCTCCTCGCCCATGTCCTGGGCCCTTTTCCCACTGGGAATGGGTAGGGAATACCTGCCACATGGGACACGGATTATACTTACTTTTGGCTCAGATTATCTCTGTGTGACCCCTCACTATGTTCGCTATCTTGCAGTGATATGTACAGCTTGGCAGGGATGCCAATTTTCGACCAACAACAAAAACACGGCCATCACATGGTCATGTAAATGCAGCCTCAAGGAGTTTACCCTTTTGTGGTACCTAATGAAAGAATCATACTTATCTGCTCCCCACCGCTCTGGTCAGTGCCCTTGCTCTGTTCGATTTATCTTCTGTTGCCCAGATTATTTAGTTACTTCGAATGAAGTATGGATGGGATCACGTGTACCAGCCAGTGACTGGCCTCAGTGGTGACATGTCACTAAGTGGAAAGTGACCTACTGTAGAAGTTACGTGACACTTGGAGATACATCTCTGTAGTGGCCAGTACTACAAGTACACACTATTTACTGCTAATGAATACCTGAGAGCTGGACCTTAGGCTCTTATGCTTCTATTGGCCATACACAGCATGTTGGAAGTATTCCCAAATTATTTCAAAAGCCTCAAACGTATGCTACTGAGTAGGAATACAGTGGCATATGTCTGCCTTGACTGCTAGTGTAAAACAACGTATACCATGCATTATACTTTGTTTTATGTCCCTTTGTATAGGACAGTGCAGCATAGTGATCCAATGTGTGCCAAAAGTTCACTCTTTTGATATGGGTCCTATAGATACTTTTGGTGTGTGAATTTTTGATGCTACAAGCTGTTTTCCTATATATATGGTTAAATTAAAGGGGATGACCGGCCTTGGTGCTCTGACAACCACTTTGGTCCAGACCTGTGTCTATGAAGCCCCTGAACATGAAAAAAGGAAGACTTGCCTGTCCACAGTCCCACTACTGCCCTGTTCCCAGCCATTTCTAGTACCCGCAGGACCAGAAAGTGGCTGGATTCTGTGACTGATGTGACCAATCACAGGCCCCAGTAGACACAGAGGCTTGATTGGTATATCAAAGCTGTAACATAGTGTCACAAGGATGTCACGACCGATCGCTGACCCTGTTGTACCTGGGGTCAGAAGGTCGCAGCGGGTGGCTACTCACTCGGTTTCCATGACCTAGTGGTGGGAATGTATTCCAGTCCAGGTTTTCCAGTTTAGGTTTGCAAACCTTTTTGCCCCATTTAGGAACCTGTAGCTTTTCCTGTCAGCTGTTCTCTGTCAGCCACTCCCAGCTACTATATATTCTCCCTTTCTGCTTCCCTTGTTGCCAGATATAGACCTTCTTTCCAGATCTTCTATTCTGACCTCTGGTGGAGTTGGAGTTGCTGTGGAGCTGTTGGAATTGGAGCTGTTGGATCTCCGGTTCTCTTCTATTGTTGTCTCCCTTCGGGGATTGTCTGTGGTGTTTATGTTGTTTGTCCTCTCCCTGTTGTTACCCTACGTGTCAGTGGTGAGGACAAGTGCTCCCACTGCCCTACTCACTACCTAGGGCTTATTTCAGGGTAAGCCGGGGACGAGGCACGTGATCGTGTACGGGTTAGCAGCCCGTCTAGGGACGTCAGGGCAGCCAGGTACCAGTGCTATGTGAGTTAGGGGTCACCACTCCTCCCTCTCCCTAGTGAAAGGGTACTCTCCTTCCCTCCCCTCTGCACTGCACGTCTGTTACCTGCCATATCAGACGTGATATATAGTGGTCAAGCTGCTATGGAAACAGCTGGGAATAGAGTAGTGGTGGGACTGGGGACAGGTGAGTCTTCTTTTTTATGTTCTGGGGTTTAAACGAGCAAAGCTTGGACTAAAGGGGTTGTTGGCTCCAAGGCTTGTAAACCCCTTTAATTAAAGGTGTAGAAAAGGTGAGAACAATACCCAGAGAGGGTACAACAGAGCACTTTTACTAAAAGCACAAAAAATACACTTATAATGTTATTCGGGAAAGCTCTATTTAAAACATAGAATTCAGAAAGTGTTCAGATTTTATTAGTGTTTTCCCTGCAAATAAACTTCAAAACGAATGGTTCATTAGAAATGCTGACACAACAATCAATCCTACGAGACACAAAATCAGGCCAAGTGTGGTGAGTTAAGTAGATTTTCTTTTCTTATTAATAATAATTAGTAATTCATGTTCTCACAGATAAGGTTCTGATAAAACTCATTACTGCCGTTTCTATAATGGCAATTAATGTCATTCCCCCGTCTAATGTCGTCCTCCCATCTAATAAAGCAGATATTTAATGAAGGCTTCATCCATAATGAATGTTTTACATAATCTATGAATTGATATAATGTTGCCTCTGGTTAACCCCATGGCACTGTAAATCATTTTAATTTTTTTGTTTTGTTTTTTTCACCCCCACCTTCCAAAGGCCATCATTTTTTTTCATTCACATAATTGTATGAAGGATTGTTTTTTGTAGGACCAGTTGTAATTATATGCATATATTAAATAGATTCATTACACACAGAGTGATCTATTTCAAGCTTTTATTTCTTTTAATGTAGATGATTATGGCTTATAGCTAATGAAAACCCAAAAGTCAGTATCTCAGAAATTAGAATAGTCTGAAAAAGTTCAATCTTGTAGACTCATGGCATAACACTGTAATCAGCTAATCAACACAAAACACTAAGGGTCCTTTCACACTTGCGTTCTGAGGATCCGGCAGTCACTTCCGTCCCGCCGGATCCGTCAGAACGCAAGTCGCCTGAAGCATTAGAAGACTGATCAGGATCCTGATCAGTCTTCGAATTGCTTTCAGGTTACTATGGCAGCCAGGACGCTACTAGCGTCCTGGTTGCCAGATTAGGAGCGGGGGAGCAGCATACTTACATTCCGTGCGGCTCCCGGGGCGCTCCAGAATGACGTCAGAGCGCCCCATGTGCATGGATCACGTGATCCATGCGATCACGTGATCTATGCACTGGGGCGCCCTGACGTCATCCTGGAGCGCCCGGGAGCCGCACGGAATGTAAGTATGCCGCTCCCCGCTCCCGCTACATTTTACCATGGTAACCAGGACTTTAGCGTCCTGGCTGCCATGGTAACCAGTCAGAAAAAGCTAAATGTCGGATCCGGCAATGCGCCAAAACGACGTTTAGCTTAAGGCCGGATCCGGATTAATGCCTTTCAATGGGCATTAATTCCGGATCTGGCCTTGCGGCAAGTGTTCCGGATTTTTGGACGGAACAAAAAGCGCAGCATGCTGCGGTATTTGCTGCGTCCAAACAACGTTCCGGTCCTGAACTGAAGTCATCCTGATGCATCCTGAACGGATTTCTCTCCATTCAGAATGCATGGGGATGATCCTGATCAGGATTTTTCCGGCATAGAGACCCGACGACGGATCTCTATGCCGGAAAACAAAAACGCCAGTGTGAAAGGGCCCTCAGGCTACTTTCATTCAATGAAGCCAACCAGAACTCTAAAGTAATCTACTCTGTACTGATGAGGAGCAAACATTTCAAAACAGTGCCATCAGCATATGGGTGTCTCTGGTTTGGCTTATCTCCATAATCATGTTTCAGGAATCTTTAAAGGGTTTTCTGAGTGTTTAAAACGGTACAGTATTAGAATGTATTGGCTTCGATGAGCCAAAGTTATTTTCAATTTTTTTCAAAGTTTTTTTTCAGTATAAAAACACAAGAAAAACTATGCAAAAGTGTATCACTGTAATCGTACCAACCCAGAGACTGTAGGGCCCAGGTCACTTTTACCACACAAGGAACACCGTAAAAATGAATCCCATAAAACTGTGGCAGCATTGCATTTTTCTGTCTAATTTCACCAAATTTGGCACTTTTTCTAACTTCCTACTACATTGTATGCAATATTAGATGGTGCCATTAGAAAGTACAACTTGTCCCCCAAAATACAAGCCCTCATACAGCTATGTGAACAAAAAAAACAAAAAACGTTATGGCTCTGGGAAGACAGGGAGTGAAAAACTGCAAGATCCTGAAGGGGATATTGATATATGAGTCCTTCTTTGAGATGACTTGAGCAACTCTCTTATCCATGGAGCTTCTTAAGTCCATGTATAGTTGCTGCTTGTATTTCAGGATGCCAGTATTGCTTTCCCTTGAGGCTCGTCCCCATTGCGGCCTTCTATTGGCTGCTCCCCCCATCTTTGGATGTTTTGATCTTAGCGAAGGGAAGATGCAGCTGCGGCCGTTCAAGAATCCGGGTGGCGCGGTGCAGGTAAGTATAATCCATACAAGGGGCCCGAGCATTGGGGGGGGGGGATATTTTAGATATTAGATAACCCCATTAAGGATGCTCCACAGGACCGTATGTATTTTGCGGTCCGCAAAAAACGGATCCGCAAAAAATACAGATGACATCCGTGTGCATTCCGTATTTTGCAGAACGGAACAGCTTGCCCCTAATAGAACAGTACTATCCTTGTCCATAATGTGGACAATAATAGGACATGCTCTATTTTTTTTTTGCGGAACGAAAATAAGGACATACGGAAGCGGAATGCACACGGAGTAACTGTCCCCAAACGGACACGGAAAGAAAGTACGTTCGTGTGCATGAGGCCTAGGGGCTCATGCACACGACCGTATGTATTTTCCGTTTCCGTTCAGTTTTTTTTTGCGTGCCATATACGGACCGTATACGGAACCATTAATTTTAATAAATCCGCAAAAAAAAACAGAAGGTACTCCGTATGCCTTCCATTCCGTTCAAAGATAGAACATGTCCTATTATTGTCCGCATAACGGACAATGATAGTACTGTTCTATCAGGGGCCAGCTCTTCCGTTCCGCAAAAAACGGAATGCATATGGACATCATCCGTATTTTTTGAAGATCTTTTTTTGCAGACAGCAAAATACTGAAAAAGCCATACGCTTGCAGCGTTTTTCTGTCCGCGATGGGGATATTGACGGATCTCAATAGTGGAATTGAAAATGCTAATGTGAAAGTAGCCTAATTTAAACGACATAAACTTTCCTTAAGGCCTAATGCACACCACAGTATGTATTTTGCGTCTGTGTCCGTTTCGCAGTTTCCTTGCAATGCACACTGTCAAAATGCCTATTCTTGTCCGCTTTGCTCTAGACATGTTCTATTTTTTTGCGGGACAGGCATGCGGACATTTGGACCCAGACAGCACATGGTTTGCTGTCCTCATTTTTTGTGGCCCCACTGATATGAATAAAAAAAATGGAAAAAAAATATGGCACAAGCACCTTAATAAGCTTTTATCAGACTGTGCTGTGAATCACTTACGTATATTTTCACAGATCATCTTTCTACATTTTCCATGAAATATTAATTGTTTTCATATGTTTTGCAAGACATTGAAATATTTTGAGCTTTTCCTCTTCAGAAAGATCTTTCTCCCTCCTCACATTGAATGAAAACTGACTTACTTAAAAACAATCTCGTTAAATAACTTTACTTTTAACCAAGATCGCCTGGAATTCTTATTAACAAACCTGTCTGAGATACCAACCAGCTAAAAAAGGCAAACATTAGATTTACTGAACTCTTAATTTTTCCCTTTATCTTAGAGCTATATATTTTCAGGGCATTGTAGAAGACTAAATTTATATAAATCACTAGTACCTCAGTCTGGCCACAGGGAGGCGACATTTGCTGCTGAGTTATATTGTGTGCAGCAAGATTATCATATACAGTTTAGGAGAGGAACTCTCCACTATGCCCTCCGTGTACTTTCCATGAATGACATATGCACTTTATTTCTGACTGAGCTATGCACTTCTAAATGTATACATTGGCTTGTGGCAAATATAATAATTTAAGTATTTCATCTACCAAAATGAATATAGTGTTTGAAGTTTTTTTTCTTTGCTGAGTTTTTCTTGTATGTCACACTACATATCTCATGTGTCTCCTGGCCTCCTTTCTCTAATGACAGGTCTGTATGACTATGCCATCATTCCTCCTGTTCCCTAATGCTATCTTGTCTCTATCAGCAGAGGTGTAGCTACAGGGGAGGAGGAGAGTCAATCATATTTTCTATCAAAATGCCAGTAAAGATCAGCAGAGCAACAGAGCCTGGAAATGAAACCAGTAAAAACACTGGTTAGTCCTCCAAGGCATCATTAAATTATCCATATTAATACATTTTTCACTAAGTGTAATTTACAAGATGATGTACAAGTATTGAGTACGAGAACATTGGAGTCAAGGATATTAAAGGGAACCTGTCACCGGGATTTTGTGTACAGAGCTGAGGACATGGGCTGCTAGATGGCCGCTAGCACATCCGCAATATCCAGTCCCCATAGCTCTGTGTGCTTTTATTGTGTAAAAAAACTGATTTGATACATATGCAAATTAACCTGAGGTGAGTCCTGTCCCTGAGATGAGTCACGGACAGGACTCATCTCAGGCTCATTTGCTTATGTGTCAAATTGTTTTTTTTACACAATAAAAGCACACAGAGCTATGGGGTCTGGATATTGCAGATGTGCTAGCGGCCATCTAGCAGCCCATGTTCCCAGCTCTATACACAAAATCCCGGTGACAGGTTCCCTTTAAAATGAACTGAAAAGGAGGTGAGATTGTTCTGGACTAATGAGACACTCAATTCATATGCGCAATGTGAAAGAACACCTCGGGGACTTTAAGTTTTTAAGATGATAACACAGTTTCAGGACAATAGTGATTTTGTACAACAGTGGCACCAGGCAAATATCACTCAATGGGCCTGGTTGGTCTTGTCCTGGATCGTTAGAAACAGGAATATATTAAAATAGAAAAGCAATTGGAGAAAGCCCAGTTGGAGTTAAAGGGTCATTTGACGGAAAAACCGACTATGCCTTCAGATATGGACTATAATCGGAGATAGATCGGAAACAGCCCCTTTAGGCGATCAGTACGCCAAGGGGGAAGGAAGAGGATGAAAAAAACAATCTCTTACTGTAAGAGAAGGCATGAAGAGGAAGCAGGTATCGAGGAACAGGTAGGAGTACCTGCCCCTTTTGTTGCAACAGAGGTTACTAATATGGTTAATATTTCGGGAGTTACATTATTTGATGATTGCCTGTCATTATTGTCTAGAGGTCTGAATTATTGTGTACCTGAAACATTTGACGAGACAGATTTCCTTATAGACCTAAGTGAATCGGTTCGTAAGATCAATCTGTATAAGGAGATAAAAAGTATGATGATGGGGGAGGTAGTGTAGGGGCAGGACAAACCCAAGCTGGAATTGGACCCCTGGGATTTACCCTGGGATCCAATTTCGATCTGGGGGTTCGCCAGGACCTTGCAGATCTATTAGAATCTTTGAATGGAGAAGAAATTGAGGTTTTGCCTCTGAACTGTTCAGGGGTGGAGTGCGGTCCACGCATATTCCACCCTTGTCTCCCGGCAGTTCTCTTTCTAATTTTTACAATGCAGTTGAAAAGGACATCTGAGCTTTGATTTATCCCTCTAGTAGGGACAATCTGAGTCCGGATGAATCAATAGCTTTGAAATGGTTAAAAGAACATGAAGAACTTATAATTAAACCAGCGGACAAGGGTGGAAATGTGGTGGTGATGCATAAGATGTATTATGAGAGGGAAGCTATGCGGCAGTTATTGGATCAGGTCACCTATGAGAGGTTGAGCAGCGATCCCATATTAGCTATACAGACTAAATTAGGTTCATTTTTGAGACAAGGTATCGAGTCTAATATAATTTCACAGAAGACAGCGGAAGAATTGTTTCCATTGAGTCCATTGTATTTCTTGCCTAAGATACATAAAACCATGGATAATCCCCTAGTGAGACCAATAGTGGTGGGCAGGGGCTCAGTTTTAGGGCCCCTGTCCAGCTACTTGGACTGGTTTCTATGGCCCCTCCTTCTAAGTGTCCCTTCTTACTTGAAGGACACCAAAGCACTTCTACAGAACCTTGGTTTGGAATGGGATGATGGATGCAGGTTGGCCACTATTGATGTGGTCAGCCTGTAAACATGCATCCGACATCAGGAGACGCTTTTGGAGAGAGCTGGGTAGGGCAGCAGATGTAAACAATTTACTGTGGAGCGATTGCGTTATTGTTCCAGAATAATCTATTTAGGTTTGGTGGCCACTGGTATGCCCAGCGCATCGGTATGGCGATGGGCACGCTGGTGGCACTGATCTTTGCTTTGCGGATCTTTGCTAACCTGTTTCTGGCCCTATGGGAAGAGAAGTACATCTAGAATGTCAATAATCTGTTTCTAAAGTTTATACTGGACACGGTTCATCGATGATGCCCTGATTGTTTGGACAGGGACTAGAGGATATAGTGAGGAGGTCATTACTCAAGCCTTTACTAGAGCGATGCATCAGGACCATAAACAATTACTAACTAAAAGGATTTATAGGAAAGAATAGGATAGGTTTATTTTCTCCTTCAAATACAGTCCAGTGTCCGATAGCATTAAACGTGCGCTTGATAGAAACTGGCATTTGCTACAAGGTGATAGATACAAGGTATTTAGTAGAATGAGTAAAAAAAACACCCATAATAGCATTCTGTAGAAGCACAAGCTTAAGGGATGCATTGGTAAAAAGCTTTTTTTAAGGGACAAAAATATGATAGTTGGCGGTACAAATGTATACCGATGGGCAATCACAGATGTGGTACTAGTAATTATTGGCGTTATATGCGGACAGGGAGAAAGCTCCAGGTTGGTCAGATATTACACTATGTGAAGGATTATATTTCATGTCGTACAGGTTTTTTGGTCTATGTGATATTTTGCCCATGTGAGTTTTTTTCATAGGTAAAACAATTCGCCCTCTATATAAACGCGTATATAAACATTTTCATTCTTTGAAAACAGGTAAAGGCTGTACTCGCCTCATAGAGCATGCATGTAGTGAACATAACGGTGATTCACAATGCCTGAGGTTTGCAGATCTTCAAAGAGCTCACCCTCTAGTCTAGCGAATGGCTCGGATCGACATAAAGTGTTACTACAGGCTGAAACTAGATGGATAATGAGAGCGAGAGCTTTAAGACCCTGTGGACTGAATGACAGAAATGATTTATCTTCCTTTCTCTGAATATATCTGTTTTTAATATAGGTTATGTGATTGTAATAAATCTCTTTAAATATAAAGATTTTTATAGAAAATGTTTTGTCAATATTAATGTGAATATGTAACACGAGTAGTGATTTATACCACCTGTGATTCAGGCGGTGTGTAATAGCCGCTGCTGTGCCCCGCTGTTCCCCTGCTTACCGCCGTGGTCCCGGGCGCCGTGTTCAGCAGTGATCTGCTGCCAGTGCATCCCTATTCACCGCTGCAGTCCTGGGCTCTGTCTTTGTAGGTACAGTTTGTTCTGGGATCCGCTCCACAGTTTCCTTTCAGCCCTGGCCATAGCATGCTTGCTGCTTGTTCCCTGCAGCACCATACTTCCCAACCGTCCCGGATCCGGCGGGATAGTCCCGGATTGCAGTGGCTGTCCTGGTACGGGGGAGGTATGTCCTGCTTTCTGGCAGCAGTTGCCTGTGTATTATGATGCTTCATCATTCCTCCCCCTGCCGGCTCTCCACACCTCTCGTCTGTGCGGGGGATGGAGCCGACCAGCAGACAACCTTGGCTCTGCCTCCTCCACAGACCAGAGCAGCCGATGTCCTGCTGCTGCTGCTAGGAACAAGGTAAGTATGTGGTGTTTATTTTTGTTACTTTCTGTGAGCTGCACATAACTGGACGTACTACTGGGGGGTACAGCTGGGCATATTACTGGGGGTACAGCTGGGCATATTACTGGGGGCACAGCTGGGCATATTACTGGGGGCACAGCTGGACATATTACTAGGGGGATAACTGGGCATATTACTGAGGGCACATAACAGGTCATATTACTGTGGGAACAGCTGGGCATAATTCCGTAAGGGGGCACATAACTGGGCATATTATTGTGGGCACAGCTGGGCTTAATTCTGTAAGGGGGGCACAATGTGTTCATAAATACAGTTATACAGTTCGGTGGCATGAAAGGAGAATAACTACTATGTGGGGGCATTAAGAGGACTGGTTGGGATTAGGTGCATAGTTATGTTTTGGGCAGAGTTAGAGGCATGGCCTAGTGCGGAAAATATTTGCCGTGACGCGCTTTGCGCGCTGCACGATGCGTCCCTCTTTGTTCATTTACAAGTTCTACAAGTGCTGCATACCTCAAGTTGAGAGGTATGCAGCACTTCCTTAACCACTTCCCGACCGCCTAACGCACAACTGCGTTCTCGCGGCGGTCGGGCTGTTCTGGGGCGACGCAGAAGTGCGTCATCTCGCGAGACGCGAGATTTCCTGTGAACGCGCACGCACGCGCGCGTTCACAGTAGCGCGCGTCTCAGGAGTTTAACTACAGCCTGCCAGCGATGATCCATCGCTGGCAGGCTGTAGATGCGATATAAATCGCATCAAACAAGTATATCAGACGCTGTTTTGTGAACAGCGTCTGATATACCTGCTACCTGGTCCTCTGGTGGTCCCATTTGCTGGGATCGACCACCAGAGGACCAGGCTAACTATGTAAAGTTGCACCAAACACTACACTAACCCCCCCACCCCCCTCACCTATTAACCCCTTGTTAACCCCTTGATCACCCCATCTAGACCCCCTGATCACCCCCTGTCATTGATCACACCCCTTGTAAGGCTCCATTCAGACGTCCATATGTGTTTTGCGGATCCGTGGATTCACGGATCCGCGGATCGAATCCGCGGATCTGCGGATCCACAGATCCTCAAAACACGGACACCGGCAATGTGCTTTCCGCATTTTGCAGATCCGCACATTGCCAGAACTATATAGAAAATGCTTTTTCTTGTCCGCAATTGCGGACAAGAATAGGACATGTTCTATATTTTTGCGAACGGAAGTGCAGACCCGGAAGTGCGGATCCGTAATTCCGGATCCGAGCGGGACAAAGTCTGTCCCCATAGAAATGAATGGGTCCGCAATTCCGTTCCGCAAACAGAATTGCGGACGTGTGAATGGGGCATAAGGGTCCCTTACCACCGCCAGTTAGTTAGCTACTTGTTAGGTAGCTAGCGCCCAGCCCACCGCACCGCAGTCACTGATTTTGGCAGAGATTTTTTCATCCACATTGATTGATGCGAATGAATAAATCTGTGCCGTTCATTTTTTTTTTTTTCAGCGCAGAGGCTGAACGGAAAAAAATCTCATTACCCGTATGCTCAATATAAGGAGAATCGCAGAAACTCCTCATGCTGGCCATACGTGTAATGATTACGGAGGCCCCTAAAATGCCAGGGCAGTACAAACACCTCACATGTGACCCCATTTTAGAAAGAAGACACCCCAAGGTATTCCGTGAGGGGTATGGCGAGTTCATGTAAAATTTTATTTTTTGTCACAAGTTAGTGGAATATGAGACTTTGTAATAAATAAAAATAAAAATCAATTTCCGCTAACTTGTGCCAAAATTTTTTTTTTTCTGTGAACTCGCCATGCCCCTCACGGAATACCTTGGGGTGTCTTCTTTTCACAATGGGGTCACTTGTGGGGTATTTATACTGCCCTGGCATTTTAGGTGCCCTAAAGAGTGAGAAGAAAAATGCGTAAAAATGGCCTGTGAAATCCTAAAGGTACTCATTGGAATTAGGGCCCCTTTGCGCATCTTGGCTGTAAAAAAGTGGCACACATGTGGTATCGCCGTACTCAGGAGAAGTAGGGCAATGTGTTTTGGGGTGTATTTTTATATATTCCCATGCTGGGTGAGAGAAATATCTCTGTAAATGACAACTTTTTAAAATTTTTTATTCAAAGTTGTCAATTTACAGAGATATTTCTCTCACCCAGCATGAGTATATGTAAAATACACCTCAAACCACATTGCCCTACTTCTCGAGTACTGGCGATACCATAAGTGACACTTTTTGCAGCCAAGATGCGCAAAGGGCCCAAATTAGCAGTAACTTTAGCAGGGCATTTTTACGCATTTTTCTTCTCACGCTTTAGGGCCCCTAAAATGCCAGGGCAGTATAAATACCGCACATGTGACCCCATTTTGGAAAGAAGACACCCCAAGGTATTCGCTGAGGGGCATAGTGAGTCCATGAAAAATTAAACTTTTTGTCAAAAGTTAGCGGAAAGGGAGACTTTGTGAGAAAAAACTATAAAAAAATCAATTTCCACTAACTTGTGCCCAAAATTTTTTTTTCTATCAACCCGCCATGCCCCTCATGGAATACCTTGGGCTGTCTTCTTTCCAAAATGGGGTCACATGTGGGGTATTTATACTGCCCTGGCATTTTAGGGGCCCTAAAGCGCGAGAAGAAAAATGCGTAAAAATGCCCTCCTAAAAGGTACTCATTGGAATTTGGGCCCTTTGCGCATCTTGGCTGCAAAAAAGTGTCACTTATGTGGTATCGCCGTACTCAGGACAAGTAGGGCAATGTGTTTTGGGGTGTATTTTTACATATACCCATGCAGGGTGAGAGAAATATCTCTGTAAATTGACAACTTTGAATAAAAAAATTTAAAAAGTTGTCATTTACAGAGATATTTCTCTCACCCAGCATGGGAATATATAAAAATACACCCCAAAACACATTGCCCTAGTTCTCCTGAGTACGGTGATACCACATGTGTGACACTTTTTTGCAGCCAAGATGAGCAAAGGGGCCCTAAAACCAATGAGTACCTTTAGGATTTCACAGGGCATTGTTACGCATTTGGATTCTCACGCTTTAGGTTCCCTAAAATGCCAGGGCAGTATAAATACCCCACAAGTGACCCCATTGTGGAAAGAAGACACCCCAAGGTATTCTGTGAGGGGCATGGCGAGTTCATATAAATTTTTTTTTTGGCACAAGTTAGCGGAAATTGATATATATATTGTTTTTTATTTTGTTTTTTACAAAGTCTTATATTCCACTAACTTGTGACAAAAAATAAAATTTTACATGAACTCACCATACCCCTCACGGAATACCTTGGGGTGTCTTCTTTCTAAAATGGGGTCATATGTGGGGTATTTATACTGCCCTGGCATTTTAGGGGCCCCTAAAGCGTGAGAAGAAGTCTGGAATCCAAATGCGTAAAAATGCCCTGTGAAATCCTAAAGGTACTCATTGGAATTAGGGCCCTTGCTAGCATCTTGGCTGCAAAAGTGGCACACATGTGGTATCGCCGTACTCAGGAGAAGTAGGGCAATGTGTTTTGGGGTGTATTTTTATATATACCCATACTTTGTGTGAGAAATATCTCTGTAAATGACAACTTTTTAATTTTTTTATACAAAGTTGTCAGTTTGCAGAGATATTTCTCTCACCCAACATGGGTATATGTAAAATACACCCCAAAACACATTGCCCTACTTCTCCTGAGTACGGCGATACCACATGAGTGACACTTTTGCAGCCTGGATGCTACAAAGGGGCCCAAATTCCAACGAGTACCTTTAGGTTTTACAGGGCTGCTCACAATTTAGCCCCGCCCAAAATGCCAGAACAGTAAACACACCCCACAAATGACCCCATTTCGGAAAGTAGACACCCCAAGGTATTCACTGAGGGGCATAGTGAGCCCGTCTGAGATTTTATTTATTTTTGCCAGAAGTTAGCAGAAATGGAAACTTTATTATATATATTTTTTTCCTCAGAAAGTGTCATTTTCCGCTAACTTGTGAAAAAAATGAAATGATACATGAACTCACCATGCCCCTCCGTGAATACTTTGGGGTGTCTTCTATCTAAAATGGTGTGATTTGGGGGTATTTATACTTTCCTGGCATTCTAGCACCTGAAGAAACATGACAGGCGCTCAGAAAGTCAGAGCTGCTTCAAAATGCCGAAATTCACTTTTTGCACCATAGTTTGTAAACGCTATAACTTTTACCCAAACCAATAAATATACACTTATTGGATTTTTTTATCAAAGACATGTAGAACAATAAATTTAGAGAAAAATTTATATACAAATGTAGTTTTTTTTTAAAAATTTTACAACAGAAAGTGAAAAATGTCATTTTTTTGCAAAAATGTCGTTAAATTTTTATTAATAGCAAAAAAAGTAAAAATGTCAGCAACAATGAAATACCACCAAATGAAAGCTCTATTAGTGAGAAGAAAAGGAGGTAAAATTCATTTGGGTGGTAAGTTGCATGACGGAGCAATAAACGGTGAAAGTAGTGTAGTGCAGAATTGTAAAAAGTGGCCTGGTCATTAAGGGTGTTTAAGCTAGGGGGGCTGAAGTGGTTAAGGGCCGGCGCGTGTCACTTCCTGTGCTTTATGAGTTAAATCATGTGACCTCGCTGACCAGTACTAGCTCTCCTACATGTATATAAGTGGCTCAGCCCCCTTCCCAGATGCCAGAGTGTCAAGGTCCTTGTGTCCTGCATAGGTTGCTGATATCTCTGCTCGTGGTCCTGTGTACCTGACCCGTGCTTGTGTTTCTGCGCTACCTGTTCGATCCCTGCCTGCTTGCCTTGACTCTCCTGTTGCCGCTACGGATTGCCTGACCTGTACCTGTGCCGCCTGCCCTGACCTATTGCTTGTTTGACTTTGCCTCTGCCTCATCCTTTGGTCCTGTACTGTTGCTCCTGGTTATGATTTGGCCTGCTGACTACGTCTGTACCTCTGGTACCTTGCTATGGTACCTCCTGGTCTGTCTGGACCAGCTGCCTCGTGTGCCAATCCTCCTCAAGAGGTAGCGACCTTGTGTTCTCCTCGAGAAAGTCTATCCCCACCATCAGGGGTACTGTGAAGAACGAGGGGTTCACTTAAACAACACCCTTAGAGGAGGTAGGACTCGTAGCACAGTGGGTTCATACCCGCTGGTTCGTGACACGGTGGGGGATTTAAAGACATGCTTACGTCCATCCCACTTGAGTCTTCAAAAAGTATGATGCAAAATGGCCGTAGGCCGAGGATTTGTGCTACACTGTGTGGCAATGTGAATAGGAGGGGTGTAGTAAAGTCCCGGGGAAGCATAAAAAAGGGGGGGGGTGTTTGCACCAGGAGCGTGTCACCAAGGGGCCCGGCCTCGGTGAAGTAAAGGCCCTAGATATAGATGGCCACTGAGTTAGTTGGTGGACACCAAGATAATTAGCTTAGCTTGCTCCAGCTAGTCCAGGGCGGGCTTTTACTGGGAGCAGGCAATGTGCTGGGTGGGTGCCTGTTCCCCATGCTCCAGTCTGGGATTTTGGACAATGCTCATGTCCAGGGATGCTATTTAATCCTGTTGCTGGACTTGGGTGTGGCCTCCCAGTCTGTGAAAGGAGCAGGTTGTGGCAAGACCTGTGGGAGCCGGGACCCTCTAACCCTGTGTGTGGGGTAAGCACTGGTGATGTGTTTTGGGGAGCTGGGTGGTAGACCCAGATCCTGATAGAGAGGGAAATACTGTTTAGTCAGTGGCCAGACGGCCAAGGATTTATATTTTGATTGCTGTTTTGTGCTGGAAAATAAAGCATCATTTGGACTTCAATCTGGTGTCTGTGGCAAACTCTGCGAGAATGACCCCCGAATAAGAGAAGATCCCTACAACTGTTACCTCCCTGTATCGTGCACCTTAATTAATAAAAGGATACTCTGCAAGTTGAGTGAGTGCCGTGGATATGCTTCTTTATGTTGGAAATCTTTAGAACAAGTCTATTGTTCTTTAGTACAATTTCCTCCATTATACATTATGTACCCAGCCATTAAAGCCATAGAGAACACAAAATGGGCTGTGCAGTGGCGTACATAGATATCATAGTGCCCCATAGCAGAATTTTATATGGCACCCCTCCCCCAAATGATATTTAGTGTTGAGCAAAGTGAAGCATCGGAAGCGGAATTCGGTCCAAAGTGTAGGAAAACTTTTATTCTAAACCAATCCAAATATCTTTGAGCTACGTGGTAATTAATCAATTTTCTAAAATGGCGGCTGCATGTGTTAGAAAGTGAAAGTAAGTGTAGTGGAGCTAAGCCTGGGAATGCGAGATCACCGATAATGCTGAGCAGCCAGCCAATCCGCAGGTAGCCATCACCCGCATGGTCGCCGCTATTTTCCTGTGAGCTGGGCATAGGGAAATGTGACAAGATGCTCTCGCACTAGGGAAGGTGTTGTTGCAAACTCTTAAAAGAGTGTAGGACAATATTGGAGAGGCAGAGTGCAGGGAGACTGCAGAGAGAGTGAAAGGAAAGCGTAGGAGACTGCTGAACTACAGACTCTGCTACAATGTATCACCGTGTACATAACTGTGCAGTACACCAAGAGTCATAGCTAATCCATTCTATAGCTATAGAGTTACTGTGCCATCAGTATTAAAAGCAAGTCTGATTTAGTGTAAATAAGTGTGCAATGCACCAATATTCATAACAAATCTGTTCTGTTAGCTGTCATTGTATCAACATCTGTTTGCTTCTATTCCATCTGAAAACAATTGTTATACCAAATTTAAAAAAAGCTGCTTTTAGGCAGATTGGCCTGGGTATACCTGATTTTTAGCCATTCGCCACATTAATTCGTCACAAATCGAATTTCTTGTCCTTCTTCGACAAAGCTGTGAATTACATTTATGAAAACTTTTCTCATCTTTAATCAGATTATAAAAATGGCTACCTGCAGCCACCAGTAGGGGGAGCTCAGGGCATAGGAATGTATACAGTTACCGCTGAATACAATAACAGCCGTTACGATGTATTTTGCGCTCTTCCTGGTTGCGGCTGCAGGAAAATGCAGTAGATATATGTCAGGAAGAGAAGGAGTGTGCCCTGTTATGCTGGCTGGTCTGGGTGAAGCTGCTCTGTGCTTCCTTGCATCACAGATGCCACGCTACTCACCTTGTGCCCGCCCTTGCTCCACTGCTATCCCTATCACTGCTATAGCTGTGGCCTGCGAGTTTCTGTTAGGCCTCCTGACTTGTGCTATATGCAAGTCTCTCTCCGCCTCTTAAAGGGTCATTGTGCACTTCCCCAGCCAGTTACTGGATGTCTCTGGGTATTTAGGGCACCCTCTCCAGTGGAAGGATGCCTGAGCTTTAGGTTTTCTAATGCCTAGTTTACTAATGAAGGTCCTATATCCTGTCTGACCACCTGTGTACCAGACTCCTGCCTTACTATGACTCTACTCCTTCTGCTCAGATCTTTTACCTATGCCTCAAATTGCACCTTAACCGACTGCCCTAACCTCGACCCTTGTTCAGAATATACTTATTGCCTGACTCCTCAGTACTGCGCACTGGTGTCCCTGGCCCAGTGGGGCAGCTACCAACCCCACCAGGACTATCTAAGGAGGTAGGGGCCTAAAAGCACGCCCGCAGCAAAGTCCAGTTCAGTGGTTAAAGTGTGAATACCGGGGGACTGCCAAGATAAGGCCCTAAGGGTTAGCCCACAGTTAAACCAGTTGGTTGATGCAGTGGTCCACATCCACTCCCGTATTATTGCCTTACTTGGGCCCCATAGCAATCTCGTGGTCTATACATGGTAGGTACGTCACTGGTTCTGTTAACAGTTTTCAGATATCAGTCTTTAATGTTCCTTCCTATGTACTGAATTACAAAGCAAATCTAGCAGCTATCTGTACTGTAGTTTTTGATTTTCTAATGACCATCATGCCAGAAAAGACTACATGTAATTATCTGTCCTGTTTGCCTTGCACTGTAGGACAATTTTTTATGGACTGAGATTCATTATTATCACAGACCCTGGAAATGTAATTCTATAAAAAATAAAAGATAAAGGTCACATGCAAAGGAATAATATGCTGCTGAGGTGTCGTAAATCAATAATATTAAATGTCATATCAAATAAGGTTCAGATGTGCTAACATGTGCCTTGTGGGGGTGAAAGTGTTCTAGCACGTGACCTTACATAATCAATTCATTCTCTGGATTTTCCATTATTACAGCAAACCTAGAAGGAGACCAGATAAACAGCAAGTTATTTACGACTATGCTTCCTCAAGGCTTGTTTGCCTAAGTACACGTTCCTCCTTACCTGTTAACGTGGAATCTCAATTCAAAGCTCCAAGCAGATTGTTATAGATTGTTATATAAAAGTATTACTTTTACACATGCCAATTTACAGGCAATTACCTGGAACAAACTGTTCATGTCCTGATCATTGAGAGAAGGGTGCTGGTCCCAGTGTTTGCTCATTCATCGGGTGATCAGTGGCACAGTTATACAGGGCAATTATAGGGAACAAGCATTTCTATATATCTTTATCCCTGATAACTGTCAATATCATTGGCCAACATAAAAGCACCATAACAGGGTATTCCAGGATTTTAATATATAATAGATGCCCTTGTAATACCCCAGAGTAGTATTACTATTTCTACACGCTGCTACTTTCTTTAACTGCTAACCACAGTATCATCTGTGTATTTATTCCAGGTCCTTTGTCACCGTGCATTGATAATGTTTCTTTGAAACTGTTTTGTATGTGTAATGTGCCTGGTTCACCAGCAGGTGGCAGCGTATATGGCCGAGAGATCTTTTGGGCAGAAGTGGGCTAGTCCATTTTCTACCAAGGGAAGGGGCAGCAGGAAGTGTGTAGTCGATCTAAGCCAGGGCAGCGTCGATTTGCAGAAAGGATATTGCAAGGGGGGCAACAGCCAAAGACACCCCACTCCAGGGGTACCAGAACAGTCCTAAAGTCTAGCTGCCAGACTAAAGCCGAGTTTAGCACAGCAGAGAGAGAGATAAAGCACGATATTCAAGTTTGCCTGCCAGTTTATGCCAAAACCTGCTGGAACCAAGAGAAACACCACTTCTTTTACGGATGCAAGTGTACTCAAGTAAAGCTGTTGAACTTTATAAAGGTCTGGACTCGATTTAATCTCCACCATTAATCATCCATTTTATTGCTTCGGAGCCAAGCCCTGGGGAGCGACTGTACCTAGGAAGGAGCACCGTGACACCCATAGAGACTATTAAGGCTGCACCACACCACTCGGCATTCTTAAAGACCTGGGACATGATGGACGCTGGGGGGCAGCATGTTATACCTTGTCCTCAGAATAGGCTATCAGTATCTAATACTATCAGTATCAGATACTATCAGTATCACCCAGGGCCGGCTCCAGGTTCATGTGGGCCCTTGGGCGATAAATCCTAGTGAGCCCCTTTAGGCATTTTTTTACATTTTCATGTCCCCCTGTGGCCCCACACACAGTATAATGACCACTATTGGCCCTTCACACAGCATAATGACCCCCCCACACACAGTATAATGACCCCCAGTGGCCCCCCACACAGTATAATGACCACTAGTGGCCCTCCATTCAGAATAATAACCTCCAGTCACCCCCCCCCCCTCCCCCCGCATTCAGAATAATGACCCCCAGTGGTCACTGGGGTCATTATATTGAATAGGGGCTCTGGGGGTCATTATACTGTGTAAGGGGCCCTCACAGTATAATGACCCCACAGTGGCCCTCCATTCAGAATAATGACCCCCAGTGCCCCCCACACAGTAATATGTAAATTACATCGCCATACTGTGACCGGATAAAAGGGTATAAGAGGGCACAGTACAGGGAATGACTAGGGCAGTAATGGCGAACCTTTTACTGAATGAGTGCCCAAACTGTAACCTAAAACCCGCATATTTATCGCCAAGTGCCAACACGGCAATTTAAACTGAATACTACAGTCCAATATATGTTCCATGTACTTTATCATTTAGCTATAATAGTCTGCCTACATTCAGTGGGCTGGCTGCACTGTTCATAGTGCTTCCTGCTCTGAATGGCAGGAAAAGTCTAAGGATATTGGTACACCATAGGCTTTTTCCAGGGCGTCGGTGCCCACAGAGAGGGCTTTGAGTGCCACCTCTGGCACCCGTGCCATAGGTTCGCCAACACTGGACTAGGGGCACTGTACAGGGTGTGGTAAGAGGGCCCAATGCAGGGTATAAGGGAGCACAATATGGGGTGGGGGGCACAGTCACATGACCCTGTGACATTAGAAGGTCCTTATGGTGAATGTGGTTTAGACACCACCATAATGAGAGGCAGAGGAGTGAGACAGGGGCCCGGGGCCATGGATGGGCAGGAGGGGTGAACACAACAAGTAGGTTGAAGAGGCTGAGGAGGATTTATATAAGAAGTAATGGCAGGAGGTCTGTGCAGGGCAGCAATAGAGACAGGAGCTCTGGGTATATGAGGGATGAAAGGAGACAGCAGGATATGAGGGGGGAAGGTGTCATGGAGGCAAACTGCTTCATGAAGCAGTAAAACAAATAGCATGAAGCTGCTTGTCTACTACAACATCCAGCAGCACCTGGAAGAGTTCCCTGTCCCACAGACAAAAGGCAGTCACAGTGCAGACTCACTACTCACAGCCCTGCCATCTTGATCTTCTCTCCTCACTGTCCTCAGGCAACACGTGTAGCGGTGGCATGTCTGAGTCTCTGCAGCAGCCTCATTTGACTATCAGAGGGCCCTCCAGAAGGTGTACTGCATAAGTGAAATGACAGCAGCTCCAGCAATGAGTTTTTCCCATCTGTATTGATGGAAGTGCTCAAAGCAGTTCAGTGGGCCCCCCCAGAAGCAGTGGGCCCCCGCACTTGCCCTTGTATGCCGGGTTCTAGAGCCGGGCATACACATACCCCCAACACACCAATCAGCTGCTCTGGAGCCTGAACTGCACAGCTCCAGTGGACAGAGCTGGTAACTGCAGCACTGCTCTCATTTACTATCCAGTGCCAGAGCTACTCTGAAACATCTGATCAGCATGGGGATCCCTTCAATCAAATTTTGATGGTCTATCCTGAGGATAAGCCTTCAATAGTAAAATCGTGGCATACCTCTTCAAGACTGTGTTCAGAATGGAATTATTTGCTTTCACAAGGAGTTCCAGATGTCTTCAGTGCTATACCTGTCATTATGCCACGATATCAGTGTGAACAGATGTTTAACTGCTTAACGACCACGTGTGTTGTGCAGGTGCAGCCAATGTCATTGTATATACTGAATATAGAACTGAAGCTGTATTGGTCCAGATGGCCATGTTACTAATCACGTCATCACTAGGATTCCGATCTAACTAAATCCAGGACAGCCCTAACAGTGTAAACATTTATACATATATATATATATATATATATATATATATATATTTATCGAGGCATGCAAAAGTTTCAACACCCCTGGTCAAAATTGCTGTTTCTGAAAATGAAATGATCATCAAAAGGCATAAAGTTAAAGATTACACATTTCCTTTGTATTTTAAACAAAACAAAAAAAAAAACATTTTTTTATTTAATCTTTTATGCTTTCAAAATAACAAAAAGGGAAAAGAGCCCAAAATCAAAACTTTGTGCACACTTCATGTATCCCCGTTGGAAGTTATCACTGCTTGTAAACAATTTTTGTAGCCAGCTGAGTCTTTCAATCCTTGTTTGAGGGATTTTTATCCATTCTTCCTTGCAAATGTCTTTCAGTTCTGTGAGATTCCTAGACCATCTTGCATGCACTTCTCTTCTTAGGTCTATCCACAGATTTTCAATGATGTTCAGATCAGGAGACTGTGAGGGTCATGGTAAAACCTTCAGATTGTGCCTTATGAGGTAGTCTATTGTGGATTTTGATGTGTGTTCAGGATCATTATCCATTTATAGAAGCCATCCTCTTTTTTTTTTTCATTTCAGCCTTTTTATAGTTGGTGTTATTTTTGCTTCCAGAATTTGCACGAATTTCAATGAATCCATTCTTCCCTCCACCCATGAAATGTTCCTCGTGCCATTGGCTGCAACATAATACCAAAGCATGATTGATCCACTCCCATGCTTAACAGTTGGTGTTCTTTTCATGAAATGTTTTACCCTTTTCCTCCAAACATACCCTTTCTCATTGTGGCCAATGATTATAACCTCATCGGTTCACGGGACTTGTTTTCAAAATGCATCAGGCTTGTTTAGATGTTCTTTTGCAAACTTCTGACGTTGAATTTTGTGGTGAGGATGCAAGAGAGGTTTTCTTCTGATGACTCTTCCATTAAGACCATATTTGTGCAGGTGTTGCTGAACAGTAGTTTGATGTTCCACAACTCCAGAGTCTGCTAAATCTTCTTGAAGGTCTTTTGCAGTCAAGCAAGGCTTCTGATTTGCCTTTCTAGCAATCCTATGAGCAGCTGTTTCTAAAAGTTTTCTCAACCCTTCAGGTGCCGAAGGTTTATTCGTTTTTGCTTTTTCAGTTTTCTTCCCTATCTTCCTTGATCCATAACTTCTTTATTTTTCCGTTCACATAGCTGCATGAGGGCTTATTTTTTGCGAGACAAGTTGTACCTTTTAATGCTATCATTTAATATGGCATACAATGTAGTGGGAAGCAGGAAAAATTCCAAATGGTTTGGAATTAGAACAAAAATGTAATTCCTCCACCATTTTACGGGTTTTGCTCACACAGCGTTCCATTTGTGGCAGACTGACCTGTGCCCTTCATTCTCTGGGTCAGTATGATTACAACGATACCACATATGTATAGGTTTGTATGTCTAAATAGTGTAAAATAAATTTAAACTTAAACATCACCATATTCTGACCCCCAATTCCTTTTTTTATAGTTATATCTACTGAGCTGTGTGGGGGCTCATTTTTTGCAAGACAATCTGTATTTTTTATTGATACCATTTTGGAGTGTGTGACTTTTTGATCATAATTTTTGTGGGTAAGAGAAGCAATGAAATAGTGGCAAATTGGCCATTTTGACCCTTTTTTCCATTACTCCATTCGCTGTATTGGAAAGATACTTTTATATTTTAATAGTACGGGCGTTTTCGGTCACGGTGATACCCATGATGTTTATATTTTTTGTCATTTATGTATTTATTTTTTTATTCTACGGAAAGGGTGGTGATTTAAACTGTTATATTTTTAACATTATTTTATATATTTTTGATGTTTTTTTTTTTATGATTATGAAGCTCGTATTTGAGCCTATAAAATCAATTTTTTTTTTTAAAAATTCTGAACAATCATTTTTTTTTTAGATCCATTAATCATTCAGAAGGCTTGCCACCTCCTGGCCAAAATAAGAATTGCAGCTTAAATGCCCTGGGTCCCTTCAGCGAGACCCAGAGCATTGAAATCAATTACCGGCGTCCTCATTGGCTGCAGAGGATGCCGGTAAGAAGCCCAGGAGCGCGATCATGGCATCTAAAAGCTTTAATGACCGCAATCGGCATTATTGCCGGTCGCGGTCATTAGCTGCGGGTCTCGAGGAAAGTATTGCAATCTGGGGGAGACATTCATTGGAAACCCTTGCTGTGTAAGGGCGAGCATTTTCCTGCTGAAAAATGCCAGTTGGAAGCCCTGCCATGAGATGCAACACATTTAGCTGCAGAATGTCCTGCACATATCACTGAGCTGTTAGTGTTCCTTGTATCAATACCAGGGGTGACCGATTATACAGTAGTATGCAATGGCTGAATTATCACACCAGCAGTTGGGACAGTGTGTCACTTCACAGCAAAGGCAGGATCAGAGCGCTCACCTTGTGGCCTCTGTACTCAAACCTGACCATCATCGGATCCCAAACAGAGCATCTATTCATCACTGAACACAATATGGTTCCAGTCCATAGCAGTCCAGGTTCTCATCCAAGACATGTGATGGAAACTGTGACACCAAATTTCCTTACCCTAACCATCTGGAAATGGTTCTGACAGAGACAGGAGTGTGTAATGAAGGAGCCACCTTCATTACACACTCTGCATTATCTGCATGGTGAACAACTAAACTGTGGGAACTATTTGTCCTTGTTGGCAGATCAAACGATCTTCTGTACTGGTGGTCTGTGTGGGCCTTCTGGAGCCTGTTCGCCATGCTCCCAACACCTCCTAACAGCTAAGTTAGAATGACCCAGATGGTGGACAGTTTGTCAAAATGACCATCCTGCTTCTCTTAGTCCAATTAAGTCTGTCAACTGGGTAAAATGGCTTTGAGTCCGTTGTTGTGGCATATCGTAGCAGTTAACTACCAAGAGATGAGGCCTCTGAGAGCCTTTATATGAGGCAGCGGGGGAAGCACTTTTATACCCTCTTGTGTCTAATCAGACCACACCTGTAATAATTTACATATATAGGTGAACAATAGTAGGCAGCACTCCGGTATGAAAAAGATGAAGTGGACTCCTTTAGGCCCTATTCACACGTCCGCAATGTCGTCCGCATGTATTCCACAATTCTGCGGAATACATGCGGACCCATTGACTGTGAATGGGGCACGGAACGATGCGGAGAGCACACACTGTGCTCTCCGCATCAGTTTCTGCGGAGCGCACTGCCGATCTTACGGCCGCAGCTCTGCAAAAAAGTAGAGCATGTCCTATTCTTGCCCGCAATTGCGGACAAGAATAGACATTTCTATGGGGCTGCCGGCCGGGTGTGTTTATGGATCCGCAATTTGCAGATCCATAAACACAACGGACGTGTGAATAAGGCCTTATTCACCCATGCAAAGTTTCAGCTCAACTCAATGGAGCCTTTGTCAAGCAATGACCATAGTGCTCACTCTATCATATAAAGGTGTATCAACAGGTGTACATAATTACATTGTAATTTCATGATGAGAATAACAATTGACATAAAAACATGATTTTGTGAGAAATATTTATGTGAAAAACCAGAAATTACATAATTCAAACGTAAATCAGCGATCATGATTGCAATCTTTGAAACTAAAAGTAAACAATACATGTAAAACTGTAATAAACCATATTGTGAAATAAACTGATCAATGTATTTCACGTGAATATAATTAAAAACGTATATTGGTAGGTTGCTCAGAATTAATTGTAACTATATCCATTGCCTAACTTGGCATTTCACAAGCAGTGCTGCGCATGCGTCAGCACTATATCATTGTGGAAAGGGAGCAAAACGCCAGTAAGGGATCAAGAAGGCACAATGCCCATGCGCATGTGCCGGGACTTTCTGTGCATCATAACATCTACCCCAAAACAAAGATGAAGTGTCGACTATCACCGACATTGACAGAGCATGCGTTAGAACGCAGACTTGGATGTCCTTATAAGTAAAATCAAATTACATATAAATATAAATTGTAATGGGCCTCATATGAATAAAACGGAACATATAGCGCCGATAAGGAACCCGTTTGAGGTTGTCATGGAACCTCCGCTTGTCAGCTGGTGGTGGTGGTCACTCCCCCCACTGAGCAAAGTCAAAACACGGGGCATATTCAGTGTCCCGAGAGAAGACCTGCTCCCTAGGGAATCCACTTGAGTACAAGAGTTAGAGGCTATAACTAATCAAATGTATCAATTCAAATGTGACGATTTCTGAGGAAACTAGGAGCCTAGGAGTTATGGATTGCAGGTGGCGTACTGAGGACCCAACTCTAAATAAGGGAGAGGTGACAAGCCGCACATTATGATTGTCGCCAGGCACCGACCCAACTCGATGATGCTCCTCGCAAATCGTGTGAGAATAAAGAATGCAAATAGAATAATCTATACATTGACAATGTCGTGCTGAAATAAATAGAATAACATTTAATTAATTGTACATGATCCCAGATGGTAAACATCAAAAAATAAGGCAAATGAATGGTGTCCATAGGGGGTGGCATCCTCCAATATAAGGTCAAATAACTTGAAAAATGATCTCTCCTTAAATCAGAAGAGAAGAAAAATAAAAGGAGATTAATAATGAAATATATTAGAGTTTGTAAAGCACTATTCTGCTCATAACAGCACGGAGAGGAATGCAACTAAATCACAATCTTCAGGTAAGGCATCCTAAATGGCACCAATCTACATGTAAACCTTTTGGTTTCAAAGTCTTCAAATAAGAAATCCAATAGAGTTCCCTCCGTTTAAGGCGAGCCATTCTATCACCACCTCGTCTGGGCATCGCAACTTGATCAATGATACGAAATCTGAGGTCTTTCTCATGATGTTTCATTTCTGTAAAGTGTTTGGAGATGGGTAAATCCAATCTCTTTTCACGAATCAGGTACCTATGTGGATTGAGTCTAGTTTTTACATCCCAAGTGGTTTCTCCAGCAGGAGATGGCAAGGGATACTACATATGTAAAATCACAAGTAAGATAATCTTTGATCTTAAAGCTTTTACCTTTACTGGGATGCAAGAATTCAGACCCTCTTATCATTAAGGGACAATTAGTGCAATTATGGCAGGGAAAGCATTATACTCTAGTGGACCCAAAGTAGGATCTAAATGATTGTTTAATGGTGCCTATGTCCACATGTACCAACTGGTCTTTCAAGTTGCGGGTACGGCGGTATGACATTAAGGGAGGTACATTAAACTCAGAGAGAATTTTAAAATTACTGCCTAGGATTGGCCAATGCTTTTTAAGAATGTGACCGATCCTTTCACTGTTTAGAGAGTAATTAGAGACAAAGGGTATACAGGGTATGTCATGCCTTCAACAAGCTTATTTGTTAATTTATGTATAATTTTCATGCATATTTAACCACTTAAGCCCCCCTAGCTTAAACACCCTTAATGACCAGGCCACTTTTTACAATTCTGCGCTACACTACTTTAACTGTTTGTAGCTCCGTCATGCAACTTACCACACAAATGAATTTTACCTCCTTTTCTTCTCACTAATAGAGCTTTCATTTGGTGCTATTTCATTGTTGCTGACATTTTTACTTTTTTTGCTATTAATCATAAATTAACGATTTTTTTGCAAAAAAATGACATTTTTCACTTTCTGTCACAAAATTTTTCAAAGAAAACTACTTTTCAATATAATTTTTTCTCTAAATTTATTGTACTACATGTCTTTGATAAAAAAAAATGCAGTAAGTGTATATTTATTGGTTTGCGCAAAAGTTATAGCATTTACAAACTATGGTGCAAAAAGCAAATTTCCGCACTTTGACTTTCTGAGCACCTATCATGTTTCCTGAGGCACTACAATGCCCAGACAGTAGAAACACCCCACAAATGACACCATTTCGGAAAGTAGACACCCCAAGGTATTCGCTGATGGGCATAGTGAGTTCATGGAAGTTTTTATTTTTGCCACAAGTGAGCGGAAATGAAAATTTATTTATTTTTTTACAAATTCTCATATTCCACTAACTTGTGACAAAAATAAAATTTTACATAAACTCACCATACCCCTCACAGAATACCTTGGGGTGTCTTCTTTCCAAAATGGGGTCACTTGTGGGGTAATTGTACTGCCCTGGCATTTTAGGGGCCCCTAAAGCGTGAGAATCCAAATGCGTAAAAATGCCCTGTAAAATCCTAAAAGTACTCATTGGAATTGGGGCCCCTTTGCGCACCTAAGCTGCAAAAACTGGCACACATGTGGTATCGCCGTACTCGGGAGAAGTAGGGCAATGTGTTTTGGGGTGTATTTTTACATATACCCATACTTTTTGTGAACAATATCTCGGTAAATCACAACTTTTTCCATTTTTTATACAAAGTTGTCCATTTAACGAGATATTTCTCTCACCCAGCATGGGTATATGTAAAAATACACCCCAAAACACATTGCCCTGCTTCTCCTGAGTACAGCGATGCCACATGTGTGACAGTTTTTGCAGCCAAGATGCGCAAAGGGCCCCAAATCCAATGAGTACCTTTAGGATTTCACAGGACATTTTTACGCATTTGGATTCCAAACTACTTCTCTCGCTTTAGGGGCCCCTAAAATGCCAGGACAGTATAAATACCACACAAATGACACCATTTCGGAAAGAAGACACCCTAAGGTATTCACTGAGGGGCATAGTGAGTTCATGGAAGTTTTTATTTTTGGCACAAGTTAGTGTAAATTGGATTTTTTTTTTTTTTTTTTACAAAGTCTCATATTCCACTAACTTGTGACAAAAATAAACTTTTACATGAACTTGCCATACACCTCACAGAATACCTTGGGGTGTCTTCTTTCTAAAATGGGGTCACTTGTGTGGTATTTTTACTATCCTGGCATTTTAGGGGCACTCAAACGTCAGAAGCAGTTTGGAATCCAAATGCGTAAAATGTTCTGTGAAATCCTGAAAGTACTCTTTGGAATTTGGGCCCCTTTGCGCACCTTGGTTGAAAAAAGTGGCACACATGTGGTATCGCCGTACTCGGGAGAAGTAGGGCAATGTGTTTTAGGGTGTATTTTACATATACCCATACTTTTGTGAAAAATATCTCGGTAAATCACAACTTTTTCCATTTTTTATACAAAGTTGTCCATTTACCGAGATATTTCTCTCACCCAGCATGGGTAAATGTAAAAATACACCACAAAACACATTGCCCTACTTCTCCGAGTACGGAGATACCACATGTGTGCCACTTTTTTCAACCAAGGTGCACAAGGGCCCAAATTCCAATGAGTACTTTAAGGATTTCACAGAACATTTTTACGCATTTGGATTCCAAACTGCTTCTGACGTTTAGATGCCCCTAAAATGCCAGGATAGTAAAAATACCACACAAGTGACCCCATTTCGGAAATAAGACACCCTAAGGTATTCACTGAGGGGCATAGTGAGTTCATGGAAGTTTTTATTTTTGGCACAAGTTAGTGGAAATTGGATTTTTATTTTTTTTTTATTTTTTTACAAAGTCTCATATTCCACTAACTTGTGACAAAAATAAACTTTACATGAACTCACCATACCCTCACAGAATACCTTGGGGTGTCTTCTTTCCAAATGGGGTCACTTGTGGGGTAATTGTACTGTCCTGGCATTTTAGGGGCCCCTAAAGCGTGAGAATCCAAATGCGTAAAAATGCCCTGTGAAAATCCTAAAGGTACTCATTGGAATTGGGGCCCTTTGCGCACCAAAGCTGCAAAAAGTGTCACACATTTGGTATCGCCGTACTCGGGAGAAGTAGGGCAATGTGTTTTGGGGTGTATTTGTACATATACCCATACTGGGTGAGAGAAATATCTCTGTAAATTGACAACTTTGTATAAAAAATGGAAAAAGTTGTGATTTACAGAGATTTTTTCACACAAAGTATGGGTATATGTAAAAATACACCCCAAAACACATTGCCCTACTTCTTCTGAGTACGGCGATACTAAATGTGTGCCACTTTTGTGCAGCAAAGATGCGCAAAGGGCCCCAATTCCAATGAGTACCTTGTAGGAGGGCATTTTTCGCATTTTCTTCTCACGCTTTAGGGCCCCTAAAATGCAAGGGCAGTATAAATACCCCACATGTGACCCCATTTGGGAAAGAAGACACCCCAAGGTATTCCGTGAGGGGCATGGCGAGTTCATAGAAGATTTTTTTTTTTGGCACAAGTTAGTGGAAATTGATTTTTTGTTTTTTCTCACAAAGTCTCCCTTTCCGCTAACTTATGACAAAAATTCAATATTTCATGGACTCAATATGCCCCTCAGCGAATACCTTGGGGTGTCTTCTTTCCAAAATGGTGTCATTTGTGGGGCGTTTGTACTGCCTTGGCATTTGAGGGTCTCCGCAATCATTACACGTATGGCCAGCATTAGGAGTTTCTGCTATTCTCCTTATATGGAGCATACGGGTAATGAGATTTTTCCGTTCAGCCTCTGGGCTGAAAGAAAAAATGAACGGCACAGATTTCCTCATTCGCATCGATCGATGTGGATGAAAAAATCTCTGCCAAAAAATATGCAAGAAAAAGAGGGGCCTGGCGATTGCCAGGACATAGAGCTCCGCCCAAACATCCATACCCACTCAGCTCCTATGTCCTGGCAAACATGATTTCTCCATTCACATCGATCAATCGATCGGTGTGGAGGAAGACATCTTTGCCAGATTTTTGATACAAAGTGTTTGCCAAAGCATATGAACTCCAACACCTCTCCTCAGCTCAAATGCCAGGGCAAACGTACCTGTCCTGCAGAGGAGAAATCTCGTCTTGCAGCGCCGCATACACCGACTTCACGTGTCTTCTGACAGCAGCGCAATGCTTCTCTCAGAATGCACATCAGTGCTGCGGCGTTTTCATCGGTTGGTCCATTGATCTACCTGGAAAATAAAGGGTGGTTAGGGGAAAAAAAAAAAAGAAGAAGAAAAACAGGCAGCAGGCACATGACTTGAACGTTGCAAACATTATAAAACATGAATAAAACCTGAACATGAAAAAAAAACTGAACTTTTAAAACCTGAACTAACTCAAGATTTTATTTTTCTTGCTACCTGTTTAATTTTTTTCTTTTTTAACCATATCACTCTTTATTTTCCTTGCAGAAACATCTCCTTTCCCATGGGACAATGTGTAAAGTGTAAATCACACAGAGATGGTGAGAAGTACATTATGCACTTTATCCCAAGTGAAAGGAGGCGTTTCTACCGTTTCACACTTCTGCAGTAGCACAGCAGCACCGTACCCTATGTGTTAGGGTCTCTCAAAACCTAGTATCCTGAGAGACCCTCGAGCCTGATTATAAAAACTACCTGTGTCGTGCATTCCCTATCCTAAGTGTACCTGGGTGTGGTACTTCCGGAAACACTCCCTAGGCATAGGGCAGGGCGGTCAGGACAGTCAGGACAGAAATAACGGGTGTCACGCCTTATTCCACTCCTGCTACAGACACGACATTTTTTCGGGGTGACGGTTGGGTTGAGGTACCAGGAACGGCACTGGGAAGTGCCGCTCGTGTAGACGGCTAACTACACTGGTGGATGGGGCCACGGAACCTCCTGGATACAGGAGGTTCTCGATGATCTCTTCCTGAAATTTGAGGAAGGATCCTGTTCTCCCAGCCTTACTGTAGAGAACGTAACTATTATAGGCAGCCAATTGAATCAGATATACAGACACCTTCTTATACCAGCGTCTGGTGCGTCGGGAAATTAAATACGGGGCCAACATCTGATCGTTGAAGTCCACCCCTCCCATGTGGAGATTATAGTCGTGGACGGAGAGGGGCTTTTCAACGACACTGGTTGCCCGTTCAATTTGGACTGTCGTGTCTGCGTGAATGGAGGAGAGCATGTAAGCGTCACGCTTGTCTCTCCATTTCACCGCGAGCAGTTCTTCGTTACACAGTGCAGCCCTCTGCCCCCTTGCAAGTCGGGTGGTAACGAGCCGTTGGGGAAGCCCCGGCGACTAGGTCGCACGGTGCCACAGCAGCCAATGCGTTCTAGGAACAAATGCTTGAAGAGGGCCACACTTGTGTAAAAGTTGTCCACGTAAAGATGGTACCCCTTGCCGAATAAGGGTGACACCAAGTCCCAGACTGTCTTCCCACTGCTCCCCAGGTAGTCAGGGCAACCGACCGGCTCCAGGGTCTGATCTTTTCCCTCATAGATCCGAGAATTTGTGTGTATAGCCTGTGGCCCTTTCACAGAGCTTATACAATTTGACCCCATACCGGGCGCGCTTGCTTGGGATGTACTGTTTGAAGCCAAGGCGCCCGGTAAAATGTATTAGGGACTCGTCTACGCAGATGTTTTGTGCGGGGGTATACAAATCTGCAAATTTCTGGTTGAAATGGTCTATGAGGGCCGAATTTTGTGGAGCCGGTCAAAAGCTGGGTGGCCTCTGGGACGGGAGGTGGTGTTGTCACTAAAGTGCAGGAAACGCAGGATGGTCTCAAAACGTGTCCTGGACATGGCAGCAGAGAACATGGGCATATGATGAATTGGGTTCGTGGACCAATATGAACGCAATTCATGTTTTTGTAATGCCCATGTTGAGGAGAAGGCCCAAAAAGTTCTAAATTCGGAAACTTGGACTGGTTTCCACCGGAAAGGCTGGGCATAAAAGCTTCCCGGGTTAGCGGTAATAAATTGTGTGGCATACCGGTTTGTTTCTGCCACTACTAAGTCAAAGAGCTCCGCAGTGAAGAACAGCTCAAAAAACCTAGTGCCGATCCGATTTGAGCCGTCTCCACCCGAACTCCTGACTGGGCGGTGAAAGGGGAACTAATGGTGCGGCTGAAGATGGGGACTGCCAATCAGGATTTGCCAGCACCTCAGGGACTCTAGGGGCTCTACGGGCCTGTCTGCGCGGTGGCTGCGGCGGGGGAATTACTGCACGTGCCACCGTACCAGCTTCAACTGCCCTTCTGGTGCTCGCTACTTCACCATGTGTTACGGCAGTGCTGGTAGAAAGGTCCAGGACGGGCTGCGCTGCTGGTGTATGCCTCACCACGTAATCCGGCAGCGCCAGCCCCACTCTGCTGCCCTTGAGCGGATCCTGCGCAACTTGCGGTCTAGCAACACGGGGCCGGGTACGCCTGGTGCTATCAGGGACCTCAACCTCCTCGTCCGAACTTTGAGTCAGAGAGCCACTGCTTTCTACAGGTTGGTATTCTGACCCGCTAGATTCGTCAGATGAGGGTTCCCATTCCTCATCCGACTGGGTCAGAATCCTGTAGGCCTCTTCAGGAGAATACCCCTTGTTTGCCATTTGGGATACTAAATTTAGGGGTATTCCCTGAGACTACCCAAGAAAAAAGCAAGCCTGTCTTACAAATGGGAGTGTAGCGAAGTACAGAAGCCGCTGCGATTGATAAAAATATCAAAACTGATTTTTTATCGCCGCAGCGCTTGTGAAGGATTGTGCAGTGATACAAAAAAAAAAATTTTTGTCACTGCGGCGGGGCGGGCGTGGGTGAACGCAGGTGTGGGCGACCGATCCAGGTCTGATCGGGCAAACACTGCGTTTGGGGTGGAGGGCGAACTAAAGTGACACTAATACTAATATAGATCTGACTGTGATCAGTTCTGATCACTTACAGATACTATAAAAGTATAAATGCTGATTAGCGCTACGCTAAACAGCGATCCAGTGACTGCGGTGCGGTGGGCTGGGCGCTAACGCTAACTACCTAACAAAGGGGCCTAAACTAAGCTAAGCCTAACAGTCAATCCAAGTGAAAAAAAAAAAAGTGACAGTTCACAAAAGTGACACTGATCACTTTTTCACTTTCACTATGTACTGACAGGGGGTGATCAAGGGGTTAATTAGGGTGATGGGGGGTGATCAGGGCCTAATATGTACTGATTGGTGCACTTACTTGGGATCTGTGCTCTGTGCTGGGTCCAACCGATGAAAAGGACCCAGCACATGGCACAGATCCCTTATAAAACACATTTATTTGTAAATACATTGTAGATCACCATTTACTATAGGTGATTTTAAAAATCACCAGCCTGCCAGCGATGATCATTGGCTGGCAGGCTGGTGACTCACCTCCCCCGAGTCCAGCGGTGCGTTCCATGTGCGTTCCACTGGATGCTGTAGCGCGTCTTCTCGCGTCTCGCGAGAGGACGCACGGATGCGTCCAGGAGGAATAAACCTGCCGCCGCCAGGACGCATCCGTGCGTTCGGCGGTCGGGGACAGGTTAATATATGTTCTTTATAATTCTCTATTAGTTGTGTAACAGCACCATCTAGTGGCTGTTTACATACATTGCATTTATTCACATTAGAAGTTTGGCCTATTTCAGTTCCCATACCTTAGTGACATCATCATCCCTGCACACAGCAGCCATTTTCTTCATTCACAGTCATCCCTGCCAGAGGTAGCACATGGTGTGCAAACCTCTGGAGTCATCCTCCACATCTAAGCCCACGGTAGCATCGCTGGTAAGCCATATTACAGCCTGTTTGCATCTGTTTACATATGTATTTGCATGTCTTTCTCCTGCTCCTCTATAGTAGCTTCAGTTAGCAGCTAGGGACTATCCTTGGTATGCAGGTAGGATAGCATGCTCCTGGTTTATATCTGTATACTTCATGGATGTGTATCTGTCATGCACAGTAATGTTATGATATGCATTGTAATATGTCAGACCCCTTTAGTAAGTGTATTATTTTCTGTTCCCCAGTTTTACCGCACACGCGCATTTACATCCTTGCAATAAAGATAAAGTTGGACGATACTCCATTGTCAATTCATTGCCAGGATAAGGTTTAACTGTCTGTTGAGCTATGTACCTTCACACATAAGGAGGACAGAACAGGGTACCTTGCCCGTGTTTGTCGTTGTGTCTTTCTGCAATAGGGTTTGTCTAGGTAGAGAACCCACATTATTGATATGATGTTGGACTAATCTTTTGGGAGAACCCCTCTGGGTAAATTTGTTGCCCATTGTAATTAGTCTCTCTTTAACGCTTTCATCATCCTGTACAATCCTGCTCACTCTAAGTAATTGACTGAAGGGCTAAGATCTCAGCATGGGTTTTGGGTAATTGCTGTCATATCTGAGAAGGGTGTTCCTATCGGTAGCCTTCACTTATAAATTGGTGGAGAGAGAGCCATTAGCATTTCTCACAATGACATCCAGGAAAGTGGTTTCCAAATGTTAGGAAGTTAATGTAAATTTCACCTCAGGATCAATCATGTTAAGAACAATTGTCTTCTTCCGGGACACTGAATATGCCCCCGTATTTAGACTTTGCCCAGTGGGAGGCGTAACCACCGGCTGACAACCGGAGGTTCCCTGCCAACCTCAAATGGGTTCCTGATCGGCAGTATATGTTCCGTTTTATTCGTATGAGGCCCATCATAATTTCTACTATATCATTTGATATATATTTATGTTTCATTTTATTTCACTTATAAGGACATTCAAGTCCGCGTTCTAACGCATGTGCTGTCAATGTCAGAGATACCCCACACTCCATCTTTGTTTTTGGCTAGATGGTATGACGCACAGGAAGCTTTTCTCTCTTGGTGTTTGTCTGTCCCTGCATCTCAGAAGCATAGGAACTTCTAACCAGTTGCGGCCTTGCTACCTAGGGCTTAAACTGCAAGCAGGTAGGGAAAGTGGACTGGGTTCCAGGTCAGGGCTCACTGTCCTTATATGTCCCTAGCTACAGGCGTTACAGAAATAAATTAATACATACTAAAAATTTATAAAATGTGTCTGGTCCTGAAGACCCAAAATACTGTGAACCTAAACCATTTAAAGAACTTCTTCAGTCTAGAGTACAGTAAACAAATGGTGATGATGTAGCATATCCAAAGGCACAGAAGGAGAACTATTTCTGGGGGAAGACAACTCAGTTGAGCATAAAGTGTGTGTAGATTATGAAGGTGCATGTGTGACCAGAGGTGCTGTGTGGAGCATACAAGAATGTGGTTCAGAGCACCTGGAAAAGGGCTTGACTATGGCCAACCAACTGAAGATCGACTGACTGAGAGTGTGGCAGCGGAAAGGTGGCATCCTCTTGGTTTGTTTGCAGGGCACGTTAGAGAAGCCTCCGTGTCATATGTATCTTGTGGCATTATATCACCTCCGAAAGGGTGTTCCAAGGCCATGGACTACAGAGGTTGGACAGCCAACAAGGGGGAAAGCAAATCACAGTCAGGTATTCATTATAGGAGACTTGTATCTCAGATGTGGATCCCATAAAGTTTTAGTAAATAAAGTATCTTTTCTACCTGGTGCAGGACCCAATTAGAAGGAGGGTTCTTAGTATAGATGACTAAATCAGTTTTAAGTAATTTGGATTTGTTCCAAATTTCATAAAAATTCTACTTGCAAAATGACGCCTGCTGCATTTAAAATTAAGTACACCAGTGAGGGAAACAGTGCAGGAAAGATAGAGGCAGAAGATCATATGACCCCAGGTGGGGCCCTGGCTCAGCACCCAGACTATCCAGTCCATTGCCCGGACTCTTCTTCTGTGGAGCCATGCTGTTGTTATGGATGCATTATGTTGTTTAGCATTGTCTTGCTGAAATGTGAAAGGCCTTTACTGAAAGAGACTTTCTCGGGATAGGAGCATATGTTGTTCTAAAACCTCTATATACTGTTGAGCATTTATAGCACCTTTCCAGAGGTGTAAGCTTCCCATATTATCTCCACTACGGCCCCCCATACCATACAGATTTAACTTGCATTTGTGGATTGCATGACGAACTATGTTCACAGACTCTGGAAGTGTTCCTTAGCCCATGCGCTGATTTCCTGTCCAGAATCCTGCCTGTTTTTAATGCAGTAAAACAGGTGGCGGAATTCAAACAGGCAGATTGCCACTTACGAATATGTATTACCGCCCGAAGGGCCATAAAGCCCCCTCACACGCCAGATTAGCCTTTCCAGTAGATACAGTGCGGCTCATCCAGTTTCCTGATGAAGTCTTTGGCCGAAACGTCACTATAACTATATGTTTTGAAACTGGCAAATTGCAAATTGCTTATCAAGCTTTAAAGGGCTTCTGTCACCCCCCTTAACCCATTTTTCACTAGCTGACATTAGCTATTTGCTAATGTCAGCTGAGTTGAAATATATATTTTTTACCTTATCTGAAGCTGGCAATTCTGTTAAAAAGGCACTTTTATAATATTCAAATCATCTTCGCTACCAGCAAGTTGGGCGTATACTTGCTGGTAGCCACCGCATCTAGATGAGTTATGCACGCCCCCTTCCTCGTTTGATAGACAGGGCCAGCGCTTTCTCCTCCTCGCACTGGCCCTGTCTGAAGATGAAATCCCGCGCCTGCGCCGTACCGCTCAGTAGTCGGCGCAGGCGCTCTGAGTGAAGGACGCGAGCTTTGCCGCTCCGTCCTCAGTGCGCCTGCGCCGATTACGTCACCGCTACACCCGCTTCCCTTCCGGGTGTAGCGGGATTTCATCTTCAGACAGGGCCAGTGCGAGGAGGAGAAAGCGCTGGCCCTGTCTATCAAACGAGGAAGGGGGCGTGCATAACTCATCTAGATGCGGCGGCTACCAGCAAGTATACGCCCAACTTGCTGGTAGCGAAGATGATTTGAATATTATAAAAGTGCCTTTTTAACAGAATTGCCAGCTTCAGATAAGGTAAAAAATATATATTTCAACTCAGCTGACATTAGCAAATAGCTAATGTCAGCTAGTGAAAAATGGGTTAAGGGGGGTGACAGAAGCCCTTTAATAAATAACGAAGCATCAAGTGTTGTCCAGGAACCTTATTCCTTCTATGCTAAACTTGGTTTGGGAACCATTTCCTGTGATCCACACAACAAAGTGGAGTGTTAACCAACCCCTACAGCATGGATCTTCTGGCTGGTCACTTGCGCCAGGGGATGCTTCTTTGTTTTTAACTCTCTAACTGTTTTGCCCGAGTCCAGCTCCAGCAGTGGGAAAAGTAGCTAGAGTTTGTATGAAAGCCTGGAATGTCAACTTTTAAACAAGACCAGTTTCTAGCTGCTACCATTCAGGAGATAGCATCTAAAGCAGACATCCCCTCTCTAGTTAGCCATTTTTCTACTGCTGAAGCTGGACTGGGGCAAAACAGTTAGGTGGTTAATGCAGTGCCGCCTGAAGACCTGTAGATCACAAGTAGAGATAAGCGAATTGAAGCTGATGAAGTGGAATTCGATCCAAATTTCAGGAATTATTTGATTCCTACCGAATCCGAATTTCCTCGCGATTTACGGTAAAGAATCGCATTTTTTCCTAAAATGGCTGCTGTGTGGACATGGAGAAAGAAACTCTGGGAAGGCGGGATCACCTATAATGCCATTATGCCATGCAGGGTCCGCTATGTCACACATTGTGGCCATATCACAGCCAGATACCCCTTAACGGTGTCCTCCACAGATCCACCTTAACAGTGTGTCATCCACAGATCCCACATAACAGTGTGTCACCCACACGTTCCCCATAACAGTGTGACATCCACAGACCCCCCCTCATAACAGTGTGTCATCCACAGGTCTCCCATAACAGTGTGACATTCACATTTCCTTTATTTATTTATTTATTTGATCTAACACTCTGTGGGTCACTCTGTGGGCTCCTGATGCTGTTGCTGCCTCCTCCACTCTGTCATTGTGTCGCTCTGTGGTCTCCTGATGCTGCCACCACCTCCACATTCTGTCGTTGTGCCGCTCTGTGGTCTACTGATGTAGCTGTTACCTCCAGACTGTGTTATTGCACCACTCTGCAGGCTCCTCATGCTGCTTTTCTCTTACCACTATGTCATTGTGCCACTCTGTGGACTTCTCATGCTGTTCCCACCCTCCCCACTTCATGACTGAGCCACTATTTTGCCTTTCGGTCTGGCTGACATCATCATTTATTTGACTTTGCTTCTGATCTGTGAAAAGGAAAGAAAAATGAGACGCACAACAGATCCTGTCTGTGTAGCAGCTGTAAGGCCTGTATGGTCCCATCAGAATTGGCTTATGATTAAGTAGCCAAAAACAGGAGTGGGTACAAGACACAGAAGACATGCAAATATTCCATTCATGTGTCATCTCTGTTTTAGATCCACTCCTGTTTTTTTTTTTGGCATTAGTAATAATGATGGATTATTGACCAAATGCTGACCGAGGGAAGGCGTATGCTACACAGACAGGATCCGTTTTTTGGGGGTTATTGTTCTGACGGATCAGAGGAAGGGCAAATTAATCAGTGACGTCAACACAAACTTACTGCTGACACCCTCTCCACTCTGTCGGGGGGCTTTACTTGTATAAGCGTTTAACAGAACAGGTTCTGTAGACATCTATGTGGATTATTCACAGAGTACTACCCTAATTAAAATGTAGCTTTTATTCAAGAAAGCTAAAATTACCCCAAAATAAAGTGGGCCAAACAACAAAACATCTATGTGGAATCAGCTGACGACGGTGTAAACGGAGTACGCTCTTTCACGCTACAGTAGGATCTTAGGCCTCTGCACGGTTCTTTATAACTGGCGCTAACATCGACCTGTAAGGCTGAGTTCACACTTGAATTATTTGGTCAGTTTTGGCCTCGTAACTGCCCAAATAATTGAAGTATGCAGTGATTTTAAGAGCAACGCCTGTCATCTGCATGTCATACTGACTCACAGTATTATTTCACTACCACAGCAGACTCCCTATGCGTGTTACTGCATGGCACAGTGTTCTATATCACTATACCGGCTCTCTGCAGCCAGGAAATAGCTTTTTTTTAAGGCGATTCGCCGCAAATTAATTCTGATTGAATCAAATCTTTTCGGAAAATTCGGCAAACTGGCCGAATTGAATTTTTTAGAAATGTGCTCATCTCTAGTTATTTACATGGGACTGTATGTTGATGGCGGCTGTGGGAGGGAGTGATGTTATTTACATGGGACTGAATGTTTAAGGGGGCTGGGACAGGGTGATGTTATTTACATGGGACTGTATGTTGAAGGCGGCTGGGGGAGGGGATGATGTTATTTACATGGGACTGTATGTCGGAGGGGGCTGGGGGAGGCAGTAATGTTATTTACAAGAGACTGTATGTTGATGGTGGCTGTGGGAGTGAGTGATGTTATTTATATGGGACTGTATATTGGAGGGGGCTGGAGAGATGGTGTGATGTTATTTACATGGGACTCTATGGCAGAGGGAGGGAAATAGTGTTATTTACATGGGCCTATATATTGGAGGGGCTGAAGGGAGGGAAGTGATGTTATTTACATAAGATTGTATTTTGGAGAGGGCAGGAGAGATGGTGTGATGTTATTTACATGGGACTGTATGGTGGAGGAAAGCATATAACTACAGGTCGCACTGCAGGGGGCATTATAAATACTAAGGGCACTTCAGGGCGAGCATTATAACAGTAGGTGGCAGTATAAATACTGGGGGCACTGTAGGGGTATTATAAATCCAGGGGACATTAGGCATTCTTATTACTACTGGGGGCACTATAGGAGGGACTTATAGATCCACCTTATTTCTTTTAAGAGCTCTATGGGGGTCTTATTACTACTGAGGAGCCTGTAGACAGCTTTATTACCACTGGGGGAACTATAGGGGGCTTTATTTCTACTGGTGGCTCTGTGGGGGTATTATTAATACTGGAGGCTTCTACTAATGGGGGCAGTCTAGGGGAGTGTTATCACGGTTGGGGGCAGTATTACTAATGAGGGCATTCTAGAAGGGAAATACTATTGGTGGGACTATGAGGAGCACTATTACTATCCCCAAATACTATCCTGATATTTCTTCAGGATAGTATTTGGGGTATCGGGGAGCACAGCGAGCAGCAAGATAACACTGTGGGGGCTCCAGGTTGGGGGATGATGATAGAAATGTGAGGAAGCTAAGATGTCTGTGTGTCACACACTGCAGAGACGAGGCGGCTGAAAGAAGTTGTACAGACCAAATGGAGAAGATGATGACAGAGAAGATCTACATCGGAGGAGACATCACCTGGGAGGCACTGGATGTGCTGATTTATAGCAAGTACAGCAAAATACGGTGTGCAGGGGGAGGGTCGATTTAGAGAACTGGGCCATATTCATTGGGTCTTGGGCCCCGGATCTTTTGAGACCTTAGCAACGCCCCTGACCACACCACTCGGCATCCTATAAACCTGGGACGTGATCAGCCCTGGGGGGTGGCATGTTGCATAACCATCAAGCTTGTTGCCCCTTGTGTGACCAGTCAATATCTTTGTTGCAAGTTACACCTGTGCCGACTACATTCCTTCCTCCATCCTAGAGTGAGGAGCCACACATACCACGCAAAGGACAAAAAGATCCTCTGTGATGTCCCCTTTTCTTATATCCTGATTTCTTCCCAAAAATATAGAGGTGCTTGATTTCTCATAGTTTGAGCTTCCTCGTTTGATTACAACCCTCGCGCTGCTATAAATACTAACAAAGAACAGCACGTTGTGTAATTTTTCTGTTTTACAGTAAATCATTGATTGATAGAGTGTATTATTATAAAGCATATCAGAGCTAGTAAATTCACAGAACACTGTTAATTTATATTTATTGTGCCCATCAGTTAAAGCAATACCTGCCAGATATAATTTTTATTATTATTATTAAATTCATGTTTAATGGAAACTTTTCTTCACATGGAACATAATAATAGGCAAATCTCTTCTGATATCTGGACTTCTCCAAAGCATTTGACACTGTACCACACAAAAGGTTAGTATATAAAATGAGGATGCTCGGACTGGGAGAAAATGTCTGTATGTGGGTAAGTAACTGGCTCAGTGATGGAAAACAGAGGGTGGTTATTAACGGTACACACTCAGATTGGGTCACTGTCATGAGTGAGGTACCTCAGGGGTCAGTATTGGGCCCTATTCTCTTCAATATATTTATTAATGATCTTGTAGAAGGCTTGCACAGTAAAATATCATTTTTTGCAGATGACGCTAAACTGTGTAATGTAATTAACACTGAAGAGGACAGTTTTCTGCTACAGAGGGATCTGGATAGATTGGAGGCTTGGGCAGAGAAGAGGCATATGAGGTTTAACACTGACAAATATAAAGTTATGCACATGGGAAGGAATAATGCAAGTCACCCGTACATACTAAATGGTAAAACACTCAGTAACATTGACATGGAAAAGGATCTAGGAATTTTAATAAACAGCAAACTAAGCTGTAAAAACCAGTGTCAGACAGCTGCTGCCAAGGCCAATAAGATAATAAATTGCATCAAAAGGGGCATAGATGCCCGTGATGTGAACATAGTCCTACCACTTTACAAATCACTAGTCAGACCACACATGGAGTACTGTGTACAGTTCTGGGTTCCTGTGAACAAGACAGACATAGCAGAGCTGAAGAGGGTTCAGAGGAGGGCAACTAAAGTAATAACTGGAATGGGGCAACTACAGTACCCTGAAAGGTTATCAAAATTAGGGTTATTCACTTTAGAAAAAAGATGACTGAGGGGAGATCTAATAACTATGTATAAATATATCAGGGGTGAGTACAGAGATCTGTCCCATCATCTATTTATCCCCAGGACTGTGACTGTGACGAGGGGACATTCTCTGCGTCTGAAGGAAAGAAGGTTTTTACACAAACATAGAAGAGGATTCTTTACGGTAAAAGCAGTGAGACTATGGAACTCTCTGCCTGAGGAGGTGGTGATGGTGAGTACAATAAAAGAATTCAAGAGGGGACTGGATGTATTTCTGGAGTGTAATAATATTACAGGCTATAGCTACTAGAGAGGGGTCGTTGATCCAGGGAGTTATTCTGATTGCCTGATTGGAGTCGGAAAGGAATTTTTTTCCCCTTAAGTGGGGAAAATTGGCTTCTGCCTCACAGGGGTTTTTTGCCTTCCTCTGGATCAACTTGTAGGAAACAGGCCGAACTGGATGGACAAATGTCCTTTTTCGGTCTTATATACCATGTTACTATGATTCTCCAAGACACAAATCAGCACAGATCACTGCAAATCTCACACCTGGCAAATGAATTCTTCCACTTTATATATATGAACAAATACTTTAAGGGTTTGTTTCCTGCATAACGTTTTTATTTTTCCATTCACATATCCATATGAGGGCTTATTTTTTGCAGGACAAGTTGTACTGTCTAATGCCACCATTTAATATGGCATACAATGTATTGGGAAGCGGTGTTACCTATGTGGTAAAACTGACCTATGTCCTTCATTCTCTGGGTTAGTAAAATTATAATACCACATATGTATATACTTTTTATGTCTAAATAGTGTAAAAATACATTAAAAGTTTGAAAAAACATTTTTTTTTACAACACCATATTCTGACCCCCATAACTTTTTTATAGTTACCTACTGAGCTGTGTCGGGGCTTATTTTTTGCAAAATGATCTGTAGTTTTTATTGATACTGTCTTGGAGTGTGTGTGACTTTATGATCACATTTTATTACATTCTTTTGGCAAGAGAAGCGATAAAAAAATGGCAAATCGGCCATTTTGACCCTTTTTTCCATTACGCCATTCGCCATATTGGTAAAATATTTTTATATTTTAATATTATGGGCATTTTTGGATGCGGTGATGGGGGTGATTTAAATTTTCATATTTTTTTAATTATATATATTTTTTAAAAATTTTACGCGCACCACCTTTGCCATAGTTTCCGCGCCGAGCATGTACGGCGCTGGTAGCAAAAGGGTGAAAGTTGACACATGGTCTATAGACATAATGCACAGGAAGGGACCTCATTGACTTCTATGGTAGAGTTTTCTGGGCATGCTCTGTGACCTGCGCAGAGGACTGAGGAGTAGATAAGCTTTGACAATCACATTGTAAATAAAGGATTCTGTGTTATGTACACACAGATGTGATATCTGTCATGCTAAACCCGCCTGTAATGATAAGGAGATAGTTGCAGTAAAGTGGTCTGTACAGACCTCGAAGTGGCGCCTATTATGTGGCCTAGTGGAAAACTGCTGAATTTTACGGTTTTTCTTTAAAAATAGACATTCACATTGAAAATTAAAAATAGCCACCAAAAATTCATGATTTAAAAAATAGGTCATTTTCTGATGACACATTTCTTTTAATGTCAGTTTATGCTCTGTATACTCAATATACTATAATGGACAGCCTCTACAGGAAACTTGGGTGTGGATCCTGGTTCCACCCCTTGCTGAGTTCTAGCCTGGAGTTAGCTAGGAGAGGAAGAGTGAGGAAGCATCTCCATGTACTCCATTCGTCATAAGACTGGACTAAATTGGCAAATACTCACCGATCTCTGGATAATCAGCAGAAAGGAAGAAAGACACAAGAAGGTTCAGAAATCTGCATGGCCGAGCACTGGAGTGTAAGGTAACCTGCCATCTAAGCTATTAAGATTTTACTGTCGTGAAGGGAATACTGTTAAGACACTCTTCACACTTGGACAGTTATATTTCTAAAACTAGTATGCCTCAGTTGCGAATTACAGGCACAATTGTAAAGGTGAGATTGCCAGCCATAAAGATAATGAGGAAAAAGTACTTGCTCAAATCCATACAAAACCATCTGGGGAGATTCGCAATATATATTGTGCGAAATGTGTTTTTGCTATCGTTGGATGTACTAAAACTCCCATTTTGCACTACAGTAAAGAGAAACATTTATTCTGTTACATGTAGCCTAGTTGCTACTTCCTGCACCACACGCTAGCTGCACCATACTCCCTGCCTTGCATCCATACAAACACTTAACATTATGTGCACCCCAACTACCATGGTTTACTGCAGACCCTGACTCTCTGGACTATTTTCCCATTGGGGTGCACCGTGCCTTGCCATCCCTTCCGGAGAACAGCAACACGCGGTGACACCTCGACGGTGTCCGGGGACCCAGCATAGCGGCCACCCTGAAACCGGCAACTGCAATACCATGAGGCTGGAGCCTAAGAATCAGAGTGTGCCCCAGGGGAAGAAAGTATGTGTCCTCCTTTCACTGTACAGCCCAAGGGAGCAATGGTGTGCGGAAAGCCACTGTTATTGACTGTAACAGCCAGAGACACTACCTCCCATCCTTCACCCTCGCCCCTTCCAGGCTGGAAGCACATGATGTAACCCTGACTTTACGGTATTTATCCCCTCAGTTCTTTTCCTCCGCTGTGTCATGTGACTGGTATAATCTCTGTCCTGAAATGTCAAAAAGACTGAACTGAAGACATCCTGATGCATCTTGAACGGATTTCTCTCCATTCACAATGCATGGGGATAAAACTGATCAGTTATTTTCCGGTATATAGCCCCTATGACGGAACTCAATGCCGGAAAAGAATAAGGGCTCTTTCACACTGGCTTTTTTCCTTTCCGTCCTAGACTTCTGTTTTCGGGGCTCTAGGACGGAAAGATACTGATCAGGATTATCCTAATGCATTCTGAATGGAAAGAAATCCGTTCAGGATGCATCAGGATGTGAACGTTTTTAGGACGTTGACAAAACCGTAACATGCTGCGGATTTGTCTCTGCCCAAAAATCCGGAAGACATGCTGTAACGCCGGATCCGGAATTAATGCCCATTGAAGTGCATTAATCCGGATCCGGCATTAAGCTAAACGTCGTTTCGGCGCATCACCGGACCCGACGTTTAGCTTTTGTGAATGGTTACCATGGCAGCCAGGATGCTAAAGTCCCGGCTGCCATGGTAAAGTGTAGTGGGGAGGCAGGGGAGAAGTATACTTACCGTCCGTGCGGCTCCCGAGTCTCGGGGCACTTCACAAAGACGTCAGAGCGCCCTATTGAAGTGCATTAATCCGTATCCGGCATTAAGCTAAACGTCGTTTCGGCACATCGCCGGACCCGATGTTTAGCTTTTGTAAATGGTTACCATGGCAGCCAGGACGCTAAAGTCCCGGCTGCTATGGTAAAGTGTAGTGGGGAGGCAGGGGAGAAGTATACTTACCGTCTGTGCGGCTCCCGAGTCCCGGGGCGCTCCACAATGACGTCAGAGCGCCCCATGAGCATGGATCACGTGATCCATGCGCGTGGGGCGCTCTGACGTCATTGTTCAGTGCCCCAGGAGCCTCACGGACTGTAAGTATCTGCTCCCCTGGCTCCCCACTACTTACTATGGCAACCAGGACTTTAGTAGCATCCTGGCTGCCATAGTAAAACTGAAAGCATTTTGAAGACTGATCAGTCTTCAAATGCTTTTGTAAGATACCTGAGGGGTCAGGGGGGACCAGGGCATGCTGGGTGTTGTGGTGCAGTGCGTCACCCACCTGAGAGGTATTCTATCAATGTACTTATAGGTCCCTTCCGTCTTCTGCTCAAGCTGGTGGTCTCAGTGTATAGCAGCTGTAGCACTCCCCTGCTAATGGGAATAATTGAAGACCAGGCTATTCAGTTAAATTGTCACCAACGGGCCATCAATGCAGGACATGGACAATATGCCTCCTGATCCCTGCACCCTTCCCGTGTTTCTCCTCACTCAGGCTCTGCTCTCTCTCTCTGTATCCTCAGCCCCGTCCGGCTGGTATCCAGTGATTCCTTCCTTCCCTGGTCTGTTCCTCAGTTTCTCAGCCCGGCCTAAAGGTAATATACCACTTGGCCCTAGGCACTGGCGTCCTCCTATCCCCGGCACACACTTACGGGCAAGACCCTTCCGCTGTTTCCTCACGCTGCACACCCTTTCCAGGCCGTGGGCCCAGGTTGCCTATCTTCACCAGGCTCAGAGGCCTGAACTGAACTGAACTGCAACTACATCTTAACTCAACTGACTCCTCCTCCCCTCACTAAGCCTTTTTATACCTAGGCTAGGGGTCCCTCTAGTGGCTAACTCTCTCACTACACCCCTACCGGCTTGCAGTGATCAGGAGACATGACAATTTACATTTATATATATAACCATTCAACAATAACAGTTAAATAACATGTTCCCTTACCGTACCACTTTCCCAAATAACGGACGCTCCCTCTTTAACCCTCCCATACATCATTACACCTCTTACACTTTCAGTTGTCTTGCGCTGTGACGGATCCGGCGGGCATTTCAGGCGACAGAAGTGCACGCCGGATCCTCACAACGCAAGTGTGAAAGAGGCCTAACACTAGTGTAAAAGTATAAGTGGCCCTCTTGGGATACCGGGCGTATCTAGATTCCACTCAGTCATGAGGAGAATAAAGACAAAAGGAGGGGTAGGGGGCCACAATAGGGTAGTATGTCCAACACAATTGTATATTGGACACAATATTGCCCCCCTAGGTTATTCCTTGCCCCCCCCGGTAGGCCGCCGGCCCTTGGGCGGCTGGGGCCGCTTTAAGATGTTCCCTGCTGGCTGTGAATTTGACAATTGGTGGCCGTGTCTCCCTCACCATGGAGACAGGCTACCTCCCGGCCACTCAGCTGATCGATGGGTCAGGCAGGCTTTCCACTGCACATCCTGTGCAGCGCAGCCTCTCAGCCTGCTCTCGGCGATCTCCCTCGGTCATTGCCGCAGTGACTGAAGGAGATTGCCGAGCGCAGGCTGAGGCTGCACAGGACGCGCAGTGGAAAGCCTGATGGCTGCATGGAGACTGGATTTAAGGAAGGGATAGGGAGGTGCTGGGGAGCGAGCTGGCCGGTGTACAGGATCAGCGACACAAGTAGGAGGGGGGCAATAATGAAGGGCTGTCTGGGGGCAAAATTAACTTGTGTGGGGACAAATTACTCAGTGGGGGTCAGTGTGGCGGGCAAACTACATAATGGAGGGCCATGTGGGGCAAAATTACTTAGTTTGGGGGCAAATTACTTAGTGGGGGGCAAATTACATAATGGAGGGCCATGTGGGGGCAAACTTACTGGCTAATTACATAATGCAGGTCTGTCTGGAGGTAAAATTAACTTGTGTGGGGACAAAATTAACTTGTGGGGGAGGGGCAAGTTACTCAGTGGGGGTCAGTGTGGCGGGCAAACTACATAATGGAGGGCCATGTGGGGGCAAATTACTTAGTGGGGGAAACTTACATATTGCAGGGATGTCTGGGCCAAAATTAGCTTGTGAGGGGGGGGGGCAAATTAGTCAGTGGGGGGCAGTGTGGTGGGCAAACTACATAATGGAGGACCGTGTGGGGGCAAAATTACTTAGTGTGGGGGCAAAGTACATAATGCAGGGCTGTCTGGGGGCAAAATTAACTTGTGTGGGGGCAAAATTAACTTGGGAGGCAAATTATTCAGTGGGGGGCAGTGTGGCGGGCAAACTACATAATGGAGGGCCATGTGGGGGGCAAACAACATAATGTGGGGCAGTGTGGGGGGGGCAAATTACATAATTTGGGGCAGTGTGGGGGCAAATTTCAAAATGTGGGGCACTGTAGGGGGCAGTATTACTAATGAGGGCATCCTAGAAGGACATTGCTCTTGGTGGGACTATGAGGAGCACTGTTACTATGGGGGCACTATTGTTTTTTCAGGATAGTATTTGGGATATTGGGGGGAACAGCGAGCAGCACTATAACACTGTGGGGGCTCCAGGTTGGGAAATGATGATAGAAATATGAGGAACCTAAGTTGTCCGTGTGTCACACTGTGCAGAGACAAGGAGCGGGTGAGAGAAGTGTCTGGACCAAATGGAGAAGATGATGAAAGAGAAGATCTACTTCGGAGGAGTCGTCACCTGGAGGAGCTGGATGTGAGAGGTATGTGCTGCTGTATAGCAACTAGGGGTCAGTGGGCATCAAGATGGGACCAAGGAATGTCAACCCCTCAGCTCTACTACATCTGATATAAGTGGAGAAACAGAGGCAGTTCACAGGTTAACAGAGTAAGCAGGGTTGCAGTAGTATTATACAGGCTGTATGATGCAACCTCAGTGTGTGTGTATCCCCCTGTATAACTAAGGGGCATCACACTATACAGGGGCCGGGTAATATAATGATGAGGGCTATATATTATACAGGGTAACTGAGGGATCAGGGTAAATTATACAGGGGGTAAAAGTACTTTCAGTGATACCCCTTAGTACTTTTACCCCCTGTATAATTTACCCTGATCCCTTTGTTATATTACCCCGTAATGTCCCCTAAGAGCTCTCCTCATTACCCCCTGTATAATGTGTACTCTGATAATCCCCATTTATAATACCGTATAACTGAGGGGTATCATCAGGGTAAATTATACCGATACAGGTAATATAATGTCCCCTGAGATAGCTCTCCTCAGTTATATTACCCATGTATAATAATGTACTCTGATACCCCTTAGTTATGTTAACCCGCCCTGTATAATAATGTACCCTGATACCCCTTAGTTATAGAAAGAGCATTTCTCCTGCTCACACTGTCACGGACAGCTGTGATTGTTGGTGCCCTCACTCACTGCCCTGTCTGTGCCCAGCAGCTGCACCTGCTTCAGAATTGGATTGAAAAACTAAAGTGACGTCTGTCAAGAACTCTGCTCAGTGCCCGGACTGTCGGCTGAGATTCACCCCCCGTAAGTTAGTTATATAACTGCGCATAATATAAAGTACCCGTATTTTCCGGCGTATAAGACGACTGGGCATATAAGACGACCCCCTACTTTTCCTGTTAAAATATGGGGTTTGGGCTATACTCGCTGTATAAGACTATCCCTCTTCCAACGCACACCAAATAAAAAGACTATCCGAGCATGAGAAAACCACTGAGAGCAGGGAGAGGGGGCTGCTTCAGGAGCGACTGGCTGGGATGCAGCGCACGGTGGCTCAGCTAGAGGGCGCCTGTCCCTGAAGCTGGAGAAGGACAGCTTCTCCATCCGGCTTGGAAGTAAAGAGGACCTTTCACTGGTCCAACGATTGTTAGATAATGATATGTATGTGTAGAGCGGCGCCCAGGAATAATAGTAAGTGCAGGGAGATCCTTGGGCGCCGCTCTACACATACATATCATTATGTAACAATCGTTGGACCAGTGAAAGGTCAGCACGCAGTATACCGGCGTATGAGACGACCCCCGACTTTTGAGAAGATTTTCATGTGTTAAAAAGTAGTCTTATACGCCAGAAAATACAGTATGTACCCTGCTGCTTGCTACCCCTCCTCAGTTACCCCTGTATAATGTACCCTGATACCCCTCAGTTATACAGGGGGTAATATAACTAAGGGGTATCTCTTGTATTTTAGCTTATTTATATATAGTCAAGCTTTTTGCAGTAAACCCTGTGTTTTCAGAGAAAATCCAGTGTTTACATTACTGCCTAGGAATACATCCACTGACCACTCCTCATATGGCAGCTAGAAGTACTTCCTAGGGCCGTGCTGCACACTGTGACTGCAGACTGGAATAAAAGTACGATTTTCTTATATATGAGGGGGCAAGGAGGGAGAGGGGAGGCAGAGGGAGCTATAGAACCAGGGATACAACTTTGTATTCCTGGCACTTATAATATACATTTAAGCTTTTCCATCACGTTGCACAGCTCATGCGTTATTATACTTTGTGATAATGAATATGCCCCCCCCCCCCCTTCATTACATTCTCAGAAACAATCCGGTCGGATCTTCGAATTGGCTGTGGCTCTATAGGCCTTGGTTAGCTAACATGGTACATCTTGAGCTACTAAGGATCCTTCATGAGGTAGTTCTGCTGGCTGAAGTTATGAAATTAGTCTTGGCGGGAACAAGAAAGTTAAGCCATGGTGTAAGGAACCAGTGTAGAGGATCTGAGTCTAATAATCATTTTCCAATAGACTGTGTTGGTTCCTCTGGATCAGGTGACTTTTCAGACACTTGCTCTGTGGACGGAGTTCCTTCTTGGATTGGAGATTCTTCCTGAACTACTTCTTTTAAACACAGCTTGAGACGGTTGCGATGCACTATTTGTGGTGCACTGTTCTCTTTGGTGATTTCATAGATATCAGTCTCAGGATTAGGTATAGCTGTAATGACTTAGGGGTCTCTTTCCCATTTACTATCCAGCAAACCTTAACCTGGACACCTTTATTATGCTGAATGAGTATTTATCTTTGGTACTGGAAATCATTTGTGCCATTTTGCCAGAACCACATCACATATAATAAAATCCCTGAGTGAGTGCGCTGTGTCCATGTGTATGTCACTTTTGTTATACTGGGCATGCGTGGCGTGGGGACCAGCACACAGCGCTCCACACGCCCCCGCACCGCCCACACCAGCGCACGGACCAAGCAAAAGGCGAACCTCATATCCGACGCTACACTCTAACCATGGTAGGTTCCCTTATATGGAGGTGTGTAGCCTAATCTCAATGTAAAGGACTCTGGAGGCCAGGAAGAACCCTGTGGAGATCATAACTACAAATGTCCCGCCCCTCAGAGCTGACAGTACACTCTACACACGGGAGGTTCCCATGATGATGGGGAATGCTTCCAGTCTGAAAGGGGAAACGAAGCCTCTCAGAGTGACTGTGGGGGAAGGGGCGGGGGGAGGGATGGTGCACTGGATTTCTGTGTGGATGATAATGACCTTAGAGAATTGATTCATTTAGAATACATATAAATAAATACCTGAATTAATTGCATATATAGATAAATTAAATTCTGCAAGGTAACAATGATAATAAAAGAAATAAAAAAAACACGAAGGAATAGATAAGATAGGATCAACCTAACATGTACCAAATTCATATTCATAAAAATATAAGATAAAAATCAGTTGAAATGAAATGCAATCAGAAGTAATAATTTCATTGGTGACGATGACAATAGTGATGAGAGAAAAAAATATTAGTAATATTAATAATAAGAAAAAAATTAATTAAAAATAATATATATATATATATATATATATATATATAAAGAAAAATATATATAATAAAAATAAATAAATCCCTGTGTGAGTGCCCTGTGTCCGTGTGTGTGTTCCGTTTGTTATACTGGGCATGCACGGCGCGGTCACCTATCAGCACACAGCGATCTATCGGCTGCCCGCATCTGTGCGCCGACCGGCTGCTGTGCCCAGCTCCGCCGTGCCTCCTCCTCCCCCTCCAGCTTCCTCTGTAGCCGCCTCACACCCCGGGATCCCCATCATTATACACATATCACACTCCAACCCCCATTATTACACACACACATTACACCAATGAGGGCTGTAGTGTAATGATGGGGGTTGGAGTGTAATACGTGTGTAATGATCCCTGCCTGTGATAGCTTTCCTCACTTGCTACTGTGCGGCCATTTCCTAATCCTGACTTTAGTGGGCTGGGTTAGGTTGATATAGGAGCGAGGAGGATGCGGCCACTGCAGGGACTAACATGTGCCCCCTGTGCTGACAGATATTCGGGGTCCAGAATCAGAGGTCCCCAGTGCTCCCAGCTTTGTCCTCCCAGGTTCTTTGGGAGTTCTATGAACTCCAGGATGCGATGCTGCAGCAGGTACGGCGCCACTCTCTGCCCGATGCGCAGGTGTGGGTGGTGCGTAAGGGTATCCAGTGAAGGATACGCTGTGGCAGGCAGTGGTTGCAGGGCCCGGATCACGGTTGTGAATCGGCTGCAGAGGAAGCCGGAGGGGGAGGCACGGCCGAGCGGGGCACAGTAGCGGGCCAGCGCGCAGGTGTGGGCGTGCGTACGGAGCTCCGTGTGTTGATTGGCCACTTCACTAATCGGCACGCACGCACGCAGGGATTTTATTATAGAGGATATATATCTATTATAATAAAAGCCCTGTGTGCGTGCTTGGGGCTGTGTGTCTGTGCCGATAATTCACGCTGTCCAGTCAACACACGGCGCTCCACATGACGTCCACACCAGCACGCTGCCCCACACGCAACCGCGCTGCCCACACCAGAGTGCACGGCACACCGACCAATCACAGCCGCCCCTCGCATGTTATGGTGTGCTCTCCACGTCGGATCTCCACCATTATTGTTCGTGCACAGCCTCACAGTCCCAGCACTCTCAGCTACAGACAGCAGCCCCTGCCAGCAGTCTCAGCACCACCAGTCAGTGCCAGCCGTCTCAGCCATCAGTCAGTGCCACGTCGGAGCGCCGCCATTATTATTCGTGCACAGCCGCACAGTCCCAGCACTCTCAGCCACAGACAGCAGTCTCAGCCACCAGTCAGTGCCAGCCGTCTCAGCCATAAGTCAGTGCCACAAGCCACCAGTCACAGTGCCAGCAGTCTCAGACAGATGTCAGTACCACTAGCCACAGTGCCAGCCATCTCAGCCATCAGTCAGTGCCACCAGCCACCAGGCACCAGTCACATGCCAGCAGTCTCAGCCACCAGTCAGTGCCAGCCGTCTCAGCCACCAGTCAGTGCCAGCCGTCTCAGCCATCAGTCAGTGCCACCAGCCACAGCGCCAGCAGTCTCAGCCATCTAAGCCATCAGTCAGTGCCACCAGTCACAGTGCCAGCAGTCTCAGCCACCAGTCAGTGCCAGCCGTCTCAGCCATCAGACAGTGCCAGCAGTCTCAACCACCAGTTAGTGCCAGCAGTCTCAGCCACCAGTCGCTGCCAGCATTCTCAGCACCAAAAGTCAGTGCCAGCTGTCTCAGCCACCAGTCACAGTGCCAGCAGTCAGTGCCAGCAGTCTCAGCCACCAGTTAGTGCCAGTGCCATTTAATATAGACTGTTCCTACTAATGTTTATGCACTAATGTTCTAGCGCCCGTTATTGTAACAGGCTTAATGTCTGGTTACTAATAAATCTACAGAGAAACCATTGTGGGTGCAGCTCCAGCAGTTGTCTAAAAATTATTGACAGTGGTTTATGACTGAGAAACAGTTAACTTTTCCCATGGTTTGTTACCTGTTATCGGATTGTTCCTGATGTCACCGCCTTCCCTACTGGCAGATAGGTATACTTCAAGGCTAATGATAAACACCCACAATGACATAGGAGCTTCTCTCCTGTTATATAAATGGATGCCAGAGACTTGTTCTATTCTCTAGCAAAATGGGGTCCACCTGGAAATGGGTGCTGGCAAACAGAAAATATTTTATCATCTTTCTGCTCCCAATATTTCTCCTACCATTGCCCCTGGTGGTGCCAACAACTGTAAGTGTTACTTTTGTTAAGAATGAATGGGGTGGTGTGTGAGAACAGATGCTTTAGAAAACACATATCGGCATATGGAAGCTATGCATATGGAAAAATACAACTGACATTGTAAATAAATGTGCAGGTAGGGCATGCATAATGGGGAATCGGGATCAGCAGCATTTGTGGGGGATGTGTGGCAGACGTCTAGCTGCGCCCCTTGTTATAATTAAAAAAGTATAAATATGAATATACAAAGTCCTGCTGTGGTCAAATAATCTAACATTGACATCTCTGTTTGGGGCCGCTGTCACAGAATTCGTTAAAAATAGCAGGACTATTTTCTCCGCAAATAAAAGCTTTCTCCCAAACTAATCCTATGGGGTCTGTTCATCTTCTTTTGCTTGAGTTAGGCCTCTTTCACATCAGCAGTATTAGTTCCATCAGGCTCCCGGAACTCTCTGGATCCGGTATTTTCGGATGTTACCGCAATGCCCACCTTCCCCATTGACTAGAATGAGATTCGGTGGAGATCCAGCCGCTACCCAACAAATATGCAAGGATTCCGACAGACAAAACCCAGAACAGCCTGACGGTCCTAATAACGTTAGTGTAAAACTAGCCTTATGTGCTGCATCCAGACTTCCTTCCATTATTTTCACGGTTCTGCTTCTGTAATAATGAAAATTAACACTGATGTGAAAAGAGCCTAAAACTCCTATTTTTTAAAGGGACTCATGAGGCTTGGCTTGACCTGTCAATCAAGTTTAGCTGGGCAGGGAGATGCCAGAGGGTACTCACCCTGTGACTCTTCTTTCCATTTTCAGCTTGTATTTAAACTACAGTAGGCCTCCTCTGTCATGCTGCATTGTTTTAGAGTGAAACATAGCTTGTAACTGAGGAGCTTGTCAGGATTTCATGCCGCTTGTTGCTAGGGCAACATTAGGTTCCTGACAGGTTCCCGCTAACCTTTTGGTCCCCAGGGGATTTTGTTTTCACGTTTTTATTTTTCACTTCTTGCCTTCCTAGAGCCATAACTTTTTTATTTTTCCATTCACACAGCTGACCGAAGGCTTGCTTTTTTGTGGGACAAGTTGTACTTTTTAATGGCACTATTTATTGTTGCATACAATCTAGTGGAAAGTTTGAAACATTCCAAATGGGGTGAAATTGAAAAAACGCAATTCCAGAGTTTTATAGATTTTGTTTTTAAGGTGTTCCCTATGTGGTAAAACTAGCGCATTTACACACGCCAACAGTTCCTTCCCAATACCTGCCTGCTCATCATTGGAGGAAATATCTGCATTTACATGCAGCAGTCACCTCCACTGTATGGGGACGCGTGATCACTATTGCCATCAATCATCCTTAGGGCTAATGCACACGAGCCTGTAAACGGCCAGTCCGCAGTATGCAGGCACTGGCCATGTGCGCTACATATCACAGGTGCGGACTCATTGACTTGAATGGTTCCGTATCCGCCAGGTACGACCGAAGATAGGACTTCACCTATCTTTTTGTGGCGGAGAGGCACAGACCGAAAGCCCATGGAACACTACAAAGCGCTTCCGTGGGCATCCGCACTGCATAAATATAGCACATGTTCTATCATTCTCCATATTTTGCGGATCGCGTACCCATTCAAGTCAATGGGTCCACATCTGCAAGCGGAGTGCACACGGCTGGTGCCCTTGCATTTCGGACTGCAATTTGAGGTCCACAGCTCGGGCACTGAGCAAGTACGCTCGTGGACATGACCCCTTTACAGATTCATTGTTTCTGGGCAGCAGATCACAGTGCACACAGCACAATCTGCTGCCCATAAACGATGATTTAGCCTACATGCACACGGCAGTGTTTTTTTGCGGCCTCCGTTCAGTTTTTTTTGCGGATCCGATGGTTTCCCATTCACTACTATGGATCCGTTAAAAATGCGGATGCCTCTTCCGTTGCATGTCCGCGTCCGCTGTCCGCATTTCATGTCCGCAAAAAAAATATGGCATGTCCTATTCTTGTCCGCAAAAAACGGTTTGCGGACCCATAGAAGTCAATGGGTCCGCAAAAAATGCGGATGACCAACGGAAGCCATCCGTTTGTCATCCGCATCCGTTTTTTTTTGCGGATGGTTGCTTGGAAACCAGGTCATTTGTACAAGTACTTTTAGAAACTGGTTCAAGCCTTCCGTTTTTTTTTTTTTGCGGATCCACAACCTACAAAATTTGCGGACACATGGAACGGATGTGGATGTGAAAAAAAAAGGAAGACAGATCCGCGATTTGCGGACAGCAAAAAACAACTGTCGTGTGCATGTAGCCTGAGGTGTCTGCATGAACAATCATTTCAACCATTGAAAAAGCGTTTTGCTCATCGGGTGAAACTTTTACACAGGCTGACAAGTGATCCCGATAATCAGACCGACAAATGCTCCGTGTAAACCCGCCATAACTGTTCGCACTTTATGTTATTTATGTAGAATACATTTCTCATATACAGTCCAGATTAACAATCATTACCTTGTATTCATGGTCACCTACACTTGCTTTCAGGGATTGTAACACTACATTACAAAATTTGTCTTCTCGACAGAGCGTCCAAAATGTGGACCAATCAGATCAAAATCAGTGCACATTTACTGCGCACTGAATGGAACATAGCAGGCAATTCAATGTGGTTTCAAAAATTATTCTAAAAACACAAGGCATCTAAATGTTTGACAGATACTTGGAATGTCAAATCCTGATGTTGGCAATGGTATTTTACATCGCATGTCTTAGCACTACCATCATTTTTTTTTTGTATTACATATTAACAGCCTTTACATGAATTTCACAAAAAAATTTGCTTAGTGATGAACTACTTTGTCATAAAGCGCATTTCTTTGTAAGTAGCGGGAGCAATGATGGGGAACGGCGATTGCTCCGCCACTCATCATTGAACCCCTCAGATGCCTCGCTGATCACAGCACCCGAGCTTAAGGGCTCATGCACACAACCGTATGTATTTTGCGGTCCGTGTGCATTCTTTATTTTGCGGAACGGGACAGCTGGCCCCTAATATAAGAGTCCTATCCTTGTTCGTAATGCGGGCAATAATAGGGCATGTTCTATTTTTTTACAGAACAGAAATCCGGACATACAGAAACGGAATGCACAGGGAGTAACTTTTTTTGCGAACCCGTATTGCATCCGTTTTTTTGCGCATCGATTGTAACAATGCCTATCCTTGTCTGCAAAACAGACAAGAATAGGACATGCTCTATATTTTTTGCGGGGCTACGGAACGGACATATGAAAAAAAAAGCAACGATGACGAAAACAAAATATGTTCGTGTAAATGTAGCCTTAATCAGGGGTTAATTAGATAAAAATTAATACTCCATTTGAGCGCAAAAGGGTCCCCGAGGCCATCTTGATTGAAGAGCCAAGGCATGAGATTTTGCGCAGGATCTTCAATCAAGATGGCATTGGCGACCTCTTTGTGCTCAAATGGACGAGGCATGTTTTTTTTAGGCCCCTTTCACGCGAGCGTGTCCGGATCAGGTCCGGATTAGGTCCGGATGCGTTCAGTGAAAACTGTGCAATTTCACAGGCAAAGCCATTCAGTTTTGCCTGCGATTGCGTTCAGTTGTTCAGTTTTTTCCGCGCGGGTGCAATGCGTTTTGACGCGTTTTTCAAGCGCTTGATAAAAAACTGAAGGTTTACAAACAACATCTCCTAGCAACCATCAGTGAAAAACGCAACGCACCCGCACTTGCTTGCGGATGCAATGCGTTTTTCACGCAGCCCCATTCACTTCTATGGGGCTAGGGCTGCGTGAAAAACGCAGAATATAGAACATGCTGCGATTTTCACGCAACGCACAAGTGATGCGTGAAAAAAAACGCTCATGTACACAGCCCCATTGAAATAATTGGGTCAGGATTCAGTGCGGGTGCAATGCGTTCACATCACGGATTGCACCCGCGCGGAAAACTCGCTCGTGTGAAAGGGGCCTTAGTGCCTTTTCAGGAAAAATTGATTAGTTACCGTGAAGCATTAGGAAACTGGAATTTGCAGCTAATCGAATTTTCCCTGAATTTCATATCGAAGTCCACTTTGGATACTTTGATTCGCTCAACCCTAGTTTTCTGGATATACGTATTTTAAGTCACTCCAGACTTTTAGCACGGCAAACCGCCTCACAGCCTTTCTCAGCCACAGAGGCAAGGGAAAGAGTGGCATCTTTATCTCGTCCTATCAAGAGAACATTCGAGCTGTCATATTATTATCCAAATTCTACTATCTACTATTTTACTAGCCGATAAGATCTACCCCTCACAGCAGCAGTAAATTAAATAATCCAATTATATGTAAGACAGCTCTCACCTTTGTTGCTTTCACTGAAGCACTGGCCCAGTCCGGACTTGACTGTATACAAACGTAATCCAAAGAAAAAACGTGTGGTCCAGCTTCCCATAAAAACTTGCAGCTTTATTAATAACAATAAAAAACTGTTATCCAAACACGAATCACATACAAGATCCACAATGTATACATGTTTCGGACTCCACATTCTCGGTCCTTATGTCATGAGTAAGGACTGAGATTGTGGAGTCCGGAACATGTAGAGATCGTGGATCTTGTATGTGATTCGTGTTTGGATAACAGTTTTTTATTGTTATTAATAAAGCTGCAAGTTTTTATGGGAAGCTGGACCACACGTTTTTTCTTTGGATTACGTAAATTAAATAATGGGATAACAGTTTTATCTCTGTGCTGACTACTACAGGATCTAATTTTCAGTGTAGTACTGCCCAAATAAAAAAGAAAAACAGCAAAAAATTCTAAAAAAAAGTTTTCTGTAAATATTGAGTTTAAAACTATCCTTTTTTTCATGGAAGTGTCTCTTTAAGGTGGATATGTCACATTCTCTAGAAACGCCGGTCTCCATTGCTTAGTTTCCCCCCCTTTCCCACAAGAAATTGATTCTGGTATATTTAGCATGTCACTCACGCTGTGCATTTTCAAGAGTGGTGCGCTCCTCAGTAGGGAGTGAACCAGAGCAGCATCTACCGCCAAGTAATGTGGCCACCATTTCTAGAGAACATGAGCAGTCCTTTGCTATGGACGGGACACCACTTTCACTGTATATCCAGATTCCTGGATGAGCAAGGGCTTAGCGAGGGTTGTACATTTTTTGGAGATGGCAGTCTTAAAAGTACTGAGAGTTTGAAGAGGCAGTATGGGAATGATATACCGTATGTCCACTAAGTAATGGCAGATATGTTGTGCTGTCGGTGCCACGCAGAACAAGCAAAGGTTTAGTTCATTTTGTTTGTGGTATATTTGACATCTGTGACAAGACTTGATTGCTGTTCACAGACGAACTCCACCCAGTCTGACTGAGCTTGAGCTATTTTGCAAAGAAGAATGGGCACAAATTTCAGCCTCTAGATGTGCAAAGCTGGAAGAGACATACTCTAAAAGACTTGCAGGAGTAAAAGGTGGTCCCACAAAGTATTGGCTCTGGGGGCTGAATACAATTGCACACCACACTTTCCAGGGTTTTATTTATTTAAAATGGTGAAAACCATGTATCATTTTCTTTTTACTTTGCACATACCTGCTGCTTTGTGTTGGTCAATTACATAAAATCCCAATAAAATACATTTACGGTAAGTTTTCGGCTGTCATGTGAAAAAATGTGGAAAATTTCAAGGGGTATGAATGCTTTTTCAAAGCACTCTATGCACTGATTAGCAGCCCTAATCAGTCATAGCTAGAAAGTACTTTTGATCTAAATCCAGGAAGAGGGCTCATAATAACTCATGACAAGTAATAAGGAAAAAGAATCATTGATAAAATTAATATCATATTGAGAAATCTTACTTCAATGACACACAGGCTGGTGCAGTTTTTCGTAATACACAGATTATATTATGCACTTAACAGGTTACATAGAATGGATTCACGGGAAGAGGTGAAGTGTAATAAACATGAGTGAACAGGTGCAGGTCTGGCACATGTTTGGTGAGATTGTTGGAAAATCTGAACAAACTGGAGGCTTTGACATAATAAAGTGTTTGACTGCGATCCAGAGGATAGATTTTTGTGTGGATATTAAGGCTTTGAGAGCAACCGGATATTAAAGTGTTTTCCTACCCTGTGGGCCTTTCGTTTCAGACCCCTCAGCATGGCTGGATCTGTGGAGGATTCATCTCAGCTGCTAGGTTCCAGCACCTCCTGTGGCCAGATGATCAGTTGTTGACACAGGGAGACCAGAGATCTACAGTAGTGGTGGGGAAACAAGGTTGCGGAAACCCCCTCAGGCTATTTTTGGCTGCCCCATAGAAATGAATGGAGGGTGGCCACGCACGCACAGTGCGTCCTCCTTCACTTTGACGGCTCAGTTTACGAGATAGGTGCAGGTCCCACCTCTGGGACCCGCACCTATCAGACAATGGGGGAATATCCTAGTGATATGCCCCCATTGTCTGAGATGTGAATACCCTTATAATGTCAAAACTTTGTGGACACATGAAAATCACAGCAGAGGTATTTTTGAACGATTCATTTCAAAAACATAGGGATTCCTATGGGATTGGTCATTTGTTTAGTTTTCAGGACAGACTTAATAATGAAATATTTAAACATGTATTTGAGAATTTTTCTTCATTCAGTCACTCTGGCATTGGTCAGTCCTTCTAGGGCCTAGTTCTCCATCGGCATCATCATCATAGTCACCATCTTTCAGATCCTTCTGTTGTGTTTGTAAGAGATGCAACCATATTGCTAACCCCCTTTCGGCTTGTAAAAGGTGACAGGGAGAAACCTATAACAACAAGAAGAAAGGCTGTAGTTGCATTACATATCAATATACGGAAACTTTTGACCTAGTGTGACCTAGGGGACAGAAGGTCCATGTCACTGGTCAGTCACTTATTGCCCTGAGAGGACACAGAGCAGAATAAGTGCGGTGTGAAGAGAAGGCACCACTTCTGCCTCTGCAAAGCCAGAGGCATCATGGGAAGTGTTTGGTGCAGATCAGAGAGAACCATTTCAGAGGGAAAGAAGGACCAAGATGGCATGCATCCTATAAATAGGATGTCAACTAAAACAGGTATGAACAAGACATACATATGAGGTTCACTACATACGCAAAACATTGCTGGAGTACTTCTTTTATTCTGTCAAGGGGTTTTACCACTACATAGACTTATTCCCTATTCTGCGGATAGGGAATAAGTGTATGATTGGTGGAGATCCAACTGCTAGGGCCATGCTGATCACAAGAATGGAGGTCCCGTGTCTGCTTGTATGATTGGAGCAGCTGCCATGCACTGCCGTTCAACTCTCTCGGACTGCCGGAGATAGCAGAGTACAGCGCCATAGAGTTAAAAGGGTCAGCACTGTGCATGTGTGACCACCATTTTATTCAAACAAGGGAACACAGGGCTCTCATTCTCATGATCAGTGGGTGTTCCCACCAATGGCAGATTCCCACCGATCAAACATGTATCCTCTATCCTGTAAACATCCCCTTTAATACATTCCTTCCATTAGCCAATATAGTACTTTTCCATGTGTCTGAGACTGTCAGCAACTTGTCTCGCCCATTTTCTAGGCATTAGGTAAAAGATAAGCTTTTTGGACTTTGCATTCTATTCACCCTCTCTGCTACTGCAGGGTTGTTCTGCACATCGTGGACTTCACCTCAGTACACACTGGATATAAGATTTTTTCTGCTGTTCGCAGGTCCATTATTTATGAGGAAAGGTGAGAAGTTTTTCTGAGGTGACACCCTTCCCTGACTTGGCGGCAGCATTTTAACAAATATACAGTCCGTCCCTCCAATTCCCCTCTTCAGTTAGGTTAAAAAGTTTATCCCATCTGGACTTATATGGCATATCCACTGAATTTGCCATAAGTGTCTAATAGGCGCGGGTCCCACCTCATACAGTATCTCAAGAACAAGATCTCATCGTATGCTGCTCGGAATAGAGAGGAGGACTTTCTCCTTTCACTGCTATGTGATGTCTGAAAGTAGCTTAGTCAACACGCTCTGTTACATGGAAGGGGACCCTGTTCTTCAGATAGGACTGTGTCCCAGAGGTGGGACCTGCACCTGTTGGACATTTGCAGTACCCCAGTAGGGTACTTGCAAACTGTTCTTGTTATTTAATGTGTTAGGGCCTTGTAATGTGACAGCATATGATTCTGCCCCCCTAGGAAGTCAGGTCGGACTTAGATCTGCCATTAGCTCAGTAAAGCTTACAGTATATTACTCTGGCTGATGTTTGGCCAGATCATAGCTAACTAGCGTTCGTAGGAACACTCGTTAGTGATGATCTGGCTGTGTAATACTGCTGCCGATTACCTGATGAACAAGATAACGCTTGTTCATTGGGCAATTGGAATCTTTCAGCATGCTTATGAAATCATCGCTTGCCGGCGGCAGATCATGCAGTCTAATCACAATCTGCTGCCGGCAAACTGTGATTCAGTATAGGGCAGAGCGATGGCATTAGTGATTGTTTCTACCCATATGGTGGAGGAGATCACTGCATGTAATACCAGCGGTCTCCTCCGCTGACAAGCAGGCGATTGCCAGGAAGGACGCTTCCTTCCTGATAATTGCCTGCCTGATCTGCTAATGTAATACGTTGTGAGTTAGCTAATGAAATGAGAGGAAGCTACTTGTGCTCACTCCTCAGAGTACTAGGCCTAGGCTACCTACCAGAGAATCACTATCTCTGAGAAATTTACAGTAAGAAAGCCATCATTACTTCACAGTACTCCAGGAAGAGAGGAAGAAACAACTAGAAGGTCCACAATCTGCATTGCCGAGCATTATAATCAGTCAGCAAGGTATTTGCTGTTTGAGGCTGATAAACACTTTGCTGCAGTGAGAGGGACATTGTTAAAACACCCGTCACACGTGGATATGGTCTGGCCCACCATGTCTTAATTCTGTACCCCTCAGCTGGGAATTAGAGCACCCATTGCAAGAGTAATATTGCCAGACTTTATAGAAAGAAACTTTGGAGAGACTGGGGGAAGGAGTACTACAATCCTCATTCTGGCCCATATCTGAGAAGAATTGCACTGTCAATTGTTTGGAAGTGTGATTTGATACCTTTGAATGTACTACAATTCTTATTCCTGACTTTAGTAAAGAGAGACTTGTTTATTTTCTACAACTGGCCTTGTTACTAACTCTGGCACCATAAGCCAGCCACAGCACCTACATCTTCTGAATTGCACTCATACTAAACCCACAACACCCAGGGCACCCCAAGTACTATCAGGCAGGAGCTTTAACATTAGAGTGTGCCCCAAGGAAAGAAAGGGCGCACTCTCCTATCACTGCTTTGGTCCTAGGAAGCATCAATGTGAGGATTGCCACTGTGAATGATTATTGCAGCCAGAGCCACTACCACTCCCATCCTCTGCTCTTCCGGGTCTTACAGAATATTTATGACATAAACTTTTATGTCCCAACTTTTGAAAGAAGGAAGAGGGACACTATATGCAGAGCTCAATTTTTTTCTGCTCTTGGCCATATCTCTAAGTCCGCCCAAAACATAACTATACACCTAATCCCACCCAGTCCCCTAAATGCCCCTACATAGTAATTATTTCCCCTTTATACCAACACACAGTATTTATGCCAACATTGTGCCCACTTCACAGATTATGCCCAGATGTGTGCCTCCTTCACAGTAGTTATGTCCAGATATGTGCCCTCACAGTAGTTATGCCCATATATGTACCCCTTTCACAGTATTATGCCCAGATATGTGCCCTTTTCACAGTAATATGCCCAGTTATGTGCCCCCTTCAGAAAAAGTTAAAAAAAAACTCCACATACTCACTTGGTTCCTCCGATGATTTCCCCAGCAGCAGGATACACTCGGAGCTGCTGGCCTGTGTAGGAGGAGCACAGCTGACTTCAGGCTGGCCCCGCCCCCTACACAGACCGGCAGTATGGAGCGCCGACATGGGGGAGGAATGATGGAGCAGGGAGCGGATGGCCCACTGCTGCATTATAATAGGCAACTCTCGCTGCTTCCTATGGACAGCTGCCTGAGAGCGGGACATACCTCCCTTTTTCGGGACCACGGGACAGCCACTGAAATCCAGGACGGTCCCGCTGGATCCGGGACTGTTGGGTGGTATGCATAAACAGGATGCAAAGAGTCTCCTTAGAAAAATTGTAAATGAGTATTGCTAAGGAGAGTCCGTCTTCAGCGTTCTACTGAGCTCTTAAGATGGCTTACTGCCTGCCTCATTATATGTGTCCTGTGGCTCTGCCTATCTGTGTGACTTGCTGCCAACACTAACCGCTGGCAGCTCCGTACATGAGCTTCTGTCTTACTTACTGAGCTCAGCAAGAGTGTGGGGAACTGCAAGCATTTAGCTCTGACAGTAGGTATACAGAAACATTGCCCACTTACTGTCAGCTTAGACCTGGTAGTGTTTTCCAGACTTGTGCCCCTTACCACACTGCTGATACATCTCCTATGCTCAGAATTCACAATATAGTATCTGTTCAACTTCAGAAAATATTTCAGGGTTCTGATCAATTTATTTATAAAATAGGACGATACCCCCTAACATTGTACTCTCCACTACATTGAGGAGATGCTTTAAGAGTCAAGTCACCTTACAGTCGATCTTTTGAACTATGATTTTGCTTAAAAAAAAAAAAAAAAAGCTTACCCTGTTGCCTGGCAAGGCATGAAAGAGATTTGAAAGATCAGCTTTGTGGACCTTGAAACTTCCTTCAAATGCACAATTATATAGTTGCAATAAAAGTAATTGTCTTGGCTCAAATACCTTATGAAAACATATGCTTTCTACATACACTTGCAGAATTGCACACAAATTAAATTTTTCTATCTAGACCAATAGTGGCGAACCTATGGCACGTGTGCCAGAGGGGGCACTCAGAGCCCTCTGTGTGGGCATGCACGCAGGGCCGGATTATAGGCAGGCAGGCCTGGACTGGCAATCTGGGGGCCGGTGTTCCGTTATATTTCCCTACCCATGAACTTTTCCTACCCTCATCTCTTCCTGTTGTGACGCAGCCGCATCGGACATGACGTTCCGGGTTTGGAAGGAGGTGTGTCTCACCGCGCAGGCACACAGAGCGGGGTAGGAAAATTCACGCCAGAGTAGTTGAGAACGGGCCACCTAATGCACTTGCACCTTACCTCTCAGCTGGACACCAGCCGACACTGCGCATGCGCCAAGGGTAGGGAAAAATTACAGGCCGTTGTGCCTGGGCCGAGTAGTTAGCTGCACTTGCGCAATGGCCTTTAATTTTTCCCTACCCTCGGCGCAGGCACACTGGCCCGTAGTTTTTCCCTACCCTCGGCGCATGTGTCGGCTGATGTGTCGCCCCTGGCCATGGCTGATTTTAAGTCCCAGTCCCAGTCTAGGATATGCCGCTGCTGAAGTCAGTGCCCTTGACCACAATCAGACATTAACAAGCTGGGAACCGGAAGGAGCACAGATTGGGCCCTTGGCTCTGGAATGGAGTAGTGGAGATCAGGTGAGCATATCTTTTCTTTATTTTGGGAGATTTCTATGGCACACCAGATAAAACGTGGTTCCAGGAGATGGGTCCCAAACAGTATATATATTGAAAATAAAGACTCCTGTAATCCATTATAATGCAGAAAGTCTTTCACTCTTTATTGTGTGGACTCCGAGTACATGCATCAATTTTGAACATTTTTGGCCATACGGCCTTAATCAGAGTACCAGTTTGCCGCACAGTGGAATTAGAATGTAGGAATTAATGGAGTAGGCAGTGCAGATAGGAAAGGGGGCCTTCTGCCCATCAAGGAATGGCACTAGAAGAGAGCTGCAGCAGAAAGGACATACCCATGAGCTGTCAGCCTGAAGAGAATCTAGAAAAGCAATTGGAACAATAAATCGGGAGATCACTGGATCCATGTGAGGTACGGTGCTGGTTCTAGCATTGTTAGAAAAAGGCTGCCATGTATTATTTGATGTCTGATTTTCATTTCTTTCATTAATCATGGGTTAGGCTAGATTCACACTTGTGTTTAACGCTTCTGTTTTGTCCCTATTCATTGTCCATGGGGACAAAACATAACTGAACATAACGGAATGCTCCATAATGCATTCCGTTCCATTTAGTTGCGTTCCCATACTGGAGAGCAAACTGCAGCAAGCTGCAGACACGATAGGAAAACGGATCCGTCCCCCATTGACTTACAATGGTTTTAATCCGGATCCATCATTGCTATAGATTTATAGATAATGCAACCGGTCCCATTCATAACGGAGGCAGCCGATTGTATTATCACAAACAGAAGCGTTTTTGCTGATCCCTGCCCGATAAAGCAAAAACGCAAGTGTGAAAGTAGCCAAAAAACCTCTTTAAGTAATGTTATCCTGTGCTTCTAATTTTGAGAATATTTGTGCAAACATCATCCAACATGAAAAAGATCTACATGCTGTTGATATAATGTATTATTGGACACACTGAATTATAATTTACAGACCTTTCAACATTAGTTTTCAACCTATTATGAGTATTTTATTAATCTTAAAAAATCCCACCCTTCACCGGTGGATCTTCTGCACCTTTATACAACCTTACAGTTTTGTAAGACGCCCAAAGATTTTAAAGGATTGTCCACTTCTTTGATATTGATGGCCTGTCAGATTGTCAGCATTCAGCACCCCTCGCTGATCAGCTGTTTGGGATTCACCTCAATGGGGGCAAAGTAACTCCGCAGGTCTTTGCCAACAGTAGCAGGGCAGTCTCTGTAACTACACAGGCAGTTGCCACTAGAAACAGGTCAGTCTCTTGACAGAGGCCACATGATACACATTGGCAGAACCACCATACGCTCTGGGCAGTTGCAGTAGTGGCTGCCTGGGTCACAATCTCTGGTCATTAACTAAATCCTGTGTATCTGACTTGGACAAAGTTCCATGATATGCTTTCCTGGAAGGTGGTAAAGCTCTAACAGTCCTCCTTGGGACACGCCCTTACAGGTTCCTCAATGGTAAGCTCATAGCAGATAAGGCTTGATTTAGGTGGGATTCTGTAACTGAGATTTGTTTTGTAACTTGTTACGCAGGAGGCAAGCTGTGGCTATGTGATCATTGTAATGGCTTTGTTCTGGTGCACAGAAGCCCTCCCATTGGCTGTTACCGCCCTCTTCCCAGTGGTACTCTTTCCAATGATGGGTATCATGGACTCAACAGCGGTAAGACACTTTCTCTCATGCAATAAATTATTTATTATTTTTACTTCATAGACCACTATTCTGTGGCGTATATAGAGAAGTAAGGGCCCCATAGCAAGGATCAGACCAGGCCCCCCACACAGGACAGAAGGTTTTCCGCCTAAACCCTTTCTATGACCCTTGGGCCATTTTTTCCACTGCCTTGTTTCCTAAAAGTTCCTTTAGAGGGTAGAGTCCTGACCAAGTTTTTACCCCCAGTAGAAGAGGGGATGATCCCAACTGGGCCCCCTCTTGCCCTGGGCCCCATAGCAGTTGCATGGTCTGCCACTATGGTAGTTACGCCCCTGCCACTATAATGGTCCATTCACCCGTCCGTGGTGTGCTGCGGACAAGAATAGGGCATGTTCTATTCTTTGCGGAGCCGTGGACCGGAGGTTCCCAGGCGGAAGCCCGAAAGTTCAAGGCCGCGCTCCGCAAATGCGGAAGCAGTGAGCACATAGTGTGCTCTCCGCATCACGTCCGGCCCCATAGAGAATGAATGGGTCCATACCCGTTCCGCAGAATTGCGGAACGGATGCGGACCCATTTGTGGACATCTGAATGGAGCTTTACACATATAATGGTTTTGGTCATGGGACAATCTTGACAATAGACATGTAATTGGTGTCTAACCAGAAATGGTTGGTTTGTCTAATGAAAAAAGGGTTAGATATCATGGTGTGGTCCAAGCATAATCATTTTATGGAAAAGCATACACAAAATTCTATGGGTCTGGTAAATACCATTAGCATTTATTTATATCCTGTTTGAGAAATGCCCTAAATTAACCAATTTATCTTACCTTTTTTTAATTTCAGGCCTGCAGTCAATATCTGAAGGATACCAACATGTTATTTATTGGAGGAATGCTAGTGGCAATCTCAGTTGAAAAATGGAATTTGCACAAGAGGATAGCATTACGGGTGTTGCTGATTGTTGGAGTCAAACCTGCTTTGTGAGTTCATGCTTTATGGGATATGTCTGTGCGCCTGGGGTACAGGTGGTGGCTGCTACTGGTGAGTTATAAAACAGATATTCTTTGGGGGTTTCAAAACATATCCACAAACAATCTAAGAAAAAGGAAAATACCCTTCCATTCTTTATTTCTTTTTTTATTTTAGAGACTATTCAAATGTCCTGTTAGACAAATATGAGTTAATAGAGTCTGGCTTTCCAATTAAGAACCTCATCAATAAACCAACCAGATCAGACAGTGCCAACTAAAACAGGCTCTGACATTCTCATGCATACATTACTCAGACAATCTGTTAATTTAAGTGAGAGATGTGTAATTCTTCATTTCTCCCTTGGAGTTGCTGCAAGGAATGTGAACACGTGTTTCTATGTTCTGACAGTTTAAAGAGGATCTCTCCTGACATGTCTGTTTGCATTCCCCATGTAATATTCTTATGACTCTATGATGTGCAATTCTTGTATAATTCCTACTAGAAGTTTATTAATGAATTAATAACACTCTGCAATGAAGGTCCAGATAGCTGTTACCAGTTGGGATGTGTCCCTGCACAGTCTGACATTATCCAATCAGTGCTGCCAGTGTCAGACTGTACAGGGACATCCCCCTAATTGGTAACACCCAGACAGACACTATTGCAGACCGCTGGTGTAGTACCCCAGACCTGGGGGAGCCACATATTGTCTGTAGTTGTGCATTATGTATTTTGTATATTTCTGGCCATGCATACCAGCAGAGAATATGCGTTAACAAAAAAAACAGGGCTAACCACCCTGCTGGTCCTGCTCCCTCCAAGAGAAGAAGTTCCTGTCCAGAGATAGAGAGGAGAGGAAGCACATTGCTATGCTCCTGCTCCTGTTTACAGATCCTCCATAGTGATCAGTTATTCTTCTTCCTCAAGTGAAGTCTTGAGAAGTTCAACAGCAGAGTGAATGGCTATAACCAGCATCCTTTAGACACTGCTGTAAGGTGAGGGACTATGGCCAAGACACCCTTCACCCAGAAGAATATTAGACTACTACAACCTAAGTGCTAAACTGCAGCCATCCAACCTGCCTCCATATTTCTTGCTGGTGCCAGAGAGAATGGGAGTTGGAGATTGCTGCTATTAAATATATTTCAAGTTTAATGTTGCACTTTTATACGGTTTCATTCTGGCCTCATTCTTCAATACAACATTTCCACTGCACTGATCCTAAGGAAGCAATGGCCGGAGAAAGAACACTGTGACAACACTTCATCAGGACCACCACCACTCCCATCCTCCCCATCGGCTCCTCAGGGGATCACTGCTCTGGCAATTTATTGAAAACTTGTAGCAGGAATAAAAGAGGAAAAGAAACAACACATAGTTATATGAAAAGTTTCATATTTGCTTATGCATGGAGAATGCTAATAGTTACTAAAACAGACATGTCTGGGAAGTGGCAGGTCCTCTTTAAAGTTAATTAATAGGTGTAGGGGGACCGCAGCAGAATACCCTTTAATCAGCTAGGATATTTCTACAAAACAATCCCTTTAAGCAATGCATCTGTCGTTGCAGATCAGCTCAGTGAAAGGGACTGTGCCATGCTTCTCTAACCTTGTAAACCCCATGTAAAGTAGCTGTTGGCTACTACAAGCCTGGTGTGAATAAACGACATATTAATTGCTTTTTTTTCTTCTAGATTGCTTCTGGGATTTATGATTGTAACAGCTTTCTTATCTATGTGGATCACTAATACAGCTACAACAGCCATGATGATTCCAATAGCCCAGGCTGTGATTGAGCAACTATATAGCTCAGAGGAGAAAGTAGATGAGCTTGTTGTTGATCGAGCAGACAAAAGTGAGTGCCAGCCGAATGGGAATGCCAAACAGCTAACTGAGAATGTCAAAGTAACCCCTGATAATGAGCAAAATGGCAATATAAATCAGGCGTTTGAAATGCCGGAAAAACACTTGACAATTGAAGAGCCCATAAAACAGGAAAAAAGTAAGTTTTTTGATCAAATGCACTGATGATGACTAACAAGCTTAAAATATAATATACAGAAATATATGTATACCTATAAGTATAATCTGTGCTATGAACTAGCAGTTCTAGATGCCTAATTGGCTGACTAGGAACAAAGGAACTTCAATAGGATTGCCAACCAAAATAACATTTGCATGATATTAGTAAATCAAGTTGGTTTGGTAATTATGTTTCCTTTAAATAAAAAACATGTTGGCATTTTTTATTTTGTTATGGCCGCAATAAAGGCAGAACTGTGGTATTAAAAAAAAAAAAAAAACTTTCCAAAATGTTACTTTTTATGCTTTAGATGATTTGCTTCCTTGTATTAGATATAAGGTAGAAGTTTGCTTCAAATTGGCCTCATGTATTAACATCTTCTCTAAGGCTAGGGCTACACGACGACATGTGTCATGTGACATTTTGACGCACTAATGTTGCGCGACAATTTTTATAATGATAGTCTATGGTGTCGCACTGCGACATGCTGCGACTGCGACACGACAGTGGCAAAACATACATCCAAGATGGATTTTTCTGCATCTGTCGTGTCGCATGTTGCGCGACACATGTTGCAGTGTAGCTGTGCCCTATGTGTCGCGTAACACATGTCGTCGTGTAGCCCTAGCCTAAAGCCTTTCAAATGTTTTCGAAACTTTTTGAATGGCCATCATACTGATAGACAAAAATCGTCTGTTGCCGATGGCTCACTTATTTCTGATTGGCTGCAGCGTACGCATGGTGTAACCACTTTGGCCAATCAGCAGCAGGTTGAAGCAGACATACATAGTGCGATCTATTAGTGCTGAGGCTTGGCTTCTCAGCCTACCTGTCATCTCCCTGCCTAGACTGTTCTAATAAATGTGCTGTTTTTTTTTTACATATACTCTTCTTGATGCAACTTACAATAATCTGGGTTTCGATGTCCATCCAACAGAGTTCTCAAAGATTTTATGTATATGTCTAATGTAACTGTAACTGTTGAGGCACGGCTTCTCACTCTACTTCTCATACCATAGCAACAATCACAGCACAGCTTTCATTTTACTACATCTCTTCTTATAATACTGTAGACCTAGGTTTACCAATCTGTGGCTCGCCAGCTGTTGAAAAACTACAACTCTCATCATGCCATAATAGCTGCAGCTTGTTGAGGTATGATGGGAGTTTTACAACATCTGGAGAGCCACAGGTTGGTAAACATTGGTCTACAGTATTGTAATAAGCACTGTAGCATACCTCCCAACTTCAAAAAGCCAAAGAGGGACAATAGCAGTGGCACCTCCATAGTGCCCCCACACTGTATTTATACCCCAGTACTGCCCTCACACTACATTTATACCTCCATAGTGCCTTCTACATAGTTTTTATACCCCCATAATGCCCCCACACAGTGCTTTCGCCATCATAGTACCCCCACACAGTAGTTATGCCTCCACTCAGTAGTCATGCCTCCATAGTGGCTCTACACAGTACTTATACCCCAATAGTGCCCCCAAAGAGTATTAAGCCCCTATAGTACCCCCACACAGTATTTATGTCCCCATAGTGCCCCCACACAGTATTTATGCCCTATAGTGCCCCCCTACTGTAGTTATGCCCCAAAGTGCTCCCCTGTACTGTAAATAAAATAAAAACCTCACCTAGCCCCATTCTCTCAATTTTTGGAGCACATTCTGTGCTCCCCAGCAGGTGTAATGCAGTGACACATTGAGACTGCTTGGCTGTGTAGGAGGAGCACAGAGGCTAATTCCTCGGCCTAGACACTACATAGCCCAGCAAGCATGATGTGTTGCTGCATCGCACCTGAGGCTGGGGAGAGCACGGGCTGATGGCTTCCTGCTTCACTTTTGCATTTAACAGTCTCTGTGTCCTCAGGATGCAGAGAAAGTTGAAATTGGGACATACCTCGGCCGTCCTGGGACAGCTGCCGAAATCCAGGACTGTGCCGCCGAATCCAGAATGGTTGGGAGATTTGCTGTAGTAAAATGAAAGCTGTGCTGTAATTGGTTGATACAGACAAAAATAAAACATGTGCAGTGAATGCTTGCTGTGGGCAACAGCAACAAATAGCTTGTGTTTTAGACAGCACATGTAGGGAGATGAGAGTCAGACTGAAATGCAGGGAACTGTAAGATCCAACAGACTGACAGCAAAGAGCCATTCTCAAAACAGGAACAAAGATGGTTTCCCAATGAATGGGCACCTGGGGCAGATTGCAGGTATGACCAAAGTGTTTGTAGCCATATATATTCAATAATTGGTGGCTGAACGATCAGCTATCTCTTTGGACTTTCTCCCACCTCCCCCAGATTTCGAGCCATAGCTTATCTTCTGGGAGAGCAAAAGGATCAGGTGAAAATATTCATTCTGCCCGATCCTTCTCTCCTCTGACATCATCTGTTGAGGGAGAGTTGGTAGCTCCCCATACACACTAAACTGTTGTTCGAACCTGAGAACAGTAGGTTCGGCCAACAGTACACTAATGTGAAGAAACGAAAAATTCTATTTAAAACAATCGCGGGTTTTCTTTACCTCTCTAATTGCGCCAGAGACAACAATGAGCATTTCTAGGAAGGAAATAGCTTTATTGTATCTATTTATTCATTATTATAGTTATCAGAGCAGCGGATTTAGCAAACCTGTCTAAAAGAAAAGCTCGTTGGTATAATATTGATGACCTACCTATCAGGATAGGTCATCAATATCAGATTGGTGGGGGTCTGACACTTGGTACCCGATCGCCTTCAAATTCTAACCACTTGCCATCTTCCTTGTAGCAACAATGCAGTGTTCATCCCATTCAGCTTCATCGAAACATCTGATCAGTGAGTGTGTCAGGAACATGACCACTGCTGATCTGATATTGATCTGATATTGATATCCCCAGGCTAGCTAGGTCATCAGTATTTTACCACTGTACGACACTTTCAATAAAAGGAAAGCTGATCTCCAGATTGGTTGATGAGGGTATAACAACATCACCTAGAGACAAACAGCAATGTAATCCAAGTCCATACAGTGAGTGAGCTGTTATAATAATAACAATTATTTCACCACTACTCCTATTCAGTTTATTAGTGACCCTGCTAACTGAATGCCAAAGATCACATGATATGTGTTGGGGAGCGGATTGAATTGCGGACCAAAACTTTACTTCACTTTTAGAAACAATTCCACGTCCAAATGGCAGTTAACAGCAGAAAAGCAAGCTGATGGTAAATGACGCAAGGCCAATTATGACAGCACAAGGCGGCTAGAACGAACTGCAGATGAAAGAAATGCTGGGTTTCAGCATCTGCGTGATTGTCATAATGAAATGATGCCACAACAAACTGCAGCTGAACCTCAGCGCAAGTGTGCAAGTGCACGTGCAAGTGAGGGGTATCATCTGGAGGCGAGTGTGGGGATACCGTCAGTATAATATTAATGGGGTGGAGCAAAAAATATCAAATAAAACCATAAAAAAATACCAAAGGAAAAAAAAAACTATGACGAACCTTGTCGAACAGGGTCCACATCTCCTGCTCTCCTACACTGGGAGGATTATCATCCTGCAAATGTTTCCTCCTTTTGTACTTTAATATTTCATGACAGATGAAAGAAATGACCAACAAGAGTTTTCTATAGCCTGTTGTATTTTTTATACAATGGGCATATAGGTGGCAGAGTGGTGACACATGGGCCATCCCCAGGGCACAGAGTGATTGCATACCCAGAGGACAGAGTGGTGGCATCGAGGTGGCAGAGTGATGGCATATTAGGAGACAGTAGATTTTGTTGTATTTTTTCACACAATAGGCTTTATTGCTAATATAATGGTAAACTTTGCCTTTTAGGTGCCACTGTCCTTGAAATTGATCTAGAAAATGACAAACTGAATAAGGACAAGCAAGCTCGTAGGCTGAAGAAGCACCTCAAACTCTGCAAAGGAATGAGTCTCTGTGTATGCTATTCTGCCAGTATTGGTGGCATTGCAACATTAACTGGCACCACACCCAACCTTGTCATGAAAGGACAGATGGACGAGTAAGTACTTGTACTTTTCAAGCAGAGCTGAAATGTATGTCTTGCAAGCACTGTCATTGTTAATAAATAATACCATGTTCTGGCTAGAGCACCCTTTCATGAATATTAGATTTGATTTCTATATTGATGATGAGTTAAGATACTTTTTAGTAAATATGGTAAACCAAACACTCCCCACTTGGGAATCGGATGGAATCAATGTCAATGAAGGTATAAAATATAAAAAAATTATTAAAAATATTAAAATAATATAGCAGAGTACACTGGTCCCAGTGAGAATCCTAACAAACATAAAATATAGCGCAAGCAAAAAAAGATACAAACAAGGGTTAATAATGACCTTAGGCTGCTATCAAAATTGGTAGTCCAGTCCCATATTAGTAAAAACCTCCTACAAATGTAGATGTCATTTGTAGGGAATAGCTGCGGGATCAATAGCTGAAAATCCCCCTATCTTAAAGCCGAGGATAGCCCAACACCACATTCGGTCAATGTTAATACCGTCCACAATGAATCCGGAATCCACGTAAAGACAGGTAGGCAAGATAAGTAATATGGCTGGAGACTTTTCCCTCATTGATAGACTATACAGCACTGAGCAAACGTGGCGTCCCGCATGGCTCTCGTGCTGACAGCAAGAATACCTGTCCCGACGATTTCAGGCGCTCCGGCCGTACGTGGTTATATTCCGGTGGAAGTTCAAGCAAGGACGGAGAATCACATATACAAAGCCGATCACATGACCTGGTGAGGGGGGGGGCTCAGGGAGGACGGCGATACAGATGACTATACAGATGAAGTTCTCATCTCCCTGTGCCCTACCGCCGCCACCACTGCTGCCAGCCTGCCCAGATTGAATTATTGTGGCGGGGCTGCGGGCCCTCTTCACTGCCGGGCCCGATCGCAGTCGCACACTCTGCTACCATGGTCGTTACACCCCTGGTTTTAATACCTCAAAGTAAGGCCTCATGCACACGACCGTATTTAGTTTCCTTGTCCGTTTCATTCTTTTTGCTGATTGGATGCAGACCCAAAAAATGCGGACAGCACACCAGCCTCTACACACATCGGCACCCCGCTATCGCATTTGCTTGGTGCCAATGGGAGATAGAGGCATTGCCCATGGCATGTAAAGTGTTAAACAGCCTGTATCGGGGGACCCGTGTAGCACTTGGACTGGGCCGCCGTAAAAAAGCATGAAAGTCTTCACCTTACTGAAAAAGTTGTGGAAGGATCCGTTTATAGGAAGAAACCTACCAACATAGCAGAGTTGAAGCTGTTTTTTATGGAGGAATGGGCTAAAATTCTTGCAAGCCGATGTGCAGGACTAATCAACAATTACTAAAAATGTTTAGTGGCATTTGTTGCTGCACAAGGAGGGTCACACCAGATACTGAAAGCAAAGGTTCACATACTTTTTCCACATGTAATATTGGATCATTTACCTTGATAAATAATTGACTAATACCTCATTTAGACTGCCCAATTGTCAGACAGATTATCGGAAATAAACATTCCTATAAACGCTCACTGCCGATTTTCTGCCCCCTAAAGGTGCCTTAGATTACCTTACATCGGGTAATGTAATTGTTGGTGCTAACATCTCAATCATCTTTTCTGGCAGCAGATCGTGCAGTGTAAACAGCACTCTGCAGTTGTATGAGGACTAGTGATAGCAGTCGCCACCGTTCACCTCACGTAAATGCAGCTCTTTACCTCCACTAACTAGCAGGCAATTGTCGGGAAGGAACACGTGATTTCTCAGAATCGTCTGCTCATTTCCGCAATGTAAATGAGCGTGTCCCTTGCAGGAATCACACTCCATATGAGAGAGAGATTGCGCGGTCTGGACTACAGAAGCGCACGGCCGTATCACAATTGATAATGCTGTGTGCCTCTGTGTGACCGTTCTGTAACGGAATCATACTGACAGCTTTATGTCAGTATGATTCCCTTAGAGAAAGGTCACGCAGAGGCACACAGCATTATCAATCATGATAATTCCCAGCGCTTCTGTAGTCCAGAACGCACAATCTCTCTCCCACACAAGACGTGATTCCTGCAAGGGACACACTCGTGTGAAATAGGGCCAAGTCAAATTTTTTGACTCATAAGTTTGATTTCATTATCTTTATCTACTGTTATTGATGATATTATTTTAGGTCAAATTTATGCAAAAATATTCAAAATTCTGAAGGGTTCAAAAACTTTCAAGTACCACTGTTCTATTCCATAGTCTATATTACTTTGTAATCAACCCTTTTAACTTTTGATAAATGACATTTCACCAACATTCCCTTCTCTAGTAAAAAGCCCCCTGACAACAGGCTCCACAAAACTTTATGGATTTATTTTTATCAATGTGGAAATTTGGTCCAGCTACATATGCCTCACTTCAGGGGATATATAGTATTAAATTGTACCCATTGATATAAGTGCACAAGCATGTAAAACATGGCTAGGACAAGGATAACTTCACACAAGGACATCTATATGCCCAAAAGTAATCAATGAATATAAAGCTTAGGATACCTAACCCCAAGGATCAGATATAAACACAATGAATAGCATTAATAATATTGCTTATTCCAATTTTTACAATGGTGTTTTGTTCCTCCATTTTCGATCCTTAATGTACTGTATTATGTATGTGTAGATTGTTCCCTGGAAACAACAATATAATCAATTTTGCTTCATGGTTTGGATTTTCCTTTCCTACGATGGTTCTGCTACTCGCTCTTTCCTGGATATGGCTGCAGTTCTTGTTCCTGGGAACTAAGTAAGTATTTTTTCTATTTTTATCAGTAAATGTGAGGACGAAAAAAAATGTTAAATTGCCCTCAGAAGAAAAATAATATTAGACTGGACAATATGTTTTTGCTGCTTTCTCTGTTAAGATGTTACTTTACAGGAACCTGTAGGATCTCAGACAAGGATAGGAAAGAATATATTTTCAAGATTGCCGAGTGATTTTCACTTGATCCAACATGCAAAGAAGAGGTGATGAGCAAGTCGCTTAACTGAGGGCAGTGGTGGGCCCATATTCATCTCTGCTATGGTTCCTCCTTCCACAGTGTACATCCATGAGCAGACTGTACAATAGGAGAGTCTTGATCATTGAATGTAACGGTTACCTGAACACAACCTTTGGTTCATGTAATCTGTAGTTAGTGTGCTGGTGAATATTATTTAGTGCCTGGGAAGAGCCATTAAACTCTATACACCTTCCATTGCTGAAGGCCAAATGCTCTATCTTCCAAAAGCAACCTCTGCCAAATCCCCAGGGGTGCACCATCAACGAGGCGAGGTGAGGCAGCACCAGGTAGGGGCAAGAGGAGGGCAGCAGAAGGGCTATGGGCAATGAGCGCATCCATTGTGGAAACGCTCATCTCTACATATTCAACTGCATTGCTGTACTCAGGACAGTAATACAGTTGAATTCTGCTACAAGGCACGGGAGTGATGTCTCCCTGGCCCACCGTTTCCTCTTATAGGCTATAGGTCTAGAGGCCAGTGTCATCATTATCTTGCTGCCTGAGCCGGGCTATGTAGAGCTCAGACTACACAGACTAGAAGAGATCTGTGTCTTGCACTTGCTGGAGGGAAGGGCTTAGGTTAAGAAATTCTGTCTCTCAGAGTGGGAATGTACCTACAATGTGAATTTCAGACCCCTCTATGATTTCTAAGTGGGAGAACTTTCAAAATCACAGGGTGTTCAAATACTTCAGTTCTTCACTGTATATTCAGTGAGCAGAAAGCCACTGCCACACACCACAGACAGTGGAGAAACTGAAATATCACACCTCTACCAGGGGAGCTAAACGACCAGGCAGTGAAATCCCACTTGCCTGATCCTTCACTTCCCCTGACAGATGATGATTAGAGTTGGGAGGTCAGTACACATTAGATGAGTGATCCCCAACCAGTAGCTCAGAAGCCATACGTGTGGCTTGTGTTGCCTCTATTGGTACCCCTGTTCTGTCTCTTCTCCATGAAAGGAGAACTGAAACTAGGGCAAAATTACAACCCCTTTAACCCATACACTTATTAAGGGAGCTTTCCACATCATTAACTATTTTCTTGGGTGTTTTACTTCTAGATTTAAGAAAAACTTTGGCTGTGGTAGAAAACCTGACCAAAAGGAAAAAGAGAAGCGAGCATATCAAGTTATCGTTTCTGAGCACAAGCAGCTCGGGTCTATGTCCTTTGCAGAAATCTGTGTTTTGGTTATGTTTACGTTGCTGGTACTTCTGTGGTTTTTAAGGGACCCAGGTTTCATGCCAGGCTGGGCAACTATCAGTTTTAACAAAGGTGGAAAAGAGTAAGTATGCATACAAGTGATTAATCCTAAAAAAGATTTATTTTTAAAGGCTTCCTCCAGGACCATAACATTGATGGCTTATCTATAGGGATGAGATTGTTTGTCAATGTGAACAATTAAGGGGACGTAGCCCCTTGAGCTCATCATCAGGGATCTTGTAGGTTGGATTTCTCAGTGATCAAGTATTTATGGTCTTTAAATGTTTTCTTGGTATGGTCACTATTACCTCCATGGGTGTCCCTATGTCAAACCCAGCGCACTACTTGGTGCTCATATGAATTGTGAAATGTATTTGCCTTTTTGTGTTTGAGCATACTGATTTATTTCACCACCCCATGTTTCTCTGTCATCGTGCTTAAAAACATCACAAAAAGCATATTTAATTAAGGAAAGCATGAAAACAAGTGAACCAAGACTCCACAAAACATATTATTAAAAATTATATTTCATGGCACAAAATACTATTTTGATCTCCAAAATATAATTTTGTGATAGAAGATGGTATTTGGAATTTTAATGGTACATCATACACTTTTTTTTACTAGAAAGCTCGAACATCTTATTGAGTGCCAACAACAGTAGGTACAGTACACGTTCCTAAGAGGGTCAAGTAAAATGTCTCATTAGCTTATGCAGCACAGTAAAATATGATTTAAGACTTAAAGGGGTTTTCCAGGATCCAGCAGGACCCATCAACCCACCTTAATTATCACAACTTGCCTGCAGAAGAAAGTTTCTAATATACTCATTCCCTTGAAGTTGTGTGGATGGGCCGCTTTGGAACTTGGTCATGTGATGCACCTCTGCTCAGAGATTCTAGATCCACCGACAAAATGTTCTTCAGTCTGATTGCCAGGTTTCCCTTCTGGTCTACGGATGGGTATGTCACTTCCACAGCCTAAGATGGGGGAAGTGCTGTTGACAGAGCCAGAACTATTTTCTCCCATGGCTTCAGGGAGGTGAATAGTTTTGGCCCCATCCATAGTACTTCCCACTTCCTGGGTTGCTGAAGTGATGTTTTGTCAACAGACCAGACTGGAAACGTGGTATTCTGATCGATGGACATGACATTGGCAGATGTAGGATTTTCAAACAGAGACAGTAAGTGCATTGAAAACGTTCTTTTCCACACATCATTTACTAACCAGAAATGCACCTATATTAGGTGTATTTCTGGCGCAGATTACGGCACCGCAATCTGCAACTTTTTCCCGCTCACACCAGGTCTAAAAAAGTGGGTGTGGAGTGGGTGGGGATGGGGACTGGCTGGTAGGCCCATCTCACTTACCATTTTTAGGCCTGGTTTAGGTGTAGAAAATGGTCTAAATGTAAGACAGTAAGGAAGCTGTCTTACATTTAGAAGGGGCAGTGGATCCGATGCCGCTACATAACTCCAGCAGATCTACCGCCAGCTATAGGGAATATTAAGACTGCATCTAAAATGTTGGTCTTAATAAATGAGCCCCATTATGTTTAATTAACCACTTCTCTACTGCCGTACAACAATATATACGTCGGTTCGGGGAAGGCGCTCCTTAGTAGTAATAGGCCAGAGCCTGTACAAGGCTTCTAGGCCTCTTACTTTTATATTTCAATACAGGCCTGCAGGTGGCAGCACTGCAATTGACTATACTGAATTTTGCATCTAGTAATGGATAAAAATCTAATCTAATGATTGCATGCTAGGGTCCCCTTAGAGGCCTAAAAAAATAAGTAAAAAAACGTGTAAAAGATTATATATATATATATATATATACTCAAATAACCCCATTGCCCCAAAATGAAAATAAAAATGATTTGCCGTTATTTCATTGCTTCCCCTACCTAAAAAAAAATAAAAGTGATCAAAAACTTATACACATCCCAATATGGTATCAATAAAAACTGCAGATCTGCCATTAAAAATTAACCCTCTCACAACTCTGTAGACATAACTATAAAAATTGTTATAGGAGAAAGAATATGGCCTTTTTTTCCAGCATCCCATTACATTGTATGCAACATTAAATAGTGCCATTACCAAGTACAACTTATCCTGCAAAAAACAAGCCCTCATTCAGCTATGTAAACAGAAAAATAAAAATGTTATAGCTCAGGAAAGACAGGGAGTGAAAAACAAAAATGCAAAAATCGCCGGGAATGAAGTGGTGAAAGTGATTTGATAGTTCCAGGTCCCGAAAAACTGCTTATAGTTAAGACTTGATTTTTCTTATGTTTTTAGGTATGTGACAGATGCAACCGTTGCTATATTTATAGCCCTCATGATGTTTATATTTCCTTCTGAGTTACCCTCATGTAAGTACCTGGAACTCCAACAAGCTAATAAATCTCAATAAATTTCAAAATTGATAAATAACAAGGGAGCTTTTATAGATGTAAGGGCCCTCATACACATTAGGGTATTGTTGTTTTTGGTGGGGCCAGACAACAGCCTCATGTTGGGGGAGGGTGAAATCAAATGTAATAATTTTCAATTCTGGATCCTTTTGTGCTCCCAAAAAATAAACCTCTGCCAGATACCAGCGATATTTGGCAGCGCCTTTCTCCTCTTTCCCCGTTAAAAACATAAATATGTTATCTTTGCAGGCAGGATTATTATGACATATATCAACTCTACTGTATATATTAATAACACAGAATCCACCATTCACAATAGGTGATATCACAGCTTATCGACTCCCTTTTGACCTCTGTACAGGTCACAGAGCATGCCTAGAAAACTCCCCCATAGAAGTCAATGAGGTCCCCTCCTACCTATTGTATCTATGGACCACTGTGGCTGCAAAGGCCGCCAAACAGAATTTTTCCTTTTTCTGGACAACTTATCTACAAATAATAGATAGACAGCATTTTAATGGACAAATTGGAAAAGCATAATGAATTATGAAGATTATATGTAATACATGTCTTTGGCTTAATATACTGATATACCAGCAAAATAATCTAGTCAGGGACACATCTATTTTTTTCATGGCCACAGGAAAAAAGTCTCCTATTTTTACATCTCCCTGTCCTGTTTCAGGGGGATTAGAAATTTCTGGACGTTTGGCAACCCTGGTGGCTGCTGTAAAGCATATCTCTAAATGCTTTTAACAACAGCTCGGGGAAGATGGCAGTCTTTATAATCACGTTCAGGAAACAGAATAAAAAATCTGCAATCAGAAAATAAAAACAGATCAGAAAAAAACGATGTGTCCAATGGATTTACCAATGGATTATTAATTTACTTTACATTCACACATATTGTTATAAAGTCCACTGTTCGTATTTTGAAAATGTGCATTTTCTGAAGCCCAGCAACTATGTTTTTTAGCCATTGGCTTATCTGTCAGGATAACTCTAGATTTTTTGAAATAAAGAGAGTAGTATTCATTCTGTTTGGGTGATCACCATATAATACTGACAATCAAGCACAGGGATGACGATCAGAATGCTATTGCTATGGCAAAATATTAATTATACACCTAACACTTAACAGACAATGCCAATAGAATCAATTTAACCCCTCAGAAGCCATGTGCTCCCTTGTCGGTAACAGCTTCTCCTGGCTCCTGAGATCGGGAAAGCTATTACCTTGCAGTGAAAGGCTGGAGCCTGCTTGAGACTCTGATGCCTATCACTAGTATATTCCAATACAGGCCTGCAGGTGACAGCACTGCATTGAAATATACTAAATGCTGTCTTCTGTAAAGGATAAAAATTAATTTGATCATACAAATGGCAATCTAATGATTGCTTCTTATTGTCACTGGTGTTAAGCAATGCAAGCTTCGGATCAAAGCTCAATCATAGATTGGTCAAAGCTTCATTTGAATGCAGTGCAGACAGCCGCCTCTGTACAGCATTCAAATATATGTGTTTCGCTGAGGTGAAATTTGTTATCTCCAAAGTCTTCATTGAATAACTTCGGTATTCGATTATTCAGCTCCAAAGTTGGCTTTGTTACCCAGGTACCATTATGTCCAGATGCCAACTTCTGATCCCAGTTTTAAAATTGTTTTCAAGTTCAAAAATCAAAGTCTGAAGTTATTCACCGAAGTCTCACGAGACTTCAGCGATAACGAATTTCACCTATATAGAGCCCATACTGCATTCAAGTTTTGACCGAAGCGACCTAAAAAAAGCAAAAAAAAGTTTTTAAAACAATTTTTTTTTAAATTGAAAAAACATAAATGATCAAATCAACCCTTTAAAAATTAAATAAATAAAAATAAACTATTTAAAAAATATCATAGGCATCGCCACATTCAAACATGTCCATACTATTCATTTATATATTAAAAAAATCCCCTTATGGGTTATGGAAAAAAGATTTAAAATGGCCAATTTTACATTTTTTGCCACTTCACCTGCCCCCCAAAAATTGAATAGGCTACTTTCACATCTACATTTTCCTTTCCGGTTTTGAGATCTGGCACAGGTTCTCAAAACTGGAGGAAAATGCTTCAATTTTGTCCCCACTCATTGTCAATGGGAACAACACTGAACCAACCGGAAGGGAGTACACCAGAAACCATTACGTTCCATTTTGTTGCGTTTCCATGCTGGACACGAAACCACTGCAAGCAGCGTTTTTGTATGCAGCATGGGATACTCATCAAGATGGATATGGCATGAAACACAATTTAAGTCAATGGTGCCGGATAAGTTTTCATGGACACAAAATGAACAAAAAAGAAAAATTGATCCGGTGCCCATTGACTTACAGTGGTTTTAGGGCCGGATCCATCTTGTTCATTTTGTAGATAATACAACCGGATCCATTCAAAACGGATGCAGACGGTGGTATTATTGACCGGATGCGTTTTTGCTGATCCCCTGCCGCATCCAGCAAAAACACAGTTGTGAAAGTAGTCTAAAAAGAGGTCATAACCTCGCACACAGTCCACAATGATATCAGTGAAAAGTAAGGATCTCCCTGCAAAAAAGGAGCCCTTACACACCTTCATATACATACGTATGGAAAAGTTATGGGTGGATCAGAATATGGTGATAAAAAGATAAAAATTATTTTTTCCAAAGTTTTTATTTTTTTTTTAGTATTAAAACACAGGAAAAACCATATAAATTGGTATCATTGTACCATTATTACCGCAAAGGTAACACCATAAAAACAAAACCCGTAAAATTATGACAGAATTGCCTTTTCTTTCCCAATTCCATCCCATTTGGAATTTTTTTTCAACCCTCCAACTACATTGTATGCAATATTAAATGGTGCCATTAGAAAGTATGCCTTGTCCTATTAAAAACAAGCCAAGTGAATTGAAAAAATAAAATAAAATATGGCTCTGGTAAGGCAGAGATTAAAAAACGAAAATGCAAAAATAGAAAATCACCCAGTCCCGATAGGGGTTATTATTTCTCTACGAAATGCAAGCTCTTCATGTTGTTATTTATAGTAGCTGTCTTTGATGTGAATTGCCATTTTCTTGATCCTCAGTAATAAAATGGTGTCAGATTCTGCAGAAACGTATAATTTTTCTTACCGTAAATTCTCTTTCCTTTAGTCCAAAGCAGCAGCACCCATGGGGATTTCTAATCCTCCTGAAACAGGACAGGGAGATGTCAATGAATCAATTAATCTCAGATCCTTTATTACTCCTAAGGTTAGAACCTCCTACTATGTAATTCTAAGTAACCTAAGAGAGACAATAAACCACTCCAGTCTGTTCCAAGAATTATTTTATTTTATTAGGCGGGTAAGTATGTGTTGCTACTTTGGACTAAATGAGAGAATTTACGGTAAGAAAAATTACACTTTCCTTGTCGTCCTTCAGCAGCAGCACCCACGGGAATTTAGCAATTAATCCTAAAGGGAGGGCTCCCATTATACCGCAGACTTTATTACCACTGTGCCAAAAGCCGTCTCTCCCCTCTGCCGCATATCTAGTCTGTAGTGCTTCACAAACGTATTGTAAGAGTTCTGTTTTACAGATCTGGTCTAAGGGAACTAAATTCTTCTCCACCCATGATGTAGCCATTGCACAGGTTGAATGAGCTTTTATAAGATTATGTACTTCAAGACCTCTCTGCTCATAACATATAGTGATAGCCTCCCTTATCCATCTGGACAAGGAGGCTTTTGCAGGTTTTTTCCCCTTTTTGTTTTTCCCGAATGGGAAACAAACTAATGGTCAGTCATCCTGAACACATTCATCCTTTGGACACATATCTTTAGGGCTCTGCCCATGTCCAGAGAGTAAAGTCTACTTTCTTCCTCCGAAGACTGCTCCGGGAAAAAAAATTGGTAACTCAATCTGCTGATTCAGATTAGCAAAAGATGGAACCTTGTGCTTAATAAAACTTTATCTTGCAGAAAGATTAAGTAAGGTTTGGCACATGCCAGGACCTTTTTCTCACTCACCTGTTTGGCCGAAGTGATTGCCACTAAGAAACAAACCTTTATGGACACATATTTTAATTCTGAGTCCTGCAGTGGCTCAAAGGGAACATTGCAAAGTTGATCCAGAACCACACAAAGATCCCACATCGGAATCGGGTATATGACCTGAAGTCTGATTCTTCTGATTGCTTTAACAAACCTCTGAATTTGTGGTTCCCTGGATAACTGTCTGCCCAATGAAGCTGATTAGGCTGATATATGGACCTTAATTGTACCTGGCTTTAGGCCTTTGTCAAAACCTTGCTGCCGGAAATTCAGGATATCCTGAGTTGTAGGAGAATGCAAGATACTCCATTTTACCCACACCAAAGACCAAACACCTTCTTGACTCTGATATACACGTTATTTGTTGAACGCGCTCTGGACTGCCATAGCGTTCTGATTACCGCATCTGATAAGCCCTGTCCTGCTAGAAGGGCGCAATCAACATCCAGGCTGTCAATTCCAGGTGGTGTAGATAAAGACAACATCTGCTGTGCTGAGTTACTAGGTGTGGAATCTGTGGGAGCCTCCAGAAGTTTTCCCTGCTTATCAGCATTAGTGGTGTAAACCATGCCCTTTTGGGCCAGTATGGGCATAGCAGGATTGTTGAGACCTGATCCCTTTTGATCTTCTGTAAGACCTTTGGAATCTCAGGAATAGGCGGAAAGATGTAGGCCAACCTAAAGCCCCAAGGGACTGAGAGGGCATCTAGGGCCCAAGAGTTGTCTTCCCTGAACAGGCAGCAGAATAGAGGCACCTTTGCATTGGCTCGGGTAGCCATCAGATCTATCTGGGGTCGACCCCAACACCTCTTGAGTTGAAGGAATATTTCTGGGTCCAAAGACCATTCCTGCGACAGCATTCTTCGTTCCTCTGATGTATATGGCTGACAGCTGTTGAATATTGGCCTCTGCCCATACATAGATCTGCTCCACCTCTTTGAGGAGGGATAAGGATCTAGTACCTCCCTGGCGATTTAAATACGCAACAGTGGTCATGTTGTCTGACTTGACTCTTATGTCTCGTCCCTGGATCAAGGGGTGAAAATGTGTTAGGGCATTGAATCCAGCTCTCATCTCTCAGAGATTTGAGGATAACGGTCTCTTTGTTGGAGTCCAGGCTCCTTTTGCTCTCTGGCCATTTAATGTGGACACCCCAACCCGTAGCCGAAAGCATCAGTAGTAATATCAATCCATCTGGGAGGGGCAAATTTTCTGCCATTGTTTAAAGAGGACCTTTCACTGGTCCACAGTTTATAAGGCAAATGTATATACATGCAGAGCGGCACCCAGGGATGTCCCTGCACTTACTTGTATCCCTGGGTGCCGCTCCGTTCATTCTCTGTAGCCCCCGGTACCGGCGCACGTGCTTCTCCTATTTTTGCCTAGGGCGGAGACATCTTCTTTTGCCCTGGGCGTCTCCTTCTCCCAAGCCTGGAGCGCTGGCCAATCACAGCGCTCAGCTCAGGGCCCACTGTGAGAGGCAGCCTCCGCGCAAAGCACCATTCAATCTTCCATCCATCAGATCCGTAAAAACCAGACCCATCCTCACGAGGGACCAAAGTTTGTCTAAATAATTTTGATATGGTGACGTCTACTTTAGGGGGATCTCCCTACAGTTTTACTGCTCTGTCATACACATGGTCTTAAATCTCTTGTTAAATACTGGTCCCTCATCTGGCATTTTCCACTCAGTTACCATAAGCCTCTTCACCATAGGATCTACCTTAAAGGCTCTGGATTTCTTGGGGATACCATCATCCCTTATTATCCGCACCTGTAATACGTACATGTAAATGTGAATAACTTTAACATTTTACACCGAGACATTAATATATCATCCCTTGGTACACCTTTATCTTTGTCTTCCTCCATCTGTAGAAACCATGCACCAAGGTTTTTTTTTTTTGTTTTTTTTTTAGAAGTTGTTGCCTAGCTTCCCCGGACTGCTGAATTCCAAAATTTGCCTAGTTAGGTATTGATGATACTCGCATCTTTTTCATTACTTTGGTGCAATTGCCAGCTTCGCAGCGCACTAGCTGAAATGGGATCTGAACCCACGCCTCCATTTTTTTCAACCGTAAAAAAGGATAGCGCTGCCTTTGCCTGGCATGAGGCCTTAGCAGTCGACTGTTTGAATGAGTCATGGACACAATCCTTCATCCACAGCAATACATCCCTATTGGAAAGGGGCTGATCCTCCACAGGAAAGTTGTTAGCTCTGCAGTCTGAGCAGAAATAGAAGTCACTGCCATCAGGAAAGGGGGTGTTACATGATCTGCATGACATGTGTTTGCGTTTCCCAGCAAACTTCCTTGAGGAGGAGTTTCTATTTTTCTAAGAGAACCAGGGATTCCCAGTCTCCTAAGCTGGCACTTGCTCAGCCCCAAGCAGTCTATCTTTTGCGATCTGACGAATGCAGTAGTGATGAGCAGCATAGGCAATATTCGTATTCGCGATATATCCCGAAATTTTGGCCTAATATTCGCTATGTGATCTCCAGTCATGATTTTCTTGATTTTGAAAATTAGCAATGTAATATGTTTGTATTGCACGCACAATCCAACGATTACGAAGATCTAGCACTATATTCTAGATCTTTGTGAATTCTCGAAGTGCCGATTTTCGCAATAAAAATTCACAATTAGAATATTCGTGATCAACTCTGAAGTGCAGCTGCATTATTATTATTATTTTTTTAGATTTCTGTGAGGATTTGAACTCACAACATTCTACATTAAAGGCAAGAACCTTTACCACTGGGCTATAAGAGCTCAATCTTCAGAACCCTGAGACATTTACAATAGGGCAGAGTAAAGATATAGATTACTGTGCTTTATTGTACTGAATATAACAGTTACACCTAAGTGATTCTATTTTACAAGCTCCACTTATAGAAAAAAACTGCAACATGGAAGACACACCACCAGCGCATTAGAAACTCTGTACACAGGGGAACTGAAGGACTTAAGTGAGATGCCTAACAATCTGGACGCCATCGCGCCCCTTACCTTGTAGGGAGCACTGTGGAGCATGGCAGAGCGGTGTGGAAGGTGGGCACCGCCATGTTTTATCCCTTTCTTCTCCCCACGTAGCGGTGCATGCGAGGTGAGTCGCAGGGAGAAGGCGAAACCTCCAGAGGGAAGCGCCACTAAACCAAGAAGTTAAAGTGTAAGAAACAAAGTACTTCAGGCTCAGACACCCTCCAGTAAGCCCTGCTCTGTGCAGTGTAATTTTCAGATGAGCAACAGCATTGGAATAATCCAACTAAGGCAAGTTAACAGTGAATAATTTAGGCAGAAATTTTAACCTGCATCCTAGAGACATACTTAAGTGAGTTTGCACCACACTAATAAAGAACGATAGTACACAGTGCAAGCACTGCAGCCCTTCATATAGCAGACGAAACACAGAAGCTGTGTCAAATATCCGCTAAAAGAGGGCACAGACCTAGGAGTAATACAATATAAAGTTAGTAATAATAAAAAGAAAGTATACTTCCCAACATCTCCACCTCCTTCATTAGGCTACTTTCACACTCGCGTGGACGGATCGGTTCAGATAATGCAACCGTCTGCATCCGTATAGAACGGATCCGTTTGTATTATCTTTAACATAGCCAAGTTTTCAATTGTTTTCTATTGTGCCAGATTGTGTCAGTGAAGATGGATCCATCCCCATTGACTTACATTGTGTGCCAGGACGGATTTGGCTGCAGGCAGCGTTTTGGAGACTGAATTGATGCAAACTGATGCATTCTGAGCGGATCCTTTTCCATTCCGAATGCATTAGAATGCAAACCGCTTATAAGAGCCCTGAACGGATCTCACAAACGGAAAGCCAAAACGCGAGTGTGAAAGTAGCCTTAAAGAGAAGGCTATCCAGGAAGGACAGAAAAAAACACAGTAGGAGGTTCTAACCTAGCGAGTAATAAAGGATCTGAGATTAATTGATTAATTGACATGTCCCTGTCCCATGTTGAAGGACGACAAGGAAAGATCTGATAAGGGATAGTGTAAAAACACATTTTACCTGGCTTGACATTTTTACGTGTCCTCATTTATCAGTTGTCATCCTAGTTGAAAGAATCTCAGTCCTGGGCAGATAACAAGAAATGTTATTTGCTGAAAGCATTATCTTGCTGTAAAGGGCAATATCTGTCCTCAGACGTAGGGAGATAAAGAGAAAATAGCCAATGTTTAAACAGTTCAAGAAATATAAATTCTGTGCATTCAGACGAGTCCTGGAATTTTTGCAGTAAAGCCCTGCGAAGGGTGTACACAAATCGCAAAGGGTCGCAAAGCAAAGTTTTGTATTGTGCATCTTTAGACTGCCTAATCTAAAGCTTATATTACACGAAAATGCTCCGATGCTCATATCAGGGGGCTGCCTGGGTGAAAATGGGGGCTCTGAACCCTGACAACCCCTTTAACTATATACCACCTTTTTGTTGGCTTAGTTTCAGAGAAAAATGCATCATAGTGATGGCACTTTTTAAGCCACGCTCCTTCTACTGGAAGTCATGCCCTTTCACTAAGCCATTCCACCGGTGTTAGTCAAAGTGTAAAAAACATCTAAATGATTAATAAAACGAGGCGCAGTTGTTACAGATTGCACTGGAATTCTAGTGCATTTTAAAAAGTAGATCTGTCGAGTATCAAGCATAGATATATTTGGCAATATATGTGCAGTGCTATCCGTAAACAAAACTTCCTTTTTTTGTGCTACTACATTTAATCTAGGCAAAAATGGGAGAATTCGCCCACCACCGCCACTTTTGGACTGGAAGACTGTGAACGAGAAGATGCCATGGAATATTGTCTTTCTTTTGGGAGGAGGGTTTGCTCTGGCGAAAGGCAGTGAGGTAAGTCATTTAACCGCTTCTGTCTGTATAGCACTGTGACTCCTGTCCTTGCTGCAATTTGTAGATAATGATTGGAATACCCTTGCGGCTTCGACTGTAAAGGCCCCTTTACACTGCCCGATATTCGGGCAGGTTATCGCTAGTGTAAATAGGCCACCAATTGCACGATGAATGAGTGAAATGCTCATTCATTGGGTAATAGGATCGTTCCTGTGGACACCTTAATCATCATTCGCCGGCAACACTTATGGGTACAGCCACATGGTCTATCTGAAGAGGTAAGTTCTTTTTTTTTTTTGGTCTGATCTGAAGTCTGATATTTGGGTGTAAGGTTTGATATGGTAGTCTGATGTTGAGGTCTGATCCGAGGTCTGATATAGGGATCTGATATGGAGGTCTAATTTTGGGGTCTGATGAAGATTGGGGGTCTGGTCTGATGAAAAATATATTTTTTTCTGATTTTCCTCCTCTAAAACTGAGGTGTGTCTTATAACCCGCTGCATCTTATAAAGTGAAAAATACAGTATATCTTTCAGCCAAAAATGGCAAGATCTCAGACTCAATATGACCTGGATAAAACACAAAATTACAAGTGGCCCCAATTTCTTGTGATCTTATATGACACACGTTACCATTGCAGTGATGGGGTGGAACAATTAGGATGTGTTCAGAATATATCTGCCTTAACACCATTGCAAAACCTGCATGTCGTACACGTGGAATGTGCAATGGATTTCACTCCGTTGATGGAAAATTTGCAAAAGAACAATCTATATCATATTTACGTTTGCGATCTGTTTTTTCCCTTCTGTTCTATTCGTTACTTCCGAGAAAGTATTCTAGCTAATAATTGATGTGATATGGGTTTAGATTGCAACTAAAGATAAGTAATTCTGTTAAGTAACTCTGAGTTATGCATCATTCAAGGCCCATTCAATGACCGTTCAAAGTCCCAGAAAAACATATCTTCAACTTGATCAACAACAAACTGCAGTATACAAGCGCCCTGTGTTTTATGTTTTCCATAGACCAGTGGTCCTCAACTCCAGTCCTCAGGGCCCACATACCAGTCCTAATTTGAGAATATCCAACAAAATGAATGATGATGGTAAGTCCTAATGCATTGACACTAATTATATCACCTGCTCAATACTAAGAAAATCTTAAAAACATGAATGACAGATGGACTCTAATGACTGGAGTTGATGAACACTGCCATAGGCCTTCAGCTAACATCCGGAGCTGTCATTTTTCAGCAAAAAGCATTGAAAAAACCACAAATACGCCACTAAAAAAAGCAAACGTGCAAAAAAACTAACAAAAAAACCTGTGTGTGATAGCACCCTGACTTAAGCTTTTTACTAGATAAATGTACTTGATCCAATATATCTAAATACAGTATCTCACAAAAGTGAGTACACCCCTCACATTTTTGTCAATATTTTGTTATATCTTTTAATGGGACAACACTGAAGATATCATACTTTGATACAATGTAAAGTAGTCAGTGTACAGCTTGTATAACAGTGCAAATTTGGTGTGCCCTCAATATAACTCAATACACATCCATTAATGTCTAAACCGCTGGCAACAAAAGTGAGTACACCCCAAGTCAAAGTGGCCAAATTGTGCCCAAAGTGTCAATATTGTGTGTGATCACCGTTATTTTGCAGCACTACCTTAACTCTCTAGGGCATGGAGTTCACTAGAGCTTCACAGGTTGCCACTAGAATCTTCTTCCACTCCTCCATGACAACATCACGAAGCTGGTGGATGTTAGACACCTTGTGCTTCTCTACCTTCTGTTTGAGGATGCCCCACAGGTGCTCAATAGGGTTTAGGTCTGGAGACATGCTTGGCCAGTCCAACACCTTTACCCTCAGTTTCTTTAGCAAGGCAGTGGTCATCTTGAACGCGTATTTGGGGTCATTCTCATGTTGGAATACTGTCCTGCGGTCCAGTTTCTGAAGGGAGGGGATCATGCTCTGATTCAGTATGTTACAGTACATGTTGGCATTCATGGTTCCTTTAATGAACCTTAGCTCCCCACAGCCGGCAGCACTCATGCAGCCCCAAACCATGACACTCCCACCACCATGCTTGACTGTAAGCAAGACACACTTTTCTTTGTACTCCTCACCTGATTGCCGCCACACACACTTGACACCATCTGAACCAAATAAGTGTGTGGCATATGGTCTAAGCACCGACAGGCTGATAACCCACCCCTTTAACAACTGCAGCAATGCTGGCAGCACTCATATGTCTAGTTTGAAAAGACAACCTCTAGATATGACGCTGAGCATGTGCAGCCAAATTCTTTGGTCGACGACGGCAAAGCCTGTTCTTAGTGGTACCTGTCTTGTTAAACCGCTGTATGGTCTTGGCCACTGTGCTTCAGCTCAGTTTCGGGGTGTTGGCAATCTTCTTATAGCCTAGGTCAGGCATGCTCAACCTGCGGCCCTCCAGCTGTTGTAAAACTACAACTCCCACAATGCCCTGCTATAGGCTGATAGCAGTAGGCTGTTCAGGTATGATGTGAGTTGTAGTTTTGCAACAGCTGGAAGGCCGCAGGTTGAGCATGCCTGGCCTAGGCCATCTTTAAGTAGAACAACACTTCTTTTTTTCAGATCCTCAGAGAGTTCTTTGCCATGAGGTGCCATGTTGAACTTCCAGTGACCACCAAATTTAACACACCTGCTCCCCATTCAGACCTGAGACCTTGTACCACTAATAAGTCACATGACGCCAGGGAGGTAAAATGGCTAATTGGGCAGAATTTGGCCATTTTCACTTAGGGGTATACTCACTTTTGTTGCCAACGTTTTAGACATTAATGGCTGTGTGTTATGTTATAAATAAATAAATCCTAGTTATTAGCCTCAAAGGGAGCCCCAAATGTTTTATTTTTCTCTTTGGGGCCCACTATAGTATCAGAGGCTGGGCCCATTGTCGGATCCTCTGGTACTCTGGTGGGCCAGTCCGACGCTGGCTGTAGCAGTGCATGAACTTACGTTACAATGTCCTAGTACATAATACCTATTTATATGGTCATGTTATTAATGAAACATTTACTTTTTCTGTATATTTTAGGAGTCAGGATTATCCACGTGGCTTGGTGATAAATTGACACCACTGCAGAGTATACCCCCTGTAGCCATTGCATTGCTCTTGTGCTTGATGGTCGCTACGTTTACTGAATGTACCAGTAATGTTGCCACAACAACACTTTTCTTACCCATCCTGGCCTCCATGGTAAGAGTTCTTCATCAAAATATTAAAAAGAACCTGACACCTTTATGACCTGATTATAAGGATGGCTATTTTAGCTAATGGCTGTCCTTGGATGGGCACATCAGTCAGTCCCCCCAAAAGCTGTACACCGGTAGCCTATTTTTGTGATTTTCTATCAATGTCTTTGATGAGATATTTGTTTTAACATTGGGCTGTATAGAAACAGAATTTGTCCAGCTTCTTCTCTAGTGCACTCCCAGTCAGTACAGTACAGTAAAATAAAGATCTTGTATCCCAGAGAGCTACTTTCCCTAATGAAAATACATGATCGTTAATAGTGTGCTCTTAAATTGTGTCATTAGCAGATTTATTGCATTTTTGTGTGCTAAAAGTGGATAGAAGGCAAGCTCTCTTTATATGATCATTGTAAATGGTATGGCACTAATTGAAGGCCATTTAGAAAATCCTTGTTATAGATTTTTAAGCATCATGATAGAATGTTTTTCTTATCTTTTTTGTTTTTTCTCGTTTATCTTCAAGCCATAGTTGTCATATAGTGTAATGTATAACTTTTACAATCCAGCGTGACACATTATGGGTATGAAATGCATGCGCAGCAGACAGTAAGTTACTGTGATGAGTGCAACGTGTGTCATGTTGACTTTAGAAACAGTCAGAAACAGAGGAGACATGGACGTGTGATTCACGATTGTATGGTAATTTAATAAAACACACTTCAATTGGATGTGTGTTTTACAAAATTGGAAGCGTCTTTCATACATAAAACATTCTGCAAAATAAAGTATCTTCAGTAACAACAAGTTATCCCCTATACACTGGGCAGGGAATAACTTGTATCAGTGGGGGTCCGACCACAAGAAATCCCACTTATCACAAGAATGGGGTAATGCAAATGAGCATGAGCACTGCTGCTTTATTCATGTCTATGGGTCTGCTCGAAAACCGAGTACAGCGCTCAGCTATCTCCAGCAGTACTGTAGACTTTGAATAGAGCACCGTGCACATGCATGAGAACCACTTCATCCAAACTCTGGAATGAGGATTAGAACTAGGGATGAGCGAATCGACTTCGGATAAAACATCCGAAGTCGATTTGCATAAAACTTAGTTCTAAAACTGTATGAAGCAGGAGCTCCATACAGTGTTAGAATGTATTGGCTCTGATAAGCCGAAGTTATTGCAATAACTTTATAAATTAATTTGTACTGTAAAAAAACATTTCCCGAACTCGGGTTCAGTTCCACGTTGTAAGTGGTACCTTGGAACCGAACCAGAGTTCGGAAAATGGTGTTTTACTGTACAAATTAATTTATGAGGTTATTGCGCGAAGTCTCGCTCATCGGAGCAAATACTCATCGGAGCCAGTATTGGCTCATCACAGCCAATACTGCTCCGTACAGTATTAGAACGAAGTTTTATGCAAATCAACTTCGGATGTTTTATCTGAAGTCAATTCGCTCATCCCTAATTAAAACCCCCGCTTCTAGTGATGGGATGTGGTCCTTCCAGCCAACATAAATTTATCGCCTACACAGTGGGCAGCGATACATGGTTTTCCAGTAGGTTGGGGATAACATGTTTTAACCACATAGGTTTCCCTACTCATCAAATTAAAGGCATACCAATGGGGTATTGCGTCATTTACTTATTGGTAAGTTATGTGACCCTTTGTAAAGCAATCTGGCCCTTCACATATTTTCTTTGCATAGCGATATTGTCATGGAATTACAACCAAGACCCATTATATATCCCCTTGTTCACCCAGGCAGCCCCTCTAAGATGAGCCTCGGATCATTTTATGCTCTGATGCTCTCTCTTGCCCTGAGCTGAACCACGAAGGACATTGCTTTTTTCATTAGATCCGGTAACGTACCGCTTCTCTGCTAGGAAGAGGCCTCCACCTAGCAGTGTTCCCGGTGACGTCACCGGCACTAATGGGTGGGCTTTAGTGCTGCCCTAGCCTGTAAAACCCCTTTAAGCTATAGGATCAGCTCAATGTAGTCGTGGGTTTTCTACATCTATGTGATTTAGCCTTGGAGTGTAAGCTTGTAAACTAAAAAGCCCATGCCCTGACTAATTTAGCGCAGGGTAAGGGAGAGCATCGGAGCATTTCATACTCGGATGCTCATATCAGAGTGGCTGCCTGGGTGAAGAAGTGGATATGTCTGGGTTCGGCTCTGAACCCGGACAACCCTGTTACGAGAAAATAGATACCAAAGTTAAAAACTCTTCCCACATACAAAGGAACATAATAGAGTCACAATACCAGGACATCAGCGAACATTTCAACATAAAGACTTACCTAGTTTAAAAATCCATATCCTTTTAGTTATCCAATAGGGGTCCCGTTAAGTACCTTCACCTGTTAGTCAGACGTCTTTTACTATGGAGGATATAGCTTGTTCCTGCATTACAAGAACCCCTTGATTTTAATGGGAACTAGATAATGCTCCATTTCACTTGTGGTGCTGCTGCCAGGTTTCCCCACATAGTATAGTTAATTGCCGGGGGTCCTGTCAGCAGGACACTGTTATCACCTCATCATCCGGGAGGCATTTCAAACAAAAAGGATTATACAAAATGGACAACATTTTTTTTGTGGAAATTGTGGATGGATGAATAAAGATGACCTTCATACTGGATACAGCAGACGTTCTTCTTTATGTGAATACTGATTAAAGGTGTAAATATCCTTAATATTGCTGCAGCTTTTCACAATTCTCCATTTTATTTCTGTGGCATTTTAAGTAGTATCATATTTACACAAATTAAAAAAACTCATCTTTTTTTTTATCCTGTAGGCAAAGGTAATACATCTGAACCCGTTATACATAATGCTCCCATGCACTCTTTCTGCCTCGCTTGCATTTATGTTACCAGTTGCCACACCTCCTAACGCCATCGCTTTTTCATACGGGCAGCTCAAGGTAGTTGACATGGTATGTATCTCCTGATTTGCACTGAACCTAAGGAATTAATGATAATAATCTTTATTTATATAGCACCAACATATTCTGCAGCGCTATACAGTTCAGGGGTTCATGTACAAACAGCCATAAATAACATAGCAACAGACAAGTGAATAATTGCAACAAGAGGAATGAGGGCCCTGCTCGCAAGAGCTTACAATCTATGAGGAGATATGGGTGACCCAAAAGGTAGAAGTGCTTGTTTTGTACAATGGTCCAGCCATCTTGGGAGAATAAGGGAGCACATATAAAGCTGCATGAGCCGGTCAGTAGCCAATATATGAAGTGCTTCTGGGTGCGGTGGAGAGTTTGGTGGAGGATCAGGTTCAGGAAATGATAGATGTCTATATATGGGGAGGGGTTAGATTGGGGGATGTGATAGGCTACCCTAACAAGATGTGTTTTGAGAGAGAGCCTTAAACTGTGTATATTGTGGTTTAACCTAATTTCTTGGGGTAGGGCATTCTAGAGAACTGGTACAGCTCGGGAGAAGTCTTATAGCCAGAAGTGAGAGGTTTGGATTATAGTGGAAGTCAGTCGTAAGTCCTTGGCTAAACAGAGAGCACAAGTAGGGTGGTAGACAAAGATGAGGGAAGAGATATAAGGTAGTGCAGCACTGTGGAGAGCTTTGTTGGCGAGGAAAAGCAGTTTTGATTGGATTCTATACTGTATGGGCAACCAGTGCAATGACTGGCACAGGGCGGAGGCATCGGAGTAGGGGTTAGACACATAAGTGTTTCTGGCTGCTGCATTGAAAATAGATTGGAGAGTGGAGAGTCTGGTGAGTGGGAGGCCAATTAATAGTGAGTTACAATAATCGAGGCAGGAATGGATCAGGGCGACAATAAGAGTTTTTGTTGTTTTCAAAGTGAGAAAGGGACACATTCTTGAGATGATTTTAAGACGCAGGCGAAATAAGCGGGCAAGAGACTGAATATAGGGGGTGTAGGAGAGATCAGTGTCAAACATGACACTGAGACAGCAGGCGTGCTGCCTAGGAGTGATGATGGTGTCGCACACTGAGAGGGAGATCAGGTTTTGGTAGGTTAGTAGATGGAGAGAACACAAGAAGTTCAGTTTTCAAAAGATTCAGTTTTAGATAGAGAGCGGACATGATATTAAAGACGATGGACAGACAGTCACTGGTGTTCTGTAGAACAGCAGGGGTGATGTAGGGGGATGAAGTGTATAGTTGTGTGTCATCAGCAAAGAGATGGTACTGGAAACCAAATCTGCTGATGGTCTGTCCAATTGGGGCTATGTAGAGAGAGGAGAGGGCCTAGGACTGAACCATGAGGAACCCCAACAGCGAGAGGGAGAGAAGAAGTGGAGCCAGCGAATGAATACACTGAAAGAGCGAGAGAGTCAGAGAGATGTGAAGTAAACCAGGAGAGGGCAGTGCTCTTTAGGCCGATAGACTGAAGCAGAGTGAGTAGGGGATGATGGTCTACAGCAGGGACAAACTGTGGCTCTTCAGCTGTTGTAAAACTACAATTCCCACCATGCCCTGCTGTAGGCTGATAGCTGTAAGCAGTTATTGCATGCTGAGAGTTGTAGTTTTGCAACAGCTGGAGAGCCACAGTTTGCCCATCCCTGGTCTACAGTGTTGAAAAATGCAGAGAGGTCAAGGGGAATGAGCAGAGAGTAGTCACCGTTGTGTTTTGCTGTCAGGAGGTCATTTGTCTCTTTGGTGATGGCAGTTTCTGTCGAATGTAGGGTGCAGAAACCAGATTGTAATGGATCAAGGAGAGAGTGAGCAGAGAGAGCGTATGAGGCGAGAGTAGACTAAACGCTTCAGGAGCTTAGAGATGAAGGGAAAATTGGAGACTGGTCTGTAGTTAGTTGTGCAGGATGGGTCAAGAGATGTTTTTTCTTAAATAATGGAGTAACGATAGAGTGTTTGAAATAGGAGGGGAAGATACTAGAGATAGAGGTTGAAGATTTTTGTTAGGCGAGTGGTGACAGCCTAAGAGAGAGAAACTGGAGTAGGTGTGAGGGAATGGGGTCAGAAGTGCATGTGGTAGGACAAAAAGAACAGAGGAGCCTGGAGACTTTTTCTTCCATGACTGGGTCAAACGTGGACATTGAGCCGGAGGAGATGCGGGGGGAAGAGGATCAATAAAACTTAGGGGCTGTGAGCTGATTCCATGCCGGATGTTTTCTATTTTCTCTGTGAAGTAGGCAGCCAGGTCTTCAGCAGAGACGTCTGTGATGGGTGCCTGAACTTTAGGACTGAGGAGGGAGTGGAAAGTGTCAAAGAGTTTTTTTGGGTTGTTGGACAATGAGGAGATGAGGGTGCTGAAGTATGTCTTTTTGGCGAGGTGGAGGGCAAAGTTATAGGTTCTTAGCATGAATTTCTAATGGAGGAAGTTCTCTGGTGTATGAGTTTTTCTCCATATGTGCTCAGCACTCCTGGAGCAACCCTGGAGGGATCGAATTTGCGGTGTAAGCCAAGGCTGCTTTGGTCTATGTTTGGAGGTTCTGACAGTAGGGGGTGCTACTTTGTCCTTTTTACTTTGTCTGATCTGTCAGATCTAAACTACATTTATATTGACCATATGTTTGAGATATTCAGCATACATTTATGACATTTACATGCCAGATCTGCAGAGTAGGTCTTAAAATAGGTACTGTAGTTGGAAAATTGCTGCTAATGACACTTGAATGCCTAGGAAGGATAACAGAAGAATGACACAATAAAAGGTTCTAAGATATGATGATCCAGAATTATTTCATCAAGAACACAATTTATAGTTTATGAAAAAAAAAAACAGTCAGTGAGCTTTAAAGTTGCATATGTGCTAAATACAAATAGATGCATTTTCTATATAGTTGGCAGATTGGTTTTGCTATGAATTAAGACACATGAAAGACACTATTATACTTCTATTATGATATGAGATTTTCTTTCTATTTTCTCTGCAGGCAAGATCAGGATTTTTTCTGAATATCATAGGAGTTCTTGTTATCACATTGGCCATTAACAGCTGGGGATTTTATATGTTTGACCTGGGTACGTTTCCTACTTGGGCGAACTCCACAGGAAAGCCTTAGAGATTTTGTACTTGGAGAGAACGCATTCACAGAGATGCAGAAATGGACGTCTGTCTGGGGTTCTTTTTTGTTACTCAAGGATCCTGCTATTTTGTGAAATACCATCCAAATCGGGACTGCTCAGGACCTTGGACTGGAGTGGAAAGACACAAACTGCTGTGTCTAAAAACAAATTAGAAAAAGTCAAATGCCTTCCTCTGCAGAATTGTCCTCCCAAGGGCTCATGCACACGAACGTATGTTTTTTCCATTTCCGTTCCATTTTTTTGTGGACCGTATGCAGAACCATTCACTTCAATGGGTCCGCAAAAAAAAACTGAAGCATTCCGTTCCAGTATGTCCGTATTTCCGTTCCGCAAAAAAATAGAACATGTAGTGTTATTGGCCGCATTACGGACAAGGATAGTACAATTCTATGAAGGGCCAGCTGTTCTGTTCCGCAAATACGGAATGCACACGGATGTCATCCGTATTTTTTGCGGATCCATATTTTGCGGACCACAAAACACATAAGGTCGTGTGCATGAGCCCAAACTAAGTAGGTATTTGGGAATATAAAGAAACAGACTGCAGCTGCAGATTGTGCTAGCCGTGAAAGAAGCCATGTCTTACACCAGATACCACTATGAAGCGCTCTATAAGTGATATATTGTAACAACATTGTTTATGAACTTAACTTAAAATAAAATTGTACATTTTTACATCTCTTTTATTTTAGATTTAAAATAAACGCTGCCATTTTGCGTGTCATAACTGCGCTGTATTCCACGCGAATAGAGATGAATGATTCGATACTATATGAATCGAATTCATGACGAAGTTCCTTCCAAAAAGTGTTTCTTCCCGCATGAATCACTCAAAATGGTAGCCACCATTTTGCAGATCAGAAGACAGAGGACAGGGCAGTGTGTTATTAACCACCTCCCGTCACGCTAACGCCGAAAGGAGTGTGGGAGGTGGTTCTCTCAGGTCTCGATCATGCCTATCGACATCATCTCATGAGACCTGAGTTTTCATGTGAACGCGCGCTGACTTTTTTATGGTGCGGCATACACCAGCAGCGCAGCACATCCTGGACCTTCTACCAGCACTGCTGTATTCCCTGGTGAAGTGGCGAGCACCAAAAGGGCAGTTAAAGCTGGTATGGTGGCACGTGCACTAACTCCCCCGTCGCAGCCACCGCGTTCTCAGGCCCGTAGAGCCCTTAGTCTCCCAGAGGTGTTGGCAAAGCCTAATTGGCAATCCCCTGCTTCCGCCACACCCGTATTGCCCCCTTTCACCGCCCAGTCAGGAGTTCGCATGGAGACAGCTCATTTTGTATCGGCCCTTGAATTTTTTGAGCTATTCTTCACCGCGGATCTCTATGACTTAGTTGTGGCAGAAACCAACCGCTACGCCACAGACTATATTACCGCCAATCCGGAATGCTTCTTTGCCCAGCCTTTCCGGTGGAAACCAGTCACAGTTTCAGAGTTTAAAATTTTTTTGGGCCTTATCCTCAGCATGGGTCTAACTAAAAAAAATGTATTGCAGTCATATTGGTCTAAAGACCCAATACATTACATGTCCATGTTCTCTGCTGCAATGTCCAGGGCACGTTTTGAGGTCATCATGCGCTTTATGCATTTTGCTGACAATAAAACCTGTCATCCAAGAGGCCACCCTGCTTATGACTGGCTCCACAAAATTCAGCCCCTCATATACCATTTGTCATCCAGATTTGCAGATGCGTATGTCCCCAATCAGAACATCTGCATAAACGAGTCCCTAGTACATTTCATCGGGCGCCTTGGCATCAAACGGCACATTCCCAGCAAGCGCGCCCAGTACGGGGTCAAATTGTATAAGCTCCGTGAAAGGGCCACAGGCTATACATATCGTTTTAGGGTCTATGAGGGAAAAGACTCAAAACTGGAGCCGGTCGGATGCCCTGACTACCTGGGGAGCAGTGGCAAGATTGTCTGGGACTTGGTCGCCTTACTCCACAAGGGGTACCACTTATACGTGGACAATTTTTACACAAGTGTGGCCCTCTTTCGGCACTTACATCTAGTCGGAATTTAATGCTGTGGCACCGCGCGACCTAGTCACCGGGGCTTCCCCCAACAGCTCGTTAATAACCGACTTGCACGGGGGAGAGGGCTGCCTTGTGTAACCAAGAACTGCTCGCGGTGAAGTGGAGGGACAAGAGGGACGTTTACCTTCTGTCCACCATTCACGCAGACACGACTGTACAAATTGAACAGGCAACCAGTGTCATTGAAAAACCCCTCTCTGTTCACGACTATAACCTTCACATGGGAGGGGTGGACTTCAATGACCAGATGTTGGCTCCATATTTAGTATCCCGCCGCACCAGATGCTGGTATAAGAAGGTGTCTGTATATTTAATTCAACTGGCTGTATATAATAGTTTCGTTCTCTACAGTAAGGCTGGGAGAACGGGATCTTTCCTTAAATTCCAGGAAGAGATCATTTCGGAACTCCTGTATCCAGGAGGTTCTGTGCCCCAAGTCCCTGATATAGTGAGCCGGCTACATGAGAGACACTTCCCCAGTGTCTTTCCTGGTACCCCAACCCACCGTTCCCCAAGAAAAAGATGTTGTGTCTGTAGCAGGGCTGGAAGAAGGTGTGACACCACCGTCTTTTGTCCTGACTGTCCTGACCAGCCTGCCCTATGCATAGGGGAGTGTTTCCGCAAGTACCACACACAGGTACACTATTAGTGTAGGGATTGCGTGACACAGGACAGGCACACAGGGGTCCTAGGGCCCTTGCACACGAGCGTTGCTCACGCATCGTGATCGCAAAGGAGCTCCCGGCCTGACTTCTCCCGCACAGACGGGGTCGCATAGCATTATATTGATTTATGATGCTAAGTAACCCTTACAGTTCTGGAATGCATTGGATAGCACTGGCATACTGCTGCCAGTGCTATCCAATGCATTTCAGAACTGTAAGGCTTACACAGCATCATAAATCAATATGATGCTATGCGACCCCGCCTGTGCAGGAGAAGTCAGGCCGGGAGCTCCTTTGCGATCACGATGCGTGAGCAACGCTCGTGTGCAAGGGCCCTTTCACACAGAGCTGCCACAAACCTCTACTTTCACCTGGGACAAAGTGCATAAATGTACTTCGCCACATCTATGGGCGATTTGCGCTTTGCACATTGTCCCATGGGGAAGGCCTCATGCACACGGCCGTGCACGGACCGTGGTATTCCGGCCTGGCATCCATCTGACAGCAGGAGCTCACGGCGTCATAGCAACCAAAGTGTTCCACGGCCGTGTGCATGAGGCCTTAAGGTAACCCCCCACCCCCCCCCAAAAAAAAAAAAATCACAGTAAGCAAAAAAAGTTCAAGTTTTGTTTCAAGTGTTCAATAAAGTTAATGTTCTGTTTCTAATATTATATAAAATTAATGTTAATAAATTTATAGCGTTGCTGCCTGTTTTTTTTTTCTTCGTTTTTTTTACCTTCTAGGTGGACCAAGCGATCAACCAGCTGCAGCACTGATGTGCATTCTGAGAGAAGCATTGCGCTGCTGTCAGTTTACATGTGAAGTCGGTGTATGCAGCGCTGCAGGACGAGATTTCTTCTCTGCAGTAGGAAACAGGTCGAACTGGATGGACAAATGTCTTTTTTCGGCCTTATATACTATGTTACTATGTTACTATGTAGGACAGGTACGTTTGCCCAGGCATATGAGCTGAGGAGAGGTGTTGGAGTTCATATGCTTTGGCAAACACTTTGTATCAAAAATCTGGCAAAGATGTCTTCCTCCACAACGATCGATTGATCGATGTGAATGGAGAAATCACGTTTGCCAGGACATAGGAGCTGAAGTGGGTATGGATGTTTGGGCGGAGCCCCTATGTCCTGGCAATCGCCAGGCCCCTCTTTTTTTTCTTGCATATTTTTTGGCAGAGATTTTTTCATCCACATCGATCAATGCGAATGAAGAAATCTGTGCCGTTCATTTTTTCTTTCAGCCCAGAGGCTGAACGGAAAAAAAATCTCATTACCCGTATGCTCAATATACTGTAAGGAGAATAGCAGAAACTCCTAATGCTGGCCATACAGGTAATGATTGCGGAGACCCTCAAATGCCAGGGCAGTACAAAAACCTCACATGTGACCCCATTTTGGAAAGAAGACACCCCAAGGTATTCGCTGAGGGGCATATTGAGTCCATGAAAGATTGAACTTTTTGTCACAAGTTAGCGGAAAGGGAGACTTTGTGAGATAAAAAAAAAAAAAGGGAAAAGCCAATTTTCCCCACTTAAGGGGAAAAAAATTCCTTCCCGACTCCAATCAGGCAATCAGAATAACTCCCTGGATCAACGACCCATCTTTAGTAGCTATAACCTGTAATATTATTAGGCCCCTTTCACACGGGCGTGATTTCCGCATGGGTGCAATGGGGCGTAGCTAAAGGCTCATGGGCCCTGGTGCAAGAGTTCAGCTTGGGCCCCCCTTCCCTCAGTGCTTTGTGTGTCTTCTTATGCGGCACAAGTGTCTTTGGGCCCCTTCAGGCTCCTGGGCCCGGTAGCGACTGCTACCTCTGCACCCCCTATAGCTACGCCCCTGCTTAAGGTGAACGCATTGCACCCGCACTGAATCCGGACACATTCATTTCAATGGGGCTGTGTACATGAACGGTGATTTTCCCACATCACTTTTGCGTTGCGTGAAAATTGCAGCATGTTCTATATTCTGTGTTTTTCACGCAACGCAGGCCCCATAGAAGTGAATGGGGCTGCGGGAAAATCGCAAGCATCCGCAAGCAAGTGGTTGCTAGGAGACGATCGGGATGGGGACCCGATCTTTATTATTTTCCCTTATAACATGGTTATAGGGGAAAATAATAGCATTCTAAATACAAAATGCAAAGTAAAATGGGTGATTGAGTGTTAAAAAAAAAAAAAAAAAGTAACATCCCCTTTAATTGAGTGCGTAGCTGCCGGCCTCCTGTTCTGTCTTTAGCTGGGTGGTAAAGGACCTTCTGTGACGTCACTGGGTCACATGGTCCAATCAAATGCTTCCATCACCATTGTGATGGAAGCATGTGATTGGAACATGTGACCCAGTGACGTCACGGAAGGTCCTTTACCCCCCAGCTGAACACAGAACAGGAGACCGGCAGATACGCGCTCAATTGGAGGGGGTGAGTTACTTTATTTTTTTATTTTTAACCCTCAATCACCCATTTTACTTTGCATTCTGTATCTAGAATGCTATTATTTTCCTTTATAACTATGTTATAAGGGAAAATAATAAAATATACAGAATACTCAACCTGAAACCGGACTTCAATTATGAAGTCCGGCTTTGGGTCTGGGTACAAAACATGCTGATTTTTCTCACGCGTGTGCAAAACGCATTACAACAGCGCATTTTCCCGCAACGCACCCGCCTCTTATCCGGGCATCAAACATGATGCCCGAGTGAAAGAGGCCTTACACTCCAGAAATACATCCAGGCCCATTTTGAACTCTTTTAGGGAATTCACCATCACCACCTCCTCAGGCAGACAGTTCCATAGTCTCACTGCTCTTACCGTAAAGAATCCTCTTCTATGTTTGTGTACAAACCTTCTTTCCTCCAGATGCAGAGGATGTCCCCTCGTCACAGTCACAGTCCTGGGGATAAATAGATGATGGGAGAGATCTCTGTACTGACCCCTGATATATTTATACATAGTTATTAGATCTCCCCTCAGTCGTCTTTTTTCTAAAGTGAATAACCCTAATTTTGATAACCTTTCAGGGTACTGTAGTCTCCCCATTCCAGTTTTTACTTTAGTTGCCCTCCTCTGAACCCTTTTCAGCTCTGCAATGTCTGCCTTGTTCACAGGAGCCCAGAACTGTACACAGTACTCTATGTGTGGTCTGACTAGCGATTTGTAAAGTGGCAGGACTATGTTCTCATCACAGGCATCTTTGCCCCTTTTGATGCAACCCATTATCTTATTGGCCTTGGCAGCAGCTGCCTGACACTGGTTTTTTACAGTTTAGTTTGCTGTTCACTAAAATTCCTGGGTCCTTTTCCATGTCAGTGTTACCGAGTGTTTTACCATGTAGTACAGTATGTACGGGTGACTTGCATTATTCCTTCCCATGTGCATAACCTTACATTTGTCAGTGTTAAACCTCATCCCTGCCACATCTCTGCCCTCCACTCGATCCAGGTATATCTGTAGCAGTATACTGTCTTCTTCCATGTTAATTACTTTACACAATTTAGTGTCATCTGCAAAAAATTATATTTTACTGTGCAAGCCTTCTACAAGATCATTAATAAATATATTGAAGAGGAAAGGGCCCAATACTGACCCCTGAGGTAGCCCACTAGTGACAGTGACCCAATCTGAGTGTGTACTGTTAATAACCACCCTCTGTTTTCTATTACTGAGCCAGTTACTTACCCACATACAGACATTTTCTCCTTTATGAGATATTCAGGTTTCAGTTTCAGTCTATATCTGGGTGGGTAGTTGAATTCCCCCATAATAGCAACCTCATTATGATAGCCGCCTCGTGTATCTCGTTTAGTAGTAGATTTTCTGCGGACTCTGGTATATTAGGTGGTTTATAATAAACTCCTATTAGTAATTTATTATTGTTTTTGGCTCCATGTATCTCTACCCACAGTGACTCCATATGTTCATGTCCCTCACTTATATCTTCTCGGACTGTGGGCTTTAGATAGGACTTCACATAGAGGCAGACCCCTGCACCTCTCTGGTTTTGACGATCCTTTCTAAACCGATTGTAACCTTTTATATTAACTGCCCAGTCATAGCTATCATCCAGCCATGTCTTAGTTATTCCCACTATGTCATAGTCCTCCTCACACATCACTAATTCCAGTTCACCAGTCTTGTTAGTCAGGCTTCTGGCATTAGTATAGATACAATTAAGAGGTTTATGTACGGTATATTTTTTACCCTACACCTTTCCTTCTGAACTGTTCTAGTTCCTCCTTACATTCTTCCCCCAGTCCAACTACCTCGCCCCCGGTCTCTATCTGCACTATCTTCCTCTCCTATAACGTAATTAACCTCCCCCCCCCCAGTCCCTAGTTTAAGCACTCCTCCAACCTTCTAGCCATCTTCTTCCCCAACACAGATGCCCCTTCCTCATTGAGGTCCAGTTCTTGAGCCACTTAAACCTCTCTAATCTCCCGCTGCCTGTCTTGTGTGGCTTGTGGTACAGGTAGTATTTCGGAAAACACTACCTTTGAGGTCCTTGTCCTAAGCTTGTGACCTAAATCCCTAAAATCATTTTTAAGGACTAGTGATGAGCGGCATAGGCAATATTCGAATTAGCGATATTTTGTGAATTTTTGGCCAAATATTCGCCATAAATTCGCAAATTCGAGAATTCGGGATCTCCAGTCATTATATACTTGATTGCGAAAATTGGCAATGTAATGTATTTGCAATAAAAATTCGCGATTAGACTATTCACAATCAACACTAAGGGGTAGGCAACTTTCCTATTGGTTGCTAGGGATGTTGCTAAGTGCCGATATTCACGATAAATTTGTGATAAATTCCCAATTAGAATATTCGCGATCAACACTATTCGCGAGGGCGAATATATAGCACTATATTCTAAATATTCGCAAATTCTCAAAGTGGCGATATTTGCGATTAAAATTCGCGATTCGAATATTCACGCTCAACACTATTAAGGATGCTCCACCTACCTCTAACTTTGTCATTAGTTCCGATATGGATCATGGCTGCTGGCTCTTCTCCAGCCCCTCCCAGTAAACTGTCAACCCGATCCGTGATGCGTCAGGAAGACAACACACCATTCGATGATTCCGGTCTTTGTGACAGATCGCCCTATCTGTACCACTAATAATTGAGTCTCCCACTGCCAGCACCTGTCTGGCCTGCCCTGCTCTCCAGGTTTCTTGCTTACTGGAGCTGACATTCCCCTGACTGGCAGAGGAAGTGTCCAGCTGCAGCGGTGCTGTCCCTGAACTGTCATTCCCCTCATCTGCCAACCTTGCAAACTTGTTGGGGTGTTTCAGATCAGGGCTAGCCTCCCTGGCACTCTTCCCTCTACCCCGCTTTCTAACTGTTATCCAGCTAGCTACCTCACTTTCCTGAGCCTCCTCGCTACCACCCTCCCCCACATCTACCCCATAGAGTGCTTGCTCAGATTAGACCCTCAAAAGTCGAAATCCAGTAGTGGGACTAAAATAAAACGAAAAAAAAAAGGGTTTTATAAAAATTTAAGTGTAAGTGAAAGACTTTGAAGGCCCTTTTCAGATGGTCAGTATTTTGTCAGTATTTTGCATCAGTGTTTGATCAGCATTTGTAAGCCAAAAATTAGGCTACTTTTAAATCTGGTTTTTGCTGTACGGTTTTGAGATCCAGCAGGGGATTTTAAAACTGCAGCAAAACGCATCTGTTCTAATAATATAACCGGCTGCATCCGTTCAGAACGGATCCAGTTGTATAATATCAAAAATTAACAAGCAGGAGTATAAGCCAAAAGCAGGAGAGGGTCCAAAACACAGAAGAGATGCATATATTTCCATTACATTTTATCTCTGTTTTGGACCCACTCTTAATGCTACTTTCACATCAGCGTTGTGTTGTTCGGTTTTGAGATCCGGCACCGGCTCTCAAAACTGCAGCACAACCGGAACAAAGTGCACCAGAATGCATTCCGTCCAGGTTTGTTTCGTTCCCACGCCGGACACAAAACTGATGCAAGCAGAATTTTTATATGCGGCATGGGAAAACCGAACAAGCCGGTGTTCCATGAAATTATGGTTCCTGTTAAAATCTGGTACCCTCGTCACTTCCGGTAATGACGTAGCCGCATGGGAAGCTTGAAAAGGAGGTGTGATCTGAGATCTCGGCACCTGATTGGCTGAAAAGAAGGTGTCCACAACCAACCTGAGCACCGTAATTTTACATCCAGCGCCTGTGAATGCGCGGAGGGAGGGAGGGTACCTTCGATTTACGGGCCACCGCGCATGCGTGAACCAGATTGCCTTGTGAACGCGCGGAGGGAAGGAGGGAGGGAGTTTGCCTTTGATTTACGGGCCACCGCGCATGCGTGAACCAGATTGCCTTGTGAAGCAGACAGGGTACCGAAATATTACAGCTCACGCCTGTGAAGGAGCGGAGGGAGGGGAGGGAGGTGGCCGGATCTGGCACTAAAACCATTGTAAGTCAATGGGCGCTGGATCCGTTTTTTTCATATCAATAAAAATCTGATCCTGCACTATTTACTTGCATGGTTTTTTGGTGCTGGATCCAGCTTGTTTGGATGCCCAGGCCGCATACAAAAACGCTTCCTTTTAGCATGGGAATGAAACAAACCTGAACAGAATGTATTCTGGTGTACTCCATTCCGGTTTGTTCAGTTTTGTCCCAATTGACAATAAATGGGGACAAAACTGAAGCATTGTACTATGGTTTTGAGAACTTCTGCTGGAAAGTAGCCTTAGGAGAGGGTCCAAAACAGAGATAAAATGTAATGGAAATATTTGCCTCTCTTCTGTGCTTTGGACCCACTCCTGCTTTTGGCTTATAAGTACTGATCATATATTGACCAAGTACTGACTGTGTCAAAGAGGCCTCACAGATGCTCAAAATACAGGATCTTTTTTTATTTCTTCCTGTTCTTCTGACGGATAAGAGGAACGGAAAAATAAACAGTGATGTCAACATGGCCAAACAGGGACAATAGGGGCCACATAAAAGAGTGGGGATGGAATCCAACAGCAGTGGCAGTAACAGTGACAATAATGGCCCCATGACAGAGTGTGGGTGTGTGGGGTCGGGGCAGCAACAGTGACATAAGTCTCCCCATGACAGAGTGGGGGGAGGGGCAGCAGCAGTGACAGTAGTCACCCCATGACAGATCAGGCAAACTGTATGCAAACGCATGTCATTTTTTCTGACCTATCAGGCCTTTTTCAGACTGCCGTTCAGTGACTGAACTGGAGACATCCTGATGCATACTGAATGGATTTCTCTCTATTCAGAATGCATTAGGATATAACTGAAACATTTTTTTCCGAGGACGGAACTCAATGCTGGAAAAGTTTAACGCTAGTGTGAAAGTACCCTTAGGTTCCCACCCAGTAAGACAATATGATTAACAACTCCAGAAATATTACAATTCATCGTAGCTTAATAAAACATACCTATGTTTATAGAATCTGCGGCTGGTGTTACCTTTCGGCCAATAGCTGCCTTTATCAAACTGGTCCCGCTGAGGAAAAAGGGGTAGATAGATGTAGAAATTCTGCGCTCACAAAGGGAATGTGCAATTGTGATATTTCTGGAGTTCTTCATCATATCATCTTTATGAAGGTTAGTTTCTCAACATTTAGGGAGGACAGGCGAGTTCTCTTAGCGGTAATTATGCCCCTCACTGCACTGATGCCCCACTACACCCACTCTGATGCCACACTACCGGCTGGGGAGGAAAGCATGCCCATGGTGAACTCAGCCACACTTCAAGTTTGCATGCCCAGTAGTCCAGGGGATCTTGGATCATGGGTGACAGGGTTCAGTCCAAGTATGCCATCACCTGCTGGTTGAGGTTCTGCAGCATGTCCTGCTTCTGCTGTTGGGTGGTTTCTTTTGTAGGCAGCTGAAGAAAACTGCTCATCATAGATTTCAGACAGAAGATGCGGCATATGGAGCTGGTGCTCCTCCTGCCCCCCACCCCACCAGTCATGGCAGTGGAGCATGAGTGAAAAAGATCACCCCGGTCAGACCTTCCTGAGGATGTGCAATGGCATTTGAGGAGACTTACTGTAGGAGACTTACTGTATACCTCTGGAATAAAAGAGAAATACCATACCAATGCCTGAGAAAGTGGTCCCACATGGAAAGTCAGCAATCGCCTGAACATCAAGGCATATATAAACACTTGATCCTGGAGAGATAAACGCAAGAAACCCTTTAATCTTTACCAATGCCACTAACGTGGTATCATGGTGAACTGATGAAATGACGAGTCGAATACGTATGCGTAAAAAACGTGCGTCAAGCGTAACCCTATTGCTGGAGACGGCAACTCGTGGCAGGGCCTGTGCAGTCACTGTACTCTTACACCAGCCCTGCCGCTCACAGCCCTATATTATCTAAAGAGTATTCCTTAACTGGCAGTAACTTGAACTTTAAATCAGCGCTATGATCTTCATTACCTTACAATGAAGCTCCGATGACAGGCAGAGCGGACAGCGGCGTAATTTCACTCACTCATGTGACGCGCCTGCTCCTGCTTCATTCATAAAGTGGGAGGAGCAGGTGCGTCACATGAGTGAGTGATGTTACGCCGCTGTCCGCTCTGCCTGTTACCGGAGCTTCATTGTAAGGTAATAAAGATCATATCGCTGATTTAAAGTTCAAGTTACTGCCAGTTAACGAATACTCTTTAGATATTATACTGCTGTGAGCGGTAGGGCCGGTGTAAGAGTACAGTGACTGCCCCGGCCCTGCCGTGAGTTGCCCCCTCCAGCCCTCCAGCCAAATGGCAGCATTCGCCCCGTAAGGCGCACTGCCATTTTCCCCCCACTTTTGGGGGGGGGGGAGTGCATCTTATGGGGCGAAAAATACGGTAGCCTAAAACATATTGATTCCAATTTACCACAAATGTGAAATGCAATGTGTCATGAAAAATCAGTCTCAGAATAGCTTGCATAAATAAAAGCATTCCAAAGTTATAACCACGTAAATTGACACGTCAGATTTGCTAAATTAGGCTGCATCAGGAAGGTGAAAAGTAAAAAAGTAAGTAAGGAGTACAGTGCTGTGCAAAACTTTTAGGCAGAGGGGAAAAAAAATATTTATCAATTAGCAACATGCAAAATTAAAGAACAAAAGAGAGATCTCAAATAAATCAATATCTGATGTGACCACTAGTGATGAGCGAGCACCAAAGTGTACGGGTACTCGGTCCAAACACATAACGATATCCGTGCGCTCGGCCGGGCACCCGAGTATAATGGAAGTCAATGGGAGACAACCAGGCACCCCCTGCTCGGATGAGGGGAGGTTGCCTGGTCCATTGGAAAAGGTCAGAAAGTGACAGAAACACCACCAAAATGGATCTGAAACAGTATGGGGACCATGTCTGGGGGCATCTTGGACTCCAATGTCGCTGCTGGGAACCATATTGTCCCAGTTGTCCGCCACTTTTACATAGCGACAAAATCACAACCCCCCAAATAAAAAATAAGACATTTTTAGAGGTAAAATTGTTAGGAAACATTCTTTCCTGGATATTCAATTATATATACAGTGAAAATGCTACCAAGAATTACAAGGAAAAAGCACTCAGATACAGCCTGTATATCACATAAAGGAGGGCCTTATTCACATGGTGCTACAATTGTTCAGGTACACTGCTGCACTCATAAAGCCTATGCACTAAGTGAAAGGGCTGCCAAAAATTACAAGGAACCGGCACTCTAAGGCCCTATTCACACATCCGCAATGTAGTCCGCATGTATTCCGCAATTTTGCGGAATACATGCGGACCCATTGACTGTGAATGGGGCCGGGAACGATACGGAGAGCACACACTGTGCTCTCCGCATCCGATTTTGCGGAGCGCGCCGCCGATCTTCCGGTCCGCGGCTCCGCAAAAAAATAGAGCATGTCCTATTCTTGTCCGCAATTGATGACAAGAAGAGGCATTTTCTATGGAGTTCGGGCAATGTGCGGTCCGCAAAAATGCGGAATGCACATTGCCGGTGTGTCCGTGTTTTGCGGATCCGCGGCTCCGTGGATCCGCAAAACACTTGCGGATGTGTGAATTAGGCCTAATACACACTTTATTACACATAAAGGAGGGCATCATACACACCCTTGAAAAATTATCATTGATGGCCTACTGGTGACCCTCAAAAACATTTGGAGCAAGGGCGTGCTGGATACCTTCTAAGATATTATAGTTGAGGGCCTGAAGGTGAGTTGACCGAATAAAAAATTGTAGTGAGAGCCTGAAGGTGAGCGAACCCCATAAAACATTGCAGTGATGGCCTACAGGTGAGCAGATCATATAAAACATTAGAGGTGAGGGTCTGAAGCCTAGCGAACCCCATAAATCATTGCAGTGATGGCCTACAGATGAACAGACGGTATAAAGCATTGAAGGTGAGGGCCTGAAGCCTAGAGAACCCCATAAAACATTGCAGTGATGGGCTACAGGTGAGCAGACCTTATAAAGCATTGGAAGTGAGGGCCTGAAGCCTAGTGAACCCCATAAAATATTGCAGTGATGGGCTACAGGTGAGCAGACCGTATAAAGCATTGGAAGTGAGGGCCTGAAGCCTAGAGAACCCCATTAAACATGGCAGTGATGGGCTACAGGTGAGCAGACGGTATAAAGCATTGGAGGTGAGGGCCTGAAGCCAAGCTAACCCCATAAATCATTGCAGTGATGGCCTACAGGTGAGCAGACGGTATAAAGCATTGGAGGTGAGGGCCTTAAGCCAAGCTAACCCCATAAATCATTGCAGTGATGGCCTACAGGTGAGCAGACGGTATAAAGCATTGGAGGTGAGGGCCTGAAGCCTAGCGAACCCCATAAAATATTGCAGTGATGTACTACAGGTGAGCAGACGGTATAAAGCATTGGAGGTGAGGGCCTGAAGCCTAGCAAACCCCATAAATCATTGCAGTGATGGCCCTCAGGTGAACAGACAGTATAAAGCATTGGAGGTGAGGGCCTGAAGCCTATAGACCCCCATAAAACATTGCAGTGATGGGCTACAGGTGAGCAGACGGTATAAAGCATTGGAGGTGAGGGCCTGAAGCCTAGCGAACCCCATAAATCATTGCAATGATGGCCTACAGGGGAGCAGACGGTATAAAGCATTGGAGGTGAGGGCCTGAAGCCTAGAGAACCCCATAAATCATTGCAGTGATGGGCTACAGGTGAGCAGATGGTATTGAGGGTGAGGGCCTGAAGCCTAGTGAACCCCATAAATCATTGCAGTAATGGCCTAGAGGGGAGCAGATGGTATAAAGCATTAGAGGTGAGGGCCTGAAGCCTAGAAAACCCCATAAATCATTGCAGTGATGGGCTACAGGTGAGCAGATGGTATTGAGGGTGAGGGCCTGAAGCCTAGTGAACCCCATAAAATATTGCAGTGATAGGCTACAGGTGAGCAAACCTTATAAAGCATTGGAGGTGAGGGCCTGAAGCCTAGCAAACCCCATAAATCTTTGCAGTGATGGCATACAGGTGAGCAGATGGTATAAGGCTGGGAACACACCTAAGCGTTTCTGAATCGCGCGTTTTTGGATGTGCGTTTTTGTAACTAAGAAACGCGCGTCATACGCGCGATTGAGTGACTCTCCCCTATGGCATCAAACGCGCTGTAAAACGCCCAAATGTGAACCATGCCCATAGGGAAGCATGACTTTTCACATGTTGTGCGTTTTACAGCGCGTTTGAACGCGCTGTAAAACGCTTATGTGTGTACCTAGGGTAAAGCATTGGAGGTGCGGATGAGAAAACAAGATTCAAAACATATACCCTTTTTTGTGGTGAAAGGGGAAAAAAATCTGATTCTTGTGGATTGAGTACATTATAAAGCATACATTTAAATTGCGATTTTGTTCCTCATTAGCTCAGCTTTCCTCTGATGGAGTAGAGAAGTTAGGGGTAATCCAGGCCTTGTTCATTTTTATCTGAGTCAACCTGTCAGCATTGTCAGTGGACAAGTGGATACGCTTATCTGTTATAATGCCACCAGCAGCACTAAATTCACGCTCACACACCAGCACTTGTCCATGTGTTTGTGGTGAGGTGGACTTTCCCAGTAAGTGCGTTGGTCAGGGCACGGGTGCTGTTCTGGGACACATGCTGGTGTAAGACGGCATGGCACGCCATTAAAAATAGTGGCGGCTGGGGACTGCGTAATGAGGGACGGCCGCCGACATCAGGCTGCGGAAGGCCTCAGTGTCCACAAGCCTAAATGGCAAGATTTCAAGGGCCAGTAATTTCAAAAGTTGCACATTTAGTGATATGGCCTGTGGGTGGGTGGGTGGGTGGGTATTTGCGCTTGCTTTCAAATGCCTGTGTTATCGACATTTGGACGCTGCTCTGGGACAGGGAAGTGGATGTTGTTGCTGACGGTTCATGCGCAGGTCCAGGTGCAGGGCGAGGGGCATCCGGGCCTGCGCCTTTGACAGGAGATTGGCCAGCAGTGCGTAACACAGGGGAAGTGGAGGCAGTGGTAGGACCCTTAGACGCAGAGTGTGGACCCAGGCGTTCGGCCAACTTATTGGGGTGCCTGGATGCCATGTGGCGGATCATGCTGGTGGTGGTGAGGTTGATAGTGTTCACTCCCTGACTCATTTTGGTACGGCACAGGTTGCAAACTACCACTCTTTTGTCGTCTGCGCTTTCCTCAAAAAAACGCCATACTGCGGAACACCTACCCCTTGGCAAGGTAGATTTACGCATGGGGGTGCTCGGTGTAACGGTTGCAGGCCTGTTTGGTGTGGGCCGACGTCTCCCTTTTGCCACCCACTGCCTCTTCCAGACTGTTGCAGTGCTACGGATCACTCCCCCTCTGTACTGCTGTCCTCACTCGGCTTTTCACCTAACCATGTTGGGTCAGTGACCTCATCGTCCAACACCTCTTCTTCCACTTCCTCCCTCTGCTTAACCTCCTGACTTGACCTAACCACCACCTCAGTGATTGGCAACTGTGTCTCATCATCATCCACCTCATGAACGAATGATCGGGGTTCACCATCGTCATCTTGAGACTGTGAAGGCTCAAGAGGTTGGGAATCAGGACACAATATCTCAGGTACCTCTTCAAGCGTGCTTGGCGAGAGAGCCAAACCAAGTACTGGCAATGAAAAGAGGTCATGTGAATATCTGAGTGTTGGATCACTTGTTTGCCCAGACGTGACATTGTGGGAGGAAGGAGGATCAGAGTGAGGATTCGGTTGACTAGACTCTTGGCTACAGAGACTGGACTTCATGGAAGAGAGGGTTGTGCTTAACTGACTGAAAGCATTATCTTCTGCAATCCAACCTACCACCTGTTCGCACTTGGACAGTGTTGTCCTGCGCCGCCCAGCTAAGTTGGACATGAAGCTGGGTAAGGTGGATTTTTTTGTTTTTTTCTAATGCACTGGCAGCAGGCACAGTTTAATTGCTCCCAGGGCCACGGCCTCTGCTTGCACCATCAGGATCACGCCAAGTGCCACGGCCTCTGCTTGCATAATCAGCATCACGCCCACTTCCCCCTCCCTTTGTGTTAGCCTTCTTCATATTAATGGTTTTGTCTGTAGATGTGGCGCAGATTGTTTTACTGTCCGCTAAAAACACAGTTTTCTGATGCAGGACATTACTGGATATAGAAAAATACAGATTTACAGCACTACACTAGCCCAGAGATAATGTTATTTTCAATTTTTACAATTTTTCACCACCACACTAGGCCACAGATAATGTAAATTTTAGAGTACACACTGTATTTGCTTTCTGTAGTGGACAGGAGACAAAGAAATACAATTTTTTGGCACCACACTAGCCCAGAGATAATGTAATTTTTACAGTACACACTGTATTTGCTTTCTGTAATGTACAGAAGACAGAGAAATACAATTTTTGGCACCACACTAGGCCACAGATAATGTAATTTTTACAGTACACACTGTATTTGCTTTCTGTAATGTACAGAAGACAGAGAAATACAATTTTTTGGCACCACACTAGGCACGGATAATGTAGTTTTTACAGTAAACACTGTATTTGCTTTCTGTAATGTACAGGAGACAGAGAAATACAATTTTCACCACCACACTAGGCCACAGAAAATGTAATTTTTACAGTACACACTGTATATTCTTTCTGTAATGTACAGGAGACTGAGAAATACAATTTGTTGGCACCACTCTAGCCCAGAGATAATGTAATTTTTACAGTACACACTATATTTGCTTTCTGTAATGTACAGGAGACAGAGAAATACAATTTTCCGGCACCCCACTAGCCCAGAGATAATGTAATTTTTACAGTGCACACTGTATTTGCTTTCTGTAATTTACAGGAGACAGAGAAATACAATTTTTCACCACCACACTAGACCACAGATTATGTAATTTTTACAGTACACACTGTATTTGCTTTCTGTAATGTACAGGAGACAGAGAAATACAATTTTTCACCACCACACTAGGCCACAGATAATGTAATTTTTACGGTGCACACTGTATTTGCTTTCTGTAATGTACAGGAGACAGAAATACAATTTTTCGGCACCCCACTAGCCCAGAGATAATGTAATTTTTACAGTACACACTGTATTTGCTTTCTGTAATGTACAGGAGACAGAAATACAATTGTTTGGCACTACACTAGGACAGAGATAATGTAATTTTTACTGTACACACTGTATTTGCTAGCTGTAATGAACAGGGGAAATGGAAATACAATTTTTCACCACTACACTAGGCCAGAGATAATGTAATTTTGACAATACACACTTTATTCGGATGTAGTTCTATATTGGATACAGATTTGTCCCAAATAAAATGTATTCTCTGCTGGAATACTGTATATACGGTTGCGGCCTAAACGCACGCACAGATGTGCCCAAAACTTGTTAACTATTGCCAAAATATAAATTACTGTCTGCTGGAGTAATTAATATAACGGTTGCGGATTGAATGCACACACAGATGTGGTACAAGTTAGGTTAATTTCTCCGAAACAAATAATTTCTCTGATGGTAAAGTGTATATCTCGGTAGCAGGAACACTGTAGTGAATAAGCCCCTTTTAATAATGTTTGCCCAACACACTGATTTATAGTAGTGCAGTGTATATCTCAGTACCAAGCACACTGTAGTGAATAAGTCCCTTTTAATCATCTCTGCCCAACTCACTGCTTTATGATGGTGCAGTGTATATCTCAGTACCAAGGAACACTGTAGTGAATAAGCCCCTTTTAATATTGTCTGCCCAACACACTGCTTTATGATGGTGCAGTGTATATCTCCGTACCAAGTACAGTTCTCCAGTCCTTCAGCGAACAAACTTCCTTTTGTGACTGCCAAATATTTCAAATTTTAACTCACTGGTCCAGAGCATCTGCAGTCATTTTTCTGCACTCTAGTTCTTTTGTTTTCACGCATACAGTAGTTGAATCACTTGGCCTTGTTTCCACGTCAAATGTATGGATTTTTTACTGCAATTCTTTAACTAAGACAACTTCTGGCCAGACCTCTCTGAACAGTAGATCGGGTACCTGGTTCCCACTCTTTGCCCAAGGACTGGAGATGGCAAATTGAGTTGGGGATTCGGTCAGGATTAATGGTGTTCTCAATGCATTGAAATACAGGGAGATACTTATGCATCATGCAGGCGTGTAAGTGTTGTCAATGGGGAGACGGGGGCATTAAAATTTGCTAGCATTGTCAAGCACGGCAATGCATGTAGAAATCTTAAATTCCCAAAACCCTAGGTAAATCACAATATACTGTATGTCACTGTCAGACAGAAAAAGAGTCTTGATTGCCAAAGGAACTGCCAAAGAAGTGAGGTCCTGTGAAGACCTTACATTACAACAAGGGCCTTACATTACAACAAGTGATTTACTAACATGTTCTCATACAATACATTCCCTTGACAAAGTTTCTTTCCTAGCAAAGATTTTTTTTAAGTAACTCCAAAACATCACCAGCAGGAGGGGCTGTTACAGCACAATCAGCACTGGTAATGCTCATCCTAGCCAGTTGTACCAGTATTACAATACTTTAACTACAGAAGAGTAATACTGAGAAAATTCGGCTGAATGAATTGGCACATAAAATTATTTCATAATATCATATAATGTTTCTTAATTGAACCTTAGGGCACAGTGATTAGTGCATTTGTCCTATTGCACAGATCCAATTGAAATAATCACTTTACCCAATAAACGTTACAAATTCAGTTTCGGTCCAACTCATAATTCTTGTTCCTGTTCATATCAAAGTTTACAGATCAGTTAATAACTTATTTATCAGGTAATTTATCTTTTGGTTCCCATCCTCGAAATATGAACATCGTGTGAGATTTATTAAGGATTCTGAGAAATTGCACAGTAGTATGTGCAGATCCCCTAACAACAAACAATCCCTATGAGAAATACTCGCCGTATTATTGCGTTAGTACTGTATTGTACTGTACAGTGAGTTGTTGACATAGAGTAACAGCTTGAAAAAGACTGTTTGTAATCAAAATGTTGCATTTGACTTAATAAACCATCACTAAAGGAAGACACTGAATACTGCAATTTTCTTGATTACAATACTTGTGGGGGCCTTCGGGCTGGGGCCCAACAATGCTTGTACTTCTACCTATTGGATCTTCTTATAAACCCCCCAAAAATTGTAGTACTGCTGATATATTCAATTCCTGTTGAATGTTGATACAACATCTATAGTACCTGCTGCTGTTCCACAAAACACCCCTAAGCTAAAACCTATATGGTAGACATCTTTAAATAAGGATTTAAAACACAAAGATGCAGCAACACCCTACGGGCACTTAGGGAACTAGCTTGTACAAGGCTGTTTTCGATTAGTGTAGAGCATATTTGCCAACTCTCTCAGTGAGACCTCCTTGGCTCCCGGGAGAGTTGACAAATCTTCCCGATGCTGGAAAAGTCTCCCAGCATTTCCCGGGGAGCTGCCCTATTTGTGTGTGGTGCCGGGATTTGCATAATCAGAAGCAGTCTAAACACACGATGAAGGAGCAGAGCAGTGTCAGCAAAGGGTTGGGGTCTATGGCAAAAGGGATGTCAGCAGAGACTCAGCTGTAAAGGCACAGGGTTTAATCTTAAATTCAGTCTGGTATGTGAAAAATCATGGAGCAACTGGTTGAAAAAATTCCAGGGCTACGTGTGGTGCACCGCAACCCCTCCCCTTGGATCGTTGATCTGCAAAGTTGGCAAGTACAGTGAAAAATAAAGTTGAACCAGGTAGTCTGAACTAATAATTGGCACAGCAGAAATCCAGACCTTCTGATGCTTAGATTGGCTGAGTGCACAGATGGAGTGGGAAACCATGAACACTGCACATGCATCAAGCACCATCCACACTAGCATCACTACCTTCTCCACCAGCCTGGGCATCACAAGGCTCCATTAGAAAAAAAACTTGAGAAGGCCTGCCCTAAACCATCGCAGGATATTAGCTATTCATCCCCTAAACCAACTTACACTATCCTATGCAAAAACATATCATGTACTGATTAATTACAAGGGGTGTTCAAAAAGCTATCTATGTAAATATGAAAACTTAATTTACTGAGAAAACTGAACTTACTGCTTTTCAATTTAATCCCCCTTGACTTCACCACACCTCTTTCACTTCACCTCTAGTGATCGGATGCCCTCAGAATAGGAATCACTGGGAGCCAGGTCTGAACTGTACGGTGGATGGTTAAAGGAAACCTGTCAGCACTAAAATGTACCCTAAAGCTGTTACCATCCGGTTTCTAATGATGTTCTTGTGTAAGATGTCCGAGGTGCATGATTGCTGTGATGTAGAGTCGTTTTTTCTGAAGCGCTTACCTACGTGAGTCTGCGTGTTTGCATTAACTCACTGAAGCCAAGTATACTGCAGCGGGGATCACTGCACAGGTGCCGAAAACTAGATCATATAGCGCATGCACGAAATCTCAGGATGGAATCGCGCCTGAAAGAATTTAAAGGCCATAAATCAAATGCGAAGGGGAGGGAAGGGGGTGCGGCGTGCTTGACGTGAAGTGCTTGACTTGAAGTGCTTCACTTCAAGAACCTAATTTGCATATGACCTGTGGGGGAATAAAAGTTGTTTCACAGCGATCATGCGCCTAGTACATCTTACACAAGAACATCATTAGAAGCCTGATGTTAACAGCTTTAAGGTACCGCTGGCCATTTATGGTCCATTTTGGTGCTGACAGGTTCCCTTTAAGCTCCATGAAGGTGCATTCCCTTATAGCAGATTGTGATTTGCGAGACTTGTGAGCAGGCGCATTGTCGTGAAGCAGCAACACACCTGTCGACAACTTCTCACAGAGTTTTTCTTTGATTGCCTCATGTAATGCCTTCATTGTTGACACATAGGTGTCTCCAGTCTTGTGTGGCATGAATTCTAGTAATAAAACGCCTTCGGTATCCCATTTGGTTGCCATTATACTTTCAGTTGACTGCGGCACACAAAATTTGTTTGGAGTTGGTGACCCCTTGTGCTTCCGTTGCACGGACCCTTATTTGGTCTCAGGACCATCTTTCATCACCTGTAATAATTTGAGAATAGAAGTTTCCTGGATTTTCTCTAAGCATGTCTAAATTCTCTTGGCTAAATTGCTAGTAGTGACAAGTTTTTGCTCAGGCATCAACATTCGGTCCACCCACCGGGACCTTTCACATCATCAAATATAATGAATGATACTGGAAATTGTGCCATCTGAAATGCATAATTCGTGAACTATAACATTGACTTTGACCCGATGATGTTCCAAAATCATGCGCTCCACTTTCCAGCACATTCCCTCTGAAGATGCTTCGACAGGTCATCTTCAATTGATTCCCTACCCTATTTAAACTGCTTGGCCCAAAACTTTACCTAGTAGTAGGGAGGTGCATCATCACTAGAGATGAGCGAATCGAAGCTGACGAAGTGGGATTCGATCCGAATTTCAGAAAAAAGTCGATTTGCACCGAAGCCGAATTTCCTCACGATTCGTGGTAATGAATCGCATTTTTCCTAAAATGGCTGCTGCACGTGTGAGGATATGGAGCAAGGAACTCTGGGAACGCGGGATCACCCATAATGCCATGCATACAGCCAATCAGCAGCCAGCCCTGTGATGTCACAGCCCTATAAATAGTCTCAGCCATCTTGGATTCTGCCATTTTCCAGTGTACTTAGTGCAGTGAGAGACGTCAGTAGGCGCTAGGGACATTGCTAGGAAAGACCATTGTGCTAAAAAAAAACATTTACAAGTTCAGGGAAAGATTATTCTAGGTTTAGGGAAAGGATAGGGAGAAATCATTCCACAGCATTTATGTAGAACAGGGTTCAGTAAGAGAGGTTACAGCCTGGGTAAGGCCTCTTGCACACTACAGTATTTTGCAGACCGTATACTGGCAGTTTTTTCAGTACAGTATACTGAACCTTTCACTTCAATGGGTCTGCCAAAAATACTGAAGTGTCTCTGTATGCCTTCCATTTCCGTTTTTCCGTTCCGTTTAAATATAGAACAGGTCCTATTCTTGTCCGCAAATGACATTCAGTGGCTCTATTAAAGTCAATGGGTCCGCAAAAAAACGGAAAGCATACAGAAAGGCATCCGTATGTCTTCCATATCAGTTAAGTTTTTGCTGAATAATCTATTGAAAATTTTAAGACCAGCCCAATTTTAATTATGGAATTACTGTATACTGTATATGCCATACGGAAAAATGGAACGGGACTGAAACGGAAACAAAACGGAACCAAAAAATGGAAAAACAGATCCGATAAAAACAGCCCACAAAAACACTGAAAAAGCCATATGGTCGTGTGCAAGAGGCCTAATAGGAACAATCCTATTACACCTTGCTGCACTGACTGGGGATCCAAATTGCCATTATACAGCTCTGTAATTCCAGCAAACCGTTATTAGGGTGCAAGTGCCGTTTGAAACAGGCATTAACAGGGTTTATTACAAGGAAATATTTCTATGTCTTATTTGCCATTGTGCGGTGAAGTTATATGTTCTAAAGCATTTTTTGGCTTGTATTAGTGGGGGAAAAAGGGCTTATTAGCCGTTGTGTAGTGAGTGAAGTGCGAAAATTACAGCCCTTTTTGTCGTGTATTAGTGGCAAAAGTAAAATATATTTGCCAATCAGCGGTGCAGTTATATGTTCTAAAGCCTTTTGTGACGTGTATTAGTGGAAAAAGAAAAAATATATTTGCCGATCAGCGGTGCAGTTAGAGGTTCTAAAGCCTATTTTTGTGTGTATTAGTGGGGGGAAAAAAGGGCTTATAAGCCGTTGTGTGCTGAAGTGAGAAAATTACAGACTTTTTTGGGGTGTTTTAATTTCCTTTTTATTTATTTATTTGATCTAACAGTATGTCAGACAGAGAAGTGTCAGGCCCTTCACAGGGGAGTGGCAGAGGCCTAAATGTTTCTAGCGCAAGTAGAGGTCGCAGCAGAGTAAGGGGGCATGGCAGCAGGGGTCATTTCGAGAGGCCTGAGCTCCCAGTGTCAGCTAGCGGTCGTGTCGTGATCAGCAACCCAGAAGTTCTTGAATGGTTGATTCTATTTTCGACTTCGTCGCAAGTGGCATCAGACACCCCCAGCCAAGAGTCAGTGGGTTCGTCAGACACAACCATTAGTTGGCATGGAACGGGAGCAGGCCCTGTGCCCTCACCTGTCCTCAACCTGCCTCTGTTCTTTTCTGTTCCCTAAGCCAGAGAAATATTATATGCTGTGGGCTCAGCCCCACTGTACAATGAGGACGAGCTACTAGAGGACAGTCAGCAGCTACTGGCCAGCCAAGATGTGGAGGAGACATCCGCCACTTCCTCCGCTAGGAGGGCATGTAGTGATGGGGAGAGTGGTGTGGGAGCTGATGTTTCGAGCGGTGAGGCTCCTGACCCAGAGACCGTTGAGGAGGACATCAGTGACGTGCAGACAGTACTCGATGATGATGATGTAGCTGATCGCACTTGGGAGCCGGATGATTTAGGGGCTTCATCATCGGGAGAAGAGGGTGGCAGCTTGCCCGTGAGGCAGCAGTTGAGCAGGAAAGTCACTAGCGTGGCCAGGAGTCAGCAGGGTGGCAGGAGTGGGAGGTCGGTAGCCAAACGTGCTGGGGGTAGACCACCCGCTTCACAGGAGCCTACCTGCCCGGAAAGTAGTGGTGCACGGGTTTATGGAAGCAGAGGCAGTAGCAGTCAGTCAGTGCGTAGTGTTGGGGGTAAAATCACCTACTCGGCGGTATGGCAGTTTTTTGTTAAGCAGCCGGAGGAAGCGAACATGGCCATATGTAGAATCTGTGGGCAGAAGGTAAAGCATGACCAGGGTGCCAATATTGGCACCACGGCCCTGCGTCAGCATATGCAGCGTCACCATAAAGTGGCCTGGGAGAACTGTGGCTCCGATGTGGTGGTCCAGCCTGCCGCAGCAACCGCTGCATCACCCAATGGCACGCACCCGTTTTCAGGCCGTTAAAGCTCCACCACCTCAGCCGAAGGGAGCTGTCTGTCATTCCCATCATATGCTGGTCCCGATACTCCTGCTCCTCCTACTCCTCGTCAGTCATTCTGTCAGCAATCACTCACCAAAGCGATTGCCTAGAGACAACAGTATGTGTGCACTCATCCAGCGGCGCAAAAGCTGAACGTGCTCCTGTCCAGGTTGCTGGTGCTGCAGTCCCTTCCTTTCCAAGTGGTGGACTCTGCACCTTTCAGAGAACGGAGGCAGTACCAGCCCTGCACACAAATGTAGAACAGAAGGTGGGCCAGTCCTTGAGCCTGTTGGTGTCTGCCAAAATGCACAGCAGCGCCGACGCGTGGAGCTGTAACTACGTCCAGGGACAATACATGTCCTTTACGGCCCAATGGCTGAATGTAGTTCCTGTGCAGCCACACCAGCAACTTGGCCAGGTGACGCCACTTCCGTCTCCACGTTATCACGCCGTTGGTCCTGCGACAATGTCCGCTTCTGCCTCCTCATCCTCCACTGTTTACTCAGCCTCCACTGCAGAGACAATTCACAGTGCCCCTCCAGCATACCACATGTGCAGGGCACGGCGGTGTCACGCTGTTCTGCACCTCGTTTGCCTGGGCGAACTGAGTCACACAGGGGAGGAACTGCTCCGTGTCCTTCATCAAGAAATCGAATCCTGGCTTTCTCCGTGAAAACTGAAAATCGAAACCATGTTGACCAACAACGGGAATAACATGGTGTCGCTGCTGCGTCAAGGAAGGCTGAGCCATGTGCCCTGCATGGCACATGTGTTCAATCTGGTTGTCAAGCGGTTCCTGAAGTCTTCCACCCATCTGCAAGACATCCTAAAAATGGCCAGGAAACTTTGCATGCACTTCAGCCACTCGTACACCGCAAAGAACACCCTCCTTGAGCTTCAGCGGCAGAACGGCATCACCCAACATAGGCTGATATGCGATGTTTCCACCTGTTGGAATTCCATCCTCCATATGTTAGACCGACTATACGAACAGAGAAAGGCCATAAACGGTTTCTTGATGATCCAAGCGGAAAGGAATACTCCCCTTTGTAACTTCGATGTCAGCCAGTGGCAGCTCATCCGTGTTGCATTAATGGTTTTCACGGACCCATAGACTATAATGGGCGTGAGGGATCCGGGGACCAAGATAGGACATGCATCTGTGCTGTAAACACGGACCCACGGACTGTGCTAAAACACTGTGTGAAATATACACATTCAAATGACGTACATACAAATCACGTGTGCTATCCGCGGAGAAAACGTACAGCACACATACGTAAAACCCTGCCGTGTAAATGAGGCTTTACCCTGGCAAAGAAAACCATCCTTCCTGCAATTGACTGCATGTTTTGAATATGTATAAATCTTTTCAATCACATTTTTTATGATGATTTCAGCTGAGTACTATGCAATATTTTCTATGAAAGTTATGAAGTACACAGGAGTTTTCAGCAAACTTATGGCCTATTATACAGCTGCTCAAGTAATCCATTTACCTTCATAGCATGCGTGCTAATCATTTAGAATGTTGCACACAAGGAACTATCCAAGTGTGCAGAGTGCACTAATTTATGTGTTGCCAGAGGTGTTATGTATTACAACCTGTCACTCAAGTGCGGTATGTTAGCCAGCTGCTCATGTAAGTAACAATATAGACAAATAATGTACAGTATGTTACAGTAAATTGCACGGTACAATTACAATTATGTATTATATTCTAGGAAGAAGGTATGCAAATGCGCTCTTAACAAGCCCTGCCTCTAATACTCCCAGATCTCTCCATAAGGAGACATTGTGTTCCTCAAATCCTGCTCTAGGTCTCTCAGCCAGTTAAGCCTCTGCTGTCTGCTCTGCATTGATGATGGACAATCACCCTCAAAGAGCTGTCTGCAGATAAGATGCTAGTTTTGTCTTAAAAGGTCGAACCTTGACTTATAGGATAGCTGTCATCCATCTTATTAAGAGCTCATTTGTATACCCTCTTCCCAAAATTCTAGAGGAGCGTTGCCTGGCCTATAAGACTCCTCACACCATTTAAGGTGCTCTACATAAGGTGATATTGTATTATATTCTATACATTATATATTAGTACAAGCACTACTGTATGCAGCTGCGGCATTTCTGTTGTGCCAACTGAAGTATGAGTATACTTTCATCAAAGATGTTTATGGCAAATCCACAGAAAATAAATCTTTATTATTAAAGACTTATTTGTAAATATATATATATATATATATATATATATATATATTGTGGGGAGTCGCTCTGGTAGACAGCGGTGCGGGTGCAGTTTAGAGGCAAAACAAGGAGTCCAGATGGTGCATGAAACAGTGTTTTATTCACACTTGCACGCCATAAAAGAAAAGCAGTCTCTTGGTGACAGTTCACACACAACGGAAATACTGTGGCAAAACAAAAACAGGCCAACACAGGGTCCAGTCACCTTGGGTGGTTTAGGTGCGGGTTCACACCTAGCAGTCGGCTCAGCCGCAGGCGATTCCACCTTCAGGTCGCAGGGAAACACCACCTTGCTGAGCTCCTTCCTCCAGGACAGAGAATTCCTCAGCCCTGTTTGCAGGCTCCAGGATAATCACACCCTCAGACACAGCTGCTGGCTGCGTTATATACCCAGCCCAAAACATGGACTGGACCGTGGGGAGCAGCCACCCACCCTACTCTTTAGCTGCTCCCAGTAAGAGCCGGCCCGAATCGGCTTTGCAGCCATGCTATTTAACAGAGCAGCACTAGCTGCTGCAGACCAAAAACCCCGGCTCTTACCTCACCGAGGCCAGCAACCTCGGTGACACGTACCTGCTATCAAATACAACACCTTGCACTCTCTTACACACCCCCTTTGTTCAACCCTGAGGGGTGAACACACGTGAGGCAGTGGACGCGGGACAGGGCATCTGCGTTGCCCTGCAAGCGGCCTGCCCTGTGTTCCACAGAGAATTTGAAATTCTGAAGAGATAGGAACCACCTGGTGACCCGAGCATTCCTCTCCTTGGCCTGACTCATCCATTTGGGGGGGGAATGGTCGGTCACCAGACGGAACCTCCTCCCTAACAAGTAGTAGCGGAGAGATTCGAGTGCCCACTTGATAGCCAGGCACTCCCTCTCCACTATACTGTATCTGGACTCGGCGGGATTGAGCTTACGGCTCAGGAAGACAACGGGATGTTCTTCCCCGTTGACCTCCTGAGACAGTACCGCACCGAGGCCTACCTCAGAGGCGTCGGTCTGTACGACAAACTCCTTGTTGAAGTCGGGTGTCACCAAAACCGGGGACCCACACAGGGCCGACTTCAACGCGGCGAAAGCCTCCTCCGCCTTCTCACTCCAGCTAACCCTCCCAGACTTTCGCCCCTTCAACAGGTCTGTCAACGGCGCTGCTATTGTGGCAAAGTGGGGCACAAACCTCATGTAGTAACCTACAATCCCCAGGAACGACTTTACCTGCCTGGTGGTGACCGGTCGGGGCCAGTTACGAATGGCCTCTACCTTGGTTACCTGAGGTTTGATGACTCCCGCCCAATTACATATCCCAGATATTTTGTCTCCTCTAACCCTATGGAGCACTTCTTTGGGTTAGCGGTCAGTCCGGCTTTCCTCAGGGCATCCACTACCGCCTGCACCTTGGGTAAATGGCTTTCCCAGTCGGTGCTGTGGATGACTACATCATCTAAGTAGGCCGAGGCGTACCGACGATGTGGTCGCAGCACTATGTCCATTAACCTTTGGAAAGTGGCGGGGCGCCATGCAGGCCAAAGGGTAACACCTTGTAGTGATACAGGCCCTGCGGGTAACAAATGCGGTTTTTCCTTAGCCGACTCCGTTAAGGGTACCTGCCAGTACCCTTTGGTGAGGTCTAGCACAGAAAAATAACGGGCTTGCCCTAAACTCTCAACAAGCTCGTCTACCCGGGGCATGGGATACGCATCAAACTTGGACACTTCATTTAACTTGCGAAAATCGTTGCAGAACCGCAACGTCCCATCCGGCTTGGGTATTAGGACTATGGGACTGGCCCACTCACTCTTCGACTCCTCAATGACATCGAGCTTCAACATTAACTGTACTTCCTCCGCGATGGCCCGTCGCCGAGCCTCGGGTACCCGGTATGGTTTTAACCGGATCTTGGCCTGAGGCTCAGTGACGATGTCATGTTGGATGAGAGACGTGCGGCCAGGGAGGTCCGAGAACACATCCGTGTTCCGACTGATGAACTCCCTGACTTCCTGAACTTGTTTGGAAGACAGGCTGTCTGCAATTTTACCGTGGTTACTGCTTCACAGGCCTCGAACTGTGGGGCTGGACACTTTTCACCTAGAAGCCCTGGTCGGGGCTGTGGTCGTCGGCCGCGTCCCTATCTTTCCACGGCTTAAGTAAATTCACGTGGTACACCTGCTCCGGCTTGCGCCGCCCTGGCTGGTGTACCTTGTAATTACTTCCCCTACCTTCTCGATCACCTCATAGGGGCCCTGCCACCTAGCTAGGAATTTGCTGTCAAGGGTGGGTACCAGAACCAACACTCGATCTCCCGGATTGAAGCCCCGTACCCGAGCCTGACGATTATACACCCTACTCTGGGCTTGTTGTGCTGCCTCCATATGCTCCCGGACCAGCGGCAACACCCTTTCTATCCGTTCCTGCATCTGGGTGACATACTCAATGACACTTTTGTGGGGGACAGGCTGTTGTTCCCATGCTTCCTTGGCGATATCCAACAGGCCCCGAGGGTGTCTGCCATAAAGCAGTTCGAAGGGCGAGAACCCAGTAGAGGCCTGGGGTACCTCTCGCACTGCGAACATGAGATAGGGCAGAAGCAGATCCCAGTCCTTCCCATCTCTAGACACCACCCTCTTTAACATATTTTTTAGAGTTTGGTTAAACCTCTCAACCAGACCGTCTGTTTGCGGATGGTAAACGGACGTCCGTAGCTGCTTTATACGCAACAATTTACACAGTTCCCTCATTACTTTGGACATAAAAGGGGTCCCTTGGTCTGTCAGAACCTCTTTTGGCAGGCCCACACGGGAAAACATCTCCATTAACTCTTTGGCAATGAGCTTAGCTGAGGTATGTCGCAGAGGCACCGCCTCCGGATACCGAGTGGCATAGTCGAGAACTACCAGAATGTGTTGGTGGCCCCTGGCAGACTTTGGTACAGGCCCAATTAAATCCATAGCGATTCGCTCGAACGGTACTTCAATAATTGGCAGAGGTACCAGAGGACTACGGAAATGTGGCTGGGGGCTAGTTATCTGACAGGTCGGACAGGACTTACAATAATTCTCTACCTCCTTGAACACACTGGGCCAATAAAACCGCTGCAGTATGCGGTCCTGGGTTTTCTGCCACCCCAGGTGTCCCCAAGAACATGTTGGTGGGCAAGCTCCATGACAAGCTTGCGATACGCTGTGGGCACCACCAACTGTTCAACAGGTTCACCTCGGATTTGGTTCACCCGATACAACATATCCTGCAGAACAATAAATCGTGGGAACATTAATTCAGCCCCTGGTTTCTGGGGTTTACCATCAATTTCCAGCACATTCTCCCAGGCCCTGGTTAGGGTTTGGTCCCGGTGTTGTGCGGTCCCAAAATTTTCCCCGGAGACATTGAGGTCTGCCAACTCAGGCCCCGGTGGCAAGTCCTCCGTGTCTCCCACCATTACACTCAGTGGGGTTGTCTCCCCACTACCGCTGCAGCAGTGGTCACCCCTACCGCTGGCCCCTCAGACTCGGGCTCCCAGGGTTCTGGCCTTCCAGGGGTATCAGGCCACTCTGCTAGGGTTACCCCTGTCTCAGGGCTATTAGTCACTTTCATCTCAGGCCACAGTGACGGAAAACCAGGGAAGTCTCTCCCAATTATTAGTTCATAGGGCAGCTTTGTGGAGATCGCCACTTCACAAGTCCAGGTGCCGGCCGCCGTGGATAGAGACATTACAGCCGTGGGATAGTCCTTTAAGTCTCCGTGTATACACACCACACCAACTTTCCGGCCCGTATACTGGGTGGGCTGTACCAGGGCAGCACTTACCAGGGTTACCAGGCTCCTGAGTCCAACAGCGCCACTGCCAGGTTATCCCCGATTTGCACCTGGCACAGATGTCGATTGTCTATTGTCTCGGGGTGCCGGTCGCACACAGTCTCCGGGCATACAGGGAAGCCCGGTACCCATAATTAGTCTCCATGGGTTCCCCCACTGTGGACAGTCGGCCCTTACGTGGCCAGGCTCGTGACACCGCCAGCAGACTACTGGGGAGGGATCTGCAAGGGGTACATCCCGGGCGGGTTTGGCCGGCCGCCGGGACTGGGGTGGAGGTTTCCGGGGTTTGACTGGCCTCCTCCCAAAAGAACCCCCTGCAGGTTTCTGGTGGCCTCATATCGCTCCACCAGGTCGACCATCTCAAGGGCATTGGTGGGGGATACCTGGCCGATCCAGTGCTGGAGAGGGTAAGGCAAAGACCTCCAGAATACATCTGCTAACAGACGGTCGAGCATAGCAGTGGGAGTCAGTATGTCTGGCTGCAGCCATTTTTGCAACCGATGTAGCAGGTCATAGTATTGTGGTCTGGCGGGTTCAGCCGGGTTAAATTCCCACTGATGCACCCGCTGGGCCCGGACCAAAACATTCACCCCCAGTCTTGCTAGAATCTCACCTTTCACGGTCGGGTAGTCAGCTGCCTGGACCTCTGCCAAATCGAAAAAACTTGCTGGGGTCCGGCTGCCAGGAACGGAGCAACCACCTCGGCCCACTGGTCACGGGGTAACTTTTCCCTCACGGCGACCTTCTCAAAGACAGCTAGGTATGTCTCCACGTCGTCTGCGGGGGTCATCTTTGGGATCGCCGCACGGACCGCTTTCCGGGCATCATGGACGTGGTGGGACGCTCCTGCCGCCTGTAAGGCCATCACCTGCTGTAGTAGTAGCTGGTTGGTCTCCTGCTGCTGCTTGTTGGCCTTCCGCTGCTGCAAGTTAGCCTCCACAAGGGCTTTTACAACCGCCTCCATTTTGTCCGGGAACACAGGCTGCAACTTTGCCGGCCTAATATAGGACATACACTTTTGCTCAGCAAACAAAGTTCGGCGTTCACGCCAGCCTCACTGCGCATGCCCGCATCCGACACCAAATGTGGGGAGTCGCTCTGGTAGACAGCGGTGCGGGTGCAGTTTAGAGGCAAAACAAGGAGTCCAGATGGTGCATCAAACAGTGTTTTATTCACACTTGCACGCCATAAAAGAAAAGCAGTCTCTTGGTGACAGTTCACACACAACGGAAATACTGTGGCAAAACAAAAACAGGCCAACACAGGGTCCAGTCACCTTGGGTGGTTTAGGTGCGGGTTCACACCTAGCAGTCGGCTCAGCCGCAGGCGATTCCACCTTCAGGTCGCAGGGAAACACCACCTTGCTGAGCTCCTTCCTCCAGGACAGAGAATTCCTCAGCCCTGTTTGCAGGCTCCAGGATAATCACACCCTCAGACACAGCTGCTGGCTGCGTTATATACCCAGCCCAAAACATGGACTGGACCGTGGAGATGCAGCCACCCACCCTACTCTTTAGCTGCTCCCAGTAAGAGCCGGCCCGGATCGGCTTTGCAGCCATGCTATTTAACAGAGCAGCACTAGCTGCTGCAGACCAAAAACCCCGGCTCTTACCTCACCGAGGCCAGCAACCTCGGTGACACGTACCTGCTATCAAATACAACACCTTGCACTCTCTTACAATATATATATAAAGAATGAAATGCACATCATTAATATCCCTGCATTTGTAACAACCCAAACTATAAACGTATTATGTGATTTAATCAACACAGTGAACACTAAAAAAGGGGGGATAAGGGGGCATAAGGATCAGGCATGTTGAATTTCAACTGCCTGATACTTTCGTTCTCGGGGAGATAAACTGCTGCCAGAGGTATCTTGCTTCAGTTTTCTTCCTTTTCTCCATTAACTACATATTCATGCTTAGCCAAACTGAGCATGCATACAGTTTTGGCATTATAGCTGTTTTTCAAAACATTCAAGTTATAATCAATATGAGCTTAATGTGCAGACTCTCAGCTTCAATTTAGGGTATTTACATCTTCCTAATTGGAAGAAGGGTTTAGGAATTACAGCTGTGTAATATGTAGCTGCCTTTTTAACCCCTTAAGGACACAGGACGTACATGTACATCCTGTGTCCGGTCTTTAAAGATGGCGCCCGCTCCTGCTCCATGCGGGCGCCTTAGCCGCGGGTGTCCGCATGGTTCCTGTAGCAGACACCCGCGGCTAATGTCCGCGACCGGCAGCGTTGCCGATCGCGGACATTTAACCCCTCAGATGCCGTGGTCAATCCTGACCACGGCATCTGAGTGCGCACAAACCAAAAGTTTTACTTTCGGTTTGCGCTCCGGCTCCCCCGTGTGGCGATCGGAGGAGCCGGAGCATGCCTGTAGTAGCCTGGGTCTCTATGAATGAAACCCAGGCTGCTCTGTAGTATTTCCTATGGAGCCTTGCCTGTAATAGGCTTCATAGGAAATATGCGATTTTTTCATATATTGCATTGGAATGTATGAAAATCGCAATCAGATGATTGTAAGTTATAGTTCCCTATGGGAACTATATAAAAGTGTAAAAAAAATAAAAAATGAAAAGTTAAAAAATAAAAATAGAAATAAAAAACATTAAATTTCAAATCACCCCCCTTTTGCTAAAATAAAAATAAAAAAACTAAAAAATTTAAAAAAATACACATCATGGGTGTCGCAATGTGCAAAAACGCCCATAGTATAAAAATATAAAAAAATATTCCCCATACGTCAAACAGCAAAATGGAAAAAAGCGTCCAAATGGCGGATTCACCATTTTTGGTCGCTTCATTTTCCACAAAAAATTACATAAAAGGTGATCAAAAAGTCATACACACCCCAAAATGGTATCAATAAAAAGATAAGATTATGACGCATAAAATGAGCCCCCATACAGCTCTGTACATATAATTAAAAAAAAGTTATAGGGGTCAAAACATGGTGACAAAAAAGTAAAACAGATTTTTTTCCCACTTTTGAATTTTTTTTTCGGATTCGTACTGACCTGTAGAGTAAAATTAACCAGTCAGTTTTATCGCACATCGAACATCGGAATTTAAAAAGCCGCAAAACTGTGGTGGAATTGCTTTTTTTTTGCAATTTCACCCCATTTGGAATTTTTTCCCCGCTTCCCACTACATCATATGCAATATTAAATGGTGGCATTGGAAAGTACAACTTGTCCCGCAAAAAACAAGCCCTCATATGGCTATGTGAACCGAAAAATAAAAAAGTTATGGCTCTGGGAAGGCAGGGAGCGCAAAACGAAAACTCAAAAATTAAAAAACCTCCGGTCCTTAAGGGGTTAAGGGAACCAAAGTTAATTGGACAAAAAATCTCAAATGCTATTTAAGGGCTGCATGGACTATTCCCTCATTAATCCAACATCAATTAAGCAGGTAAAAGGTCTGGAGTTGATTCCAGGTGTGGCATTTGCATTTGGAGGCTGTTGCTGTGAACCCACAACATAAGGTCAAATGAGCTCTCAGTGGAAGTGAAACAGGCCATGGTTAGGCTGAAAAAAGAAGAAATCCATCAGAGAGATAGCGGAAATGTTAGGAGAGGCCAAATCAACAGTATGGTACATTCTAGTAAACAAAAAATCAGTGCACAGGTGAGCTCAGGAATGAAAAAAGGGCAGGATGTCCACGTAAGACAACAGTGGTAGATAAGCGCAGAATCTTTTCCATGATGAAGAAAACCCCTTCACAACATCCAACCAAGGGAAAAATACTATCCAGGAAGTAGTATCTAAGTCCACCATAAAGAGAAAACTTCCTGAGAGTAAATACAAAGGTTTCACCACAAGGTACAAACCATTAATCATCCTCAAAAATAGAAAGGTCAGATTAGACTTTGCCCAAAAAAAATCTAAAGAAGCCATCTCAGTTCTGGAACAGCACTCTTTGGACAGATGAAACTAAGATCAAACTGTACCAGAATGATGGAAAGAAGAAAGTATGGAGAATGTTTGGAATGGCTCATGATACAAAACACACCACATCCCTAATGTTTATTGATGATGTGACTGAATACAGAAGCAACTGGATTAATTCTGAAGTGTACAATAATATATTTTCTGCTCATATTCAACCAAATGCAGCAAAGTTGATTAGATGGCACTTCACAGTACAGATGGACAATGACCGAAAACATACTTTGAAAGCAACCCAGGAGTTTTTACGGCAAAGAAGTGGAATATTCTGCGATGGTCGAGTCAACCACCAGATCTCAACCTGATCGAGCATGCATTTCACTTGCTTAAGACAAAATTTAAAGGGGTTTTCTGGGATTTTAGTATTGATGACCTATCCTCAGTATAGGTCATCAATATCAGATTGGAGAGGGTTCGACAAGTGGCACCACCACTGATCAGCTGGTTGAAGAGTGAGCTACACTGCGTGCGAGCACAGACTTCCCTTTATTGTTTACCTGCTCGCTGTCTACATCGCAGTGGCGAGTAGGTGTAATTACATGACGTCCCATTCACTTCAATGGGATGGCTCTGTAGTATTCAAGTGTATAGGTAGGAACAATCCCATTAAAGTGAATGGGATGGCTTGTAATTACACCTGCTCACAGTCGACATCGCAGCAGTGAAGGGAAGGCTGTGCTTGCACAGAGCGCGGCCTTCTCTTCAACCAACTGATTGGCAGGGGTGCCGGGTCTATGGACCCCTGCCGATCTGATATTGATCAAAAGTAGAACAGAAAATAAAAAAGGTTGAAGACAGCACGTCCATTAGCAGTGAAGATTTATTCCAGATGCAACGTTTCGGCAAACAAATTATATGATGCTTGAGAAAGGCTAATTTGTTTGCCGAAACGTTGCATCTGGAATAAATCTTCACTGCTAATGGACGTGCTGTCTTCAACCTTTTTTATTTTCTGTTCTACTTTTGATCTTCTATGAAAATAGGGACCTTTTTACCATCCCTAGAAGACGTGCACCCAAGATATATTTATTGTCCGGAGTGCTGGATCCACCATCACTGATCTGATATTGATGACCTATCCTGAGGATAGGTCACCAATATGAAAGTCCCAGGAAAACCCCTTTAAGACAGAAAGACCCACAAACAAGCAACAACTGAAGACAGCTGCAGTAAAAGCCTAGCAAAGCATCACAAAGGAGGAAACCTAGTGTTTGGTGATATCCATGGGTTTCAGAACTCAGGCAGTCCATTGCCTGCTAAGAATTCTCTACAAAGTATTAAAAATGAACATTTTATTTATGGTAATGTTAAATTGTCCAATTACTTTTGAGTCCCTGAAATGAGGAGGTTTGTAAAAAAAATTGTTGCAATTCCTAAATATTTTTGTTCAACTTTTATTAAATTCTACAGTTCATTTGAATCTCAGTCACTTCATTTCAAACCCAGTGTGTTGGCATGCAGAGCCAAATCATGAAGATTGTGTCACTGTCCAAAAATATCTGGACCCAACTGTATGTATGGAATGATCTGGAAGTTCTATCTCTAGAACGAAGCCTGCAAAGTGAAACAGAGCAGCACACATTGCTATTTCCGGAAGTCCCATAGAAATAAATGGGAAGTGCACCGCCTAAGTGCTGCCACCACTCCATTCACTTTTATGGGGCTGACGGAAATAGCCGAGCCAGAGCTCAGTTATTTTCTTCAATCTCTTTGAAATGAATGGAGGGCGGGCAAGCATGCGTAGGTGTCGGCTCCATTCTATAGAGAGGTGCAGGTCACCGAGGTGGGACCCGCACCTATCAGACCACCATCTTTAAGTTTGATAGCTATTCTTTAAGATTATCCAGATCGCTGATATCCTTTTTTATGAACTAGTGCCCAAAAGTTGGACTGCACATTCAAGCTGAAGCTACACCAGTGCTGTATGAAAGAGCTGAAATACACCTTCTGTAAAAACATTCTTAGACATTGGCTCGGACTGGCCCACAGGGGTACAGGTGAATCCCCCGGTGGGCCCCTGAGCAAGGTGGGCCTCTAGTCTCCCACCCACTGGACAAGTGACACATAACACAGTAGACTTACTACACTATATACATATATTCAATGTACAGCACCTTAACCAGCCTATGTTCATATAAAAAAGTGATAGAGTATTAAAGTTACTCCCCAGTTTATAATTATAGACATGATCAGAGCTGAGATGACTTCTAGTTATAGAGGAAAGCTGCCAGTGTCTTCTTCTCCCCAGGACCTACCTTCTCAAAGCTGCTGCACGGGCCCCCATATTAGGTCATCTGGTAGCATCTTGCTGCTGTGTGAGCAGGTAATATATGAATGTATCCGTACGGTGGGACCCAAAATAAATTTTACTGGTGTTCCCTCGGCACCCCAGTCCGACAATGGGCGAGGGCTGGCGTTGGGGGTAGAGGGGGGGGGGGCGGGCAATTGCCCAGGGCCCCCATGCCTAAATAGGGCTCCCTGTTCACTCCACACAGCCACCGTTTGCCACACAACTTTGCCACTCAGCTGCAGCCCAGCCATCAGATGCGGATAGAGAACACGCGGGGCGCAGCTGAGCAGGGCATAGTTACAGGCTGGCGAGTGCGGCGGTGGCAGAGCGCAGAGTACGGAGCCTGTGCCTTGCTCAAGTCCTGGCAGTTCGCAGCTCAGTCTCAGCGCTCTGTCAGAGAAGCAAGGTGGTGGAGCAGAGGCGATGCATGCAGGACTTGTGCACCACGTCACTGGCTCCGCATCCACATCCTGTATGTAGGACTGAGCTGACAGTATAAGAGGTAGAGGCTAGTGCCAGCTAAACTACACACCTGACCAGAACTGCAGCTTCAGGCACTGTCAGAAGTTGAGGACCACAAATAAGAAGCAATGAAGCATTGACCACTTATAACTTAGTGCAGGAGGGACTTGTTGAGAAAGGCCTATGAGCCGAAACGCGTCCTGTGTTATGGACAATATTGTTTTCTGAATAAAACCTTTTTTGAGCATATCAAGACCTGTTGCTGGGACCTTCTATCCTATTATGTGTGGAATTGGTCCTGTCCCGTGCAACGCCACAAGCGAGTGCTGGCCATTTTCTTATACTTAGCAGTAAGAAGTGCAGCAATATGGGACAGGGGCCAATTGTTTTTAAAATTTATATGTATAGCATCATTCACTGACTTTCACCCCAGTTGCTCTGGCCAATTGTGACCACAGCACAACAGATAAGCGTTTAATTACCAGGAGCACTGCACTCCTGGTGACAAATGGCTCCCTTACAACGTGATCGTAGGAACCATTTGGTTGCTATAGCAACCTTACCCCTTCTGAAGAATACGAGGCTTGTTATATTGAGGTTCCTATCAAGCCCTGTGGCAGGGCTCCATAAGGACATAGGGGGTCATTTACTATACAGAAATATGCCTATATTAGGCATATTTCTGGCGCAGATTGCAGAGGGTGTGGGCAGGGAAGGGGACGGGCCATCAGGCACTTATCATTTTCTATGCCTGTTTTTCGGCGTAGAAAATGGTCTAAAACAGAAAATGGGACCTCTACATAACTCTGGCGGATCCACTGCCAGCTATAGGGGTTAAGACCAGCGTCTTAAACACCGGTCTTAATAAATAACCCCCATTATCCCATAGGCTAAATATAAAAAAAAAAGTTTTAAAAAATATAAAAGATATACAAATATTCAGATCACTCTCTTCCCTCAAAAAAAAAAAAAAAAAAAAAAAGACCTGGAGTGAGCGTGGAAAAGTCACAGATTGCGGCGCAAAGGACCTTAGCGCCGCAATCAATGCCAGAAATACATCTAATTTCTATGACCCCCTATATTTGTTATTGAACCTGAACCTATAGTGCTCCTTCACCTCTTTACATTTGTAGTGACTGTATGATTTAGTTATTTCTGTGTTCCATTTTATTTTTTTCTGAATTGACTGAATATAACATTGGTGCAGTACTACAGAATTTGGGGCCCCAATTTTAGTTTTGCGCAGAGCCACATTTTGTCTAAAACCGGCCCTGCACTGGGCATACATATTATAAAGATGTACAGCATCATAGTCATGTTCCCTGAAGAAGGATTAGAACAAACCTTTTTATGAATGTTTCCTATGTAATTGCTACTGGGGGTGTTAGGATGGCCCCTCATATATTACTGTGATTATCCTGTTAGCTTTAGGTGCAACACTTTGGCACCCTATTCTAGAATGATTGCATTCTCAATAGTTACACATTAAATAATGTTTGTTTTAGACTTAAAGGGGTTGTCTCAGTATAGGTCATCAATGTGTGATCTGTGGGGGTCCAACACTTGGCACCTCTGTCAATCAGCTGTTTGAACAGGCCAGGGTACTCTGGCCATTTGATAGTGGCTGTGCTTGGTATCGAGCTCAGCCCCATTCATGTGAATGGGACTGAGCTGCACACAGGCCATGTGACCGATGAAAGTGATGTCACTGGCCTAGGTATAGGCTGCAGCGTTCATCGGAGCAACACAGACACTTTAAACAACTGATCAGTGGGGGTACCAGGAGTTCGACCCCCACCAATCAGACACTGATGACCTATCCTGAGGATAGGCCATCAGTATAAAAAACTTGGAAAATTCCTTCAAACCACCTTGACACGCTAACCATGCCCACCTTCTTACCCACCTTTCAACACTCCTGACCACATGGTCAGGTTTCTACATGCAATTTCGGAAGCCAAAACCAGGAGTAAATAAAAAAAAAGGAGAAGTGGTATCTGTCCTTTATACCTTGTCTCCTTTTATGATCTACTGACTCACTCCTAATTTTGGCTTCCAGAGCGGCGTCAGAAAATCTTGGCTATTTGGCTGTATCTTTTCAAGTGGTGTAAAAAATGTCCCAATATTCGTAGGCAAAATAAAAAGCCCCAAAAAAATCACAAAGTCTTTTTTTTTTTTACTTTTTAAAGCAAAATTCTGGAGTGCATGGCTTCTTAAATTCCCATCAAAATCCTTAAGCACTCTACTCAGTTGGAGATTTTGCAGCCATGACAAGATAAAGATCTTACTTATGTTTTCCGAGAGTTTCCATTTTAGTGCCACGCCTGTCTAGTAAATTCAGACAGGCAGGTCATTACTGCAATTACACCTCAGTCTTTAGCAAATAAACATAAGAGGCAGAATCCATCAAAACTTTACTCCCTGTCAGGAATAAAGGTTAAGAGATCAGAATGGATGAAAGAGGATTTTCCTCAAAGTCCAATAAAAATTTCTCCTACCCAGTAATATATGTGGAAATGAAATAAGGATTTTTATTTTTTAGAAAATTCTCCTAAACATCTTTCCCTATGGCCGACAACAAACAGGGTAATTGCTGATGCAGGATCCTAACATTTGTAGTACAGCATGTGTCTCAGTAATAGAGTCTATTGAGTGTGCTGGAGGTCTGGAGCCCTGATTATTATAAATGCCTACATTGCATATTCAAAGTAATAAATAGATACATAAATAACACTGTAAATAATTAGATTCATCAACAGCAGCTAACAGGCTTGTTGACAGTTTCCATACTGTGCTGAATAAAAATGAGAAACATAAGTGAAAGAGAATTAACTGTACTTCATACCCGTACAAAGCTTTAAATTCACATACACTGTCCAGTGCTACCTATCTGACCACTGAAAAAACATTTGATTAGTATTTTTAGTCATCTTATCATGCATCTTACTTGTTTGCATATGTTTATAATATCCAGCATAAAGCAATCTGTGACAAAGCTTTTTTGAATATGCCAGTCTATCAGAATTTTTTTTTCTAACTATGGATCCAGAGACATTCCTAAACTTTACATTACTATAAGGAAGATCCAGATCCCCTGCAGCAGGGACGTTTTAATACATTGGTGGGTCCAGTGGAAAGGGTTCATGGACAGGACAAGCAAAGTGGTAATTTACAGTATCCAATCCATACATACAGAATTCAAGCAGACACCCAGTATACAGGACAGGAGAAGTGGGACTGTGCGGTGTCCATATATACAGAATAAGAGCAGATACTGAGAATTACACCCAGTATACAGGACAGGACAAGTGGTACTGTGCAGTGTCCCTATATACAGAATAAGAGCAGATACTGAGAATTACACCCAGTATACAGGACAGGAGACGTGGTACTTTGCAGTGTCCGTATATACAGAATAAGAGCAGATACTGAGAATTACACCCAGTATACAGGACAGGAGAAGTGGTACTGTGCAGTGTCCATATATACAAAATAGGAGCAGATACTGAGAATTACACCCAGTATACAGGGCAGGAGAAGTGGTACTGTGCAGTGTCCATATATACAGAATAAGAGCAGATACTGAGAATTACACTCAGTATACAGGACAGGAGAAGTGGTACTGTGCAGTGTCCATATATACAGAATAAGAGCAGATACTGAGAATTACACCTAGTATACAGGACAGGAGAAGTGGTACTGTGCAGTGTCCAAATAAACAGAATAAGAGCAGATTCTGAGAATTACACCCAGTATACAGGACAAGAGAAGTGGTACTGTGCAGTGTCCCTATATACAGAATAAGAGCAGATTCTGAGAATTACATCCAGTACACAGGACAAGAAAAGTGGCACTATGCAGTGTCCATATATACAGAATAAGAGCACATACTAAAGGATTACACCCAGTATACAGAACAAGAGAAGTGGTTCTGTACAGTGTCCAGATATACAAAGTAAGAGCAGATACTAAAGATTACACCCAGTATACAGGACAGGAGAAGTAGTACTGTGCAGTGTCCATATACAGTGCAAAAAGGTTCAAGGAATCCAGCTCCACTTCGGTAAAGGAATATTTATTTTGCTTGCGGTAAAATCACATCCATTTACGGTTACGAAAGTATTGTCTACGCGTTTCGGGCTACAAGAAACAATTCAAGCCCTTACTCATGACGCCGTGTCATGAGTAAGGGCTTGAATTGTTTCTTGTAGCCCAAAACGCGTAGACAAGACTTTTGTAACCGTAACTGGATGTGATTTTACCGCAAGCAAAATAAATATTCCTTTACCGAAGTGGAGCTGGATTCCTTGAACCTTTTTGCACTATATTACCCGGGCCTGACACGGGTCCTTCGTGCTTACAGGTGAAGGTGGGGCAGGTGAGAGCTGCTGAACTTTCCTTTTTACTATAGTGTCCATATACACTACTCACTAAAAGTTAGGGATATTTGGCTTGTGGGTGAAATTTCAGGATGAACCCAAGATGCACTCTAACCTTTACAGGTGACCTTAATGTGACCTTCTCTGAATTTTTAAATGCACGTGTTCAACTGTTGAGTGTTTCAGTACTTTTTGTACAACATGCTGTTCTCTAACAAAGAGATTAACAGCAAAATTCTCAACAGATGTTTGTTCCATGAATCGCCCAATAAATTTCCTGGTTTAACTAGAATTGGTATTTAAACAGTCCTCCTCATCATGCTGTTCACATTTTGACATCATAAGACCAAGATGACACCGACCTAATAATTGATCAAGAGTACCTTGCCATTGCGAGGCTTCAAGCAGGATGTTCTCAGACGGAAATAGCCACTGAGTGTCACAGAGTGTCATCAGCAGGTTGCAACAGAGATACAGAGAGACTGAAAGAGTCACAGAAAGGTATATAAGTGGATGTCCTTTGGCCACATTCCACACATGATGATGAATGCCACACAACTCTAGGCACATTTAAGCGAGGTAAGAGGCATCCAAGTGTCAAGTCAGACCATTCAAAACGGTTTACATCAGCATGGTCTGAGTGCTAGACGACCTGCAAGGGTACCTGACCACACCACCAGGCACAGACGCCATCGTCTTGCATGGGCACAAGAGCATCTATGCTGGAAGAGGGTCCAATGGGCCTCAGTGCTGTTCACTGATGAAAGTCGATTCATGCTGAGCAGAAATGAATGGCTGCTAATGATAGTGGAGACCTCAAGGAGAGCGCTATGCATCAGCCACTGTTGTCACCAGACGAGCCTTTGGTGGTGGTGGTACAGTGTGGGCAGGTGTGTCTAGTCAATACAGAACTGCCCTACACTTTACGAATGACGCAGTGACAAGTACTTTAATAACACCATGAATCGAGTCATTGTGCCTCTGCATGAACAACACAGGCCTAATTTCATCTTAATGAACCAGCATTAGACTCCGTTGCCAAGCTGTAATTGATGCTCAAGGCCACATGATAAGTTTTTGAGACATTGACATTTTTGTGGGGGTATACCCACCACTGGTGTTGGCTTTTGTTTCAATAAATTGTTTGAGATGAGGAAATCATGATTGCATGCTTCTACTTAAATGCCCTACTTTCATGATATAATATCACTGTAGTGTGAACATTTTACGTTTTCCACAAATTTCACCTGATAGCCAAATATCCTTAAAGGGTTTCTGTCACCAACTTTTGACATTATAAGCTGTCTGACATTAGCTATGTGCTAATGTCAGACCAGCTTGATAATGTCTTTTTTATAAAAATCCGCTGAATATTTAGTCTGAAAAACTTACTTTTATATTATGTAAATTAGCCTCTAGGAGCAGGGGGGGCGTTGCCCTGCTCCTAGCGGCTCCGTCCGGCATCCTGCTGGCACGCCCCTTCACACTTTGATTGACAGTGCAGGGCAGCGATCCTCCTGCACTGTCTCGTTCTGAATCGCGCGCCCGCGCGCTGCTCTGTATTCGGCGCAGGCGCGGTGAGCAGAGGACAGCAGGCACCAGCGTCCTCTGCTCACCGCGCCTGCGCCGAATACAGAGCGGCGGCGTGGCGCGATTCAGAACGAGACAGTGCAGGAGGATCGCTGCCCTGCACTGTCAATCAAAGTGTGAAGGGGCGTGCCAGCAGGTTGCCGGACGGAGCCGCTAGGAGCAGGGCAACGCCCCCCCTGCTCCTAGAGGCTAATTTACATAATATAAAAGTAAGTTTTTCAGACTAAATATACAGCGGATTTTTATAAAAAAGACATTATCAAGCTGGTCTGACATTAGCACATAGCTAATGTCAGACAGCTTATAATGTCAAAAGTTGGTGACAGAAACCCTTTAACTTTTTGTGAGTAGTGTATACAGAATAAAAGCAGATACTAAGAATTGCAATCGATATATAGGACAGAAGTGGTACTGTGCAGTGGCCGGCACAGATAAGCTAACTGGACAATATACTGTATGTGCAAGTCCTTTTACTACTTATGGTCAGGTCACATGATGACACTACCTATGCAGACCAGGATGACTGTAAAAGCAGGGGGCCGAAGATGTCTTGCCAGCAAACTCTGCATTAACCATGAGACATCATCATGGCAGTCTGGGCCAGATAGAAAGGAAAACAAAACTGAATAGCTCCAATCAGACTAGACTTCACCAGTGAGTCACAGAATTTTTAGAGCTGTCAGATCCACTGACATGTCTGCTACAGTAAATACTTGTATTCCACAGAAATTCTCAGTGTAGCACAGGTCTAATTGACAACTGGGTGTTACCATTTCCCTAGTCAAGAGATTGTGTCTCTAATACAGTCTGACACTATCGGCAATTATTTGATGCTGCAAACATGCAGAGGTACAAGCCTTTGGCAAGGGGAATGGTAACAACCAGTTGTCATTGCTAACTCAGGAAATCAGTGTTGACTACAGACAAGGCATGGCAGAGTTGCTATGGTAAGGGAGGAAGGAGTTTAGAGAAGATTCAACGGTTTATAATCTGGTCCCCTTCCTACAGTAATAGTGCCCCTTTAGCGATCTGCTCACAGTAATAATGCCCACTTACTGCCCCTACACACAAGTGTAGGGTTTCAAGGGCCCTAAACAAAATTATAAGTGGGGGCCCCATCACAGTACTAAGCTCCGCCCTGCAACACAGCTAAGCTCTGCAGAATAGCACTGCTAAGCTCCACCCTGTCACATAGCCAATATAGATGCAGAAACATTGTAGCTTTCTGTTATCTACAACTACTACCTGGGTTCTCCTATCTGCTTTATGGCCCTACTATTCATAACTTTATTTCTGCTCTTGCTTAAAGGAGTTGTACGAGTTATGGAAAAAAAATATAGCACTATACATATGATGGTCAGCAATATATAACTAAGCTAAGCAAGTTTTAGGCACAAAAATATAAATTTTCTCATTTCCCTGCTTCTCTACTGGCCCTTTGTTTACCTGCAGTAACAACAATCTCTGCCCCTCCCCCTAAACTGCTAAGGGAGTGGATACAAGTGCTGCCCAGAGGCCCAGCAGCATGTTGTATGTGTAGAACTACAAGTCCTAGCTGTGTAATGACACTGCTAAGGGAGTAATTACGAGAGCTGCCCTGAGTGCTGGGAGACTCAGCAGCATGTTGTATGTTTAGAAGTACAAGTCCTAGCTGTACAATGACACTGCAAATACACACAGGATTTTCTCCCTACCTGCAATGCTATGCAGAACTTCTCTTACAGCTTTTGTGCCCAGCATTTGTCTCCTTACTGCCTGCAGCTACATAGTAAACACTTCAGCCCTAAGTCTGTGCAGCTGAAGGGGTTAATAATCCTGGGAGAGAGCAATAAGCAGCAGCCAGCAGTAAATGGGAGTGTGGCCAGCACAGTGACGTCTTGTGTACAGGCTTGTGCATGAACGTTATCAGAGCTGGGAGAGAAGCTGACATCACAGGTCATGTGACCCTCAGTGAAATCAGCCACTGGAGATAACGTGAGTTAATTGGAAAGCTGTTACATTTGCCTAGTTAGGAACATACAAAGAACAGAAAAATAACTCGGACGACCCGTTTAGGGCTCCTTTATACTGCTCAATTGAGCCGATGATTTTCAAGAAGGCAGTGTTCCTTCCGCACAATTGCCTGCCCATCAGTGAAGGAGAAAGCTGCATTTACATGCAGTGATCTCCTTCACATTATGGGGAGGAGTGATCACTAATGCCATCGCTCATCCTCATACAGAATCATTGTTCAGACATCACGATCTGCTGTGATGATTTAGGTGTATCGTTTATTTATTGGGAAATTGGTGGCACCTTTATACCGGCAGATCCTAGCGAACAAGCATTGCTATGAACGTTTGTTAGCGATGTTCCGGCAGTGTAATAGCCCCCTAAAGGGGTATTCCCATCTTAGACAATGGGGGCATATCGCTAGGATATGCCCCCATTGTCTGATAGGTGCGGGTCCCACCGCTAAGACCTGCACCTACAATGAGAACGAAGCAGGGAAGCATTGTGGCTGGAGGACCCCAGATTTCCTGGGGGTTGTCCACCACCAAGCACTGCTCCCCGCTGCTCCCATAGAAGTGAATGGGAGCGCACCATGCATGCGCGGCCCATGCTCCTATTTATTTCTATGGGGCAGACGGAAATAGCCGAGCCAGTGCTCGGCTATTTTCGGGGGCCCATTAAAAATGAATGGAGGGCAGCTGCGCATGCGCAGTGCGCCCTCCATTCATTTCCCCGCTCCGTTCTCATTGTAGGTGCGGGTCCCAGCGTTGGGACTCGCACCTATCAGACAATGGGGGCATATCCTAGTGATATGCCCTCATTGTCTGAGATGGGAAAACCCCTTTAAGTTATGTCGCTGTTACTGGAGTTCAGTGTACTGTCAACAAAGAGTGGGGACTATTCTTGACTTTGGTTTAGGGCCCTATGAATTCTAGTTTTGCATACACTTGAAAGGGATAGGGGTGTAACAGTGACTATCAATAATGAATGATCCTATTAATATCCAATTATAACATGGATAAGCAAATATACTGTAGTTATGGCAGTCCACTGTTAACCGATATGGAGTGGCCATTAAAAGATGTCTTATTTGCTTGATTGCCTAATTTTTTTATTCCAACTGTAAAAAGTTTTGTCTTTGATGCGGACTATTCAATTTATTTTCCTAACTCGATCACAAAGAGTTTTGCGAACAGGTGAAAGAAAAACCACTTATTTATAATTACATTATATTTTATAGAAGACTGGCTTGACTATATAATTATCAATAAAATGACTAGAAAGGAAGGATACTGCTCATAATCATAAACTGTCTGTATTAAGATGGTCTCAGTCATTCACCTGTCATCAGTGGATTCCATTACGAAACTAAAAACTATATAAAATGTTGAAATCCTGCTATAAACGGTATGACATATTAAAAGGCTGAGCAAGACATTAAATATGTCTGGATACTGGGTGAAACAAGCTGAAGAACCAGGATCATATACACATGTAGATGTTTGCACTCTTGTAACATTCAGAATATGTCTACAATATCCTTTCAGTCAATTAAGGCTACATTCACATTAGCGACAACCTTCTCTGGAAGGATCCGTGCTGCCGTTAGTGCACGAGTGCCGCCTGAAGTCCACTCCGGCCCCAATCACTAGAATAAGGGCGGTCTGGAGATCCGGCCCCAGCACGGCAAACATGCCGAGAGGCGGCCAGAATAAAACTACGAACTCCTGCGTCAGCAAGGATCCGCAGGCTGTTCACCCACTGTTACAGCCTGCTGGAGAAGGCTGCCACTAATGTGACAGTAGCCTCAACTGGTTCCCCTAATGCCTGCTATACACATAAGTGGGTGACTGGCCACACCATGGCCAAACAATGGTCTTTGCATTGTTTATATGAACGATCCCACCTGCAACATGCCGGACTGAACTGGCCAGCCTTACTCCCTGGTCTTTCAGCACAATGACAACTGCTTGTCCAAAGTCAACCAATGCCATACATATGTAATTTCAGCCTGCAATTACTGAAATTTTCCAACATGGTCATACACATTTTCAGCAGATAGAAGTTTATAATCGGTCATTGCCAGTGATCGTTCACACAATGTTCACAAGCAATCATCAGTCGAAGTGTGTATGGCCAGCTTAAGAGTGTATAAACATATTATGGCCTAGCCATTATCCATGCCCAGATTACTATTAATCTCTGGGCTTGAAGTTGGAAACACAGAACAAACACGTCAGTTAGTGGAAAACCATTACTGGTAACTGAGGCTTGGTAATGCAATAAACATGTGAGCTTCCTGGTAAGGAACCATTATGGATCAGCCATAAATAGTTTGGAAAAGAACCAACAAGGTGGGATCAAGAATTGCATGTCCACTTATGTTGGCAACAACCAGCTGACCATTACATTTTAATTTTTATCTTCCGTGATCTTTTCTGGAGTAAAGGAATAATCTTCCATTACAAATACATTGTACAGTATGTGTAACTTAGGTATTTAGCTCAAAATGAGTACAATGCGATAATAATAAAAATGCCCCCAAAGGTGTGCATAGCCTTTAAGTTTTAATTGTTACTTTTTCTATATGTACAGTACTGATCCTTGCAGTTCTTCGCAGCCATCATCCACGTATTCCATGAAAAGGATCAAGCTATTGTGGATATTAGAATTAGCATTTTAACTCCTATAATTCATGGTAAATTTGGTTACTATAGCCTTGGGCTATATCAATCAGTCTTGGGTAGGGCTCATAGACACCTCCCACCTCCCATTGCAGGCATGGCCACATGCTGGAGGTAACAGAGGAGATGTTTGTGAGTCGTCCTAATGCTCCTGTAATTGCCCACTGGCCCCTGATATCGCCCATATGGCGCAGGTAGGTGAGTGTTAGGGCCCACGGGCTACTTGAGAGACCTTGACGCTGGTGCCCGAGGCTTAAGACACGTCCTCCTAGTAGGATATGTCGAACTAACTCTCAATTTTTAACATCAGTGTGAGGGTTTAGTGTGACGGCAGCGTGCACCTATCTCTGGTTCTGTGTTTGTTCTGAATTCTTGCCACATCCACATAAATTTCATCTTATGTAGGATGTCCATTGTGGTACTTGTAGTCCGTTGCTGGCATCATCCATTGTATGCATTTTTTGCTGGTGATTGCCATTAGCAACGGACTACAAGTGCAGGATGTGCTCCCCTACAGAAATGCACAACTGCATATGGGTATGAGCGCATCCTGCTTTCTTATCACCACATTTTCTGATGGTTTATATATATATGTATGGAGGTGTATAAACTCCATTTTAAATGTGCCTGTTTTTCATCTTCAGGTCACATTTGGGTGCACCTGCTTGGCCTTGGGCTATATCAGTCAGTCTTGGGTAGGGCTCATAGACACCTCCCACCTCCCATTGCAGGCATGGCCACATGCTGGAGGTAACAGAGGAGATGTTTGTGAGTCGTCCTAATGCTCCTGTAATTGCCCACTGGCCCCTGATATCGCCCATATGGCGCAGGTAGGTGAGTGTTAGGGCCCACGGGCTACTTGAGAGACCTTGACGCTGGTGCCCGAGGCTTAAGACACGTCCTCCTAGTAGGATATGTCGAACTAACTCTCAATTTTTAACATCAGTGTGAGGGTTTAGTGTGACGGCAGCGTGCACCTATCTCTGGTTCTGTGTTTGTTCTGAATTCTTGCCACATCCACATAAATTTCATCTTATGTAGGATGTCCATTGTGGTACTTGTAGTCCGTTGCTGGCATCATCCATTGTATGCATTTTTGCTGGTGATTGCCATTAGCAACGGACTACAAGTGCAGGATGTGCTCCCCTACAGAAATGCACAACTGCATATGGGTATGAGCGCATCCTGCTTTCTTATCACCACATTTTCTGATGGTTTATATATATATGTATGGAGGTGTATAAACTCCATTTTAAATGTGCCTGTTTTTCATCTTCAGGTCACATTTGGGTGCACCTGCTTGGCCTTGGGCTATATCAGTCAGTCTTGGGTAGGGCTCATAGACACCTCCCACCTACCATTGCAGGCATGGCCACATGCTGGAGGTAACAGAAGAGATGTTTGTGAGTCGTCCTAATGCTCCTGTAATTGCCCACTGGCCCCTGATATCGCCCATATGGCGCAGGTAGGTGAGTGTTAGGGCCCACGGGCTACTTGAGAGACCTTGACGCTGGTGCCCGAGGCTTAAGACACGTCCTCCTAGTAGGATATGTCGAACTAACTCTCAATTTTTAACATCAGTGTGAGGGTTTAGTGTGACGGCAGCGTGCACCTATCTCTGGTTCTGTGTTTGTTCTGAATTCTTGCCACATCCACATAAATTTCATCTTATGTAGGATGTCCATTGTGGTACTTGTAGTCCGTTGCTGGCATCATCCATTGTATGCATTTTTTGCTGGTGATTGCCATTAGCAACGGACTACAAGTGCAGGATGTGCTCCCTACAGAAATGCACAACTGCATATGGGTATGAGCGCATCCTGCTTTCTTATCACCACATTTTCTGATGGTTTATATATATATGTATGGAGGTGTATAAACTCCATTTTAAATGTGCCTGTTTTTCATCTTCAGGTCACATTTGGGTGCACCTGCTTGGCCTTGGGCTATATCAGTCAGTCTTGGGTAGGGCTCATAGACACCTCCCACCTCCCATTGCAGGCATGGCCACATGCTGGAGGTAACAGAGGAGATGTTTGTGAGTCGTCCTAATGCTCCTGTAATTGCCCACTGGCCCCTGATATCGCCCATATGGCGCAGGTAGGTGAGTGTTAGGGCCCACGGGCTACTTGAGAGACCTTGACGCTGGTGCCCGAGGCTTAAGACACGTCCTCCTAGTAGGATATGTCGAACTAACTCTCAATTTTTAACATCAGTGTGAGGGTTTAGTGTGACGGCAGCGTGCACCTATCTCTGGTTCTGTGTTTGTTCTGAATTCTTGCCACATCCACATAAATTTCATCTTATGTAGGATGTCCATTGTGGTACTTGTAGTCCGTTGCTGGCATCATCCATTGTATGCATTTTTTGCTGGTGATTGCCATTAGCAACGGACTACAAGTGCAGGATGTGCTCCCCTACAGAAATGCACAACTGCATATGGGTATGAGCGCATCCTGCTTTCTTATCACCACATTTTCTGATGGTTTATATATATATGTATGGAGGTGTATAAACTCCATTTTAAATGTGCCTGTTTTTCATCTTCAGGTCACATTTGGGTGCACCTGCTTGGCCTTGGGCTATATCAGTCAGTCTTGGGTAGGGCTCATAGACACCTCCCACCTACCATTGCAGGCATGGCCACATGCTGGAGGTAACAGAGGAAATGTTTGTGAGTCGTCCTAATGCTCCTGTAATTGCCCACTGGCCCCTGATATCACCCATATGGCGCAGGTAGGTGAGTGTTAGGGCCCACGGGCTACTTGAGAGACCTTGACTCTGGTGCCCGAGGCTTAAGACACGTCCTCCTAGTAGGATATGTTGAACTAACTCTCAATTTTTAACATCAGTGTGAGGGTTTAGTGTGACGGCAGCGTGCACCTATCTCTGGTTCTGTGTTTGTTCTGAATTCTTGCCACATCCACATAAATTTCATCTTATGTAGGATGTCCATTGTGGTACTTGTAGTCCGTTGCTGGCATCATCCATTGTATGCATTTTTTGCTGGTGATTGCCATTAGCAACGGACTACAAGTGCAGGATGTGCTCCCTACAGAAATGCACAACTGCATATGGGTATGAGCGCATCCTGCTTTCTTATCACCACATTTTCTGATGGTTTATATATATATATGTATGGAGGTGTATAAACTCCATTTTAAATGTGCCTGTTTTTCATCTTCAGGTCACATTTGGGTGCACCTGCTTGGCCTTGGGCTATATCAGTCAGTCTTGGGTAGGGCTCATAGACACCTCCCACCTCCCATTGCAGGCATGGCCACATGCTGGAGGTAACAGAGGAGATGTTTGTGAGTCGTCCTAATGCTCCTGTAATTGCCCACTGGCCCCTGATATCGCCCATATGGCGCAGGTAGGTGAGTGTTAGGGCCCACGGGCTACTTGAGAGACCTTGACGCTGGTGCCCGAGGCTTAAGACACGTCCTCCTAGTAGGATATGTCGAACTAACTCTCAATTTTTAACATCAGTGTGAGGGTTTAGTGTGACGGCAGCGTGCACCTATCTCTGGTTCTGTGTTTGTTCTGAATTCTTGCAACATCCACATAAATTTCATCTTATGTAGGATGTCCATTGTGGTACTTGTAGTCCGTTGCTGGCATCATCCATTGTATGCATTTTTTGCTGGTGATTGCCATTAGCAACGAACTACAAGTGCAGGATGTGCTCCCCTACAGAAATGCACAACTGCATATGGGTATGAGCGCATCCTGCTTTCTTATCACCACATTTTCTGATGGTTTATATATATATGTATGGAGGTGTATAAACTCCATTTTAAATGTGCCTGTTTTTCATCTTCAGGTCACATTTGGGTGCACCTGCTTGGCCTTGGGCTATATCAGTCAGTCTTGGGTAGGGCTCATAGACACCTCCCACCTCCCATTGCAGGCATGGCCACATGCTGGAGGTAACAGAGGAGATGTTTGTGAGTCGTCCTAATGCTCCTGTAATTGCCCACTGGCCCCTGATATCGCCCATATGGCGCAGGTAGGTGAGTGTTAGGGCCCACGGGCTACTTGAGAGACCTTGACGCTGGTGCCCGAGGCTTAAGACACGTCCTCCTAGTAGGATATGTCGAACTAACTCTCAATTTTTAACATCAGTGTGAGGGTTTAGTGTGACGGCAGCGTGCACCTATCTCTGGTTCTGTGTTTGTTCTGAATTCTTGCCACATCCACATAAATTTCATCTTATGTAGGATGTCCATTGTGGTACTTGTAGTCCGTTGCTGGCATCATCCATTGTATGCATTTTTTGCTGGTGATTGCCATTAGCAACGGACTACAAGTGCAGGATGTGCTCCCCTACAGAAATGCACAACTGCATATGGGTATGAGCGCATCCTGCTTTCTTATCACCACATTTTCTGATGGTTAATAATTATGAATCCAGCAAGGAGCAAAGTTTTGAATTCATTTAACTAGGACCCACTCGATGACCAAGATTCAAGAGCTGCCTCTTGGTGTCTACATATTACAAAGCTATTTGTCTAAATGGCTGCCATGTAATGATCTATTGCTACCATATATATTAGCTGAAGGCCAAATGTCATTTGGCCGACAGCTATCTCTCCTGACCCCACCATACATGTCTTCTAACCTCGGCAATAAAAAGGAGTATAAATCTTTTCATAGTTAAATAGGAAGAGGAAAAGGAATAGGTTTACAAATCTTAGAAATCAGTGAAAGGATTAAATTTTGCCCATCATGAGTCACTGCTGAAGTGTTTTGATTGCAGCCATTGTTCTTCATATTCTGGGACTGCATGCAATTTTCATGTAATTTCACATTCCTCTGCCTTAGAACAGTGTAAATTGACATTTAGTAATTATTCTCTTAGACATATCAGGGAGTGTCCTAGTAGGAAAAATGTTGGCCTATGAATGTTCTCATGATACTATACATTACAATGATCAAATCAAGCTGTAGATTTTAGACCAATGGTGTCCAACACAAGAAAGGTGCAAAATACTGTATATTTTGTCTTGCGGGAATATCAGACCTAACTGGACACAATCCCACAATGCCATCCAGGAGGCTACACTAGCTTGATAAAGGGCACTCTACACTTGGAAACATTGCAACACATATGTAACTAATGCACACTGTTGGAAAATTAAGACTAAAATAACATAATTTCATCAAATGGAGTGCTGTTCTGTTACTGTATAAAGTTCTGGAACTATAATCCTACGGCAGAAAAGGTGAATTTGGACATACCAATCATTGTACCTGGACTGTGTTGCACTTCTATTTGACTGAGGTCATCAATATCTGTAGTATCGGACTGGGGTTCCTTGGGCCGACCACAGGAAATTGTTCTTGGGGCTCAACTCATATATCATCTATAAAGTTCTTAATCAAAGAAATAGATTGTATGGTCTGACCCTGAATATATGATTGGTGGGGTCCTGACTCCCGGAACCCCCATAATCAGCTTTTTGAAGATGTGTCAGGTTTATTGGTCACATGGTCTATTTGCAGATCAGTTTTATTCAAGTGAATCGGCCTGGGCTCTATAATGTACGACTCTGTGCTTGGTATGCTCAACAGAGTGCCACAGCCTTCTCAAACAGCTGATCGTTGGGGATGCTGGGAGTTGAACCCACACCAATCATATATTAATCACCTATCCAAAGGATAGGCCATCACTATTGAAAACCTCTTTAAAAAGATTAATCTACACACACTGTTGGCTGTTGGCCAGTACATATGCATCCTTAGAGGTCCTTGCACAGAACAGTACATTAGACATACTGTTCTGTGCAGGGACCCCTGATGATGCTGATATATTGTTTAAAATGTCAGGATAGCAGACAATATGAGTGTGCACATTAATCTGAGTGAAAGTAAGGCTGTAAGACTGATAATCATGTATGATGCATGTTCTCTTTTTCCATTTCTTTAAACTGCATTATACATTTCTTCGCAACAATAGCGGATTAAAATAGTTTAGACGTTAAATGCTTGGTTGTTTTGACGAAACATAATTTAACGCCCTCAAGCCATTGATGGCCCACCATTGCAATTACTAGATTATCCACATAGTAACAAATTTAGCTCTTCAATTAGGTTCATACATCCTTTTGATTTAATATATAAAATCCAGCACATACACAATTGTTTAAAGTCATTTCTAATAGTAATTATATGTGGTCACACAATTTTAACTTCATACAATTGTCCCTATCCTAATTATCTGCCTAAAAGTCCCAGTTTCCTGAAACTGTGCCTGGAATGAGTCTGTTAGCAATATGATATACTGATGGTTAATATATTATTATGATTATTATTATTATTTAAGAGATGTGGAGTATAAAGGTTTTATTGTCATCTGAATGAGATCTGGTCCACGGTTGTGAAGTCCCCACCAGGTCTGAGGGATGCATTGGTAAAATGTAGAAGGCCATAAATCCATGCAACACATCCATTCCTGTTCTGGGCCTCTCAAAATTAAATTTTTTCAATACTGCAATTATCATGTCTGTGATGTTGTGGTCCTGGCTACAAAAATGTTTTAGCACCGGTAGAAATGTCCTTTTTTCTTTTATTGTATGACAATAAGCTTGATAGATGGTTGAGGTTTTGAAAAATTAGATTCAGCAGCTTTGCGGAAGTTCGACAATTTTTTTTATTCGTTACAAATTAGTTTGTCGAGAATCGCTATAAATCGGGTATACCCAGGCCACTCTGCCTAATAGTAACTGTGGCCTGTAATACTGACGAACAGTTACTCTACAGATAACAGAACGGATTAACTATGAATGTCGGTGCACTGCACAGTGATGTGCATGGCGATACACTCTCCTTGCACTCTCCCTGCAGTCTCCCTCTCCAATATTGTTTGTAGCAACACTGTCCCTAGTGCATGAGCGCTTGCCACGTCTGTCCCTATGCTCAGCTTACAGGACCATGGCGGAGACCATGCAGGATGAGGTTTTAATAGGGCTGTGACATCACTTGGGATGGCTACCTGCGGATTGGCTGGCTGCACAGCATTATGGGGGATGTTACGTTCCAGCTTGTCTCCTCTACACTTACTTTCACTTTCTAACCCATCCATTTTAAGGAAGGAAATTCAGATTCTTTTAGAATTAAAGTCTTCCAAAGTTCGGACAGAATTCCGTTTTGAATGCTTTGCTTCGCTCAACACTAATAAGCATTCTAGTTCTTAGTGTCTGTATACAGAGGAGTAAATACTGGTAAATACATTTCCAGTTCAAAGGCATTTGTCTTGACCCAGTTTTACATTTAAGCAGTAGAAATATATTCAAGTTTTGTAAAATTGCTTCAAAAATAAAAAGCAAAAATATTGTTACATTAAAAAAATACAAAAACAAATGCATTGCTAAAATGGACATATTTTCCAGTCCGTGTTTCATATGGCATTGTTCAACAGAAGTTTAAGTGACTTCCTATTATTAATCTACTATCTGATTATAAATGTGTAATATTCAAAGCTATGTACCTGTCTAAAAATCATGTTATTAATTGCTTGGTAACAATAGCAGAAAGAATCGGGGTGGTTATTAAATACTTTACTCATGTGCATTGAATAATATGTTGCACACCTTCAGGCTTTCCTTTGACCCACCAGTAATTTTGGTTGTTAATCAGCTTCCTGCTAGTTAGGTTGGAAGAATCAGCTGCTGATTTAGTCATGAAGAATAATTTGCAAGAATTTTACTCTCCAAATCCTCCCCAAATCCAAAAATATTTGGTGATGTCCTTTTTATCTATAGAATAAAAGGACAGTAGAAATAAAGGTCACGTATGACATAACAATATAGACGCATTCCTGAGCACATTATACAGAGGTAATCATTGGGCAGATTATAGTGTATTATTATGAGGGTGGATTCTCACATCACATATTTGTTGTGGAATTTCCATTTAGGAATCCACACCGAAATTCCACAAGTACAGTGTTAATGTATGGGGTTAACGAACCCTATTCCCTCACATTGGAAAAAAAATTGCTTTTTCTAGACATGATGTGAATATCTAAACCAAAGCATGCCCTTTCAGTTGTACAAATAATAAGATATTTTAACATAGATTTCATTCAATTCAGTGAAATCTGATACTAAATGCTGCACTAAAACCAACAATGAAATTCATAGCTAATATTAGTGTGGATTTGATCTATTTTTTTAAAAGCAGTCCATGGACTCAATCTTACAAGACTCACCTGCCGCTTCGTTCCACATACAGTAAATACAGTCAAGGTACATTTTGGATAATGGATAAAAAAAAAAAGCTTTTATGAAGTTAGCCTTTTACATTTTACTAAATAGTATAAGATAGGGTTTGTATTCCGAGAAAACTATTCATACTGTAGTGACATAGGGGTAGTAGGAAAGCCATATGGTTGTACTGCTGATGGCCCCTATGCACATTATACTACTGTTGACCGAACCTGCCATTTTTAATCTATTTCTAAATCTAATGTGGACGGCGAGCTCCTGACTCTCCCCCACCAGTTGAATTTCAACACCCAATTGTTTTGTTCTCCAGGGACATAAGCCCATCAGAAGTGTCTAACAGCGTCTTTCCCCTCTCTCCAGAAAAAATATACATACTTGACCGAACCAAGAGCAAAGTATGTACTCTATGTGTATGGGAGAGTCAGGAATGATAGCTGTCAGCTACAGTAAGTGAGAGTTTAGCCATCAACTTGTATGGGCACCTTGAGACCAGTGATTGACTGCAGTGGCGTTATTACCGCAGCACAGTAAACAAGTCCAATGAGGACCATTGGAGCTGCAGGCTGGAACGGTGGAGGATTAATCAAGTAAGTAATGGATCTTGAACCTCAGAAAACCCATTTAACCTTATAATTACTTGAGCTTATTATGAATTCACATCAGCTGCTCGTCCATTGGTCTTGTCTGCATGGTGTGATTTAGCTATTGCAATATGTGTGGATTCTATACATTTCCAAAGATGTCATTTATACTTTTTGCAGGTTTTGCGTGTAAGTATATGGAATTTTCTGAATATGCTTGGACTTCTTGAGGTCTTTTTCCAGACCCTTGACTGTGGTCTCTAACTCCCATCATGCAGTCGCAGTAGATTTTAATAATTGTGTTGGTTCTCAAAAAGAAAACCATGTACAGTATATAATTAGACTTTCTAAACAGCCTGTAATTTCCTCTGGCGAATTGTTTGTTTCTTACAAGTTTATGATCCTGTTCTATTTTAGGTATCTTTCCTTTTAATGTACCTTTTAGTAAACCAATAGAGCAGAGAAAGTCAATCAAAAGTAAAACTTGAAAGGTTGATAAATCTTAGTTTACAGCAGGTTCAGCCTCTGTCCTCTCTTTCAAGATGACATCTTACTAGTTCTCTCCTTTAACAAGATTATTAATGGGCTGACACCACCCCACACTTCAATCAGGCAAATTTATGGACTTTTATATTTTCCTACTAATAAATACCAGAGGTTATTCATTACAGTGGTGACAATGTGTATTGTCAGCATGGAAACATAACAACGACTGGATTTTGGATATGATATTTGAAATATGTAGACTTAGAGTTATTTATAGATGTAAGACAAGATGCACAACTGTAAAATTCCAAGCTCAAAACAGTAACATAATACAATGGCCAACAATGGCCGGTAAACACTGTTGACTTCAACTGATCAATTATACTAATAAGAATTCCCCAATCCACAGTTGACAATCATCAAATGCAATAAACAGATAACGGGGGGGGGGGGGGGGGTAGACATGGACAAGACAACATGGGTGAGAGGAGAAAAAAAAAAGGGGGGGGGGTGTTTCTATCGTGTCATTAAATCCTGATACACCTGAGTTCCTTGGAAAGTAATCCACAGGGACCAGGCCTTGATGTGGGCTGTAGTTGTGTTTCTTAGGCCCGATGTAAGTTCCTCCATTCTCCGGATCTCCCCCACCCTCTGAATCCAACAGCCAATTTGTGGCGGCGAGGAAGACTTCCACCTTGCAGGAATACATGCTCTTGCAGCTACAACCAGTACACGTAGGCAGGACTTACGCAGTACAGTCATGGGGAAGTCTGAGTAAAATAGCAGGAAAAAACCCGGGGTATTTGGAATGGGGAAGGAAAATATCCTGGTTAAGTACCTGTGGATCCTATCCCAAAAACTGCGGAGTTTGTGGCATTCCCAGAAAATATGCATCATTGAGCCCGGGGTCGAGGCGCAGTGCCAGCAAAGCGGGGAAGAAGAGGGGAACACTTTCTGTAAACGGGTTGGGATATAGTACCACCTTGACATTATCTTATATCCCGCTTCCTGAAGTTTACTCGCTACCGATGATTTATGAACTAGATGGAATCATTTAGGCCAATGGTCAAGAGGGATGTCAAGGCCGAGGTCCCCTGCCCATTTGTCAATGTAGGGGGGGGCGGTAGTTCGGGTCCGGTGCAATCATCGGAGATTGGTAACATTCCGAAAGGGAGTGTCTATATACCCCTGAGCCTATACAACTTTTTTCGAAGGCTGTGAGGGACCTGTCTAATTCAGAAGAATGGTAGAGGGTATGGTAGACAAAAAATTAGATAGTTGTCTGGATCCCCATTGTCCTAACGGGCATGGGTCCGATTTTCTCTCCAACATATGTTAACCATCTTCTAGAGACCCGGAAAAATGGTGCATGACATTTACCATGTAGGCGCCACTGTCGGAATGGTCCGCCCCTACAACCTGACGAAAAGCCTGGATGACCCATAATAGGGAATAACGGAGATGGAGTAGGTGAGATCAAAGGGGCATTTCTAGGGAGACACCAGGCTGCTACCTCTTGAGATAGTCCTGGTGTAGTTGGCCGCTGACCCATGGGGGCAAAGCCATGTCATGATTATTTGCATTCTGCCACACGCTAGTCCAGAAAGTATAGTCAATGAGAATGCACTGTTGCTGTACAAACATTATTCTTGTTTGTCTCCAGTCTCTAATAAAATAAATCAAAACAGGAAGAGGAAGTTACAAGCATCAGCTTTTGATTGGCTGCCCTCATGTATCTTCCTCTCTGCCGATACCTATGGTGTGAACAGTGTAAAATTTATTTTGTCTGACAGTATCTGTGCGCAAAGATACTGACATCTATGGGAATAACTGTTAGGCTGGCATAATAGCCATTATAATAATAAGCCTGTCACGATAGTGAACGTGTATTGTGAACATTGACTTAAAAGTATGACCAGGAGTGGTTTAGAAGATATGAGTATTAAAGGGTGATGCTAATATCTGTGCCCATAACATAAAACTCTTTCTCCAATATTCTATTTTGGGAAGGAGATGTCTTTTCTGACTCAAGTAGTGCAGTTATAGGCTCTAGGAGACCAAAGAGAGTGGATGAAGAAACTATAAGACATCTATTTATTCATACTGAATGGTAGCTTCACTAGAGGCATCTGCCCTTTTACAATTCCCTGCATAACCCTGGAGTGCAGCATTAAATCGAGTGGAAAAGTTTTCCATGGATCAGTCATCAGTGTCACTGTGACCCAATATTAGAATGGGAAAATCAAACAATCTAGATCTCTGCGAAGGTGGCCTGATCATCAGAGATATACAATTCAGGTCCTGTATTGTTAGTAGTACTAGTGTACGGTGTCCATATTAGGACATCGTCAAACATCATCCATAACTCCGTCCCCTATCAGGCAAATCTCCATCAGTCCTCCTCCCTCAGACTAAACTTCCTCCTCCCTCAGGCTATACTCCTTCCTCCCTCAGTCCAAACTCCCTCCTCCCTCAGACGTCAGTCCAAACTCCGTTCTCCCTCAGCCCAAAAGAGTTTTGGCTGACGTCTGAGGGTGGAGAGAGTTTTGGCTGACGTCTGAGGGAGGAGAGAGTTTGGGCTGACAACTGAGGGAGGAGGGAGTTTGGGCTGAGGGAGGAAGGATTTCGGGCTGACGTCTGAAGGAGGATGGAGTTTGGGATGAGGGAGGAAGGAGTCTAGCCTGAGAGAGGAGGAAGTTTAGTCTGAGGGAGGAGGACTGATGGAGATTTGCCTGACAGGGGACGGAGTTATGGATGATTTTTGACAATGTCCTAATATGGACACTACTGATACTTGTGTAACTGAGGAACAGTTTCAGTTGAAAGGAGATCCTGAGGATGTAAACAACTCTTCAACGAAAGGATTCAGAGGAACATTTTAAGAATCATTCTGATGATCGGGTGGTGCACAGTCAAGCAAATTTAAGCCAAATTCAATGCTGGTGCTCCAAGTAACATTTGCATCCCATTCCTTAGCATGTATGAGCTATAGCAGCAGAAAAACAGTTGGTGTGTCTGCTGTTTAAGAGAAACAGAAATAGAGGACTTTAATGGCCAAAAGAGGGCAAAAATTGGTTTAATGAGCATTGGAAAAACATTATCTTGTTAGATGAATCCAGATCTGTGTAGAACCATGCTGATAGGAGGGTCAGAATTTGGCAGAAGCAGCATGAATTGATGACCATTTCCTTCATGTGTCAAACGTTTAGGCAGATGGAAGTAGAGTAATGGTGTGGGGGAATGTTTTCTTGGCACAACCTGGCTCCTCTGATACCTGTGGATGAACATTTAAGTTGTGTGTCAGCCAAACTTGCCAAGCTGAACATGCATAAGTAGGGGAGGATCGAAAAAGATAGCAGCTGGCTGAACAATCATTCATCTGACAGTTATCTCATTTGTATGTCCAGCTTTAGAGAATAGGGCTTATTTACGCATTGTGGCCAACCAAATTCATCCCTTCATGGTAGCTGTTTAGCCTATAGGTAGAAAGAAACCTTATGGGCCAATATTCCTGCAGAAACATTACATATAGTGGAATCTATGCCACTACATTTTATATAATTGTTGTGTTTCTATAAGGACTCTTGCACACGACGGTATATCTTTTTCTGTGTTTTGTGGTCCGTTTTTCATGGATCCGTTGTTTTGTTTCTTGTTTCCATTTCCGTTCCGTAGTTCCGCAAAAAATCTCCGTATGGTTTCTGTGACGAATACCGAACCTCGCGGCCCCACCTGACATCAACTATGTCAAAGTCCACGAGATATGGTTTAGTCACTGGTTTCCAAGATGTGACGTTACGCTCTCCCTGGGAGCATGTAAGGTCAGCTTGATACAGTTTACACAGACACCTCCTGTCCAGGCAGGCACAGAGAGGCAGGTGGGTGAGGGAAGGGGTTTACCCAGCCTCCGGCGAAACTCCACACTTGCTCCCAACTCTGACAAGCTGAGAGAGCCTTTTCACTGCCCCAGTGAAACAGAGCTTCCTCCGCCTGGTAGACTAAGCCCGGTCGGCTAACGGGATTATATAGGGTGAAAAACCAACCCGCAGTAGCGTATAACAATGCCGAAACATGGACGTGGGGATTCGTAATCGAGCCACAAGGACAGCACAAGATTAAATTATATATTTAATTGCCTTATGGGCGCACTAGACAATACATTATGTACATAGAGAATATATACAGTGGTCGGATGTGCAAATCCAGGTGGTATGATACAACAGAATTAGACAGAGCAAGGGTCAGTTACCAGATACAGTAGATGAGTAGTAGTTTGGGTTACGATGAGTTCTGAGGTGCTGTAGTGCTTGGATGTAGTCATCTGGGGACAGTGATGTCAGCAGTTGTCCATGGTCCCTCCAGACACAGTACTCGATGTGACCCCCTTCAGAGAAAGACCATGGCCTCTAGCCTTTTCACCTGTAGTCGCCAACCCCCCCTCCCTTCCTCTGGGAGTAGTCCACTCCTCCTTCCTGGTCCTGGTAGCCAAAGACCCACAAAACCCATTAGGGCCTATAGCTCCAGATCGGAAGGTCACAGGGAGATGGTTCTGGGATGAACGGGTACACCTGGGTTGCGGCTACAGGTGGAGACTAAACATGGCGATGTTATTAGGTTCCTGTGGAAAGATCTCTGTATCTCCCCTTCCCGGCACCCGACCCCCAAACTACGACCAGGGGCATGTCAGTCTTTGTCCTAGGGTCAAAGATATATAATTGGTTTATGCCTGTGATAGACGGGCAATTCATAATTCCTTATGAATCCCCGGTTCCATGTCTGATGGATTTGATTGATTCTGGGTAATGGCTGAGACCCCCTACAGGGGGGTTTTCCTGTAGGATGAGTTGGCATACGTGCTGGCTGAGTGAGGTGTGAATTTGTACACATGTGGCCTGCTTGAAGCCAGGACCCCTACGGAGTTCGCTCCCTCTGCTATCTGACAGCAAATTTCTGGAATTAGATCATGGCTGGCATTAGATCATAATTCCACATTCCTCAGTTTCTGTATGCGATCCGTTTTTTGTGGATCGCAAATGGAAACATAAAATTTGCAATCATTACTGTAATGTACAGTAATGTTTGTAAACAGTAAACACATGGGCAAAGTGGGCATGGATCCGCAAAAAACGGATGACATATGGATGTGTTCCATATTTCTTCCGTATTTTTTGCGGATCCATTGACTTAAATTAAGCCATGGGATGTTATTTGTGGGCAATAATAGGACAAGTTCTATCCTTTAGCGGAACAGAAATACGGAAACGGAATGCATATGGAGTACATTCCGTTTTTTTTTGAGCCGGCCCGGATCGGCTTTGCAGCCATGCTATTTAACAGAGCAGCACTAGCTGCTGCAGACCAAAAACCCCGGCTCTTACCTCACCGAGGCCAGCAACCTCGGTGACACGTACCTGCTATCAACTACAACACCTTGCACCCTCTTACACACCCCCCCCCTTTGTTCAACCCTGAGGGGGTGAACACACGTGAGGCAGTGGACGCGGGATAGGGCATCTGCGTTGCCCTGCAAGCGGCCTGCCCTGTGTTCCACGGAGAATTTGAAATTCTGAAGAGATAGGAACCACCTGGTGACCCGAGCATTCCTCTCCTTGGCCTGACTCATCCATTTGAGGGGGGAATGGTCGGTCACCAGACGGAACCTCCTCCCTAACAAGTAGTAGCGGAGAGATTCGAGTGCCCACTTGATAGCCAGGCACTCCCTCTCCACTATACTATATCTGGACTCGGCGGGATTGAGCTTACGGCTCAGGAAGACAACGGGATGTTCTTCCCCGTTGACCTGAGACAGTACCGCACCGAGGCCTACCTCCGAGGCGTCGGTCTGTACGACAAACTCCTTGTTGAAGTCGGGTGTCACCAAAACCGGGGACCCACACAGGGCCGACTTCAACGCGGCGAAAGCCTCCTCCGCCTTTTCACTCCAGCTAACCCTCCCAGACTTTCGCCCCTTCAACAGGTCTGTCAACGGCGCTGCTATTGTGGCAAAGTGGGGCACGAACCTCATGTAGTAACCTACAATCCCCAGGAACGACTTTACCTGCCTGGTGGTGACCGGTCGGGGCCAGTTACGAATGGCCTCTACCTTGGTTACCTGAGGTTTGATGACTCCCCGCCCAATTACATATCCCAGATATTTTGTCTCCTCTAACCCTATGGAGCACTTCTTTGGGTTAGCGGTCAGTCCGGCTTTCCTCAGGGCATCCACTACCGCCTGCACCTTGGGTAAATGGCTTTCCCAGTCGGTGCTGTGGATGACTACATCATCTAAGTAGGCCGAGGCGTACCGACGATGTGGTCGCAGCACTATGTCCATTAACCTTTGGAAAGTGGCGGGGGCGCCATGCAGGCCAAAGGGTAACACCTTGTAGTGATACAGGCCCTGCGGGTAACAAATGCGGTTTTTCCTTAGCCGACTCCGTTAAGGGTACCTGCCAGTACCCTTTAGTGAGGTCCAGCACAGAAAAATAACGGGCTTGCCCTAAACTTTCAACCAGCCTCGTCTACTCGGGGCATGGGATACGCGTCAAACTTGGACACTTCATTTAATTTGCGAAAATCGTTGCAGAACCGCAACGTCCCATCCGGCTTGGGTATCAGGACTATGGGACTGGCCCACTCACTTTTCGACTCCTCAATGACATCGAGCTTCAACATTACTTGCACTTCCTCCGCGATGGCCCGTCGCCGAGCCTCGGGTACCCGGTATGGTTTTAACCGGATCTTGGCCTGAGGCTCAGTGACGATGTCATGTTGGATGAGAGACGTGCGGCCAGGGAGGTCCGAGAACACATCCGTGTTCCGACTGATGAACTCCCTGACTTCCTGAACTTGTTTGGAAGACAGGCTGTCTGCAATTTTTACCGTGGTTACTGCTTCACAGGCCTCAAACTGTGGGGCTGGACCCTTTTTACCTAGAAGCCCTGGCCGGGGGCTGTTGTCGTCGGCCGTGTCCCTATCTTTCCACGGCTTAAGTAAATTCATGTGGTACACCTGCTCCGGCTTGCGCCGCCCTGGCTGGTGTACCTTGTAATTTACTTCCCCTACCTTCTCGATCACCTCATAGGGGCCCTGCCACCTAGCTAGGAATTTGCTGTCAAGGGTGGGTACCAGAACCAACACTCGATCTCCCGGATTGAAGCCCCGTACCCGAGCCTGACGATTATACACCCTACTCTGGGCTTGTTGTGCTGCCTCCATATGCTCCCGGACCAGCGGCAACACCCTTTCTATCCGTTCCTGCATCTGGGTGACATACTCAATGACACTTTTGTGGGGGACAGGCTGTTGTTCCCATGCTTCCTTGGCGATATCCAACAGGCCCCGAGGGTGTCTGCCATAAAGCAGTTCGAAGGGCGAGAACCCAGTAGAGGCCTGGGGTACCTCTCGCACTGCGAACATGAGATAGGGCAGAAGCAGGTCCCAGTCCTTCCCATCTCTAGACACCACCCTCTTTAACATATTTTTTAGAGTTTGGTTAAACCTCTCGACAAGACCGTCTGTTTGTGGATGGTAAACGGACGTCCGTAACTGCTTTATACGCAACAATTTACACAGTTCCCTCATTACTTTGGACATAAAAGGGGTCCCTTGGTCTGTCAGAACCTCTTTTGGCAGGCCCACACGGGAAAACATCTCCATTAACTCTTTGGCAATGAGCTTAGCTGAGGTATGTCGCAGAGGCACCGCCTCGGGATACCGAGTGGCATAGTCGAGAACTACCAGAATGTGTTGGTGGCCCCTGGCAGACTTTGGTACAGGCCCAATTAAATCCATAGCGATTCGCTCGAACGGTACTTCAATAATTGGCAGAGGTACCAGAGGACTACGGAAATGTGGCTGGGGGCTAGTTATCTGACAGGTTGGACAGGACTTACAATAATTCTCTACCTCCTTGAACACACTGGGCCAATAAAACCGCTGCAGTATGCGGTCCTGGGTTTTCTGCCACCCCAGGTGTCCCCCAAGAACATGTTGGTGGGCAAGCTCCATGACAAGCTTGCGATACGCTGTGGGCACCACCAACTGTTCAACAGGTTCACCTCGGATTTGGTTCACCCGATACAACATATCCTGCAGAACAATAAATCGTGGGAACATTAATTCAGCCCCTGGTTTCTGGGGTTTACCATCAATTTCCAGCACATTCTCCCAGGCCCTGGTTAGGGTTTGGTCCCGGTGTTGTGCGGTCCCAAAATTTTCCCCGGAGACATTGAGGTCTGCCAACTCAGGCCCCGGTGGCAAGTCCTCCGTGTCTCCCACCATTACACTCAGTGGGGTTGTCTCCCCCTCTACCGCTGGAGCAGTGGTCACCCCTACCGCCGGCCCTTCAGACTCGGGCTCCCAGGGTTCTGGCCTTCCAGCGGTATCAGGCCACTCTGCTAGGGTCACCCCTGTCTCGGGTCCCTCAGATACCTTTATTGCCGGCCACAGCGCCGGAAAACCGGGGAAGTCCCTCCCAAGTATTAGTTCGTGTGGGAGTGTAGTAGCGACAGCCACCTCGTGGGTCCACCTACCAGCCGCTGTGGACAAAGTCACTAGTGCAGTGGGATAGTCTTTCAGGTCTCCGTGGATGCACAGGACCCCGACTTTACGGCCAGTATACTCCGCAGGCCGTACCAGGGCAGCCCTTACCAGGGAGACTAAACTCCCGGAGTCCAGCAGAGCCACCGCCAGCGAATCTCCCACCTCTACCTGACACAGGTGGTTATGGTCTTGTACCTCACGGGTGCCAGTTGCGCCACTCCTTGTATGCTTCCGTGCATACAAGGAGTGGTGACCCCCGTAGTTCACCTCCATCAGCTCATCCCGACGCGGACAGTCGGCCCTGATGTGGCCTGGCTCCTGACACCTCCAGCATACCACGGGAGGCGGGCTCGCAGGGGGTATATTCCGTGCAGGCCGCTCTGTCGCCGGACGTTGGAACTGGGGCAGAGGCCTCCGGGGTTTAACTGACCCCTTCCCAGCAAGACTCCCCTGCAGGTTTCTGGTGGCCTCGTACCGCTCCACCAGGTCGACCATCTCCAGGGCATTGGTGGGCGATACCTGGCCGATCCAGTGCTGGAGAGGGTAAGGCAAAGCCCTCCAGAAGACATCGGCTAACAGACGGTCGAGCATAGCAGTGGGAGTCAGTATGTCTGGCTGCAGCCATTTTTGCACCCGCTGGGCCCGGACCAAAACATTCACCCCCAGTCTTGCCAGGATCTCACCTTTCACAGTCGGGTAGTCAGCTGCTTGGTCACCTGGGAGGTCAAAAAATACTTGCTGGGGTACAGACGCCAGGAACGGAGCGATGACCTCTGCCCACTGTTCTCGGGGTAATTTCTCCCTCACGGCCACCTTCTCGAACACCGCCAGATAGGTCTCAACATCATCCGAGGGGGTCATCTTAGGGATCGCGGTACGGACAGCTTTCCGGGCATCGTGGACGCGGTGGGACGCTCCTGCCGCTTGCAACGCCATCACGTGCTGTAGCAGTAGCTGGTTGGTCTCCCACTGCTGCACGTTAGCCTCTATGAGGGCTTTCACAGCCGCCTCCATTTTGTCGGGGATCACAGGCTGCAACTTTGCCGGCTTAATATAGGACATTCACTTTTGCCCAGCAAAAACAAAGTTCGGCGTTCACGCCAGCCTCACTGCGCATGCCCGCATCCGACACCAAATGTGGGGAGTCGCTCTGGTAGACAGCGGTGCGGGTGCAGTTTAGAGGCAAAACAAGGAGTCCAGATGGTGCATCAAACAGTGTTTTATTCACACTTGCACGCCACAAATGAAAAGCAGTCTCTTGGTGACAGTTCACACACAACGGAAATACTGTGGCAAAACAAAAACAGGCCAACACAGGGTCCAGTCACCTTGGGTGGTTTAGGTGCGGGTTCACACCTAGCAGTCGGCTCAGCCGCAGGCGATTCTACCTTCAGGTCGCAGGGAAACACCACCTTGCTGAGCTCCTTCCTCCAGGACAGAGAATTCCTCACCCCTGTTTGCAGGCTCCAGGATAATCACACCCTCAGACACAGCTGCTGGCTGCGTTATATACCCAGCCCAAAACATGGACTGGACCGTGGGGAGCAGCCACCCACCCTACTCTTTAGCTGCTCCCAGTAAGAGCCGGCCCGGATCGGCTTTGCAGCCATGCTATTTAACAGAGCAGCACTAGCTGCTGCAGACCAAAAACCCCGGCTCTTACCTCACCGAGGCCAGCAACCTCGGTGACACGTACCTGCTATCAACTACAACACCTTGCACCCTCTTACACATAATACAGATGAAAAAATACATAAGTCCATCACGTTGAACCAAGGGATGGGTGAAGATGTGAATTTTAAAAAAAGGGGGAGTGCGAACCAGACTTCTGTACATTTTCATAAGCATTAATCTTAATATAGTTCTAAAAATTTACCCAAGCCTTTTTTAAGACCATCAACAAACTAATTCACAGATTCACAGTTCTTACAATAAAGAAGCTTTGTTTCCTCTGGAGACTAAACTTTTTCTACTCTAGATGGAGACAGTGCCCCTTGTCTTTTCACCATTTTTCTCCATAAGACTAAATAAATCAAATTCTTTCAAACTGTACCCATAAAAAGAGCCTCCATGCTCCTTATCAGTTTGCTCGCTCCCCTTTGTACTTTTTTTCTCGAGCTCCAGGCTATCCTCTCTGTAAACTGATGCCCAGAATGGAACTGCATATTCCAGATCAGACTGCACCAAAGCACCAATTTAACACATGACAACATCCTGCTGGTCTTGACAGCTAATTGACATTGCAAGCTGTTATTTAGTCTATGATCGACACGTGCCACCAAATCATTCTCTACAGGGACTCTCCCAGTGTTACTTCCCCTAGAACAGTGGTGGGCAAACTTATTCGTCAACTGAGCCAAATATCAACAAAACAGCGATTAAATATTTTCTGAGAGCCACATTTTTTAAACGTAAACTATATAGGAAGGTACATTGTTATTAACTTATTAAGGGTATTCCTAACCATCTGAACATACCTTTCTCAATCCTCGACACTACATCTTTTACTCCACAACGTTTCACCCTATAAGACGCACTTAGGTTTTAGAGGAGGACAATATGAAAAAAAATATTTTTCATTACACCTCAGGTCAAACCACTAATCAGACCTCCAATGTTAATAAGACCTCCCTCAGATCAGACGTCAGATAAGAGCCCCATGCCTCTCATCATCCCCATTATCATCCATGATGCCTCTTATCAACCCTGTTATTATCCATGATGCCTCTCATCATCCATAATGCCTCTCATATCCCCCATTATGAGTCTCATCATCTCCTTTATTATCCATGATGCCTCTCATTATCCATGATACCTCTCATATCCCCCATTATGATTCTCATCACCCCATTGCTTCAGATCAGCTTCATAAAATAAAAAAAGCACTTACCTCTCCTGCTCCTGGATGCCGCTGCTCCTCACCACTCTCACTCTGTGTTCCTCCTGCTGTCGGCTGTGCTGTGAACTGGCATGCACAGCGTGACATCACAGAGTGCCTCACACTGTGCGCAGCCCTGCACAGCCTACAGCCGAGGACCAGGAAGCGGTGAGTACAGAGCCTTCACCGCTTCCTGGTCCTCTCCCTCCTGCCGATTTTTTCCACGGACTACGAAAATGCGATCGCACTGTACATGTGAGCCCGCACCTGGAAGAGCCAATATCAAGGGGCTAAAGAGCCACATGTGGCTCTAGAGCCGCAGTTTGCTGACCACTGCCCTAGAACATATGATGCATGCAAATTATTTGTACCCAGATGCATAACTTTACATTAATTCACATTAAACCTCATTTGCCAAGCGGATGTCCAAACACTCAGTGGTAGATTTATCAAAACTGGTGTAGAGGAAAACTGGCTTAGTTTCCCATAGCAACCAAATGTGGAATTTAATTGGGAAACTAGGCCAGTTTTTCTCTACACCAGTTTTGATAAATGCCCCTTTCAGTGTCCAAGTCAACTTGTAGTTCATAGACATCTTCCATAGACTGCACAGTACTACATAGCTTGGTATCTTCTGACAAAATAGAAGCAGTGCTATTAATCCCATCGTCTATAACAGTAATAAATAAGTAAACTAATAGAGGACCTAATACTGAACCTTGTACACCACTTATAAATTGGGATAATTCAGAAATGGAATCATTGGCCACAACTCTCTGGACACAGTCCTTCAGCCAGTTTTCACTCTAGTTACAGACTATACTTTCCAAGCCTATAGACCTTATTTTACCCATTAAACGTCTATGAGGGACAGTATCAAATGCCTTTGCAAAATCCAGAAACACTACATCCACAGCAGCCCCTCTGTGCAGGCTTCTACTCATCTACTCATAAAAACAAATCGGGTTAGTCTGACAACTTCTGTGCTTGGTAAACCCATGTTGGTTATAACTTATGATATTATTTACAGTCACATACTCTTGTATATAGTCCCTTAAAAGTCCTTCAAACCTTTCTCACAACAGAAATTATGTTACTGGTGAAGACCTAGAGCCCTTTTTTTAAATTGGGCACTGCATTTGCCTTTTCGCTTCGCACTGTAGCAGCAACTAGAGAATCGCTAACAATTTAGTATATTACTGGATGTATTCACAGTGATAGCACCACTTACATCGACTCCTTTCTCTTTTTTGTATAAACACAGCTAAAAAAAAAAACCACTCATTTAGTATCTATGCCTTTTCCTTATCCTCAGTGACTATTCCCTATTACCATTATTTAGACATAGATTTTTTAGCACTTACAAATTTAAAGAGTTTGTTAGGATTTATTTTGTTCTCTTTGGCCATTTCCGTTTATTTTATATTTTTGCAGATTTTATCCCTTTGTATTTGTACTTTTTAAATGCTTTTTTTTGTCATTACAATAGCTGTAAGCCATGTGGGATTTAATTTTAACCGTTTATACTTGTTACCTACAGGAATTAAATTTGCAGGATAATTATACAAAGTCGATTTAAAGCTGTCCTATTTATCCTCTGTATTATTCTGTGACAATAGCTGCTCCCAGTCTGTGCCCTAAAGTGCTGCCCTCAACCTTTTTAAAATTCTGAGTTTTTGCCCTTCCAGCCAGAATTCATTTTTTATAGTTGTTGTTTCATGAACAGTGACATTCCCAATAAACCTCTGCATTGTTAGAAATTACTAGATCCAACAAAGCATCACTCCTAGTGGAAAATTCTACCAACTGGCCCATAAAAAGTTAACAAATGTTCCCCCCCCCTTTAGGCCCTTTTCACACGGGCGAGACTACCGCACAGTGCAATGCGTAAGGTGAACGCATTGCACCCGTACGGAATCCGGACCCATTCACTTGAATGGGGCTGTGTACATGAGCGGTGGTTTTCACGCATCCCTTATGCGTTGAGTGAAAATCACAGCAAGCTCTATATTGTGCATTTTTTACTCAACACAGGCCACATAGAAGTGAATGGGGCTGTGTGAAAATTGCAAGCATCCGCAAGCAAGTGCAGATGCAGTGCGATTTTCACGCATTGTTGCTAGGAGACGATCGGGATGGGGACCCGATCTTTATTATTTTCCCTTATAACATGGTTATAAGGGAAAATAATAGACTTTTTAATACAGAATGATAAGTAAAATACTGATGGAGGGGTTAAAAAAATAAATAAATAAACTCACCTCATCCACTTGATTGCACAGCCCGGCTAGTCTTCTTTCTTCTTCTTTGAGGACCTGGAAGGAAAAGGACCTTTGGTGACGTCACTATTATTTTCCCTTATAACCATGTTAGAAGGGAAAATAATAAAATTTACAGAATACTAAACCCAAACTTCTGTGAAGAAGTCTGGGTTTGGGTCTGGGTACCAAATATACAGATTTTTCTCACGCGTGTGCAAAACGCATTATAACGCTTTGCACTCGCGCAGAAAGATCACACATTTTCCCGCAACGTGCCAGCATCTTGTCCGGCCCTAACACGCGACGACCGTGTGAAAGAGGCCTTACAGTTGAAGCAGAACCATTCAATATCTGGGAAGTTAACAACTCCAATTATGATCCCTGTACCCGCCTGTGCAGCCCGCACCACTTGGCTACACAACTGAACTTTTATCCCCACAGTGATTATTAGGGGTATATAAATTACACCAGGTATTATTTTTGTGTTTATTTTCTTTTGTAATTATTCCACCCATAAGGTTTTGACATCCTCACCACCAATTGCTTCTTTCACATTTGCTTTCATATCATTCCTAATATACAGACACACTCAGGAGCGTAGCTAACGGCTCATGGGCCCTGGAGCAAGAGTTCAGCTTGGGTCCCCCTTCCCTCAGTGCTTTGTGTGTCTTCTTATGCGGCACAAGGGTCTTTGGGCCCCCTCAGGCTCCTGGGCCCGGTAGCGACTGCTACCTCTGCACCCCCTATAGCTACGCCCAATGAACGGACACACTCCATTCCATTCTGTTGGCCCCATCTTTCCTAGAGAGTGTAAAAGGCCTTAGATCTTAGTCATCTAAAAAGGCCAGTCATTTCTTAACCACCTCAGCTATACCTATGTGTTCCTCCACATTTGTGAACATGCACTTTAAGTTACTCTTTAATTTTCCACATTTAGTTCCCGGAATGTGAATTTGTAAGATTTTGTGGGCCCCTAAGTTTTTATTGTTGGATTGCATCAAGCAGATCTCAGTAACCACTGCCCTAATAACGTCCCCAGAATGTATGCCCAGTGCTCTAAGAAACCAAACCCCTTTTCTCTACATCAGGAGTTAAGCCATCTATTTAGCTACAAGAGTTTCCATTGCCTTTATTGTGTTGCACATGGCACATGCAGAGAATACCTCTGGAGAATACAATCTTGGAGGTCCTTCCCTGAAATTTGTAACCTATGCGGTGATTTATCACACTGGTGTAAAGTAGAACTGGCTTAGCAATCAGATTCCAACTTTCATTTTCCAAAGGAGCTGTCAAAAATGAAAGGTGGAATCTGATTGGTTGCTATGAGCAACTAAGCCAGTTCTACTTTACACCAGTTTGATAAATGATCCCACTAGTTCTTTAAAATACTTTAATTCTTAAGGACCACCTACCATGTATTCTGTGATTGGTTCTAACATGGCCCACGGCAGCTGGGTCATCACCAGCTCTTCAAAAATTGAATAAAAGTTAAAGTGCTTTGTACCCCAAAATGGTACCAGTGGCACCTGCAACTTCAACAGAATTAAGCCTAAATAGAGCTCTGTCAAAGGTAAAAAAAAAAAAAAAAGGATATGGCAAAATTATTATTATTATTGTGCAAAATTAGTTAAAACCAAAAGAAAAATAAATTTGAAATTGCCAAAATTATAATGAGTTGCAGAATAAAGTTAACATGTAAATTGAGATGAAAATAGAACCCAAAAACAATGGCAGTTTGTTGTTCTATTTGCAACAAGAAAATGAAATTATTTATATACATAATATGCAACATCTCAAAATGTTGCCATATTAAAAATACAACTCGTCTTGCAAAAATCAAACCTTCATGCAGCTTTGATGGTGGCAAAATTAAAAAGTTACTGTATGGCTCTTAAAATACAGTTATGAAGAAACAGAAACATTAAGAATTGAAAAATTATGTCCTTAAGGCCCCAAATAGATGTGTAATAGTGTTAAGCGCGAATATTCGAATAGCAAATTTTTTTAGCGAATATCGGCACTTCGTAAATTCGCGAATATAGCGCTATATATTCGCTATTTTGATTATTCATTTTTTTTTTTTTAGTTGTTAATCCTTGTTGTCTAACGGCTTCCCAAAAGCTGTTCTTACCTGTCCAGAGGATTCTTGGCTCCCTGCCCGCTCCAGTCAATGCCCGTTGCCGCTTCTGCCGTGTGCATGGGAACGCCTCCATGCTAAAATGTACTGTCGGATATGAGAATCACGATCTCACAAATTTGACTAAGTTGTAATCGCAATGCGATTAATATAACCTGAATTACTCGCATTGCGAATTCAACTTAGAGATGGGTTCCTAATGGTTGTATTGCTAGAATATAACGAATATCACGAATATAGCACTATATTCTCATATTTCGTCATATTCTAGCAACAACCATTAGGAACCCAGCTCTAAGTTGAATTTGCAATGCGAGTATATGTTCGCATTGCGAATTAAACTTAGAGCTGAGTTCCTAATGGTTGTATTGCTAGAATACAACGAAGATTGAGAATATACCTATATTGTTTAATATCTTTATCAGCGAAATTGCAGAAGGCCTCAATGGTAAGGTGTGTCTTTTTGCTGATGACACAAAGATTTGTAACAGGGTTGATGTTCCTGGAGGGATACACCAAATGGAAAAGGATTTGGGAAAACTAGAGGAATGGTCAAAAATATGGCAACTAAAATTCAATGTTGATAAGTGCAAGATAATGCACCTGGGGCGTAAAAACCCAAGAGCAGAATATAAAATCAGTGATACAGTACTAACCTCAGTATCTGAGGAAAGGGATTTAGGGTCATTATATCAGACGACCTAAAGGTGGGCAGACAATGTCATAGAGCAGCAGGTAATGCCAGCAGAATGCTTGGGTGTATAGGGAGAGGCATTACCAGTAGAAAGAGGGAGGTGCTCGTGCCGCTCTACAGAGCACTAGTGAGACCTCATTTGAGTATTGTGTGCAGTACTGGAGACCATATCTGCAGAAGGATATTGAAACTTTGGAGAGAGTTCAGAGAAGAGCTACTAAACTAGTACATGGATTGCAGGACAAAACTTACCAGGAAAGGTTAAACGACCTTAACATGTATAGCTTGGAAGTAAGAAGAGACAGAGGGGATATGATAGAAACTTTTAAATACATAAAGGGAATCATCACGGTAAAAGAGGAGAGAATATTTAAAAGAAGACAAACTGCTACAAGAGGACATAGTTTTAAATTAGAGGGGCAAAGGTTTAAAGGTAATATCAGGAAGAATTACTTTACTGAGAGAGTAGTGGACGCATGGAATAGCCTTCCTGCAGAAGTGGTAGCTGCAAATACAGTGAAGGAGTTTAAGCATGCATGGGATAGGCATAAGGCCATCCTTCATATAAGATAGGGCCTGGGGCTATTCATAGTATTCAGTCTATTGGGCAGACTAGATGGGCCAAATGGTTCTTATCTGCCGACACATTCTATGTTTCTATGTTTCTATGTTTCTAATATAGTGCTATGTTCGTGATATTCGTTATCTTCGTCAATTCTAGCAATACAAGTTACAACCATTAGGAACTCAGCTCTAAGTTTAATTCGCAATGCGAATATAAATTCGAGTAACATTCGCAATATATATAATAATGACGAATATTCGATCTTGACGAATATATGACGAATATTCAATCAAATATTCGCGAAATATCGCGAAATCAAATATGGCACCTCCCGCTTATCACTAATGTGTAATAAGGTGGTAAGAGTAGAACTGTCTGTGACAGAGTTTTAATGAAAATGGAAATCACAAAGCTGTATTCATCAAAGTTTCTCATCAGAGTTGTCTTCATATGGAAAAGCTATACAGATGTTATATCAAGAAAATAAACAAATAATATAATGTTAAATTACCTAATAAACACTATTTTTGTTTCATTTTCCCACATTTGTTTTAGTCTTATTATGATACCTGCTAGTCGTGTGCTTTGTGCCTGGCACATGGTTGCTATTCTTTACTACACTGCGGCAATTAGGGCTCAGATCTTGTTTATCAGGAAAAGAGAGCTGACATCAGTGAAGGATTATCTCCGACATGCCCGCCCTTGCCCTTCTGTGTTTGGGTGTATATTCATATAACCAAATCAATCTACTGGGTCTATATTAAAAGTTGAAAATTTGAGATCATAAGTTTCATTAATCAATCTGTCACTTTAATTACAGGACTGGTTATTATACTGGAAAGTATAATTGGATGTTTTTTGTTGGCACTTGGATTTGATCAGATGTATTGACAGCTGGGTTCCTAAGTATTGCTCAGTTAATAACCTACACAAACTTGGATGAAATAAGCAATTGCTTTGTGATTTGTAATTGTAGTTGTAGCATGGCATTTTTAGAAGTCCAACAAGATAGGATTTACAAAGTCATTCGTTTAAAGTTTGTCAATGAAGCGAAGAATGTGCTCTTGTGACTCATGAGCTCGTTCTTCCTGACCACCATTACAAGTCTATGTTTGGTTAAGCAAATTGCAATACTTTTTTAAAGGTGCCACCTTAAAGGGGTTGTCCAAGTTATATTTATTGATGACCTATCCTGAAATGAATGGGACGGCTTAGGTGCAATTACACCTGCTCACTGCTGCAGATGCGATGGCAATCAGGTAAACAATGAAGAGGAGGCAGTGCTGGCACAGCTCGCGCCTTCTCTTCAAACAGCTGATCGGCAGGGATGCCAGCTGTCGGACCCCTGTTGATCTGATATTGATTGATCTCACACTAAGCCATGCCCACTTGTCAAGCACAGTGCAGCAAACTAATTTTTTTGGCACATTTGCTTAATAAATAGGTCTAAATGTCTAAAGGTGTCAAAGCACTTATTACACCCCTTAATAAATTCCTTGAGAGGTGTAGTTTCCAAAATGGGGTCACTTTTTGGGGTTTTCATTGTAGGGTTACCTCAGGCAGGGTTTTTTTGAAATGTGACATGGTGCCTGAAAACCATTTCACCAAAATCTGGTACTTATTCCTTTCTGAGCCCTGTGTTGTGCCTGTACAGCAATTTACTCTCATGTCTGGGATGTTGCCGTATTCAGGAGAAAATGTGTTGCAAATTGTAAAGTCTTTTTTCTGCTGTTACTCCTTGTGAAAATGAAAAATCTGGGGTTAAAGTATTCTATAAAACAAGTGCACTCTCTACACCCCTCAGTTATTCCTTGAGGGGTGTAGTTTCCAAAATGAGATCACTTTTTGGGGGTTTCTATTGTAGAGGTACCTCAGGGACTCTTCAAAGCCATATTGTGCTTCTTTCCTTTGGGGCACTGCTGTTTGCCCATAGAGCAGTTTACAACCACATATATTTCTGTAAACTGCAGAATCGGGGAAATAATTATTGAGGTTTGTTTTGCTCTTAAAGGGGTTTTCCTTAATTTTGATACTGATGACCTATCCTCTGGATAGCAGACATGAAGAAGTAGCAGCAGCATGTCCGGTTTCTTTCCTTAGAGGTTTCTTTCATAGAGGTAAATCCTGACATCAAGGAATTGCAATTCACTATCTGATACTGTGATAGTGAACTGCAATCCAGGGACTCCAGCATTCAGATGAACGTGGAAGTCATGTAGCTCTTCCATAGTACCTCCCCAAATCATAAATATGTCGTTGATGTAGCGTAGCCAGCACAGGACCCTCCCAGAAAACAGGGATCGATAGACCAGTTTGTCCTCAACCTCAGCCATGAACATATCGGCATAAGTTGGGGCCACATTGGCCCCCATAGCCACGCCCCGCTGTTGTTGGTAAAAGGTGTCACCAAAGAGAAAGTAATTTCTCCTCAGGACCACCCCTAGGAGGTGTAAGACAAACCGGCCAGCATCCGGGGAGAGACATGAGCATGCACAGTTTGATACACGAGACGCTGAAAGCGGTGATGGACGTGCCAACAGGTGTGGATACACTCAGGTGAGTTGGTTTGAGAAAATATATGCAAAGTGGGGTTTGGAATAGTGATGGCCATGATTGGTTGACCTTAACAGGTCAACTACTCTGATTGGTAGAGGTGTGAGTTGAACTCCCTACTTAATGTTGGTTTGTATCACTTGGTAACTATGCTTGACAAAGGCTGGTTACAGCCGAAACGTTGCATCTGCACTTTACTTGTATCTATGCTGTGAAGTCCTCTGAATAAAAGGAAAGAAACCGGACATGCTGCTGCTACTTCTTTATGTCTGCTGTTTGTTTTGACCACTGGGGATCCGTGGCCTGTTCTACAGCTGTTGCATTCCAGTGACCCAACAAGACCGTGTGTGCTGCCTTCATCTACCCGTTTACTATCCTCTGGATAGGTCATCAGTATCTGATGGCAAATGTGCTTGGTATCTTGCTCAGCCCCATTCACTTCAATGGGGCTAAGCGTGATACCAATCACAGCTGCTATACAGTTGTGTTCAAAATTATTCAACCCCCAATGCTGTAAAGGGTTTTAGTGAATTTAGTGTACATTTGTAATTGTGCTCAGAATGAAATCTTACAAGTCCTTTTTAAAGAACCAAATGCAACTAAAATGACATCAATTGTTTTTATAATACAGTATTAAATGTTTTTTTTTTGTGATTTCTTCATTGACACAATTATTCAACCCCTTAAAGACGACCACTCTTAAGAACAGAGGTTCATTCAAGTGTTTTCGATCAGGTATTGAAAACACCTGTGGATGTCAAGGAGCAGAAATCAAGCATAATAAGCACCAATTAGGCAAATGTAAAATGACTGTGATACTCAGCTCCTTCTAGACATTTACTGGTGTGTTTACAAACATGGTGAAGTCAAGAGAATGGTCCAGGAAGACAAGAGAAGAGGTGATTTCTCTTCACAGGAAGGGCAATGGCTATAAGAAGATTGCAAAGATGTTAAACATACCAAGAGACACCATAGGAAGCATCATTCGCAAATTCAAGGCAAAGGGCACTGTTGAAACGCTACCTGGTCGTGGCAGAAAGAAGATGCTGACTTCGACTGCTGTGCGCTACCTGAAGCGCAAAGTGGAGAAAAGTCCCCGTGTGACTGCTGAGGAACTGAAAAAAGATTTGTCAGATGCAGGTACTGAAGTTTCAGCTCAGACAATAAGGCGCACACTGCGTAATGAAGGCCTCCATGCCAGAACTCCCAGGCGCACCCCCTTGCTGTCTCCAAAGAATAAAAAGAGTTGACTGCAGTATGCCAAAAGTCATGTGGACAAACCACAAAAGTTTTGGGATAGTGTTCTGTGGACTGATGAAACAAAATTAGAACTGTTTGGGCCCATGGATCAACCCTATGTTTGGAGGAGGAAGAACAAGGCCTATGAAGAAAAGAACACCTTGCCTACTGTGAAGTATGGCGGGGGGTCAATCATGCTTTGGGGCTGTTTTGCTTCTACAGGTACAGGGAAGCTTCAGCGTGTGCAAGGTACCATGAATTCTCTTTAGTACCAGGAGAGATTGGATGAAAATGTGATGCAGTCCGTCACAAACCTGATGGCTTGGGAGACGTTGGACCTTTCAACAGGACAATGATCCCAAGCATACCTCCAAGTCCACTAGAGCATGGTTGCAGATTAAAGGCTAGAACATTTTGAAGTGGCCATCGCAGTCACCAGACTTAAATCCGATTGAGTACCTCTGGTGGGACTTAAAGAAAGCAGTTGCAGCGCGCAAGCCTAAGAATGTGACTGAACTGGAGGCTTTTGCCCATGAAGAATGGGCGAAGATACCCGTAGATCGCTGCAAGACACTTGTGTCAAGCTATGCTTCACATTTAAAAGCTGTTATAACTGGAAAAGGATGTTGTACTAAGTACTACGATTGAATGTCACTTGGGGGTTGAATAAAACTGATAACGATGTGAGCACAGAAAAGACATTTGTGGTTATTTCATTATAAATGTTATGTTATATTTGTCTGACTTACAAGCGCCTCTTTGATTTAATTGTAAACAAGATGACTGAAATGATCAAAATCAATGTCAAACTGGTCAAAACACTCAATTTCAGTGGGGGTTGAATAATTTTGAACACAACTGTACAATGTACAGCGCTGTGCTTGTTAATCACGGAGAAAGCTGGTGCCTTCTCAAAGAGCTGATCTGCGGGGGTCCTGGGTGTCTGACTCCTACTGATCAGATACTGATGACCTATCCTAGGATAGGTCATTATCAATATGAAAATTCTGGAAAACCCTTTTAACCCTTGCTGTGTTACAGGAACAAAAAATGGATCCCTAGAGTGAATAGGATAGTTACATGTGTGCATTGCTATTCCAACAATCATCTCCATGGAACTGCCAGGGATAGCTGAGAACTTTACTAAGCTTCTCTGCAGTTGTCCCAAAGAATTGCATTGAGCAAATATACATGACCGTACAAAAAATATTATAATGGTACTGCGCTCTAACCTGGATAACTAATCACACACAATGCCAAACACAATAATATAACCGTTCACAGTGACGTCACAAGCATGCGATCGCGCGCGAACCACTACAGGAGCCGCACCACCGGCCGGGGCGCGTCTCCACGTGCAGCGTCTTCCCGTAGTGTGCCTGCCGTTCAGCCAGCCATCGCTCCGCTACCAAAGCTAGAGTATCAAGGTGAAAAAACAGTAAGTCTGCACCTATATGGTATTCAAGCTATATACGTAGGGAGTGAAGCTACTTTAGAACGGTTATATTATTGTGTTTGGTGTTGTGTGCGATTAGTTATCCAGGTTAGAGCGCAGTACCATTATAATATTTTTTGTACTATCATTTAATAGTGTAGTAGGTTGCTGCAGTCCTACTACTGGTACCGCAGCTGAGGAGTGGGAGAGAAAAGTATAGCGCTACAGGAATTTGTATTGAAATGTACATGACCATCATTACTTTGGTGACTAAGAAACCTCATTCTAGCAATCGGTGTGGGTTCCAGCAGTTGAACTCCCACCAAGTAGATACTTGTCAATTATCCTGTAAATTGCTGTAATCTTTTATGGTGGGACAACCCCTTCCTGCGATGTGGGCCTCCATTGGTTGATCTTGTTTTTCCATTACATCACATTGTTGCTCAATAAAATTGACATCTGTTAAATTTGGAGGCTAATCAACACCACATTTTTATTTATTTTTTTCCAGAATTTTTTTTCCATGTGGCAGAACACACTATCCTGCTGAATGATGCCACTGCTATAAAAGGGTGTACTTGGGCACTGTTTAATTAAGTGGTATGTATGACAGTGACATCTACATAAATGCGAGGAAACGTTTCCCAGCAGAACATTGCCCAGAACATCACACTATCTCCATCGACTTGCCTTCTTCCCATGGTGCATCCTGGTGCCATCTTTTTCCCAAGTAAGGCTACTTGCACACCTGCGGCATGAATGATGGCAGGCTGTTCCAGCAGAGAACAACCTGCTGGAATTTTGTGGATCAGATACTGTCAGATGCAACTGGAATGCATTCTTCGGTTTGTGTCCGGCCAATTCCTGGCATTGTCTGCCAGATGAGGTGATCGGATTATAGTGCCACAGGTGTGAAAGTAGGCTAAGTGATGTACATTCAAGAAGCTGTCTAGCAGAGCTGTTACTGTTATATATAGTAGGTGATGCCAATTGTCTACCTTAGGATTCACTGACTGTGTGGTTGTTGCTTGAAGTCAGTGGTTATAGTCGAATTATCAGCTTGACTTTCCCAGGCCTGAAAACACCAAGAATTCAATGATTCTTAATTGCCTGGGAGTTGCCTAAACCATTTAAATTAATTAGGTCTCTGTCTTCAGCTAGGGCACTAAAGTATGGAGTGATAACATATATGGAAAAAATACATAGATTATACACTACAAAAAACATTTTCTATGGAAGGATCTTGTCAGTGGTTTACTGATAAGGGAAATACTAGCATCTCCCAACATCTCATTGCTTCGCTGGATGCCAATTTACCATATCCCTGTTAAAATGCGACCTTCTTCTACATCGCATGGATGACATCAGTGGAATTCCAGGGATCTTACTTCTGTAATGTTCTACATTTAACTACCTCACTAGAACATAAAAAGATGAAGAAGGAATGATGAAACCACCAGACACGAGAGGACATGTTTTACAGGGAGTTCATTACGACAAGGCTAAATACATATTTAATCACAGCAGTGACATCAGCCTCAGTAATACTCATGGTGATCTTGAAGATTCTCCACCATCTTGGTCATCTATGAAGACTAATGCCACAAAATAGAAGATTCTTAATAGGCATTTCCAAACAAGTTTTTTTGGCAATCTGTACTGACATTCAGTCCTTCATTAACATAACCCAAAAAACACAGTGCTGGCATCCAGGCTGGGTGTGTACTGTGTATTCATGGCACTTTTATTACAAAGGTGGAGCTCTGGGCAGGGCCCATCTTACAAATGGATGGAGGTGCAGCAAGTATATCCATTGTCTGAGCATTTGTGTATTTCTTGTTTAACCTCTGTTTCACTGCCAGAAACCTCTGATGCCTCACACAACAAATTAGACATCTACATGCCTATTCTACAGCTAAAGAGTTAAGTAGGCTGAAAGTGAATTGTCTCGACACATTACACATCTTTTGGGTGTGGTCCCTTAGGCTTTTTTTTTCTTCTTAATTTCTTCTTAATTTCAACTTAAAAATAAGGGGAGGCTTAAGTAAATAAACTGTGTAATAAACTATATATATATATATATATATATATATATATATATATATCCACACAGTCAAGTCACATTATTATGACCACTAGAAAATATCTAGAGTAATTGACGAGTGCAGCAGATGGTCTGGGAGTGACTCAATAAGGTCCTGATAGGTTGTCACAGCTATCTGGAGCCATGGTGACTGCAGTGCATCCCACAGCTCAGGAGATTTCATGGGAAAGAATCCTTAGTGCAGTCCCACAAATGCTCAATTTGATTAAAGTCTGGGAAATTAGGGGGCCAGGGTAATACTTGGAAGTCTTGGTCATGCTCTTCCAACCAATGTCGGACATTTCTAGCCTTGTGACATGTTGGATTGTTTTGCTGGAAGATCTGCCCCAGTGAAGACGATCAGCATGTATAGATGTACATGATCTGCAAGGATAAATTCATACCCTAATTGGTTGAGAGTGCCTTCCACATGGATGAGTGGGCCCATAGAATGCCACAAAACATTCCCCAAACCACAATGCTGCCACGACCAGCTTGTATTTTTCTAGCAATGGTTGCAGGGTGTTTGTTCTCTGATGTTTTTCACCTGACACGCCAACGACCATCCGTTCAATGGAGCAGAAAATGTGCTCATCTGAGAATCAGCGGATGTCCAATTCCGATACTACTATGAAGCCTTTTCTGACAATGCAGCTACCTTAGCAGAAGTGCAATGAACATCCATCTGCTTCAGAGCCCCACAAGTTGTAGGGTTCGCTGAACTGTTGTTTAAGACACATGTCTGGTAGCCCCCTGGTTCATGCTGTTGGTGAGCTGCTTCACTGTAGCATGTTGGTCCGCCCTTGCGCACCTTCATAGCTGACATTCATCCTTCACATCAATGGCACATGGTGCCCCACAGTTTCCACGTCGCATATTCAAATTGGTGCCATTTGTGCACTCATGATACAGCTTCACCACAGCAGCACAGTTTTAGAATACTGCCACCCTTGGCCCGAAATCTAATAATCATCCCCTATAGCAACTCTGATAAATTACCCCTTTAAAAAGAAACAAGGGATATGTTTACAGACAATCTATCACACACCTTATTTCTCCATCAAGCCAGCTCAGGACATGTGAGTTCTTTCATGAGCTACGTGCTATAATCAAAAGTTGTCATAATAATTTGACTTGAAAAAAGCTAGTATACAATACAGTACATAAGAGGAATTGAAAATCTGTCACTGGAAAATCTGGTCTGGGCCATTGGTGGCGTTCTCAAAGAGATGGTTTTTTGGAGAAGTTTTATTTTATGTATATGCTCTTTTTGATACAACTATCCAAAAACTGTACTGAGAAATGGATCCAAACAGAAAGCTTGTCCAACTCCAGGTAAGTACAACTATCAGGACTTTAAAGGGGCTGAGCAAGAATGGGGAGAGGTTTTGGCAAAGCCCCCGACTTGGCCGGACCTGTGAAGGAAAGCTTACTTACCTGTTTCCCAGAGCTGGCTCCCTGCTCCTTTTCCTCCAGGCCTGCAATGCTCCGCTGGGCTCCCTCCATGTCATCATCTGGTTTGACATCATCACAGCCAATCACTGGCTGCGGTGGGGACCGGCTCTCCTTATGTCATGACAAATGGTCACATTATGAAAAAGGGGTGTGGTGGGGAAGTGGAGGGGCCAGCAGCCCCACCACAAGTATTTTCTTTTATGCCAGTTTTCTGGCGTTCCTTTTAAGTTCAGGTGCGCGGACTGCAAAAGGCAGGCCCAAGGTCGGACTAGCCCATCAGAGCACCAAAGGTCCAGGAGATAAACTGCATTTGGTGCTGTCTTTGGAGCTAATCACTTGACACTAAGGTCTATTTCTTTGAATTAAAACCTATTAGACTTTATAGATGATATAGGGATTGAGCCCCAAGAATAATTTCCTCTGGTGGGCCCAAGGAACCCCAGCCCCACACTAGCTGCACCTAGTTTATGATGAGTCATCAGCCTCATCATAAATAAGGTGAAACCTCCGGCAGTGCATAGGATTATCATGGCCCTCCATATGCTGCCATATATAATTCAGGGCCATAATCTTTTGACCTGAAAACAACTTGGTTTTAAAAGGTGGACATTCAATTTAAGCTGCCTTGACAATGCTGAAAAAGGAGAGGTTTTCATAAGATATAAATGCTTCTAATAAAAAAAATCCATATGGATGTCACCTACCAGAAAACAGCTTCTCTAAAACACCATCCAGTTGTTGGTGGCGAGGCTGTGGTTTGGAGTATAATGGATTCCCCAGTTTTTGTATCCTTTAACCTCTGTCATGAGATGTGGATTTTGCTGTGCAGAATTTCAAATTTACAGTTTGCAGAATAGACTAAAGTTGGCCATACACATCTGATAGAAGTTGGTTGGTGGTTGAACAGCAGTTGAACAAACATCTGGTGAACAATTGTTTCGCAGACACGGCCATACACACTTTAGTCCATATTGGCCGTTACAGTTGTTCAAGTTGCCCATACTCGTTCAGTGATATCTTTCTGGGACTGTTCTTTCAAAGAAAGATCTTTCATTCAAAAATAATCTTTCTTTGAACAGATCTTTCGCCCGACTAGAAGATGAAAATGTTAAACGCGGCCAACTTCTTTTCAAACAATAATGGTCTATCATCTGTTAGCTAATTCATTGTTAAATTTAGCTACTGATTGTTAAATTTCAACATAAGCATTCGTTTTAGTTGAAATTGTCCATTTTGATCAACATTAGACTGTGTATAGCCACCTTTACATTAGTGGTGATGGAATGCCAGAAAGTAAAGCCTTGGTCAGGAATGGAGGTAGGGTACATCACCAGAAGCACAAACAGGATCCAACAGGCAAAAGAATATCACAGGACAGTAGACAGGAAGAAGCTAAAAGTCAGAACTGTAGTAGACCTACATGTACTATGCAAGGTATCAAGAAACTTAGACAGAAGTGTGGTCAGGAACAAGCTGAGGTCAAGAACAATAGTCAACAATCAATAGCTAAAGTAATAACATCAATAGCAATAAAAAGAGCTAGGGAATACCATGATCACCATGCTATGAATATCTTAATTCCCCAAGAACTAAAAGAATGGGCACCTGATATCCAACTGCCTGATCCTTATCTTACCTAATATCTCAGAGTTAAAATTGGATGGTTGTGCCAACATATATCTAATGTGTATAGCCAGCTTACATTGTGTCACAAAATAATCACCAGACAAAATTAAGTAAAGCGTGAGGGCTCTGTCACAAGCACTGGCTGCCAAAGAGCTGTTGCATGGCCAAGCAGTGGCCAAAAGCAGCATGACTGTGTACATTACTAGTAAAAGAAGTAGTAACTTCCCACAGTTCGCTAATGGACCTTGCTTGCTAAAAAGAAACACGCGGCCATTAACAAACTGGGTTACCACTTCTTTCATGAGCAATTTCTAGGGAGCTGTGGCTTCTGGAAGCATTGTGTCCCCCATTCGGCTGTGCATTGGTAGGACCAATGCACAGCCACGGGTTACTGAGAAGCAGAAATAATAACGAGAACCAGACACACGGAGGAGAGTTTACAGAGACAGTTCAACTGAACCAAACTTCAATGACAGAGAGAGGAACACCACTTCAACAGTCAACCATCAACCATCTGGGTGCTGTGGTGGTGGAATTACCTTGCATTTAACCAATCCTTCTTCCCAGGAGTACCACTTGTGACCTTCTTATTCTGACTCATCTCGTATTCAGTCTGCCAAGGACATCTCTGCTACAGCTCACACAGGATCCTTACTACTCACCATGCCACAAACTGACTTTGTGGGAACTCCTGGGGTTACTTAAGGCTACCCTCTGAACACCTCCTAGGTGGGTCACATAACCATGTGCCGTGTTCAACTCTGGCGAGCCAGGGTGGTGAAATTCCGTTCCTGCCCATTATGGCCCCATCGCTACACATTTGTAATGTTGACTGTCTAAAATCGCCCAATTGCATCTCCTCCTACACTGTAACCCGCACAAATCCACACAGAGAATGAAATTTATATAAATATGACCTGGAGGGGTTGGTCCACAACATTACAAAATGGCTGTGTGGCAGATATCACTTGTGACAGCACCCTGAGTGTTTTGATAAGCCCTAAGGTTGCAATTACAGATGCTCATATTAGACACAGGGTGCACTTGTAATATATTGCTAATTGCTCTTGTCATTATTTCATGTGTCCAGGTGCAGTCCACCGCAATTAGTGGTAAAGAACTATCTACAGACACTAATGTCCTTGTAATAGGACCCTGAGGATAATTACACACGTCCAGTTTTGGGCTCGAGCATCTCGATGCTCGGCACATGGCGGTACTTGGCCGTTTGCTCGAGTCTACACCCCGCATTTTTCTTGGCTGCTATGCACCCGATTTAATATTGGGTTTGTTTATTATTGAGAGTGTCATCATTCTACTAGTATTGGCTTCCAATATTGCATCAAAACAACATGTGAGAAATCACTCTCATTAAACCCTTCATTACGGGCCTGTTTTGAGATTTAGGACAAAGCAATTGAATTCCAAAAGTTATAACATTTATAGTTTTCCATTGATGTAATCACCAAGAATGCAGAACACCATTTTGGGGTACATGTCACTTTTGAATTAACTTTTATTAACTCTTTCTGGGGGGGGGGGGAATAGCCCTCCGTAGTTATTTGTTTTACTTTATTTTCTGTATCTATACAATTATGGTGATACCAAATTTATATTTGCTTTGTTTTACTTCTTTGGCACAGTAATTACATCTTTGTTAAAAATCATATCCTGAGCAATGGCGATTACCATAAGGCGTTTTGGGTGGCTGCCTGAGGCCCAAGACTCATTGGGGGTCATGGCCACTCAAAAATCCCATCAATATTCCTTTGCTTCTCTAAGTCAAAACATCCTGTTTAAAAGTTTTGGTGAGGTACGGAAGCCAATGGCTTCTGTTCCCAGTGTTAACTCCCATAGTTGGTCTAAAGCCTATGAAAGGTGTACTCACTTTTGGGAGATGCTGTATGCCTCTATGGTCACTGTGAGCCGGTAGTTTGTTGAAATATACTCTTCCTGTGCTATTGGGTAGTAGCCAACTGTGCTCATCACTATAGTCATACTGAGGTAATTGGTTTGCATTCCCTTACATTTTCCCAAAGTTTGATCCTTTGTATTGCAAAGTCTAAAATCTAAGGCCAGATCTGCAACATTTTATGCCTAAGGCAGCAGAAAGACTAGGTGCACCTCTGCTTACATTGCTTTTTCATAGTGACAGGTGCCTATATGAACCATTTATTGAACTGCCTTAAAGGGGTTTTGCCACTTAAGCAACTAGTATTTAGTATGCAGAGAAAGTTTCCATGGTTACGACCACCCTGCAGTCCATCAGTGGTGGTCGTGCTTGCACACTATGAAAAAAAATGCCAGCCTCTCTGGTGGCCGGGACAGTGGGAGCTCATGTAGGCTGGTGCTTTTTTCTATAGTGTGCAAGTACAGCCACCGCTGCTGGATTGCAGGGTGGTCGCAACCATGGAAACTTTCTCTGCATAATAAATGCTATTTACTAAAGTGGCAAACCCCTTTAACCACCTCCCGACCGCCTAACGCAGGGATGCGTCCCTCGGGCGGTTGGGATGTTCCTCCCTGACACGCCGGGGCGTCATCTCGCGAGACGCGAGATTTGCAGTGAACGCGCGCGCACGGACGCGCGCATTCACTGCAGGAGGCGGGGAAGAACTTATTGTACAGCCTGCCAGCGCTGATCGTTTGCTGGCAGGCTGTACATTTAAAAATAAAAATGATCAAAATGTAAAATTATAAAAAATTTCATATTAAACTTTGTGGCTTGCTGCCTGCTCCTCTGGTGGTCCCTTTTTCTTGGGACCACCAGAGGAGCAGGCAGCTATGTAAGTTGCACCCAACACCACACTACCCCCCTCCCCCGTCACTGATTAACCCCTGATCACCCAATATTAACTCCCTGATTAACTCCATTCAGACGTCGTATGTGTTTTGCGGATCTGTGGATCCGCAAAACACGGACACCGGCAATGTGCTTTCCGCATTTTGCGGATCCGCACATTGCCAGAACTATATAGAAAATGCCTTTTCTTGTCCCCAATTGCGGACAAGAATAGGACATGTTCTATATTTTTGCAGATCCGGAAGTGCGGATCCGCAATTCCGGATCCGAGCGGGACAAAGTCTGTCCCCATAGAATTGAATAGATCCGCAATTCCGTTCCGCAAAATTTTGCAAAACAGAATTGCGGACGTGTGAATGAGGCCTAAGGGTCCCTTAGCAATCGCAACTTTACAAGCACTCCTATGTCCTTTTCCCTCTTTTTTTTTTTTTTTGCGCATTTTTTGGCAGAGATTTTTTCATACACATTGATCGATGCGAATGAAGAAATCTGTGTCGTTCATTTTTTCTTTCAGCCCAGAGGCTTAACGGAAAAAAAAATCTCATTACCGTATGCTCAATATAAGGAGAATAGCAGAAACTCCTAATGCTGGCCATACATGTAATGATTGCGGTGACCCTCAAATGCCAGGGCAGTACAAACACCTCAGAAGTGACCCCATTTTAGAAAGTAGACACCCCAAGGTATTCACTGAGGGAAATTGTGAGTTCATGGAAGTTTTTATTTTTTGTCACAAGTTAGCGGAAAATGAAATTTGTTGAAAAAAAAAATTCAATTTCTGCTAACTTGTGACAAAAAATAAAAACTTCCATGAACTTACTTGAGCTGTCTCCGAAATGGGGTCATTTGTGGGGTGTTTTTACTGTCTGGGCATTGTAGTACCTCAGGAAACATGACAGGTGCTCAGAAAGTCAAAGTGCGGAAATTCACTTTTTTGCACCATAGTTTGTAAACACTATAACTTTTACCCAAACCAATAAATATACACTTATTGCATTTTTTTTAATCAAAGACATGCAGAACAATAAATTTAGAGAAAAATTTATATAGAAATGTAGTTTAAAAAAAAAAATTACAACAGAAAGTGAAAAATTTCGTTTTTTTGCAAAAATTTCGTAAATTTTTTATTAATATTAAAAAAAAAGTAAAAATGTCAGCAACAATGAAATACCACCAAATGAAAGCTCTATTAGTGGGAAGAAAAGGAGGTAAAATTCATTTGGGTAGTAAGTTGTATGACCGAGCAATAAACCATGAAAGTAGTGTAGTGTAGAATTGTAAAAAGTGGTCTGGTCATTAAGGGGGTTTAAGCTAGGGGGGCTGAAGTGGTTAAGGTCCCTTTACATGGGACGATTTAGAAGACAATTGTAAGGAAGTAAGTGTTCCTTCCTGGCAAGTGCCTGCTCGTCAGTGAAGGAGACTGCTGCATTTACGTGCAGTGATTACAGATGTCCCGAACTATTCGCCGGCGAACAGTTCTCGGCGTACATAGCTTGTTCGCGTCCGCTGTGGCGGGCGAACATATGCGATGTTCGCGTTCGCCCCTATACTTTATCATTGAGCAAACTTTGACCCTGTACCTCACAGTCAGCAGACACTTTCCAGCCAATCAGCATACCCTCCCTCCCAGACCCTCCCACCTCCTATCTAAACGCAAGGACAGTATCCATCTTAGATTCATTCTGAAGCTGCAGTGTTAGTAATTGTAAATCGCAATGCGATTAATATAACCTGCATTAATCGCATTGCGAATTTAACTTAGAGCTGGGTTCCTAATGGTTGTATTGCTAGAATATAACGAAGATTGAGAATATAGCGCTATATTCGTTATATTCGTCAATTCTAGCAATACAACCATTAGGAACTCAGATCTAAGTTAAATTCGCAATGCGATTAATACAGGTTATATTAATCGCATTGAGAATTCAACTTAGATCTGAGTTCCTAATGCTTGTATTGCTATAATATAACGAAGATTGAGAATATAGCGCTCAATCTTCGTTATATAATACTGGTAATACAACCATTAGGAACTCAGCTCTAAGTTGAATTCGCAATGCGATTAATATAACCTGCATTAATCGCATTGCGAATTTAACTTAGATCTGAGTTCCTAATGGTTGTATTGCTAGAATTGACGAATATAACGAATATAGCGCTATATTCTCAATCTTTGGTATTTTCTAGCAATACAACCATTAGGAACCCAGCTCTAAGTTAAATTCGCAATGCGATTAATATAACCTGCATTATTCGCATTGCGAATTTACCTTAGATCTGAGTTCCTAATGGTTGTATTGCTAGAATTGACGAATATAACGAATATAGCGCTATATTCTCAATCTTCGGTATTTTCTAGCAATACAACCATTATGAACCCAGCTCTAAGTTAAATTCGCAATGCGATTATTACAGGTTATATTAATCGCATTGCGAATTTAACTTAGAGCTGAGTTCTCGTTGTATTGCTTGTTTTACCAGAATTATATAACGAAGATTGAGAATATAGCGCTATATTCTCAATCTTCGTTATATTCTAGCAATACAACCATTAGGAACTCCGATCTAAGTTGAATTCGCAATGTGATTAATGCAGGTTATATTAATCGCATTGCGAATTCAACTTACCACACAATTTTCCATGGGAGGTTTGCCATAGATCCCCCTCCGGCATGCCACAGTCCAGGTGTTAGTCCCCTTGAAACAACTTTTCCATCACTAATGTGGCCAGAAAGAGTCCCTGTGGTTTTTACAATTCGCCTGTCTACTGAAGTCTATGGCGGTTCGCCCTGTTCGCCCGTTCGCAAACATTTGCATAAATTCACGTTTTCCATTCACGAACGGAAAATTTTATGTTCGCGACATCTCTAGCAGTGATCTCCCCCACAGTATGGGAATGAGCGAGCGCAAATGCCATCACTCTTCCCCATACTGATATCACGATAGCAGAGTGTGATCGTGACCGCATGAAAGATGTGATTACCCCATGAATGAGCATTTCGCTTGTTCATCAGGTAATCAGCAGCAAATTTACACCGCCAGATAAACTCTAACAAGTCTTCCTATGAACACTTATTAGTAATAATCTGGCCTATAAAGTACAGTGGACTTGCATAAAACCTGGTCTCCTCATTGCATACACCAACACTTGCATTGCTGTAACATCCATTCAGGGACCCTGCCTTATCTGCACCAAGGCACCCTGTAGCATCCCCAAGTCAGGGTAGTGTGAGGGACTGACCTGGGGAATGCCAGTGATGGAGAGGCTGGCACGTGGATCCTCTGGGGCACTCTCTGGGTTCTTGAGGGACACAGCCAGGTGTAGTGTGAGGTGCCCTTGGTGTTGGTAGATTAACGCGCCTGTGGCTGGGTGTCCCTGATGTCCGTGACGCCAGTGCCGGTAATGGTGGCACACCGATTTGATAGGAGGAATGATTGAGGTGCAGGCTTGGATAGTAAACCAGAACTTCACTTTACTGTACAGTAATAAACAGCATACACTCTCTTGACAGTTCCTCAGAAGACGATTGGTTTCAGCAAGCTTTAAGTTACAGTACATTAATGGCAGGCTTATATTTAGCAAGGTGATCACACAGGGTTAAAGCAGGACTTCTGTAGTACAGGCGACTTTACTCTCTTCCTGACTTGTCCTGGCTGGCAAATATACTCCAAGGCCCCAATGCCCTATCTCTGGCTTTTATCCTTGGGATTACAATTACTGAGTACATCCTCTGGTATTTGTAGTACCTCTTGCTTTCTGGAATGGTACAGCTTGGCTCCTGCTGACCTGCCTAGGCCTGAGACGTGTGGTCTTCACAGACTCCAGGGTCTACACTGAACTCTAGCCTGCTCTGGCCTAGCTATTTATATCCTAGCTCACTAGCTCCCCTTGTGGCCTAATATCTACATAACACTCCTGCAGGCCTGTACATGGAAGCACCTTAAAGGTAAATTACATTGCAATATATATACAACCAATCTCCCCACAGATGAGGGGAACGACAGCACCCAAGTGACCCTTCTGTAGTGTCGGGCATCACAACTCCCGAACACTACAACCCCGCATAACATCAGACAGGAGCCCCAAAAACAGGGTGTGTCCCAAGAGGAAGAAAAGGTATCACTATCTCCAGGGAGAGACATAGAAAGGACTGCCACCATGAGTACACGCCTCCCCTGCAGTTTACTGCACATGAAGGGCTCTAAATAGTGTGTCTCCTCTCTTCCTATTCATCATTGAGACACTGGGGGGGGGGGGGTCTGTTTGATTGCGTTATAATGTTAGACCACCTGAACTGTATATGTATATTAAGTTAGTCCATTGTCTGAGTTAACAGTATCCCAGGCAGAAGGGGTGTGCCTCTGGCCTGTGGAATTGTATAAATTGTGAGTGCTGGCTGTCATTAAAGCGTCCTGTTCTACCCTTCATGAAGTCTGGGCTCATGTTTGGGGGATTGGAGAACTACACTCTGGGGATTGCTATAATCATTATACTCTCCAGAGTATATTCCCTAGCTCTTGTGAGAGCTGTTCTTTTTCCTGTTTCGCTCTCTGGACTAAGGAGAGGTTCATCCACTGGAAGCTGGAGCCCGGCCTTGGGTCCAGAGTGGGTGAAGAGCGACGAAGACCGCAATCAAGCGGAAGGCGGTGCGTGGGGTCTGTGGTGGTTCTGGTGTCGAGTACAGAGCTGATGGTCCTTGGAAAGCACTAGGAGCATCGGTCGACGGAGGTACTCAGTCGGGGTGCCAGGCGTTCCATCACAGTGCTATACTGACATTCACCAGCAGGCTCCAACTCTCTGGCACACTGGAGGCAAGCTTGGGGTCTTTACTAGGCCCTGGCCTACCTGAATCATCATCACAACCCTGCAATCTCCCTACTTCCCCTGTAACCCCTTACATGTGGTGGGCACCATTGCAGTAGAGTGGATCTGGGCCATTAGAGCAGAATTACGGCTCTCATGTGAGATCCAAACCCACGCTCTTTACTGCATGAGAAACCTGTGCATCACTTAGACCAGGCCACAATAAAAAAGGCAGCAGCCCAGCCTATGGCCCCTTAGTGACCGCCGTCAAAAAGCGTATTGGTGGTTACTAAGGGGTTAAGAGTTTGGCTGCTAGAGGAATTTGTTATGAAATCCACTGGAAACTGTGCCTGTGCCAAGGAACCACAACGCCTTGTTATGACAGTGGTATTTTACAATCACGTGCTGCTCCCATCCATAATATGGTTTCAGGTGGTGGAGCATGTTACCAGACACAGCACTCTGCATCTTCCATTGGAGCGCACTGCATCTGTTGTATACAGTGGCGTACCTCCAATAGAGGCAGACCACACAGCTGCTATGGGGCTCCTGGGGGAAGGGGGCCTGCAGTGGAGGATAGGCCACACCCACTTATTACAATTGTATAGCTACCTGTGAAAAGAGAATGTAAGAAGTGGAGAAGGGCCTTTGGTGATGTCATCAACCATGTGGCCAGGGCAGGAAGCAAGGGAATAGCAGCGCAGCAGAAGTCTGAAGGACCTTTGATGATATCATCATCATGTGACAAGTGTAGAGGACTGGTGAAAGACCTGTGGGACGTGGCTGTGAGGGGGCGGAGCTTCTGTGTGGTGTGGTGGAGGAGAGTTTAGTGGTGTCCTGGAATAACCCATATAACATCCTATAAAAGCTGGGAGTTGTAGTTCTGTCCTATTATATCCCTCTCCATGTAATTTTAACTTATGCCCTAGTACAGTCTGGTAATGCTGGGAGTTGTAGTTCTCTCTTATACCCCCTCTTTTTAATGTATACTAATTCCCAATAATAAGTCTGGCCATACTGGGGGTTATAGTTATTTCCTTTTAAAGCTATCACCTAGTACAACTGGATGACTCCCTATAATAATCGGATCTCAGACGGAAAAGGCTCAAATGGATGCCAAATGTACAGAACTGATGCTTGAAATACAGGATCTGTTTTTTTTATTTATTTTTCTGTTCTTGGGACTGATCAGAATGGAAAACTAAACAGTGATGTGAACCTGGCCACTTGTATCCAATAATAACAGCCTGGACATGCTTGGAGTTGTAGTTTTCTCCATTTTACCTCTCCCTGTGTTGCCCCCTAAGGCTACTTTCACACTAGCGTTTTGGATTCCGTTTGTGAGATCTGTTTCAGGACTCTCACAAACGGTCCAAAACAGATCAGTTCAGCCCCAATGCATTCTGAATCAGTTCGGCTCCGTTCCGCTTATATTCTGTTTTGGAGACGGACACCAAAATGCAGCTTGCAGCATTTTGGTGTCCGTCTGAAGAGGCGGAGCCTAACGGATCCATTTTTAATTACAATGTAAGTCAATGGGGACGGATCCGTTTTCAATGACACAATATGGGTGGGTTCACACTAGCGTTAGGCATTCCGTTATTGCTTTCCGTTATAACATGGTTATAACGGAAAATAACGGAATGCCCAGACAAAATGCAAAACAGAAGCCTTTAATAGGCATTCCGTTTGCTTTCCGTCATAATACAAGTCTATGGGAAAGCATAACGGATCCGTCTGGGTCCCGTTATGCAAGACGGAAAACAAAGTCCTGTCCAGGATAGTACTGTTCTATCAGGGGCCAGCTGTTCCGTTCCGCAGAAAACGGAATGCACACGGACATCATAGGTATTTTGTGCGGATCCGTTTTTTGTGCACCGCAAAACACTGAAAAAGCCATACAGTCATGTGCAATAAGCATTACTGTTTGTGCTGCTGGCAGAGCGCGGTCAGGGCCTGGGGCAGATCTTTACGGAGCTGGTCTGGAGTCTGGACTGGTGACGCTGCTGGATCAGGTCAGGACCAGACTGGTCAGTCAGGTCACAGTGCGACGCGTGCTGGCCGAGGAACAGGGACATTTTGCAAATTGCAGACACAGAAAACTAAATGATTTAATCTGGTCACAACTAATGTTCTCTGACTAATACACACCTTAGCTGCTGAAGAACCTCATAATACATAGGCCTGATAGGACATGTTCTATATTTGAACGAAAATATGGAAACAGAAGGCATAGAGAGTACCTTCCATTTTTTTTGCGGACCCATTGAAATGAATGGTTCCGTATACGGAACGCAAAAAACGGCCCGAAAACTGATAAAATAAATGTTCGTGTGCATGAGGCCTAAGTCAGCATTGCGGAGGAGATGAAGCAGGAGCAGGCATAGTCCATGGGGACGGGTGATACACTATATAAAAAGTAGCAGCAGCGGGCACAGTTCATAGGGTAAGGCCAGGTAATCACTTGCGATCAGATTTTGGTATTCTGTTCCAGCGTACCAGCAGAATACCAGAATCGCCAGATCCAGCATATACCAAACACTGCTGGCCCCTGCCGGATCCCCTTCACAATAATGCGGTCATTCGAGATCCCGCATGCAGCTGTGTTTTGCCCTTTGTTTTTGCCAGAATCTACAACGGAGGCTTCTACTGGAACCTCTGCAGCACATGTGTACGTAGCCTAAGGGGTGCTATGGGTCACTCACAAGGGGGCCCAATTCAGATTCTTGCCATAGGGTCCAGTGATTTCTATGTATGCCCCTGGTTTCATCTGTTGCTGCATCTTGCTTCCTGGACACGGTGGGGGAGACTTATTAATAGTTTTGTATTTTGCATCAGAAAATGGAGCCTCCATCATTTTGATTTTGTGGTATATTTATGAATAGAGCGTTCTTTGGTATGTGTCGTAAATTGTGACTGATGCATAAAAGGTGTTTGGCCTCATGCACACGACCGTAGGTGTTTTACGGTCCGCAAACCGCGGATCCGCAAAACACGAAAGCTGTTCCGTTCCGCAATTTGCATAACGGAACGCGGCCCATTGTAGAAATGCCTATTCTTGTCCGTAAAACGGACAAGAATAGGACATGCTCTATTTTTTTTGCGGTGCCACGGAACGAAGAAAAGGACGCGGACAGCACACGGAGTGCTGTCCGCATCTTTTGCGGCCCCATTGAAGTGAATGGGTCCGCGCCCGAGCCGCAAAATATGCGGCTCGGACGCGGACCCAAAATACGTTCGCGTGCATGAGGCCATTATGTTGTTAAATGTGCAGTGAGCCCCTAAGGAGCTGATGCAGAGAATGGGAGTAGTAGTGGCCCTTATGAGATGTTTGTCACAGTGTAGTCTTTCAGGCCGTTGCTCCCTGGGGATCAGTGCAATGGAAATCTTTGAAACATTAAATTCAAAGTGCAGTTTCTAGCTCCAGTTAAAGGGGTTTTCCAGGATTTTACTACTGATGACCTATGCTCTGGATAGGTCATTAGTGGGGATGAGCGAATCGACTTCGGATAAAACATCCAAAGTCGATTCTCATAAAACTTTATTAGAATACTGTACGGAGCGAGCACTTCATACAGTATTAGAGTGTATTGGCTCCTGTCAGCTGAAGCTATTAGTTTGCAAAGTTTCGCGAGAAAGGCTGAACGGTGATGTGAATAAAGCCTAGGAAGAAATTTACTGAAATAAAATAAAATAAATATTAATAACCTTCACTTGATCCAATGATTTAGTATATATGTTGGAAGCATGCTGGAGGAGTGGTGTCTGCCCAGAGCTCATGTACATGATAAACCAGCAACCAAGGGCCCTATATGGTGGCAGGTATTATGGACAGATTGGCATGCTGCTGTATGGTATTCTCTCCTAGAGGCAACGCTTGCAATGTAGCCTGCCATAATTATATTCTTATAAATAATCTGTAAGAAAAAAGCTGTGTGTGTCTCTAAAGAAAGATGCATAAAATGACACAGTATGAGCCCATAAGAGACTATCGGTGTAGTTACGCAGCTATGTGCCAGACAATTAAAACTGATTTCAGATTAGGAACTACATGGTAAGTAGTCATCTCTACATATTTTTACATACTGTATTCTCAGATACTGAATGTCTCAGTTTCTTGCTATTCCTCATTTGCAATCAGCTCCTTTTCCACAGAAGAAAGCAATTTTGTATTTTTTTTTTCAAATGTGCTCATCTGCTTTAATTACTTACATTGCCACAGCTTAATGATGTGAATGCTAAAATGAATTTTTTTGCAGCCTGAAGAAGGAGAATGATCCCAGACGGGTGTGTCTAAACTGACTTAAGGGGATGAAAGAAAAGGAAATATAATTGGGAGGAAGGTGTGGAATTGGGAGGTAGAGATTGAGGGATGAAAAGAACAGAGCCTTTGGAAGGGAGGGGCCGAGGTAAGGACTTAATTCATTGGCATGCTGTATGTTCTTTATAACAAATTACTTTGTACATTGAATTTTATATAGATCCAATATTCTGCTGTAGTTTAGCACCTATCACCTGCCACAGTACGAAGAACAGGAGATCGGTAATTAAACATCAGCTTCAAAGACTGAAAAAAGTGTCATCATCATCATCATGATAGACCATGGTGTGACAGTATAGATCACTGGTAGATTTCTACTTTGGACAATCCCTCTACATTAGTATAGTTCTGCAATGATGAGATGATCCCAGGGAGCCCTGCTGCTAAAATCTCCAGCTGTAATCTGTGGGGGAACCTGGCAGAAAATGGTCAATTCCACTGCCGCATCTCCCACATGATTAAACATTACAGGGTGCCCAGTGAAATCAAACAACTGTCCATGTAAGGTCCTCCAGAGCTGGAGAAACTCTTGTAGATACACATTATCTTTACTAACTCTTTCTAGGGGATGGAAAAAAACAGCAATACCACCATAGTCAGTTACATATATTTTGTCCCGTTTACAAGCGTTTTCCAAATGTTATTGAATCCTTTTTTTTACCACTTACTATTTCTATAAGTAGAGTTCAGCGAACACCTGGAAGTTCGGGTTCGCTGGGTTTGGCCGAACTTCATCGCAGCGTTCGGGACCCGAATTTGACGCTGAACCCGAAACCCATTGAAGTCAATGGGGACCCGAACTTTGGGGCACTAAAATGGCTCTAAAAGAGTCATGGAAAGGGTTAGAGGGCTGCAAAGGGCAGCAAAATTTGGGTAAGAGCATGACAAGTGCCCTGCAAACAAATGTGGATAGGGAAATGACTTAAAATAAAATAAATAGGAATTAAAAATAATAATCTTGAACTAGGAGGAGGAGGTCCATATGGAGTAGGAGGTTGAGGCGGACGTGACGGCGTAGGCTAGACGTGTAGGTGGAAGCGGCGGTGGAGGAGGAGGAGGTGGTAGCTAACACTTTTTTTATTTTTATTTGGGTAGATCACAAAAGATTGTGGAATATGTAAAATAAAACAAAAATAAAGTGCGCTGGAGTATAACAATGACTGTGTGAGGCCGGTATACATGTCTATTCTGCACAAGGTACAGACAAGTCTTGTGGGATCCAAGCCTGGTTCATTTTAATGAACGTGAGCTTGTCCACATTGGCTGTGGACAGGCGGCTGCGCTTGTCTGTGATAACGCCCCCTGCCGTGTAAAACACACATTCAGACAATACACTGGCTGCAGGGCAGGCCAGCCCCTCCAAGGCATAAAGGGCGAGCTCAGGCCATGTGCCCAATTTGGAGACCCAGAAGTTGAATGGGACAGACCCATCAGTCAGTATGTGTAGGCGTGTGCACACATACTGCTCCACCATGTTGCTGAAATGCTGCCTCCTGCTAAGACGTTGCATATCAGCTGGTGGTGCTGGTTGTTGTGGCGTGTGACAAAGCTTTTCCACATTTCGGCCATGCTACTCCTCCCGTCTGAGGTGCTGGCGGCGCCTTGCTACTCTACCTTCGCCTTGTGCTTTCACTGAACTCCGGCTGTCAGGTAGGAATGCCATCAGCAGCGCATCTACCAGCGTGCTCTTGTACTCGCGCATCTTTCGATCACGCTCCAGTGAGGGAATTAAGGACGGCACGTTGTCCTTGTGCAGTATGCCAGTCCTCAGGGTAAGCGACCTGTGAGGTCACGGACATAGGCAGGCAGACCGAGGGGATGAGGTTTGGGCCGGCTTGCAATCAGTGATGGAGAGGTCAGCATGTGGGTCCTCTGGGGCACTCTCTAGTTGAAGAGACACAGGCTTTAATGGTTTAACGTGCCTGTGGCAAGGTCCCTTGTAATTCGTGGCGCCAGTGCCTTTTACGGTGGCACAACTGATTTGCAGCCGGAATAATTGAGGCACAACGGATTCCATTGATCATTAACTTCTTTATTGAACGGCAAATTATATACAGTTCTTTATGTAATTCCGTTTTGAAGACAAATGGTATAAATGCAGTGATTTTCTTGGTATGCAGGCTTGGTAAAGAATAGGCTAATCCTAGCAAGGTAGACAGAGGGTAAAATGCTTACTGGACAGGACTTGACTTGATCCCTGGTAACTCAGTAGCTGTATTGGTGCGGTGATTAACAATCCGACTCCTGTACCTCAATTCTCCCAAGGCCCAAATGCAGAAAGGGTTGCTTTATCCTTGGGGCAAGTTCCTCTGAAAATATATATTCACTTGCTGTAAGATTGCTTCACGTAAACTACACCACTAGCAGCTGCAGGCTAACTAGCCTCCTCACTTCAGGAGGTCCACACTCCAACTCCTTGACTAGACCCAGACCTGTCTATATCAACAAGGCGGTCCCTAGCTCCCTCTAGTGGCTTGGGGGAATACTAACACCCTGACAGGCCTGTGCCAAGGAAACTCTCTGCAATTTATATTCAATTATGACATAATACAAGGTACATGGAACGACATGTTGAATACAATGACCATAACACCATTGTGTAGTGCCCACTCATACGTAGTGGGACACTACACTTATAACGGAGATCCAGCAGGGTGGCCACCCAGTAATCAACACAAGTTAGAATGTGGGCAACTCGGTGGTCATTGTGCAGGCACTGTGTGCCAGGCTGCCCAGAGGCAACAACAAGCTGTTCTCTGAGGTAGGTTTATCATTTGTGTCTCGGTATCCCCCCAGCCACGCTCCAGTGATGGCCTTGAGCTGCTTTGGGTGCCACCCTGCTGTGAACACGGTTCCTCTTCCTCATCATCCTTCTCATCCTCCATAACTGTGCCCTGGCTGGACAATTGAGTACCTGGCCTATGTTGGTGCAGGAACCCACCTTCTGAGCCACTTGTGAATGACTGGCCTGATAACCATGGAAATGATCCCTCTTCCTCCTCCTCTTCCTCCTGTGACACATTCTCTTCCACCTTGCCCGAAGCCTTTTTTTAAGGAGACATAGAAGTGGGATAGTAATGCTGAAAACGGCGTCATCAGCACTGGCCAAGTTGGTGGAGTAGTCGAAACAGCGAAACAAGGCACACAGGTCTCGCATGGAGGCCCACTCAGTGGCAGTGAAGTGGTGCTGTTCCGGAGAGCGACTCACCTGTGCGTGCTGCAGCTGAAACTCCACTATCGCCTGCTGCTGTCTCTCCAGCATGTGCAAGGCCGAAGTTACGCGAAGTTACACTGCAGCGCAGACAGGTGAGCAGCAGCAGGGTGGGAATCCCGAAAGCGTGCACAGATGGCCCGCACTTTCTGCAGCAGCTCTACTATCGGGGTAGTTTTTAAGGAATTTCTGCACCACTAAATTCAGCACATGTGCTAGGCAAGGGATGTGCGTCAAACCGGCTAGGCCCAGAGCTGCTACAAGATTTTGCCCATTATTAGTGATGTCGCGAACATAAAATTTTCAGTTCGCGAACAGCGAACGCGAACTTCCGCAAATGTTCGCGAACATGCGAACAGTGTGAACCGCCATAGACTTCAATAGACAGGCGAATTTTAAAAAACAAAGGGACTCCTTCTGGCCACAATAGTGATGGAAAAGCTGTTTCAAGGGGACTAACACCTGGACTGTGGCATGCCGGAGGGGGATCCATGGCAAAACTCCCATGGAAATATATCTAGTTGACGCAGAGTGTGGTAAGTTGTAATCGCAATGCGATTAATACAGGTTATATTAATCGCATTGTGATTACAACTCAGATCTGAGTTCCTAATGGTTGTATTGCTAGAATATAACGAAGATTGAGAATAGGAACCCAGCTCTAAGTTGAATTCGCAATGCGATTAATATAACCTGTATTAATCGCATTGCGATTACAACTACTAAGATGGATGCCATCCTTGCTTTTTGATGGGAGGTGGGAGGGTCTGGGAGGGAGACTGATGTACTAGCCCTAAAAAGGGCTTTTTGGGGTGCTGTCAGGACGCAGTCCTTACAGCAGAGATCTGATGAGTCTTTCAGGACTGGAGTGGACACTGAATACACTAGCCTAGCTATCGATTTCCCTATTAAATCTCAGCAGCAGCTACACTGTCCCTCCTCTCACTAAGACTGCAGCTTCCGAATGAATCTAAAATGGATGATGTGCAGGAGGTGGGAGGGTCTGGGAGGGAGGGTATGCTGCTGATTGACTGGAATGTGTCTGCTGACTGTGAGGTACAGGGTCAAAGTTTACTCAATGATAGGGGGTGGACCTAACATCGCATATGTTCGCCCGCCGCGACGAACGCGCACAAGCTATGTTCGCCGGGAACTACTCGCCGGTGAATAGTTTGGGAGTTGGGACATCATATTTGCGAACTTAACTTAGAGATGGGTTCCTAATTGTTGTATTGCTAGAATATAAAGAAGATTGGGAATTTAGCTCTATATTCTCAATCTTCGTTATATAATTCTAGCAATACAACCATTAGGAAACCCAGATCTAAGTTGAATTTGCAATGCGATTAATATAACCTGCATTAATCGCATTGCGAATTCAACTTAGAGCTGAGTTCCTAATGGTTGTTGTATTGCTAGAATATACGTTATATTCTAGCAATACAACCATTAGGAACTCAGCTCTACGTTGTAATCGCAATGCGAATAATACTTACAATTATTAATCGCTTTCGAATCCATTTGATGCCTCTATTTGATTGTATATGACGGTTGACTATGACTACCACCAATGTTCTGCTGCCCCGAGGCAAGATATCTGAACTCTCAGGGCCATTTGGGCGTTTTTGATAGAAAACGCATCAAAACGCATTTGCGTTTTTAATTTTAATTTTTAGTTTAATTTTTGTGTATTTTGCCACATTTGGTTGCATATTTACATTTGGTATAGGCAAATATGGTAGTCTAGATCATTACTCTGCCCAAATCTATATTCAGCTATATGGCTTAGAAAATATGCTGTCAAACAATGATCCTAGGTTTTGGTATAGACACATGATCTAGAGTACCATATTTGCCTATACCAAATGTAAATATGCAACCAAATGTGGCAAAATACACAAAAGAATAAACTAAAAAATGAAAAAATTATAAAAACGCAGATGCGTTTTTTATGCGTTTTCTATTAAAAATGCCCAAATGGCCCCTGGGGGGTTCAGATATCTTGCTTTGGAGGCAGCAGAACGTTGGTGGTAGTCATAGTCAACCGTCATATACAATCAAACAGAGGCATCAAATGGATTTGCAAAGCGATTAATAATTGTAAGTATTATTCGCATTGCAATTACAACTTAGAGCTGAGTTCCTAATGGTATTCTAGCAATACAACAACCATTAGGAACTCAGCTCTAAGTTGAATTCGCAATGCGATTAATGCAGGTTATATTAATCGCATTGCAAATTCAACTTAGATCTGAGTTCCTAATGGTTTTATTGCTAGAATATAATGAAGATTGAGAATATAGCGCTATATTTGTTATCTTCGTTAATATATTCTAGCAATACAACCATTTGGAACTCAGATCTAAGTTGTAATCGCAATGCGAATAATACAGGTTATATTAATCGCATTGCGATTTACAATTACTAACACTGCAGCTTCAGAATGAATGTAAGATGGATCCTATCCTTGCGTTTAGATAGGAGGTGGGAGGGTCTGGGAGGGAGGGTATGCTGATTGGCTGGAATGTGTCTGCTGACTGTGAGGTACAGGGTCAAAGTTTGCTCAATGATAAAGTATAGGGGCGAACGCGAACATCGAATATGTTCGCCTGGCAGAGGCGAACGCGAACAAGCTATGTTCGCCGGGAACTGTTCGCCGGCGAATAGTTCGGGCCATCTCTACCCATTATCGCACACCACCAGGCCGGGCTTGAGGCTCAGTGGCACCAACTACTCATCGGTCTGTTGTTCCATGCCCGTCCACAGCTCCTGAGCGGTGTGGGGTTTGTCCCCCAAACAGATAAGTTTTAACACTGCCTGCTGTCATTTTCCCCTGGCTGTGCTGAAGTTGGGGGTGAAGGTGTTACGCTAACCTGATGAGGAGGTGTTAGAGGAGGAAGAGGAGTAGGAGGAGGAGGCAACAGGAGGCAAAGAGAAATGCCCTGCAATCCTTGGTGGCGGAAGGATATGCGCCAAACAGCTATCCGCCTCAGGCCCAGCCGCCACTGCATTTACCCAGTGTGCTCTTAGGGAGATATAATGGCCCTGCCCGTGCTTACTGGTCCACGTATCGGTAGTTATGTGGACCTTGCCACAGATGGCATTGTGCAGTGCACACCTGATTTTGTTTGTGCAAGTAAGGGATGGCTCGCCTGGAAAAGTAGTCGCGGCTGAGATTGACGTACTGTGGGACAACCAACGCCATAAGGTTTTTAAAAGTCTCCGTCTCCACCAGACGAAATGACAGCATTTCAAAGGCCAAGAATTTTGAAATGCTGGCATTCAGGGCCAGGGATTGCGGGTGGGTAGGGGAGTAGTTTCTCTTTTGCTCCATTGTTTGTAAGATGGACAGCTGAACGCTGCCACGGGACATTGTGGTGCTGCTTGTTGAAGGTGACGGACGTGATGGCGTTGCTGACACATCCTCTGTTTGCGGGGTGGCCGGTGCTACTGTCACTCCAGAGGTAGAGGAAGAGGCCGAGACTTCAGCACAAGAGAGAGCAGGAGGAGCCTGAGACCTTTCTTGATTTTGGAGATGTTTACTCCACTGCAGCTCGTGCTTTGCACTTAGATGCCTGGTCATGCAGGTTGTTCTAAGGTTTAGAACGTTTTTGCCTCCCTTCAGGCTCTGATTGCACAGTCTGAATCCAGCTATATATATATATTAATGGGCTTATCAATAAGCACAAAATCCAGCAAACAAAAAGCCCCTATTAAAACTTAACCTTTACTTGGTTTATATATAAAACCCCTAATTCCCCATAATACAAAGAAAAAAGAAAAAGATTGTTGATAAATCTAGGAAAATATCCGAGGTCATATGATACAATTCATACTCCAAGTCTACTATGCAAGATAAATCACAATCTCTGTAGACAAGACAATGATGTCACTTTCTTAGTGCCTTTGGTATGGTGAGTTTATATGGTAACTGATACACAAAGGAAAAGAGTTGTAATAGCCTTTCCCTGACGCAAACCCTTCTAATAAACCTGTGCCCAGAGACTGACCCCTTGTGGTGGGGACTCTCTGTCCTCGTGCCTAGAGTATGCTAACCCTGGTATCTCTCCCTAATAGGGGTATTAAATAATGTTATATATAATAGACACAGAGAGCTCAATATTAAACTCTACCGAACACACAGTAAGTTCCTGGCCACCATGTATATCAATCACACGACCAGATAACGTGATATCAATGATATAAATTACTGGCCACCATGTGTATCAATCATACGGCCAAATAACATGATATCAGTGCTCCAGTGGTCGTTGCCTATAGAGACAGTCCACTACGGCGTAAACATTGAGGGTGCGTTTGTTCACATAGATTTAGACACTCAGAAATCCATTGCAATCCTCATAATCCTCAACGCGTTTCTCCCCACGTTAGTGAGGTTCATCAGGAGGCATTAGATATACTTAGTAGGTATAATAAAAGGTTTAAACAAAACCTGAAATGTCAGATGTGTCCAGAGGAGGTATTGCGCAAATCAGCGCTAATGATGCGGATAGGATCAAGGTTACAAACAGGATTTCATTCCATGTTTACTCAGTCATAGCTATGGTCAGACTATCAGGCAAAATACATGGATATCCCCATTATAACTCCGCAGTAGTCAGGCAGAAATGATAACATATGAATCCTACCGCTCCGGTTCCCTCCTCTGGCACTGATCCCTCCTCTGGTCTGATTGCACAGCATGCAAACCACTCGTGTCATGTCGTCTGCACATTGTCTGAAGAACTGCCACGCCAGGGATCTCCTTGGAGCTGGCTTTGTTGTGCTCGGTCCCTGGGTGTGGTGGGCAATAGCAGGCGTACTGTCTAGGGGATGGCCGCTCTGCTCCCTCTTTTGCTGTGCTGGTGGCTCTGTGTGACCACCGCCTCTCCCTCCGAACTGCACAGGTCATTCGCATGATCTTGATTTCATGTGGGGTCTAGGGCCTCATCGTCCTCCACATCATCTTCCACGCAGTCTTCACCCCTGCTCTTATTCTCGGTTTGCACACTGCAGAAAGCCACAGCAGTTGGCACCCGTGTTTCGTCATCATCAGAGACGTGCTGCGGTGGTCTTCCTATGTCCTCATCCTCAAACATAAGTGGTTGGGCATCGGTGCACTCAATCTCTTCCACTTCTGGGGCAGGGCTAGGTGGATGGTCCTGGGAAACCCTGCCAGCAGACTCATCGAAAAGCATAAGAGACTGCTTCATGACTTGGGGCTCAGACTGCTTGGCTGATTTGCAAGGGGGTGAGGTGCTAGATAGATGCCCATGGCCTGCAGATGCCAACTCTGAGCTTTCAGCAGTGGACTGGGTGGGAGACAATGTGAAGGTTTTGGAGGCACTATCAGCCACCCAATCTACTAGCTAATGTACTTGTTCTAGCCTTACCATTAGTAGAGCAGCATTCGGGCCTACTAAATAATGCTGAAGGCTCTGTTGTCTACGCGCACCTGAGGAAGGTTTTTCATTTGGGCGTGTAGCTGGCACAGATCAACCACCTCCTCTCCCTGCAACAGGAGCTCCACCAACACCAGCAGCACCACAATATGGGCCACGTCCCTTATTTGACATTCTCCTCATTATTTGCGTTCACCCACCAAACTAACAGATGTTTTATCTCAGGTGACAATTTAACTGCCAATAGTCAACAATTAAGTTCATTAACAGTAAGGCCTCATGCACACAACCGTTGTTGTGGTCCGTGTCCGAGCCGCATTTCTACAATGGGCCGCGTTCTGTTCCGCAAATTACGGACCGTGGAGCAGCTTCCGTGTTTTGCGGATCCGCGGTTTGCGCACCGCAAAACACATATGGTTGTGTGCATGAGGCCTTATTGAGTGCCATAATTTCTTTATGTCACACAACTGTGTAACGGAGCAATTCAATAGAATTACTTCACTATCACAAAAAAATAGAATTTTCCAACCAACAATGTAACAGCCGAAGTTAACGGTTTAATTGGACTGTCAGAAATGCAGCGTAGGATCTAAATGTGCTATCTAGCACAAAAACAATTTTTCTTGCAAACAACAATAAAAATGCAGTATGTTACAGTTTTATTGGAATATCAGCAATGCAGCATAGGATCCTACTGTGCTATCTAGCACAAAAACAGTGTTTTTTTGGAAACAACTATGTAAATGCAGTATGTTATGGTTTTATTGGAATATCAGAAATGCAGCGTAGGATCCTAATGTGCTATCTAGCATAAACATTTTTTTTTGCAAACAACAATAAAAATGCAGTATGTTACGGTTTTATTGGAATATCAGCAATGCAGCATAGGATCCTTATGTGCTATCTAGCACAAAAACAGTGTTTTTATGGAAACAACTATGTAAATGCAGTATGTTATGGTTTTATTAGAATATCAGAAATGCAGCGTAGGATCCTAATGTGCTATCTAGCACAAAAACAGTGTTCTAAAAATGCAGTATGTGACGGTTTTATTGGAATATCAGAAATGCAGCGTAGGCCGCTAATGTGCTATCTGTCACAAAAACTGTGTTTTTGGCAAATAACTATGTAAATGTAGTCTGTTACTGTTTTATTGGAATATGAGAAATGCAGCGTAGGATCCTAATGTGCTTATTAGCACAAAAACTGTGTTTTTTGCAAACAACACTAAAAATGCAGTATGTTACGGTTTTATTGGAATATCAGAAATGCAGTGTAGGATCCTGATGTGCTATCTAGCACAAAAACTGTGTTTTTTGCAAACAACTATGTAAATGCAGTATGTTACAGTTTTATTGGGATATCAGAAATGCAGCATAGGCCGCTAATGTGCTATCTAGCACAAAAACAGTTTTTTGCAAACAGCAATAAAAGTGCAGTATGTTATGATTTTATTAGAATATCAGAAATGCAATATCAGGATGCAAATTTGCTATCTAGCACAAAAACTGTGTTTTTTTAATAACAGCAATGTAACTGCAGTATTTAACGGTTTTATTGGAATGTCAGAAATGCTGCGTAGGACGCAAATTTACTAACTAGCACAAAAACTGTTTTTTTTTATAGCAGCAATGTAAATGCAGTATGTAATGGTTTAATTGGGCTGTTAGAAATGCAGCATAGCCCGTAAATTTACTATCTAGCAAAAAAGTGTGCTTTTTTATAGCAGCAAGGTAACTGCTCTATTTAACGGTTTTATTGGACTGTCAGATATGCAGTGCCTGTGGCAGACAGATAAAAAATCACTTTAGGTCACAAAAATATGTGACAGACTAATATAATTGAATAATTTTCACTGACAGGTATGCACTGCAGGCCGCAGGGGTACTTGACCGGCCAAAAAAGGGAATTTGTCCTCCACTGAGCTACCAGAACAGAAGTAAAGTAATGTCCCTGGCACACATGCAGTTCACATGCAGTTGCAAGTGCACTGCACTTGCAAAAATGGCTGCCGACGCCCACCGAACTAGCAGATGGATTAAAAGTTATTTTTCAGTGTCACTGGACTCAGGGCTGGGTACAAAAATGTAGCATAGCACCCTCAATAATTGCTGTAGTTTGAAGATTGAACAACAACAAGTACACCAGAATTCTTCCCTAATCTCTCCCTCACAGCAGCAGCAACATCCTATCCCTACACTGACAAGAGTAGAGTGACGTGCGTTGCTATGTGACTCCAGCCTATATAGAGGCTGGGTCACATGCTGTCCTTTCCAATCACAGCCATGCCACTAGTAGGCATGGCTGTGATGGCTTCTAAGGCCAGACAAGTGAAACGCTTGTTGATTGGCTGCCCTGCAGGCTTTCAAAAAGTGCCAAGAAATCGCAGAACACAAAACCCGAACTTTTACGGAAATGTCCGGGTACCAAAAACCTTAAAGTTCGGTACCAACTCGAACTTTACATTTCGGGTTCGCTCAACCCTACCTATAAGGAGACTTTGATATGCAATCCTCCGATCGCTTACATAATGCGCTGTCCTACTTATGTAGGACAGAAAAAAAAGAGAGTTAAAACCCTCTAGCTGCCTATACAGCTACATTATTTAGCTGTATAGGCACTGTAAGAGGGCGCAAGGTGCCGTCATGGACGGAAGATACGTGTCACCGAGGTTCCTGGCCTCAGTGAGGTGAGAGCCGGGTTTTATGTGTCAGCAGCAGCTAGTGCTGCTTGACATTGATAGTTAGTTTGGCTGCAAAGCCAATCCGGGCCGGCTCTTACTGGGAGTAGGCAAAGAGTTGGGTGGGTGCCTACTCCCCACGGTCCAGGCCGGACTTTGCCGGGCTTTTTAAAGGCAGCCACATCAGCAGGTGTGGCTGTGATTGTCCTGGAGCTGCTGCTAGTGTTGTGTTGCTCTCTGGGCTGGAAGGATGAGCTCAGCAAGGAGTCGTGCAGTCGTCCTGGAAGCCTGAAGGTGGATTATCCTGCGGCTGGGCCGACCGCCAGGTGCGAACGCGCACCTAAACATCTCACAGGTGATTGAACCTGGTTTTGGACTCTTTGGTTTTGCTTTTTGTGTTTGCTGAGTGTGAATTAACACCAAGAGACTGTTTATCGTTTATTTTGTGCAAGTGTGAATAAAACACTGTTTATTGCACTTTCTGGACTTCTTGTTTTGCCTCTGTACTGCACCCGCACTGCTATCTACCAGAGCGACTCCCACATTTGGTGTCGGATGCGGGCATGCGCAGTGAGGCTGGCGTAACGCCGAAGTTTTTCCCAAAGTGAATGTCATATGTCAAGCCGGCAAAGTTTCAACACGTGAACTCTGATAAGATGGAGGCAGTTGTAAAGGCTCGTGGAGGCCAATTTACAGCAGCGGGAGGCCAACAAGCAGCAGCAGGAGACAAACCAGCTGCTGTTGCAACATGTAATGGCTTTGCAAGCGACTGGAGCCTCTCACCGTGCCCATGATGCCCGGAAAGCGGTCCGTGCAGCAATTCCCAAGATGACCCCGAGGATGATGCCGAGACCTACCTGGCAGTCTTCGAAAAAGTGGCCGTGAGGGAGAAGCTGCCCCGTGACCAGTGGGCTGAGGTGGTCGCTCCGTTCCTGGCTTCCGGACCCCAGCAGGTGTTTTTCGACTTGTCGGACGACCAAGCGGCCGATTATGACACCGTGAAAGGAGAGATCCTAGCCAGACTGGGGGTGAACGTGCTGGTCCGCGCTCAAAGAGTCCACCAGTGGGACTTTAAAACGACTGAACCTGCTAGGCCGCAGTACTACGATCTGCTGCACAGGCTGCAAAAGTGGCTGCAGCCTGATCTACTAAGTCCCACTGCCATGCTGGATCGACTGTTGGCGGACATCTTTTGGAGGGCCCTGCCTTATCCCCTCCAGCACTGGGTCGGCCAGGCGTCTCCGGTAAGTGCCCTGGAGATGGTCGACCTGGTGGAGCGTTACGAGGCCACCAGAAACCTGCAGGGGGTCTTGCTGGGAAGGGGCCAGTCAAACCCCGGAGGCCTCCACCCCAGTTCCGACGACCGGCGACAGAGAGACCTGCACGGAATGTATCCCCTGCGGATCCGCCTCCCGTGGTATGCTGGAGGTGTCAGGAGCCAGGCCACATCAGGGCCGACTGTCCGCATCAGGGTGAGCCGATGGATGTGAACTACGGGTATCGCCACTCCCTGTATGCCCGGAAGCTGTGTGCAACTGGCACCCGTGAGGGGCAGGACAATAACCACCTGTGTCAGGTAGAGGTGGGAGATTCTCTGGCGGTGGCCCTGCTGGACTCCGGGAGTTTAGTCTCCCTGGTAGAGCTGCCCTGAGTACGGCCTGCGGAGTATACCGGCCGTAAAGTCGGGGTCCCTATGCATCCACGGAGACTTAAAAGACTACCCCACTGCATTAGTGACTTTGTCCACAGCTGCTGGTAAGTGGACCCACGAGGTGGCTGTCGCTACCAAACTCCCACATGAACTGATACTTGGGAGGGACTTCCCAGGTTTCCCGAGCGCTGTGGCCGGCTATAAAAGTGTCTGATGGGCCCGAGACAGGGGTAACCTTAGTAGAGTGGCCTGATACCACTGGAAGGCCAGAACCCTGGGAGCCCGAATCTGAAGGGCCAGCGGTAGGGGTGACCACTGCTCCAGCGGTAGAGGGAGACAACCCCACTGAGTGTAATGGTGGGAGACACGGAGGACTTGCCACCGGGACCTGAGTTGGCAGACCTCAATGTCTCCGGGGAAAATTTTGGGACCGCACAACACCGGGACCAAACCTAACCAGGGCCTGGGAAAGTGTTGTAATGATTGACGGTAAACCCCAGAAACCTGGGGCTGAATTAATGTTTCCACGATTTATTATTCTTCAGGATATGTTGTATCGGGTGAACCAAATCCGAGGTGAGCCAGTTGAACAGTTGGTGGTGCCCACCGCATATCGCAAGCTTGTTATGGAGCTTGCCCACCAACATGTTCTTGGGGACACATGGGGTGGCAGAAAACGCAGGACCGCGTACTACAGCGATTTTACTGGCCCGGTTTGTTTAAGGAAGTAGAGGAGTTCTGTAAGTCCTGTCCGACCTGTCAGGTAAATAGCCCCCAGCCGCATTACAGAAGTCCCTGGTCCCTCTCCCAATAATTGAGGTCCCATTCGAGCGTATTGCCATGGATCTGGTCGGACCCGTACCGAAGTCTGCTAGGGGTCACCAACATATCCTGGTGATTCTGGACTATGCTACTCGATATCCAGAGGCGGTGCCTCTGCGACACACATCGGCTAGGCTCATTGCAAAGGAGTTAATGGAGATGTTTACCCGGGTGGGCCTACCTAAGGAGGTTCTGACGGACCAAGGGACCCTTTTATGTCTAAGATTATGAGGAATTGTGTAAACTGTTGCATATAAAGCAATTGCGGACGTCCGTTTACCATCCATAAGCGGACGGCCTTGTGGAAAGATTTAACCAAACTTTAAAAAATATGCTAAAAGGGTGGTGTCCCGAGATGGGAAGGACTGGGATCTGCTTCTGCCCTATCTCATGTTTGCAGTGCGAGAAGTGCCCCAGGCCTCTACTGGGTTCTCGCCCTTCGAACTGCTTTATGGCAGACGCCCACGGGGCCTGTTGGACATCGCTAAGGAAGCGTGGGAACAACAGCCCGTCCCCACAAAGCGTAATTGAATATGTTACCCAGATGCAGGAGCATTATGGAGAGAGTGTTACCGCTGGTCCGGGGAGCATATGGAGGCAGCACAACAGGCCCAAAGTAGAGTCTATAATCGTCAGGCTCGGGTGCGAGACTTTAATCCCGGAGACCGAGTTTTAGTTCTGGTACCCACCCTTGACAGCAAATTTCTAGCTAGGTGGCAGGGGCCCTATGAAGTGCTCGAGAAAGTGGGGAAGTAAATTACAAGGTGCACCAGCCAGGGCGGCGGAAGCCGGAGCAGGTGTATCATGTGAATTTGCTGAAGCCATGGAAGGATAGGAACTCGTCCAGCGATGACAGCCCCGGCCAGGGCTTCTAGGTGAGAAGGATCCAGCCCCTCACCTCGAAGTCCGGGAAGCAGCAGCCACCGTAAAAATTTCAGATAGCCTATCCTCCAAACAGGTCCAGGAAGTTAAGGAGTTCATTAGTCGGAACACGGATGTGTTCTCGGACCTCCTGGGCGCACATCCCTAATCCAGCATGACATTATCACTGAGCCTCAGGCCAAAGTCCGGTTAAAGCCGTATCGGGTACCCGAGGCTCGGCGACAAGCCATTGTGAAGGAAGTGCAGCTGATGCTCCAGTTAGGTGTCATCGAGGAGTCAAAAAGTGATTGGGCCAGTCCGATAGTCTTAATACCCAAGCCGGACGGGACATTGAGGTTCTGTAACGATTTCCGCAAGCTGAATGAGGTGTCCAAGTTTGACGCATATCCCATGCCGAGGTGGATGAGCTCATTGAAAAATTGGGCCAAGCCAGGTATTTTTCTGTCTTGGACCTCACCAAAGGGTACTGGCAGGTACCCTTAACGGAGACTGCCAAGGAAAAAACTGCTTTTATCACACGGAGGGGTTGTATCAGTACAAGGTATTACCCTTTGGTCTACATGGCGCCCCGCCACGTTTCAAAGGCTTATGGATATTGTGCTTCGTCCACATCGACGGTACGCCTCAGCGTATCTGGATGATATCATTGTCCATAGCACCGACTGGGAGAGTCACCTACCGAAGGTACAGGCCGTAGTGGACTCCCTTAGGAAAGCTGGCTTAACTGCTAACCCAAAAAGTGTGTGATAGGGTTAGAAGAGACCAAATACCTAGGGTATGTCATTGGGCGGGGGTGGTCAAACCTCAGGTAAACAAAATTGAGGCAATTAAGAATTGGCCCCGACCTGTCACTACGCGGCAAGTAAAATCATTCCTGGGCATGGTGGGATACTACATGAGGTTTATTCCCAACTTCGCTACAATTGCTGCTCCATTGACAAGCCTTTTAAAGGGGCGCAGGTCAGTGTCGATCCAGTGGAATGAGCAGGCGGATAAGGCTTTCTCTGCTCTGAAGTCGGCCCTGTGTGGGTCCCCGGTTTTGGTGACGCCCGACTTCAGGAGAGAGTTTGTGGTACAGACCGATGCCTCTGAAGTGGGCCTCGGGGCTGTACTCTCTCAGAAATCAATGGGGAGGAGCATCCCGTGGTTTTCCTGAGTCGCAAACTCACCCCAGCCGAAACCAGGTACAGTATAGTGGAGAGAGTGCCTGGCCATCAAGTGGGCACTAGAGTCTCTCCGCTATTATCTGCTAGGGAGAAAGTTCCGTCTGGTGACCGACCATTCCCCTCTAAAGTGGATGTGCCAGGCGAAAGACAGGAATGCTCGGGTCACCAGATGGTTCTTGTCTCTGCAGAACTTTAAGTTCACAGTGGAACACAGGGCAGGCCGCTTGCAAGGAAATGCGGATGCACTGTCTCGAGTACAGTGTTTGGCGTGTGTTCACCCTGTCGGGGTTGAACAAAGGGGAGGTATGTAAGAGGGCGCAAGGTGCCGTCATGGACGGAAGATACGTGTCACCGAGGTTCCTGGCCTCGGTGAGGTGAGAGCCGGGTTTTATGTGTCAGCAGCAGCTAGTGCTGCTTGACATTGATAGTTAGTTTGGCTGCAAAGCCAATCCGGGCCGGCTCTTACTGGGAGTAGGCAAAGAGTTGGGTGGGTGCCTACTCCCCACGGTCCAGGCCGGACTTTGCTGGGCTTTTTAAAGGCAGCCACATCAGCAGGTGTGGCTGTGATTGTCCTGGAGCTGCTGCTAGTGTTGTGTTGCTCTCTGGGCTGGAAGGATGAGCTCAGCAAGGAGTCGTGCAGTCGTCCTGGAAGCCTGAAGGTGGATTATCCTGCGGCTGGGCCGACCGCCAGGTGCGAACGCGCACCTAAACATCTCACAGGTGATTGAACCTGGTTTTGGACTCTTTGGTTTTGCTTTTTTGTGTTTGCTGAGTGTGAATTAACACCAAGAGACTGTTTATCGTTTATTTTGTGCAAGTGTGAATAAAACACTGTTTATTGCACTTTCTGGACTTCTTGTTTTGCCTCTGTACTGCACCCGCACTGCTATCTACCAGAGCGACCCCCCACAGCACTTAGAGCAACGTCATATCATTTGGCACAAACGACTGTCCACAGTTTTTGCAATGGTGAGCCACTGCTTACTATTTTAAACTTGGGTAGTACAGTGTATTATGCTGTCAGTAGGATACAGACCTCTGGCAAGGCCTAATAGGCATACACTGAGGGCAGATCAACTGGGATCAGTTCTTCTGCCAGTAAAGAAGAGGAACTTGGCTCTCTCATGACAGCCAGGCTCCTGCTCTTTGCTGCACACGAGACCGTTAACCTTTGCGGCCCGTTATATGTAAAAGTCTAGGGCCATTAAACGACCCTCTGGTGGGCCAGTCTGCCCCTAAAATACAGTTTCGATGCTTTCCTATAAGAAGATTGATCATGAGGGAAAACTCAAGTCAGCTTTGCCATACAATGACATTTCCATTTTGAGATGTTATTCTACTTTCTACACCACCTCTTTACTGAAGTTTTTAAAACTATTTAGTGAATAAATCTGGCTGGCTCAGCTTGACAGACTAACAGTAGTTACATTCCCACCCACTTTTCAAAACTGGAGTGAGTGGTATAAAAAAATCGAAATGTCTAAAAACTGTTTTTGTAAGTGGGCCCAAATTTTGCAGGGCTAGATAAACTCCCCCTTACAATCTTAGAATAAATATAGCTCTAATGATCCTTATTGATCCATGTTCTTAAACTGAAGCAGCAAAATCAATAAATTCTTCCTTGTTTTTTCATGAATACCTATTTTACTTGCCTGCTCAAAACCTGGTTTATTGATGTTTTTATTCATTCAACTACTGAGAAAACCTGTGTTCTGTGAAAATCTATGGAAGCCGCATTTGATAAATAGTGCATTGTAAGTTTTCTCTTTGATAAATCTGAAGGCGTTTTTCTTTCATATGTTAATGCCAAACTACACCAATGTCATCATGCATTTCATGTACGGTCACGAATATCCGACTGTTTTCCACAAATATTTAGAACACAGAGTATTGAAGTCAGAATATAGAAGCACTTCTGTAATATGTTTCCAATAAAAGATAGTCTGGTGCAGGAGCCATCTGAGAGGAGCGAGTACACACTCTAGATCACACAATATTATCCTGCTATATCTGTATATGGTTTGCTGAACTGCACGCAAACCATTTTTGGGGAGGAATAGCCTTTACAGACTAGACATAATTCACAGAATGTATTTCCATTCATGAATATATTCACAGAATTGGAGAAAACATATTCAATATGTCCCCATACACTTAAATATCTGTTGGTGGAACGCTCATTTGGCCGACAACTATTCCTACCAACTCCCCCTAAGGACTCGTGCATGGGCACAGAACGTTGGGCCGCCATAAGCAGACACAAGACCCATTCACTTGAATGGGGTCCGCAATCCGCATCCGATGGTCCACACCACAAAAAAGTAGTGCTTGCACTACTTTTTTTGTGTTGCTGAGGCAAGGACAGAAAACTCACGGAAGCACTCCATAGTGCATTTTTGGGGTTCCGTGCCTCCGTTCTTCACCGCACCTTCCAGATTGTGGACCCATTCACTGTTTGCCGGCTGCAATATGGGCACCAGCCGACAACAGTTGTGTACATAAACCCTAAACGTGCATGCACAACTTGGCTGAATATGCATGTTTTTTTTTTATTTGTTTTAATTGGGAAAAGAAGACAAAACCACTGTCAATCCCTTTGGGTAACTGCTTAATACCCACAGGGGACAAAGGATGTTTAAAGAGGATTTGTCAGCTCTCCTGACATGTTTTAGTAAATACTTGCATTGTCTATTAAAGACCAGCTGTCAGCATGATCAAACCTATTAAGCCAGGAATACTGCATGATAAAGTTAATCATGCTGATGAAAAACAATATCTTTTTTTTTTTTTTCGCTTGTACCGCTGTGAAGCTATCATTACTTTTATATTTTTGCAAATGTTAGTTGAAGCACTGAGGCTGTAATGCTAGGAGCACCGCTACAGATATGTCCGGTCATCCTGCACACTCCCACTTACCATTTGTTTGTCAGTGCAAGAAATCTCACCTTGCCCTGTCTTCTGGTGCTTGCACTGTATCTCACAAACTTGGCACCTGTGCTCTAGATCTGCTGCTGTTTGCCGAGTAGCGCAGATTCACAATGTACAGGCGCCGATTACTTCATTTTACCCAAAAGAAGAGGTGCCAGCAGCTTCAGAGACATAAGAGGAACGCTTCGGGTGTGAGCCACAGTGCAGACACCAGAAGATAGGGCAAGATGTCTTGCCTGTCAATAAAATGGGAGGGGGGAGTGTACTGAGCGGCAGAGCGTAGCTGTATCGGTGCTCCTAGTGCTACAGCCAGCCCCTCAGTGCTCTAACTAACTAAGTTTATAAATATAAAATTAATAGCTCCACAGTAGTACAAGATAAACACAAAAAATATATATTGTTCCAATCAGTATGATCAACCCTGTGAAGCAGTATGCCTAGTTTATTAGGGTTGTTCATGCTGACAGGTGCTCTTCAATCAACTCTGGAACATCTTTGCTTAGAACTGTGTTGTGCCATTCCTCTGATATTCCTCTTAGAAATGTATGTATAAACTAGCAATATACTGTATGTATGAATAAACTGGCAATAAACTGGTCATTTGGGGGAGAATCTAGTGACCCACAAACCCACTAGATGATCAGCAGATTTCCTATCCTCAGGACAGACCATGTAAATATGTAGAACCGCAGCACACCTTGGTCTCCTTTGAATATTCTTTATTCCAACATCAAATACAAATGCGACGTTTCGACCTCTGTGGTCTTTATCAAGCGAATGACAATGTGCAATTCCAAAGTATTTAAACCCTCCTTATGGGAGGGCCCTATTAGCAAATCACATTTGCATATAGTATCAATACATAACCTCCAGACTACTCCTATGTAATTAAAACAAAAAGTGTTTCACATCCACTTACACTTTACTGCCCGGTGGGTTACTGGTGGGTGATCCCTTAAGAATCAAGATACATTCCTGCAGTTATGCTTATCAGGCAGTAAGTAGGTGGTTCAGTCAGTGGTTCAGCGTCTCGGTCCTCCGACTGCACAGGCGCACGTTTGCCCACGCAGGGATCGCGCACCCTGTACTCTGAATCCAACGTGTCTTATCCCGGTCAGTGCGCACGCGCGTTAATACTAGTACGTGCAGGTGCATTGAGGCCATATGAATGCTGTGAGTCCGGCTCTGTCTACTGCGTCCTATCCCGGTCAGTTTGCATTAATTTAATTACAGTTGAATCTGGGCTGAGTTAACTGGTGCGCCACTTTCTACTATACATACTTACTGGCACAACATCAGTCAAGAGAGCATTTTAGCTGGATTCACAGGGAATTCAAGAGGTGAGCACAGTTTTTTTATTTGTTTTTTATTTGACAGTTGCTGCTACATTTTTTTAACTTGTTTCCACATCCTGCCTTAAATTTATGGTATGGCATCTAATATGTTTGCGCACCATGCTGTATCCTACAGCATACAGATTACACCAGCTCAGAAAGAGAGACAGCATTATTAGGAGTATCTGGGGACAATTACAGGGTCCCAATGGTGGACAAGGCAACTGGAGGCCTAATGTACGGAAGCTGATTAGACTAATAGGTGAATTTCCGGTGAAAAAACTATTTCACTTGGTCAGTATTTGGTGAGTATTTTTCATCAGTATTTGTAAGGAAAAGAAAAAAAAAACTAAAAGTGGGTCCAAACCAGAGAAGAGACACAAATGTTTCCAATGCACATTTTCGCTGTAAATACTGAAAAATACTGATACTGATCATATGAAAGCAGTTAAGGACGGGTTTATACGGCCCGATTGTCAGGCAGATTATCATGGATATACGTTCCTATGAAGATTTATTCCAGATAATCTGTCCATTTTAAGGTGCAGCCAGTCACCCAATGAAGAAGTACAGGTGAATAAGTTGTTCATGCAGGCAAGGAAATTATTGATTCTAGGCAGCAGATCCTGTTGACTAAATAGCACTGTGCTGCCCAGAATCAATGCAGCTGTATGAGGACGAGCAATGGTTACTTCGATGTGGAGGGGATCTCTGCATGTTAAATGCTTCACCTTCACTGAACGAGCAGCCAGTTGTCAGGAAGGAACGCTTCCCTCCTGATCAGCTGCTACTCAGGCCGTGTAAGCCCTCTGTTAGTCCTAGTTCAAGCATCAGCGCTTTGTTCAGTGTTTGGTCAGTGATTTCCATAAATGATGGTCAGCCAAAACCAGGTGTGGTTCAAAAACATAGAACAGGTGCAAATTTTTTCAGTTATCTCTATGGATGCTCCACTAGTTTTGACTCACAGTCACTGATCACTCATGAAACAATGACCAAAATAGCGGTGTGAATTAGTCCTAATACTGATATGTAAAATACATTATAACACGAAAGTATTTTAATTTATTTTACAACCAGCTGGACAGTGGTAAGCTCAAGTTCCGTAGTGGGACTTAAAAAAAAAGTTTAAAAAATGTTTTTGGAAAATAAAAAATAACTGATTCAAGTTGAAGGGGTTGTCCAAGTTATATTTATTACACCCAAGCCATCCTATTCATTTCAATGGAATGGCTCGTTTCTATACTCGAGCCGTCCCATTGAAATGAATGGGACGGCTTGGGTGTAATTACACCTGCTCACCGCTGCAGATGTGACGGTGAGCAGGTAAACAATGAGGAGGAGGCAGCTCTGGCACGGTGCGCGCCTTCTCTTCAAACAGCTGATCGGCCGGGGTGCTGGCTGTCGGACCCCTGACAATCAATTTGGTATTGCCATTGTCATAAAAACCTGCAGAATAAAGTTATTATGTTACTTACTCTACATGGTAAACCCCATAAAAAATGAAAAATATAACTGTCAGAATTGCTATAATTTGACCACCTCACTACCCCCAAAAAAGAGAACAAAAAGTGATCAAAAAGAAATATACCGGTTATAACCCAAAATGGTACCAATAAAAACTACAGATCTTCCCACAAAAAACAAGCTGCTCATCCCACAAAAAATGATGGCTGTTATAAAATAATTTCAGAAAAATCCATTGTCCAAAAGCCAAATTGCGTCCTTCCCGTCTGTCGAAACATCTGGTTATGATACATGGGGTATTGCCATACTTTGGAAATGCCTTCAGAACAGCATCAATTCTTCTAGGTACACTTACACACAGTTTGTGAAGGAACTCGGGAGGGAGGTTGTTTGAAACAACTATGAGAACTAACATCAGATCCTTTGTGGATATAAGTTTGCTCAAATCTTTCTGTCTCTTAATGTAATACAATACAGACTTGAAGATATTGAGATCAGGGCTCTGTGGGAGCCATATCATGACTTCCAGGACTACTTGTTCTTAACGACATTGGCTACATGTTTAGAGTTGTTGGTCTGATGCAGAATACATTTTGCCCCAATCAAGCACTACCCTGATGGTATTGCATGATGAATACATTTCTGAATGTATTTCTCAGTATTAAGGACAACATTGATCCTGACCATGCTGAGGACTGTAGATGCAGTGTTAGGCCAGGGGAATATAGTGCAACAGACGAAAGACACGTTATGTTTACTTCCCTTCAGGGCGTGGGCCCTGAATCTTTTCAGACCTTAGCAATGCCCCTGGACCCCAAACAAAACATGTCATTAAGATGTCTTCAGCATAAAGAAGTACAAGTCATGATATTGCCTTATATACCCCTGATCTTAACATCATCAAGTCTGCCTGGGATAACATGAAGAGATAGAAGGATTAGACCAATCCTATATCCACAGATTTGTGGTTAGTTCTCTATTCTAAGATGTTTAGAACAACCTCCCTGTAGAGTTTCTTCAAAAACTGTGTTCATGTGTACCTAGAAGAATTAATGCCATTTTGAAGGCAAAGGGCGGTCACACCAAATATTGATTTTATTTAGATTTCTTATTTGTTCATTCACTTGACATTTTGTTAATTGCTAAAATCAAACTATTAACACTATTATTTTTAAGAGTATCCTTACTTTGAGGCATTTTTTCACATCTGCCTAACACTTTTTCACAATATTTTTTATTCAGCAACATTTACTACTAAGTGTAATACTATAGTACAATACGTCAGGAAAAAACAATCTCAATATTACTTGGGTAAGTAAGAGGAATCCAAAGATATTACCACAAAAAGTGACACTTTAGATTTAAGAAATGGGGCTGAATCCTGAAGACCAAAATAGGCTGCACCCAAAGGGGTTAAAACTGTTATCTGGCTATTAATATCATTATTAAAGCTCACTTCATAGATGAAGTTAACTGGTCTAATTATGCCTACAAACAAAATTACCATTTTATTTACAGTAAAAAATACGTGCTCATTGGAAGCCTTACTGATCAGTTACACCCAGTTCAGAACCTCAGAACCAAGGGGCAATTCTACAAACCATTTATATGGGATAGGTAATAAATTAATGTTCGTTGGGGGCCCGACCCCTCTTGATCCCGTAGGAGCCCCCAAGTCACCTGTGGGAAGTGGATGGAGTGGTGGTCACATATGTGAACCACCACTTCATTCATACAGGGGGTCCCAGCCGTTGGGTCCCAGCAGTCATACATTCATCACCAATCTTGTGAATAAATGATAAATGTTGTTCATGGGCCAACTTCTTTATAAACCACAGGCATGATTAAAGCTGTCAATACATGTGAGATGTGTTCTGACTCCAGTATAAACATGCACACTCGACTTTGCCAAGCATACATGTTTATTTCAGTGGGGAGAGAAACAAAAGTCAATGCCAAACCAATCTTGCAGCAGATAATCTCTCGCAGACACAAAAGGATTTGATCAAAATCAAAGTCAGGAGAGGTCGGAGGCCCAAATACACACTAGATTGTTGTCCTATTGCTTTATTGAATGTATGTGGTCAGCTACATTCTGCACTTTGTAAAAGGTACTTGACAGTCTTGACAGTCAGAGTTTATGGATTTTTGGATTGAGCATGTGAAGGCAAAAAATCAGGCCTATTAGTTTCTAGAAAGTGCCAATGTCAGTGCATGTACTTCAGGAAAGACTGGTTGGACTTAACTGAAATAATAAAACCACCTGGATTATTGTTTGATGTTGTTCATCCTTTTAAGTGTTTATACAGCCATGTGGCTTCACTGTCTATAGAAGAAGAATATAGAAATTGAAGTTCACACCCTGAGATTATATAAAGTAATGATATATTTTTATTATGGTAATTCAATCCAGTGCCTATGTACAAAGCTCAGATCAAGACTAGATCAATCAAATATTTAACGTGAATTAGCATAAACCTATATTCTGTGTAATTATTTGGGTAACAATATGGGTCAATGTCAAACAGCCTAAGACTGGAAACTCACCTGTTAAATCCCCTGCCCCTCCGTCAATGCTCTAGAGCAGTGGTTCTCAACCTTTTCACGCCAAGTACCTCCTAGTGACAAGAAGATTGAGCTGAGTACTCCCAAAGAAGTGAACAGTTATAAATGTTAACCGTATAAGGCTATTCTGACTCCACAGTCATAAACGCTGTTCCAAGCCTCTTTCAGCAGTTCCTTTAGATTTTATAGAAAAAATAGCGCAGAATGCAGCACTATTCTTCCAGTCAAAATGATATATACCACATTAGGACCCATGATGGATTACTGTTACTTTTTCTATTACATTCTTTCCTATCAAACATACAAGAGATACCTCATCACATCCAGTGATGTTTCATCTGATGTAGATGCTCTTTCCTCATCTTCTCCATTCTGACCAGACTGTCTTCTTTCAGCTATGTATCGTTTCTGTAGAGTTTTTCACACAAACATCTTAGATTCCTTTTAGATTCCTTACTTTTCCATTGTCCTTTCCCACCTTCTCAACATCCTGTCCTGCAACCCTCAATACTGTGCCCACTATGCTCCCCAATACTATACTGCAGAAACAGTCTCCCTGAAAATACTAGCACCACAAAAATCGCACCTTCTTCATGAATTATTGCCACACACTGTCCTCCAAAATAATACTGCCCAGCAAATAGTGTCCCTAACAGTAATAGTGCCAGAAACATAGTGTCCCAAAAGTAATTGCACTAGGTTAATACTTTCCCAGGGTGCTCCAACAGTAACAGTGCTCCCAAATGTTCCACCAATAGTAATAATTCTCTCCCAAAGTGCTAATAATAGTACTCATATTCCTTATAGTCCCCCAATAGTAATTAAGCCCGCCATAATAACCACAGTAGTAATAATGGCCCCTACAGTGCCCCAGTAGTAATAAAGCTCACCAAACTGCCCCTCTTAGTTTTAAAACCCACAGTGCCCTTCATTAGTAATAAAGCCAACCATAATGCTTCCAGTGGTATCAAAGTCCCAAGTGTGCCCTAGTAGTAAATATCCCCCTTATAGTGCCCCCAGTAGTACTTATGCCCCCCAGTAGTAAGGACGCCCAACATAGTATGGCCCAGAAGTAATAATGCCTGCCTATAATGCCCCCAGTTGAAATAAAGCCCCTAAAATGTGTGCCTGTTGAAAAAAACTGCCCCTTTGTAGTGCCCCAATAAGTACAAATTAAGTGCACAGTAATATTAATTGCCCCCTATGTGTGTTAGTAAAAAAAAAAAACTGTGAAAAAGTATCCAAGGTGTCTTTCTCTGTCAGCCTTGAACAGCAAATACCTTACTGTTGTGAACCTTATACAACATTCCAATTTGCAATACTTTGCAAATTTTTGGCCGAATATTCGCCATAATTTCGCAAATTCGAGAATTCGTGATCTCCAGTCATTATTTACTTGATTGTGAAAATCGAAAATGTAGTATATTCACGATAAAAATTTGCAATTAGAATATTTGTGATCAACACTAAGGGGTAGGCAACTTTCCTATTGGCTGCTAGGGATGTTGCTAAGTGCCGATATTCACGATAAATTCGCAATAAATTCGGGATTAGACTATTCGCGATCAACACTATTTGGTAATACTAATATATAGCACTATATTCTAAATATTCGCGAATTCTCGAAGTGGCGATATTCACGATTAAAATTCGCGCTTCGAATATTCGAGCTCAACACTAATATTGGCGATCTTTTGTCTTTACAATGCCCCATCTTGGCACCCCTGACACAGAAATTTAATAGTTAATCTGGCTGTTAATTTTGTGGGTGACCTATAGCGATTTTTTTTGTAGACGCAATGCGCCATCTTTGTATCCCTGACACAAAAATATAATACTTAATCTGTCTGTTAGTTCAGTGGGTGACATATACCCATTGTTTGTGTGAGGTACACTTGCACTGCATATGTGATACGGAAATAAATCGAGGTAATCCATCTGTTAGTTCGCTGGGTGACCTCAAAGAATGAGGAGAGCATCAAATAAGGGACATGGCCCTGGTCGTGGTGCTGCTGGTGTTGGTGGAGCTCCTGTTGCAGGGAGAGGACATAGACGTGGTCGATCTGTGCCAGCTACATGCCCAAATGAAACACCTTCCTCAGGTGCATGTAGGCGACAGAACATTCAGCGTTATTTTGTAGGCCCGAATACCGGTGTACGAAGGATGAGGCCAGAACAGGTAGAGGCGGTAGTAGATTGGGTGACTGAAAGTGCACCTGCAGCCCATGGGTATCTGTCTTTCACCTCACCCCCTTGACAATCAGGCAAGCAGTCTGAGCCCCAAGTCAGGCAGCAGTCTCTTATGCTTTTTGATGACTGTGCTGGAAGGGAAGGGCATGTCTCTGATGATGACGAAACACAGGTGCCAACTGCTGCGGCTTTCTGCAGTGTGCAGACCGGCAAGGAGGGAAAGGGTGAGGAGAGGGTGGAAGATGATGTGGAGGATGATGAGGTCCTAGACCCCACATGGAATCAAGGTCATGAGAGTGACGTGTGCCATTCGGAGGAAGAGGTGTTGTTCACACAGTGCCAGCTGCACTGCAAAGGAGGGAGCCGGCTGCAAAAGCAGAGTGGCCGTCCCCTAGCCAGTACGCCTGCTACTGTCCACTTCACCCAGTGACTGAGCACACCAAAGCCAGCTCCAAGGAGTTCCCTGGCGTGGCAGTTCTTTAGACAATGTGCTGACGACAAGACTCAAGTGGTTTGCACGCTGTGCAATCATAGCCTGAAGCGAGGCATAAATGTTCTAAATTTGAGCACCACCTGCATGACCAGGCATTTAAATCCAAAGCACGAGCTGCAGTGGAGTACACACCTCAAAAACCACGAAAGATCTAAGGCTCCTCCTGCTCCATCTGCTGCTGCAGTCTCTGCCTCTTCCTCCCCCCTGGAGTGTTAGTGGCACCTGCCACCCCGCAAACAGAGGATGTGGCAGCAACAGCACCACCTCCACCACCGTCACCCAGCATGTCCACAATGTCCCATGGAAGCGTTCAGCTGTCCATCGCCCAAACACTGGAGAGAAAGAGGAAGTACCCCCCTACCCACCAGCGATCCCTGGCCCCGAATGCCTGAGACATCCCTGCCCTGCACAACGAGGTGTGCACTGCTCAACGCCATTTGTGGCAAGGTCCACATAACAACGATAAGTGGACCAGTAAGCACGGGCAGGGACGTCATATCTTCCTAACTGCACACTGGGTAAATGCAGTAGCGGCTGGGCCTGAGGCGTATAGCAGTTTGGTGCATGTCCTTCCGCCACTGAGTATTGCAGGACGTTTCACGTTGCCTCCTGTTGCCTCCTCCTCCTACTCCGCTTTCTCCTCTACAACCTCCTCATCCAGTCAGCGTAACACCTGCACCACCAGCTTCAGCACAGCCAGGGGAAAACAACAGCGGGCTGTTTTGAAACTCATCTGTTTGGAGGAAAAACCACACACCATGCAGGAGCTGTAGATGGGCAAGGAACAACAGACCGATGAGTGGTTGGTGCCACTGAGCATCAAGCCCAACCTGGTGGTGTGCGATAACGGGCGAAATCTCGTAGCAGTTCTGGGCCTAGTCAGTTTCACGCACATCCCTTGCCTGTCGCATGTGTTGATTTGGTGGTGCAGAGGTTCCTGAAAAATTACCCCGATATGTCAGAGCTGCTGCACAAAGCGTGGGCCGTCTCTGCGCGCTTTCGGCGTTCTCACCCTGCTGCTGCTCGCCTATCTGCGCTGCAGCGTAACTTCAGCCTTCCCACTCATCGCCTCATATGCGACGTACCTACAAGGTGGAACTCCACCTTGCACGTGCCGGAGAGACTGTGTGAGCAGCAGCAGGCGATAGTGGAGTTTCAGCTGCAGCACGCACAGGTGAGTCACTCTGCATCACTTTACCACCAATGAGTGGGCCTCCATGCAAGACCTGTGTGCTGTGTTGAGCTGTTTCGAGTACTCCACCAACATGGCCAGTGCCGATGACGCCATCCTCAGCATTACTATCCCACTTCTATGTCTCCTTGAAAAAAAGCTTTGGGCGATGATGGAAGAGAATGTGGCACAGTAGGAGGAGGGGTCATTTAATGATTATCAGGCCAGTCATTCACAAGTGGCTCGGAGGGTGGGTTCCTGCACCAATAGAAGCCAGGTACACAACTGTCCAGCCAGGGCACGGTTCTGGAGGATGAGGAGGATGATGAGGAGGAGGAACCGTGTTCACAACAGGATGGCACCCAAAGCAGCTCATGGCCATCACTGGAGCGTGGCTTGGGGGATACAGAGGACACAGTAGATACACCTCCCACAGAGGACAGCTTGTTGTTGCCTTTGGGCAGCCTGGCACACATGAGTGACTACATGCTGCAGTGCCTGCTCAATGACCGCCGAGTTGCCCACATTCTAACCAGTGCTGATTACTGGGTGGCCACCCTGCTGGATCCCCGCTACAAGGACAATGTGCCATCCTTAATTCCGTCACTGGAGCGTTATCGGAAGATGCACGAGTACAAGCACACAATGGTTGACGCGCTGCTGATGGCATTCCAACAGCGGGGGCTCAGTGGAAGCACAAGGCAGAGGAGGAAAAAGAAGTCATTAACACAGCTGGGGCACCGCCAACACCTCAGAAGGGAGGGTTAGCATGGCCAAAATGTGGAAAAGCTTTGTCAGCACGCCTCAACAACTAGCACCACCAGCTGATACAGAACATCTTAGCAGGAGGCAGCATTTCAGAAACATGGTGGAACAGTATGTGAGCACACGCCTACATGTACTGACTGATGCGTCTGCCCCATTCAACTTCTGGGTCTCCAAATTGGGCACATGGCCTGAGCTTGCCCTTTACGCCTTGGAGGTGCTGGCCTGCCCTGCAGCCAGTGTATTGTCTGGATATGTGTTTTACACAGCAGGGGGCGTTATCACAGACAAGCGCAGCCGCCTGTCCACAGCCAATGTGGACAAGCTCACTTTCATTAAAATGAACCAGGCATGGATCCCACTGTACCTTGTGCAGAATAGACATGTATACCGACCTCACCCAGCCTTTGTTATACTACAGCGCACTTTCTCTTTGTTTTCTTTTCAATATTTATTTATTTTCATAAATGGTCTACCAAATAAATAAAATAAAAAACTGTGTTGTTGGCGACTACCTCCTCCACCACCGCTTCCACCTACACCGCCACGTCCACCGCCTCCTCCACCTCCTACTTCATATGGACCTCCTCCTAGTTCAAGATTATTATTTTTAATTTGTATGTATTTTATGTTATTTCCCTATCCACATTTGTTTGCAGGGCAATTGTCCAGCTCTTACCTCCATTTTGCTTCCTTTTGCAGCCCTGCAGCCCTTTCCATTACTTTTTTAGAGTCATTTTAGTGCCCCAAAGTTCGGGTCCCAATTGACTTCAATGGGGTTCAGGTTCACGGTCAAGTTTGGGTCGTTCGGGTCCCGAACACAAACTTTGCGACGAAATTCATCCGAACCCGGCGAACCCGAACTTCCAGGTGTTCACTCAACTCTAATGACGATTCAAAAAGCTAATTTTCGGTTATTTTAAAAATAACATGAAAAATAGCAGAAAACAAAAATATCAAGATGGTCAAAACTGACACTATAATGCAGGGATGGCCAACCTGCGGCTCTCCAGCTGTTGTCAAACTACAACTCCCACCATGCCCTGATGTAGGCTGATAGTTGTAGACAGTCTGGGCATGCTGAGAGTTGTAGTCTTGCAACAGCTGAAGAGCCGCAGGTTGGCTATTCCTGCCATAAGGCCTTTTACTTTCGGATTACCTGTAGTAACCTACGTATGTTGATAAAGTTACTGATTTGAAAGGTAGGAGCTAATTGTAATGCAAAATCTGTACGTGAGCAAAAACCAGTCATTCTACATTCCATAATCACAGAGCAATGAAAAGTGAATATATTTTATTATAATAGTTGTACAAGACTATGCAATAGAAAATATCAACTTTGCAGCTGCAATACAACTCTAGTGTGTTCTGTGGCAAAGAGGTAGACATACCCTACCTTATGTGCAACCTGCATAGCTGCAGATGGGCTTCGCAGACAAGGGTGACCTACCAAAATATTGTCTACATTTATGATTATTGTGCATTGCTCACAATTACTATTGGATTGACTGACCAGTAAGGGGATTTGGAGAGCCATAAAGCCATAAGGTACATGGTCCGCTCCCATTATTCTGCTCTTATACAGCGGGTGTCCCCTGTCTGTGCCCACCTCTGCTATTGTATGACTTGGTGGCATAAATTGAAATCTGATGGTTCTTCAATATCTATAGAAAATACATACAATATGTGCAGTATATCATAATTGATGTTGCTCTTTTTTTTGGATAAAATGCTTTTGAAAACATAATTGTATAATCAGTAACATTTGTTACAGTTTATATGATTTTTTTTCTATTAAGTTGTCAAATAGAAAATATAGGGTAGTTCACCAGCAAAAACTAGCTCTGGACAAGTCATTGAGTGCACCGCCAATTTAGTTTTTAGGTACGTACAGCATTTTTTGCCCTGGATTTCAGCCAGGTTTTCTGCATTTTTCCAATGCATGTTTAGTCCATGGGAACATATGCTTAGATCCACAGAAGCTAACGGGGGTCATTTATCAAAGACTAGCGTTTTATGCTATTTTTTATTGCCCCTGGGCTGCAGGAGGAGTTTCTAATTTATAAAGAGATGCACGCCTCATCACACATTAGTCCATGCGCCTAGATTGAAATCTATTCCAGTCCCTGACTGAAGTAGATTTCAATTGTCATTTACGGTTTGAAACAGTCATAAATGTTATTGAATTTGCCAGGGCTGAAGGCCGATAATCAGGGGCGGTACTATAATAAGGCAGACCAAGCGGCTGCCTTAGGGCACAGAGAAGAGGGGGGGGGGGGCGGAAAAATGAACTTTTTTTTTTTTTAAATTACTTGCGGCAAGTTGCGCCACAGGGCCCCCGGCCACCCACCCTAGCCTGCATGTGCCATGTGGCCCCGGTCCTCACTCACAGAGCGGCAGCACAGCAACACGGTCACGGGGGCACTCAGGGGGTGTGTGACTGGCGAGTGGCTCCGCGGCAGGCAGCAGCAGGGACTGGAGCAGCTGTTGGTAACTGTGACTCACACAGCCAGCCCAGGCCAGACTAGACGGATGATTTTTAGAGCTCATTATCTAACTCTAACTTCTGCCCTTTACTCCCATTACCAAAAATGAACTCATTATCTCATTACCCTGTTTCAGACACCCAAGGTTGATGTCATTAATGGCAGTCATAGGCTTTTAACCCTTTAGATGCCGTGGTCAAACGTCATCTGGACGCACTAAAACCCAGAAGCGTGTGTTTCCGGGTATGCTCCGGCTCACCCGGTGAGGATCGGGGGAGCCGGAGTGTGTATGCAGCAGCCCCTGTCCTCCTGTGTGACAGGAGGCTGATGCACATTAGTTTTCAACGAAGCCCCTGCCTCTGATCCATTGATTGCTTGTTATAGTTGGGAACTATGAAAAAGTGTTAAAAAAATGTTTTTGAAAATTAAAAATTTTAAAAATTTAAATATTAAAAAAATATTTCAATTCTAATCACCCTTTCCCCAAAATGAAAATAAAAATATATAAACACAAAAAAAATCACATAATGGCGATTGCCGCATGCTGAAATGCCTGTACTATTAAAATATAAAAATATTTACCCCATACGGAAAATGGCAAAACGGAAAAAAAGCCAAATAGCCAATTTGCCGTTTTCCGGCCTCTTCATCTCTCACAAAAATTACATAAAAAGTGATCCAAAAGTCATACACACCACCAAATGGTATAAATGAAAAGTACAGATCACCTCGCAAAAAATAAGCCCTTACACAGCTCCATACACATAACTACAGAATATGGCAACAAAAAAATGTTTTAAGGTTTTTATTTTTTTTCAGTATTAAAACACAAGAAAAACTATACATATGTGGTATTGACGTAATCATACTGACCTGGAGAATGACATTAACTGGTCAGTTTTACCGTATAGGAAATGCTGTAAAAACAAAACCCATAAAACTGTTGCATTGGAATTGGATTTTTTTCCCAGCTCCCCACTATATCATATGCAATATTAAATGGAAACAAGTCCTCATACGGCTATGTGAACGAAAAAAAAAAAGTTATGGCCTCTTTTTCTTCTTCATCTGAACCCATTACATTTACTACTCTAATAGGTTCAGATGGAAAAAAAAAGAATATTCTTTTTTTATGAATATATATCACACTACCTTCTACATATTCGCGAATTCTAGCAAGCCAACCCAATAGGAAAGTTGCCTATAACCTGCCCTTACTCGATTAATGCGCATATTATATTGACAATTTTTTGCATAAGATTAAATAAATTAAATAATGAAGAATATTCTAGTTCACTGCAGACTACGATATTGCAGCCTTCTCACATTGGCTCACAAGCAAGAAGCAGGCAGGTAATGGGTTCAGATGAAAAAAATAGACGAATATCCGAAATTACAAATCCATAGCACTAGATTCTAAATATTCGCGAATTCTCGAAGTTGCGATATTCGCAATTAAAATTCACTGTTCGAATATTCGCGCTCAACACTACTATGTTAGAGCAAGAGGTATACATAAATAGATTTACAAAAATGGAGACAAATCATTGCATTTATTTAGACCAAGAAGTCCTAGCACTTCTGTCTTTATATTCCAGTTTGACTCACACCTTATGTGTGTATCTCTACCATTAAAAGGACAGAAAACATGTAAACCAGCAATTGTCAAATAAGTCATATTATCATGGACCTCTCTCACATGGTTGATCTGGCACTTATACCCTAAATTTGTTCGGGTAGTTGCCATGCAACTGCCTTGCATCTGAATCTGTCTTTGGTTATCACTTAGGTTGATCAGGGTGGAGTTGCTAATGGTTGAGCCTTACTCCATTCTTGATAAGTATCTGTCTATATTTCTCAGCATTAAAAATAATATTAATTGTGACCAAATCCTGAACTCCATTTGCTGAAATGCAGCCCCAAACTTGCAGGGAACCTCTACCGTGCTTCACTGTTGTCTGCAGACACTCATAATTGTGTCTCCAGCTCCAGAACTGCCTTACAGCCAAATATTTCAAATTTGACTCATTTGTCCAGAGCACCTGCTACCATTTTTCTACACCCGTTTCTCTATATTTTCATGTATAGTTAGGTTACTTGGCCTTGTTTGCATATGGAAGGTATTGCTTTTTGTCTGCAGTTCTTGCATGGAGATCACTTCCGAAATGATTTTTCCAAAACAGTACCTTGGCCCCACTGGTTTCTCAGTTCTTTGCTGATAGCACTATTGAACATCTTCCAATGAAGTAAAATAAAGTAAGCATGATGTGTCATTCATCTAATGTATTACGTTTCCTTAGCAGACCACTGCATCTACGGTCCCCAACATTGCCCCTTTCTTTGTGTTTCTTCAAAAGAGCTTTAGCAGCAGATCTTGAAACTCCAGTCTGCTTTTAAATTTTTACTTGTGTGAGACAGTACTCACAGTATACACAGTATGTCTTGTTGCTGTGCTAAATTTTGCCATGATTTATGTCTTGTGACACAAAACTGTCTTTCACAACCTCACCTTTGTAGAAGAGTTTGTCTGTTCTTCACCCAGTTTTAAGCATCCAACACAGCTGTCTCTTTTTCAGTTAATGACTGTGTCAACCTATATATAAAAATTAAGATCATTATCATTACCTGTTTGGTATAATTGGTTAATTATACACTTGCCTATAATCCTACAAAATCCTGACTTTGTACAAGTGTACATAGGAAATCTTCTTTGTATTCTTACATCAAGTTTTAGACCTAATTATATAGCAAATTCGCCAAAATTGACAATCCACTGTGTCTAGCACACCTGTTTTAGGTTTTCCAGCTCTACAGGAGGTCTAGCTTAAAATGCACCAATATGTGCCATAATTGCCCAAATATTTTGTTGAAAATAAACCAATATATAAGTGGTATGAAGTTAGACAAAAGTGTCTAGCCATGAGCTGAATTTATTGTCCACCATGAGCCACTGTGATAAATTTGATCGTTCTTTAGAGTGTCCAAGTTTACGTTATAAGTAAATCTTCTCCATTGTGGCTAGAGACCACAGGAAAGATTTATCAAATGAGTGTATAGGTAAGCTGGCTTAGTTGCCCATAGCAACCAATTAGATTCCACCTTTCATTTTCCAAAGGAGCTCTGAAAAATGAAAGGTGAAATCTGATTGGTTACTATGGGCAACTAAGCCAGTTCTACTTTACACCAGTTTGATAAATCTCCCCCTCATTTTTTTTATTGTAAATTGAAAGATTGGCTAGAATGCACTCAGCTGTAGGAAGTATTAGCTATATACAAGTTTTCAGAAAAAGGCCCCATTCACATGAACATGTGATGGCCGGATCCATTTTGCGGACCACAAACAGCGGATCAGCAAAACACGGGCACAGGCCATGTTAACCCCGAATCAAGGTGAGAACCCATTGCAGTATGCAGTCACGATCTGCATATTGCAGAAAAAAATAGGACATGTCGCTATCTTTTGTAGACCTGACAGAGGAACCGAAGTTTACCGCATCAGGCATTTATGCCAGAAAGTGGCTGGATCACCATTTGATCCCATTATAGTCAATAGGAATCCAATGGTGTGTGGAGATATCCGGCTATGCTAGATAGGATAAACTCGAGTACCCAGTTCCTCTACCGGAACAGAGTATCAAAGATTATGCTACAAATGTGAACAAGCACTAATTTTTTTATCAATTTTTTCTTGAGCATTCTCCCACTGACAGCTACGCACATAAGAGTCAATTTAATTCATATCTAATTAACCCTTCTTATGCCAAGGTCATATCCCATACATCCTTGAAGGGAAGTTCTTTAGTAAACAAGAATATTTTTGATGTGTCCTTGCTACTGAAGCCTCTAATTCAAGGTAGCTGGTGGCTAGAATCTTAGTGCTAAAGCAAGACCTAGATCACAGCTCTAGCCACAATCTAGCCTGAGCTAGAGCAGGCTAAAGTTATAGCTGCATAGACTTGCAGATTTTACTTCAGTCTTTCACACTTTTCTGTGTGGAGGAGAGTTGTGTCAGTGAAGAGCTGCTGGCAATATGCAGGGAAAGGAGAAGCATCTATAACATTTTGCAACAGAGGAATCAGACCAAGAGTAGTTTTAAAATATTGAGCAATGATACTGTTATGTGTCCTAAAAAAGACATACACAACTGTATGCACAAATAGGGATAGTAATAATCGCTGATAAATAAAAAGATAATTCATCAAGAATAAAAAAGAGGAAATAACTTATTTTTGACAAGAAGCTAAAGGAAGATTTCTGGGGCACAAATTGGTCAGCTTACAATTTAAAGACTTCAGACACTGCTCAAGATTGAAATTGCAACACTAGGTCTGCAGATAATGAAATTTTCAAGCATCTAGCTCCAATTTGTGACATGTGGGTGGGGCATAAAAGCTAAATTGATAGCAAAGTTTTTTAACCACATGAAACCTCAAAAGTTGTATAAAATCGTGTGGGATGATTGTGTGATGCCTACTGTTGTCAATTATTGCCACTTGTTAAAAGCTGGACGGGGCAGAATCCTTATACTGAGAGACCTTGGTTTATCAGTCCAGCGGATCATTATTCTCCTAGGCTGAGATGTCAGCACTGTTAAACATTGTGTGTCCTGGTGGTTAGGAGAACTGAAATGACAGCAAGAGGTGCACAGAGGTGAACCTGTGCACACACAGGTCATCTGAATAGAAGAATGGCGTGTAGTGATCCATTCTGTACTGCAAGTGAAACTAGATGTAACAACCCAAGCCTAGGGTGGCAAACAGTGTCTACAAATACCATCAGAAGTAAACATCTATAAGGAAAGAACCTTAATTCACAAAATACATAATAAAATTAGTTAGACAATACATAAGCCTTATCCCAAAATCACAATTCATAAACACAGTATATGATAACAATTGATACAAGTCATCACAAAGGCCTGTAAATGTAATCCTAAGAAATGCAATAGGTCACAAAACATGTACAAATACAACATATTTGCCAAAAGAATTATAGACATCCATCTGTGATATAAGGTACTAGTAGACATACAGACCAAATGACCAAACTCTCACGCCTCAACAGGTGTTTCCCTATGGCTTCTTCACATGGTCACAATCCAAGCCTAGGATGGTAAACAGTGTGTACACAAACCATTAGCAGGCAGTATGTCATTGGGCAATAAGCAGACATCCATCTACAGCAGTGGCGTACACACAATCCATAGGGCCCCGGTGCGAAACTGATCCATGGGGCCCCTTCCCCGTTGCCGCCCCCCCACTCCAACCTGCCTCCATTCCCTGTACGCTGTATGCGCTCAGGACAGTGATGCGCCTGCCGGGGAGGGTAAGTATATTAAAGGGGTGGGCAACGCGTAAACGAGGAGCACAGGGCAGTGGCGTGCCTAGGGTGTTTAGCACCCGGGAAGGGTCCTTTCTATGGCACCCCCGCTCCAATACTTGACCACATACCTCTTACATCCAGGGACATCTCTTGTCATGTAGAGCTTTTCTTTTCTCTTTCCGTTTGACCCAGACCGCCATGACAAATTCTTTCAGCTGCAATTTTTTCGTCTCTAGAGTTTGTAACACAGACACGTTAGATCTCTCAGTTTTTCTATAAACTTCCCCATCCAGGTCATCCTGCTGCCATTCCCAATACTGTGCCCATTGTGCCCCCCAATGCCCCAGGTACTATACTGCTGAAAAATTAGTGACCCCAGTAGACATAATTGGGGTCATTTATCAAACTAGTGTAAAGTAGAACTGGATTTTCAAAAGAGCTGTGAAAAATGAAAGGTGGAATCTGATTGGCTGCTATCGGCAACTAAGCTAGTTCTACTTTACACCAGTTTGATAAATTGCCCCAAATGTCCCTATAGTGTCCACAACAGCTATAATGTCCCCTAGAGTGCCCCCAGTAGTAATACCACCCTATATTGTGCTCCAGGCAGTAATCCCTGTATAGTGTCCCCAAAAATATTAGAATTGCCCCTATAGTGCTTCCCCAATAGCAATGCCCCCCACACTGCCCCCATATAGTAATTTCCCCCACACTGCCCCATATAGTAATTTCCCCCACACTGCCCCCATATAGTAGTTTCCCCCACACAGTAATTTCCCCCACACTGCCCCCCCACACAGTACTTTTCCCCACACTGTCCCATATAGTAATTTCCCCCACACTGCCCCCCACACCGTGATTTCCCCCACACTGTAGTTTCCCCACACTATAGTTTCCCCGATACTGTAGTTTCCCCCACACTGTAGTTTCCCACAATGTAGTTTCCCCACACGGCCCCCCCACACACTGCCCCCCCACACACTGCCCCCCACACTGTAGTTTCCCCCACACTGCCCCCCAACACAATAGTTTCTCCCACACTGTAGTTTGCCCCACACTGCCCATATAGTAATTTGCCCGGATTTCACTATTAGGCCTAAATACTATAGCAGTGACCAGCGGCGGGGCAGGGAACTATGCTCTCCCATGCCCCGCTGCAGTATGGTGTCGGGTACAGCGCTACTGCAGGGGTCCACAGGCGGCCAGGCCCTCTGCAGTGCCGGGCCCGGTCGCAACTGCGACCGCAGTCACCTCTGTATGTACGCGCCTGACCTACAGGTGTTCCATTGACCTCATGTCACTGCTCTCAGAGGCCATCATGGTGCATGGAAAGACAGCAATGGAGGCTGGAATGGAGGTCTATCCTCTTCAGCGATGAGTTCCGCTTTCATCTTAGATGCAGTGATAGCTAGAGATTGGTCTGGAGACCATGTGGGCACAGCAATGAATCTCTGGACTTGTCACCCATCAAACAGATCTGGGACATCATAGCTTGGCAATTGCAATGGGAGCTGCCAGCAATGGAACTTGATGATCTGTGCACCCAAGTACATTCAGCATGGCAGAACATTCCTCAGACAACCATTTATAACCTCATTATAGCATGCCAAGGTGTGTAAGCGCATGTATTTCAGAGTGCGGTGCCCAAACTTGATACTGAACAATTTAAGATGTTGTGAATACTTTGTTTCCATTTTTTTATTATTTGCATATCATTAACAATGTCTATCGATCTGTGATTTCCATAATTCCACAACTTTTTCTTTTTGCTTTTGCGATTTTATTGTTGAGGAGTGTATAAGGATTCAAAGTCACCTTTAGGATGTAAATGGACGCCTTGAGAAAGCGGAGCGAAACGTACATCGGGGTAGGCTCTCCTCTCTGCTAAGAAGCCCGTGTCCTCCTTTCTAAGTGTCCCTCAGGTATATCTTCATGGAACATATGTGTCTCGTTGCTGTATTGTATGTGCGCTATTGCCCATCAGGCTAGTTCAGTTAGGCACTGTTCCATTTTATATATTGTCCATATTGGGGGTGTGTTTGTTCATGTCAGCACTGTGATAGGGTTTCCTTACCCTATATAAGAGAGATAATCGGTGCCTTCTACGCATGGGAGGGGAGCCACATGTCTTGGCTACCATTTGTATTGCTGCCATATATATATTTTTTAATATTGACATTATGTGTTTAGTTGGTCTTTTTATCAACTAATAAAGTTTATGAAATTGTATTGCGTGTCCCTTTAAGGTCATTTGGTGATATATAAGCTATTAATGAGGCCTGACACCCTATGAACTGTCTTAAGGACTCTGTGGTTTGCCAGGAAAAGCCTGATGATGAACTGGGAGATGTCTGTCCAGGACTGCCACACGCTGGTTTGCAGCCTGCTCAGAGACTACTCCATCATGGATGGTTCAAACATTGACGGAGAAGAGGATTAAAACCTCTTTCCTTCCTTCTCTTTCCCATTTGTGTGTCTGTCTTTCAAAAAATCTTCGGGCCTGTGATACCCTCCCTCTCCCCACTTTCCAGCCTCCCCTTCACCCATTACATGCCTATGCTTGTTGATTAATTGTGCATAGTGTACAGTACAGGATCTCTGTCTGTGCTGTACATTGCAAAAATGGAAGTTTATGTGTAATATTTATTGTGCTGTGTTGCAGTATACTTAAAAAAAAAAAAAAAAAAAGAAGGGTCCCCAATGGTCTCCACTTTCTGCTCCTGGCTCGACACATGATGATGCCCAATCAGTCTCTTCAATCAAAATTCAAACCCACCCCCCAGAAGACTCTTTTAATCCTTTTTAATGTGTCATACTTCAAACTTTATATTATTTTGATTGCCGTTTTTGTAAAAAGACTGGGGGACATTTACTAATGCTTTTTCTCCACAATAGTGACATAAAGAAATTGTAAATTATGGAGCACACCATATGTCCTATAGATGTTCTCCCAATTGATCTGATGTTTTATATGTTATTGTTGTAAAACTTGTGATCTGTACTGATTTTATAGCCCATTCTGATCCCTTTGCTCTATTTGTTTACCTACACATAGCATCTCTTCTCATGTGTCTTGCTTACCTGTTTAATTGCTTAATGAGCTAAATTTCCCTTAGTTCTATGATCACACTCCCTATAAATGTAGACACAGTCTAAGGGGAAGCACTCGCTGGGGAAAGCACGAGTCCAAGTACCATCCTTGTCAAAGCACCATCTTTTCTAAGCGTCTGGCAGTTAAACATGACAGTGATACAGGGCAGGAGACGGGGATGCTATGTGAGCTACGCAAACAACTCCTGCCATTAGCTGCAGGCAATATTTCACCAAACCCTGCCCTCCTTCTAGTTTTAACTTCAGTTTCTCACCTGCCACCAGGCCCAGCGCTATAATAAGTCAGGCCAAGCGGCTGCCTTAGGGCGCAGAGACATCGAGCCAAGGGGGGTGGAAAAATGAAACTTTTTTTGTTTAAATAAATCACAGTTGTGTTGTGTGCTGCATGCGCTGTAAGGACCCTCACTCACAGAGCGAGTGGCACACGACAACACGGGGCCAGGGGGGTTTGATTGGGGTGGCGGGCGGCAGCAGGGAGTTGGTGACTCACACAGCCAGACGGACTGCCATAGGTTAGCGTCAGCCACAGTTCCTATTCTCCTCAGTTTGGTCCTGCTATCTTCTCTCTGGGCTCCTGACAAGTTTGAGGACCTTTCCTACTCAGCCAATCATTGGCTGCAGCTGTGTCTGTCACATGTGAGGCCAGTGATTGGCTCAGCGGAAAAGGTCCTCAAACCAGCGATTGTCTGAAGCAGAGAGAAGATACCAGGACCACACAGAGGAGAAGAGGAGCTGCTGCAGATGGGACCAGGGCCAAGTGAGCATAATGTTTTTATACAAGATTAATGGGGGGGTGGGGGTGACATGGGAGGGGGGAAATGTGCCATGGAGGGGGAGAAATGTTCCACGGAGGGGGAGAAATATGACACTGAGGGGGTGAAATGTGACATGGGAGGGGGGAGAAATGTGACATGGGAGGGGGTGTGACATAGAGAGGGAGAAATGTGACATGGAGGGGGGAATCTGACATGGGGAGAAATCTGACATGGGAGGGGGTGATGTGACAGGGATCATGTAAAAAGGAGGGGGAGAAATGTGACATGCAATTGTCTGAAGCAGAAATGTGATACTGAGGGGTGAAATGTGACATGGAGGGGGAGAAATGTGCCATGGAGTGGGAGAAATGTGACATGGAGATGGTTGATCTGACATGGAGGTAGATAAATCTGACATGGGAGTAGAAATGTGACATGAATGGGGGGGGGGGTGATGAGAGAGAGGGGATTATGTAAAAGGGAGGGGAGAAATGTGACATGGAGGGGGAGAAATGTGACACGGAGGGGTGATGTGACATGGAGGGGTGATGTGACATGGAGGGGTGATGTGACATTGAGGGGGAGAAATGTGACATGGAGGGGGAGAAATATGACATGGGGGTGATGTGACAGAGGGGATTATGTAAAAAGGAGGGGGAGAAATGTGACAGGGAGGGAAGAAATGTAACATGGAGGGGGAAAAATGTGACATGGAGGGCTGATGTGACATAGGGGGGTGATTTAACATAGAGGAGGAGAAATGTGACATGTAGCTTTGTTTTTTACATAAAAGAAAAATAAGTTAAAGAAACATATATGCACAGGGGGTGGGTGCGGTAGGTGGACGGCAGAGTTTTGCAAGGCAGGCATTCAGGTGATTGGAGTGGGGTCTGGGTGGGATGCTGGTTTTAAGGGGAGTTCTGGTGGGAGGGGGGTGGCGCAAAAAGGTAGTGTTGTCGTTTGTGTTGTCAAAAATTCTTGCACCGGCCCTGCCTGCCACACAGAGAAAGCCTGAAAATCTCATTAATATTCAATGTACATCGCCTGTCTTTTAACTGTGCCCTCTGGAACACTCGGTCGGTGTGTAACAAACTCCCCACAATTCATGACTTCTTCCTCTCATAATCTCTGAACTTGCTGGCCCTTACAGAAACTTTGAGAAAATCATGACTATTTGCAGATTTCCTCCTTTATAAATTTATGCCACCAGACATAAAATCTACAACTCAGACATCCACATTCCCAAACAAAACAATTTCACCTTCCTAATCTCCTCACTTTCAAATAACCCAAAATTACTCTTTGATATTTTTCACTCGCTTCCCTGCCTAAAGTGTAAGTGCCCATCACTGACCTCTGCACTGAAGACTGGACCACCTACTTTAAGATAAAAGTCTAAGGGGGTCAGATCGGGAGACCTTGGGGGCCATTCAACTGGCCCACAATGACCAATCCACTTTCCAAGAAACTGTTCATCTAGGAATGCCCGGACCCTGAGTTTTTCCAGCAAGATGGTGCACCACCATATTATGGGTGTCAGGTCCGAGTATTTCTAGATGAACAGTTTCCTGGAAAGTGGATTGGTCGTCGTGGGCCAGTTGAATGGCTCCCAAGGTCTCCCAATCTGACCCCCTTAGACTTTTATCTTTGGGGCCATCTGAAGGCAATTGTCTTTGCTGTGAAGATACGAGATGTGCAGCACCTGAAACTATGGATACTGGAAGCCTGTGCTAGCATTTCTCCTGCAGTGTTGCTATCAGTGTGTGAAGAGTGGGAGAAGAGGGTTGTATTGACAATCCAACACAATGGGCAGCACATTGAACACATTTTATAAGGGGTCAGAAACTTGTAAATAACTCATGAAAGAATAAAGTTACGTTAAAACCAAGCACACCACCGGTCAGTTGGCGTGATGACGTGAAGCAGCGCACGTTGCGCTCTCCTTCTCCTGCTCTCCCCCCCCCCCGCCCCCGATCCCTAACCGATGCCTGAAGCCCTGCTCTCCTGTTTATGCCTAAACGTGCTGAAAACACGCCGAACCTCCTACAGCCCCCGGCAGCCGTGAGCAGCCCTGAGCCCGCTAGATCTTTCCACCGCTCCAGTTTGCGGTTGCTCATTGTCGTTCGTGGTGGGTCTGCTGGATTTCTTCGCTTCTCCCTTCCTGTGCTGGCTTAGTCGTTCCTGTTCCATCCTTTCCCCCCTTTGCTGGAGTTGGTGTCTGGGTCCTGGCTGTTTTGGCTCCTCTCGCTGGGTTGTGGCTCCTGCTTCTTCTCCTGCTCCTGCTCCTGCTTCTGCCTGTGCCCGGTTCCTGGGCGAAGACGCCGGACACGTGAGAAAATATAAGTGGTTTTTTAAAATATATCTGCACTATCCCTATTCCTCCTTTCGTCTATATGTATGCACCTCTCCAATGCTCCGTTTAACATCATTAACACTATAGGCTCTGGTTTTGACACTTGAAGTTAAGACCGGTGCCAGATTAGTGCTAACAAAGAAACAAAGGCAGGAGCGAAAGGGGAAGGGAAAAAAAAAAAAAGGAAAAAAAAGGAAAGGAGGAAGGGGATAAAAAGAAGAAAAACAGAAAGAAAGGAGAGAAAAAAAAGGGAGAAAAAGAAACATAACAAAAGGAGGGAGAAGCAAATTTTAAGGGGCTTACCACCAAAAAAAAAAAAAAAAAAAAGGGGGGGAAAGCCCTCAAAGACTTTACATAACCAAAGAAGGAAAGGAGGAGTGGGAAAAAGAAGAAAAAGGGAGAAAACAAGGGGGAGAAAAAGGAAAAAAAAAGAAAGAAAAAGGAAAGAAGGGGAAAAAAAAAAAAGAGAAAAGAAACAGAAAAACAAAGAAAAAAACTATACATACTGAAAGGGGTCTAAACAACTAATGGCTCCAAAGCGGCGCTCAGTTGATTCTTCTGGGACAAAGTTAGGGTCTAAAACACCTGAAAGTAAAATCGACAAATTTTTGAAATCTCCTTCCCTAAATGAAAAGGGTTCAAGTAAAGGGAAACCGAGTGTTAACCCTAAGAAAACTGTTAAAATACCCCAAGATGAAGAATTCCCTGAAGATGGGTCATTGGAGGCAGGTCAGGAAGGAGGGGAGGAAACTTTGCAAATAGAAGTCGAACATGACCCCTTAATTCTGGAAAAAATTCTGAGTGCTGTAAAAAATAATGGTATTCAAGTGCAAGGGATGGCTATTCAATTGCGATCAATGCAGAGCGATATATCCTTAATAAGAGAAGACTTGGCAAAAATTCGCGATCGAGTTTTTAACGTGGAAAAAACGGTCGACTCTTTGCAACTAAATATGGACAAATTAAAATCTAATACTCTTTCTCTGGCCTCAGAAAACCATCTTCTTCAGAATAAGTTGGAAGACTTGGAAAATAGATCAAGGCGGTATAATATTCGTATAGTTGGATTTCCAGAAGGAGACGAAGGCCGCCAGTTAGTTGAACAACTTAAGGAGGTGATCCTGGAAAATTTGGGCAGCGAACACTTCTCCTCTATGTTTCAAATAGAAAGAACCCATAGGATGCCAGGGGGAAACCCATTCCAGGGAGGCCGCCACAAGCAATATAATGAAGCTGCTACTGTCCATGGACAGAGACATGATATTGAGAAGAGCAAGAGAATGCTCACCTATTGAATATCAGGGCACTAAATTGCTGTTTTTCCCTGATTTTTCTCGGCAGACTCAAGAAAAAAGGAAAAGCTTTATTGAGATAAAGAAACGCTTGGCGTTTAAAGATATTAAATACTCTTTACAATATCCAGCAAAACTTAGAGTGATCTATAATGGGATTTCCCAATTTTTTGAAAAACCGCAACAAGTGCTGGAGTGGATGGAGCAACTGGGCATATGAAACTCTTTAATAATGTGATGGAGGGGGTGGAGAGGGGTTGGGGTTAGTGAGGGGGAGAATGGCCAGAAGGTAGAGGTTTGCTGACAAGATCAGGCGGACCAGTAGAGGGGGGGGGGGCGGGAGGGAATCCACCTTGCAGAGAAATGTTTTTTTTTGTTTGTTTTGTTTTTTTTTCTTTTTTTTTCTTTTCTTTCTTGTTCTAATTGATGTCAATTAGAATTGTCTCCTGGAATGTTAGAGGTCTTGGGGAAAGGACTAAGAGGCAAGCCATTATGGATGCAATAAAAAGATATCTTCCTGCAATTATTTGCATATTGGAAACCCATCTTACCAAAGAGTCTGTGACCCGCCTGATGACGGGATGGCACTCTCAATCCTACCATTCCACTTTTAGTAGTGCCTCTAGGGGTGTGTTGGTGCTGATTCATAACTCTGTAGATTTTAATTTAATAGAATCCTACATAGACGATCAGGGTAGATTTACTTTTTTGTATGGTAGGCTTTATGGCCATAATTATACTCTTGCCTTTTTTTATATTCCTCCGCCATTTTCGATGTATCCACTTAACCAATTATTGCTTTTTCTTGAAAAGAGACCTGCATGTCGGCTTGTTCTGATGGGAGACTTCAATGCTGTTATGGATCCTAAAAAGGACAGACTGACTTTAGATTCAGATCGGGGAAGGAATAATTGCAACTCTTCTTTGTCTCAATTTTGCTCGGAAACTGGATTGGTGGATATATGGGAACATCTTGGCGGAGGAAAGAGAGTATATTCCTGTGTCAGCAGGGGTGGTAGAGCAATGTCCAGGTTCGATCTAGCACTCACCAATGAGAGTAATTTAAATAATATTAGAAGGATACGATATGGAGTAAGAACAGTTTCAGATCACTCACCCGTATCAATTGAGGTTCGCATTGGGGAGAATAAAGATAATAGGGGGTCCGGCTTTAAGTTGAATCCTTATTGGCTTACCATTATGGATAAATATCAGTCTACTGAATTACTTATTTCCTCCTTTTGGGAGGTGAATCTCCCCTCTGCTAACATCAATGTAGTTTGGGACGCTTTGAAAGCATATTTGAGGGGGGTCCTTATAAGTGATATCACTGCTATGAAGAGAACATTTAAGAAAAAGGAGGAGGAACTGGTCAAGACTGTGGCATTTACAACGGAGCGATTTATCAATCAACCTACCGAATGCAATAAGTGAGAGATGCAGAGGGCTAGCTGTTCTCTGGAGGAATATATGATTGAGAAAGCAAACCATAGTCTATTTTTTAAGGGACAAAAATATTTCTCAGAGTCCGGACGTCCCGGTAAGCTCCTAGCTAAAATAATTTCACAACAAGATAGGAAAAGGAAAGCTATTACTTCGATACGTAACTTAGATGGTGTAGTTATATCAGATTCAGAGGGAATTGGAGATACCTTCCTGCAATATTTTTCCCAGATATATATAGCTTCACCCGGTTTGCCACCTGACCTGGCGAGGCAATTCCTGGAGAAAATCTCTCTTCCGATGTTAACGGAAGCCCAAAAATTTTTTTTGGAAAGAGAGTTGTCTCTCTTGGAGATTAAGGAGGCCTTGGGGTCTATCTCTGGGAATTCATCGCCAGGGTTAGATGGTCTTCCGTATGAATTCTACCGTAAGTATAGCGATGCCACTCTTCCCCATCTATTGGAGGTGTTTTCTCGGGCATTGCAGGGAGGGGGTCTGCCGCAGTCTATGATGGAGGCTTTGATAGTCTTAATTCCTAAAAAAGATAAAGATCTGGCGGACTTGAGCTCATATAGACCAATCTCATTATTAAATACGGACGTTAAGTTACTATCAAAAGTCCTGGCTAGGAGGCTCTCCCGGGTTATGTCTTCTGTTATTCATCCAGACCAAAATGGCTTTATGCCAAAAAGGGGCACTCATCACAATTTGCATAGGTTTTTCACCAACATTCAGTCCCCTGGGAGTGACACCCGCTCCATCCTGTCGTTAGACGCCATTAAGGCATTCGACAGGGTCGAGTGGACGTTCCTCTGGGAGGTGATGAAAAAAATGGGTTTTGGCCCCAAATTTATGGCGATGGTTCAGTTGTTGTATAAATCTCCAGTTGCTAGAATTAGGATTAATGATATGCTGACAGAGAGTTTTGTATTAGGAAGAGGCACCCGTCAAGGATGTCCCCTTTCCCCTTTTCTATTTAATATCTACATTGAACCTCTGGCAGCTAGTATAAGACAGGACTTGGGAGTGGCTGGTTTTGGTGTAATGGGGAAGTAGGACCGTATATCTCTCTATGCAGATGATATCTTGTTCTTCATTCACCAAACAGAAAAGACACTTCCTCGAATAATGGAGCTAGTTAACTTATTTTCTGACTCTTCTGGCCTGGAGGTTAACTGGGAGAAGACCGCTCTCCTCCCTATAGACGAATTGCGAGGATCTATGGAAAATTTGACTAACCGGTTATTGATTTCTGATTCAATAAGGTATCTGGGGATTACAGCTTCCGCCAAAAATTCAAGAATATGTACAACTTAATTTGATCCCGTTATTGTCCAAAGTGAGATCTAAAATTAAGATATGGCAGAAAATTCTGCCCACCAGAGCGGACAGAATCTCAATAATAAAAATGGTGGTGCTGCCTCAGGTTCTTTATGTTCTCCGTAATTCGCCTGTATGGATTGAAGATAAATATTTTAGATTGATAGAGCGGATGATTAATGATCTACTATGGGGGAGGAAGCGTGTTAGATTAAAGGCGCTGTACTTTTCTATGCCCTACAATCGGGGAGGTCTTAACCTCCCCCATTTTAGGGGTTATTTTATGGCCTCTTAACTCTGCTTTTTTAACGATTGGGAAAGTAGTCAACTCTGTAGAAAATTGGTGAAAGATTCAGGCTTTTTGGATTTATTTACAGTACTAGAGTCTGACTACTTGCCTAATACACAGACTGGCTACAGACCCTTCTGCAGAATGGTTATAAAAGCCTGGACGACTATAAAGAGCTGGTTTAAAGTTAAGGCATCACTTATTTGTACTCCACTATGGCATAACTCGAAGTTTTTGAACTTAGATGATTTAAACTGCCGGCAATATTGGAGGATGAGAAATGTTCAGTATCTGAGCCAGGTGGTTAAAGATGGACAAATCCTGTCTCTTATGGAGCTAAAACAAAAGGAAAGCTTAGGTGAGGTGGCTTGGTATGCATATTTTCAGTTGAGGTCAGCACTCTTTAGCATTACTGATAGTCTATCACTTAATATAGACACTCCTGAATTTTTACACAATTTGATTTATAAGAAAGTTAAAGTTTCACATTGTTATATGCACTTGATGAAAAATCTATTCTTGGAATGTCTTTCTCCAGGACAGAGATCCTGGTCTGTTTCACTTTCAGAGGTGGGTTTGCCGGATTGGGAGAATGTAGGGGATAACTTAAGTCAGGTTTCGCACAATTTTAATCATACGGTGGTACAGTTCAATATTATGCACAAAATATATGTGACACCATTATGGCTTCATAGGAGAGGTTTTAGAGCCTCCTCTGATTGCCCCCGTTGTGGTGACCCCGGGGCAGATCATTTACATCTGTTCTGGGGTTGCCCGATGGTTAGCAATTATTGGAGAATAGTTCAAACAACTTTGGCTCAGAGGCTGAATATCGATATTCCTCTATCTCCTAAAGTTTGGGTCTTGGGGGATTTATCAGATGTTGATTGTCAGCCTATGAAGCGCCGACTGTTGATCAAAGTGATGTTTTTAGCCAGGCTTCTAATATCTAGAAGATGGTTTTCTTCCTCCGCTCCAGATAGTAACAACTGGTTGTGTCTGGTTATGAAGGTAAAAAGCTATGAGAAGATTTTGTATAGACAAAGAGGGTCCTATGCAAAATGGGATGGTATTTGGAAGGAATGGGACGGTTAAGGAATAAAAACTTTTTTTTTTTTTCTCTGCAGGGTGGGGGGAGTGGTGTTGGGTGGTGAGGATTTTGTAATTTGGTCTTTTATGAAATTGTAATTGTTTTGAGATGATTAAAAATAAACTTTAATAAATAAAAAAAAAAACAAGCACACCATTGTTTTTCTTGTGAAATTCCCAATAAGTTTGAAGTGTCACATGACCCTCTTCCTCTTGAAAAAACAAATGTTGGATTCAAAATGGCCGACTTCAAAATGGCTGCCATGGTCACCACCCGTCTTGAAAAGTTTCCCCCCTCAAATATACTAATGTGCCACAAACAGGAAGTTAATATCACCAACCATTCCCATTTTATTAAGGTGTATCCATATAAATGGTCCACTCTGTACAATATTTAATCTCTCTCTTCTGGTATCTTTTTGTCCTCTTTCAAACATTCTGCTATAACCCCACTACTATTAAAAAAAACTAAAACATCTCTTGACCCATCCTGTGCTGCTAACTACCAACCTGTTTCTAACTTCTTTTTCATATGTAAACTCCTGGAACTTCTCATCTACTATTGTGTAATGAGCTACCTTTCTGAAAACTCTGTTCTTGACCTCTTAAAATCTGGCTTTCACCCTCTCCACTCTGCAGAAACTGCCCTTACCAAAGTGTCTAACGATCTCCTGAGAGCAAAAAGGAATGGCAACTATTCTGTACTGATTCTTCTGGATGTCTCTGCAGCATTTTATATGGTAGACCACAAACTCCTCCTCACAATGCTCCACTCAACTGGCCTTAAATGGGTTGTCTCATTTCAGCAAATGTAATTTATCATGTAGACAAGTAAGTTAATACAAGGCACCTAGTAATGTATTGGGATTGTCTATATTGCTTCCTTTGCTGGCTTAATTAATTTGTCCATCCATTATACACTGCTTATTTCCAGAGGTCATGACCAGTCTGCAATCTGGCAGTGGTGGCCATGCTAGCACACTATAGAAAAATGTGCGGGCCTCTCTGGTGGCTGGGACCATGGGAGTGTGCATAAGAATCAAGCCAGCAAAGGAGGCAGCATGGACAATTAATACATTACAAACAAACAAACAATACATTAGTGCCTTGTATTAACTTTGTCTGCTTGATAAATTACATTTGTTGAATTGAGACAAACCCTTTAAAGACATTCCTTTCTCCTGGTTTTCTTCCTATTTCTCTGGCCGGTCCTTTAGTGTATCATTCACTGGCTTTGCTTCTTCTCCTTTTCCTCTTGATGTTGGGGTTCCTTAAGGTTCAGTCCTAGTCCTCTACTTTTCTCTTTGTACACAGCCTCGATCAGACAGACTATCAGTAGATTTGGCTTTCTGTACCATTTGTATGCTGATGACACCAAACTATACACTTCATCCCCTGACATTACCCTTGTTTTACAGCAAAACACTAGTGATTGTCTGGCAGCCTTCTCTAAAATCGCCTTCTCTCTGTCTGAAACTAAACCTCTCTAAAACTGAATTTCTGGTCTTCCCCTCATCTACTAACCAACCTAAACATGATATTTCAATTTCAGTCATAACTCCTGGGCAGCACGCCCGCTGTCTCGGGGTCATGTTTGACTCAGATCTTTCCTTTGTTCCCCATATTCAATCATTTGCACTCTCTTGTCATCTGCACCTCAAGAACACCTCCAGAATCAGCCCTCTTCTTACAGTGTAAACCGCCAAAACTCTTGTGGTTGCGTTAATTCATGTTTTGACTACTGTAATTCATTATAATCAGTCTTCCTCTCCCTAAACTTTCCCCCCTTCAGTCTGTCCTAAATGCAGCAGCCAGGCTCATCTATCTCTCCATCCACTACACTGATGCTTCTAGCCTGTGCTAATCTCTGGCTTCTAGCCAGTGCACCTACTCTCTAGAATGCTCTGCCCTGGACAATCAGGTCAATTCCCAGCTTCCTTACCTTCAAATGTGCCTTAAAAATGCATCTCTTTTAAGGCAGGCTTATCATACTCCCTAAACTGACTCTTCCCCTATTACCTGCCTCCCCTGACTCTTATTCTTCAGAACTGAACAGCATCTTCTGACAGTAATCACCACACCCAAAGCACTAGCTCACGCAGCTCAGCCTGCATCACTCTTTAACCCCTTAAGGACCCATGACGTACCGGTACGTCATATCTTTAAAATGCAAGTGCGGCACGGCAGGGGTTAATAGTAACAGGATGTCCGCTGAGATCGCAGAAAACCGCAGGTCAATTCAGACCTGCGGTTTGCTGAGTTTCCGGTCCATTCGGGTCTCCGGTGACCCGATGAACCTGAAAAGAATGGTGATCGGTGGTATGATATCACACCACCAATCACCGTTCTTGAATTGGAGACGGTTGTGGCGGTGCTGGGATCCGATTGGTCCGGGGAGAGAGGCGGGAGATTCAAACTCCCGGCGCTCCTCTCTCCCCTCCTCTTCCTGCTGCTGCTGCTGCCGAGTGAGGAGTTTTTAGGAAAAAAGTTTTATTTAAATTTCAGTTCTGCCTGTGGTGGTTGGGGTCCACAGCACTTAGCTGTGAGACCCTAAACCCACCCAGGGGTGCTGACCCGTGTCCCCCCCCCCCCCCCCACTCCACCACCACCACTTTTTTTTTATTTTTTATTTTTTCGTGCGCTTACTGTGGTCGGCACTTTTAGCGTCCGGCCACCGTTAGCGCATCGCCCACCCCACCGCTGATCAGTGCCGGACGGCTGATCAGCTAGTTTGAACTTAATATTTTTTTTTTCTAACACTTGTCCATTTTTTTCTTATTATTAGTACGTGAACACCCGCCCCCACACACACGCACATACAATAAAGTTTGACACACACGCACATACACGCACACACATACCCATGGCCCGCCGGATGTTCTCGGCGGAGGAGGCATATGCCCAGATGCTCTCCGACACCGAGAGCGCCAGTGAGGATGAGGATGACCACACGTTCCTCCTTTCATCCGCATCCTCCTCATCATCATCCAATGATGATGAGCCCCCAAGGCGGCGGAGACGCCGCCAGGCGGAGCCAGGGCCCCCACGTGCTAGGGAACCCGTGGCCCACACCAGTACGAGCAGCCCTGGGGTTCGTACTGGTTTCCTGGCCCACCAAATAAGCGCACCGGAGCCCCCCACCGGTGAACTTAGCTGGTGTCCCCCAGTGGACTATGAGCCTGCTGGCAATCCTGGAATCCAGATTCCCACAGTGGGGTTCACTGAAATAGACTTTTTTAGTTTTTTTTTCAGTGACCCACTGGTGAATCTGATGGTGGAGCAGACGAATCTGTACGCCCAACAGTTCGTCGCTCAGCACCCAGGCTCCTTTTTGGCTAGACCTGGTGGCTGGACGCCAGTCAGTGCAGCCGAGATGAGGACGTTTTGGGGCCTCGTGCTGCACATGGGTCTAGTGCAAAAACCCAGTGTCAGGCATTACTGGAGTGGGGACGTCCTCTATCAGACCCCACTGTACAGTATGGCCATGACGCGTCCCAGATTCGAGGCCATCCGGAAATGCCTGCATTATGCAGATAATGCAGCATGTCCCCTCCAAGGTGATCCTACCTATGTATAAGATACGGCCGATCATTGATCATTTCGGGGCCAAGTTTGCACAGGCCTACGAACCTGGAAGGGAGGTCGCGGTTGATGAGTCTCTCGTTGCTTTCAAGGGGAGACTCAGTTTCCGCCAATACATTCCCACTAAGCGAGCGAGGTATGGCGTGAAAATGTACAAAATTTGTGAGAGTACCTCAGGGTACACTTACAAATTTCGTGTTTACAGGGACGAGATTCCCGTATTCAACCCCCAGAATGTCCCCCCACTCTGGGTGTTAGCGGGAAACTCGTGTGGGACCTTGTGCACCCACTGCTGGATAAGGGTTACCACCTGTACCTGGATAACTTTTATACCAGTATTCCCTTGTTCAGGTCCCTTGCCGCCAGATCCACGTTCGCTTGTGGGACCGTGCGGAAAAATCAGCGCGGCCTCCCTACCTCCCTCATCCAGGTACCTATCCCCAGGGGTGAGACCCGTGCCCTTACCAGCGACAACCTGTTGCTGGTCAGATATAAGGACAAGAGGGATGTCCTTATCCTGACCACAATCCATTGTAACGGCACCACCCCAGTCTCTGTGCGAGGTACCACGGCAACGGTCCTCAAGCCCGATTGTATTGTCGACTACAATCGGTATATGGGAGGAGTTGATCTATCTGATCAAGTCCTCAAACAATATAATGCCATGCGGAAAACCCGGGCATGGTACAAAAAGGTTGCGGTCTACATGGTACAGGTTGCCATGTACAACGCTTTTGTACTATCTCGAAGCGCTGGCAGCACAGAGACTTTCCTCCAGTTCTATGAGGCAGTCCTCAAGGACCTGATCTTTTCAGACCGGGAAAGAGTAGGTCGGAGTACCTCGGGAATTGGAGGGGCCCGGATCGTCCCTGGCCAACATTTTCCAGGTGTGGTCCCCCATACTGGAAAGAAGGGACGAACCCAAAAAAGATGCAGAGTGTGTCACAGGAGGGGAATACGGAAAGACACCACCACTCAGTGTGACACTTGCCCTGATCATCCGGGCCTCTGCGTTATCAATTGCTTCAGGGAGTATCACACTTCCATGGAGTACTAAATTTTTATAATTCCCGACAGTCCCCTAGAGAACATAAAAAACTATGGCTCTCAGACTTTGGAGACACTGGAACAAATTTTTTTCACAAAAATATTAGTTTTAGTGCAGGCATCCTCAAACTGCGGCCCTCCAGATGTTGTAAAACTACAACTCCCAGCATGCCCAGACAACCTACAGTGGGAATTGTGTTTTTACAACATCTAGAGGGCCGCAGTTTGAGGATGCCTGCTTAGTGTCTCCAAAGTATGAGAGCCATACATATTGGGCATTGCCGCGTACTTAAAAAACTTGTCTATAAATATACCCCATAAACTAGCCCTTCGATAAATGCCGTCCAAAAAAATCTAATAAAAATTATGTAAAAAAAGCCATTTTTATTTTCACCTTGGATCCCAAAAAGTGTAATAAAAAGCCATTAAAAAGTCATATGAACCCCCCAAATAGTGCCAATCAAACCGCCATCTCATCCCGCAAAAAATGAGCCCCTAAATTAGATAGTCGCCCAACCAAAAAAAATAAAAATTTAGCTCCCAGGCTATAGAGATACTAAAATAATTTTTTTTGTTCCTCAAATGATGATATAGTATAATTTGTTTAGATTTTACATGAAGTAGACATATTATGTATCGCCGCGTCCGTAACAATCTGCCCTATAAAAATAACATTTAACCCAACCCCCCCCGGATGAACAGGGTTAAAAAAATAAATAAAAACTGTGTAACAAAAAGCAATTTTTTTGTCACCTAACATCAAAAAAGTGTTATAGCGAGCGATCAAAAAGTCATATGCACCCCCAAATAGTGCCAATAAAACCGCCATCTCATCCCGCAAAAAATGAGCCCCTATATTAGACAGTCACCCAACCAAAAAAATAAATGTAGCTCCCAGGATATTGAGATACTAAAATTATTTAATTTGTGTTCCTCAACTGATAATATAGTGTAAAATCTAAACAAATTATAAAAAGTAGACATATTAGGTACCTCCACGTCCGTAACAATCTGCCCTATAAAAATAAAAATAACATGGCCTTGAGCTGTGTAAGGGGCCCAAAATTTCTGATGGCAGCCCTGTGTATATTAGCCAGTAATTTTGTTGATGTCTTTTGTCTTGTACATGAACCCTCTGAATTGTAAAGCGCTAACGAATATGGCGCTATGTATATAAACATTATTATTTTTACTATTATTATTATAAGTGCACAATAATTAGTGATTCTTTTTTTTAAGCTTCTCACCATTTTTCTAAAGCGGTGGTAAAGGAGGCTGGGCTTGTTGGTAGGACGAGGCTTGGTGCAACCCCCCGGATTTACTACAACTTAATATAACAGGCGTAGTATATAGCTCAAGTATACTTCAGTTTCTGGCGCACGGCCTGCCTCTTAACAAATGAGTAAAGAACGAAAGATACCACTAGTCTTAAGCTTAATAACATTATGATCACTGGGTACGGCTCTCCACATTTATTTTATCAAACATAAAAAATTATAAAAAGCTCCAAAAATATCCCCTAAAAAATTCATTTATTAAATATATATAATTAAAAATACAAAAATTACATTCCCCCAAAACAATGTATAGGAAACAGGTCACAAATATAGAGGGAGCACAAACCCCTGAATATAGGGTGACACTAGTATATGCGATTGCACTTATATCAACTAGTCACTAAATTACAACTGGGCAAAAAGGCGATAACAAATAACTGGAATTGCAAAACAGTCCTAAAATGTTATGCAAATATAACACCAGCCAAATGAGGAACAAACCCATGGCTACTCATGGCAAATCATTGCCTAACACACAAACCAGATAAGTCAAGCAGTTAAGGCCTTTACTTTCTAAAAATACTGATTGAACCATGTACCACTGAAAAAGTGCGTAAACTCTAGAAAGGTGACTGCTCCCACAACCCTCGACACGTGTTTCCCGTATAGTACGCCTCGTCAGGAGGACTAAACCATCAAAGGAAGGGGCTGACCTGAAATACTATCCGACTTCCAATGATTATAATTACTGAAGGTCATGTGTGGCAGTCCCGTGACAAGTATCTAATATTGCAGCCCATGATCCGTAGTGGGGCGCTGTGCTGAAAACGACTTCTGTGCTGAAAACTATTTCCTTAATAAATTAGGCCCATGTTATGCCGCTTGGGAACGCTAGTCTTGATAAATGTCCCCCACTGTCTTTTCTCATTTTTTGCTCTTCCTCCTTCTCCAGCAGCCACTCTTGGGGTCTCGAGTAGAGGACCACCCTCTACTGATGTCTTCATGCTCTTACAGAGCACTTGTCCTTTCAGGTGCTCATTTTAAACATTAAAAAACTAGTTTATAATTTGCTGAATTACAATAATATATTTTGCATATGGCTAGAGGGACTTTCTGACAATGAGGGGTAGAATTAAGATAAGGCATATATTATCTTGTACGTAAAAATGTAACATTTAATAAATTAAATCTTAGATGATGTATGGGAAAATGAGTGAAATATGTTCCTATCACCTACTCAGATGCAGCTAAATGAGAACAGCAGGTGATTTGTTTCTAGATGAAAACCTTGAAGTCACGTTTCAAAACAAAATCTGGTAAATGTATGTAGTTGTTTGTGAAGACAACTGACTAGAGATGAGGGAATGGATTGTAAACAAATCAGATTTATTACAAATTTCACAAAAATTAATCCGCTAAACTAATCCGAACTTTAGGCAATTCGTTTCGGACAAATCACGTAAAGGGGGTGGTGGGAGGGTTTGCCCTACTTGGCTTAGAGGCTGACAGAAAAACTGATCAGCCAATCAGCGGGCAGTATTCAACCAGGTACCTATGCTGAGAATGAGCCAGATGCCATTCTGTTCTCATTTGTGGATATCATAGGATATATTGCGGCTGTGCCTGCCAAAAACAACTGCAGACCGAAGCCAATTACTAGGGAAGCTATAGGTTGTTGTTTTTTGTAAAAAGCTTTCTATAGTTCATAGGCTTATTGCCAGTACCCCAATAGCATACATTCTGCTTCAAACACTGAGGTATGCCCCTTTGTTTCTTTAAAAAAAAAAACTGTTTAAGGCCGTTCAGTGCATTAAACCCGTGTTATTGAATGCATTGTATATTAAGGCAAGATACCGTTCAATGTTACATTACATGCATTTTACTGCAAAAACTTCATTAATACCATTGTAAATTGCCAATGCCAGAGTGAAGTGTATTTGTATGGCCCCTTTCACATCAGCGTTTTTGCTTTCCATCCTAGAGTTCTGTCCTCGGACTATCCCAATGCATTCTGAATGGAGAGAAATCCGTTCAGGATGCATCAGGATGTCTTCAGTTCAGTACTGACACGTTTTTTGGCCGTAGCAAAATCCGCAGCATGCTGCGGATTTTCCTCCAGCCAAAAATCCTGAAGACATGCCGCAAGGACGGATCCGGAATTATTGCCCATTGAAAAGCATTAATCTGGATCCGACTTTAAGCTAAACATCGTTTCAGCGCATCGCCGCTAGTAAAGTCCCGGCTGCCATGGAAAAGCAGCGGGGAGCCGGGGGAGAAGCTATTTACCTGCCGTGCGGCGGCCGGGGCGCTCCTCGATGACGTCACCCGGTCCCTGCATCGCATGGTTCACATAGCTATGCTATGTGAGCAATGCGCCGTCAGGATCGTACGGCACATTGCTCACATAGCATAGCTATGTGATCTTTGCAACGCAGGGACCCGGTGACGTCATCGAGAAGCGCCCCGGCCGCCGCACGGCAGGTAAATAGCTTCTCCCCCGGCTCCCCGCTGCTTTTCCATGGCAGCCCGGACTTTACCATGGTTATCTGAAAGCATATTGAAGACTGATCAGTCTTCAATATGCTTTCAGTTGTCTTGCGTTGTGACGGATCCGGCGGGAATTTCCGGCGACGGATGTGCACGCCGGATCCTCACAACGCAAATGTGAAAGAGGCCTAAAGAGGAGGGACATTTAGTTGTGCCTCTGTCTTTAAATACAATTTTGCTAAAACCATTTAATAATCTGTGTACCAAACCTGCGACTTTTCATTTATAAGCCCCATAATAAAATGTCTGGGAAACTGAAGAGTGGAACACAAAAGACCCATGCCTCATCATCCAAAAGTCAGAATGTGGGCAGAAGTGCAAACAGCAGTAGCAGCACCAGCCGTCCAGCAAGTAGTAGTAGTAATAGGCCACAATTCTCCATGGCTTCCGATCAGCGCCCCATTATTATTGAGGAAAAGAGGATGAGATTGTGGACTGGATGGCTTACTCCTCTTCGCAGTCCCAGCAGCATGATGTGGATGTCACCTCAGGCAGTGTCGGACTGAGGTGCCTAGACCCCACAGTAAAATTTATTTTGGGGGCCCACCTTATGAATACATCCAAATATTACATGCTCACACAGCAGCAGGATGCTACAAGATGATTGAATATGAGGGGTCCCTGCAGCAACTCTGAGACGGTAGATCCTGGGGAAAAGAAGACACTGGCAGCTTTCCCTTTATACCTAGCAGTCATCTCAGGTCTGATCGTGTCTATAATAATAAACTGGGAAGTTTCTTTAATAATCTATCACGTTTTTTTTTATATGAACATAGGCTGGTTAAGGTGCTGTACATTGAATATATGTATGTAGTGCAGTAAGTCTACTGTGTTATGTGTCACTTGTGCAGTGGGTGGGAGACTAGGGACCCACCTTACTCAGGGACCCAACAGGGGTCAGACAGGGACATTGCTAAGTTAAAACATTTGGGGCCCGGGGCCCTGATGTTTTGTCCCAGGCCCCGAATGTCCTGCCTGCAAGCTCGATACAACTGTATTGACGAGGACGGAAATACAATTAAATCTAATGCAGTGGAAGAGTTGAAGGACTTGTGGTGACATCACAGGTCATGTGACCAGTAAAACAGGCAGTGGTTAAGAAGGACCTGCAATGATGTCACCATCATGTGACCAGTGCAGGAGAGGACGGCAGTGAAGAGGAGTCCTGGGGGAAGACGCTGTGGTGATGTCTGCTACGTGAGGAAAGGTAAGTGAAGGGAGAGTTTATTTAGATGGGACTGTATGTTGACAGTGGCTGTAGGAGGGAGTGATGTTATTTACATGGGACTGTATGTTGGATGGGGCTGGGCAGGGTTGCACCCGGCCGGTATCTCCCTGGCAAGGCCGGTATTTTATTGGCCCTGCCGGTGTCGGTAAGTTTATTCATTGCCGGTATTTTCCTAACAGGACTACTACTAATGAGCACTTTCATTGCGGAGTGCTCATTAGTGCAGCCTTTACCAATCATTCTAACTAGCGGGCACTAATGGGAATGAGAATTCTTAATTCTTCTTCTTGGGGGCACAAATAGGGGTGCATTATTTTTTTCTGGGGGGCACTAATGGGGGGGGGCATTAATTCTGGGGTGCACTAATTGGCCCATTACTCTTACTGGGGGGCACTTATGGAGGCATTAATTCTGGGGTGCATTGATGGGGGCATTACTATTACTGGGGGGCACTAATGGGGGCATTACTATTAGTGGGGGCACTAATGGGGGCCTTATTAATTCTTAGCGGCACTAATGGGGGTGATATTATTTACTTGGGACTGTATGTTGAAGGCAGCTGGGGAGAAGGTGATGTTATTTACATGGGACTGTATTTTGGAGGGGGCTGTAGATAGGGATGTTATTTACATGGAACTGTATATTGGAGGGGGCTTGAGAAATGGTGTGATGTTATTTACATGGCACTCTATGGCGGAGGGAGGGAAATAGTGTTATTTACATGGGACTGTATGTTTGAGGATCTGAAGGGAGGGGAGTGATGTTATTTAGGTAGGACTGTATTTTGGAGGGGGCTGGAGAGATAGTGTGATCTTATTTACATGGGACTGTATGGTGGAGGGAGAAATATAACTACAGGGGACATTGCAAATCCAGGGAACATTAGGCGTTCTTATTACTACTGGGGACTCTATAGGAGGGATAGATCCGCCTTATTTCTATATTTCTACTAAGAGCACTATTACTACTAAGGGGTCTGTAGAGAGTTTTATTACCACTGGGGGAACAATAGGGGGCCTTATTTCTCCTGGGGGCTCGGTGAGGGTATTATTAATACTGGGGGGCGCTTCTACTAATGGGGGCACTCTTGGAGAGCATTATCACAGTTGGGGGCACTGTAGGGGGCAGTATTACTATGGGGGAACAAATTTTTCTTTAGGATAGTATTTGGGGGTATTGGGGAGCACAGCGAGCAGCAGGATAACCTGTGAGGACTCCAGGTTGGGGGATGATGATAGAGAAGTGAGGAAGCTAATATGTCTGTGTGTCACACGCTGCAGAGACGAGGCTTGACTGAAAGAAGTTATGTGGACCAAATGGAGAAGATGATGACAGAGAAGATCTACATCAGAGAAGACGTCTCCTGGTAGGCACTGGATGTGACAGGTATGTTCTGCTGTATAGCAAGTACAACAAAATGCGGTGTGTGGAGGGAGGGGGGTGCAACTTAGAGAACTGGGCCATATTCATTGGGACTTGGGCCCTGGAACTTTTGAGACGCTAGCAACGCCCCTGGGGTCAGATGTATCAGCACTCCTACTGCTCCTTGCATTCCCAGAGAAGCCTTTCAGTTGCATCCTTGTTTCACCCCCCCCCCCACTCCCCACACACACACACACACACACATACACATAGTGGGGCACCTTCTTTTTCTCTAAGGCCTTATTCACACGTCCGTAGTGTTTATGGATCCGCAAATTGCGGATCCATAAACACACCCGGCTGGCAGCCCCATAGAATAGGACATGCTCTACTTTTTTGCGGAGCTGCGGCCGTAGGATCGGCGGCACGCTCTGCAAAAACTCATGTGGTGTGCTCTCCGCATCGTTCCGTGCCCTATTCACAGTCAATGGGTCCGCATGTATTCCGCAGAATTGCGGAATACATGCGGACATATATGCGGACGTGTGAATAAGGCCTAAGAGGCAAAAAAACACTTCTCTATGTGCAGTGTCAGTGACATATCTGTTACAGTGTCAGTTATGGATGGATAGACAGATAGATAACAGAGAGAAAGATAGATATAGACAGAGATAGATAGATAGATAGATAGATAGATAATAGATAGACATAATCAATAAACTAAACGGTCAGAAGACCTGGACAAAATCCCTTTAGGGGTTTCTAACTAACAGTGTCTTAATATAAAAATATATCTTTATTAGTTCTTGTTTAAAAGTGAAAAAGAAAAAAATGTATCTAAAAATATCAGTAACAATGAGACCAAATTAATTAGTAGCTACTAGTGGTTGCTAGTGGCAACTAAGGGACTTGCGGTTAATGAACTATAATACAGTCACCCGCAGCTGCACTGTTTGTATAGATGATTGAGGTTACATATTGTCAATGATTGGCACACTACTGCAATATACAGGGGCATGTTAGATACTACCGTGTGCTGCAGCCTAAATTAGGTGTCTGTGGGAGTTGGGTGTTATCTTTTTCACAGTGAAAGGTGCCACATCCTTTAACAGTCTATGTATGTGTAGCCTGCAATTTGGTTACAGGCCACACACATGTATCGACTGTTTCAAAGAGCATGGCGTGTGTTGTAAACCAGTAGTGGTCAAATTTAACCTCCGTTGCATGCAGCTTTAAATAACAGTCTGTTTGCGCGTGACCTATTTAATTTTCAGGTCACGCTTGTATCAGCTGCCCTGAAAATTTCTCACATTGTTACACACGCTGCAGCTCCGTTGAAAACTAAGTGGCTATTATACACTGACACTGTGTATCCCCTTTTCCCTCTCCACACACTCAAGCTCAGGCATACCAATTACACATTCAAAGCTGGTTTCCAATCATACACTTGTAACAATTTCTCCCTCAGATAGCCCTTGCGCTACACTTATATTGCTCACTGTTAAACTGCCTAAAACGCTAATCACTACACTATCTTACACCCTTCCCGACATGTTTCACCACTGTGTGGCTTCATCAGGGGAAGTGGGTTATAGCAGTGCACGCGCATAATAGTACTTCTAAAGAGAGGTCTCACCTTTACACCTGTACCACGATTTGATAAGTTTTGTTGGGTGAAGGATGTAAATTTATTTGCATGTAAATTAGCGTTGCACAAACGATTCACAAGCAATAATTCTGACACAGATAGATTAATTCAGAAAGACCAACAAGCATTGCAGACTCTGGAAAGTCTTCATATGGAGAGCGAGGGCTTCGCCTCAGAGATTATACCTCCACTGACAGACCTCAAACCTAGATCCAGATGGACCCCCCTTTTTCTCAGTTTAAAATATCAAAACATTTGTTGAATTAGTAACTCAGGACATTAACAAATTAAAAATAAAAGCGGATACTATTCCCAAAAATCTGACACATGATGAATTTAAGGCCTCTTTCACACGGTGTCATGTTTGACGCCCGGATAAGAGGCGGGTGCGTTGCGGGAATATGCGCGATTTTTCCACGCGGGTGCAAACGTTTGTAATGCGTTTTGCACGCGCGTGTAAAAAATCGCCATGTTTGGTACCCAGACCCGAAACCGGACTTCATCACTGAAGTCCGGTTTCGGGTAGAGTATTCTGGAGAATTTATTATTTTCCCTTATAACATGGTTATAAGGGAAAATAATAGCATTCTTAATAAAGAATGCTTAGTAAAATGAAGAGGAAGGGGTTAAAAATAATAAAAGTTAACTTACCTTTGCCACTTGATCGCGTAGTTGCGATCTGTCTTCTCTTTTCCAGCATCAGCCAACAACTCAAGGACCTGTGATGACGTCACATCACATGGTCCATCACCATGGTAAGATGGACCATGTGATTGGACCATGGGATGTGACGTCATCACAGGTCCTTTAGTTGTTAGCTGATGCTGGAAAAGAGAAGACAGATCGCAATTACGCGATCAAGTGGCTAAGGTAAGTTAACTTTTATTATTTTGAACCCCTTCTTCTTCATTTTACTAAGCATTCTTTATTAAGAATGCTATTATTTTCCCTTATAACCATTTTTTAAGGGAAAATAATAAAGATCTGGTCCCATTGCTAAGCAACTATGCGGGAAAATCGCACTGCATCCGCACTTGCTTGCGGATGCTTGCGATTTTCCCGCAGCCCCATTCACTTCTATGGGGCCTGCGTTGCGTGAAAAACGCACAATATAGAGCATGCTGCAATTTTAACGCAACGCAGAAGTGATGCTTGAAAATCACTGCTCATGTGCACAGCCCCATAGAAATTAATGGGTCCGGATTCAGTGCGGGTGCAATGCGTACTCCTCACGCATTGCACCCGTGCGGAAAACTCGCCCGTGTGAAAGGGGCCTAAGACACTGGAAGAAATGAGGACTAATAAGGATATCGTGATAAAATCAAGTGATAAAGGGGGTAATATAGTGGTCCAAGAAAGGACCGACTATGACCAGATGGTGAACAGGTTGTTGATGGATAAAGATACATACGAGGTTCTAAAAGAGAATCCTACAAATAGTTATCTCAGTGAGTTACAAAAAATTCTGAAGACTGCCAGGGATCATGGCTTGATATCGAAAGAGGAGTTTGAATTCCTGTACAACAAAAGCCCCACGATTGCTACATTTTATGCACTCCCAAAGGTGCATAAAAATAAGATTCCAGTATCGGGACGTCCAATAGTCTCAGGGAATGATTCCCTGACCCAAGCAGCTAGCAAATAGGTGGATGTAGTGCTGAGACCATTTGTAACATCTTTACCTTCATATATTAAGGACTCCACCAATGTACTTACTAAAATTAATGGTATCTCACTATCTGCATCCACGTTTTTAGCTAGCTTGGACGTGGAGGCGTTGTACAGTAGTATCGAGCTCGACATCGGTATCAAAGCCATAAAATACTACCTGGACACAAAAAGCACTTGTTTTCATGAACAAAATGAATTTGTATTCATTTTACTGATATTCATACTCACTCACAATTATTTTCTCTGTAGCAGTACCTTTTATCATCAGACGAAAGGTACCGCAATGGGGACGCCTTGTGCACCGACTTTTGCAAATTTGTTTTTGGGGTGGTGGGAGGATAAAGTAGTTTTTTCAGACACTTTCACACGATTTACTAGTCACATTTTATTTTGAGGTTTTATTTTGAGGTAGATTCATTGATGATGAAGGTGGGAGGGTGATAAACAAGAATTCATAAAATTCGTAAGCATGCTGAACAAAAATGACATAGGGATGCATGTCACCTTTGAAATCCACCCAAATAAGATCTGCTTTTTGGATTTAACAATCCAGAAAGATGAAAATGGACATATTTTAACGGACCTTGACTAATAGCCTTCTCCATTGGACAAGCTGGCACCCGACAGCCTTGATGAATGGTATACTGGTCGGGCAATATCTAAGAGCCAGGAGAAATTGTACCACAGAGGAGGCCTTTAAAAATGAGGCAGACGAACTGTTCAAGCGCTTTAGAGCAAGAGGCTATCCGTGAAAAACTTTAAAAAGGGCATACAATCGTGCTAAAGACCAAAGAAGAGAGGACCTTTTAGCCCAGAAGAATAGGACTGATCCTACACAAGAAACTAAAATGATAAGATGTATTGGAACCTATGACTGTAATCACCCCCAAATTATGAACATCCTCAAAAAACATTGGAAAATACCTACTAGTGACCTGGATCTGTGTGGGGTTCTGTCGCCATACCCTAGTGTCACCTATAGAAGGGGACAGAATTTTAAAGACAAACTTGTCCATAGTTTCCTTCCTAAAATACAAACAACAAAAGAGACGTGGTTAAAATCCAGTACTGTGGGGTCATTCCCATGTGGCAACTGCACGCTATGCAAATATATACCCAAAGTCAAGAGATTTAAAAACCCTGCAGATGGGCGAGAATATACTATAAGAGATTTTTTTCAACTGTCGAAGTAGCGGGATAGTATATGTGGCCTGCTGCATGTGCCCAAAGCTATATGTGGGCAAAACGACGCAGGAGCTGAGAAGGAGAATATCGGGGCATATTAGTGCCATTAATACAGAAAAAGATACCTCGCTTTACAGACACATTACCTACACCCATAACAGTAATCTTGATGTCCTTAAATTCTGGGGACTAACAAGAATAAAATTAGGTGCTAGAAGTGGCAATTTGGATCAAAAATTACTACAGGAGGAAGCCAAACCCTGAGCCCTAAAGGCCTGAATGAAGTCTTCTCCTATACGGCCTTTATATAAGCTTAAGTAAAGTACCAGTATAGATAGAGTACAATAAAATTATCAATTCTGATAATAAGTGACAGGAAAAATTATAGTAGGCCCATTTTATATATAGTACTTCCCATAACCATCCGCTCTGAGAAAGGAGATCATATGTTGATGATATAGATGGTGACACATAAGAATAAAAGCAAGTGTACTGGTATAATTTTTAAATCACTGTGATATTAACAGCAATAAAGAAAAGAAGAATTTTGGTCTGGGAAGTATAGTGTGATCACTGGGTAGACCTGGTTTATGGCACAAAATAAGGTGTAATATATAGTTCAGTCCATAAATGGACAAATTAAATATCATATATTCCATTAAAATACCATATAGCGATATGAACCATGCATATCAGATATATCACACATCCCATTGAAATAACGTAAGCAATCAGGATTACTCTCCATTAAAATTATACACTGTCATATGGAGAATGTATATTAGATATATCACATATTCTATCAAAGCATGTCATCAGCTTATTGTGATCTGAATTATTCCCTAAACTAATGGAATGGATATTCATAGGGTTAATATAGTTTCATCCATGCCCTTCCCATTAACATCAACACAACCACTATGCATGAAAATCAAACAGGTTACGCGCAAACACTATGCAGTGCAGTGATGCCGATACATCCATGGATACGAATACCGCGGTGATAGAGATGACTAGAAGGAGCACGATAGGGTTAAGTGACTGACAGATGGAGGGATGTGAGTGCAGTTCCAAATGACATTTGTGCGCGAACACACCCGATAGGAGCAAATACCTGTCGGATCGCAAGCGCAGCCGATAGGAGGAAACTCCTGTCAGTCCATAACCCAGTTAGGTAAATCAATGGTATCTATGGGCTGGCATGGGATAGGAGAAAATACCTGTCAGTTAAGGAATCCAGGAGCGGGATTGGATACTCGAAAAGAAGGGAGGCTCCAGGAACTAGATAAATATGGCCACTATTATGCGCGCGCACTGCTATACCCCACTGCCCCTGATGAAGCCACACAGTGGTGAAACATGTCGGGAAGGGTGTAAGATAGTGTAGCAATTAGCATTTTAGGCAGTTTAACAGTGAGCAATATAAGTGTAGCGCAAGAGCCATCTGAGGGAAAAATTGTTACAGGGCAGCTGATACAAGCGTGTGATCTGAAAATTAAATAGGTCATGTGCAAACAGACTTTTATTTAAAGCTGCATGCAACGGAGGTTAAATTTGACCCCTACTGGTTCACAACACATGCCAGGCTCTTTGAAACAGTCGATACATGTGTGTGGCCTGTAACTAAATTGCAGGCCACACATAGACTGTTAAAGGATATGGCACCTTTCACTGTGAGAAAGACAACACCCAACTCCCACAGACACCTAATTCAGGCTGCAGCACATGGTAGTATCTAACATGCCCCTGTAAATTGCAGTAGTGTGCCAATTATTGACACTATGTAACCTCAATCATCTATACTAATAGTGCACCTGCGGGTGACTGTATTATAGTTCATATACCGCAAGTCCCTTAGTTGCCACTAGCAACATAGAAACATAGAAACATAGAATGTGTCGGCAGATAAGAACCATTTGGCCCATCTAGTCTGCCCAATATGCTGAATACTATGAATAGCCCTTGGCCCTATCTTATATGAAGGATGGCCTTATGCCTATCCCATGCATGCTTAAACTCCTTCACTGTATTTGCAGCTACCACTTCTGCAGGAAGGCTATTTCATGCGTCCACTACTCTCTCAGTAAAGTAATTCTTCCTGATATTACTTTTAAACCTTTTAAACCACTAATAGCTACTAATTAAATTGGTCTCACTGTTACTGATATTTTTAGATACATTTTTTTCTTTTTCACTTTTCAGTTTTAAACAGGAACTAATAAAGATATATTTTTATATAAAAGACACTGTTAGTTAGAGACCCCTAAAGGGATTTTGTCCAGGTCTTCTGACCGTTTAGTTTATTGATTATTATATCCTGAGGGTCTCTATGATGGCTTTCGATAAGACTTTAGATAGACATAATGATACATTTTGCTCTAACAAATGATGGACATTAGCATCTCACTGCCCTAAGGTATGATGGGACAGCAAACACATGACAAACCAGGAAGTAGGTCTAAAGCATGGGGGATAAGAGAAAACTGCAAATTAGGTAGATTTGAAAAAAAATGGGCGAAAAAACAATCCAAAGAGGAATGGGAGCTAGGAGTACATGATAATATTATCAAACCATGCTCAAGGTTCTGTATAGTGGTTCCCCAACAAGCTTTCAGTGGGAGTTTGTGAACTTAGTGTCAGACCTAGTAGATCTGCCTGGCTGCCAGCTGGATATATAAGTACTTGTTACCTGCAAGACCTTTACATACTCAACCTGCGGCCAGACAGATCTCTATGACAGTATTGAGTCACATATATGGGCCACCAGTGCCCATTTGGTAAGTAATCACTAATAATGATCACTTACCGAACAGGCATGCCATCCTGCTACATGAATAGGTAGGTTCTATGACCAATACACTTATGCACCTAGTTGAAACCTCCAGTGACCAAGATAATGAGTATGGTTATTCAGAGCAAAAGTTACTCTTTGCAGAGGCTCTTCATTTGGCTAATAAGGGGTGTCCAAAATGAAAGATCCCCCCTGTATAATGTCAACATGTCATGACAGGGCAAATGGAGGGGTTTGCACTAATTAATAAAATTATTTACTGCCTTTGAGTCTTTGCAGCCTCTTCTGGCATGCACAGTGCAGGTAGGTGTGATGATGTCATTGTACCATATAAGGGTTGGGAGATCTCCATTCCATAGACTACTAGTCAAAAATTGCCTACGGATTCTAGGTAGCTGGGTGATGAACACTGATGCTAGAGCTAGGGATTTAACCCCCTTCTCATGAACCTTTGCACTAGCATCAGTGCGCCAGCGCATACTTGCACAGAATTTTGCTCCATGGCAACTGGTAAGCAGGATAATGTTCAGTCATTACTGGTTTACATACCACCTGTGATCTACTCATCACCCCTTTATTACGACTGATTGCATACAATACTTTACATAATATTTAAATATTTATATACCATTTAGATCCTGTGGAAGGCAGGCTGCTAATCCCCATAGAGATTGTATTGGACGCGATAAGTTGTCACCACCGAAGATGGGTTAGGTATGTAGGAGAGCAGGGTCTTCACAGTTCTAAGGCACTTATATTTTCAGGTAATGTTTGAATTATAGGGGACCATTCATTTGAAGTGATTTTCATTGAGCTGGGAAGATGTTATACAGAAGTAAAAGTCACACAATAATAAGCAATAGTTTCATGAAAAGTAGAATCGGAGTCTCCAGAACTTTAAAGCAAATGATGAAGTGTAAGATGTAGATATCACATATCATTTATATTTAATATTGCAATGTGATATGGCATGGATAACCGTGCAGAGTAATCTCACAAGTATCCAGTTCTGTCCACTCTCATGTTTTCATAATTTTACATTACAAAATTGTTATTATTAAATTGCCCTTTACATTAGGAACCACTTAAGAATCATATAAGATGGGGGGGGAAATGTTTTGAAAGACATATCCATTGCCCATTGTCATAGCATATTCTGTGCTGTACATTTTAATGAAGCATGTACTGTAATTAGGTTTTATATATATATATATATATATATATATATATATATATATATATAGAAGAAAAGCAGAATCCACGGCACCACCTATAGTAATCTGTGTCTTTATTTCACCAAGGGCAACGTTTCGGTTTTCCCAATGAAACCGTCCTCAAGCCAGTGATACAACAAATGCCGTGTTACAAATACTTATAGGGGTGTGTTGATTACATGATTGAACAAAATAAGTTAATTGTGCATAAAAAAATCATTAAGTGAAATATATAAAAAAGTAGTCATACAAATTCATAAAAAATTCATGAAGTGGTGCATAGTGAATATATCATACATAAAAAAAGTATATATACTGTGCCGAATATAGTATATCCAAATTTAAAAGAATATATTTATACCTCTACCTAAAGTGCATAATCAATCACAGGTGACGATAGTTAAAACATGTTTAAAAACAATACATAGAATCTGACCGGGTCTTGTGGCGTACATGATGCATTGGAGTGGGGTAGAACGTCACATCAGGTCGACTAGTAACGCGATAGTACGTATTTCCTGTCAATGGAACGCAACAGTATACGTACATCCTGTATAAGGAACGCAAGCCTATTGTGCGACCGGCGGCGCCATTTTGGAGTGTATCATTGTTTAGTTTCAATGCGCAGCCATATTTTTGTAGTCTCGGTCGCTAGGTCACATATAGAGAAAAAAAATTTCATGTAAGTGTGGTTATGGGAGGAGCGCAACATATTATTGATAAACAAGTTGTAAAAAAATATATATAAGAATTAATGAAAATTTTACACAAAAGTGAATATCTATCAGTTTAACAAGATCAATGCCAGATCCCTCACCTAAAGAAATGATACACTCCAAAATGGCGCCGCCGGTCGCACAATAGGCTTGCGTTCCTTATACAGGATGTACGTATACTGTTGCGTTCCATTGACAGGAAATACGTACTATCGCGTTACTAGTCGACCTGATGTGAATGCGCGATGCAAACTAACGCATGCGCTCAACGTTCTACCCGCTTTTTACCTGAGTGCTGCTGGATCTCTTTGTTTGTTATATATATATTCATATATATATATATATATATATATATATTGATTGATTGATTGATTTGATGATAGATTAGAGGGAGAGAGATACATAGCTGCTGCTTCTTCACATGCTGAGTCAAGGCCTGATCCCCCAGCTGCATTTGATGCTGCTCCACCAGAAAAACGTGAGTAGGCTGTGAGGCCACCCTCTTACTGCTAGGAGAGACATGGAAATATGAAGAAAGTGGGATAGAGACTCAAAGTTAAAGGGGTTTTTCGAGATTTAAATACTCATGACCTATCCTCTGGCTAGGTCATCAGTATCCAAAACGACTGAAAAAATGGCGTGGTGTTAAACAGGCAGGGAATGCTCAAACCCAAATGCAGTTGTGCATATATATACAGGGGAACAAATCCTGCACTTGTGGCTCGCTGCTAATGGCGATCCCCAGCAAAAATGCATACAATGGAGGATGCCCGCAGCGGACCACAGGTACCACAATAGACATCCTACACAAGATGGCAACAGTGTGGATGTGATAAACAATATAACAATATGACACTAACAATAGAAAAGACAGGTGCACTCTGCGGTCTCACTAAACCCTTATTCTGATTTCCATCCACAGGCTACATTTCGGTGCACCTGTGAGGCCTGGGCCATATCAGCCAGTCTTCGGTGGGGCTCACAGCCTCCTCCCTCCTCTCATTGCAGGCATGGCTACATGCTGGAGGTGACTGGGGAGTTTGCTGTGAGTCGGCCTTTATACTCCTGTAATTCGGCCCACTGGCCCCTGGTATTGCCCATAAGGCACAGGTAGGTGAGTGTTAGGACCTGAGCTACTTGAGAAACCTTGGCGCCGTGCTTGGGCTCAGATATGTCCTCCACAGTAGGATATGTTGGCTAATTCTCAATTTTAACATCAGAATGAGGGTTTAGTCAGACCGCAGAGTGCACCTGTCTTTTCTATTGTTATTGTTATAGGTCATCAGTATCACATCGGCGGGGGTCCGAAACCCAGGACTCCTGCCAACCAACTGTTTGAGAAGGCACCGGTGCTCACAATAGCACCATGGCCTTTTCTCAGCTTTCCCTAGGCCAAGTGATGGCACATTCATCGTTCACATGGCCTAGGCGCAACTCAGCCCCAAGTGAATGAGGCTAAGCTGCGATACCAAGCACAGCCGCTATACGATGTATGGCATTATGCTTGGTGAGCTGAGAGAAGGCCGCAGTTCTACTGCAAGCGCCAATGCCTTCTCAAACAGTTGATGGGCATGGGTTCCAGGTGTCGGACCCCCACCGATAAGACAATGATGACCTCTCCAGACGATAGGTCATCAGCATTTAAGTCTCAGAAAACCCTTTTAATGTTAGGGTGTTAGTTCCCCAAAACCCTGGAGTCTACTGTCATAGACTCCCTCATGGACTCTCATGTGTTTACCTCTTTACATCCAGATTGTGCTAGTTGCACCATCCCTTTCTTCTCAGATTAAACCCAGTTTGAGCTGCAAAGTTCAGTAACTTGTGCCCAGAGGAGAACCTTGTATCTCCAAATCCCTCTGTGTTCCTTCCTAAATGCCCAGAGAGAGACTTTATGTGCCAAAGCCTTCTGTGACCAAAGCAACCATAAAGCTGCTTATCCAGAGATGGACTTTTTTCTGTGTTTTATGTACTTATATTATAATAATGATTGGATCAAAGGACTTTGTCATGGATTGTGCCATGCAAGAAACATTACCACCATTCCACTTCCTACCTCAATACAAATATACAATGTATCCGAGATGCTCATCAGCCTATGGACTGGAGCACAGCCCACTAACTACCGATTGATGTTAAAATATTTAAAACAAGAAAAAGAAAATTGCCATCTCACAGTCAATTTGCATATACTTTACTAGATCAATTCATACACACTTATTTTAAAAAACATAAAAACAATATCCCCATACATAAATTTATAAAAACACATTCCTGGTCCCTTTAAGTGTTTAAATGTGGAGCTCTCGCATAAAAACTTTGATTGACATAAAAGATGGCCTTGTGAACTTTATAGTTCTTTAAATAAATATAACTAATGCGCACTTGATTGCAACCTTGCTTATATAGATGTCCTGATATCCACAATGTTCGATAGTTCAGTGCCCTTGCGCTTATACTGGTACTTATAGTACTATCGGAAAACAAAATGTCCTGCTTTAAATAAATGTTCAATAATCTTAGCGCTCCTGCACTTATGCTGGGACTTACAGTACTATTAGACTATAGGTGCAGTGTCCCTCTGTGGGTAGATGTCCAGTTATATAACGCTCCTGCGCTTAAACTGGAACTTGTAACGGGCTGTAACGGGCTGTACATGAAATGTCCCGCTATGTCCCACTTTGTCCACTTGGTTGAATATATTGTATATTAGTTCGTTTGTATTAGTGCTGTAGTGGTTGATTTACTCACGGAACACGGAACCCCCAGCGTATTGCTGTCTCGTGTCGGCTGTATGCTCCTCTGTATGCCAGTTCGAGCAGACTTCTTGCGCATGCACCCTTGTATTACAGAGACGCCAAACTTTGGAGCTTCTCGTGTGAATTAGATTACTAGTTACTGTACGACTTCTATTTTTCACAGGCCGTATGTACCAAGCATTATAAGTTACCACTGAGGAAAGAACAGTTTTGTCACACAGTAACAGTCTTATCCACACGAGGAGCTCCGAAGAGACTTTAGCGTCTCTGTAATACATGAGCAAGAAGTCTGTTCAAGCCGGCATACAGTGGAGCATACAGCCGACACGACACAGCAATACTCTTATTACAGCACTTTTTGTCGTGTATTAGTGGCGAAAGTAAAATATATTTGTCGCTCAGCGGTGCAGTTATCTGTTGTAAAGCCTTTTGTGGCGTGTATTAGTGGGGGGAAAAGGGCGTATTACCCATTGTGTGGTGAAGTGAAAAAATGACAGACTTTTTTGGGGTGTTTGAATTTCCTTTTTATTTTTTTATTTGATCTAACAGTATGTCAGACAGAGAAGTGCCAGGCACTGCACAGGAGAATAGCAGAGTCCTAAATGTTTCTGACGCAGTCGGAGGTCGCAGCAGAGTAAGGGGGCGTAGCAGCAGGGGTCACTTTGAGTGGCCTGAGCTTCCAGTGTCAGCTAAAGTCTTGACCAGCAACCCAGCAGTTCTTGAGTGGTTGACTCGATCTTCGACTTCGTCGCAATCAGACACCCCCAGCCAAGAGTCAGTAGGTTCGTCAGACACAACCCTTAGTTGGCATGGCTCGGGAGCAGGCCCTGTGCCCTCACCTGTCCTCAACCTACCTTTGTCCTTTTCTGTTTCGAGAGCCAAAGAAGTATTGTATGCTGTGGGCTCATCTCCACTATACAGCGAGAACGAGCTACTAGAAGACAGTCAGCAGCTACTGGCCAGCTAAGATGTGGAGGAGACATCCACCGCTTCCTCCACTAGGCGGGCAAGTAGTGATGAGAAGAGTGGCGTGGGAGCTGGCGTTGTGAGCGGTCAGGCTCCTGACCCAGAGACGGTTGAGGAGGACATCAGTGACGTGCAGACAGTACTCTATGATGATGATGTAGCTGATCGCACTTGGGAGACGGGTGATGAAGGGGCTTCATTTTTATTTGTCTTCTTTTTCTTTAAATAATGTAATATTATAAAATCTGGTGTCTCCATGATAAATCTGCGGCATGGGGGCCCATTGTGGCTTTTACACACTTTCAAAATAATCCTTCAGCGGGGCGAATAGATGTTGGATGACCTTCCCAGGAGCTTCTGTCGGGAGCAGCGGTTCATTTCTGAGACGTGCGGAGGGAATCCGAAGACCATCACCATCTCACCATCTAAGGGGGTGTAGCAGCAGGGGTCACTTCGAGAGGCCTGAGCTTCCAGTGTCAGCTAAAGTCTTGACCAGCAACCCAGCGGGACGCTCCATGACCTTCCCAGGAGCTTCTGTCGGGAGCAGCGGTTCATTTCTGAGATGTCCGTATAGTGCGGGGGGAATTCGAAGACCCTCACCATCTCCATCCAACACATGATGTCCTCCTTCCCATCCATGATGAGTGGAAACCCATGATGTTTTCCCTGACAAAAAGACTAGGGGATGGTAGTTATGGTTTGAATCTTGATGAACTTCGCGACTCTTCTGAGCTCCAAGCAATCTTGAAGCTTTGTCTTCTCTTTGTCTGTGGCTACTAGAGGCCTGTTCATGCCAGGCAGGTTTCGCCAGACGTATCTGGCTCGATGGGCAGCCGATACCGCACTTGCATCAATCTTGACAGGATTTGTCTCCAGGTGGAGAGAAATTGTTTTTGGAATGCTTTCTCCATCGCAACCACGTTCTCGAATAACCAGAAGACTGGCTGATTCTCTCCTGTCTTAGGCAACACTTTATTGAGTAATTCTGGAAAGTCAAAAAACAGTTAAAAACAGGCCTTTATGGTGCGGGTTAACCACAGATAAGTCATTACAAGGATTGCCGCCAATTATCAGATTGAATTGTCATCATTCTTCAATCTGTTTCCTGGCTATATTCTGTATGTCGCCCACATATACAATCTGAATGTATATGGCGTACCCGACTTATCGTGCTGGCGTCCTCACACACCTCTGATGCATATATTTTTCCATGTTGATTCTAAGCTTTTTGAGAACTATCAATCCTCTCTGTCCTTTCCAACACAACCGACACACTCCTGAAATAATCTGTGCTGCTGGGGACCCTGCTCTTTCCACCTTGCAACTCTTAGTCCACAATCTTCAACAAGATTAACATACTCCTCTCCTGAAATACGTTGCACTGCTGAGGAATCCTGCTCCTTTCACTCTCAGTGTGTGATATGCTATTCATCTTTCTTTTTTTATTTATTAGAAATTCAAATAATACAATTCACCAAAAACAAAACACCATTATATTCTTTTTATCCTAATAAACCCTACCTCCCTGTTCATACCCAACCAACCCTCTCCCTTGTGATGAGTCTCCCCCCCCCCCCCAATCAATAAGCGAAAAAGGGGGGATAATGAGGGAGTGTAGGCAGGAAAACCTTAAAACTTCCATTCTCCCCAAATTTTTGTACATTTTTCTTTAGTATTTCTCTGCTTATATAGAATGTTTTCATATCTCTTAATCTTATTAACCAGGTTAACCCATGAAGTAATACTTGGAGTATTTTGAGAAAACAAAACCCTAGCAATCAAAAGTCTCACCAAGAAAATTATTTTAATCAAAAGAATCCTTTTATATTTTGGACATTCTCGCTTGGTGAGGTCACATAGTACCCAACATTCCACAGTAAATGGAATCTCAACTTTCAATTCCCGGATAATAAAATTATAAATTGTCCCCCAATATTGTTTCAACTCTATACATAACCAAAACATATACAAGTGATCCGCCCCAGATAACCGTGGAAGTATCCCTTAAACCCCATTTATTATGCCATAAAGATGTGATATAGATTTGGTGCAAAATATTAAATTCAACCAAAACGTGATTAAAATTATAAGAAACGAAACTTAAATTCGCCAATATTTTATCCCAATCTTCGAGGGAAATTCCCGGACAATTATTATTAAATCGTGTTTGAAGCAACACTTTATAAAGTTGAGAAAATTTAACGTTCTGTCCCATATTCCCTATAAATTAATAGACAAAGCAGGGAGATAGAGAAAATGATTACACAGGGCATGGGGGAGGAGGGGTCAAACTTGGAAGCAGAGGAGGACACGAAGCAACATATATTAGATACTTCAAACTTCAAACCTGTAACCAGGTCTCATCCGACACCGAAGATCCAAGGAGTGGGGCGGCAGGAAGCAGCGGAGACCGAAACATCAGAGCGAGGCAGCAAGCAGACACCGCTAGACAAGGCAAACAAATGTAGGGAATCCGCCGAGAGTCCGGTCCAGCAGAACGCAAAGGGCCCAGAGATGGGGGCGTCCCGCGGTTCAGATAAAGAGGCTCGTGTCTTGCATAGTGTGGCAGGATATAACGGTCGGAGGGAGGAGCAACATAGCAAACCTACGTCATCACATCTTCACCCCCTCTGACGAAGGGGCTTCATCATCGGGAGAAGACGGTGGCAGCTTGCCCGTGAGGCAGTGGCAGTAGCGGTCAGTCAGTGCGTAGTGTTGGGGGTAAAATCTCCTACTTGGCGGTGTGGCAGTTTTTGGTTAAGCCGCTGGAGGAGGTGAACATGGCCATATGTAGAATCTGTGGGCAGAAGGTGAAGCGTGGCCAGGATGCCAATGTTGGCACCACGGACCTGCGTCAACATATGCAGTGTCACCATAAAGTGGCCATGGAGAACCGTTGTTCCGATATGGTAGTCTAGCCTGTCACAGCACCCGCTGCATCACCCAATGGCACGCAGCTGATTTCAGGCAGTCAAGCCTCCACCACCTAAGCCTAAGGGAGCTGTCTGTCCTTCCCATCATCTACCGGTCCTGATGCTTCGGCTCCTCGTCCTCCTACTCCTCGTCACTCATTCCGTCAGCAATCGATCACCGAAGCAATTGCCAAGAGACAGCAGTATATGTGCAATCATCCAACGGCGCAGAAGCTGAATGTGCTCCTGGCCAAGTTGCTGGTGCTGCAGTAACTCCCTTTCCAAGTGGTGGACTCTGGACCTTTCAGAGAACTGATGGCTTGTGCCGAGCCGAGGTGGAGAGTCCCAAGCCATAATTTCTTTGCCAAAAAGGCAGTATCAGCCCTCCACACGTATGTAGAACAGAAGGTGGGACAGTCCTTGAGCCTGTCGTTGTCTGCCAAAGTGCACAGCAGTGACGACATGTGGAGCTGTAACTACGGTCAGTACCAATACATGTCCTTTACGGCCCACAGGGTGAAAATGGTTCCTGGACAGCCACACCAGCAACTTGGCCCAGCTGACGCGGCTTCCGCCTCCACGTTGTCACACCGTTGGTCCTGCGACAATATCGCCTGTGCCTCCTTATCCTCCACCGTGTCCTCAGCTTCCACTGCAGGGACAAGTCACAGTGCCCCTCCAGCATACCACATGTGCAGGGCACGGCTGTGTCACGCTGTTCTGCACCTCGTTTGCTCCACAGAGAGCATACGTTTTTTGTGGGTTATAGTTCTGACTGATCAGAGGAAGGGCAAAATAATCAGTGACGTCAACACAAACTTACTGCTGACACCCTCTCCACTCTGTCGGGGGGCTCTACTTGTATAAGCGTTTAACAGAACAGGTTCTGTTGACATCTATGTGGAATCAGCTGACGACGGTATAAAAGAAGTGTGCTTCTTCTTGACACTAACATTGACCTGTAAGGCTGAGTTCATACTTGAGTTATGTGGTTAGTTTTGGCCCTGTGACTGCCCAAATAAGTGAAATATGCAGTGATTCTAAGAGCAATGCCTGTCATCTGCATGTCATACTGACTCACAGTATAATTTCACTACCACAGCAGACTCCCTATGCGTGTTACTGCAAGGCACAGTGTTCTACACCACTATAAAGGCTCTCTGCAGCCAGGAAATAGACGTTTTTAACGCGATTCACCGCAAATAAATTCGGATCAAACCGAATTTTTTCCCAAAAATTTGGCGAACCGGCTAATCGAATTTTTCTAAAATTCGCTCATCCCTAATGGAGACCCTTACTTTCCTCTCATACAGGGTGGCCCATGAAAAAGTGGATTGTTTTTTTAAATTACCCACAAGTCACAAAAGATGCTGAAAGTGGTCCCAGTTCACGTCTATGTATCTTTCGGGGCGTCGGATTATGTTGGCTGATACTAGTTGCAGCTCTTCAATAGTGAGGAGCGGCAGTGGCCATATTCGTATTCGCGATATTTCGCAAGTTTTTTGTAGAATATTCATTATATTTGCGAATATTCGAAAAGCCAATCTTTAGCACTATATTTGATATAGTGCTATTTTTTTTTTTTTTAGAATATTCGTCATTGATGAATATTCTAAAAAATTAACATATAGCACTATATCGAAAATATTCGTTTTTGTGGGTAATTATAAAAAAACAAAACACTTGCTCGTTCATCTTGTCATACTATCGCTGGAGGCGATTTTTCGTGGGTCTGAGGCGCATGACCCAGGTGTTCTTCCTATAATCTGGACCTGAACATTCAAATGTATAAATATTTTTATGGGAACCAAACTGACTGCAAAAAAAGTACTTCTGCCTCAAATAAGGCCTCTTTCGCACAAGCAAGTTTTTTTTTTCATGCATCAGTTCTGCTTTGCGTGAAAAACATGCAGTATGTTCTATATTCTGCATTTTTCATGCAGCCCTGACCCCATATAAGTGAATGGGGCTTCAGTGAAAAACGCATTGCACCCGGAAGCAAGTCCGGGTGCAATGCATTTTTCATTGATGGTTGCTAGGAGATGTTGTTTGAATTGTAAACCTTCCGTTTTTTTATCCATCATGCTCGTGTGAAAGAGGCCTACAGTAAGTATATTTACAAACATTGAAGTGTCCACTCACTTACTCCCGCTATGAATCTCAACCCAGTGGCTTTGTGCTGATGCACTGCACTGACAAAATTGTTTTCTATTTGTGCTATCTTGATATTGAACTATGTTTCAACAATACAGTAATTATTATTATTATTACTATTATTATCAGCCACTAGCAAAATAAGTGATGATGCTATCCTTAAGAAGTAATTAAAATGACTAATTAATTCATGTATTTGATAATATGTAGACCATAGGCCTTGGGCTACTCCCAAAACAGGCACATACTTTACCCACCAACACCCCACCATGCTGTGTCAACAGTCAACATCGTCTTTCTGTGCTAGTATTGAGACCTAGGACTTACTACATCCTGCTGACAAGGGATCATTAATTTACTATAAATCTAGTGACTCCTGGTGATCTTCTTATTGTAGATGTTCTCTTTTTCTTCTTCATCTATCCCAGACCATCATGAAGACTTCTCCTGACAACTGTAGAATTGTTGCGAAGACATCTTTGGCCCCTAACCATCTCTAGCCTCTACAGCAACAAAAACTGAAACCTCAGACCAAACTTTAGAATAAATACAGACCTTCATAAACAAATACTGACTCCTAAACCCCTAAACTTTTAACAGACCCCCAGGAACAAATAAAGACTCCTGAGTTGATCCCCTAAATAAGATCATACACCCTAAACAAATACAGAGTCCAAAACAGACCTCCAACCAGACATGCCAAAATAAATACAGACCACAAAACCAGACCCTTTAAATACAGACCTAGACCAGACATCCTAAATAAATATACACCCCCAAACCAGATATATAGACCAAGGACTGATCCTCTAAACCAGGGGTGGGGAACCTCCGGCCTGTGGGATCATTTCATATGGCTCCCTGCTCCCTTCCAGAGCATATAGTCAGAATGCTAATGACTGCTAATGGAAGCGCCGTGCTGGCTGTACTCACCTTTCCTGGTCTTCTTCCAGGCCCCGCTCTGTGTCCTGACATGTACAGTGTCAGGACGTAGTGCACGTAGGCGTGCACTATGACCTGATGCTGTGCACTGTCAGCCCACAGTAGAGCGTGAAGGGAAGAAGACCAAGGAGTGTGAGTGAATCTGCCGAGTGGCAGCGCCATCGAGAGCTGGAGAGGTAAGTTTATTTTTATTTTTAAACGTCTGATCTGAGGTCTGTACTCCATTACTTTCTTGAGACTGTAATAATCTATGTCATGTATCTAACAAAATCATGATAGCCTCTTAGTGCCCCCCCCCCTCCCCAGGAAGGATGCCCTCTTAGTTTCACCACACACTGTGATGTCCCATTAGTGCTCACCCAACTAGTGAGGATACATAGTAACATAGTATATAAGACCGAAAAAAGACATTTGTCCATCCAGTTCGGGCTGTTTCCTACAAGTTGATCCAGAGGAAGGCAAAAAACCCCTGTGAGGCAGAAGCCTGCTTAGAGTCTCCTACACAAAAATAGTGCCCCTAGTGATGCCCCTCATGACTTCTACATAGTAGTGATGCTCCCATTGTGCCTCCCAACCTAAAAATAGTGCCCTTAGATACACAAACGACTTGAAATCGGGCCATTCACCAGCTTTCCCAGGACAACAGGACAGCAACCAACATCAACCATCAACCTGCTGAATATAGGATAATTGGTTAGCCATTTGAAAATTGGGTCAGATGGAGGAAATTACATAAAATAAGAAAAGACACACAGAACTAAGCAAAAGAGATGTACAGCAGAACTAAGCAAAAGCCATGTGGGGTTCCTATTATTGAAAAAAGTGAGTTTAGAATCTTTTTTTATCTAAAACATGTAAAGCTTCCATAGGCCCTGTACATATTTGTATACATAAACGTTCCTTTCAGGAATAGAATCTGAAAAGTTTTTTGAACTTTAATATGATGTCTGGTGCACGGCAGTAAATATACGCTTTCCTCTGTTCACTTGACGTGCAGCTTGAAGAACCTGTAGCTTAGTCACTTTTTCATATTCCATGCAGATTTGCCTGAGGCAAGCAAGAGCTGATATAATAATTGGCTCGCACAGCTATCTGCCTGCCTTATTTTAACTGATGTAATCTCAGATGTATTTCAACATGCCTTTTTTTTCCCTACCTGAATCCTCTCCACCTCTGACATATTCCCTGATCTAATTCCTAGGCTACAGCAGCAGCACGCTGTTGTGCTTCACTAGGAAGGTAAGAGGAGACGACATACATCTTCCACTCGCTTTCTGCAACTCATGCGTAGAAGCCAAAGTAAAAGAAGAGTACAAGTACAAGGCCTTTACTACAGCCCAGCTACTCAATACTGAGGAAAGATTAGGTGACAGTCCCAACTGGAATACAGTATTTGTACAGCCTCTCTCCTTAAGATACTCAAGCGCAAGATCAGTCAGCATCACCAAGACTGCAATGTACTCTACAAGGAGCAAAGTACTCTGAATATAAGACAACAAAATACGGTAAGATTTAAACAGAGGATTTTTTTTGTTGTGGCTTTTCTTTGTAATTAATATGTTATTAATTTTTTTCATTTTTTCTTTTCTTTTACTTTTTTGTTATTAATATCTTAGCCGTTAGGCTTTTTGCGTATATTTTTTATTAGAAATATAATACAATAATTACAGTAATACAGTAGTCACATTAAACTGCATATTGAATTCAATTTAACAATTCATATTAGCAATTCTACAACTTTTTTTTATGTTTTTTTATTGGTGCATACATGGCTGAGTAGGCAAGGAAAAGTCTCAGCCACTGCTTAGAACACACTTTTTGGTTCTTTGGACTAACAGAGACCATCTTTTGGAATAAATAATGGCAGGATGTCCAATGTCACAAGAAGCAACTGAACCTCCAGCAACATTGCCATTGAACTTGTGAACTAAGAGCCAGTGTAGAGAAGTGCATCCAAATGGGAAATGTGTATGGCTTGGAGTTTAGGTTGTTATTATGCCAGTGAGTATATAGATAGAGGCCGTTTATGTCTTCCATTTGTAGGCGATGATGATCTAAGGTCTCTCCTGCCATCACAATAGACAGAACGCTATATTTGTTTCCATGCAAAAATTAAAATACCAGAAATTTTAAAGAGATTTTTATTTTAGATGATTGTATTGAGGTGGGGTTAAGACCTTTAACAGTATACTATGATGGGTTGCAGAGGAAGCAGGAGTGAATAACAAAACCTACAGCTATCATTTATTGAAAAACAAATTATTTTCAGATTACCGTACTTGGTAAAAATAATAATATATAGTAACAGTAGGGCTAATCATGATCCCTCTGTGCACTAAGTAGTAACACATGTGGCTCTCCAGCTGGTGTAAAACTTTACCAACATGCTGAGAGTTGTAGCTTCACTTCAGCTGGGACCCTCAGGTTGAGGATCACCATGGTAGTCTTAAGATGTTGTCTAGAGGCATGTTTAATACAAAAAAGCAATAATGCACCTCGGTAACAATTATTCTCACATCTGTTGGACCGGAGTTATTGATGTCTTTTAAATCACTGGAAAAAATTAAGTTGCCCATCTTTTAGAATTGTGATAATGATAGTGTATAGTTACTAGGCATGTGGCAATTTCAGTAATGACCTATGAAGGCACAGGCATGCTGGATTTTCAGTAGTCGATGAAACATATATGAAATACTGTGCATCATTAAAGTCCCTTATTTAATACAGAACTACATCAGAAAGACTTGACGGTCAAGGCTTCCTTTTCTAATAGGCCCATTTTCAATAGATCCTAAGGGTACCTTCACACACAGGTTTCTGCTGGTGTTTTTTTGTGTTTTATTTTTCTGGTAAAAAAAAACTGGTGCCTAATTCATGTGTGTAGGGAACCTAATGGATATCATTGAGTATAATGAAAACAAGCAGAACGTCAGGTTTGCTTTTCTTTTACTGGTTAGAGCGGCGTAGACAGAATGGATGTTACTATCGTCAACTGATGGCATTTGCCATCAGAACAATTCAACTGGGGACACTAATGGAAACATTTCTCTATATTTTCTGTAAAGATAGAATAACGTAGAGTGAGATCAGAGCATTAAGATCATTTTTGGAAATTACTGTTGCTCTTATATTCTGCAATTGCCCAGTATTAGGTTTGGTTGTTGTATAAGAATATGAAGCTGATACTAAATTAAATGGGTTTTTTTGGGGGGAGGGGGTTTTAGATAAGAGATTACATTACGTTTTAGAACTAACCTGAATCCGCTCATACATACACTTTACATGCTGTTATTTCCTACACCCTAAATGTTAAAAGTTTACAATCGGTTTGAACAAAGAATGTTGCTCCAACTTAAAAGACAAGGGTAATCTCTAACCTTTACTTAAGTAGTAGAGGATGAGAAGAAAGAGACACATCAATCCTTTGTTATGTAAAGCAGTATCAAAGAAGGCTGATTATGTAAGATTGTGTGTGTATACGTTATATATATGTCAGCATCCATCAAATATATTTTGTTATCTTAGGGTACAGAGGCAGGTGCCAGTTTGTTTGACTTTTATATAAGGCATGTTGCATTGTTATGTAGTGGTAAATAGGAGTGCTTTTATAGGTTCCATTCACGTCAGCCATTTGTGATGGCAAGAATAGTACTATTCAGTGGGATCCATCAGTATTCATTGGGGTCCATCAGTATTCATTGGGATCCAACGTAATTGTCATAGCCCCGTCATGAACAGTTGAAGCTGGTGCGAACCAAGCCTTCAAAAACATCAGCTGCTATGCCACCAACCGCCTTCAATGTAGAAATAATACAGTTAAATAAAACATGTTATCTGGATTCCAATCCAAATACGCCATCAGGGGCACCTGAAGCATGACACAGAACTCATTATAGGCCCAATAGTAGTTTTGCAACTGGTAAAAGTTTATTGAATACAGAAGTACTTTATTAAAGGAAGGTGGCTAATATTTAACATAAAATATAGAATCCGACAGAACTTAAAGGGGTTGTCTCACTTCAGCAAATGGCCTTTATCATGAAGACAAAGTTAATACAAGGCACTTACTAATGTGTTGGCATTAGAGATGAACAAAGTTTTGGAAAATTCGATTTGACTGCTTCGCCGCATTTTACAATATTTTTTATTTTGTGACAAATTACTTCACAAAGCGCATTTTTTTGTAAGCAGCACGTGCAATGATAGGGATCAGCGATAGCGCTTTTCCCCATCATTGTACCCTTCAGATGCCGCATTCATACATGATCGTGGCACCTGAGAGTAAAACAGTATACAATTAACAGAATATTTTTTTTTTATAATACTTACCTTCTCCATTTGCTTGCGACGGGCTGGCCACCACCATCTTGCTTGAAGATCTGGTGCGAAATCTCGCTGGTGGCTGGCGTGGTGCCGTCATCTCGGGCTGTGCGAGATTTCGCGCCAGATCTTCAAGCAAGATGGTGACGGCCAGCCCGTCGCGAGCAAATGGAGGAGGTAAGTATGATTCTTTTAGTTTTTTACACTATTTCAGGTTAAATCGATTCGCTGCTACAAAGCACGAGGAAATTCGGCTTTGCAGCGAATCGAATTTATCCGGAAATTTAAATTTGCTCAACTCTAATTTTGATTGATTCATTTTTCCATCACATTATATACTGCTCATTTCCAGCGGCTAAGACCATGCCGCAACCCCGCAGAGGTGGCCATACTTGTACACTATAGAAAAAATTCCAAAATTTACAGAATGTAAAAATCTAAAAGAAAATTTTTTAGACGTCATGTTTCCTCTTGACATCATTAATTATATTTAGAACAGTCTGTTTCAACATTATTACCTTAGTAAGTCACAAGTCAGGCATTTCATTTCAATGAAACTGTGCTTTTCCATGATAAGGGATTAAGCAATACATGCAGCTATCATAAAAGGTCAATCTGCAAGTGCATAGACGCATTATTATACATGAGCCCTAAGAGAAGGCACATCGATTTTCTCTATACCCATCAAAGAATTAGCAATACCATGCAGAGGCATAACTTAAAACTCCAATGCAAAGTCTCTAACAAGTCCTCCACATACCATGTGGCATTTAAAATACTGGTATTGGTTGAGTGGCACTGTGCCATCTCCGACATCGCGACCTCTGCACCCTATGCCCCTAATACAATATCTTACAGAAGAATCAAAAAACAGTTTGTTCCTACTGCACAATAGAAATGGCATAGCCATACCTGGTATACAACAAAAACAATACCCCTATATAATACACTGCAATTCAATACCCTTTAAACCTTCTAATAAACCTGCACTTCACTGACTGCTTGTTCCGCCAATGCCTTTTAATTTACGCTATATCAAGAAGGAATCATTTATTCTTCACCGTTCTTAGTATATTAACCTTTTGCTCTTAGCTAATAGAAACCTCAAAACTTATGTAATCCTTCAATCTAACTGCACCTATGTACAAATGTAAAATTGTATTTCTACTTTGAACTACTAGATTTAGATCACAAAACAATAAAATGGTAAACCCACTTTAAAGGAACACATCATGTATACAGGTGACTGAAATATGTGAATCTGCCTGAATCATCTTAGAATATCACAATATATCGAAACTTTTTTTTAGCAATAAGCTATTCCAATATATATATATATACATATATATATATAATTATCTATTTTACTTACTTATATAGCACTGACATATTCCACAGCGCTTTACAGACATTAGCATCCTGCTGTTCCCAGTGGGGCTCACAATCTAAGTTCCCAATCAGTATGTCTTTGGCGTGTGGGAGGAAACCGGAGTACCCGGAGGAAACCCACACAAACACGAGGAAAACATACAAACTCCATGCAGATGTTGTCCTTGGTCGGATTCGAACCTAGGACCCCAGCACCACAAGGCACATATAGTATTATATGATGAATAGATCACAGGTCACTACAAAGTCCACATAACAGCGCTATATAGAGCCAACATAACAATGTTAGGGCTCTTTCACACTTGCGTTTTTGTTTTCCGGCATCTATGCCGGAAAAATCCTGATCAGGATTATCCCAATGCATTCTGAATGGAGAGAAATCCGTTCAGGATGCATCAGGATGTCTTCAGTTCAGGACCTGAACATTTTTTGGCCGGAGAAAATACCGCAGCATGCCGTGCTTTTTGCTCCGGCCAAAAATCCTGAACACTTGGGGAGCGGGGGAGCAGTATACTTACCGTCCGTGCGGCTCCCGGGGTGCTCCAGAGTGACGTCAGGACACCCCACGCGCATGGATCACGTGATCCATGCGCATGGGGCACTCTCTCATTCTGGAGCGCCCCGGGAGCCGCACGGACTGTAAGTATACTGCTCCCCACTACTGCTATGGCAATCAGGACTTTAATAGCGTCCTGGCTGCCATAGTAACCTCAAAGCATTTCGAAGACTGATCAGGATCCTGATCGGTCTTCTAATGCTTTCAGGCGACTTGCGTTCTGATCCGGATCCATAGAACGCAAGTGTGAAAGAGGCCTTAGAAAGTACCAAAAAATAACAGCACCAAAAATACCATTGCCATGAAATGTGCTTTGTTACTAACCCTCTGGAAAGAAGTATAGATAGGCCATGAATGGTAAGGATGGCGGAGGTTTTGAGGCTGAGACATGGTGGATGCTCATGGTCAATTATAATTTTGCCCAAACCATAACCGGCACAGCCATTGTATCATTATAGTTATATTAATATATTATAAAGGAATGATGCAATAAGTCATAAAAAAATTGCAGATGTGTGATTTTTGGTAGAAATATAAGGTAGTGACAGTATTGTTCCTGACATTCTTAGACCACAAGAGAAGGTCAGATACCAATATCAACATTGACCCAAGGATTTCAGTAATTCAGAAGTTTTGACCAAAAATTCTTCTGTAGTTGTTCATCTTGGCAATGGATGCTAATTACTACAAACAGGAAAGCATAGCATTTAACATTTTCCTATTCAGTGGAAATAACATCCTTTTTCCCATCCATTGTTCATTGAGGCTAATGAGATAATGAATGTGAATAATAACAACCATTTTCTCCATTCCGCATCTCATTGATCACAGGGTTAAAATCAGCAACAGAAAGAAAGAAAATGAGACAATTGATGAAAACACTGATGGCAAGTTTATTGAATAGTCACCAAACTTTTTGACATTCATTCCATTACGGAAAACATAACACATGCAGTATGAACATCTATAAGTTTATGATGTAGTTATTCTTCATGCAGATCAATTATAATAGGAGCCATTGATATTAATACTGTGAATCTCATTATATCACACATAATGCATGTATCAGTAACCTTCCAGATTTTATGGGCTATCTTGTGGTCCAAACATTTATAGGGGTTTTCCTAGATTAAAAAGAAAAACTTTGTCTAGAGCAGAGGGCTGTCTAAAATACTGTAACGTTAAAACAACTCAGGTTTTTTTCTATGTCCTGATGCCTCAGTACCATGCTCTGGTCCCAGTTGCTCCATTCTCCACTGGTCCCACATCAGAGATATCACATCCATCGTTCCTGTGACCGCTGGTGCCAATCAGTGGCACTCTGCCTCCGCTGTGTTCATATTCCGGTCCCCAGAGTGTTTACATCCAGCGGTGCATGGTCATGGTCACATGCTCTGTTGCATGCCAATAATGGGCTTCAGTGGTGATGGTCTATTTGTGGCCCCATCACCAATAAAGCCAGTAAATGGCTGCAGCAGAGTATGCGACCATGTCCATGCACCACTGGAAGTAATCACCCTGGGGACCAGAACATGGACACAGCAGAGGCAGCACGGAGGACCAGTACAGCAGGGAGCAGGTAAGTATGAATATTCCGTTTCTGGAGGCAGGCTGCGGGCATTAGATAAAATATAATTATTACCAGAAAGCCCCTTTAAGACAATGCCAAAAGTTTGGCAGCCAACAAATAGATTATATACAAGCCTTAGACTTAATTATAGGCATACAGATCCTTACATATCATCAAGGTCCTATGTGCAGTCTATAGTACAGCAAAGTATATAATATATTTCCCTTGTCCACAGAAAGAAAACTTGCCATAGACCCTGATGGATGTTAAAGGAGCAGATCTTTATTAATGAGATCACATGGAACCTGAAAAGGACGACTTTTCTCAGTTAGAAGAAGAGATGGTGAACACGCAATCTGGTAAATAGAGAAACTAGCTATCATTTACAGCGTATACATGAGAACAATATGGTGACATGTTCAGTAGTAGCAGATGTAAAAATCAAAGTTCACCACTGGAATAACAATTACCATTATTTAAGGGAATTGTACTATGAGCAGTTTCCTCATACGGCCCATTAGGACAACTCTTTCATATGGCCTACTAGGGCCTATGGAGGTCATAGAGTGGGGTCTCCTGACAGAATGCTGGCTGTATGTGGTGCAGGAGAATAAGAAAGGTGATACTTGGGTTTAACTATAATAGCCCATATTTACTAATCCGTCAGCACCTACAATCTGTCAAAAAAGTGGTGAAATTTTGTGCAACTAGGGTTTCAATTTTTCCCCCCAAATTGCTTGGAAAAAAAACATCACGGCTTCACTTAAAGGGGGCATGGCCTAAGATGTGCTGTTTGGCGCCACAGTTTTGGTATAAAAATCTGTCTTTATAGGAATCCAACCAGTAGTTGGTCAGAGAAAATTGTGTATCCCTGCATCACATTTATCATCCAGCCTGAGCCCCTGTGATAGATCTGGAGCAGGTCTAGACAGCCGGTCTAAGCTTATGCCATCTATGGGATTAGTAAAATCTAGGCCATTATGGCGGTCATCTACTAACCAGAAATAAGTCTGTATTAGGTGTATTTCTGACACAGATTGCGGCACAAAGGTTATTTGCGCCGTAATCTGCGACTTTTCCCCGCTCACACCAGGTCTAAAAAAGGGGCATGGCATGGACGAAGAAGGGGACAAGCCAGCAGGTCCATCTCATTCATCATTTTCCATGCCCATGGTCTAAATCTACTCCAGCAAGGGAGCTGACGTAAATTTTGAAGTGGCGGTGTAAGCGCCAAAGTTATGTAGAGACCTGTGGCTCTACATAACTTTGGCGGACCACCGCCAGAGCAGGGCCTTGTTAAGACCGGCGTCTAAAACTCCCATCTTAATAAATAACCGCCCATGAGTCTTTGGAATGGAGGTATGGAATGGATCATGGAGAAATGGACAACTGAAATGCAGTCTGGACCCATCCCACGGGTGTAAAATGTGGTGCACAATCCATGTTCTGCCATAATAATAAATGCTGGCTTTGAGATGGATCTTTATGGTTATGAGCTGAATTATTGCTTATCTGGGATGTATTTATTTTCACTAATAAAGGGCAGCAAATATCAGCGGGGTATTACCAGAAACTGCTTCAAAGAGGTATTTCCATGATAAAAAGTGATGGCATATCTCCATCATTCTCTGATCGGTGAAGTCTAACTTCCAGAACTTCCACCATTCCTCATCATTAAGGGGACACAGTGCGGGCCTGTGCGTCTCTCGCACAGCAATGACGCCACCCACCAACAACACAGCGCCATTCTCTGTTTCAATAGTTTTTATTGAGTTTTTCATTTCAAACGGTTAAAGAAAGTACATTACAGTTTGATTTGTTACAGTGTCAAGCAGAATACCATTATAATCAGGTAATCAACAGAGAATATAAACTCCAATATAATACAATTATTCAGATAACGTTATTTTATGTAAAGCATCATCCTTTTCTTTGTTGTGCTTCAATGAAGCAACCTTCTAGTTGGTGCTACACAGCGCCATTCTCTAGAACAGCACAGCTCCCTTCACTTTATTCTGAAAAATAGTAGAATCCTAGTGATATGTCATTGCTTCCTATCATAGGATTAGCCTATAAAGTTTATAAAATTGACGAATAGTATAAGCCTGAAAGAATATTTGAAGAGAACTATATTTTCCTGTATACAGTTTCCTCGTACATATAATCCTGTAACTAGTTCATCCCATCACATATATAACTGTTATAGTCATTTTCTAGTTTTATGAAGCATTTGTATTGTTCTGTCAAGTGTTGTAGATTATTAAGATCATTTATCAAACTGGTGTAAAGTAAAACTGGCTTAGTTGCCCATAGCAACCAATCAGATTCCAGCTTTCATTTTCCAAAGAAGCTGTCAAAAATAAAAGGTGGAATCTGATTGGTTGCTATGAGCAAGTAAGCCAGTTCTACTTTACACCAGTTTGCTAAAAGACCCCATATATTTCCCCAGATTCAGATGTTGCGCTGTATACTGTGTAGGTAAAGTGTGAAAAATACACGTACACAAATGTGCATTTTTAGGCATACCGTATGCCTATGTTTTTCAGACACTTTCTAAGTATTTTATGGCATCGTATCTATGTCACAAATGCAGGAACCACCTTTTTGGTACATTATAGAAACCCACAGTATACTTTTGTGGTAAATATATGTCAGATGTACATATGACCCAAGCGTGATTTATTAGCTTATAACATAGTGGATCTGTAAGGTGTAGGGGTTAAACAGAGTTGCTATCATGGTAAGAAGGTTCTAGGGTGAACCATAAGGTCAATAAGATCCAAAAGGTGGTTTAAAGGTAAAAGTAGCTTTTAGGAATTCACCCAACAATCCACAGGCAGCATCTACGTAAAAGTTAAAGAACTTTGGACCAATGTTGACATTATCTTCTTGATTGATGTCAAATCTCCCTATAATAGTGCATTATGGCAACTCAGATTACTTTGTTTTAGGGCTCATGCACACAACCGTATGTATTTTGCAGTCTGCAAAAAACGGATCTGCAAAAAATACAGATGACGTCCGTGTGCATTCCGTTTTTTGCGGAACGGAACAGCTGGCCCCTAACAGAACAGTACTATCCTTGTCTGTAGTGCTGACAATAATAGGACATGTTCTATTTTTTTGCGGAAAAGAAATACGGACATACGGAAACGGAATGCACACAGAGTACATTCGTTTTTTTGGCGGACTCAGTGAAATTATTATATTCCCAAATACCTTTCATAAATTATAATAGCTTGATTTGTCTGGGGAACAATCATTAGGAGAAATAAAATGGCCGCCATCCTATTAGTACACATAAAATCTGTCCTAATCACATGGGAGGACAAGTTACTTCACAACACTAAGGAAAAGAGCTGCCTCATACTCTTCTCTGTTCTGCTTGTCAAGGATTATAATCCTGAATACAGATGATCTTTAGCTGAATCTCTGTAGGAATGGAGGTCATGAGAAGACATGAAGTACAGAGAGGACGGACAGGACAGACTGTGTGGGGCTGTGGTAATGGAGACTGCATACAAAAGCTGATGCTCTTTACCCTCATCCTCCTCTCTGTACTTCATGTCTCCTCATGAACTCCCTTCCCACAGAGATTCAGCTGAAGATCGTATCAGATGTATTCAGGATCATAATCCCTGACAAGTGTGAGAGGAGGATGAGGCAGCTCTGTAGCTCAGTGTTGTGAAGTAACTTGTCCTCCTGTGTGATTAGGACAGGTTTTGTGTGTACTAATAGGATGGCAGCCATTTTATAGCCCCTGATGATTTCTCCCCAGACAAAACGAGCCAATATAATTAATGAAAGGTATTCGATAAGTAAAGTAATATTTAAGAGTCAGCAATATGGGGTTCGGAAACCGCGCTAATCTTAAGTGGTATAGGTCTATGTGCAAACCTCCAAAAACAGGGATCCTTCTCAGATTCCAACTCACACGATTATTAGAAAAATGTCACCTTTGGGTAAAGATGTTACATATCCCAAGCAAAACTTCCGCTCTCAGTTTAAAATGCTGACCGGAGATGTTCAGTGCTCGCTATAAGCAGAAATGTTACGTGTCTCGAGTTGATCTGTGAATCCCAGTGTGAAATGCCAACCGAAGGTATCAAGTGTTCGTTGTTATCTCCTCAGAAGAGAAAGGAAAAAGAACAATGGTGCGGTACCCTCAATATATTAGATTGCACACTTTTTATTATACTTACAAATTCCAGATAAAAACATCACATATGGAAAAGCCCGACCCGGGTTTCGCAGTAAGCTTCCTCAGGGGCTGCGGAACACAGATGTCCTCGTGCATACAGGTAGATAAAGGCCTTTACTACTGAACCCATTTCCTGCAGTGAGCATAGAAAGCATGGTAAATTTGCAGCTAATCGTGCGGATTTTGGTGCAGATTTGCGGCAGAAAATGGGGATTATGTGCGGCTGAACCCTTGAGAATGATTGAACACAATTTCCATATCTAGGGATTTGGGTAAAAACTAGGCCATGTTTAGGGGATTTGGAGGTTATGTAGTTCATATCAATGTGTACATTGCACTAATGGTATTTAGTAGGTGCCACACAATGCAACCTTATCTTAGTATTCAATGAAAAAACTAAGCATCCAAGGACAGTTGTTTATTCAGCAGTGTTGCTTTAATACTACGTCTAGGAAAATAATTAGGACACCGCTCCTTGTATACCCTGGGCAAGGCACAGTGACTATCGACAGCCCCTCACACCCAGGAGTAGGGGGCATATATCCGTGCTAGACCCTACCTTGATATGCCCTAGTACTAATTTCTTGAGCATGCAGCTTAGAAGAAGCTTGCTAAATGTGTACTGATTACAAGACATTGTAAACCATACATTTACCAGTTGCTCGTCCAGCCAACAAAGTGCTGCAACAATATTAAAACAATTACACAGGAGTACAAGGTAATAAATCATGTAGATCAAAAGGGTGAAATTTGTGGTATCACAGCACAGGGCCCCACCTAATGCCCCTCCTTCACTCATCCCAAGGCTTTGTCCCTCAAGGCTCTGATCATTTTCTTAATAGCCATGTATGAAATCTGATGAGTTGCCAGACCTAATGAAGGGCGTTCCTCTAAGAGTTTACAGCAAAAACAGAGAAAAACTATCTTAATTTTGTACATAAGATTTTCAGTATCAGTAGGCACATCTGTTACACAGTGCTTTATACTTGTACACTGCAATCATAACTGCATTTCATAAAGGGGTTCAGAAAATTCCTCCTTGTTAGACGGGTTCCTTGATGATAAGTTGGTCAGAAATTGTCCCCCTGCTAGGAACACCAATGATTAATGTTAAACTCTGAGAAAACCTGGCAGTAAGTTTCCTGCAGCACCTTCACAGTGGAAATAAAGCATTACACAGTGTCCATTTAAATCAGAGGGCTGTGTGTAAGGGGCTGTTCACAGTAATTGCATCTATTGGTTTATCTTCCCCAAACATGCCTTGTCCTTTGTTGGTGCAGTGTCCTTCAAATTCCAAAACCTTGGGCCCGCCACTCTCAAATTGAAAATCCTCAGCAGAAAGCAGGAGTGTTACTGCCGTGGAATACGCAGAGTATTTTGCCAAAGGCAACAGCCGTTGTGTGAACTAGCCCTGAGCAGAACAGGACACTCATGCTGACCAATAAATGAGGATCCTGAACAGAGGACCCCTTTTAACTAAGAAACCCATACAAAAAATTGCCTAATAATGTAAATGAAAATGAGTCTATCCTTCATTGACCCTTTAAATTTTTTCACGTTTTATGTTGCGTCCTTGTGCAAAAATAAAAAAAGTTTAAATTTCCCCCATCATTCTGCACTCAATACCCCGTAACTCAATGTTTAAAATCTTTGCTAATTTATAGAAAAGAAAAAAAGAAAATCTTGCATTGACATAAGTATTTAGAACCTTAACTCAGGAATTAATTGAAGAACCTTTGGCTGTTATTACAGCCCTCAAACTTCTTGGCTATGATGCCACAAGGTTTGCACACCTGGATTTGTGGTTTTTCTGACATTCTTCTTTGTAGATCCTCTCAAACTCTGTTAGGTTGGATGGGGGCTCTCGGTGGACAGCCAATTTCAGGTTTCTCCAGAAATGTTTGGTTTGGTGCAAGTCAGGGTTCTATCTGTGTCACTCAATGACATTTACAGAGTTGTTCCTAAGCTACTCCTGTGTTGTCTTGCCTGTGTGCTTAGGGTCATTGTGTTGTTAGAAGGAGAACCTTTGGCCCAATCTGAGGTCCAAAGCACTGTGGGTCAGGTTTTCATTGAGAATATTTCTGTACTTTGCTCCATTCAGCTTTCCCTCAACTCTGACCATTCTCCCACAGCATGATGCTGCCACCTCTGTGCTTCACTGTATGGATGGTATTTGGCAGGCCTTGGTTTCCTCCAAACATGACAAATAGAATTGAGCCTAGAATGTTTAATCTTATTTCTCATAGTCAGAGTCCTTTAAGTACTTTTTTGCAATCTTCAGAAAGGCTTTCATGTGTCTTTTACTGAGGCGGGGCTTCTTTTTGGCCATTCTGTCATAAATTCCAGATTAATGGAGTGCTACAATGATGGCTGACATTCTGGAAGTTTGTTCCATCTGCACGCAGGATCTTTGGAGCTCAGCCAGAGTGACCATTAGGTTCTTGGTCACCAAGACCCTTCTCCCACGATTACTTAGTCTGGTGGAGCGGTTAGCTCTATGAAGTGTCCAGGTTGTTGCAAACTTCTGTGCTTTTGGAAACTTACAATACATCAGAAATGTTTATACACTTCTCCAGCTCTGTGCCTTAGCATAATCCTGTCTCTGGGCTCTATAGAAAGTTCTTTCCTTCTCCTGGCTTGGTTTTTGTTCAGATATGCAGTGAGACCTTATATATACAGGGGGTGTCTTTCTAAATCATGTCCAATCAACTAAATTTTCCACCGGTGGACCTCACTCAAGGTTTAGAAACGATAATCAAGGGAAATGGGAGGCCCGCAAAGTTTTTCCTTTTTAATAAATTTGCAAGCATTTCTAAAATTCTGTTTTCACTTTCTCATTAAGGGGGATTGAGTGCAGATTGAACAATGCCATAACATAAAATGTGTAAAATTCTCCCTACATTGTCATGTTCCAAGGTTAAGTAAATTATGATTTTGTGACTGTAGCTAATCCCAATATCCTAAACCTGCTTCCATTGTCACACTTCAACCAGCTTCACAGTGCAATTCAGCCTGAAGGCATACAGCTCATCACATTTCTAAAATGACTTTGTGTCTGTGTTTTTGTTGGTCACATTAGGTGGATTTAGATAAAAGTTTATGATCATCTCTACCTGCAAATACTTTTTTGCTTTGCTTCCCATACATCATGGACCTATGAGATATAGAATAATTGCCATGCTGCAGCACAGATTCCATACATTCCCATGCATAACGTATATACGTGTATAGAGAGAGACAGCTAATGGAGCAGTAATTTCGAGTTAATCAGGTCTATATATACTGTACATATTGCAACCCTCCATCTAACTAAGGTTAGAAAAACAGCCTGCATCCATTGTGTTTCTTATTGACAATGTCACAGAGTGTTCTTATATAAATTGACAGCACACCAAAAGTTTCTTTGCAATTGTGTAAATTTATTTAGCCGGATCGCATTTTTAAGTAGCAGTAGCAACGTTTCGGGCAACACTTATGCCCTTCATCAGGCTAATGTTGGTAGCATGGTGGTATGTGCAATCCGGTGTGCTGTCAATTTATATAAGAATATTTACGTAATTCCTGGAGTGGAGACAGGGATATCAATCTTGACGGGCACCCTCTATATACAGCCTAACATCTGGTCGAGAGCTGTGGTCCTTCCTTTTTGAACCAATGCCACAGAGTGCACTTAAAGTGAATCTGTCACCACGATCTTGGACTATTATCTGCTGTAATAAATGGTTAGTACTGCAGATAACGACTCTAGATCACTATTTTTTAATGTTCCTACCGCCTTCCATTCTCCCACTCTTAGCATTTAAAGCTGCAATGAAATGCATTGTCAGGACTGCTGTGTATGTGCACAGGAGTCCTCTCTATTATGCTGGCATGGCACAGCAGTCCGGCCTGTGTATTTCAGAGCAGCTTTGAGAGGTCACATCAGGGTTACAGGGGGGCAGAACAAAAATAAAAAATAGTGATCTGGATTTCTGAAGTACTACTCATCTATAAATGCAGTCCAAGATCATGGATTCCTTTTAACCACTGAGCTATGTTGGCTGATGTAATTTAGTATTGCATTTATAGATTACTCGGTAAGTACTGTACTAAGTCTCCCTCATTAGCAAATATTTTGTAAAGAATAATTTGAAAATAGAATGAATTTCAATATAAAAAGTCAGGTTTAAGCTTGTCAAAGAGTGGATCCAGGAACATATTCGGAATATAAAAGAGGGCTTGAGACACATAGTGTCTCGGCACACTTTAAAATATGGCATCCATTAGGATTAAAGTTCGTGGGAGTGAAACGAGTGGCAAACAAATGGCGAGGGGAAGATCCGCGAGGTAGATTGGATCTATAAATAAGGCACTTTGCAGCTTTCCGGGTTAAATATGAATTTTGACCTGAAACCTTGTTTGATATAAAAGTGGGTATGTCGAGAGTACAGGGAAAGAGCCCTATTATTTTTCTATGTGAAGGTATAATGTCCTTCGTATGAAGGTATGAAGCGCTGATCTTGGAGATTGAGACAGCGGTGTATAAACAATGAGAATTTAGTAGTAGGTGCTGATTGGACGGTGTAAAATGTAACTGAGTAGGGAGGTGAAATGAATTTTTATGAATAAATCACTATAGTGATCTTCAATTGGCCATACCTGGACATGTGATTATGAAAGGGGATAGAAAGAGGTTTTCCATTGGTAAGAATAGCGGAGATAGAAAGATAAATGTGGGATTATACATTTTAGGCCTTTTTAGATATAAAAATGGTAAATGTTTATTTCTGGGAGTTTTTATTGATTTGAAAAATGTATTTATGAAGGTTTTTTGATTGATATTAACATAAGTATGCAAATTAGGTGGATGTTAGACAGGTGGAGGGAGGAGTAGAACCCATGTGTATATAAAAAGCACGCCCCTGAAAGGTGGGACATACCACCCTGACGAAGCGAAGGTGAAATCCGGGTCGGGTGGTAGACGGGAAACCAGTTTAAATATTTAATATGCCTGTGTCCTTTTTGATCTTGTGAGTATAATAAAAGCTGATTTTAAAATATCTACTGCGGTGCTTCACTATCCTTTGCTCCTTTGATTTGACCATCTATAGGAGAGACGATTAAGTGTGCGTTGTGGAGTGCTATAGAAAGAGTGATTGGTGCATTCTGAATGCATGTGGTCAGTTTGGCACCTGTTGGAGAGCAGCGCGGTTTATAATTTTGAATAGTGAAACTTGATCCAGCACACCTGTAATCTGCAGCGCTCAAAGTAGGATTGACAATTTGGAACTTTCAGTTTCTTTTGTCAACGAGTGGAAATGCACAAGAGAGTGTTCAATAGTATATATGCATGTAACGTAAACTGTAAGCTGTAAACCCCAAAGTCACCCGTGACGCAAGGGGAGCAGGTCATCGTCGCTGCCTGCTATTGGCTGCACCCCCTATCGCCAGATGTTGTGATCTGCACGACGGGGAGATACAGCAATGGCCGTGGGGGTATCCGGGCGGACACAGGTGTCGGGGACAATGTAAGTATTGTCTGTATGAAGCTTTGCTTCCTGTTTCATTTAAAGTTTAAAGTACTAGTTCCAGTGTCGGAGGCTGCAGGGAGAAGAAGATCAGAGGAGAGGGGGTATGGGGTGTATCTCCCCCCCGCCCCAATCAGATATTAAATGGGTTGTCTCAACTCAAACATTGGTGGCATATCGCTAGGATAGGCCATCAATGTCAGATAGGTGTATGTCCCACCCAAAATGCATGCGTGGCTGCCTTCCATCCATTTCTATAGGAGTGGCTATTTTTTGGAAGTCCCATAGAAATTAATGGAGAGCGCACCGTGCAGGTTTGGCCACCACTCCATTCACTTCTATGGAACTGACAGAAATAGCACTCAGATATTTTCGGCACTACCAAAGAAATGAATGGAGGATGGCCTCTCATGCACAGTCTGCTCTCGTTCTCTTTGGGAGCTTCGTTCTAGAGATAGGTGCGCGTCCCATCTCTGAGACCTGCACCTATCTCACATTGGTCGCATATCCTAGCAATATGCCAACAATGTTCGAGGCAAGGCAGCCCATTTAATAACCTATCCTAATGATAAGTCGCCAGTATCAGGAGCATGGAAAACCCCTTTAAGTCCCTAGATTTGAAGTCTGAGGGCTTGTTTTGTGGATTCAGTTGCACCCATCAACATAGCTTAATAATGTAATCTATAAGAAAAAGTAATCTGCCATGTTGGGCTTTTTAGTCAATCACTGTCTGAAATGATGTGTGTATAGTGTAATTGCCCAGACACTAACAATTATTCACCACTTTTATATAAGCATTATGAGTTTTTCCCCTAAAACGATGTGAGATGATGGCCAGCTCATTCTGAAGTGTTAAAGGTGGATACTGTTCTTCGAATGGCCCAAAAAATGATCAGCCCCACTGTAATCCTTGCAATCTATGTATGATAGGTTTGTATGATGGGAAACTGGCTAAAATACCCCAAAACAGGACAAATAGTCCCCTCCTTTTATACCGTAACATAAAATCTGCAGAGCAATAAAACCACATAGGCAGCAGGTGGCATCATAGAGCCCTTCACTGTAAATGTAGTACAAAACTGGTATCTTGCGGTGTAATTTGTATATTATACTAAGGCACAAGCCCATGATCTGCTTTTGCATGACATGCAATTTTATTTATGCTTCAGATTGTACAAATTGTAATCTTGTGATGGTAAATTAATATTGTTAATAAACCCCATCCAAAGTCTGCATTTTTCCATATTTTATGTGTTAATATCTGCTTTTCCTACAAAAAACATGTAAGCCCCAGAGATAAACAGCCCCAGAGATTAGAAGTTGTAGGGTTGATTATCTATGTCCCATTACTTATATTGTGGCAACATACTCTGCAGTGTGGAGATTACCATTATGAACATCATTCCCGGTCCCCGTCACCATCTAATTTCAGACACACATACTAGGTCCAATTTAATAGGAAGTTAATTTACCTATCAGTAGTTGCTTCAAGGAGAAGACACAACCTCCATGTAGATATTGTTATTGTTCAGATCTGAATCCAGAGCCCTAGTGGTACAAGGCAACAGTGCCAACCGTGCTGCCGCAAGAAATCAGTCTGACCTACAGACGACACATCAGAAGATGACAGTCTATGAGTCGTCACAAGTTACACTGGAGTCACCTATGGTTCATCCCTGGACTTTCCTTCCAGCACCAGAATCCTCATTTTGCTTGTAACCTGAATCACACAAAGACAATGACTATAATTATTTCCTTTCCTATTTGTTCTGTAAACTTTGGTAAATTCAAAAAAAAAAAACATAATTAGTGAAACAATATTCACTGAAATGCAACTGATAAAACCTTGGTACTTTCCAAAATATTCAACCCCACATCATTTAATCTGGATACCACTCAACAAAGGAAATGTTTTAAGGCAGACGGGAGGAAGAACATCTGAAGTAATAAGCTCTGTTTTCATTTTTTTTTTTCAATATTGTCCTGTTATTCAGACCAGGTTCCAACTGCGATATTAAGTGTCTAGATGTACTGTAAATTCATTCATGGGTCCAATATCTCATAGAAATGAATGTAAAGATCTCCAATCAGTAGCAATAGTGCAGGTTTCAGCTCCTGATGTTTTTTAACCGTTTTTTAAATTTGCTCCCCTTCACGATGAAGAAAAATGTAGGCAATCAAGGAAGTTGGGGACTGGTGAGGTGCTGAATTATCTGATGCTCGAAACCACTGGACACTTACTGTACACATATATACACATAGATAAACATGCTTAGTTGGCCATTGGCTGACATCAGGGTCCTCACTGGGATTTTCAGCAACCATGTATGATTTCACCTATAGTTTCTAGCGTGATTCATCTTTTTATTGTAATATTTAACCACTGTGCCAGCATCTGCGTCAGCACCCAGGAGTTTGGTGAATCATTGCTGTATGTTCTCTTCAGTTTGTGGAAGAATAATGTAGGACATGTCTCATGTTAATGTGTTCTATTATGTCTATTGATATGGATGCTGAAAAGACAGGAGGATAGTTATCAAAACTGGTGCTTGCAACTTTTATACACCACTGCGACAAAATTATATTTCGAGTAGTTCTTCTACACCTCCCTTTGCCATTTTCTGAAAAGGGGGCATGGAGAGGGCGGGGAAGGACCATTGGGCCCAGCACATTTATACTCATTTATACCAGTTTTCTGACATAAATGAAGACCGAAATCGATGGCAGCTCAGAGCAGCGCAGGAGACGTCACGTCTGTCCATTATAATTCTCCCTGATATCTTTTTTACCGAGGCAACAGTTATCATTTGGTCCCCCAGGAGCAGTCATTTTAGACTGGAGAGGGGCTGACAATAATCCTCGATGCTCCATGTTTGCTACCTTACCTCTATTATTTCTATACTTCATTTAGTGTTTTATTAAAGGCTATCTATCATTGAAAAAAAAAGTTTTGATTGGTGGGGTCTGGGTGCTTAGACCCCACCGATTACTAAAATGAAGAGGCTCATTACTGTGCTGCCTAGTTTCTGCCTGGCCTAACTTGGAGACATGAGGAAGCAGTGTATGAATTCATCGCTACGAGTCTGTATAATCGTGTGATCAGTTAAGGTCTCCACCAATCAAAACATTTAACGTGTCATTATGGCATGTCAAAAGTCTTTAAAGATGATAAGTAACTTTTAATTAACTTGCCTAACTATACAGTATGCATTGAATGCACTAAGTGGCACTTTAAGTATTATGTAATAGCAGTACAAACACTGCCGCGAAAACACAAACTGATCGACCAAGCTTGAGATTCAATTGAATGAGGTCAACATACCTACCAGAGAGGTGTCACAGAAAAATGCTTTTAAAGGGTCATTGAGTTATGGAAAAACTTTTGATATGGATGCATAATATTATCTTTGGAATCATTTTGGGATGTTGGAAATGTAATGTTTACATGAAAATAAATTTACAATAGCCCTTAAAAGGTTTTTCTAAGATACTTTTACTGATGACCTATCGATCAATATCATATCAGCGAGAGTTCGACACCTGGGACCTTCGACGATCAGTTGTTTGGCCCTCTCTCAGTTGACCAAGCACATACATTGCATAGCGGCTGTGCTTGGTATCGCAGCTCAGCCTCATTCACTTTTATGGGGCTGAGCTGTTCCGAGGCCATGTGACCAATAAACGTGATGTCACTGGCCTAGGAAAAGCTGGAGAAGACCGTGGTGCTACTGTGAGAGCCCTTGTCTTCTCAAACAGCTGATCGGTGGGGATCCCCACCGATTAGATACCGATAACCTATCCAGAGGATAGGTCATCGGTAAAAATATCTTGAAAAACCCCTTTAAGACTCTTATAGGGAAGTAGCAGAAAAATTCTGAGCAGCCATGCAAAGTTCTTATCAAATTTTAATTGTAAATGGAAATCTTATAATTCAACTGTATTATGGAATGTTATAATTATGATGATAGATAGATAGATAGATAGATAGATAGATAGATAGATATGAGATAGATAGATATAAGATAGATAGATAGATAGATAATAGATATGAGATAGATAGATCTATCCACAGGACGATAAATTAATGAGCACTAATGGTCTGACCTCAGGGATCTCCGGCAGTCCCTTAGCAACATTTCTTATAATTTTGTTTCTACAGCTCCTATGCAGACTATGCATACAACAGCAAACACATTTTCCGTAATGTAATATTGCTGTCCCGCAGTTTTATTCTTTCTTCTATTTGTCCCCTTCTTGTACTAACATGCATTGGCTAGGTTAACTAGAAGTAGAGGACAGATAGAAGGTAATGCGACTGCAGGATCAGACTACTGTATTACAACATTGCACAAGAGAAACTGTTAAATGACAGGTTTAGCTCTGCTACATCACAAGTGATTTGGTCCTTCCACTTCTAGACTAGACACTATGCAGCAGTGAATCTCTACACTAGAAGAAAGCATTCAGGACTATGTGCCTCACAAGACAGATAATTACAGAGCTTAAGTTTTAGGCAATTCCCAGCAGGTTGGTGGGAGTGACAGAGGATTGGTTGATAATTGATGTTCTGAGCAGGTCCTATAGTCCTTGGTAGGAATATTGTACTGAGAAAGCAAAACAGGAGAAGATGGGTCTGCAGCACTTTCATGTGGGTTTACACCACACCCAGCATAAAACAAGCTGCCACAGCCAAGAACAGAAACAATTAGGGTGGAACAAGGAACACACCTTCCTGCTAAAGAAAGGAAGATGGAAGGCGATCCCTGAGTGAACGATGAAGCTGGTGCTAATGAGCTCTATGGAAAAAAGATGGAAACAGGAAACAATAGGGACCACTCATCAAAGCCCAACCTTATGACCAATCCAATAATGGCTCCTCTGCACAGACAGGTCCCAGCATTTCCTGTCGTCACCAGCCAAGACTACGTCGACATCACTCACCTTGGGAGTCACTACCTGCAAAGCCTTTCAGTTCTAATTATCTAGATCATGAGAATATTTAAGATTTGCTGACTAATTACTTATTTGGGAGAAAAGTAATTAGTTATTTCCCAAAGGTACAGTAATTATATATCTGCGTAGTACAAGATTGGGTCTACACTCATTAATTTGGACAATATACAGCACTAAATTAGCTCCTTTCACAGTAGGACTCACTCTATGAGTTGGCCAGGCTTTTATGTAAGTCATCTACACAAAATATAGGGGAATTGTTAAAGTAATCATCCCTTTACAGTGGTATCCTTACTAGGGTATTCGGATGCCATAAAGGGTGGTCCGCTCCTTGGGACTCCACCACTGTGAGCCAGGGCAGACGGCCATTGCAAAGCGTAATGAACTCAATACCGCCATCTATTACAAGGTCCACCAATCATTTGTATCTCATCTTTTACTTTATTTATTTTTTGTTACCTTTTTTGGTTTAACTTGGACTGGAAACTGTCAACAAGCAGGTTTGAGCATTCTGATGGATCTTATTGCAGTCTTATTTATAATCTATTTGGTCTGAGCACCCTAAGGCCTCATGCACTGCCGTTGCTTGACCGTTCCGTGCATTGGGCACTATTTGTGCGGCTGGCTCGACGGATCCAGACCCATTCAACTTGAATGGGTCTATAATCCGTCTGCACCACAAAAAAATAGAACATGTTCTATTCTTTTGCAGTGCGGAAGCACAGAGAGAAACACCATGGAAGCACTCCGTAGTGCTTCTGTGGGATTCCGAGCCTCTGTTCCACACCACACCTTCCAGATTGCGGGCCGCAATAGGGGCACGGCCGGGCATGAGGCCTAAGCGTGAGGTCACAAAGGACAGCAGTGATGCAACGTCCCCGAAGTCAAATAGTGCAGTGGCATATGGCAGCCGGCAGTGGCATTTTGTCTCTACAATTTTTTAATTGATTTCTAAATGGCCGCAAGGTTTTGTCAAAAGACACTTGGCTCACCTGCAAAACCAGGAAGCCAAATAGCATGTCTGCCCCCCCTTCCACCATTCACGGATGTTTTGATCCGCGTTACAGGGAGATGCAGTGGCGGGCATCAGAAGTGATGCGGGTGCCAGGGAGCGGGTTAAGTATGACCATTATGAGAGGATCCGGTATTAGGGGGGACATTATAGGGGTTGAATAACCTCTTTATTGTTCATTCCTGATAATCGACCGAAAAATTGCCCCATGTACTGTAAATCCAGCATTAGATCCCTGCTTATCACAAAAATGAAGAGACCAATGTCCTTTCTGCTTACTCCCTGCATAGCGGTGCTCCTAGATGTGCCTATTTACACTGAGAGATGCTTTTGCGGGAAAAGTAATACTTTCTAAAGACACTATTTAATATTCCATATGATGTATTGGGAAGCTGGAAAAAAATAATAATGGGGCGAAACTGAAAAAAAGCAAACGTCCCCCGTTCACTTGATGGTAAAAATGACTTGTTTCCATTATTCTTTGGATTTTCTCCTCTGCTAAAGATTGTGCTTCCAATGATGGAATCATGTTGGTGAATTGTTGTTTAAAAATAAACTAATATATTTGAGTAGACAGACGTTCTTGTCCCCATTTACAGTATGTACATATTTGAACATTGACATTGACAATATTTGTTCTCTAGGGTATACAAATCTACATGTGAGTTTGAGCAGGAGATGACTGTATAATGTCAGTTGTTTCCTCAGGCAGAAGGGATGAATCTAGACTTTCTTTCACCCAAGGTAAATATCCAGTTTTGTACTCCTCCCCCCAAAACTAAAGCACACATTTGCAAGCTTTTTCCCGTAGGTGCTCAGGTGGAGTAACGAGAGTTTCACTGACCTGAACAACATCAGTCAAATAGATGCCTGCATTTCCTAGACTAGATGGACCTGACTCTAGGACAGATCCTGGGTTTAGTCAACAGAAAATAGGAAAAAATATTTAATAGTCAGAAAACAGCAATTAAAAAGTTTGCCATGAAGATTGCTGGAGGCGCCTCCTGCTGATGGCACACGCTGTAATAAGCATAGTCAGGGGACAGGAGCTAGATGTCGTCAATGCTGTCTAATTCACTACTCTTTCTACTTATTATTTCATACTGTCTCATCAGTCTGTATCTGGGCTGCCTTACCCCTCATGTGTCCCCCCTCTGCCTGACCTTTGTCTACTCCTGTCATCTGAGTAAGCTTGTACATACTTACCAACATTATAGTTGATTAATTAGGGGTAGGTATGCCTCACCCCCAGGAACCTTTGGACTGTGAACATCCACTTATAGGTGGGACCTTCCTAAGTCCACCAAGGTCCACCTAGTTACATAAGCCCCCATCCATTTTTGGACCAGGACAGCCCAAATTTGCAGGGGCTGTCTTGAAAGATTAAGGACAGTCCCAGCAGTTATTCTTGTCTTATCTGCACTTTGTTCCTTGAGGGGATGCTAGTTCCTGTGTCTCCCCAGGCTTACCCTTTGACCAAGCAACCCACTTCTGCTTCTGTTCCCCCTTTCTTCAAGCTGAATAAACAAAAAAATGGCAGCAGAAGAGACCTGTGTTCAGGAGCATTGTAGCTCAATGTTTGCCTAATCATTGACAGACTTCTTTGACTCTTGACTGTAAGATGTACTTGTTATCAAGAATTTTTCTTGCTAAAGGGTCATTTTATAGTCTGAAAAATATGTTCTTAAATTATAGTAGATACATTATAGTTTCAAGAACATAGATAATAACTACAAACCTAGGTAAATTCCCAGAGTAGTACTAGCTCTAATAGTTGCACCAACAAGATTTTGCCATCCATTAGAGTTCTGTAACAAAACTAGCCAAAGATGAAGTGCGATAAGTCCCTATTATTAAATGGCATTCCCATCTCAGTCAATTATGCTTCTCACCACTGGGAGCAGTCTACAGTAGTTTTAGAATGGGGTCCAATTGATCCCAACCTGCTTGACCCAGTCCTTCCGGCTGCCACATCTAGGCTGCTGCAGGTCATCAGATTTATGGAAACAGCTGTGATTACTGTGCTACCTGTTATGATGGGGAACCTTGGGGCAGGAAAACTACTATTCATGTAATGTATTTTGAAAGTCTTCAGTCCCTTTTTTTAACATTATATTAGGTTACCTCCTTGTGCTAAAATACAACAAAAAGTCTTTCCCCATCATTCTGCACTCAATACCCCATAATGAATAAGTAAAAACAGAAACCCAAACCTTTGCTACTTTATTAGGAAGTAAAACTAAAATATTGCACTAACATGAGCATTTAGAACTTAGTTGACTCACCATTGGCAGCAATTATAGCCTCCAGTCTTCTTGGGTATGATGGTACAAGGTTTTCATACCTGGATTTGGAGATTTTCTGCCATTGTTGTCTGCAGATCCTGTCAAACCCTGTGAGGTTGGATGGGGACCATCAGTGGACAGCCATTTTCAGGTCTCTCCACAGATATCCATTGGGTTCAAGACAGGGCTCTGGCTGGGCCACTCAAGGACATCCACAGAGTTGTCCTTAAGCCAAGTGTTGTCTAGGCTCTGGGCTTTATGTCATTGTCTTGTTGAAAGGGGAACATTCAGCCTATTCTGCGGTCCAGAGCACTCTGGATCAGGTTTTTATTAAGAATATCTCTGTACTTTGCTCTCTTAAGCTTTCCTTTAGCCCTGACCAGTCTAGCCATCTCATTCACTGAAAAACACACCTCAGCATGATGCTGCCACTACTATGCTTCACTGTAGAGATGGTATTGGGCAGGTGATAAGCAGTGCTTGGTTTCCTCCAGACATGACACTTAGAATTGAGGCTGAAAAGTTCGATCTTGGTTTCATCTGACCAGAGAATCTTGTTTTTCCACAGGCTATGGGCCCTTTAGATGTTTTTTGCAAACTCCAGGCAGGCTTTCATTTGTCTTTTACTGAGGCGAGGCTTCTTTCTGACCACTCTGCCATAAAGCCCAGATTGGTGAAGTGCTGCAGTGATGGTTGACCTTTGAGAAGTTTCTCCCATCTGCACACAGGATCTTTGGAGCTCCGCCAAAGTGATCACCTCTCTTACCAAGGCCCTTCACGCATGATTATTTAGTTTGGTGGGATAGCCAGCTTTAGGAAGAGTCCTGGTTGTTCCAAACTTCTTCCACCTAATAATTATGGAGGCTACTCTATTCTTGTGAACTTTAAGTGCATCAGAAATTTTTGTACCCTTGTCCAGATCTGTGCCTCCACACAATCCTGTCTCTGGGCTCTAAAGGAAGTTCTTTCCTCCTCATGGCTTGGTTTTTGCTATGTTATGCATTGTCAGCTGTGAGACCTTATATAGTCAGGGGTGTATCTTTCCAAATCATGTCCAATCAATTGGATTTACCAATCAAGGTGTACAAACATCTCAAAGATGGTCAAGAGAAATGGTAGGCCCCCAAAGCTAAATTTCAAGTGTCATAGCAAAGGGTCAGAGTATTTTAGTTTATGCAAAGTTTTAGTTTTTCCTTTTTTTTTAAATAGCAAAAAATTCTAAAATTCTGTTCTTACTTCCTCATACTGGAGTATTGAGTAAATATTGATTGAATTTTATTTATTTTAGCACAAGATTGCAACATAACAGAATGTGAAAAAGTGAAAGGGTCTGAAGACTTTCCAAATGCGTTGTACATTGATGGCCTAATCTAAGGATCGGCCATAGGTCTAAAACCTCAGAAACTCCCTTTGAGGGCACACAATAAAAAGCAATTACAGCATAAGCTCTCTAACATGATCACCCAAAATTGCTTTGAAAAGTGGTCTTCTAGGGACATATTCTAAATGGCCAGAATTTATAATACATAGTGGAACAAAAAACCTGTCACGGGAAATCTGGTCTGGATAAGGGGGTGGTCTTCTCAAAGAGGTGTTTTAAAGAGGTATCACTTGTGTATTCATTTTACTGATAAGTATACTTAATAACCATTTACGTATTTCTAAGTTTCAAACTATTAGTCATACCAGAACTGGCAACATTCATAATCCTCTCCTACGTCATAATGGCACAAGATCAGTATAAAAACTGATGAGTAAGAACCAGCGGATAACCAATAGCAACAAAACAGATGTTTCTATTTACTCTCTAACAAGTATCAAAGATACAAATTATAAGTGTCTATCATCTCCAAGTAATAACATTGAAATATTCTTAGTAGTATTCTTTTAGAAGTCTGATCATAGTATTCTATTACATGTGAACCTAGAAGGTCAAAGTGGCACCTATAGCTTTACAGTGCATTGTATTCACTCCCTTGGTGTTCTTCCTTTTTGTTGTATTGCCTGGACCTATAATTAAAATGGATTTTAATTTTAGTTTTTTTAAATAGACCTTACAAAATAGTCCAATTTGGGACAAAAAATAACTTGTTTAAAAAGTACATAAATAGATGAAAACTGAAAAGTTGAGAGTGAGTATATAAGTATGTATGTATGCATGTACGTGTGCTAAAGCTACACTGGGGTATGTTATGGGTTAAATATTTAAATGTCTGGGAATAGGGATGAGCGCAAAGACCCATAGTCGAGTTTGCAATATATCACGAATATTTTGCATCATATTCGTCATATATTCGTGACTATTCGATATTTCGCATTCAATCTCATGATTTGCGATTCATTTTTTAAGTTAGATTCGCGTGCGCATAGAATCTATTTGTTATTATTAACGTTTAAACAGCTTTACATGTATTGAAAGGCAAGCTTGAAATAGAGGGAGTCATTTGTGCGAATGGAAAGGTGCGAAAAAGACATAATACGAATTTTCGCAATACATGCAGGACAGTTTTTACCTATTAAGTCTTTACTCTGACAGGAATAGTGGAAATTGTTATAAAGAGAAATTAAGGTTGGGGGAATTATGTCTGAATCTTTTATTTTCAATACAGTTTCCCTTTCACTATCCATCTTAAGAGCCAATATTCGTAATTGCGAATATGGGGTCATGTATTCAACATATTCGCGAAATCTCGAAATCAAAATATTCGAGATTAAAATTCGCTTTGCGAATATTCGCGCTCAACACTATCTGGGAATAGTCTAGTCAAAGACCTCAGTCCAACTGAAAATCTGGGAAATCACTTGAAAACTGGTGGACACCAACGCAACTCATCTAACCTAAAGAAGTTGAAGCTGTTTTGACTGGAAGAACTAGCGGAATCACGGTATGCTGAGCTAATAGAGACATACCTTAAGAGACATATGCAGCCAAAGGTGGATCCTCAAAGTATTGACAGGGAAGAATGCATTCCAGTTATTTTGATGTACTGCCTAAATTATTGTTTCACAATAAAATAAAAAAACGCACCTTCAAAGTTGTAGACATGTTGTATAAATCAAATGATACAACCCCCCACACCACCCCCAAGAAAAAAAACTATTTTAATTCCCAGTTATAGTACAACAAAACAGGAAATACACCATGGGGTGAATATTTTCACAAGGCACTTTGGGTAACATTTATTAAGATCAGCGGTCTTAATAACGCCTATACCCGGTGGTGGATCCTGGACACTAGTCTCTACCTAACTTCAGTGTATCCTCCGCCACTTCTAAATGTAAGACTGCTTCCTAGCTGACCTACGTTTAGACCATTTTCTACGGCTAAAACAGGCGTAGAAATTAATTAATAAGAGGGCCCACCCCACAAGCACTTTTTTAGACCTGGCACGAGCGGGGAGAAGTCGCAGGTTGCGGCACAAAGGACTTTGAGTTGCAATCTGTGCCAGAAATATGCCTAATTTAGGCGCATTTCTGTTTGATAAATGACACCCCTTATGTTATCCTAAACATATTGCTCCCAATCTTAAAGATCGCATGTTCCCTGTTGATGAGACTTGAAATCTTCCGTAGTCCCCAGAAGTAAAATTCTCAACTTTAGACCCTGTAGAAAGTCTGAATATGCATCACCTGATTGCATATTATTTGCATTTAAAAACAAGGTATAATTGACCAAAAGTATTTTAGAGCACTGAGGAGCCAAATATTGCTTCAAGCAACACCAGGCCTTCTGGCAAATTCCACTGGAGCCATATCGCAAGCCATGGCCTGATTTTGAATTGAACAAAAAAGTCATTATAAAACTTCAGCATTTTATGTAAATTTATGCAACAGTTTTTCTGTTACCGAAATGAACCCTGTTAAAACTAGTGATCAGCACTAATTTGTACACAATTAATGCACTGCCTGATGATATTCAGTTTTAGAACTGTCAATGATACTGAGGGTTTAAACAGCTGGTATTCAGGACATGGCTGGTTTCATCATATATGAATGTAAGATAAACTGTATTACATTATATTATATATACAGATGATTACATACAGAGAAAACACGAATGAGTGAGAAGAGTGATACATAAGAAGGACATTTGAGAATATTTTTATATGCTCTTCTATAATTAGAATGTATAATGTTATCCATTGGTGACTCCTCATCAAATACATCTACTGTATACCAGGCCCATATCTGATGTCCTGCTACTTCTCAACACTTCTGAAGTTATTATTATTATTATTATTATTAATATTATTGATGTTATTAATATTATTATTAATTTTGTATTATATTTTGAAAACACAAGCAAAAAAATATTGGTTCTACTTAGTAGAGTAATGTGAAATTCCTGTGCCTTGAAGCCAAATCTAGAACAGGCCCCCAACCTTTGCACATGATTAATAGTACTGGTCTTCTCACATGGGTCAGAGGGACTTATTGTCTTCCTCAGGCTCCTGGAATGAGGAGCAGCTGCAACCTAGGAGCTGGCCTAGATGGCTAGTGGCATCTAAAATGAGCTTTTGCTGATCCTACATACTCGAATAACAGCTACAATGCTTTGTGAAACTATTTGTTTTGTTGCATAACAAACTGGAATTAGGCTGGATTTTGGGGGGGTTTGTTCCATTTGATTTACACATCATGCCTACCACTTTGAAGGTGAAACATAGCTTTTACTGTGGCACAAAAAAAAGATAAAAACAGAGAACTTTATTGTGCATAAGTGTTCACCCACTGAAAATCAATACTTTGTGGAACCACCTTTTTCTACAATTACAGATGCAAGTCACAGGGTATGTCTGTAATAGTTTAGCACATCTAGGCACTGGGATTTTTGTGCTTTTTTCCAGGCAAATTGGCTCCAAGTCCAACTCCTTCAAGTTAGATGGGTTGTGTTGGTGTCCAGCAGTCTTCTAGTCATGCCACAGATTTTTTATTTCATTGAGGTCTGGCTTTGACTATGCCCATCCAAGACATTTTAAGATTTTCCCATAAACCCCTCCAGTGCAGCTTCAGCAGCAGGATGTCAATTTATGTTGCAGATTTCACCTTTCATGGCAAATTGTGAAATTGTGGCGAAATGTGCAGCAGCAATTCTACCCGTCATCTACCAGTTCTGATCTGTATTTAGAAAATCCGCATGAAAACACAATGCAAAACATGATTAAAAAACATGCATAAATCTGCACTATTTATTGCATATTTTCTCCAGCTTTTATGCATTTTCTGTTGCAGATTTTCTTGTTATGTTAACAACCCCATTAAATTCTATGAGAAAACCAATATTAGCAAGCTACAGAATCGCACAATTGACATGCTGCAGATTTTAAAATCTGTGCAGTCAACAAATTTTCTCTTGTACCAAATACTCAAAGTGCACATGAGATCTCGAAAATCTCATTCACTTTGCCGCAACATCTGAAGTACCCTTCAAAGTACAGCCATAAGTAATAGTAATGCTGTGGATTTTCTGTAGTGGAATTGTGTGCAGAAAATATGCAGTATTTTATAGTAAGGAATCGGATGCGACCACATACTTAGGTTTCCTGATGCAGCTTTGGAGGCCAAAATCTGGAGTGGATCATAAAAGGAGAGACAATATAAAGGACACTTACAACTTCTCCTCTTTTATTAATTCACTTCTGGTTTTGGTTTCCAAAACTGCTTTAGAAAGCCTCAATGTGTGGCCGTACCCTTACAGCAAAGGGTATGAGATTTAACCAAATCTCAGCCATAATCTGTGTATAAAACATTTCCACTGTGGAAATGGACCTGCCTTGTGAATGTCAGTTTATGCTGCAGATTTCCATTGTATCGGATCCACATCAAAATTCACGACAAATACGCAACACAGAAGAATCCACCCCATGTGTCCATACCCTTACACGTCCACGCATGAAACCACGGTTGCCCCAATTTCTGTTGTCATAAGTAAAGAGCATGTGTGCATAAAGTAATGTTCCTCAACACCTTTCCTCAATTACCCCTAACAGGTCATTACTGCACGATATCCAATAATAAGAATGCCCAATGCATGCAGAATTATTATATAACCTGTGCAATACCTAGGAGATTGCAAAACCATGACCTGTTGGTGACTTGAGGACCAAAGTTGAGAAACACTGGGAGAGATCTACCAATATTGTCATAAGATGCATCAGTTCATGACAATGTAGTTTATCAAAATGGCATCCATGGAATGATAAAACTAATACAACCGGCTAGGCATGTTAGACACTTTCCTCTTCCGAACTTAGGACTGGTATACATGGACACCAATCATTTTCCATGATATTTTTTTACTCTTCTAGATCCAGGGACATACAGTAACTAAAGGGGAGGAGGGCACAGAGGGTACCGTTGCTCTGGGCCCAGGAACTTAAAAAAAGGGGGCACTTCTTTAAGGGCCCAGTCACATGGCATTTTTTTTTTTCCCATGGAATTCTGGCATAGAATCCTTCACCAAAATTACGCTGGCCAATATGTCCTTTCTGCCTCCAATTTATTTTAATGGGAGGCAGCTCTGAAGATATCAACTGTGTCAAGAAGGGACATGTCCATTCTTGGTGCGGTTGTGGCGGCTCCAACATTTTCATCGCTGCCTCCCACTGAAAATAATGGGAGGTAGAAACACAGCCATATGCTGAATTTTAGTAAAAAAAACGCTGCGTGAACAGGCCCTAATACATTTTTATGGCAACTCTTAGCTACATCCCTAATTCTAAAAATAAAAAAAAGTGTCAAAAGCATTTCATAAATTTGATGCATGCCATGTAGTACACATTTTGACACAGTTTGCAAAGTATCGTACATATCCCTCTCTATGTTACACAATCTATTATTAGGACAGGTCCAGATATGACATAATTGCTGTGAATCTGCACATCTGCATCCATTTACACTACAATACATGTGCATAAAAAATATGCATGGAAATTCAGCAGGATGCTCATTATCTTGGGGAAATGCACAGATTTTCACCAAGGGAAATTCCATCGCATCTGGACTTATGTACCCTTGGGCTGCTTTGAGAAGACAATAAAATTCCCCTGACTTTTAGTATCTTAGTTTAGTGGTACAGACGTTGCAGAAGTGCATGCGGTAAATCCTCAACATTGACAGCAGCAGTGAAGTGGATGAGACTTTCACAAATCCACACGCAATGAAGAGTGTTCGCTTATAAGGTGACATCTAGTGAAGGCTTTAAACCCACAGCATACCAATATCTTGGAAATACAATATGTAGCAGATTTTCAACCTTTGCAAGGTAGAGGGTGAAATCTGCAGCAAATCAACGGCGTTTGTGAACCGAAAACTGCACCAAAATCCGCTTGATTTCTATAGTTGCTATAGTTGATTGTTGGCCATATACACTGAAACTTTTTGGCCAGATATGCTGCATGTGGCTGTACTCTAAGGGATCACCCTGTAAGGTACTGCTACAGAGATAATGAGCATTTACTAAGAGTAAACAGTGGGAATGTTCATTTACTTACCTATTCCTGTAGATGGAAAGCAAGCTCCACATATTTGATCTATGTCGGTCAAACCGAAAATTTTTGGTAAGTTCTGCCAACCCTCTAATGTGTATGGGGCCTCCGGACTTTCCTCCAATGATGATGTCGGGGGAGATTGGGCACATTGGATTTTAACTGCACCATCCTTTTGTTCTCAGAAGGTAAGGTAGATAAGAGGTGTATGACAGCAGCTTTCCACCCTCTCCCGATTCACTACATAACCATGGTTGGTCAAGCCAAGAATGTCTATGTATGGGAAAATTGGAAGGGATTGCTGTTGGCCATCTGTCCATCTTAATGCACACAAAGAGATCGTCATATGCAAGAGCAAGAGGAGTACATAGAATAAACATCATGTGAGAAAAGAGTCATTGAATTTGTCACTACAGACAGCCTGGTGCCAGGAGGTGACCATGCTTTACATGCTTAGAAATGTTTCCTATGTGATCTGTTGGGAAACAAAACTAGATATTGTCTTGCTGTGGGCTTCCAGCCAGGGATTCCCTATCCATGAAAAACGAATAAATCAGCTCTGCTGTTATCCAGCATCACCAAGCTAGCATCTTATCTTTCATGCTCTCACCTCCTCTTCCTCATTGCTATACTCCCTGAGTGGTGACCTGGTAATCAGAGTAATGGGCTGTCATGCAACATTTACAAAATGCGGTAACCATATAGGCCATTTGTCAAAGGCATTTCCAGCTGCCGACATTTAATACTAAAACAGCAGCTTAAGACTTTCCTGCCATACGAGTCATATTCGTCAGTGTCTTGTAGAAAGATATGACCATTTCCATAATAACATGAAATTCATGCAATACCATGTCACTGTGTAGGCATGTGTATGTACATACATTAACCTTCCTTATATCCGGAGTCAATGGGACCAGAACGCTGCCATATTAGCAGAAATTCAAGATGAAAGGATAAGAAGCGTTTTAAACTCACTTGTAATGGCCGAGAACCTTCAAGAAGAAATAAAAACCTGCTACTAAAAGTGCCCAGGAAAGCCGGCCAAACTTACCCACTTCGGTGGGACCGGACAACTGACTAATGTGCATGGGGCTCTCTCAACTTTCCACCACTGGCAGATGACAAGGGAAACAAGGATTTTAACATGTCCAATTCTTGGCTCTAAAGTGGGAAACATTAGTAGCAACCAGGGGCGTAACTACCATAGCGGCAGACCATGCGACTGCTATGGGGCCCAGGACAAGAGGGGACCCAGTCTTAGTTGGGATTATCTCCTCTTCTACTGGAGGTAAAAACCTGGTCAGGACTCTACCCTCTAAAGGAACAACTTTTAGCAAATAAGGCAGTCATTGAAAAGGGTTTAGGCAGAAACCCTTCTGTCATGTGTGGGGGGGCCTGGTCTGATCCTTGCTATGGGGCCTTTACTTCTCTATGTAGGCCATTGGTAGCAACCCTTATTGCTCTCTCCGCATTGAAATAAACGTTGTAATAAACAATCAAGTTTGGCTCAGCCGGAGTCAGCGTAGGACTCAACGGTGTCCGGGGGACCCAGCATAGCATTGGGGCCAACCCAAACCTGGCCACTGTATTTGGCAGATATATTACAATAAACATATAACTTGCTGTTCAACAATAAAGTACACTAAAGAAAGGGGTGATGGCTTTGCGTAGTAACAATAGGGGCAAATGTCCACAAACGTCCATAGTCCTCCGGCTCCAAGGCACTATATATATAACTGCTAAGATAACATCTATGAAAGTATGTGGGCACCTTAAGGTTACCAACGTCTCAGTCTGAAATCTGCATTGGCAAACTGTGCACCAAATTGTGTGGATTTTGCTGTGGATTTCAGTGTGGAAACCCTAATAGAATTGTTACAGATTCACCCTCTGCACAGCAAAGAGTAAAATCTGCAGCATAAATCGCCATGCGGCTGATTTACAATCCGTGCCCCATGACTGTTTACGCATGGATTCCGGTGTGGAAATTCTCCGCAGCGTGTGGATTTGTTACGTTACATGTGGCTAAACCCTTAGTCTTCTGAAAATCCGCATTATATTGCAGTTCTGCACTGACAACAAGCGCCAGATTTTCAGACTTTTCTTAGCATTATGCTGAATTTAAAGGAATTTCACTGTATATACTGCATATGGTTGTATATATAAGTTTGCTTCCTTTGATAGAAAATAAGAGATTAGTTGTATACAAATGAAGGAGAGCTAAGTTTGTCATTTGTCATATTTCACGTTTTCATCATGTAATGATGTCACTGTGGCTTTTCTATTGGAGAATCATAACATACAGATCTTTATATACAGGGGCGTACATAGAAATCACTGGGCCCCATAGCAAAAATCTGAATTGGGCCCCCTTAACCCCGCCTACTACCCACCATGGCTCCTTCCCTGCCACACCCCCATGCTGGTTGGTGGAATACAGCGCCTGCTCTGTATTCGGCGCAGGCACGGTGAGCTGAGGACAGCAGGCACCAGCGTCCTTAACTCACCGCGCCTGCGCCGAATACAGAGCGGCGGCGCAGGCGCAGGATTTAGCAGGGAGACAGTGCCGGAGGCAGCAGGGGATCGCTGCCCGGCACTGTCAATCAAGGAAAGAAGGGGCGTGGCAGCAGGTTGGCGCACGGAGCCTCTAGGAGCAGGGCAACGCCCCCCCTCTGCTCCTAGAGGCTAATTTACATATTATAAAAATACGTTTTTTTAGCATAAATATAACTCGGATTTACATAAAAAACACATTATCAAGCTGCTCTGACATTAGCACATAGCTAATGTCAGACAGCTTATAATGTGTAAACCTGATGACAGAAACCCTTTAATATCCAACCCCTACTGCCCTCCAAAATGCCAGGGGGGTGTTAGGAAGGAGAAGGTGTAGGAGGAAAGCACACTGTCCTCTATGAGCCCCCCCCAACCCCTAATGCCCCCCAAAATTCTCAGGACAGTGTGCTTTCTTCCTACTTCTCCCCCATGGGCATTTTGGGGGGCAGATTGAAGCATGTCCCACACTGTCCCCCTCCCTACCCCTCCTTACCCCTCCTCTCTCTTGCTGCCTCGCCAAATTCCACCCTCACCTGAGTGTCAGACTTTCAGTAGCACGGCAGCATTCAGGAAGTTCAGGCCAGGGACAGGGTGCTTCTTCTGCAGGCGCAGAAGAAGAGCCGGCTGCAGATAGAAAAGTGCCCGGCCGGGGCCCGCCGCGTGTCATGGGTGGGCGGGGCCAAAAATGTGGGTGGGGCCAAAAATGTGGGCGGGGCCTTCTCTGCGCTCCGGGCCCTCCAGTGCTGTGGGCCCCATAGCAGTGGCGTGGTCTGCCTCTATGGGCGGTACGCCACTGTTTATATAGTATAAGATGCACTCACTTATAGGGTTGGGAACCAGGGGTGTAGGTATAGGGGGTGCAGAGGTAGCAGTCACTACCGGGCCAAGGGGCCTGGGGGGGCCCAAAGACCCTTGTGCTGCATAAGAAACACCGGTATTATAGAAAGTGCATCCTGGTCAAGTTACACCTTTGGCTTAGGTCAAGAATTTGGCATGGGGAGGTTGCTGTTTCAATTTTTGTCCCAGGCAGCAAGAAGGCTATGTGCCCCCCTGCCCCTGGCCACAAAGCACTTAGGGAAGGGGCCCCAAGCCCGCCATTACCCCTGGAGTTACACTAGAAACCTGACGGTCCCCATTATCGACAGTGGAGTCCATCAGGCACACTGCCAGTAATATCATTGTCTGCTCCTGTGGTTGTGATCAACGGAACTGAACGATGAACTGAATATAGCCATACGGCAAATTTCATAATGCCCTAGTCACAGCTAGTATGTTTTCACACTGAAATTATATTCAAATGATAAATTCTGTCATATAGCCACGAAGACGATATTGTATAGAAAACAAAATCATCATTGAACATCTACAAATTGCCAATGTAAAACATAACATGTAAATCAATATCTGTAGTTTCCTTTTCGATCTGGAGGCTTCATCTCCATATGTGGCAAGGCTATTTAGTAAGTAAACTCAGGTTTCGTATAAAACATTTTAGTTTTTTATATTGTGACCCTCCCCCCCAGGGGTTTATTTAACGATACTGACTCAAGATAGATGTTTAATTATTTAAAGATACAGACTCAAGCCAAAATTCAAAATCAACTTCCTTACGTTCAGTGCAATCCTTTCTTAAAGGCTCACTGAGTGTTATGATATGTTAGAAGACCCTCACCGATCGCTAGAATGAAACTGCTGAGGACGGAATCAAGAGGACCCATAGGTTTCTACTGAACCAGTCTCCTGCAGTGAGGAAAGAGTGATATACAAGTACGTCTCGTTCTGGCAATCGATGAGGGTCTCAGCACTTAGATCCCCATCAAAAATCATTGATATGAATTTATGATCAAAAATTTTGATATGAATTTATGACATATCAAAAGTTTTTTGAAAACTAAATGTCCCCTTAAGAAATTATTGCATTGAACCTGAAGGAGGTAAGCTCTGTCATACATTTATCCAGAAAGCTCAGATCTACTGTAGGCTGCTGTTTGCAGAGTTGTTGCACTGACAACCTGATTTACCTTGTATGGGAATAGTTACTTGTAGAAGAAATTCACCAGTGGGCACATGTTCTACCGATTGTTAGTGTAGAACAGGCATCCTCAAACTAAGGCCCTCCAGCTGTTATAAAACTACAACTCCCACAATGCCCTGCTGTAGGCTGATACCTGTAAGCTGTTTGGGCATGCTGGGAGTTGTAGTTTTGTAACAGCTGGAGGGCTGCAGTTTGAGGATGCCTGGTGTAGAAGATGCAAATTTTAGGTTTTTCTAGCAAAATTCTTGAATGACCTGAAAGCATGAAAGAAATGACTCTTTTATTGCATCATGACATATATCTTAACATATTACCCTAATGTTCAAATATCTAAACGTCACCACTAGGAAGTCTTCCCAGAAGACTAAAATCCATTTAGAGTTAGTACTTAAGGAGGTTCTGCATGTTGAGGTTGGAACAGAAGATGACCACATTCACATGGCTGCTGACTAGCTGCTCAGATGTATGATCTACTTAGGAGAGACCAATGCAGGACCCCAGAGGAGACTCATGTGTTATTGGGGTATTGTGCCTGCTGCATGTGGACACTTCTGTTGCAGAAAGTACTCAGCAGACGCTCCTATGTCATTATTTATTGTCATTTACCTGGAGCTATTTTGTATGTACAGTGAGGTGGGCATAATGCTATAGAGAGTTCTGTGTTGAACCTACTACTGTGGTGGCACCTCCACTATATGGCCATTGCAGTGTCATAGAGATGTATCAAAAGTTTAAATCAGAGGTGGTCTGAGTGCTAAGACCTCCACCGATCGCTAGAATGAGAAGAGAAGTGCTAAATCTCTCTCCATTCACCCTCTCACCATCCGAGCGCTTGTCTCTACTTGTTCTAGCAATTGGTGAGGTCTCAGCACCCCCACCGATCACAATTTTTGAAATGTCCAGTATAAATTATAGCAAAGGTGGTCAAACCTGCTAATTTCAGCAAGACGGCCCAACTATCATATGTGTATGGGGATGTGCTGATTGTCCATGATAAGGACTGATGCTGATGATTTTCAACTTTCCAGTTCCTTTTGTTCTCATAGGAGATAATGTGCCACTAGTGGCTTACTCCTCCCTCTCCACTGAAACCACATACACTCAGCAGTACTTAGCTGCAGAACCAAGCATTCATGTGTATGGAAGAGTAAGAAGGAATAGGTGTTGGACCCGGTAATTAAAGGTGTATGCCCACCTTTGCATCTGTAAACATATTCTGTGGCATGTGTTTAATTCTGTGCCTCCAAGAAGGAGGCTCCCAATAAGCTACTGACAACTCCACACAACATAAAACTAACACTACTGTCTGGATCCTTTATGAACAAGCATGCTTGTCTATTCTCAGAAATCCCATAGCAGTGACTGGAGGGGTGGCCATGCATGTGCATTGTGCATTGACTTTGGTGCCCCATTCTTGAGACAAAAGCAGGCCCAAGAGGTGGGGGCATATCCTACGATACCCTATGATTCCCAGATGGGAATACCCCTTTGAAGGAAACAATTTACAGTCAGTTCCCACTGTTTTGTTTGTTCTAATCATTCTCCTTTCATGTTGCCAACCTCTTGTCACTTTAGCTGGCATGTACCATTATATCGTATGTAACAGCTATAAGTAGGATTCATTGAGTTAGAGCCAAGGATCAGGCCAGTTATTGGGAACAAAATGTTCATATGAATGCTCGTTATAAATATTTAGCCTGTGTAAAGGTGCCCCCAATCACATATTTCATGGGGCACTTAAAATGGTCTTTTTCCAGCAACACATCACGCTAAACCAGCAGATGTGCTGGCGACAATATGCAAAGCGAATGGGGCATCATTCCCCCTCTACCATTGCATCAGGCTATGTAAAATGCACTTTATATGAGCCCGGATCAACTACTACACCTTCAGTCCTCGTTATCGGCCTGGCACTGGCCCATGTAAAAGGACCCTTAGGCTCACTCCTTCAGTCTTATCAAGAAAGAATACAGGGAATTTTTGCTGAACTCATGATGACACTTTTTTTGTACATACCAGATCTTGATTCTATACTCCACGTTCCACCCTTAGGCCATTAATAAAAAACAGCTATGATTTTTTTTCAATCTTCAGCTTAAGCTTGAATTTTTATTGACCCCAATGTAGATTATTAGATTACTTTTTAAAATATTTTTTACGAATTTGAAATCATTTAATATGTTCAAAGCACAAAGAAAATAGTATAAAAATCCAGATTCATACAATACAAGAAACAGCCGTCTAGCGTCATGTATTAAAGGGTTTGTATGGTTTGGGAAACACTCACTTAGTAAGTGGTTACTACAGAGTAAAGCTGGTTTCAGTCCGTGAAATGACCGCATTTCCCAGACTGACCACTGCTCATCTGACCCAAACTCACTGCATCTTAGTAAGTTGGGATGCTGTGAGTTCCTGGCCAACCACAAGTCTACTTTTCTATACTTACATGATGCTATGAGTACAGGACAACACATTATAATGCTATCTGGTATAATTATTCTGGTGAGGGCCATAAATTAGACTGGATAGGACAAAGGAGGTTTAGTAGTAAATATCAGAAGTTGAAAATATGTTCACGAAGAAGATCACTAGGTGCGCTGTTCATGCATGGTTGTATCCAATGAGGTAGCACAGAGAGTTTAACCCATCCAATAAGTATTAAACATGTATGTATAGTCCAGGATGGTCATGTATATAAGTTGAATGGGGGCTCTCCCCCCTTTTGAGCATTTTCCTTTGCGTCTTAAAAATGTTAAATTCTCCCGGCTGGCCATATTAACCTTTACTCTTCCTGAAGACTACATTTCCTGAGAGAAGTATTCTACAATAGACCATCTAAAGCAAGTGCCAACAGTTATAGATTCCTAGCTATGCAGTCATGAAGTGGAGGTTTTATTGTACATTAGACAGATTTTTTACATTCTGAACACTACATAAGATATGTTAGCCACACTATTAGAACATCTACTGGATATTAATTATATATTGCTTTGTAAAAAAAAAAAAACTCTCTTTACAGGTTTTATGTCCAATCCGAATTTAATAATGCAAGACCAACCAAGCATGCCTTTTCCATCAGGATCTCTAGACGGTGATTGTTCTCCCACAAACCAAACAGATGAGGGTATAAATGATCAAACAGGCTCATCTTGTTTACCCATGGTAAGTAGAAATTAAATCATGAGTGCAGTTTTGGTCTTAAAAATAATTATTTTTGGGTAATGCTTGTGAACTGTGACTCTGTTATCTGCATTAAAATTGTCAACTAGTCTGAATTCTAATCCCTATATTACTGTATTGCATCTGTTGGAGGCATCCATTTAACATTTATATAATGGGGGGAAAAAACCTTGTAAGCACAGCCTAAAATTTCTTAGATTGTTACAATGCCAACAGTCATAGGGTATGACAAAAATGTTGAGGCAGAATGTGAACAGTCTATCCTTGAAGTTGATGTGATGGAAGCAGAAAAAATGGGCGTAAAGATCTGATTGATTTTAACAAGACCTACAGTGTGATAGACAATTCGGTGAGAGCATCCTCAAAATAATAGGTCTCCTGGGGTGTTCTCAGTATGTTGTTGATATCTGCCAAAAGTGGTTCAAGAAAGGACAACCAGTAAACCAGCAACAGGGAGTACTCCAAGATAAATGATATTTGTGGGGAGCAAACTCTAGCCCATCTGGTCCGATCCCACAGAAGAGCTATTGTAGCATGAATCACTGAAAAATTTAATTCTGGCTATCAAAGAAAATTTTCAGAATACACAGTGCATCACAGCTTCCAAGACCAAGCATCTGTGGGATGTGTTGGAAGATAAGGCCCCAACTTAAAGGAGTTAACATCTTGAGCTAGATACCAATGAACACCTTCAAAGGTCTTGTTAAGTTCATGACTGATGATCAGAGATGCTTTGGTGGCACCATTAGGAAGATTATTACTGGTTGAGGCTAAAAAGCCTCAATAAGCAGGGTCATAATAAGTCTTTTTAACACACTCATTTGGTAAATATCAGGCAAAGGTATGGTGGTTGGAAAGCACCAATCTTACATGTGATTGGAATTTTAATTTGTCACAGTTCAAAAGTAATGTTGCTGTTCAGGTTTAGCCTCTAGGGAAATCCCAAAGAGATTGTTAGCAAATATATAGTAGAAAGCAAAAAAAGCACACACATATATGTTTCTATAACACTGAATCATTGAAACCACACATAAAGCTTCAGTATTTTCGAAAAGCACCATCTGCCTGCTTCACCACCCAGGAGCTGGGTCTAAATTGATGTTAGGGATCCAATATACTTATGGTTGTTCTATGCAGAGAAAAACAATACAGAAGCATTGAAAATAACTGCATGAATACTAACTCATAGGGGATTCAAATCCCTCACTTCTGCGATGTAGATGGGAGTTTGCAGTATAGCCAGCATAAAATGACCAAACACAAGTGCTAGCCAACTTAAATCCAAGGTTTTGATTAGTTTAAATCCACTCATAGCACGTATCAGGGTGCAGCACCTTCTTCAGATGAAAATGGAGATGTACATGCTGAGACGATATCTACATGTCTCACCAACACAGTAATGCTGCCCATATAAATACGATGTGTATGTTCCCAGACTCACACATGCACATACTCCTTCAGCTTAGCTAAATAGGTATGTTGTTTCAGTTGAGACAGTATCACGTCTCATATGGCAGGTAACAGACGTGCGGCACAGAAAGGAGGAAAGAAGAGTACCCTTTCATTAGGGAGAGGGAGGAATGGTGATCCCTAACTCAGCTAGCACTGGTACCGGCTGCTCTGATGTGCCTAGACGGGTTGCTAACCCGTACGCCGATCACATGCCTCGTCCCTGGCTTACTCTGAAATAAGCCCTAGCTAGGGAGTAGGGCAGTGGGAGCACTTGTCCACTCCTCACCACTGACACCTAGGGTAACAACAGGGAAAGGACAAACAACACAAACACCACAAACAATCCCCGGAGGGAGATAACAATAGAAGAGAACCGGAGATCCAACAGCTCCAATTCCAACAGCTCCACAGCAACTCCAACTCCACCAGAGGTCAAAATAGAAGATCTGGAAAGAAGGTCTATATCTGGCAACAAGTGAAGCAGAAAGGGAGAATATATAGTAGCTGGGAGTGGCTGACAGAGAACAGCTGAATGGAAAAGCTACAGGTTCCTAAATGGGACAAAAAGGCTCGCAAACCTAAGCAGGAAAACCTGGACCGGAATCTATTTCCACCACTAGGTCATTAAGCGATCTCTTGAAACCGAGTGAATAGCCACCCACTGCGACCTTCTGACCCCAGGCACTACAAGGTCAGAGATAGGTCGTGACTCGTGACACCCTTGTGCCAGACAGGGAACTTTTCAATGGCCAGCTCTGTACAGACAAGAAGAATGGGTGTCCCAGATCAAAAATTAAAATGCTATTTTGCCTTCTACACCATTTCATGAATATTCAGCCTATTCCCCAACTCTTCTATAGACCAGATACTCACAACCCAATAGCAAATGGGATATGACCAACCAGGACCAGGATTTGCAAATGTTATTTTATGTATTTTAATGTTATGTATATACAACCAGAGTGATACGGTATGGTTGGTAGGTGTGGGCTGGTTCTGCTTCCTGAAAGGATAGAGAGTTCTAGCTAGGACAGTGAGGAAGGAGGAAACACCTCCAACTGCTCTTACTCCAAGGGTTTTAGGGGCCAGCATGGATCCAATTCTCCTGTGAGACAACTACTCCAGAGAGACTGCAAGAATACCAAAACTCCAGAAATCAGAGAAGCTACAGTATTGTCAGTCAGCAGGTTGACCAGCAAGCAATGGCTTTACAGACACTTCTGCAGGTGAGGGCTTATGGTTTAGCAAACCATCACCTAGATAACACCCAGTCCAGACCAACTCCAAGCCTGCATTACATAGTAGACACCTATATCCACAAGCCAGAAGTGCAAGGAAGAGTCATCAGCAAGATAGGTGCCCTCAATTGTCACTTTGCCCACCACCATACCTCATCATCTGGGGACAGAAATTGCACTTTGTACAAACTACTGCTGGATGTACTACACATTATCTTTTGCACTGAGTAAAAAGATACCTTTATTCTTTTTCCTTCTATCCTGAGTCTTTAAACCCCCTTCCCACTGCACCGATCCCCAGGGAGCAATGGTCCAAGGGAATACACCATGACACAACATCTCATCAGACCCACTACAACTCCCATCCTCTGCACCGACTCCTCATGGGCATGATGTGTTTAAATCTAACCAGTTTCACCTCTGTTACCCCAAAAGATACATCAAGGATACGTCCCCATATATATTCCAATATAAATAGCCAGATTATGTGACTTGATTTCCTTCTGAAATAGGTGCAAAACTAGCTTAGCCTTAATACCCAAATTTGGCAGTAAAAAGAATAGTATCGTGAGAATATAGTATAGTGCTTCTAATGTGGAATGTATATTTTAAGTAATTTCGAGGTAAAAGTACATACACTGCCTTAGGCACCTGTTGCCCGTAAGGTGATCCACACATCCAGAAATATTTTTTTTTGTTTTATTTTGCAGCTAAAGTAGAATCAATTGGCTATATATTACCAGTATGATCTTCTAATGACCCCAGAGATGTAATAACATAACTGTCATTTAGTATCTTGATTTTTATACAAGATAAGGCAACTTAGATTACAATTTAAGGAATGCAGCACAATGCTCCGGGATATAAACTAGAAGCACTTATATAACAATTTACAAATAAAAGTGCAACGTATTCAAACAGATTAATCTAGCGGGAATCAAATATTAATCGTAGCATCAAGTGTCAAGCAGTCAATGATTGCTTAGCGGCAAAGATCTCAGCAAATTTATAGCAAATTAGCCTACTTGCCCAGTGACTGTAAAATATGTATAGTGATATCTTGTAGATACAAATAGACATTCTCAGTATTCTGCGACTCATATACATTTTTATAGAGGTACATACAACATTGTTGTACAATTGAATATTTGGCAGAAGTAAGTAGAACACACAGCTTTTGAGAAAAACATGACATCTAAAATTTACATATAGGTAAACAATTATAATGTCGGCAGTACATATAGAGAATTAGAGATGCATATTTTTGTGTTAAACCAAAATTGCCCCTGCTGGCAATATATTTCAATTTCCAAATTTTTTAAATAGGCAAAACAACTTTTGATTGAGGGTGGTTTCACATCATGTTTTTGCCATCCATTTCACATATGTGTTGGGGGAGTGGAAAGGATACAGCATAGCACACCATGCTTTTCTATCCTATAGAGTCCGGTAAAAAAACGCATACATTAACATATACTTTTTTTTTACAATGAGACTCTATGGTGGACAGTGGCCACTGTATGTCATCCATCTAAGGCATCCGTTTTATGTATAGAATAGGTTTTTTGTAAAAGTTAAACCGATTGGAAAAACATGATGTGAAACTACCCTCAATCAAAAGTTGTTTGCCTATTTAAAAAATGTGGTTCACATCATGCAAAAACATGATGTGAAGCCAGTCTAGCTCTGTTTTATTCTATTTCTATATTTTTACTTATTTTTTATTTTTAAAAATGAAAAAAAAAATCATTTTATGGTGGAGTAATACTTACTTACAACTCCCCTGCTGCTCCAGTGTCAACACTTCCTTGCTTTCCCACCAGTCTTACAGAGATGACATCTTGACACGTGGCCAATGCAGCCAATCGCTGACCGCTATAGTATGCTCTGTGGTGTTGACAGGTCAATACTACAACCAGGGATTGGCTGCACCAGCCAGATGTCATGTCAACAAGTCATCACTGGAGCCAGAAAAACAGAGACCGATTGGGGATCAAGGAAGCAGCAGAGCAAGGAAGTTGTAAGCTTTAATATTTTACTACATCAAAGTAAAAGTTCATGGGTCTTGACAACCCCTTAATAATCACATTATTATTTTTATAGTTAACATTTGATAATACTGTATTTGAAATTTGTAGGGTACGGCCACATGCCGCATTTCACCTCTGTTTATTGTCACATCAGACCACATCAGTAATGCCCCATGTGGACTTATGATAATAAATAGAAATGAGCAAAGATTTCGTCGAAGTTAGCCAAGAAATTTGATTTGTTCAGAATTATCATAAACCAGGTATACACAGGCCACTCTGCCATAGGGTACGGCCATGCAGAGCAGCGATGCTGTGAGCGGGTTACAGCCATGCTGTGATGAAGAACCGCGTGGCCAATAAGCCTGCTGCTGCCTTTCATGTATTGATAAAGACCACACTGTATAGTCGGTCTTCATTGTTGATGGCTGCACTATTAAACAGGGGCTGTTACTGGTATGTCGTTTGGCTGGTTGATAATATGCACATTATTGCTGTTTTGGACTGCAATCTCCTGCAGGTTATTTGACAGTAAACACAGAATATTAATCAGCTCTGGCATACCCACCTTTCCAACCCCAGCACTCTCCTGCCCTACAAGTGGGAGCCCTTCTTCTGCCATCTGCTTTTCCTCCTTTTCCACGTCATCTAATATCGATGAGAATATGTCATCAGGAACATCCAGCTCCTCCTCTCTGTATCTTGTTGACTTTTCTCTGACATGGAGACTTTGAGGGATCATTTAGAAGAAGTAAAGCCAGCAAAAGATGAGGATGGTCATCATTAAGACCTGGCCCCCCTAAGGGGAGCAGACTGGATGGTATTGTTTGGCATGCTGGCACTGGAATAATAAACACTTCCATCTTATTGGCATTGAATTACATATCTCAGTTTATGGCTGATGTAGGAATAAGTAAATACAACTGACGCAAAATAGGTCTCCCTGCACTCTCCTTACAGCATAGGACGAGGGATTTATAAGGTTGTGACATCACATGGGATGGCTATCTGCGGATTGGCTGGCTGCACAGTGATCTTGCATTCTCAGGCTTCATACTTTGTAACACGTGCAGCCACCATTTTAGGAGAAACTAACCCGTTACCACGAAGCACAAGGACATTCGAATTTGTTGCTAAACTTCTGTCCAAATTCCGCTTCGAATGCTTTGCTCAACACTACTAATAAGGTGACATTTTTCTCACCAACTGCACTCAATATGAGTTGCAAGCTTTCTAGTACCTTTTTTTTTTAGCAGTAGGCTTCTAATTCCACAATTGAAATTGGTATATCCACAGGATCCAAAATCACTGTCCACAAGCCTAGTCTCTACTATTGTATGAATCTATGGATGCACTGCTGATAAATTGAGTTGTTAGGTGGGGCAGAAAAAAGCATTCCCATTAGACATCAAAGAGAGACAAACCCTTTTCATGCAGAGTACCAAGAAGCTTGTAATTTATGCCATTAAACACATTACATACATGTGTAACATACATGATTTACAGTGGTGACAATGAATTCAAATGCAAGAATAAGTCATAAAACTTTGCTAAAACAGTCTTCTTTCTTGGACTTTTTAGGACAGTTATGGTGGAAACACACATGATTCTGACAGCCAGACCGAAAGAAAAAGCTCAGATTCATCCATGAGCCCTGACCTTTCCTTGCCACCTCAAGACCACATTCCTATGAGATTTTCAGGGAAGGCCTCTCCAAGAGATGAATACAGAAGGTACAGCTGTGATGAGCCTGCAGAAACCAGTTTTGGTAAATTCATCAAAGAGAAAACCCAGCTTCATCCTTACAAGAGGCAGTTCAGTGATGTTTTTCCAGATGCTATCCATTCTATGTCTCTTGGGGAGAAACCTTTCAAAAGCATGGATGGAATAGACAGCTTTGAAAATGTCTGTGGTCCAACCTGTCCTGAAGATAATGAGTCATTTGCGACACACATTCCTGATATAGCTGTGGAAACAGCATGGTGTAATTCGATACAGTACACCAGCCACGAGGAAAGCCCACAGATTATGGTAAGCTTAATAAATATATATATATATATATATATATATATACATATAGTCAGATAATTTTTGTCTAAGTATCCATACAATGTTTTAAATATTCCAGATTTAAAGCTTGCCATTTGACTACACACAGTAGACTGATATTTCCTACTGTATTTTCTGCAGGTTACTTTCCAGCTTTGCAGAATAGACTGTGACAGAATAAGCAAAGTCATCATTAGAGGGCAGGGGATTTAATGACTGCTCTGTTGCACTTCTGAAAGACTAGATGAATCAGGATAGTAAGAGGGTCCATGGACAGATTTTGGACAGATTTTTCACTGGCTCTCTTAGGGCAAGAATGGCTACTAGAGGAAGTCTTCCAGTGCTTTTTCTACTCAAAAAAGAAGAGATTGTACGTATTGACATCAATAGGGGGGGGGGGCTCTTTTCCAGCGAAAACAGTTGATCACCTGCAATCAGTTTACTGTTGTGAGAATAAACCTCTGGTCAGGAGTAGTCCACATGCTTCTTTATATCACTACCCTTGGGCATCAGGGGGACAATTGGAGGCCTAGAGGCCATTTAAAAGCATTCTTGTGCCATTACACACTAGTCTATGATATAACTGAAATGTATGTACAATGCAGAAAACCCCTTTTAGCTTAAGATGAGGGCTTATGAGCTTTTAGGAGAACAGAGATAAGGACTACAGATCAAGCCTCCTGATGACTATGTAAGTCCTATCCAGGTGGTCAAATTTTTACAGATTATATCCGCATATACAGTATATACTTAGATCTCACAATGGATTACTTTGAGCCTTCATGATATTTGGACAACAAATAGATTATGTTTATAGGTTTTGAACATATATTACTCTACTTTAGGGATACTTCTAAAGGGCACTTATATGGCAACTGGGTGATTTCATATACCTATCCTGTCTTGCGCTATCACATAACATGATATTTCTTCTCCACCTCTTTGCTGTTTTCCAAGGTGGTTCTCGTTGAACATGGTTTCAAATCTATTTAGTGGCTTATAACCACTGGCTTCGGACTCTGCTAGTGGACTGATGATGGTTCTGGTTATTGGCTCAGCTTCTTTTGGGGCAAGTATGAAGGCCTTCTGCACTGCTGGGAATCATACTGCCTCACTTTCTGGCATGTTCTATTTCATTTCCTGTCCTATCTGTATTTTATTTTGAGTGTACTACTTTGCATGTGCTGTTGCCCTCATTCTTGCTGTGTCTTCAGTATCACCCCATGTACAAAGAAATGCTCTCGGTGTTTCCTACAGTATAAAAAGCTACAAGCATCCTAACATATGTGTAAACATATCATCAAAATGTATATGTAAAATATGACCTGTTGGTGAGGAATACCTTGTTGGAGGTTGTCCTTATAAGCTTGGTCAGTTCAGGTTACATCCTATAGGAAAGTACTGAGCCATACTGCAAGTGCAGAGAGCAGCATTTTGCGGCAGCAACTGGAACCCCTTATGCAAAATAATGATAGTGATAACAGTGATTTGATCATTGTTATATCCAGACCTATTGTTTTAATTATTTTTTTATGTTAAACCTATTTTGAAACAATCATTTCATTACAATCACAGGCAGGATTACAATGGCAGATATCAAAGGACCCACCATTCAGAATAGGTGATTGTCAAAGCACATCTACTGCTTTCTTGTACAATGACCTCTGCACAGATCACAGAACATGCCCAGAAAACTCTCCCATAGAAGTCAATGAGGTCCCCTCCTGACCATTGTGTCTATGGCCCATGGGGCTCCCGTAAAGCAAGTTTCTTAATGTTTTATAAATGCTGTTAAGAACAGCTCAGGCAAGTTGGCCGTCCCCATAATCATGTTCAGGAAAAAGAACTTAAAAAAATCTGTATTTAGAAAATAAAGATGTGAGTTATTGTATGTGTTACTTTTAATATAAGATATGTGTTACTATCTGGTTTAAACTGTCGGGAAAAAATTATGGGTGACACATTTACAGGGTTTCTTCTCCATGAGTCTAAAGTAAATCCAACAGGTCATATTTTAAAGGATTGTTTAAGGGTGCTGTCTGGCATAAATAGAAACTAATGGGCAGCAGAACCGTCATGAACGGCATGTAACTGCTAGTGACTTGACAATCTTAGCCCCTGTGACCACTGGGGCATTGATTGCCTGCCCATAAAGAATCGGTCCCTGTGAGTGTTTTTTTCTTTTTTTTTTTTTTTAACAGTCCTGCCAGCTAATAGGTTTTTAATTAGGCCAGACAAACCTTCAGGCTACTTACACACATAAATTTGACCTTACAAAAATGCAAGAATAAGTGCTTGCATTTTTTTTTTTTCATTTAAGGGCACCTGTGTGTTCGGCTGCTGCTTTTTTTCTGGTGTTTTTTCCACACAGTGTAGCATTTTCTCAGTGTTCATAAAATTCCACCGGCCCATACTGTACCTTTTCTCATGGATTGAATCCACAAAAATACAAAAAGAATTCAACAAAGAAAAAATGTGGCATGGTCCATTGCATTCTTTCTTCTTCTCTGCTAGAAGCCATTGCGTGTGTATCTCCATGATCCACGAAACGTGATTGGAGTCTGCAGCAATGACATGTACTTTTTTGGGAAAGTTCCAGACCTGTTTGTCCTGTTTCTATTGTGCGCTCTACATACAGATGTAGCCACCATTAGTTTGACAGGTTTAACGAGTAAACGCAACAAAAACACATTACAGTAATACAAAAAAACATGTTAAAGTGACCATTCTGGACCAGCTGGTGTCAAAATGCTGGTCACATCTGTAGCATGTTCATATACAGTGCACAATACAAACAGACATATTGTTGGTGCTTTCTTTGCAGTGATTGCAGTCATTACACACTAGGGACTGTGATGTTATAACAAACCATATGAGACTGACCTATAAATGTGTCATTTCTTTGTAGCTGGGATCAGAAGTAAAGCTGAAGCCACAATCTTTGCTTATGAGACAGCAAGAAAAAGAGCAAAGGATGTACTGGTCCCAATCCCCAACACAGCAGATCTATTGTGCCCCACAGACATTTCCTCAGGTAACTCTCACATGTAAACTCACCTGACTTCTGAAGTTTACTTAGTGCATGTTAGTAAAGCACAAAAATAAAGATTTGCATGTACTAACTCAACTCACAGAAGAGCAAATAAAGTCTGAGGTTTCAGCGTCGATAGGTGGTGGACAAAAACATGTCTCGGCAAAAAATGTCTCTTCTGGGATTGTCTCATCTGTTCCCCCACGAGGGATGTAGTATTACATGGTGACCATTCAGGTGGAAGGCCATCCATTTTCCAAGGACTGCTCAAATCCACCAGACTGGGAGCCTCTTGTACAGAGAAGCTCTCTATTCTGGTTCATAGAGAGAGGTCCTAAGCAAATGACCTCCCTCCATGATGACTCAACACAGTAGCTGTCAGCTTCCTTTCGTACTGCAAAAAATGTATGTGCTTGGCCAGTAGGAGATACTGGAACCACATTTAGTACAGTAAGCAGAGATCTTGCACCAAAGGGGTCTTTTTTCTTTTTTCAAAAAGAAGTTCAATTTAATTGATTGCTAACGAAAAAGCCCATGCAAAACTTTATGGATCTACCAGGTAGAGATCCGTAATACATGTTTTTATTTTCTAATGGAGTTAATGTCCAAAAGTACAAAACAGAATCCCCAAGAATGAAAATGTAGCATAGTCCTCCCACAGATAGGGGTTGTTATCATGAGATGACCCATTTAATACTTTTAGAAGGCAGTTCAAGAGATGGGCCTCAAGCCAAATAACTTCAAAATAATAAGACCCTTGAATTCAAAAATTGATGCAAGTGATGCACGTCTTGAATTGTGAGGACCGCCAGTAAAGGAGTCCTTACAATTAAAGACGACAATCACTTGCATCGATTTTTGAGTGCGGGGGTCTTCTTATTGTGCCATTTAATAATTTTTACATATTACAAATGGATTGCAGAATTTATACATTTTCTGAATCTATCGCCTGTTGACTTTACTGAAAAACCTGAAAATCTGTGTAGCATTTACTCAAAGACCGAGACAAGTAAAAATTTATCAGAAATGTTTCTTAATATAGATTTGCTTCCCCGTATCTCCAATTTAACTTAGTAGTTAAATGAACTTCTAATACAAAGCTTTTATTTCATGAGGACAAAAATGCAAGCTCCAACTTCACATCTTTCAACAACCCAAATGTTCCTAATATAACTCTTTATAAACTGAGAGCACCAAGTGACCAGACACAATCCAGTTCATGTCCTACAGGTACTTTCCTAGACTGGAACTTCATGTCTTACTTTTCCCTCAACAATTTTCTTTAGCCCTCTACTATAACTCATTGCCCAAATTCATCAATGTGTTTGCAACCGTTTTTGGAACAGGATTTGACTAATTAATAGTTACTTTGCAACTTATGCCAAATTACTCCTTTTTTGTGTGCCTAGGAGACATACATAGTAACATAGTATATAAGACCGAAAAAAGACATTTGTCCATCCAGTTCGGCCTGATATCTTACAAGTTGATCCAGAGGAAGGCAAAAAAAACCTGTGAGGCAGAAGCCAATTTTCCCCACTTAAGGGAAAAAAAATTACTTCCTGACTCCAATCAGGCATCAGAATAACTCCCTGGATCAACGACCCCTCTCTAGTAGCTGTAGCCTGTAATATTATTACACTCCAGAGATACATCCAGTCCCCTCTTGAATTCCTTTATTGTACTCACCATCACCACCTCCTCAGGCAGAGAGTTCCATAGTCTCACTGCTCTTACCGTAAAGAATCCTTTTCTATGTTTGTGTGCAAACCGTTTATCCTCCAGACGCAGAGGATGTCCCCTTGTCACAGTCACAGTCCTGGGGATAAATAGATGATGGGACAGATCTCTGTACTGACCCCTGATATATTTATACATAGTTATTAGATCTTCCCTCAGTCGTCTTTTTTCTAAAGTGAATAACCCTAATTTTGCTAGGGTTGGCACAGATCTACTCATAGAACTGTCAGAAAACATGTCTACTTCCCTCTACTGGTGTAAAATACACCATTATGAGTGAATGTGGTCCATTGTCTCAAAATCACTCAACTTAAAAACATACCTTTAAAATAACCTCAGGATAGGCCGTCACTATCAGATCCGACACCTCGCATCCCCACTGATCTGAGCTGTTCTGCAGTAGCTCTGGCACCGGAACTATACAGCTCCATATCTTGTGCAGTAGACAGAGCTGGTTACTGTAGCGCTGCAGTAAGAAACTCCATCTAACTGCATAACAGATGCAGCTCTGTAGTTTCGGCTACAGCTGATCTGTGGGGGTGAAGGATGTCGGACCTCCCCTTCTAATCAGATAGTGATGTCTTATCCTGAGAATAGGCCCTTACTATTAAAGGGTTGGCTAGCACCATTAATACTCTACACGTCCTTATACACAGGTTAACACGTATTAATGTGAGTAAAAGCACTAGTCAATATGTAATCAATACAACAAAAACAGTAAATGCCGTAATAATGAACAATAGAATTTCAAAAATCTATAAATTCACTGTGTCTCATACAGTACAAGAGAAAACTATGTAATTGTTACTGAGTCAATGTTATATATATCCAGTGCAGGTAAAAAAAAAATCAAAGTTGAACTCTGATTAGATGTTATGGCGTTATGGGTGATCTTTTTTTTTTCTTACCTACTCGAATGATTTAGAAAGGAAAAAAATTCAAGAAATGCAATGTCACAGTGCTATAATACATATAATCACTAGACGGAGACCAATGAAATATCCTTTCGGTATATCTTCTCCTATACCATATAAGGCCCTATTCACAAGGTTTCTTTTGATGCCGGAATTTCGAGTCAAACAGCCGGCAGTGGCTGCGCAGAATCCACGTCCCATCAAATATCTCCATTGAATGGGGCAAAAGCACAAGCAGGTCTGCGGCATTTATATCGAAAAACTCCAGCAGATTGTGGGTTTCTGCATCAAAATACACAGGGAATTCTGCTTTTGTGAAACCCACTGTGTGAAGGGGGCTTAAGAAAGGGCAGCAGACTGTGCTCTCCTATACAGTGGGCCTTCCCATAAATGGTATAGCCTGCAGTATAGTTTTTCTTAAAGGAGTTGTCGCACGAAAAATAATCTACAGTTTTGAAACCAGCACCTGGATCTGAATACTTTTGTAATTGAATGTATTTAAAAATTTTGTATAGCCACTGAGCTATTCAATAAAATGTATCCATATAGTACCATCTGCTCTTTGTTCTTTTCCTTAGGGTACTTTCACACTTGCGTTATTCTTTTCCGGCATAGAGTTCCGTCAAAAGGGTTCTATGCCGGAAAAGAACTGATCAGGCATATCCCAATGCAATCTGAATGGATAGAAATCCGTTCAGTTTGCATCAGTATGCCTTCCGTTCAGTCACTGTCAGGCGTTTTGGCCGGACATAATACCGCAGCATGCCGCGGTATTATGTCCATCTAAAATACCTGATCAGTCACCGGAATTCCGGATCCAGCATTCATTTACATTAACTTGCATTAGTGCGGATCCGGCATTGCGAAACAACTGAAAAAGACTGCAAGACGGGATCCGTCCATCCGCACGACAAGCGGAGAGATGGATCCGTTCTTGCAATGCATTTGTAGACGGATCCGCACCCGGATCCGTCTACAAATGCTGTCAGTTGTCACACTGAACGGCGGATCCAGCAGCGAAACTGCCTGCCGGATCTCACTAACGCTAGTGTGAAAGTACCTTTACTTCTTTGTCCAGCTCACTGAGAAGGCCGCACATGCTCAGTTTCATCCTTCAACTGCCTCCTGAGCTGTGATAGGGAGAGCACGGACACGCCCCCCTGAGCTGCAGCAGAATAGACACTCCCTTGAGCTGTCAGCTTGATATAAAACTAGCAGAGCAATGAATGTGAAGATCTCTGGATCCATGTGAGGTCCAGGGCCGGTTCTAGCTTTGTTAGAAAAAGATTGTCATGTACTAAATGATGTCTCATGTTAACTTTTTACATTAATCATGGAATAACGCCTTTAACATTGTAGCCAATAAACGCATCGGTATGCCACCATATGGATTTCGCAGTGACATACGTTTCATCTGAGATATACTTCAGAGAATACTACTGATGTATACCTCCAACATATGGCTCTAATGAAATGTGAAATATGGAGTTAGTAAAAAAATATATATTTACTAGTTGGTAAACCAAATGTTAATTAGTAAAATGCATTCACTGCAGCATTTTCAAATGTCAAGACATCCTAGTAGGGTGAGGCCGTATTATAATGTATTATTTCTGTAAGCTGGGTACATTCTCACGACTACTTATTTATAAAAGTTTTCTCCCAGCCTACCGGCTGTCATCTGGTTCCAAGTCCCATGTTAAGCACCGTAGTTGTCCTGAAGTCAGTATTGCTAAAATCATATTTCATAATTGTAAAAAAAAAAAAAAAGAAGAAAAGCCTACTCCCTTCCTACAGTCAGGTGCCAGGGTTATTACAATACATTGGCATAATTCATTGTAGAAATTGTAGAAAACCAGAAAGTGCCTTGGGCTGGAGCATAACATGGACGAGAGACAACATGCTCATCACTTATATTACCAGTATCAATCCACCTGTAGACTGGCAGCCTGACAAGCTGTCACTTGTGCATCCCCCTAGTCTTCCAACCCTAGGGAACATTTCTTAAATATTGTGCTAGGTTACCAGGTTGCAAGGTGTATGTCATGCAAGTTCAGAGACTAGAAAGTATCTGCTGTGAACACAGAAAGTAGTAGTTATGCAAAAAAATTCTTTTTTTCTATAATCAGTTTTTACTAGAAGGTAAAGTCAGCTTGCATAATGTGTCTGGAAGAAACCTCCATTCAGTTCAGGAAAAAAAAATTGCCAATTTTCTGGTTATAAATGGAGTACAGCTAAAACATCTCCCATCTAAGGATGAAGTTTTCTCCACCAGGAGGAAGCCATTGCACCGATCCTCTAGTGGGCCAGTGTGATGCCGTGGTTGCGAATCATTCACCCCCCTCCAAAGTGTCCCCTAGCCATTCAATCTTCTCCTTTTTAAGCAAGCGCTTATAGGTGGAGCAGCTGACACCTATCAGCTCTGAACAGTCAGGGAGTCATGGCCCTGGTCCTTCCCCTCACCCCCTTCCCCAGAAAGACATCAGATTAAATAGGTTAAAATAAAATAAATAAATTGTCATTTCTTAGGAGCTGGTGGCTGCTCGATTGCGCAGTGCGCCCCCGAGAAGCTGGAGAAGAGGATGGGAGTGGTAGTAGCCCTGATGATGATGTGTCACGGTATAATCCCTCAGGATGTCCCTCCCTGGGGTCAGAGCAGTGAGGGAGGGGCACCCTATATTCCCTCAGGACACTCCTCAGGGCTCCTGTCTGATGGTAGTTTGGGGTGCCCTTGATGTGTGGGTGCAAGGCCATGTGGTGTTAAGAGAGTGAGTAACCAGGCCAGATTGAACTTAACAAAAGTCTCTCTTTACTGTGCACAAAATAGGAGTTGCAGTACAGCCAGAAATTATCTGTACACAGTGCAAATTCTCCCCAGGTGTCCAAGCATGAGTTAAACAAGTAGTTGGAAACAATGGCCCTCAGATTACTCTTTCTCTTGATACAGTGTCTAGTATGGTAATATCTGGCTAGCAACTGTAATCTATCACAATGTCTGCAATTCACATGGTGTCATGCCGTTCCAATAATACAACTGGCCAAATCGTACCTGAAGTGTGCAGGGTGTCTTAACTCTTTATCCCTCCACTGCAGGGCCTGAGAATAATGTGTGCTGATCACCTTTCTGACTAAAATGTTGTAACCCTTTAATGCACCAATCTGGGGTTCATATAGTGTCTTAACGTGTTATCCCCTTTACAGCAGCAAAGTCCTTAATGATTTACATAGTTTACCTTGCTGATTCTCATGCTGTAGCCATGAAAATTCTTTAAAATCTCCCCCCTCTCTCTCTCTTCTCTCTCTTCTCTCTCTCTCCCCATGGGATCTGAATGCCTGAGAAGGGGAGACCAAATCATTTCTGCTCTCTGCCTCCCCCAGGCCTGTCCTCACACTCCCTACTCCTAGCACAACTAGTAGCTTCTGGAGCTAGGGGTAGAAGCCAACCCACATCCTAAGCTCCAGATAGCCCAGGTGGTTTATAGACCACAGAACAGTGAATATAACTCTTATCGGCTATTGACACTTATGGTTCAGCCCATGCCACATAAATTTATGTCAAAGTCTCCTAGCACTACTACTCTGTAGGGTTTCCCAAATTTAAGAATAACAGATGCGGCCGAGACATGGTCCATCCCACTCTTCACTCCCCCTGAAATATTATGTTTCCCTCTTACTGCTAGTGCCACAGAGCACAGCGCACCCATGTCAGAGCCGAGCATAAGGCGGGCCTGCAATAAAACAGAGTGCCTCCACTGCCTAGGAGCCACAGATTGCCAAGCAAAGGCAGGGAGGAATCCAAAAATCATAGTCCAATAGAATTATGTATTTCTATACTACTATACTTAGATATATCTAGTATATAATGTACTCTGTATAATATATAAATACATATGTTATATAGCTATATGGGGATACCATGGGAAAATACTTCCTGTAAGGAAGTATATATAAAATTCAATTTGCTTAAATGTGTCCCAATGAAATATAAAAAATTACCTACTACATGTGTTTGGCAAGACTACATACAAGATAATAAACTGTTCTCTCAGATTTCTATTTTAAGGCTTGCATGTTCTATCAAGTCTGTACATTGCTTCTTTCAATTGAGGATGGAAGTAGGGCATCTGCAATCCTGTGAGACGTGTCTTCTGACTAATAACTTAAATGATTCATCATTACATGTTTCAGATTTGTTTAGTATGTTCCTATAAAATAGGGAAAGAGATTATAAAGCTTTCTATGAGTAAACCATTTTGCATGTCTAAGGGAGATTTAGGGAATACACTTGTGTGTCTCTATAGCCCACCATGGGCCATTCTGCATCAAGGAAAAGTGCTACTTTATGTTTGGCCTAGAACTTGTTTATGTCACGTTTCTACCAATATATCGTGTGTGGCCAAACAGAGTTAAATATCTTCATTATAAACTAGAGAGATAAAATTTAAAAGGGTTGTCCAACCTTGAAGCTAACAACCCCTAGGATCCTCTTTTGTCCCCCTGAACATAAAAAAACACCGCTATTCCGTTCCCAGCTGCTTCCCATTCCTGCAGCACCTATCACAGGCCTCAGTGGTCACAACAACTTGAACGCTATGTCATGGGAGTGATGTACCTTTCCAGCAGCTGTGACCACTGAGAACCAGAAGCAACTGGGAACGACACCGGAGAGGGACACCAGAAGTGGGGAGGACCCCAGAGGTTGTCAGCTTCAAGACATGACAACCCTTTTAAAGAAATGCTTAACACTATGGATAAGGGTGGGGACAAGATGATGTATAAATGAGAAGCAGGCTTCATGCCAAAAAAAGGAAATATTCCTCTCTCTTTGTCCCGTAAAAAGGAAGGCCTGATACTTTTTCCCATCTACTTCTTCCTAAACTTTGTAAAAAACGAGGCTGGTGTGGTTGGTCAGATCTCTATACCTTGTTAACCCTGAAATGTTTGTGGGGACCAAAGTTTGTAGTCCTTTCTTCATGGACATCTTCAAATAGATATTATGCAGCCAGTGAAGTTTCTCCTTTCTCCCTGCCTCTCCATCTTCTGCTGGGGTTCAACTCACAGAGGTCAAAGGCAGACAGGATGCTTATTAAGGAGCGAGGCTTAACACTGCAGTCACTTCAATAGACATTCAAAGCACTGTGAAGGAGGTGAACGTAGAAAAATTCAGCAGCTTCTTCCCCCCCCCCCCCCCCGTATGTGTGCAGCTTTATTAGACAATAACACACCACTGACACTACAGAAAGTGCTACTCAGCTTTCCCAGGTGCCTGAATGGCAAGTTTACCTATATAGCCAGGACGAATCTCACTGTCTTTCTAGCAAATTTGATATTCAGTGTTGAAAACCTGGATTATAAGTCTTGTGGAGATGTACACACTGGCACCGTAATGTTACCCTTACATTGTGCAAAATCAGCCTAGCTACAACACTATTTAGGAGTGAAGAGGGGGCTTTATCTACAAGATAAAGCCCCTTCTTCACTCCTAAATAGTTCCAACAAAATGGCCACACTCACTGTGTAGACAAAAAGTATCCAGACTAAACTCAGCCACCTCCTCATATACCTCCTGAGCATCAGAGGGGGGAGAGGGAGGGGGTGAAGACATGGTTGTAGCCTGAGACAACAATACACTGCTTTTCTAGTTAATTTTTCAGGGTCTACACTTGTGATATCTGATGAAACAAGAGCAAATAACAAAGACATAACAAGATTATGTTACATTTTGTTGGTTGTTCTTTTTTCTTTGTTTGGATTCTCGGTTTAGTGGCCCTTTAAGGGTAGGGTGCTAAATAGGAAGTAAATTATGTTGGACCATGCAAGAGGTTGAAAAACAACTGCAACTGTGCAATATCTGTTCATGCATGGGGGTCCTCATGACCACCTGTGAGCACTCTAACTCAAGTGACCCAATTTAGAATAAAATTCTTAAACAGCAATCATTTCAAGACATTTTATCTTTATATTTTAAAACTATACTTTTAGAAACCATACATATAATTTCACTTCACAAATGGAAAAGGAGCCAGGTGCACATGTCTGCAGGTGGTGAAGGACTTGTACAATGCATGTGATTAATGATTGTGACAATATCATCTTCTTAGGTGCAGACATACAAATGATTGCTCTAACATCTAGAACACACTACATAGCGTACATGGGAAGAATGACATGATAGAAAAATATATTATTATTCTGGAGTCGCACATGACATAAATTAATGGGAAATGCCGAGAGGGAGAATCTGTGAGAAATGTACAACTTTATATACTCTGAAAACTTTAGAAGACGGGTGATGGAAGAACTTATGGGAACTTATAAAAGATATTAAAATAGCAACAATATAAATACTGTAAATTGTAATGTCTTCAGAGTATCTTGGGCCTGGGTGTAACTGCAAACCTCCACCCCCTCTATAGTTATGTCATGCAATGAAGCTGTGATCAACGTTTATGGTGTCTTTAAACAGTTAAAGGGGTTTTCTGAGAGTTTTTTTTTTTACTGAGGAGTCTTCCTCCTGGGTGTCAGACCCCCACGATCAGATACTGACCTATCCAAAGGATAGTTTATTGGTAACTGGTCGGCACTGGGATGTAATGGCGTGGCGGTGCACGTGTCCATGGGCTGGCGTCCCAAGAAACAGCAATGTAAAATCTACATTGCTATCCAAAGGATAGGTAATCAGTAAAAAAATTCTTGGAAAACCCCTTTAGGAACTACAGATGTAGCTATCCATAAATTTAGTGATAGAGGCCCTGTTCCTTAACCCAAAGCATAGTTGAGAAAGGGATTAAAACAGCTTCCTAGGCATCTGATCAGCCGCATGGAGTGCAAATAAAATCAATGTCCCGAAGCTCCTTATATAACAAAGTTACATCGCCATACAGGTTTTCACCTCTCCCCCGATAAGTATGTAAGTATGTCGAACAGCTCAGATGCCAAAGAGTTTCTTCAGTTTTTGCAGTATAGAAAGTAGTGTATGTTCCTAGTACATTATGCAAGTGGTCATCCTTTTTCTCTATCCCTCCACTGGGACACAATATGGAATGCTTGGTTAGCACTAGCACTACACTACTTCTCTACTCTTCCAAATTCCCTGAGTTCAACACAGTCTCAGGTCTTCAGTTTCGCCTGAATCTGCACTGGGAGATCAACGACAAAAATACCTTTCACAGTTCCCTTTGATAAAATCCAACACATTTAACACCCCTACTTACTTTAAAATAAGCCCACAAGATGCATTGGGCTGAAGTAGTATAAAAGTAATTAAAACATAAAATGGACCTTTCGACTGGTTTCACCATTCTGGCTAGAGCCATTTATAGATGTCGCAGAGTTAACAGTCAAAGTGATAACGCGTTAACTAAATGTGATAACTAACCAATTGTGTGTGTTAACTCTGCTATGGTATATCTGTAACTAACATGTACTAAAATGGCTGAACTGTGTCTGGTTCTGAAGAATCAGCACACCCTGGTCTTTCCCAGTTTAGGATTTATGCTGACATATGGCATGTGTTTTTATGCCACCATTGAACTCATAGAGTCCCATAACAAAGTCAGAGATGGGTTCCTTACCATCTGATTGATAGTAAACTGAACTGCAACAATGCAAACCATAGCCTACTTCTGGGACCCCCACCCATCACGAGAATGGGGGGCCCGTACCCTGAAATGAACGGAGCAGCCAGTCGGGCATGTGCACAGACACTCATTTATTTCTATGGAAGGTCCGGATATAGCCAACTACAGCGCTCGGTAGGACTCCGCCCCCCCCCCCATCTAATTTTCCTGGTTTGACCTATATGTGTATATGCATGACCTTACATGACCAAGCTTCAGTAATGTCGCTGTGTTTGAGCTGGTGTAACTTTTTTAGATTGTAAATGTACAATAATATATCATAATTGACACTGAAATGTCTTAATAAAATCCAATAAACCCAGCTGTAAACTTCCTAAACATCATACCAGAGCCATTTAATCGGTCTCATATTCCCACCCTCAATAAAACCGCCAGGTATGGTATGCCTTTGAAGTCAGATTTCCTAAGCATAATTAATCATTGGTTATATATATATTAAAAAGATCATTCTCTGGCCATAATTTACATCCATCTCCCATGTCTACACCTTTCCATATCCGTTCAAGATGAACAGAACTGGTCAGTAGTTTTGGCTTTTAAAGGAATACTAAACTTAGAAGTGAATGATAAAAGTAAACAGGAGCAAAAAAAAAAAACATACACTCAGTTTACCGCATATTCTTGTTGCATGTTCCAAATACAGTCTTTTAGAAATTCTGCATAGCACACAGGGGTTACCATACTACTGATTTCTTCGATTTTCGGCTGGTGACCAGATGAGGGGACAGGGTTTAGCTAAAGGGCAGGGATTAATGATGTTTATGTCCTACTGCAGACAGAACTCCTCAAATAAGATGAAAGTGCAGCACTCACCCTACTGCAGAGAGAGACAGGGGGAGGCTCCTGCTGCAGCCACGTGTCTTACAGTCATGCACAGGATAGTGAGGAGGAGAAGGGGGACATGGCTGATCTTCTAGGACACATATATATTTATTAGTTTTAATTGAAATATGAAGCAAAACAGAATGAACCGAAAGGAGGAACATTAAGGGAAACATTTCTGAGGGGTTCTTTTTTGTGATTTTTTATGTTTAGTGTTCTTTTAAATCACCACCTTCTACGCTTTATGCGGTAGAAATATATAGGTGCCTTCCAATGCATCTATATCTACCTATTTTGGGGGTGATAATTGATTTATTATATTGTAATTAAAGAGAATACATTATACACTTTGGCACTCAAGCCAGCATATGAAAGGAGTATAACTAAGTAGCAGTGCTGTAAATGTATCAGATCTGAGTTTGAGATTTAGGACAGTGTGCCTTGAAACTTAACAAATTATCTTTTATTATCCCTAATGGTAAAGATCAAAGGATATGTCAGAGCATATATTGGCCTATTTGGCTAAGTGACATAGTGATGTCACCGTACAGGGAAAATAGACACAATAAACATCATGTGAGCAGACTCATGTGCATAGAGTTTGTATGTTCTCCATGTTTGTGTGGGTTTCCTCCAGGTAGTCTAGTTTCGTCAAACACACCCTGATAGGAAATTTACATTGTGAGCTCCAATGGGGACAGTGAGTGATGATAATGTTTGTAAAGGACTATGGAATATGTTGGTGCTATATAAGTAAGCAAAATACACTCCTCATCATTGAAATTGTAAAACCAAGAAGGACAAGCTGTAAGGTTATGCAAATCGATGAGGTAGCAGGTGCCACTAAGATCTGCAGAGGTTCAATTTTTTAAGCACCTAGCTCCAAACTGTAGCATTTAGGAGAGGCATAAAAACCAGATTGAAAGCAAAGTTTTTTAGCAACATGAATCTTCAAAAATCGGATCAAGTCATGTGGGATGATTGTGTGACGCCTCATGTTCGTAGACATGCTAGTCATTGCTACCTGTCACAAAAGAGGGACATAATCCTTCAACCGAGAGACCTTGGTTAATCACTCCAGCAGATCGCTACGTGCCTAGGCCAAGATGACAGCACTGTTCAACTTTGCGTGTTCCAGTGGTTGGAAGAACAAAGACAAACTGAAATGACAGCAAGAGGTGCACAGAGTTGAACCTCTGCACAGACGGATCATCTGATTAGAAGAATTACACATAGTGACCCATAGACCATCAACAGAGAAAGTGTTTGCAAAACATTAGGCTACGAAACAGACATCCAGCTACAGTTGCTCCATCATCCTCACACCACCGCTCTCAAAGGCTATCATGGTGCACAGCAAGACATCAATGGAGGCTGGAATGTAGGTCTATCCTCTTCAGTAATGTGTCCTGCTTTTGTATCAGATGCAATGATAGTCTGAGATTGGTCTGGAGACAACATGATCAATGCCATGAAAAGGCCTTCAAGAAAATGTCACACCAGTCCTTCTTCCTGGATTATGTTGTGGGGTGGTATAATGTAGGTAGATGAACTCCTCTAGTCTTTACTTCAGGTGCACTAACAGCTTGACATTGATTTGGTTGTGGAACCAGTGGTACGGCCATTTCTCCAAAGTGTCCCAAGAGTCGTTTTCCAACAGGGCAAGGCCAGGCCACATGTTACTTGTGCTAATGTGAGCAGACTGAGTGGTCTAAATGTGCTACCATGGCCTGCAGCGCCTCCGGACTTGTCTCTTATCGAGCACATCTGGGACATTGATTATTTGTGTGCCTAAATGCATTCAGTGTGAGAGAACTTTTCTCAGACAACCATTAATAACTTAATTGATGTTGACGGCATGCATGTAAGTATGTGTATCTCGGCGCGTGGCACTCATATTCAAAACTGAACAAATCAAGATATTTTAACCTTTAATGGGTCATTTATTAAGACCAACGTTTTAGATTAATATCTTAATATCCCTGCGCTGGTGGTTGATGCACCGAATTTATGTAGTTCCTATAGGGCCCTGCAGGTTGCAGAGTTCCATAAGGATATAGCAAATCTGCAATGAATTGCAATGTAATGTAATGTATTGCAGAAGCAATCGAATGATTGCTTCTTATAGTCACCTAAAAAGAAGTAAAATATAAAAAAAAAAAAAATTTAAATCATCCCCTTTCACCATAATTAAAATAAAAGTAAACAATAAAAAAATAAACATAGGCTTCGCTGTGTCCCAAATTGCCCAAACAATTAAAATATGAATGTCATTTATCCCATACGGCGAACGCAGTAACAGAAGAAAAAAACTAAATGGCCACTTAGCAATTTTTTTGTCGCATCACCTCCCCAATAAAGTTGAATAAAAAGTTATGAAAAGTCATACACACTCCAAAATGATATCAATAAAACAGGTTGTCCTGCAATTTTGTAGAAGTTATGGGGGTCAGAATATGGTGATGAAAAAAAAAAAAATGTTTTCAATATTAAAACTATACAAATGTGGTATCGCTATAATCTTAATGACCTAAAAAATGAAGGGCATGGGTCTGTTTTACTGCATAGAAAATGCTGTAAAAAAAAAGCCTTAAAACTGTGGCGGAATTGCATTTTTTGCCAATTCCATCACAATTTTTTCGCAGCTTCCCACTACCTCCTATGCAATACTAAATGGTACCATTAGAAAACACAATGGAATGTGAACAGAAAGATTAAAAAAAACTTTATGGCTCTAAAAATTGAACTACTATTAACAGAGCAGGCACTGAAAAATGAAACTGCTGTAGAGAATCATAAGAACCTACACAGTCACTATATAGGCACTATGCTGTGTATGATCTGCTATGCTATGTGGTCACTGCTAGTGTATACAGGCATTCAGGTGGGCCTATTTGACTTGTCCGTGGACTCTCAGACATGCGACTATTCAGTTAAGGCTCTATTTAGACTGCAGTGGCTTTGAGGGCAGAACCAGTAGAACTAATAATGTTCAGAAGCAGTTCTTCAGTTTACTAAGATTTTGATAAGATGATATACAGTCTTGGAATATCACATTTAAGCCTCTAAATATTTTTTATATACACCTTCACTAACCATATACTGTCTTTCCTTTAGTATTCCACAGGAGGAAGCTATCCTGTTACATACATTTCTACATCACATTATCCTTACCAAAGGATTGCACCGCAAGCTGGCATGGAATCACAGCAACCCCTGTACCCCAAACCTATCTATTCCTACAGGTAGAAAATGTCAATATAGAATTGTATATATCAATACCTTTACACTATATAGAAATGTAAACTTTTGCAATCAACGCTTGTAATGCCACATGTATCTGCGGTCAAAATTAAGCAACTTTACTAAAAATATTGGTTAAAAAAGAATACATTGGGGGGGGGGGATCTACAGCTCCTATGTAGATCTATGTATCTCCACTGTAACATACAAACCGTGTTACCGTGTTCATTTTAGGACATGGTCAGATAGCATAGTCAAGTATCAGAATAATGTCAATTTGAGGCAAAATACTCACTCTGACACCTGACTCTGACTTTGATATTTGACTCTGACATCTGAGTTTGACTTGGATGTGTTACATTCTTATTAGGTTAGGGTCAAATTCATAATGCGTTATAGATATACTGTGTATTTGTATGCTAAATCACACAGCCAAAGAAAGTCTATAGCTGAGCGTATAGCTCTGTGGTAAGAGCAGGTGCAAAAATAGGCATTTTACTTCTCTGAAGTGCTGTAGGCTAATGTGCCACAGTGATAGATAAGCTTATAGCTCTATAGCTCAATGGTTGGGCTGCTGGTTTGTAAACTGGAGTTTTAGGGTTTAAGACCCAACAAAAACCTTAACAAAACAACTTAATGTTTTTAAACCCTAGGTAAGAGACAAATTCAAGAGATGTTTGACTTTGATGTCTGACTTTGCTCACTGGTCAACATCAGAATTAGTTTTAGGTTGATTGCATTTTTGTGTGCTGAATCACAGAGCTGAAGAAAACCCATGACTACATTGAGCAGATGCCCTGCGGCACTAATGGGTGGGCTTTAGCACTGCCCTAGCCTGTAAAACCGTTTAAGCTATAGGACCAGCTCAATGTAGTGGAGGGTTTTCTTCAGCTATTGTATGTGATTCAGCATACAAAAATGCAATGAACCTAAAGCTCATTCTGACGTTGGACAGTGTGGAAAATCAGACATCAAAGTCAAACTTCACTTGGATTTTTATCTTATCTAGGGTTTAAGAGTATTATTTTTTTAAGGTTTCAAACCCAGACATACTGCACATGAGGCAAACACGCTACTACTGAGTTATAGGCTTGCCTAATATGAGTTAGGGATTTTATTCATCTATGTGATTCTCAGCATACAAACAAATACAATGAACCTAAAACTCATTCTGACGAGTGAGGAAAGTCAGACATCAAAGTCAAACATCACTTGAATTTGTCTCTTACTTAGGGTTTAAAAACATTACGTTGTATTATTAAGGTTTCTATTGGGTCTTGAACCCAAAAACTCCAGCTTACAGACTAGCTGCCTAACCACTGAACTATAGGCTCACCTACCATTATGATACATGAGAAGTAAAAGGCTTATTATTGCAACTGCACAGACCACAGAGCTATAAGCTCAGCTATAGACTTTCTTTGGCTGTGTGATTTAGCACACAAATACACAGTATATCTATAATAACTCATTCTGACTTTGACCCTGACCTATGAAGAACGTAAGACGTCAAACTTAGATGTCAGCTGACTAGCTGACCTCCAAACAGTAGAAGGGAGGTAGTTGGAAGGGAGTTACAGACATACATACATTTGACAGAAGCTGTATACACAAAAAGGTACATTTTGTCTTCTTTTAGCAGTTTGCATGGGTTCTTGGCTCTTGCCTGGAGATGAGTCATTTCTCCACCTTCCAAAACCTTACCTAGAGAGGGAGTGTCCCTTTACATCGATGATAGAAGGGAGCGGAAGGAATTACAAATTCAGAAAAAATCTTGAAAACCTCAGAGAACGTCAGATTTTATGGTGGGGAAAAGTGACTCATCTTTACTGCAAAAACTGAATTTTACTGTACATTAGGCCCCTCTGGTTTCTGCCCATCCAGGTCAAATTGACTGAGAAATCCCTCCCTTTAAGCAAATAGGGAGAAACCTGTCAATAAAGTCAAGCTGTATTCATTCATTCATTGAAGTGAATCGGCTGAGCTGTGCCGAGGCCACGTGACCTATAGTCACGCAACGTCACTGGCCTGCGGTAAACAGCAAGAAGGCTGCGACGCTACTGCGAGCATCACTGCTTTCTCAAACAACTGATCGGCTGGAGTCCCAGATGTTGCACCTCCACCAATCAGATGCTGATAACCTGTCCAAAGGATAGATCATTAGTAAGAAAAAGGCAGACAACCCCTTTAAACTACAGCTGATTTAAGAACGGTTTTGAATTCACTGATGCTGACACACTCACGTGTATTTTTTTTCCCCAAAGCATCCTGATATTTATGGCTCTTAAGAACAGTAAAACCGGCAGCCTTCCTGTCAGCGAGATCTACAATTTTATGACAGAGCACTTTCCTTATTTCAAGGTAAGATCATCCTGACTAGTACACCACGTTCCGATCTTACCCTATAATCTATTCAGCAACACCTCCCATACCCATACCTAACCCTCAGCCATCCAGATTGTTCTGACAACCAGTGTGACACATGTACAAACAATTAAGGAACCATGCCTGTATGCAGAAAACGTTTATGACAATCATCAAGAGGACTTGACAGTCGCTCTTCATAGTTCTGTTCGTTAACCGTTGCCAATCAGGAATGTGCAATAATTACTTTTGTTGCCCCAAAGCAGAAATTAATAATCCAAAACAAGTTAAAAATGTATGGAATGACACATCTGCCTTTCTGTACGCCGCAGTAAAAATCAGATACAGTTCCTTCCCTTCACTAGCACTTTTGGCGAAATGTAAAGAATGACAACCTGCTGGTCTCTAGTTGATGTAGTACTAAAAGTCTCAGCAAGAGCAGACTGGCTGAGGATGTTCATTGGAATGCTGTGCCATACTGCATGTGCAACCACCTCTTCACTGACAGAGGCCATGTCCTCCAGCATCAGGGTGGCCAACCTGAATTTCTCTTTACATCTGGACAACTTACCCCAAAATCACGGACAGATGTTACGAGAGATCTTAAAACTATTCGGACACCTAAGACAGTAGTTGACAACCTTGACCCGGATGAGGCAGTGGCTCTGGAGGAGCTGAGAACCAATGATGATTTGGTTTTTAAACCCTCAGATAAAGGGGGCAATATTGTGGTGATGAGGAGACGTATGTACGAGGATATGGTCATGCGTCTCCTTAATGATTCGGTAACGTATAAGAAATTGGACAGTAATCCAACAAACCAGTACCTGGGGGAACTCAGAGAAATTCTAGCAGAAGCAAAAGGAGATAACCTTATCTCCAAAGAGGAACATAGGTATCTTTTGAACACCAAACCTACAATAGCGACTATCTACGCTATACCGAAAGTACATAAACAAAGAGTGCCAATACCAGGTAGACCGATCATTTCTGGTAATGGAAGTCTGACAGAAAACATCAGCCAATATGTTGATGAGTTTATCTCACCTTTTGTACCTACGTTACCATCTTATATTAGAGACACTAAAGATGCGGTCACCAGACTACAGGAGATACAAGTCACTAAGGATGCGTTTCTTGCCAGTCTGGATATAGAGGCGCTATATACTAATATACAACATGAACTGGGAATACAGGCAGTTCACTCTTACCTCACTACTAAGGGCACTCAATTTCACTTGCACAATCAATTTATTTTTGAAACTTTTATGGTTTCTACTTACTCACAATTATTTTTTATTTAATTCACGTTATTATTTACAGTTAAATGGGACAGCTATGGGAAGTAAATGTGCACCGAATTTTGCAAATCTCTTTTAGGATGGTGGGAAAACACAATTGTCTTCACTGAGCAATATGAACACTTCACTAATCACGTTTTATTTTGGGGACGTTTTATTGATGATGTTTTGATTTTATGGGATGGCACTGAGACACTATTTCAAGAATTCGTACAGAATCTTAATCAGAATCATATAGGTATGAGCTTCACTTCAGAAATTAATTCTGAAACCCTCACTTTTTGGATCTTAGAATCTCCTTGTCGCCAGGTGGCCGCATCGTCACTGAGGTCTATAGGAAACCTACCTCTACTAATACGCTATTACATTGGCAAAGTTATCACCCACCGCCCCTTAAAAGGGTATTCCGGTAGGCCAATATATTAGGGCGCGCAGAAACTGTTCGGATGACTCTGGGTTCCTCAAGGAATGTGAGACCTTGTATTCGAGGTTCCAAAATAGAGGTTACCCTAAAAAATACTGCATAAGGCCTTTAAAAGGGCTAAAGATACTGATCGAGTTTCATTACTGCAATCGAAACCAATAAAGGAATCCACAACAATCAGATGTATAGGAAACTTTGATAACCGTAACAAACAAGTGTATAATATCCTGCATAAGCATTGGCATGTTCTGCAGGCTGACCCTGATTTTCAAGAGGTATTGGCTAAAAGACCCCAGATTACGTTCAGGAGGGAAAAATTTAAAGGACCATTTGGTCCACAGTTTTTACAATACTAACCCTGCGCCACTTACCTGGTTGAGATCTACAGTTGTGGGAAGTCACCCCTGTGGGAGGTGTAGCTTCTGCCCATACGTCCAAAAAAGAAATTTTTCATCAATCCTAAAGATGAGAGAAAATATGACATAAGAGAGTTCATTAATTGTCAAACTAAAGGAATAATATATATCGCCCAATGTCCGTGCCCTAAATTATATGTAGGCAAGACTATACAGGAATTTCGTAGGAGAATTTGCCAACATGTAAGCAGTATTAACACAAAGGCTGATACAAGCATCTCAAGACATGTTAGAACCTTTCATTCTGGAAATCCATCATGCCTGCAATTCTGGGGATTATGTAAGAGAAACCTAGGACCACGCTGTGGAAATTTGGATAAAATCCTATACCAAGAAGAAGCCAAATGGATATATCGTTTGGAGAGTTTGAGTCCACATGGACTCAATGAGGGATTCACATTTTCGTCGTTTTTGTAATACGATCTAGGTGTATTTTCAATAAATATGATCACACTATTTCAATTGTGAGTAATATAGGCTGAACACTCTGGGATCTTTTGAGCTAGCGTAAACTATAGATTATGACATAATATATATGAGTCACTAAGGCCAACATGGTACCTGTCTAGCAAGGTGGAAGTGTGACACTCTTGGGCTCTGGTGTTTTGGGTATTAATGTATGCATGGGAACAGAGAGGGGACTCGGAACCCCTTATATACATTACCTGAGGGATCCAAGCGCGTCTGTATACATCGAGGCGCGTTTGTTCAACATGTTACTATCTATATTTTGACACTGCTTATAATTAAGCTTGTGCCCACTATCTGAGGGACCCAGGCGCGTCTTGATGTATCTAGACGCGCTTGGTTATTATGTTGCCCCTTGTGTCTGATACCTTGGTAATTAAGCCTGTACCTATTAAGGATGATATACTCCGACATTACAATGTTTTGCAACCAGGTCTGGTGCATTTAGTACTATGGACGGGGATATAAAAATGTTTTTTTTTTTTTTCTCTTTTAAGAAATTTTTTTTTCATTTATTTTTTTTTTTTTTTATATCCTCTACATGCTTTGCCCCTGATTATATGTGTGTAAACAGGGGATCGTCCATGTTGGTAGTATGTAAGAACTAGTGGTATCAGCGCTTGTGTAGTCGCAGTGTGGCAGACTTGGCAGGGGCTGCTGGGTGATTCATATATAGTGAGTAGCTTTTACCTGACTACAGAATAAGTGTTAGCGCAGCAGGGTCTGCGCAGCACATTATCTGGTAGTTACTCAATAACCAGTCATCCAACTTGAGTGTGGAATAAGTGTTTGCGCAGCTTGGGTCTGCGCAGCACGTTATCTGGCAGGCATCCAATGATTCAACCAATAAATTTAAACCTGACCAGTTCACTGGCTCTTTAAACTGTCAGTCTAATGCCAATGGTACTATTGGCCAATTATAGGATTACAAACTATAAATAGGAGTGTTCAGCATGGTGTTTCAAGTCTGTCCTTTCCCTGAAGACGCCAGTTTATCTGGTGAAACATGTTGGGGGACAGAATCTGTTGGTTTTAGCTCTGCTCGAGTTGCTAAACACTGAGTAGGAAACAGTAGGAAACAGTTATTTACTTTAGGGTGTATGTTCACAGCACCGAGTACCCTGCAGGATTAGTCAGGCAGGTAGTTATACACTGATTGCAAACTTGTGGGAAGGTTAGGAGGGTAGTGCACACCCTCCGTTACCACTAGCAACCTGTGCGATAGCAGTGTGCAAATTCGAGCAGTAGTTTTAACAAGTGTGTCAAAACTCACAAACATTTTTAGAGAACTACTAATAAAAGTGAAGTTTTACTGATTTAAATATTAAGGGTAAAAGTGGTGAATTGAGCTCAATTGAGCAAAGTTTTTTTGTTTTTTTGAAAATCACGGACAGCCAACATTTTTTACAGATAAAAGACGTCAGCTATAAAATGATGATTATTACCATCAAAAAAATCTAGTCAAATACCACCAGCCTCAAAAAAATCACAGACAGGTCTATTTTTTTTTCACGGACAAAAGTTGCCTATTTTTACAGACTGTCCGGAAATTTCTAGACAGTTGGCAACCCTGCCCAACCTGACAGGGGTCAAGGAAGCCCTGTTGTGGAGGTACAGTAGGTACATCCTGTGGATATTCCACAACTGTCTAAGATCAGAAAGCCCCTTTAAGCTGCAAGTGTATAACTTGGTAGAGTTGATGTTCCAGAATCTAAGGATGTTGGATGACAACCTCTTAGGTGTGATAAGAAACACATTTGGTTTTCCAAACATTCTAGAATTAATTGAATAGGTTGTCTTCTCTGCAACACAGTCGTCTGTATTTTACAAGGGTCCCACAATGATAGGTGATCGCATGGTGTCCTGCTTTTGGAAACCCCAACAATCAGTTGTAGTCTGAGGGGAAACCCCATAGGAAGAGTGCAATACTCCTACAGTGCCACAGCTGGGGAATGAAGCATTGCACTTCTCTTATTGAAATGTATGGGCTGTCTAAGTAATGTCCTACTGAGAAAGAGAATGGTGGGAATTTATTAATACTGGTGTTTCATACGCCATTCAATAAAAAAATATACTGGTATACAAAGCGCCAAATTTATCAAGAAGCAGGAGGTCTGTGAACCAGAAGCTGAAATTTATGACAGCTAAAAGCTGAAGTTGATTCCATAAATGGGTAAAAAGACTTTGCTGGTGCCCTCAACTTTTTAAATTCTCTTTTGCCTATTTAGCCACTCTTTGTTCTGGCTAATACACAAAGATCCAGCAACAAGGAGCCCCCATTCTATACTCAAAGTTCCCTAGAGGCATATTTGAAAAAGGCTTTTCTAAACAAGACAACCCGGTTAAAGGGGCTATCCTACATCATTCATAATCTTTTTTCAACTCATCTACCTAACTGGAGGACTTCCCTTTATGTGGGTGGGTAGCAGCTCACATGAGACAATAAACAGCCCACATCCCTAAGGATACCGTGCAGTGAGCTCTTGTTAAGCCCTTCCATCCCCACCACAGCACATACAAAATAGTATGTTCATCTAGCACCCGACATACAGATGGTACTGTATCTATGCATTAATGTTCCCAGAGTTTTTGGCTCCACTATTTCAGACTTGTATATTTTTTTATGAATTTAGAAGTAAAGATGGATGGATGAATGAATGAAAGATTTCTGGGCAACTTCACCTGCTTCTGTACAAGATCCCTGCGCTATTGACCATGTTAGTCTACCTCCTAATGTAGAAGAAGGTGGACCAGAAAGATAAACAGCAGGGGGTGCTATCAAAGAAGAAAACCTACATGTACATTAAAATAAATAAATTACATTTTTTATTCCATGTCTATTTCAGTAATATGCAGGGGTGGATTGGGAACTTAAAGTGGCCCTGGAAAAAATAAACTAAAAGTGGCCCCATGTTGTAGGTGGGTCCAAATTGACAGAAGACAGGACAAAACAAATAGGCAGAGACAACAGAAGTAGGCGGAGTCTGCAATACTGTAATGCAGGCACAGAATACCACCCCAACAGAACCAAATACCACAGGGCAGCACAAAATACTGCCGCCCCAATCCCAGTATTCAACTGTATCACAGTTGCGTTCAGGAGAGCACCTGTGGCCATTGAGCATCAGATCATTATGTACCTGGCCTGTGGCCATCAAGAGAGCTTGAGCGGCCCCCTGGGCATCGGCCCACTAGGAAATTTCTCTGTAGGCCAATCCGCCCCTGGTAATACACCATTTGAAATGTCCTAATTATTGCATAGTAATTAATGTAGATGACATGATGGGGATTGCAGTGTTCTAGGGTCCATGATAATCATGAATCCACAGCATGGTTCCCGGGATGAATGTTAAAATGTGAGCAACACTCCTATTCTTCTTTCCTACAAACCATTACAGCTATGGTAGGGGTGGTCTTAATATTTTATGACTGAGATTAATTGCTGAAAATCTCCTCCCAGTATTTACAATCCATTAATGGGAATGAAAATTCCATGCAATTATCTGGGGTGGAAACCACTTGATAGAAGGCTAAATATGTCTGTTATTATGAATGGAGACATAGACACAACTATAAAAGTGATGCATGGCATTTGACATTTGTCTGACTGACACAACTCTATTTATGGGCTGGGTAAGTAGAAAGTGGATCCTGTCTGGGCTCTATTTATGGGGCATTATAGTTTTATTCCTAAGAGCCATAGCATTGTCTTCCAACAAGAAATTAGTAGTCATTTTCTATACTTTACTCATGGGTATTAAAGAATCCTTTAAGACAGTGACATCATTATTTTAAGTGAAATCCAAGATCTAAATTATTTTGGTACAGTTTTTTCGGGATTTTTTTGCAGCAAAATACATGTTCCAAAATGATCATAAAACAAATTAAAAGTCATGAAGTACATCATAAACGATGGCATATTTTTTGGACTTTAAAGTGAACCTGTCACCTGGAATTGACTTTATAAACCATTAACAGTACCTGATAGTGCCCCACAAGACGTTTCAAACAGTGTTTCCTGCTCATTTACTGTATTTAAAATCAACTAAAAATCGCCTTTTAAAATCCTTGCAGAAGTCAAGATAGAAGTCAAGGGGGCAGCGGCCTCCTTGACTCCAGGTCTGCCTTCCATGCCCTAACCCCGCCCCTCTGCTCCATAACTGACAGTAGCTAAAGTTGCCGGGACCGCGCTCGTGCAGCCTGCGCATGCGCAGCATGCCTCCTTTAGCAGCGCGATCCCAGCTCTCCCGCTGTGACTTGCACGTCTCCTGTACATTATGGGCGCATGCGCAGATAGTGTACAGGAGACGCGCAAGTCACAGCAGGAGAGCCAGGATCGCACTGCTAAAGGAGGCATACCGCGCATGCGCAGGCTGTACGAGCTCGGTCCCGGCAACTTTAGGCAGGGAAGGCAGACCTGGAGTCAAGGAGGCCGCTGCCCCCTTGACTTCTATCTTGACTTCTGCAAGGATTTTAAAAGGCGATTTTTAGATGATTTTAAATACAGGAAAAGCGCAGGAAACACTGTTGGGAACGTCTTGTGGGGCACTATCAGGTACTGTTAATGGTTTATAAAGTCAATTCCAGGTGACAGGTTCACTTTAAGCCTAAAGTACACTCAATACCAGAAATTCAGGTAAATAGCTAAATGTCATAGTCACAGAAGGCCAAGAAGCTGAGGTCTGGGTAGTTGTTTGATAGAGTCCTACTGTGCCTGGATATGATACATAGGGGACACTGCAGTCACAAGTAATTTTATTTAGTAACCTGTACTGTGATATCACTTGGGCCAACATGAGCATCTCCTAAACTAGTGTGCTTAGAGAATGCAAGTGGTTTCTTGCCACGTTCTTTTACTTAAGGGGGTTTCCCATTATCAAAGCTTATCACTCATGCACAGGTTGGGTGATAACTGTCTGATTTGTTGGGGTCTGTCTGCTGGTACCTCCACCATTCATGAGAACAGGGTTCCTGTTTCCTGTGCTAGAATAGGGCTGCGGTCCCATTGTCACCCTTGTTATTTCGTTATGGTAAGCCCTCTTTAAAAGGGTTACATGGGCTCTAGATATTAATGACCTTAGGAAACCCAGCACCTCCACGATCAGCTTTTTTCAGCATATGTAACCAGAAGCATAGCTCTATCCACAATGTAGTGGCCACGCTGGGTTACTGCAGTTCAGCTCTATCCACTATTTCCAGTGATAGCGGCTGCTGGAAACAGCTGATAGATGGGGGTGCTGGGTATTGGACCCCCTTCAGGACTTCAGCACTGAGCGATGTTGACATAAGGCACACATGGATTTTTTTTGCTTTTGTGACACCACATTCAGAAGCCATAACTTTTATTTTTCCATTGATGTAGGGATGCATTATCTTTTTCAAATTTTTACTTGTACTTATCAGCTGTGCCTCTGGGGAAAGGAAACAGCAATTATGCCATTGTTTTTTGTTTTTTTTTCACATTAAGAACCTTGTACCATTCACTATGCAGCTTGAATAAGTTTATCTTTATTCTATGGGTCAGTACATTTATGCCAATATCAAACATGTTTATGAACATGTCAAATATGTATAGCTATGCACGATAATAGCAAATTTCATGGAAAAAAATATTTGTATGTCCTGCATTCCAAGAGCCATAGCCTCAGTTATGCCTCTGACCCCCCTGGCATCCCATCTGCACCTCATGATCACGGGGTTCTGATGGGGTGACTGAGGAAGCCCCCTCCCTGTGTCTAACCACCTGGGTGCCGAGGTTGCAATTGAAAATGGAGGTAAGGGGTTGAACAGCTGGGATCAGAGGTAACCGTTCCTGTCCATTTTAAAGTCAGCTATATACAGTATTACAGATGGCAACCACTTCTTGGCCTCATAACTCCGGGGTCGGCGCCACCGTTAGGCGAACTAGGCGTTCGCCTAGGGCGCCAGCCTGCTGGGGGCGCCCTGGTGGGCTCCCCCTGTCTGGGGCTGCAGCGCTGAGCAAGCGGCTCTTGAGCCACCCCCAGCGCCATTACAGTGGGGCCAGGAGGTGGAGGTCCTTCTTAAATATGGCAGAGGCTAGAGCAGGCACCTGCTTACCCTGATGGCAGGTGCCTGCTCTGCTAGTAAATTACCGGAGCAGATGAGGCGGGCGGCAATGGGAAGCTGTTCTAGCAGCTCCCCACGCCTCCCTCGCGCACCCTCTGTGATGCCGGGACCCGGAATATGACGTCATTCCGGCCCCAGCATACTAAACGGTGCGCTGGAGGACTGAGGAGCTGCACCACACTGGACCCCAGGGAAGTGAGTGTTCAAGTGTTTGACTGAGTGAGTGTCTGCCTGTGTGTGTCTGTCAGTGAGTGAGTGTATGTCTGTCTGTCAGTAAATGTCTGTGTGTTTGTCATTGAGTGAGTGTGTGTATGTCAGTGAGTGAGTGTATGTCTGTCTGTCAGTAAATGTCTGTGTGTTTGTCATTGAGTGAGTGTGTGTATGTCAGTGAGTGCGTATTGCTGTCTGTCAGTAAGTGTCGGTGTTTGTCTGTCAGTGAGTATCTGAGTGATTGTATGTCTGTCAGTGAGTATCTGAGTGATTGTATGTCTGTCAGTGAGTATCTGAGTGATTGTATGTCTGTCAGTGAGTTTGTGTGTGTGTATCAGTGAGTGAGTGTCTGTCAGTGTGTGCGTGTCTGTCAGTGTGTGGGTGTCTGTCAGTGTGTGCGTGTCTGTCAGTCAGTGTGCGTGTCTGTCAGTCAGTGTGTGCGTGTCTGTCAGTCAGTGTGTGTGTGTCTCTCAGTCAGTGTGTGCGTGTCTGTCTGTCAGTGTGTGCGTGTCTGTCTGTCAGTGTGTGCGTGTCTGTCAGTGTGTGCGTGTCCGTCTTTCAGTGTGTGCGTGTGTGTGTCTGTCAGTGTGCGCGTGTGTGTGTCTGTCAGTGAGTGAGTGACATTGGGGGGCGGCAAAATGGATCTTTGCCTAGGGCGGCAAAAATCCTTGCACCTGCCCTGCATAACTCTATGTCCATTTCCAAATGCAGGAAGGGTTTAATATATCAAAACTGTTGGGAAATATGCAGTAACAGTGACTTTCTTTTTAAAATTAAAGGATATTAATAAATTCACTGAGTTATGTCCGTCCGTAAATTGCATATCACAAGGATTGCGAACCTTTTACAGACCGAGGGCCCAAACTGCAACCCCAAACCCACTTATTTATCGCGAAGTGCCAACACGGCAATTTATCCTGAATACTACAGTCCAATATAGTGTATCTTCTGTGTACTTTATCATTTAGCTGTAATAACCTGCCTACATTCTGTGTGCTGCCTGTGCTGTACATAGTACGCCCTGCACTGATGAATGGCAGGAAGGTCTAAGGCATATGGGTAAGCCATAGACTTTTTCAGAGTGGGGGTGCCCACAGAGAGGGCTCTGAGTGCCGCCTCTGGCACCCGCTATAGGTTCGCCAATATTGACCTCAAGTGTCTCAAGGGACTAATCCAGAACCTAGTAGTCCAGAAATATCATGATAATCCTGCATACTTTGAAAATAACCCCATTGTCAATTCAGAATCACCTCATGGACCAGTATTTCTGTTGCCACTAGAGGATAGTGCATACTGATTTATTATGGAGTTCAGTGGGAGCTGTATAAATTCATATGCAGTGAGCTCCCTCTACTGGCCGCTGCAGGCAAAGAGAATGTTATCATTTAACTCAGTGGTTCTACCTAGCGATGCAAGGGATTTTTTGTTCTATATAAAAAGAACTAGAGCGGTGAACCCCCCTTTAAGAATTACGGTAGATTAAATATACTGATATTTTGTTGCTTCTGACAGGACTGCACAATGCACTTGGAAACCACCTTGTAAAACACCTGCACTTGCCGAATTAAAGTTTTTTCTACCTATCAAATAATCAGTAGGAAAAAAATAGATAAAATTCTCCAGGTAGTCCTGTTTTCAGTCTGATCTGTCTGATCATCCCAAAAGAAAGGCCTACTACACTGTTGCCTACCAGTGGTTCATTGAGTTATTCCATACCATTGCCTTGCTACCCATATTCCTTCATGACGAAGCATCTCCAGGAGATGTCTTACGTGCATCCTAAGGAGGACCTGTCAGTAGAGAGCTCTTGAGACAACATAAATGCGCAGATTTAGCAAAATTGGAAACTTAGCAACCATAAATGACCATGACCATAGCAACCAGTCAGATCCCAGCTTTCCTTTTTCAGAGGTTCTTTGGAAAATGAAAGGTGGAGTCCAATAAATCTCCCCCAAAATGTCTAATCTGGCATCCCTGGATGTTATTTGAAGGGAATGTGTTGCTACCTTTATGCTGCCTGATTCCACTGCTGCCGCTCTTATGTGTGTAGTTAAAGTAGATTTTAGGAAATTTACCATGTAAGACCTGCAGCATCGGAAGCCGTCCTCCCACCTGCCAATGATTGACAGCTATCTCCCTTACTTTTTCTCCAAATTCTCACCTTCTCAAGCTTCTTTCTTCTTACTTCATGCATGCATTGAATTTAACTAAATGAATAGATACTGCATCTCAGTATTCTGATCCCTGCTTTCTGCATGTCAGCTGGTGGTAGCAAGCAGGGGTGTTGCTATAGGGGAATGTGGCTGCTTTGGGGCCCAAATTCAGAAGGGGCCCACCCAGGAGAAGGACATAAAGATTTTATTGTCAGGGCCCCCCAACAGTATTCTACAATGACATTATATACAGAGACACTATTGGAAACGGAAGAAGCGGCTACCGGACCTGGTCTGAGAGAGCAATTTTGACTGGTCATACAAGTGGGAGTTGCAAGGAAGGAGGGTGTTGCGAAGAAGTTGCTTGGGGGGGGTTGATTCAAAAATTTGCTGTAGGGCCCAGTCATTTCTAGTTACGCCACTGGTAGCAAGGGACTACACAAACACATACAAAGGCCAAAGAGTATTGCAAAAGTTAAAACAAAGTTTTCTGCAAATTATAATTAAAAATAGTCAGACCATGAATAAAAAATGAGTCACACAGTATAAGACTGGACCCAGTCACTCCCATACGAATGGTATGTGGAAAATGTGCAACAGTTACATGCAGTTATATAGAACCATCGGGTCAGACGCTGCTACTTTTTAAAACTTCATTAACAGATTTAGGCCCCATGCACACAGTAATGTGCATTTTGGTGTGTAACTTTAATGCTTGAAGTTGGGGGGGAAGAGAATATGCTACTTAAAAGTTTGCTATAAACCCAGCCTTTCCAAGTTACGCCCCTGTCTGTATGCTACCTACTATTTGCACATTTGGCACCTAACACTTGTATGGGAGTGCCTGGGTCCAATCTTATATTGTGTGACTCATTTTTGTTCTTGGTGTGTCTATATGTATTTTTAATTATGTTATGCAATAAAGTTTGGTTTTAAAGGTTTTGCCTTCCTTTTATTAAGTGATGAACTATCCTCCGGATAGGCAATCACTAGCTGATGGGTGGGGATGAGCTCAGTCCACTGCAAATTGATATAGCTGTCTCCATCGGTAGCCAAACAGTTAATGGCATGGGTGCAGGGTGCCAGACCCATGCCAACCAGCTAATTATGGCCTATCCTTTTCGAGTGACATTATTAAAAAAAAACAGTAAAATTTTGATCTATCATAAAAATATTTGCTATGACTAGGATGAAAGCCTCAGCCTTTAGGAAATACCATGGATTCTACCATGCATATATGAATACTATCTTGGAATATTACAATCATTTAATATAATTTAAGAATAGTGACTTTATAAATGATGTTTTCTTTTTGGGAGAGTTGTAAAATCAACAGATTACAAAAAATGATTGTATTTTTAGACTGCTCCAGATGGGTGGAAGAATTCAGTGCGTCACAACCTGTCCCTCAACAAGTGTTTTGAGAAAGTGGAGAACAAATCTGGAAGTTCATCCCGAAAAGGCTGTTTGTGGGCCCTGAACCCAGCCAAGATTGATAAGATGCAAGAAGAGCTGCAGAAGTGGAAACGGAAAGATCCAGTAACAGTGAGGAAAAGCATGGCAAAGCCAGGTAGGGTAACCCAGGGTGATTGGGGAGAAAATGCTACTCTTCCGGGGTCTCCTGAACATTCGGAGAACAGTAGACACCTTTGAGTTGTACCTGTCTTTGTGAAATCTCACTTGCTGCCAAATGTCTTTTAAACATCTATGTTTGCATTTGGAAGGGTTTTCTTTAGTGGGGGTTTAGTGGGCGACTTCAAATATAGGTGGTGAATTTCATTAGTTCACTATTAGTATTTGAATGTTCAACAGCAGGTGTGCGCTTGTTTATGCCTAAATCTAAAATCGACATATATTACTCATAAAATGTCGATGGGCCTAATCCCAATGAATACTTAACGGGGTAATCCCATGATTAATGAAAAAAATGAAAATGATACAGCCTTCTACATGGCAACCTCTTTCTAACAAAGCTAGAAACAGCCCTGTACCTCACATGGATCCAGAGATCTCCCCATTTGTAGGACTGAATTGAGCATGTGCTTCCATCTCAGTGAGGACAAATAATTTTTTTAAAAAAAGGGCAAACCGCAGGTGGATACAGATAGATTTCATTCATCAGCACTTTCTTGACCCTAGCTACACACCTAAGCGTTTTACAGCGCGTTCAAACGCGCTGTAAAACGCACAACATGTGAAATGCCATGTATCCCTATGGGCATGGTACACATTTGGGCGTTTTAAACGCGCTGAAAAGCGCCTGACACAAACGCTAGTGCTTGAGCTTCTTTGGGGCGTTTTTTCAAGCGTTTCCACCCATTGGAATGCATGGGAACGCTCCAAGATGAAGATATGCGCGTTTTCTGTTTAAAAAACGCGCATACGAACACGCGTTTTTCTCATTTGACCCAGCATAAAAAGACCCAATTTGGCTAACAGTCTGCAACTTTCATATAGGTGGGGCTACATTTTTAGTGGATCTGGAACCTGTCAATCAAAAAACGCCTCAAAAACGCACGTTCCTTAAATGCAAAAACGCCCATGAAAACGCTTGTTTGTCGCGCGAAAAAACGCTCAAAAAAACGCCCGCTCCAAAAACGCTTAGGTGTGTTCCCAGCTTTAGTGTTGATACTTGGTATATAGGCCTAGTACGCGTACTCACTTTGTGAGTTATCTACGATTGGTTTTTATTTATTAGATAGATTTCATTGACTAAGTAGCTATAATATAAAAGTATTCCTATCCAAGTGCTGGTTTGAAAACTGTAGATTATTATTCATGGGACAACCCCTTTAAAGTGAGTTTTGAGGAGTAAAGAGTAATATAAAGATAAAAAATTGGTTGACCAATATTTAGATGTGCATGAGAGATAAACATTTTCTAAGCTTAGTAGGGCTCTGCCTATGAGTAACAGAGATTGCTATGATTACATTGACTGCTGCTCTCAACATGTCCATGCCCTATTTACCTGTCTTCCATGGAAGGAAAATCAGAGCATTAGTCAAAGTATGTAAAAAAAAAACAAGTGATGACACTATAAAATGAGAGAGGCCTGAGGAAACTGGGAAACTGGATGTTCAGGAATGGTGCACGCAGCCATGTTATATTTCACCATATGTTTCTTTCCATTTGTCCTACAGAGGATCTTGACAAGCTGATAGGAGAGAGAACGGAGAAACTGAGATCCTCACTCCTGGCTTTGAACCCCTCTGGCATCATGAACACATCATCCACAATGCACATGACCATCCAGAGTGAACAGAACATTTCCTCCACCATGTCTGCATCACTACAGACAATGCGTGAGGTATCTGATTCTATGCATGGCAAGAAGCCCCCACCAAGCTATACTTCACTCCCTCATGGATATCCCCAGATCTCCCCCGCAATGATACAACAGCCTCATCCAATACCACAGAATCATTTTTCTCCACCAGAGAACCAAAGTGAAATGACTACCCAACCCATAAATCCGCAGGACTCACCAATACCTGCCCACACCCCTCCGCTTCACAACATGAAGCTGTTAACGGAGCACTCGCCTACCAGAACCATGCAAGACCAACTGATGGAGGGCGAGCTGAGCAATGACATTGATGCTCTCAATCCCTCTCTTACAGACTTTGAACTTCAAGGTAAGCTGTAAATCAATGCTCTTACTCATTGAGGGCCACAGTTGGAAGACTATGAAGGGAATTTATTACGAGTCTCCTTTGGCACATCTTTACAATGAACAATTTTGTCAAGAGAAGTTCCTCTATTTTTTAACGCCACTGGCCTACTGGAGTAAGAATGAACAATTATTGAAAAAAATGTTTTAAGTTACAGGGTGACATTTATTAACCCCTATTCAGCAGAAAACAGGCATCAAAAAGTTGCATGTTCCCCACAGTTGATAAATCTAGCGTGTACCTGATTACCATAGACAACCCTGACAACTTTTCAAAAGTGGAAAGAGCAGTATGAAATCACAATGTCACAAATATTTGCTAAAAACACCTATCAGGAGATCAAACTAAAGAACCTCACCTATGCTAATGTTTTTTATCGGATCTAGTAGAAATGTTAACTTTTTTTCAACGGGCATACCAGTTTGCATATTTGTTGCCCCTTTTCCGTGATTTAAAAGGGTTTTCTGAGATTTTTGAATCGATGACCTATCCTCTGGATAGGTCATTAGTATCTGATCGATGGGGGCCCGACATCGGAGACCTCCGCCGTTCAGCTGTTTTAGAAGGCACTGGCCGGTCAGATGAATGGCAATCTATCTAATATAGAGACGGGTCAGATCCACCAGAGAAGGAACCACAGATATTCAGCAACGTTCCTCCCAGGGGTTATCTGATATTTAAAATATCCCAACCGGGCCCCTTGTATAGATTATACTTACCTGCTCCCCGGCACCCATGTTGGTCCGGATCCCTGCACAGCTGCCGTTGCATCTCCCCATCGTTCGGATTAAAACAACCTGAATCAGGGAGTGCAGCCAATAGCAGGCCGTGACAGTGACCAGCCTCAAGGGGGCTTGTCCATTTATCCGCCAACCCCCCCCCCCCCCCCCCCTGTCTTCCGATGTTTTGATACGAGCGACAGGGAGATGCAGCTGTGGCCGGACAGGGATCTGGAGCAACACAAGTGCCAGGGGACAGGTAGGTATAACATATAAAAGGGGCTTGGGTATTAAGGGGGGAAAATTTAAGTTATCAGATAACCCCTTTAACCCCTGTAAAGTTGCAGTATAGCGGACAGGGTTAACTTAAAGCTAACAGTTTGGTGCCCTGGAAGACACTCCAGAAACATACATTAGTGTGCGCACTTTACTCACTAAAGGTGCCACGAGTTCATTTCTAGCGATTACTGCTAAGCAGGCAGAATTTTCTTGAATACTGAAGTAGATCTAGTTTTTTTTATGTGTATAACCGTTTTCTGGTTTTTAATTTACAGGACACCTATGGGAGGAACTTAAAGATGATAGTCTGGCACTGGATCCCATTAACCTGATGTCTTCCTCCCCAACTCCACCTCCACCACATTACTTCATGCACAACGGGAACTGCAGCAGCAACGGAATCAGCCCCCCTAGTAGTAACTCGCATATGGGACTGGGCGACATCCAACTCACTACCGTTTACTCCTCATACATGGAGATGGACTCTGTGGTGCCGTCATACATCAATGGCTCCGGATCTAAGCATGTTGCCATTGTTTAAAGTAACTGTCTCCACAGACTATACTGAATATATGACCAAAGATATTTATATATTTCATTTGCAAAATGATTGATGATAAAAGCCACATCAATTTAGTCTTCTATTATAGAGAAGATGGACAGTATGCGTTTTAGGGTATCATTGTCCTACTCAGAGCAAGGACTATAATATATGTTAAATTGCACAAGTAACACATAAGTATGGGCTTAGTAAATAGCTCAAGTAAAAAAAAATTATGTAAATAACATATGTTATTTGTAAAATTTTACATTTTAAGTATTTAATATGCTGTTATTTGATCATAGTACAATGTTTTCTTTAGAGAAAAATGTAAGAAGCTAAAGCTATTTACCAATATTGAAATGTATAAATGACATACAATTGGACTCATCACCCATGTCATCCGTCCTCCATAGAGGACAATCTAATACGCTAGAAGGCCTCATGCACACAACCGTATTTTGCATCTGCATCTGATCTTGCATTTGATGTCATCCATGTGCTGTCCGCATCCGTATGTCCTTTCTGCAGATAATAGAACATGTCCAATTTTTGTCCATATTGCGGACGCGAATGGTCATTTCTCCTGAGGTAGAGGTTGTGTGCATGAGGCCGGAAAAAAAAAAGAACACCACAGTATGCCAGTGTGCACCGTATGATGCCAGGCAAACGGTGGAGCCAGTAAGGAGGCACATGGAGTCCCTTTGACCCTCACTACGAAGGCCCTCCATATGTCTCCATTCAATGTGTCTCTGTATGCACTGTACTACAAAGAGATCTGCCCTGAGGAGGAATGTATACCTCCATTATACATCATCTGATGAACACGTCGGATTACACACTAAAGTCCCATTACAGGTTTGTGCAACTATGGTATGAGGCTTTAGACTGAAGAAACATGTCTACCATAAATGGTATTAAATAACACATACAATATTTCAAAGTAACATCCTCGTACGACGTGGCACGATGTGTCAAATGAATTGGAGCTGAGTTATGGTCCTTCAGCATGGTCAGTGTCGGACTGGGGTGCCTAGGGCCCACTAGTAAAATTTATTTTGGGGGCCCACCGTACCGATACATACAAATATTACCTGCTCACACAGCAGCAAGATGCTACCTGATGACTGAATACGGGGGTCCCTGCAGCAACTTAGAGAAGGTAGGTCCTGGGGAAAGGAGGATACCCGCTAGCTTTCCTCTATACCTAGAAGTCATCTCAGCTATCTGATTGTGTCTATAATAATAAACTGGGGAGTTTCTTTTATAATCTATCAGGTTTTTTATATGAACATAGGCTGGTTAAGGTGCTGTACATTGAATATATGTATGTAGTGCAGTAGGTCTACTGTGTTATGTTCCACTTGTGCAGAGGGTGGGAGACTAGGGGCCCACCTTGCTTAGAGGCCCACCGGGGGATTCACCTGTACCCCTGTGAGCATGAGGACGGCCACTACACAGTGGATGGAGGCTTTTGATTCTAGCTCCGTCCTCTGTTATGTTTCCACAAGCAGCTGCTCAGTGGGACTGCCGGAGGATAGGTCATCAATATCAAAAAGGTGAAACGCCCCTTAAATTTATTTCTGCTGCACCCAACAGAATTTTTGTTATAGCCAGACACAAATTCACTCTAGGGTGTCTAGAAAATGGGCATCCTCCAATCATCTGAAATCAAGCCACACACATAAAATAATTCATTCGCTTTTAGTTACTCAGCTCCAGAAATTAGTGTTTCTCAAAATGACCGATATAGATGTTTTCTGTTCTGGATACAGGGGGACCTGCATGTTACACCCCTGATATTTTATCAAGCAAAATCTTTATTACAAAGACTCATTTCATTGTAAAGAAAACGTTGCAAAAGCAAACGACTGACGTCACGCAAGAGACGGAAAAAGAAATTTCAGAGTCCTAATAAAAGCAAAGAACTTTTCAGGAACTCGGAAGCATTTCAGTTCTGTGCAGAAAATAATGTTTCTTCCAGCTTGTCTAGGAACATGTGTGAATATATGCAGTTTCATAAAGCAGGTGGCGCTTTCCTTTCAGCTGTGCACTCCTTGCTTGTTGGTGGAATTCCTTGTTGCACTTTTATTTCATGAATATTATGTCATTATTTCACTCGGCGTTGTCCTTCCTGTGGGCTCCAGCTGTCCTCGGACAAGGACCATGTCTGATTATTTGTATTGTTCTTTTAGTTTATGTGCAGTATTAAAGACCACAGATGGATTTCACTTGATGAGTTAGTGGACAGAATACTGGTGGCAAGACAAATTGTCGTAACGTTGGCTTCGGTTCAACACAATTTCTTTTAAATGCTACATAATCCTATTTATGTGCCAATCTAGCCAATGTTAATATACCCCAGTTCTGTCTCATTTCCAGATTGCATTTGCATAACATTCTTCGGTATGTTTGTGAAATAAACTCATCTATCTGCAGTGGACGTTGATGTGGTCATGTTTTTTTTTATTTTGCATTACTTAGGCAATCAGTATTGTACTGTGATGGCTTCATCGGATCCAGTTCTAAAATACTCTGAATAAATAGCTTACAAAATATCTCACAAAAATGTGATGAGATAACACTGAAGATCTGACACTTTGATACAATGTAAAGTAGTCAGTGTACAGCTTGTATAAATTCGGTGTGTCCTCAGAATAACTCAACACAGAGCCACTAAAGTCTAAACCACTGGCAACAAAAAAAGTCAGTACACCCCTAAGTGAAAATGGCCAAATTGTGCCCAATTAGCCATTTTCCGTGACTTGTTAGTGTTACAACTTGTCTTAGGTGTGAATGGGGAGCATTTGGTATTAGCGCTCTCACACTTTGTCAAACTGGAAGTTCAATATGGCTCCTCATGGCACAGAACTCTCTGAGGATCTGAAAAAAAAAGAATCGTTGCTCTACATAAAGATGGCCGAGGCTATAAGAAGATTGCCAACACCCTAAAGCTGAGCTGTAGCATGGTGGACAATATCATACAGCGGTTTAACAGGGTAATGCTTTACTTACCTTTACCTAGCCTTTTTATTGCTGTTTCGGTCCCCGACACTCTCCACTTTCTGTCTCGGTTAGACATGGCGAGGCATTTCTGACATGGCGAGACAGAAAATGGAGAGCAGTGGGGACCACAGCAGCATCAGAATGGCAGCAGTGGGGGATCAGTGGTAATGAGTGAAGCATCTTTGTTATTTTTACGTACCTTAACATCAAGTTCTAGTTTATAAAATCCATTTTAATATGCCTTATTAGGGTATTCTGAGTTAATGGGGGGGTCTCTGAAACAATAAGGAAACAAGCTCACAGTTTGCGTATCATAGGCACAATTGCTGATATAACAAAGTGTCCGGATACAACATCTTACCAAAGCGAGCATAGCAATATAAAATTGTAACTGATCCAAATATTCTAAAATCACTTTATTGCAATCTATAAAAAGGCAACGGGTACAATGATAAAAAACTAATCACTAATCACTTATCACTATATACTACATTTAATTCCAAAATACAAGAAGTTATCAATTAATTTGTTGTCTATTAATTCATTGTGTATTTATATACCCAATATGATCTGCGTTATGGGTCTCAACTTTTCTTTTGGTGCAACCCACATAGAAAACACTACACTTCGTACTACATATGATATACACAAAATATATGGTGTCACAGTTAATAAAAGACTTGATCTTAAATGTTTTGTTGCCATGCGAAAGAGAAAACGTGACATTTTCCTAGTGAATTTACACATATTATATAATTTACCACCACAAGAAAAAATCCTGGTTGAGACAACTAATTCTTACCCAGGAGTGGAGATTTGGAAAGACTCAGGGACTGTCTACCCTTCTTTGCTAAACGAGGCGGCAAATGAGGTCGCTATTATGGGGGACTTCCACTACCGAGATATAGACTGTACATCAGGGGCGGACTGGGCCAGGGGGCAAGGGGGCCCCTCTGTAGTGTCACCCAGGGCCGGCCTTTGGGGTGTGCATGTGCCCTGCCGCGGCCCTGGTGACAAGTGGGGGCGGCCGGCGGCAGGGCACAGGGAGATGAATGCTTCCACTGTGGAAGCATTCATCTCCATAGTCATCTGTTTCGCCGTCCTCAGGACGGCAATACAGATGGCTGTGCTGCGGCAGAGCAGGGAGAGGCTTGTCCTCTCCCTGTTCCTCTGATAGGCTGCCAGCACTAGGCTGGCAGCCTATCAGAGGCTGGTGCAGGCGGCGCGATGACGTTATCGCGCCGCCGGAGCGGTACAGCGAGGGACACAGGCCGGAAGAGGCCTGCATTGCATCACTGGAGGTAAGTATAAGTGTTTTTTGTTTGTTTGTTTTTTTGGGGGCTACTGGCACATAAGGTGAAGGGGGGGGGGGGAATCTATTGGCACATGATAAGGTGAGGGGGGGATTCTACTGGCACATGATAAGGTGAGGGGGTTTCTACTGGCACATGATAAGGTGGGGGGATTCTACTGGCACATAAGGTGAGGGGGATTCTACTGGCACATAATAAGGTGAGGGGGGGGATTCTACTGGCACATAATAAGGTGAGGGGGGGGATTCTACTGGCACATGATAAGGTGAGGGGGGAATTCTACTGGCACATGATAAGGTGGGGAGGGGGAGACTACTGGCACATAAGGGGGGACTACTGGCACATAAGGGGGGACTACTGGCACATAAGGAGGAACTACTGGCACATAAGGGGGGTCTACTGGCACATAAGGGGGACGGCTACTGGAACATAAGGAGGGTCTACTGGCACATAAGGGGGTGCTACATGCACATGGGGAGGGCTACTGGCACATAAGGAGGGCTACTGGCACATGGGGAGGGCTACTGGCACTTAAGGGGGTGCTACTGGCACATAAGGGGGCTACTGGCACATGGGGAGGGATACTGGCACATAACGGGGGGCTCTACTTGCACATAAGGGGGACAGCTACTGGAACATAAGGGGGGCTACTGGCACATAAGGGGGTGCTACTGGCACATAAGGGGGCTACTGGCACATGGGGAGGGATACTGGCACATAACGGGGGGGTCTACTGCCACATAAGGGGGACGGCTACTGGAACATAAGGGGGGACTACTGGCACATAAGGGGGTGTTACTGGCACTTAAGGGGGTGCTACTGGCACGTAAGGGGGTGCTACTGGCACATAAGGGTGTGCTACTGGCACATAAGGGGTGCTACTGGCACATGATAAGGTGAGGGGGGGGGGATTCTACTGGCACACGATAAGGTGAGGGGGGGGGGATTCTACTGACATATAATAAGGTGAGGGGGGGATTCTACTGGCACATAAAAAGGTGAGGGGGGGTTTCTACTGGCACATGATAAGGTGAGGGGGGGGATTCTACTGGCACATAATAAGGTGAGGGGGCGGGATTCTACTGGCACATAATAAGGTGAGGATTCTACTGGCACATGGTAAGGTGGGGAGGGGGAGACTACTGGCACATAAGGGGGACTACTGGCACATAAGGGAGGACTACTGGCACGTAAGGGGGGACTACTGGCACATAAGGGGGGACTACTGGCACATAAGGGGGACTACTGGCACATAAGGGGGACTACTGGCACATAAGGGGGGTTCACTGGCACATAAGGGGTGGTCTACTGGAACATAAGGGGGTCTACTGGCACATAAGGGGTGCTACTGGCACATGGGGAGGGCTACTGGCACATGGGGAGGGCTACTGGCACATAAGGGGGGTCTACTGGCACTTAAGGGGGTGCTACTGGCACTTAAGGGGGTGCTACTGGCACATAAGGGGGGGCTACTGGCACATAAGGGGGCTACTGGCACATAAGGGGGGCTACTGGCACATAAGGGGGGACTACTGGCACATAAGGGGGGGGCTACTGGAACATAAGGGGGACGGCTACTGGAACATAAGGGGGGGCTACTGGCACATAAGGGGGTGCTACTGGCACATAAGGGGGCTACTGGCACATAAGGAGGGCTACTGGCACATAAGGAGGGCTACTGGCACATGGGGAGGGCTACTGGCACATAAGGGGGATGGCTACTGGAACATAAGGGGGGGGCTACTGGCACATAAGAGGGTGCTACTGGCACATAAGAGGGTGCTATTGGCACTTAAGGGGGTGCTACTGGCACATAAGGGGGGCTACTGGCACATAAGGAGGGCTACTGGCACATAAGGAGGGCTACTGGCACATGGGGAGGGCTACTGGCACATAAGGGGGGGTCTACTGGCACTTAAGGGGGTGCTATTGGCACATAAGGGGGTGCTACTGGCACTTCAGGGGGTGCTACTGGCACATAAGGGGGGACTACTGGCACATAAGGGGGTCTACTGGCACATAAGGGGAATGGCTACTGGAACATAAGGGGGGCTACTGGCACATAAGGAGGGCTACTGGCACATAAAGAGGGCTACTGGCACATAAGGGGGTCTACTGCCACATAAGGGGACGGCTACTGGAACATAAGGGGGACTACTGGCACATAAGGGGTGCTACTGGCACTTAAGGAGGTGAGGGGGATTCTACTGGCACATGATAAGGTGAGGCGGGGATTCTACTGGCACATGATAAGGTGGGGAGGGGAGACTACTGGCACATAAGGGGACTACTGGCACATAAGGGGGACTACTGGCACATAAGGGGGCTACTGGCACATAAGGGGATGGCTACTGGAACATAAGGGGGCTACTGGCATATAAGGAGTGCTACTGGCACATAAGGGTGCTACTGGCACATAAGGGGGTGCTACTGGCATATAAGGGGGGCTACTGGCACATAAGGGGGGCTACTGGCACATTTGGGGGGCCTCTGGAACATATGGGGGGGCTACTGGCACATATAGGGAGGCTACTGGCACATATGGGGGGGCTACTGGCACATAAGGGGGAGGGGGCTATGAGCGATGTAAGTGGCCAACATCTATCCTCTCCGCAATGCTCAGCCTCCTGTGACAGATCAGGAGAGCGGAGGTGTGGGGGCGGAGGTAGCTGTCAATGCTGTCAAAGGAGGCTGTGCTCTCCTCCCGCAGCTCCCCGCCCAGCCTCTTGTGACAGCGAATCAAGAAGTAGAGGGGGGCTCAGTGGGCCTCTGGGTGTTACTTGCCCCCTGGGCCAAAAGTTGCCAGTCAGCCCCTGCTGTACATCTCATAAAGGAAAGAGGTTCTTGGCAATACCCAAAGACAATTACCTTTACCAACTGGTTCAAGACCCAACTAGAGGGACAGCCATACTGGATATTCACCAATAAACCTGACAGAACAACAGACGTGCAGGTTGGTGGACACCTGGTAAATAGTGACCATAAAGTAATAACCTATTATCATTCAAATGAGTGTTTCTTCAGAGAGGAACAAAAATACAAAACTTCAAAAAGCTAAATTTAGAGAGGCCATAGGCTAAATAACTGGGACAAAGTCCTCAAAAATAAAAATACAGCCACAAAATGGGATATTTTTAAAAGAATCCTAAAATCTAATAGTGAGAGGTACATACCTTATGGGAATAAAAGGTTAAGGAACAAGAAGAAACCAATGTGGATAAATAGAACTGTAAAGCAAAGAAAGCAACAAATGACAACCAGAAAGCATTTAAATCACTAAAACAGGAGGGTAGCTAGGAAGCACTGAAAAATTATAAGGAAAAAAATAGAATATGTAAAAAACAAATAAAAGCGGCCAAACTAGAGAGCGAAAGATTAATTGCCAAAGAGAGCAAAACTAACCCTAAAATGTTCTTCAATTATATATTCACTGAAGAAATTTACTTTTAAACTGTCAGATGAAATGCAGAATGTAAAAGTAAATTCCCCATTAAATGTGCCCTGTCTGACCCAGGAAGAAGTACAGCGGCGTCTTAAAAAGATTACAATAGACAAACCGCCAGGACCAGATGGCATACACCCCCGTATCCTAAGAGAATTAAGTAATGTCATAGCCAGACCCTTATTTCTGATATTTAAGGACTCTATACTGACAGGGAGTGTTCCACTACATTGGCGCATGGCAAATGTGGTGCCAATGTTAAAAAAGGGTCCAAAAACAGAGCCCGGAAACTATAGGCCGGTAAGTTTAACATCCGTCGTGGGGAAACTGTTTGAAGGTTTCTAAGAGATGCTATCTTGGAGTACCTTAATGAAAATAAGAAAATAACGCAATATCAGCATGTCTTCATGAGGGATTGGTCATGTCAAACTAATTTATTCAGTTTCTATGAGCAGGTAAGTTCTAGTCTTGACAGCGGTGAATCAATGGATATCATATATCTGGACTTCTCCAAAGCATTTTACACTGTACCACATAAAAGGTTAGTATATAAAATGAGAATGCTTGGACTGGGAGAAAATATCTGCATGTGGGTAAATAACTGGCTCAGTAATAGAAAACAGAGGGTGGTTATTAACGGTACACACTCAGATTGGGTCACTGTCACTAGTGGGGTACCTCAGGGTTCAGTATTGGGCCCTATTCTCTTCAATATATTTATTAATGATCTTGTAGAAGGCTTGCACAGTAAAATATCAATTTTTGCAGATGACACTAAACTGTGTAAAGTAATTTACACGGAAGAGGACAGTATACTGCTACAGATGGATCTGGATAGATTGGAGGCTTCGGCAGAGAAGTGGCAGATGAGGTTTAACACTGACAAATGTAAGGTTATGCACATGGGAAGGAATAACGCAAGTCACCTGTACATACTAAATGGTAAAACACTCGGTAACACTGACATGGAAAAGGACTTAGGAATTTTAATGAACAGTAAACTAAGCTGTAAAAACCAGTGTCAGGCAGCTGCTGCCAAGGCCAATAAGATAATGGGTTGCATCAAAAGGGGCATAGATGCCCGTGATGAGAACATAGTCCTACCACTTTACAAATCACTAGTCAGACCACACATGGAGTACTGTGTACAGTTCTGTGTACACACTGTGCTCTACGCATCGTTCCGTGCCCAATTCACAGTCAATGGGTCCGCATGTATTCCGCAGAATTGCGGAATACTTGCGGACGACATTGCGGACGTGTGAATAGGGCCTAAGGGTCCATTCACACGACCGCTCATTTGCGGACAAGAATAGGACATGCTCTATCTTTTTTGTGGATCAAAACTACGGATGCGGACAGCACAAAGTGTGCCATCTGCATCTTTTGCGGCCCCATTGAAATGAATAGGTCGGAACAGATGCGGACCCAGAAATACCGTCGTCTGAATGCACCCTTATAAGTATACAGTACACATAGGACACATTACTGTGTTGTAGTAATTTTACATGAACACTAGGTGGCAACCTTTAGCTTCATTCCTTCTTAGAGCATGGGTGCAAAGTGAAAATTGCAATTTGTACACAGATATGCCATTTCAGTGCCATTTATGTTGTGCTTAGCATGTGTCAGGGTCGAAAGCAAGCCTTCTTAATATTGTGCTATGCATCCTGGTTTAATAAACATCCTATATATGACTCTAATCTTTTGCTTGGACATACAACAGCGCTCAGGAGTAAAAGAGCACCATGTGGGCCCAATGTGGAGATTTACACATCTTGTGCTGACAACTGTAGAGGCTCTGGGGTGAAATAATAAACGGACCGCCTGAGAATACACCCCATTTTGGAAACTCCGCTCACCATGGTATTAAGAGGTGGAGCCAGCCTTTTGGCACCAAAAGTATTTGAAAAATGAATGAGCAGCAGACCGTGCAAAAATGAAAATTGCAAGTTTTCTCACATATAATGGCATTTCCCACCATTCTACCTGAATTGATAGGTGGGCTCTACTGGCTATAGAAAAGCCATAAATGCGTATGTTAGCTGCTGTATGGGCAGACGTCAGGGCTCAGAAGGGAAGGCGCACCACATGGCTTTTGGGGAATGGATTTTGTTACAATGGTTTTTGGGCACTACATTTACATTACAATTTGCAGAGCCCTGGGGTACCTGTAGAGTGGAAATCCCTATAAGTGACTCCATGTTGGAAACTACACCACTTAGCGAGCATTTTGGCCCCACAGATGTTTTGCAGAAATGAATAAGCAGGGAACTGTGTGAAATGTAAATTGCAAGTTTTCCACAAATATGGCATTGCAGTTCCCGGAACTGTATGGTGCGCATAGCTTGTGCCATCTGAGACACCCCACACCTCTTACAGTGGATATAAAAAGTCTACACACCCCTGTTAAAATGTCAGGTTTCTGTGCTGTAAAAAATGAGACAAAGATAAATTATTTCAGAACTTTTTCCACCTTTAATGTGACCCATAAACTGTACCACTCAATTGAAAAACAAACTGAAATCTTTTAGGTGGAGGGAGGAAAACAAAAAAAAAAAATAATGTGGTTGCATAAGTGTGCACACCCTCTTATAACGGGGGATAAAGCTGTGTTCAGAATTAAGCAATCACATTCAAAATCATGTTAAATAGGAGTTAGCATACACGTACCATCATTTACAGGGCCTCTGATTAACTCCAAATAAAGTTCAGCTGCTCTAACACCCCGTCAAGGTCTCTGCCATGCTGAGAGACCTTGACATGGTGCATGAAGAGGCTCCGATATGTTCTATATATACACATCATAGGGGCAAAAAAATAAAATAAAATGGATAACCCTATTAATGTGAATGTTTTATAAGCATTTTTTACTTGTATTTGTACATGGATATATTGGGGGAGATTTATGACAACTGGTGTAAAGTAGAACTGGTTTAGTTGCCCATAGCAACCAATCAGATTCCACCTTTCATTTTCCACAGCTCCTATGGAAAATGAAAGGTAGAATCTGATTGGTTGCTATGGGCAACTTAGCCACTTTTCCTTTACACCAGTTTTCATAAATCTCCCCCATTGACTATTACTACTTTCTTGTAATTTTCTGGCGCATGGGTCATGGTCTGAGATGGTTGAGTAATGTTTGCACCATCTTACATCACTTGATTAGTTATTCTCTTTGTGTCTGACAGTACATGAGCTGTGTCCTCCATTATAGGGATAACAAGGCTGTTTTTGAATGGAGATATGATGCTTAGTCATCACAAATGGGACTTCCTTTTTCTTTTCTTGTATCTGGATTACACTTATATAAAAACTGGATATATTCAAACATTAATTTACCCCTGATGAAGCTGCAGTAGCAGCGATATGCGTGGGGCTCATTCCACAGTACATTGAGCGTGAGGCTGTTTTTCTCCCTATTTTGTGGTTCTTGGGTATATTTTTTTCATCATATTCTTTCATGTCTATTTGTTCTTTATCCATGCCAAAGGTTTGTGCATCATGAAGAGGACATTGACTTATTTCACATTTGAGGTCACATTATTGGCATCTCATTATTCCGTAAAGCGGTTCAGGAGTGGTCGTATACGTATTGACACTCCTTATGAATTACTGGACATCAGGGACATCTTTGCGGATGAACCAGTGACCATCTTGTCACGGATGTCATCACAGACATGGACTTGTGAAAGAGGCCTTAAAGGGGTTTTCCGAGACTTTAATACTGATGACCTATCCTGAGAAAATATTCTTATTGTCCCTGATAGGGCCAATGTGGTGGATCCATTTTTAACATTTGTCTATGATGGTTTATGTCATTTTTTGTGTTTCAATAAATTGATCTGATTTTATAGGATGTGCGGTTGTCTTATATGGTGCTCTAAGGTTGTTTTTTCTTGGTTATTCATTTTCACCTTGACCAGCACTCCTGTTATATATTAGGTGTGCCCCCTATTCACTAATTCATTTGCTATCCTGAGAATAGGCCATCAGTATCTGATCGGTGGGGTTCCAACACCTGGGATCTCTGTTGATCAGCTGTTTAAGAAAGCACTGACGCTTGCTTTGGTCACGTGGCTTAGGTGCAGCTCAGCCCCATAGAAGTGAATGGGGATGAACTCGATACCAAGCACAGCAGCTATAGATTGTATGGCGATGTGCTTGGTAACCAGAGAGAAGGACGTGGTAGCGGTGCTTTCTTGAACAGCTTTAGATTGTACGGCGATGTGCTTGGTAACCAGAGAGAAGGACGTGGCAGCGGTCCTTTCTTGAACAGCTTTTTGGCAGGGGGCCCTGCGTGTCGGACCCCCACCAGTTACTGATGACCTATCCTGAGGAAAGGTCCTCAGTGTATAAGTCTTGTAAAACACTTTTATCTCATTTTTTGTCCCTTAAAATCAGTCTAAATAAATTATATACTGCAAATAGAAAAGTTTTTTAATGAAAAAAATAGTAACTCATTCAACAAATAATTTTAGCATCCAAATTACAGTTGCAACACACGGACAACCCCATAGTTTAAGCAATCCAAGGCTTTAATGGTCATATACTGTAAGCTTGCTGCACTCGAACTGTTGAGATTCTGGATCTTGTGGCCATAATGTAGACACTAAAATGTAACTGTATTCTGAAGTGAAGGGGATGTTTTACCAAAAGTGTCGCAATAGAACAAGGCAGACGTTTTTCCTCTGAGTCGCACCAACATAAATGTCATAGCGTGTGACATATGTCAATGAAATTTATGCCGCTACATACATTGTGCAACTTAATGTTTTTCTACAGGGATGACCATAGGGTGATGCTGGTTGATGTGTGCCATCAGTGGATTGTAAGTCAATGTGGAAGCCTTGACATTTACACTATAAAGTATAGGCACACCTACACAAGCATTGAAGTTTGTCTCCCACTTGCAGATAGGAGTTTCCACTCTTCTGGGAAGGGTTTCTCCAAGTTTTGGACTGTGTTGGTGGGAATATTTGCCCATTCACCCAGAAGAGCATTTCTGAGGTCAGAAACAGATGTTGGCCAAGAAGGCCTGTCTTGGAATCTCCATTCTAGTACATCCCAAATGGATCCAATGGGGTTGAGTTCATGGCTCTGTGCAGGCCAGTCAAGTTCTTCCACACCTCACCACTCACCCAGCCATGCCTTCATGGAACTTGTTTTGTGCACTGAGGCACCGTCATGCTGGAACAGAAAATGACCTTCCCACAAGATTGGAATTGTCCAAAATGTCTTGGCATGCTGAAGCATTAAACAGGTTTTCCGATTTGCACCCACATCCTTTAAAATAATCATTTATGAAGCTAGCTGTAATTGTGCCCTCCTAATTTTGCCTCTCCAATCTTCCATTGGTCGCATGACCTTGCCCATGTGGCACTTTATTATTTCCTGTCATATTATGTCCATGGGCATGTCAGAGCAGCGAAAAGGGCAGTAATAAGGGAAAGTCTAAGTAACTAGCTGGGTGGTGCTGGAGCCGTGGCAGAGAAAGGAGAAGTGCATGTAACAGACCACAATGATTTGTCTACATAGTAAAAGAGAGGGAACAAACTGAAAAAGGAAGCTTGCGGAAGATGTACTTGAAGTAAGCAACTACATGAGCATATCTGTTAAAAACCATAGTAGTCCCAGAAAACCCCTTTAAAGGTTCCCTTTTTAGGCCAACGCGTGAAAAACAACCCCACAGCATCATTCCTTCTCCACAATGCAGTCAAGTAGGTAATGTTCTCCCGGCAAATGCTAAACCCAGACTCAATTAGACTGCCATATAGAGAAGCATGATTCGTCACTCCACAGAACACGTTCCAGCTGCTCCAGAGTCGGCGTGCTTTACACCACTCCACACTTGGCATTGTGCTTGGTCATGTAAAGTTTGCATGCAGATGCCCAGCCATAGAACCCATTACATGAAGCTCCCGACACAGTTTTTGTGCTTTTGTTAATGTCAGAGGTTTGGACTCTGCAGTTATTAGGTCAGCAGAGAGTTGGTGGCTACTGTGCACCTCAGCACTCACACTCTGTAACTTCATGTGGTTGCCACTTGGTGGTTGAGTTGCTGTGGTTCCTAAACGGTTCCACTTTGCAAACATATCACTCATAGTTGATAGTGACATATGCAGAAAGGAAGAAATGTCATGAACTAAAAGGTCAATGGGACAATTTAGGATGAGATTGTCGGGAAGGAAGTGTCTCTTTCTGGCGAACGACTGCTAGTCAGTGAAGGAGACCACTACATTTACATGGAGTGATCTCCTCCACAGTATGGGGAGACAAGATCACTAATGCCATCACTCTTTCCCATGCATAATCATTGTTTGCCAGCAGCAGAGTGCTGTTGATCCGCTGCCAGCAAACGACAGTTTAGGTAGCAAACAAACTATCATATTACTTGATGAACAAGCTATTTGCTCGTTCTTCGGGTAATCTGCGCCATCTTTAAACTGTCAGATAATCGCTAACGAGTGTTCCTATGAATGCTTGTTAGCGATCATCTGTCACTCATGAAACATGCCATCCTATCACAGGTACACGCTGAAATTCAGTGAGATCTTTAGAACGACCCATTCTTTCATGAATGTTTGTAAAGGCAGCCTGGCTAGGGGCTGGATTTTATACACCTGTGGCAACGGGACCCAATGAAATACCTGAATTTAAGGATTAAAAGCTGTGTCCCAATACTTTTGCCCTTATATTGTCTTTTATAACATTACCCGATTTGCATGCATATCACATAGGAGCTGTTTGTATTTTTTCACTTGAGTAATTTATTTAAGCATCACCAGATTGGAAAAAAAAATAAACTAGAAACAAAAAAGGTTTTATTTCACTTTTACTCAAAATGAAGTTCTCACACTCCATCTAATAAAAATATACATACGAAAAAGAAAACATATATGCTAACAAGACAGTACACAATGGAAACACAGGACTTGTGGACATACAGTTGAAAATTTTGCAGAATAGTGGGAAACACGTTTGTGTAGAATATAATGTGATACAAAATATGGAACACAAGGAAGTAAAACTCTGCATAATACAGAAAAATGAAACACAGCCGAAAACACAGTGACCTGAATGACAGGTCGGCCTCAGATCTCTGCATAGGTAAGCCTATATTCATCAAATTTGCCTACAGACACATGAGCACGCTGGTGACATCCATGACTGGGATTTCCAGGAAATAACACTGATGTCCTATACTAAGAACACACCATCAATATGTTTGATCCACGGAGAGAGGGCTTTCTGCAGAAAGGATAGTCCGTCGTTGTGATTTCATGGAAAAGTCTTTAAAGCAGGCATGTCCAAACTCCGGCCCTCCAGATGTTGCAAAACTACAACTCCCATCATTCCTGGACAACCTACAGCCATCAACCTACAGAAGAGCGTGATGGGAGTTGTAGTTCTGCAACACCTGGAGGGCCAGAGTTTGGACATGCCTGCTTTAAAGGGAACCCGTCAGCCTGATTCTAATAATCAAACCCACTGGATTACTTTAAAGCAGGTTTCATGTGGTCCCTGATAGTGTTCTTCTAGGTTTTCTTAATTCTGTATTACACTGGCCGATAATCGCTAACGAGTTTTCGCATAAATTTTAGTTAGCGATCATCTTGCAGTGTAATACTGCCGCTGATAGTCTGATGAATGGGGCAATTCAGTTTTAAAGGCTGTACTACTTTCTCAAATCGGCCTGTGTAATCATCGGTAGGGAAGCAGCGATCCCCTCAGCAGCATGGGGAGGAGCGATTGCTATGCCATCACTCGTCCCCATAACGACTAGTGGTTTGCCGGCAGCAGATCACTATCAGACAGCACGATCTGCTGCCGTCAAGCGCTGATTTTTAAGCATGCTTAAAAATCTGAATTGCCCGATGAACGAGCATTTGCTCATTCATCGGGCAATCTGCGGCAGTATAACACTGCAAGATGATCGCTTATGGGCGTTCATGCAAAAGCTCATTAGTGATTATCAACGAAAAATTGACCATTGTAATAGAGCCTTAAAGGGGTTGTGTTACTTCAGCGAAAGCAACAGCCTATGTAAGGTCCCACGGTCCCGGCCACGAGACAGGCCAGCCTTTTTTCCTATAGTGTGCAAGTACAGCCATTGCTGCTGGATTGCAGGGGGGTCGTAACCATGGAAGTGAGCAGTGTATAACGTCATTGAAAAATTAAATCAGGCCAGCAAAGGAGGCAATATGGACAATCACAACACATTAGTAAGTGCCTGGTATTAACTTCCTCTACATAATAAATGCCATTTGCTGAAGTGACAACCCCTTTAAGCATGCCTAAAAAACAGCACTTGCCGGCAGCAGATTGTGCTGTCTAATCACGATGTGTTGCCAGCAAACCACTAGACAGTATGGGGACGAGCGATGGCATGGGGATCGCTCCTTGCACGCTGTGGAGGAGATCGCTGAATGTAATAGCAGCGATCTCCTCCGCTGGCTAGCAAGTGATTGCCGGGAGGGAAACGCTTCCCTCCCGACAATCTCGTTCTGCTCGGCCTGTCTAATACGAGCTTTAGACTGCAGTAAAAAGGTTGTTTATTCTGTGCTCCTGCAGTATGATAATAATCTATCTCAAGTCAAGCTAACCCCACCCAAACCCTACACTAACTCATGTCACTGCCAGCACTGGAAAAGTGACCCCCTACGCCTCCTGAGGTCTATTGCTGGCCATGTCAGTCACAGAAGGGCCAGGGTTTGGACGAGGTTAGCTTTACTCCCAGAGCCAGCCTCCTCGACTTCAGACAGATCAGTAGCATAAGACGGGAGCCCAGGATTAAAAAAAATGTTTACGCATTCTGAAATCTAAGAGAACATACAAGAATACCATCAGGGGCCATATGGACCTACCATAATTTACTGGGTTTGGAGGGCAAAATTGGGCTGACTGGTTCCCCTGAAGCCAACAATTAAAGCCCAAAAGTGCAAATCACTTGAAACTCGGCAGTACGAGAAGAGCTTGCAGCCAATAATCCTACACAATTACAGATCCATCATGGAAAAATATTTTCCTAGCAATGTTAGAAACAAATTGAATTTCAAAATCTTGTTTGATTTTCCTTACATAGAAACAAATTACTAGTTCGTAAATTAAACTACAACACAGTTATTGAAAAGAAAAATGTATTAACTTGCAGTGGATTGCCCTGCTATTCAATCAATAACTAGTGGGATCCTAGGTGTCGGCTTAAAGAGGTTTTCCAGGACTAATTTATTGATGACCTATCCTTAGGGCCCTTTTACACAGACCGATAATCAGGAAGCAGAAGTTCCCAATAATTGCCTGATCATAAATGGAGATGGGGGTTGCATTTACATGCAGCAATCACCTCTGCTTTATGGTGACAAGCAATCAATACAGCAATCGCTTGCCCCCATAGAAAATCATTGTTCCTGTGCTTCAGATCGTTGTTTAGACACTACAGTCTGCTGCATAGGAACAAAGAGTTTTGGTGCAGGCAGAACAATATGATCGCCCAATGAATGAGCTTGTTCATTAGGTGATCAGACTCCTTTCACAAAGACCAATTTTTGGGAATGAGTGTTTATACAACATTGGTCTCATTACCGGTCTGTGTAAAAGGTGCTATAGGATAGGTCATCAGTATCAGATTGGCAGGGGTCCAATCAGCTGTTTTCCCAAGCCAACAGATGATCAGCAGGGGTGCCGGGATACTATCCCCACTAATCTAATACTGACAACCTATTCTAAGGATAGGTCATCAATACATTAGCCCTAAAACCCCCATTTAAGCTTTGACCACTCAAAATTTGTAAACTTACCAATGGCCATCGAGGTTGCACGACCAAGAAATCAATTCCCACATCTTTGATTACCCAGGAGGGGGTTACCTTTGTGTGCCCTGGGCCCTCTACACTGAGTGCTTCCCAACTCCTCTCCATTGAGTGACAGTTCTAAGGGTTTCCTGATTGGACACTAGAGCTGTCACTCAGAGTACGAACATGAAGGTACTGTTTCTGAAAAACTTGCATTTATGGCACCAGCGGATAAAAACTTTAGGTTAACCGGTCATGCAACCTGAATGGCTATCCCTCTAGGCATACCTGCACTTCTGTCTGTCACCTCTACAGTGCTGTCAGCAGTTTAGAGGGGTCAAAACTGCTAACAGACGCCCATTTAAAGTTTCTTTCTACTTGTATTGTCTTGTCTGATCTGGGGCACTGTATTTATTGAGGTCCTATTGGCATAAGAAGCCTCAGCCATTGCACTGCCTAGCAGGCTACCTTCAGGAGATCGCAAAGTCAAGTGAGTATAAGTGAAGGCTACCAAAAAAACATTTAAACATATGAAATTAAACATTGTACTTTATCAACATTGATAACATAGTTTAGGATGAATGCACAGCTAAATCACTGTAACATTGCAGTGTATCACTCATAGATGCAGGGTACAGAAGATATACTGCATTTCTTTACATGGTACAGATCATGACCAAATAGAAAATCCAATTGTCATTCCTCAAATAAAGCCTGTATACAACGCTTGAGCTAAAACTTCGAAAACTTCTGATTCCCTGTACAAATAAAAATCCCAGATTAGTATTTGCACCGACTTGTATCTGCATAGCAGCTTACCTGTCTACTGCACAGCCGCCCTCTGTGGAGTTTAATGCATCCTACATAGGCAGTGGAGATGCTGACTGCATGATTGTTCAGTGGGATGACCGAGGAGGTCCACAGAAATGTTCGCCTTCATGATCACCATTTTATCTCACTCTATATAGATGCAAAGGGTACAAGCAACTCTAAAGTTGTACAAGTTGGGCACTTTAAGGTTTACTGCTGCTTTAAAAATTTCCTTGTCATGCCCTACATGTCATGAGATACAGTAGTTGCTTAAAAATGCCCTCCATAATAAAAAAATACAATATTAATAGCACAGGCTGATGTCCAATTCCAATCTAGAGAAATACTGCCTAACTACCACAATTGCGTCATCGCGTATTGCCAACAACTAGCCTTTCCTACATTACTCAGGTCAGCTCCAGGTTAAAATGTCACTGAACTGAGACACAAGGAGGCAAGATGTCTCATTTGAAAAGAATCACAGCCACTTATATAAAATTAGAAGGTACACCCACTAACTGACGTTTAAAAATCATCTTCTGTATATCATTTTTTTCATAGAAAATAATCAAATTATTATTGACTGCCCAAAAGTGTGCCATGGCCTGCAGGTAGGAGTGGCGGCCATTTTTTGGCGGACACTAAATTTGGTTTTCACAAAGTTTTCTGCTTCAGTCTTTTTAGAAATTTTTGTCAGATGTTTCTAGGATATACTGAAGTACAATTGTAAGCAATTCTAAGAAGTTTTTGTTAACTTTTATTGACAAAGACCCAATATTTACAGCAGTGGTCCCCAACCAGTGGCTTGGGAGCCACATGTGGCTCGCGATCCCCTATTGTGTGGCTTGCCATGGGAGTCCTGAGCTATGCCCATATGTACTGGCAATAACCAATGTTGCAGACCTACCCTAGATTGACCACCAAACCGTGCCAATTTGGATGGTATCATACTAGTGTTAAATTTCAGACTGAAATATTTATCAGCAAATGTTCGCAATTTCACGTTTTTTGTTTCTCCACATTCAAAACTTCTCTCCACTATTTTTGATTTGCGCATTGCTCCTGACCATCACTGAAAGTTGAATGTGGCTCACAACAAAAAGTTGGGGACCTCCAATTTACAGTGTTGACCCTTTGCCCTGTGATGGTGGATATCAGCTTATGGGCCTAATCCTGGCTGATGGAAACCCATTCTTGCCCAATCAATACTTGGAGTTTGATCACAATTTGTGTTTTGTTTGTCCAACTCCTTTTTGAGGATTGACCACAGATTGTCAATGGGATTGATATCTGGGGAGTTTCCTGTCAATGAATCAAAAGTTTCAACGTTTTCTTCACCGAGCCACTTAGTTATCACTTTTGCCATGTGACAAGGTGCTCCATCATCCTGGAAAAAGCATGGTTTACAAATTGCTCTTGGATCATTGGAACAAATTGCTTACAAATTTACCTAAGAACACTGCCATGAATTAAGCATGCTATGAAAACCTCTAAGAACAACTTCATCCACCGATCCCGAAGTAATTGGGTGATGAATAGTGCTTCATCCAAGATGATGGAGCACCACATCACAAGGCAAAAGTGATAACTAAGCAGCTCAGTGAACAAAACATTGACATTTTGGGTCTCCAGATTTCAGTACTATTGAGAAGCTGTTGGTCATCCTCAAAAAGTGGGAAGCCGAACAAAAACACAGAAATTGTGATAAATTCCAAACACTGATTAGGAAAGAATGGTTTGCCATCAGTCAGCATTAGGCCCAGAGGCTGATATCTAGCATCATAGGGCAAACTGCAGAAGTCTTGAAAAAGGGAGGACAACACTGTAAATAGCATTTGCATAAACTTGATGTACCTTTTCGCACTAGGTTTTAGAGGGTGAAAATACGACGAAAAAAAAAAAAAAAAAAAAAAAAAGATACCGGTACATCCAACTTCTAACCATTAAAGGGGTTGTCTCATCATGGACAATGCTGTGAGATCACTTTAGTGGTGGGGTCACTTTATTAGTAGTGGGGTCACTTTGCTCTGACTGTGGTGCAGACAGACAGAAGGCGATGGTCAAAGGAGGCCAAGTTTTCAGGCTCTTAATGTCAATTTAGGTATGCAGAGTTATTGGCATACCTAAAACAGAAAATCATACCTAAAACACTAGGCGCAGGCAGTGTGAAGGAGACAAGAGGCGGAGCAGGCATGTGTGACATGGAAGTCTGCTCCGCCCCCCTTTCTGCCTGCTCCTGCGCTAAGCGCTCCAACTTTCCTCCTCCTCCATAGCAGCGCTTAGGGCGGGCTGTTCTCTACACACCCCAGCATGTCAGGCTCCTACCAAGCACCACAAGATCTGCCAGATCACAGCGGCCGTTTGATCGCATCGCAGCACAGCACAGCAGGTACAATGAAAAGCGCCGGACATGCTTTTTCCCCCCTATATTAACCCCATAAGATGCACTAACTCCCCCCCTCATTTTGAGGGGGAAAAAGTGCGTCTTATAAGGCGAAAAATACGGTATTTAGCAATAAAAGTGGAAAAAAAAACTATGAAATGCTATGAATTGTGCTTCAGTATAAAAAGAAATATACTTCAGTATAAAAACATCTGACGAAGATAAAAAAAAAAAACCCACAGAGGCAGCAAACCTTATGAAAGCAACAAATTGCCAATCTCAAAACCTTTGGCCACAACTGTAAATAGGGATCGTTGGTTTGGAAGCTCTGTAGAACATATGATGGCATATTAGCAAGTTCGGATCCGTCTTCATACTAGTAGCAAATGAGGCACACCGACCTGTACCAATGTTAGCTCGACACAATGCAATGATATCTTGGAAGAAAACTCAACCCTGGCACTCCATGTTTTCACCTTTTGAGGGAAATTCAAGATAAGTCAACAATATCAGACACACTGCCCCAAAATCCAAAAAGTAAACCGAAACCCCAAAAACCTTCAATCTGTTTTAGAAATAATCAGTTTTGTATCTCAATTTCCTTCCTCCTAGTACCACTACTACTAGACATTAACAATAGGTTAAGAAAAAAGGAGGGTTCAGACTACTTTCTGTCTGGTTAGGAGGTGGCTTGCTAGACCACAGACCTTTCAATGGGTCTGCAATGGACACCAGGAAGTCTAAGCCCTGTTCCCAGCTGATGACAAAGATGATCCGACAGCAAGGTTTCTAGGGACTCACTGCATAACTACCAAAGTTGTCTCAACAGCTTGTAAAGCAGCACATTCCCGGCACCTAGTCTTTCCTACATGTCTCAAGTCATCCCCAGGTAGAATAAAGAAGGAGCAAGAGGTCTCATTGCCTCATTACCAACATTTTTGCACATATATACTTAGACGCAGAATCTCTGATGAAGAAGTACCGTTTTTATGACAAATCACACAATTTTTAATTAACCTAGTGACTGAAGAGCAAGAGAATTAGAGATTAGAGAAAATACTAATCCCAACCACTTGTTAAGCCTCACATTATGCAACAAGTGGGTAAGAAGAAAATATTGCAACGAACTGACTCCATCATACAAGAGAAACAGCATGTATGTTGGTGTACATACACTAGAGCAAGCCGAGGAACATCAGTGTGATAAGTCTTGTACTACTGTCCAAATATTAAGCATTGCATTTCTCCTGAAAAAGAACCTAAGACAAGATGGAGAACAGAGCTATCATTTTTGGGAATAAACACCCTAATGATTTTATTAGAAAAACTAATGAGAAGACAACAGTTGATAAACATACTTGCAATAGACAACTTAGTCTACAAACTGGTTTTAGAGGTCATCACATATGCTAGTAAGTATTGTGTTCAGTAACAGCCAGTCAGGTTCCCAAGCCCACTATGGAACGGAGATTCTGACAGAATATAAAAAAACTGAGGAAAAAAGGCTGCTTAGAAGTTTAAAAAAAAAAAAAAAAGAGGAATGAACAATATGAACGACATATCTGGAATGTTTCCCAAATTTCTAATAAACTCACATGGTCAAAGAACATTGTGAGATGGAATCACACCTGAGAAACAAGTAAGATTACGTAAGGATCTAATTATACTAATTAGTCACATGGATTCGTGTGACAATGTCCACCCTTTATTCAGCGACACTTGTACCACACAGTGATACAGAACATTCTGCAGAGAAACCGGGTTACTGCCGTAACGCAGGCATCCACGGGCCCACCAAATCTGGACCGAATTAACTGGTGCAACACATGTACAATATAGACAGTTAAGTATTAGACAGGTCCACGAACTTCAGGTTCAGTATTATACTGGAAATCTCATACAATTCAATATACTGTGTTATGTACATTGTATTATACAGGCATAATCATTACACATACAATGTATGTAGATTACCTTCTCAAACAAGTAAAAAAAAGAAGAAGAAGAATGCACCACACGTGTCCTCTGGCTGAAATTGTATTCACGAGTGTCCATTCGTTTGTTAGGAGTCGGTGACATCACTGAGGATTGCAGCACTTTATGCCTCCATTCGAGCCGATGTCACCAATTCCTGAGAAACGTAGTATACGTTATGGGACATAATACAGGTCTCGCTCACGGCAACATCTACACTATATCGTTTCTGGTGATCAAGACCGTACCAACACGTGTATCGTATTTGCACTATCATTCAACCCACTAGCAATTATTTTTCTTAGTTTCAAAAAATATATTCTGCCTACTGCGCTAACTGGTATAATAGGTTTCGTGTCTTTTTCACTTTGTTTGTACCATTGTAGACATTTCTGGTTTTCTTGCGTTCACATTTTGCTGCCTAAAACCAGGAAAATCTGTGTGACGCCTGGCTGTGATTTGAGAAAAAAAGCAAGTGGAAAACCTTCCCTATTTAATTGTACATTTACGTTGAAGGAACACTAACAAGTGCAAGCCTACGAGGAAGAACAGATTCAATCTTTGGCTTGGATTTCCTTAACAACAGTCTGGTCCAAGCTGACACATCATTACTCGTGTTTTCATTTTCTTTTTTTAAAACAAATACATTGAGGAAAACTCTGTGTCCTATGGGAACGGTCGGTCCCAAGACAACATGGCCCAAGTGAGATGACAACGATCAGTCCTGCGACAAACTTGGAATGATGGTTTAATAATAGACCTTGTTCCAGGAGAACACCCATTACGCTGAACATGACACGGATGCTTATTAGACTACTCTCGTCACTGGGTCCGTCTGGTAAAAGCCAATCGTCACATTCTCCTTGACAGCATTCAAATCATTATGAAGGCGTCCATACCAAAAGGTGGAATTTACGAATAGTTCTTGCACTATTTTAAAGTGCTCGAAGGCTTGGGAGTGAAAGAGCAGATATAGGCTCAGTTGTTTAACTTCTACTGGCAGACAATCTTGTTGCTTGGATTGGTTTCCTACATGAAATTGTGTACGATCCCTTACATAACTGCTAAAGGGGAAGGGGACTGTTTTCAATGCTTCGATTTTTGGAGCTCGTTACGACAGGATCAAGGGCCCCCGCTATATGAATAATCTGCCTTGTTGTGCATCACTAGCTTGTTGTCCACAAAGTAGAAACTGTCTGATTGTGTCTCATAGGGATGGATGATCATTTCACGAACTGCAAAATATAAGAGATAAAGGAAAAAGTGTAAGAGCTCAGCATCTTTCTTGTCGCACTCTCAGCATTATTGTTGCCCCGTAAAATATATCCCCAACTGTAGACCACAAAAAAAATAAGAACTAAAAGGACTGAATGCATATAAGGCCCCATTCACAAGTCCGCAAAAGGGTCCGCATCCATTCCGCAATTCTGCGGAACAGGTGCGGACCCATTCATTCTCTGAGGGGCCAGACGTGAAGCGGAGAGCACACTATGAATCTAGGTGGAGGGGGATCTGAATCTGAATTTAGGTGGAGGGAGATCAGAAACAAGGTCATAAGGTATTTTAATGAAAATGTGGCAGTTGCTCTTACCAAACCTCCAGACTAGACTAAGGATGTGGTCTTTATCTGGCATCAATCTTCTAGAGTTTCTAATATGGGAATGGCTAGCACAAAGCTATGGCTTCTAATTACTTAACGGTACGAGTACCATATAAAAACCATATATATTTTTGATTTACTGCGGCTCTATGTAGGTGGCCATACACCGTTACTAGCCGGCAGGTAGAGACATTCCTTCATCCAACATCTATTCATTTAGACTCCCCTATACATGGGGTTATGGGGAATAAGCAACTGTTGACACCTCTGGTAGCAGATTAACCCCTATGAGAATAAAACCATCGACATGTGGAAGTCCAACTTGTCCGATTCTTATTTCTACTGACATCTGTTGTATTTTGCGCTTTATGTTCTATGAACACCATGCTGTGTCTAGGATGGGCAACTGGCAAATGGTTGAAGCAAAGAAAACATGGGATTACACATTATAATATACAGTCCTTAAAAAGGACCTATCACTGCTTAGGCTACTTTTACACTTGCGTTGTTAATTCAGGTATTAAGATCTGGCAGAGGATCTCAATACTGGAATTAAACGGATCCGTTTTGATTTTGCACATCAGGATGCATCTGTTCCGTTAGGATGCGGTTGTGTGAAACCAAAAAGGGAAAAAAAACGGATCCATCACTAAATACATTGAAAATAAATGGGTGATAGATCCGTTTTTTAAGCAAAAAAAATAAAAAATGGACCCGTCACCGTTGACTTACACGGTTTTCAGTGCCAGATGACCAGATGCAAAACTGCAACTGCCGGAACGGAAGACGTCCTGATGCATCCTGCTTGTCAGTAAAGGAGACCGAACTCCTACACAGGCTGATGCCATCGCTCATCCCCATACGGACTTGTTGTTTTCCCGGCAGCAGGGGCTGTTTAAACAGCACGATTTGCTGAGAGCAAACGACGATTTTCCTGACTGCATGAATGATGCGATTACCCAATGAACAAGTATTTCGCTCGTTCTTTGGGTAATCAGCGGCACTCTTACACTGCCAGATAATCGCTAATGAGCATTCCTATAAACACTTGTTAGTGATCATCTGACCGAAAATCGGCCCGTGTAAAGAGCCCTTTAGCCACTGCCAGACATCTGACATGCTGAAATCCACTATAGCTCTAATCCACTATAAAGATCTGCCTAATTAAGAGAGTGCATGTAAAGAGTAAAGTAATAAAGCAATACTCACTAAGTTCTTCTGAAAGTTGTGGAAACTCATAGATATGTTCACATGTGTTTTTACTGCTTGGAATGCAAAACCCAAATTCAAAGTCGAAACTTTTCAAAAGTTGGTCACGAAAATAATGCCTCTCGATCATTCGGAAGTTATTTATGGGCTTATCGCCGACTGTAAATTCAACCCTGGGGGGGGGGGAAACAATTTAATCAAAAAGAACAAAAAAAAATCCCCTCTCCAGTTATACATCTGATATTTCTCAGTGGGAACCTCAGAGGGTGCCCACTGAGCAATCAGAGATCATCTAACAGTGCAGAATCAGAATACTGCATTATTTTTCATTACAATGCCTAGGCCTCATTTGTTGAAGCTGGGTTACCTCTTTTAGAAAAAATTTGAACTAGTGAACTCAGAATTTAACTTTGGAACAGTCAGCGCACCACATAAGGTGCCTAGCAACCCCAAAAAAGTCCATTTACTTGGAAAGGTACACAGTTTTCTTGGTGTGCAATACTTTGTATAGCTCAGATATGAAGGCTACTATAGCCATTTATGGAAAGGTTCGGTCTGACAACTAACCTGACCACAAACCAAACGTCAAAGTGTTTTAGCATTTTCTCACTGACTTGGAAAGAAACGTCTGTTTATACCAGATTCTAGCACCTTAATGCTGAATATTTCGTTTCTTCCCCCATAAAAGGTATAACCTTTTAGGAGGATATCTGTGGAACAACTAATGCTAAAACTACCTTGGAACCCACCACTGAGTAGATTAGGTCAAGTAAAACTGAACATATTTTGTATTATTTTATTGGGTTTTTTAGCATAGTTTTTAGTTATTACAAGTGTATATATTTTATAGAGCTTTAGATTTTACATTTATGTGATTGTGTTTTATAGTCTCATATTCTAGAATAATTCCTGTTAGTGATCATTTAAAGGGGTTATCCGACCCCTGAATTGTCCACCCCATATCCCCAGGCCCCTCACACACACACACAATATACTTACATTGCTCCCGGGCACCTGCGCCGCTCCTGGTCCCCCCACAGCTGCCGCTGCTTCTCCCCATGCGTGGTGAAAATATCCGATGTCAAGGGGTGGGACGGGTGCCAGGGAGCAAGGTAAGTATATTGTGTGTGTGCGGGGCCCGGGCATATGGGGTGGGCAATTTGAGGGTCGAATGACCCCTTTAAATCATCACTGGCAGGAATTATTCTAGAATAAAAGGTAAAATCGAGACAAACTCCTGCAGCCTTAGAGTACAGCCACATGTGACAGATGTGCTGTGGATTTTCCACAGTGGAATTGCTGTGTGTTTGGACACATCTTCTCATTCTATTTTCTTTTTAAAAAAATTCCCGTGGTAGGAATCATACAAGCCTAATCCTCACCGGTGGCAGTGACATGTCACCCATGCATCATGTGACCTAGTGACATGAAGCATGGGTGAAGTCACCTCTGCTGCCAGTCATTGGCTGCAGTGGTCCTTGTGACTCACATCAAATCAGATGTCAACATAGGTAGAACCAAGACCTGCATCGCCTGGGCGGACCATGGAGTCAGAACCCAGAGTCAGGAATCAGTTAAAGGGCATCAGTCAGCAGACTTTTATCTATGAAAATGGCTGACCTGTTACAGGTGCGCTTGGCAGCTGAGAAAAATGAAGTTTTAATATATGAAATGCGCCTCTAGGAGCAACGGGGGCGTTGCTGTTACACCTAGACGCTTTGCCCTGACTTCTTCTAAAGCAAATCAAAGTGCAGAGGGCGTGGCAGTTGTAAAGAGAGCAGAGCTTCTAGGTGTAATGGCACCGCCCCCGTTGCTCCTAGAGGCTCATTTGTATATACGAAGACATCATTTTTCTCAGCAATGGCGGCACATATGAACATGGGACCAACACAGATGCCTTCAGCTGCCAAGTGCACATGTAACACGTCAGCCGGTTTCATAAGTACAAACCTGCTGACAGATGCCCTTTAAATCTTTTGAATCCTATCTAATCATATGGGTTAGTCTTGATTTACATTTGTTTTGATGAATCACATGTTCAGATCCTTTAGGCCGCATACAACTACTCACTTACTTAGTGGTCTTTACCTAATTTTGGTATACAAGTTGGTTCATATTTTACTTACGTGGCTCCAACCTGACGCAGTCGCAGGAAAGCAGGGGTGAACTGGTATCTTACAAATCTACCTGCGTTTGGATCCACATCCTTTTTATCGCCATGTTCCCGCTCTACAACATATAAAGTAACATTTACATCTACATGAAACTATTTCTAAAATGAAAATACCAGAATGTTGAAATAAACATTAAAAGGGTTTGTTGGGGCGGGATAAAACTTTTTATAGAAATGGAGAAGAAATCGGTTAAAAAAAAAAAAACCTCCTCGATCGACTGCCATTCCAGCACTCACTGGGTCCTACTGATCTTCCCTTCCGGTCCCGTCTCCGCACAGGAAATGGCCATTCAGCCAATCACAGACTAAGGTGGGTCACTGCTGCAGCTAGTGTGACTGACGGGGTATTTCCTGTGTGTCTCGACTGAACCAGTGGGGATTGGGGAGTGTTAAAATGGCAACAAAGGGGGGAGGGCACTGTGAGGCGAGTAATGAATCTTATTTTTGAACCCATTCTGCTCCTTTTCTTTTATCCCACTTGACATCCGCTGTAAAGTTCCTTCCCAAAAAAAAAAAAAATTACGCGCACGCATAAAACCGTCTGCCCTTTTGACTCCTGTCTGCATTGTTTAGCTACCCGTAGAGACCAAATGACCACGGTCTGAGTCTTCTGCCCCTTGGTTCCAGCCACTGCAGGAAGATCCAGGACCAATACAAATGTACAATTGAGATATGGCCAAAGTTTTAATATGCTGTACAACAAAATCACTTGCTTGTTGAGTAAGCCTAGTATATTAAAAAATATATATATATAATTTAATAGAGAATGGTGTAACTATCAAATTTCTAAATCACTTCTTTTAAAAAAATCTGCCTGCATCCACCTGAAAAAAAGCTGTAGAAAGTCACGGCTAATAAGGGTCTCACTTTCACCTAAGTTGCAGTCAACTACCTCTGGTCAGACAAGATCTGTCCCTGGTAACAAAGACACAGAAGATGGCTGACAGGAAGTGTCAGAGCTAGCCGAGATCCTGAGTCTGGATAAACAACTGCTTCTGAAGTCACCGGGACCTCCTAGGCCTCATGAACACGGCCGTTGTTGTGGTCTGCGTCCAAGCCGCATATTTTGCGGCTCAGGCACGGACCCATTCACTTCAATGGGGCCGCAAAAGATGCAGACAGCACTCCGTGCCCCCGCACAAAAAAATAGAGCATGTCCTATTCTTGTCCGTTTTGCGGACAAGAATAGGCATTTCTACAATGGGCCGCATTCTGTTACGCAAATTGCGCAAACGGTCGTGTGCATGAGGCCCAAGTGTGATTTATCCCTCTTTCTTTATCTGTTCTGTGAGCACAAACATAGTGGGAAGTAAAGGAAAGGAAGTCACAGAAGTACAGTGCTGGCAGAAGATAGACACCTCCAGCTTCTGAGTGAAATACATCTAGCTGTGCAGCTGAAACAAATACAGCGGGGGGGGAACTATTCCTTCAAAGCTATGATTGCATAATGGAAGTGCTTTTTTGTACAAACTTTTTTGAAAACTCAGGTATGCTTTAAAGAGTCCAGCTGTGTATAGAGACCTATGGGCAAGCTATAATTATGTGAAGTTACTCTTTGTGTAGTCTAATAGATGTGGTCACCTAGCCTATCTAGATCACAAAGTTGGTACACATTTTGTCTCCCCTTACTGGACTTGTTCTGTCCTTAGTTTCATGACGCTCAGGAAGAACACTGCACTAGATCCCTAAAAAAAAAAATGGAGAGAGTTCTGTACAGCATGAAATATGGGGAGGACACAGGAAAAAAAATAAAAAAATAAAAAAACACTAAACGGCTTGTCTCATGCCAACTCAAATTTTTACCAATGCCTTGAAGCTCCTCCATAGCGACATCAATTAACTTTTGCTGCCAAATGCTTTAGGCCACTGCTACATTTTGCCCAGATCTTCTGGGACTGACTGAGGTCAACAGTGGCGGAGCAGAATGTTCATTGTTAGGTGTATTAGAGAGATTGTTGGTCTTCAATATGGGAGAGCTCAGAGTAATTTTTTAATCCTCTGCAAGCAGTGCTGCATCTGTACCGGCAATATACAAGAGCCCATGTAATAGCTTTTTAGTTTTAACAGTTTCATGTACATTTTACCGTATAAATAAATGGCGTATCACACATCAATGCAATAGCAAATGAATTTGTAACTCTCCAAGCGTCTTTCAAATGGCTGTCAGACAGGTTCGCGTCTTTCTATCGACCAGAGCAAAACCACCCCGTATTTTCTATTTCCATCACTCACCAGATGCTGGTGGCTTTGTGATCTCAAACAGGACGGTTCCAGACTCCATATCACGGATTTTAAATCTGGTGAAGTCTATCTTGTAAATGTTCTCTTCTGGGGAGCATAAGTAATCTGGAAATAGAAGGAAAGGTTATTCATGGTTTCTGCGACTATAAAGAGGTTTCTTCACTATGGACCGAGAAAAGCAGGGAACTACGAGAAATAAATATGAAATTATTCCTCCATTTATAGACGGAAAAGTATTGTTGTCTGGTAAGAATAGGGGAAATCTAAAGACTCAAAACGATAACAGTATTGGGCTAGTTCTAGTAATATAATGTGCAATAACTAACGTAATAAAAGAGGAAACAGACAAAAAACAAACAAAAAAAAAAAAAACAACTGCTCACGCATGTATAGGTTTCTTCACAGTACCATGGAACTGCACAGGCATGTTTTTTTTTTTTTTTTAAAGATACAAATCTCTCCTCCACCCTCCAAAAAAAACTATGGAGGTGAACAATCAAAATAGCAAATCTAGAGAATACTGCAATTTTAATATATGTTTTGTTCTAAGGGTACTTTCACACTTGCGGCATGGCTATCCGGCAGGCTGTTCTGGCGGGTGAACAGCCTGCCGGATCCGCTATGCTGCAAGTACCCGTGTGCTGCAGTGATCGCCGGACTAAAAAGTTGGACATGCAGTACTTTTAGTCCGGCGATCTCTGGCCATGCACTGCCCCCGGCCCATTATAGTTAAAGGAGACGGAGCGGCAGCAGACGGGTATTTGCAGCATGGCATATATCAAAACATCATTTTCTCAGCAATGGGGGCACATATGAACATGAGACCAACACACATGTCTTCAGCTGCCAAGCGCACATGTAACAGGTCAGCCAGTGTCATAGGGATAAATCTGCTGAAAGATGCCCTTTAAAGGAAATTTGCCACCAGCGACCTCCCTATCCTATTATTTGCATATACACATAGCTGGGGTTCACCTGATTAAAATGCTGTTAATCTAAGGCTTCGTCCTGAGTTATGATACTTTTTCTTAAAATTCTAAATTAGGCCTGTGGTGCAATGAGGGTGTCACTGTTGCTCTCGATGCACCCAAGTTCCACTCCTCTATGTGCCCAGCCCCTCCCTCACTGCTTTGCCGCTGTCTGGCCCTGTCAATCAAAGAAGCCAGGGAAGGCCTGGCCACAGAAATGAGTGGAGCTTGGGTGCAACAAGAGCAATGGTGACGCCCTCATTGCACCACAGGCCTAATTTACCTGGGAACAGAACCTAAAATCAACAAAAGAAAATTCAGGAGACCTACAACTATGTGTCTACGCAAACAGAAAGGGAGGTCGGAGGTGACAGATTCCCTTTAAAAATCAATGGAAAATTGTCTCAGCCCCCCATATTGTCGAGATCAGAGAAGGAGGTGGTCTCAACAGCTGCAAATACAACAAACACTTTAAAGCAAAAAAAGCCAACTAGACTGAATAAGTGGAGAGAGTTCGACTCAAACCAAGCAGAATGTAATTCAGCTTCCAACTGCGGTGCTGAAATCTTCGACTTAAGAGAATTAGAAATCGTCCCCAGAGGACAGGGGCACTTTAGTAATAAACGTGGTTACCCAATGTACCCGCGCCCGCTGCGTGTTATTTGTAATGCTGATTGACTAAAACCACACTACTGCTAAGCAGCTTTGCAGCCTCATTAAAATGGCAGTCCCGAAATAGATATGGATTATGCGTTGCCAGGATTCCACAATAGTCTCTCAGCTCCTGTTCCTAAAACGCAGGTAAGTAGCCCCCACTACACCGGCTGCATCTTTATATCTACGGATTGATTTTCACTGAAGGATCACATTGCGGCCATCATTCAGTGCAAACGGAAATGAGCCGGGAAGAAATACAAGACGCGAAGCCTCAAGTATGGTTATCAACCTGATGAAAGAAGAGAGCGCAGAGGAACATTATCCGTGCACTCGTCATACACTTCTCGGTCAACCTTTCCCATTATTACAAATCAGGCTACATCACACAACCGCGGTCCGTAAAACACAGCTAATGATCCGTGTGCTTTCCGCATCTATATGCCTGTTCCGTAACAGATAGAACATGTCTTATTCTTGGCTGCAAATGTGGACTACAAACCATATGAAGTCAATGGCTCCACACAAAAAAAACTGACCCAACACGGACATCATCCACGCTTCGCGGACCGAAAAATACATGCGGTCATGGGAGTGTAGCCTTAAAAAGAAAAAAGTGGGAAGAGTCAATATGTACTATGAAGAGGTAACATACATCTGTCTGCAGGTACAGAAGCATGATCCAGCCTGTTACCTCCTCTCCAGCACAATGATGTGAAAGAAGGATGAAACGCGCTACCCTCCCCAGTGTAACATGCTCCAATACTGTTGGCACCTAGTTAAAGGGGTTGTCCCATCTGGAACATTTATGGTATATCCACAGGATGACAGGTGTAGGTGCCTCTTCTGGGACCCGCTCTCATGTCCATAATAGGGCCCCCTTGTGCCTGTCCAGGTACAGAGCGGTGGCCCCACATGAGCGGCTCTCTTCATTCTCATCTGAAAACAGCAGAGTCTTCTCACCAGGCACAGCGGCACGCTCTACAGAACTACATATTGGACATTTAAGGCATATCTTGTGGTACACCCCTTTAAATCTTTATTCTATCTCTTCTCTTAACAGTATAATCAACAGTGCGAACAAACCCAAAAATAAAGTATGTGTACCCTTTAAAACATTTGTTAGTACCACAGACACAGAATATGGACTCCACAGAATTACAAGTCCATGAGATCTCCCTTGAAGCCACTGGAGCACCAAGCATAACTCAGGCGTGGTCATGTGCTTGGCAAATCCTTAGTGGTCATGCACACAACCTATATTTTGCTCCATGGAAGTCAACTGGACTATTCAGGATGTAGAAAAACATGGCTTTTTTTCTTCCAAAAACTTCCTGTCCATGGGTTGCGTCTGGTGTTGGAGTCAATGGTGCAGAGCTGCGATACCACACACAACCTGTGGACAAGGATGCTGCTGTTTTTGGAAGAAAGCAGACTTTTTTTAATCCTAGACAATCCCTTTAAGTCTTAATTCTGCAGGAGCTGCTGTGTGCATATTATAGGTGAACAAGCCCAGGCTCTTAAGATTAACCCTGAGAAGCACCATACAAAACATTTTCTGTAGTGCTAGACCACTTCCAAAACTTCCATTGACATTAACAAGTTGCATGCAGTGGATTGTGGGACCCACAGCTATCATGGCAGGGTCTTCGTTTGTCAGTCCCTTTAAATTAAGTTTTCTTCTTCTTGACAACATTTCAGAGAGATAGATATATATATATATATATATATATATATATATATATATATATATATATATTAGGCCTGCACAATATATCGCGAAAGCAATCGTTATCGCAATTAATCGCCATCGCAATTTGCTGACCCAAAAATGCTGCAATTATATTACCGTATTTTTCGCTTTATAAGACACACTTTTCCCCCCAAAAAAGTGTGGGGGGGGGGGGGATGGTAGTGCGTCTTATAAAGCGAAGGTTGACTTTCTACGTGACACTGACACTGTATCTCCGGCCGCTATGCTGCACAGCGCGCCTGGCGATACATCAGGTGCAGTGCGGGGAGGGAGGAGGGGCTGGGGGAAAGTCGTTATTTTAATGAACACATGTTCTTCTATCTATTTTTTTTATCTGTTCTGTGCAGCGCTATTAAGAAAATGGCAAGTTTTGTATCTTGTACTTTTGCAGTAATGCAAATATGTATTTTATTTTTCAGTTCTTGAGTTCAGCAGAAACTACATTTCACATTATCAGTCATCTGTGTGTGCTTTTACCTCGAAAATCCAAGCAGATAGACCTCTAGCACAATTCCCTTAAAATATCGCATCGCATATCGTTATCGCAATTTTTAGGGCCCTAATCGCAATCGCACAAAATTCCCATATCGTGCAGCCCTAATATATATATATATATATATATTATTTTTTTCCCAAGACTTCCGGTCTACTGAATGCAGTCAGACCACTCGCCACTATAAGGGCTGAAATACATTTATTTGCTTGCGTGGCCAGAGTCTATTCTCGTCTTCCAGTAGAAAAATATCAGGCACTTAGGGAAAATACAATGATCAATAACATGCTGCAAATACTTTCCATACGCAGCAGCAAATCCCAGAAGACCGCGCAGAGTGTTTTTAGAAGCATACACGTCTGATCCGCGCACTATTTTGTAAAGATTCCCAACTGACTCTAGGTGTAAGGCCACCCGGGATTCATACTGCACTCTGCACACACACAAATTTATAAGTCTCCTCTGCACGTCCGTCACTCCACATCAAAACGTCATTAGGCTACTTTCACACTTGCAGTAGCCTTTTCCGGCAGGGGAACACCCTACTGGACCAGTGCTAATGCTAGCCCACCGTGCCGCCGGAATAATAGGCAGGGTGACAATACATGCCGAGAGGTGGCCGGACAAAAACTACAGAATACTGCGTTTTTTTTGTCCAGCCGCTTCTCGGCATGTTTGCTGTGCTGCGGCTCGCCCCCCTTTAGAATACTTTCACACTAGCATTTTTTGCGGATCCATCATGGATCTGCAAAAACGCTTCCGTTACAATAATACAACTGCATGCATCTGTCTTGAACGGTTTCGGTTTTATTAGGTCTTCTATAGCCATGACGGATCAGTCTTTAACACCGTTGAAAGTCAATGGGGGACGGATCAGTTTTCTATTGTGTCAGAGAAAACGGACCTGTCCCCATGGACGTACATTGTGTCCGTCTCGCTCCACATGCCAAGGCGGACAGCAAAACGCTGCAGGCAGCCTCCAGAGCGGAATGGTGACTGAACGGAGGCAAACTGATGCATTCTGAGCGGATCCTCTTCCATTCAAAATGCATTAGGGCAAAACAGATCCATTTTGGACCACTTGTGACGGATCTCAGAAACGGAAAGCCAAAACGCTAGTGTGGAAGTAAACCTTACAGTGAATGGGGCTGGAGCAGACTTCCGGCGGCACGGTGGGCTAGCGTTAGAACTGATCCGGTAGGCTGTTCCCCTGCCAGACCCAGATGCCGCAAGTGTCAAAGTAGCCTTAGACTTTTTAGAGTACATTAAAATTGTGGACATTTAGGGAATATTTACTCGTCGGATTTGTTTAAGAAATTCCTGCTAATCTCTGCACACATGAAATGCAAATAACCATTACACGTGCCCAAGAAGATCATGTGGCAGTGACTTCCTCTTGTGTAGACTCCTTCAGTAATTAGAGGATCGGTGGGTGCCCTCGCTGAGTACAGGTGTTCTCATGGGTTAGCGTTCCACAGAAATCCAGGAGCTTTTTCTGGCGATCGTACATCGGTTGTGGAGAGGTAGTTGCCAGGGGCGGAGAAGTGTAGAGCATAGACTGCAACCTACTTAAAGGAGTTTTCCAGGATATTTTTACTGATTACTCATTCTCTGGATAGGTCATCAGTATTTGATTGTGGGGGTCTGCCGCCTAGGACCCCCAGCTGTTTGAGAAGGCAGTAGCACCAAGGCCTTCTAGCAGGTTGCCCTAGGCCATAAGACATTCATTGGTCACACGGCCTAGGCGCAACTCAGCCCTACTGTGAATGGGGCTCAGCTGCAATGTACTATACAATGTACGGCGCTGTACTTGAGGAGCAGAAAGAAGCTCGTGGTGCTACTGCGAGCACCGGTGCCTATTCAAACAGCTAATCGGCGGGGGCCCCGGGTGTCGTTAGTAAAAATATCTCAAACCACTTTAAAAAGGGAATATGTAATCAGAAAATGTACTATTGTTTATATAAGGTTTACATGTTAAACATATTTTTTAAATCATTTTTGGTATAATTTGGTGTCATTTTTATTTTATCATGCCATCTAGACAGGGATGGCCAACCTGAGCATACAACTCCCAGCATGCCCAGGCTGCCTACAGCTATCAGCCTACAGCAAGGCATGGTGGGAGTTGTAGTTTTACAACAGCTGGAGAGCCGCAGGTTGGCCAGCCCTGATCTAGAGAAATCCTAAGGCCCCTTTCACACGGGCGAGTTTTCCGCGCGGGTGCAATGCGTGAGGAGGACGCATTGCACCCGCACTGAATCCGGACCCATTCATTTCTATGGGGCTGTGCACATGAGCGGTGATTTTCACGCATCACTTCTGCGTTGCGTGAAAATAGCAGCATGTTCTATATTCTGCGTTTTTCACGCAACGCAGGCCCCATAGAAGTGAATGGGGATGCGGGAAAATCGCAAGCATCCGCAACCAAGCGCGGATGCGTTGCGATTTTCCCGCATTGTTGCTTAGCAACAGGACTCAATCTCTATTATTTCCCTTATAACATGGTTATAAGGGAAATAATAGCATTCTTAATAAAGAATGCATTGTTAAATGATGAGGAAGGGTTAAAAATAATAAAAGTTAACTTACCTTAGCCACTTGATCGCGTAGTCGCGATCTGTCCTCTCTTCCCTGCAGCATCGATGATCTAAAGGACCTGTGATGACGTCACATCACATGGCTCAATCACTGCTCCATCACTATGGTGATGGAGCATGTGATTGGTCCATGTGACCATGTGACATCATCCAAGGTCCTAATCACTATCCTCAGGCTGTGGATAGTGCTTAAGGACCTTGGATGATGTCACGTGGTCACATGGACGAATCACATGCTCCATCACCATAGTGATGGAGCAGGTGATTGGGCCATGTGATGCTGTGACATCATTACAGGTCCTTTACATCTTTCAAGCTAACGAAGAGGAGGCCGGGCTTCGCGATCAAATGGACCAGGTAAGTTATGATTAGTTTATTATTTTTAACCCATTCTGCACCGGGTTCAACATTATGAAGATGGCCAAGGGTATTATTTTACATTATAACTATGTTATAATGTGAAATAATACCAGCGGGACAATTTCTGACCCAAACATGCAATTCTGTGAAGAAGTGCAGGTTCGGGTCTGGGTACCAAAAGTGCCGATTTTTCTCCCGCGCGTGCAAAACTCATGACAGCGCTTTGCACTCGCAGGGAAAAATCGCGGCAATTCCCGCAACGCACCCGCACTGTTTGACGGAGTGCACCCGCAACGCCCGTCTGAAAGAGGCCTAAAAGTCACGCAGTTTTCATACTGGCCACTAGGCCTAAAATATGTCAAGACGTCGTGTTCCTTGAGAGAAGCTTCATGAGCCAGAGACCTCATTGACATCTATAGTAGTTTTCTAGGCGTGTTTTATGACCTGCGCAGAAGTCAGGAAGGAGTAGATAACACAGGATCCATGATTCACAATAGGTGATATCTCAGCTTATCTATACAGAGGTGGTATCTGATATTGTAATTCTGACTGTGATAATACAGTGGCTACTGAAAAGTCACCTGTACAGAACAGGAAATCCCAACATGTTAGGCCTAGTGGCCTGTGTGAAAATGCATCATTTTAGGATTTTTTCCCCCCGAAAAATATAGACAGCGGTATAGAAAATCAAAACAAAGTTTACAGTAAATTCTAAAAAAAAAAAAAAAAATAATATATACGCTTAACATTAAAGTGAAATTTAAACAATTGGTAATTTTTCTGATGACACAATCGATTTAAAGGGGTTTTCCAGGTTACAGATAGATCATCAGTATCAGATCAGTGGGAGTCAAGTAAATGGAAGCGGAGCTGCAGTACCAGAGAATGGTCATACACAAGGGAGAATTATCAAAACTGGCTTTGTTGCACATAGCAACCAATCAGATTACATCTTTCATTTTTCTAAGCTTCTTAGGAAAATGATAGGATCGGTCCTATTGGTTGCTATAGGTAATTAAGCCACTCTTGATAAATCTCCCCCAGTGTGTACTGTGCTGATCCGGCAGTGGCTAATTTCCCAGACAAACAAATGGATGGGGCCTTGAAACTCAAACTCAGTCCTTCTCTTCCAGTCTTCTGTCGCCTGTTGGAGAAGAGTCAGAAGCTCCTCATTAGATTGCTGGCAGGTCACACTTACAATTAGGGACAAGTAGGCTTCGCCTCCGGGATCACCCCCAAACTGTATAGGACTGCACATTTATGATCAGGGCTTACATTATAGACCTCACTCATTCTGCCACAGGATAGTCCGAATTTCCAGGGACTGCGTCTGAAAATTAGGGACAGTCACTGCAATTTCGGGCCTGTTGGCAACTATGGTCCCACAGAACATGGTGGGTTTGCCTGATAAAACAGTCTAATGTGGATGGGGGTCTTTAGTGTAAATATTTGAGCTACAGGACAAAGACTACATCAATCAAGCAAGAGCCGTTTAAAGGAGGTTTCTGGGATTTTCATATTGATGGCCTATCCTCAGGATAGAATGGGCCAATCAGATGTTTGAGGAAGCCGTGGTCCTCACGGAAGCTCTGGTGAGAGTGGTGGCCTCCTCACAGCTAACCGAGTACAGCACTTGAATGGGACTGAGCTGTGCCTAGGACATGTGACTGGGGAAGATGAGGACATATGGACTAGAAAGAGGTCTAAGTAGTCACAGAGTGCTGCAGCCTCTTCATAAGGCTGATCGTCAGGGCTGCCAGGAGCTGGACCCCTGCCGATCTCAAATGGATTACCTAGCCTGAGGATAGGCCATCGATATGAGAATCCCGGAAAACCCCTTAAGGGCTCATACACGCAACCATATGCATTTTGCGGTCCGCGAAACGAGGATCTGCAAAAAAAAAAAAAAAAAACGGATGACATCCATGTGAGGTCCGTGTTGCAGCAATGCCTGTCCTGGTCATCCAAAAGAACAAGAATAGGACATGTTCTATTTTTTTGTGGAACGGACATGCAGACACGGAATGCACACAGTGTCATTTCTGTTGTTTGCGGCTCCGTTGAAATGAATGGTTCCGCATACGGTGCTGCAGAAAAACGGAACGGACACAAACAAAAAATACGTTTCTATACACGAGCTCTTAAACTAATTTGCATTTATCACTAAAGTGCAAAAACAGCAATATAAGGAGCGCGGCATTGGATGAAGGATGTACAATAGTTAATTTTGCTTAGTAACCGGGCTTCTGGGTGAGGGATCATGCTCGCTTCTTCACAAGAAGGAAGGGGTAAGATAAGGAGATTTCTGTTCAGCTGCCAAGCTTTCAAGAAGTGTCATAATCCGATTGTAAGCCACAAAGGAGCGGGGGAGGATGAGGCCTGATGAGACCACTTCTTTTAAGGCAGGTTTACACTGCCGGATGGAGCAGGCAACTGTCAGTGGAGGTGAAGGCCTGCATTCACACGCAGAGATCCCCGAAACTTATTTGTGAACAGCAGAGCGCTGTTTGGACATCTGCTGCCCAAAAACGATGATTTAGTTGTCCGCATGAAAGATTGCTTCACCCGAGGAACAAGCGTTTCACTCGTTCATCGTGTGATCTGCAGCACCTTTACAAGGTATATTATCAGGAATGAGTGTTGCCACACTATGCTGGGCAAAGGTCTCAAGAAATAAACCTCCTTGGAAGATATAACCATTGTTGATTCTCCTCAGATACAGACTCAAATTGTTGTCCCCCTTAAAAGGGATTATCCAACCCCTATAATGCCCGGGCCCCTCATACAGGTTATACTTACTTCGTTCCCCAGCACCCGCGTGGCTTCTGATGCCCGCACGGCCATCGCTGCATCTCCCCGTCATGCATTTCAAAACATCCGGGAAAGGGGTAGTCGTGAATGGGGTGTATGGCAGCCAATAGCAGGCCGCGCCAGGAACGAGCCTCCCTAGCGTCACCCGTGATGCTAGGGAGGACGCTACTGAAGTCCTGGCTGCCATGGTAAGTACTCCGCAGCAGTGTACTTACCTTAGCTGCGGCCCCCGGGCGCTCCTTCATGACGTCACAGGTCCGGAGCGGTGCATTGATCTATGCGCCGCAGGGACCTGTGAGGTCATGAAGGAGCGCCCGACGCTACTTCAGTAGCGTCCTGGCTGCCATGGTAACCTGAAAGCATTTCGAAGACTGATCAGGATCCTGGTCAGTCTTCAAATGCTTTCAGGCGACTTGCGTTCTGACAGATCTGGCGGGCCTTCAGAACGCAAGTGTGATAGCACCCTAAGGCTTCTTTCACACTCGCGTTAGGCTGGTCTGCAGCGTGCTGCGGTATCTGTCTGGCCACCTCTCGGCCCGTTTGCCGTGCTGCGGCCGGATCTCCAGCCCGTCCCCATTATAGTAAATGTGGCCGAGGCGGACTTCCAGCAGAATACGTGGGCAAACGTTAGTACGGATCCGGCAGGCTGTTCCGTTGGCGGACAAGCCTAACGCGAGTGTGAAAGAAGCCTAAGGTGTATGACTAGCTTTAAATATGTGGACACAAGCCACGATCCCAAAGCTGGGCCTCAACTTCCATTCACCAGAGTCTGAGCGCCGAAAAACACCAGGCATATTAGATGACATGGTCATTAGAGAGACCTTAAACACCTCTAAATACACATTTCATGTTTACTTGAAACCAGGTTAATTATTAAATCTTTTCCGGAAGAATTTCTCCCCTCATGACACCATAGCAACAGCTCAGTCCCCTGCCCTGCCAGTACTTGTTGCCATAGTAACAGTGTTGGTAGATCACAGAATGGAAAAGATATGCTGCTCCTCCTTAGTACACAGCCCAGGCATGCTGCCTTCCCCCTCTGGGAGACGTCTCCGAGGAAAAGCATTCTACCAGATCAGATGAAAAACAAAAGGATGCTCACAGATGCTAATGTCAAAACCACGCTGCGCAAATTAGCGATTACATTAACCAAGAACGAATGCACGTATTGATGCATATATTGCACCGAACGCTTATCGCGTGACCTCAGCCACCATCCTAAAAATGTACAATATTGCAATGTCAAAGGCCCATGATTCTAAATAACCTCAGTCTGTAAATGGACTGATGGATAAAAAGCATCTGACAGCTAGAGTCAAGTGACAGTAAAAGTGTAAAATACCGTATCTGCCCGACATAATGGACGTAGTTACCTGCTATGGAAGACAAACTGCTAGATGTCATCCAGTTTGACCATTGCGTTGCCACAGGTTCAGTCATCAGTCAGGGAACATACATGTTTGCAATGTGAGCAAACTTTTTATTTTGCCAATTAATGTTCACAAATTTCAGTAAGGCCATATTCACACCGGCGCGAATCATTCCCATTGTACTGCTCCATTAGAGCAGCAGAACAATAAAAGTAACGGAAAGGCCGGATGCTGCACATAACTGAACCAAACAGAGCAGAAAAGACCCTATTAACTATAATGAGGTCCGTTCAGGAGTCTACTTTTTCAGTCCTGTAGGCAGGACTTTTTTGTCTGCTCTTTTTGGCAGAATCAGTGATGGAGACTCTCTGACGCAGACACGAACTTGCCCTTATAGATGTAACATTTTAATTTTGAGGGCATGTTCTCATTTACATTGGAAATTTCCGTTTGGGGCCTCTGTGGCAAATCCCACCAGAAAGAGTGGACCAGAGTCGTGCATGCAGGACCTCTTTTCCCATAAAAAAGCCGTCTCCTGAACGGAAACCGAATGGACCCCATTGACTGTAGTCAATGAATTCTGTTCAGCTTCGTACGGTTAAGTTATATGCAGAATCTGGTACATCTTACTTTAACAGAGCAGAACAACCAAAACGCTCTGTTGTGAACATGACCTAGTAAAGATCCCCAAATACTGTGCCATCAGCTACCACTCACTAGCCTGTTGCATGTGCTCAGGTCTTCTGCTGCTCTCTTGTTCACTTCGCCTTATACTTTAAAGTTTTGCAGTACATGTGCAGAGGGAATGGAGAAACTGGTGAAAAACCTTCAGACCATGGGGAGAGATCTGAACTCTAGCCTTCAGTGAAGGTGTTTAACATGGTTGTAACTGCCAACTGATAGAGGATCTCAATACCGTAAAAAAGCGTTTCGAGTTTAGTCCTCATGCATTCTGAATGGAAAGAGATCCGTTCAGGATGTCTCTGGTCCGGCAGCTTCCGTTTTGTGACTGGATACAAAACCACTGCAAGCTGCGGTTTTGTGTCCGGTCGTTAAAAAAGGAAAATTGAAAAAAGCAGTTCCGGCTATGAAATCAACGCAAGTCAATGGTGACGGATCAGCTTTTTTTAGAAGCCTAAAAAAAAAGAAAAAAAACAGATCCGTCACCCATTGACTTTCAATGTATTTAGTGACGGATCCCCTTTTTTTCGTTTTGATTTCACACAACCGCATCCTAACGGAACGGATGCACCCTGATGTGCAAAATCAAAACGGATCCTCTGCCGGATCTCAATACTGGAATTAACAACGGAAATGTGAAAGTAGCCCAAGTAGAATACATGGAGTGACTTCAAATATTTATATCCAGAAAACCATCCATGGTTTTTAAAAAATAAAAATAAAAAAAAAATAAATGTATTTTTTGCTCTATAAGACACACTTTTACCTCCAAAAGTGGGGGGAAATGGTGATGTGTCTTATGGAGTGAATACTAGTGAGCGCTTCAATTATGGAAGCGCTCACTAGTACACAGTAGGACTGAGGAGTGGTCAATACAGCACTCCTGGTGCTGCCTGTAGTCACTGCTCCCTGGTCTTCTCCAGGCGCCACTCTGCACTGTCCTGACTGCATACAGTTTCAGGACGTGGTGCACGCACTATGATCTGACGTTGTGCGATGCCAGGTCACAGTGCAAGGAAGCATCCGGAGAACACCAGGGAGCGGTGAGTACAAGAAAAGCCGCTGGACCTGCAGAGGGGCTGTGCCATCCACAGCAAGAGAGGTAAGTTAATGTAGTTATTTTATGTCTGATGGGGTCTGAGGTGTAATGCGGAATGGGGATCTAATCTGAGGCCTGATGAAAAATATTTTTTTTCTTATGTTCTTCCTCTAAAACCTAAGTGCGTCTTATGGAGCAAAAATACATAGAACATTCACATATAGAGGCTTGGAGTATAGTCTAAAATTTGACGATAGTTTCCCTTTACGTAGTAATAGTACTGATCCAGAGAACAAAGGTACCAGGTCGGTCTTACCCCAAAGGAAACGCCATAAAAACAAAACCCATAAAACTGTGACGGAATTGTGTTTTTTCCCCCAATTCCACCACATTTAAAAATTTCAATCTCTCCCTATATTACAAGCGGTCCCTCAAGTTACAATATTAATTGGCTCCAGGGTTAACCACTGTATGTTGAAACCATTGTAACTTGAGTAATTGGTTCCAAAACCCCAAAATGTCATCCAAGATAAGAGAAAATGAAGATTTAAGAAAAATAAGCAGATAACTAAGACCGATAAAACAAGTCCTTACATAAAACAGTCAGGAATAGCTGCTAACTAGCAAATAATCCAGCTATTTTACCAGAGAAGTGGCCTTGATTGGTTGGATCTCAGTCTGAGGCATTGTGGGGGTTATTTATTAAGACCGGCGTTTTAGAAGTGGTGTTAATAACCCCTTGCGCTGGCGGTGGATCTGCCAGAGTAATGAAGAGGCGCCAGCCTCTACATAACTTCGGCGCATCCACCGCCAGTCTAAATGTAAGACAGCTTGCTGGTTTAAATTTAGACCATTTTCTACACCTAAAACAGTGTAGAAAATGATGAATGAGACGGGTCTGTCTGCCCATCCCCTTCCCCGCCACACAAATTTTCTCCAAAAAAAAAAAAATCACCTGTATGCCAGGAGTGTGAAAAACGAGACCTGTGGTGATCAGAGGATGATCACGGTCGTGGCTTCGATCAGACAGTACAGTTTTTGTAGACACTGTAGTGCCCACAACCATCACTTGTTGGATTTTTTTTTCTATTTTCCGTCAAAATTGCCATTTTGAAATATCTGCGAATTTTCTATTCGCAGTCAATACTAAAGAGTATTTGCCTGTTGGGTGAATAGAAGCATGTATGTCCATTAATTTCCCCTGCTGATCACCTCTCTGCACATAGAGAGGGGTGCCCTCCATGGTGTCCATATCCCCTAAACAAGGCATAAGGACAGGAGTTCTCCTGATGGGACACAAAGTGTGAAAAGTAATAATTATGGTCCGACATAAAATATTTTACTATGCATGTTGCAGAGCTTAAGAGGGTAGTTCTAGCACCCCAGTTTGCTTACACAGGGACTGCTTACCTACCTACACAGTACAGAACCACACGGGAATCACAAAAAGGATAAAGGATGGAGTTTCTTTAGTTTTTAGCCACAAAAGGATTTTCATTTTTAGATTTATCCCCGATAACTGCAAAAGGAGAGTTGAGATGGGACAGCAGAAAATCATTACAAGTCTGGACATCCGCTGGGCGTGTGACCTTTACAGCATTAGACTGAAATTAGCAACACCATTTTTATCAACTATGCTGACCTTCCTGCAGGACTAGCTCCCAGAGAACCTGATTTTTATTAGAAAAGTGCTATGATTTATTGGTTACAGCACCAGAGCATGACTATTGTTTCACCCTTAAAATGTACCGTAATTTGATTTAAAAGAACAAGATAGAGGAGCTCTGAGAACAACCTTCAAGATAACAAAAAACATATCAGCGAAGGATAAAAGCCCCTGTAGAAGAGAGCAACGAATCAGGACGCCATAGTTGCCAAAAGCAATGTTTGACAAAGGAACGAAAAAGAGCTCGTTGGATGAATAGGCCTAGAATACTGGTCCACAGAAACACGGATGCTGCTCAGCCGTTGGCGTTGTACGTGTGGGCACAACACTGGTGTACACGGATAAAGTAGTGTGGATGGTTGATGCAGTCCATGTCTTCAATGATCCCTGTGTACGGTTGCCAACCGGCAGGGGGAGCAGGTGAACCAAGGCGATAGGGCAGGACAGGAAGACCAGAATGGTCTAACCCAAAGCAAACATCTAATGGCGCTGTGACATGGCCACAGAGTTGTTCAATGCATTTCGGAGCTCAAGGGCTCCCTCCTAATGTATGATTGCGGTTAAGTCATTGTACAGTGATAGTTGCGGCCAGTTCACAAGGACCACACACAGCTGGTTAGATGCTGGGATGCGCCAACACAAGCGAGCCTCACGGCATTTAACTAGCTGTGTGTGGTCCTTGTTAAACGTGTTTTCCAATTGAAGTTTTAACTATACAATAAAGAATACCCTACATCAACTCTGCGGTAAAGCCACTGCACCATTGGATGTCCGATTCACGTTAGACCATTCTGGTCTTCCTGTCCTGCCCTATCTCTATAGTTGCCAAGAGTCCTAAATTTGCAAGTACTGTCTAATTTTCAGTGACAGTCTCACCAAATTCAGACCTGGCCTGGCCTAAAAATGAGCATCTTAGGTAAGCCCTGCACATAAGTGGGTAGTCCCGGGGTGTTTGGGGTCATTCCTGGGGCTGGACTTACCTGCTCTGAATTTACCAACCACAGTGTTGGCAGTTACTTGACTGGCTGAGCACCATACATACTTGCAGGTCTTTCGTCCCCTACCAGAAGCATCTTCTAGGTGCCACCAGCTGAGTGTTGTAAAACCTGTCCGTTTTCAGTCTGCTAAAAATGGATGATTTTATACAGATCGCACACTGATGGCGTCCGCGCGCTGTCTGCCTTTTTCCTTGACCTAACTTGAATCGGAGTCTAGAGTGAAAACCAAAGTAGTATACGCTGTGATTTTCTCTGCACGGACTGTGCAGAAAATAAAAATTGTGAATCCTTCCATTGACTATAATGGCAGTCTGTTATATATTTACCGTATATACTCATCTATGAATTACATTTTTACGAATAAATTTACACAGTTAGGAATTATGTACGATTTTTAAAACGGCCTCCAAATGTATTCTGGTCCTAATTACTGAAATGCAATCTCCAAGAAGAATAAACTGCCACGTGTATCTGAATTCCAAGGAACTGAAGCCATTCTCCCCCACCATGAAGTCTGATGCCATGGTCTGCTGGTGCCAAAGCAATTAATTAAGCTAAAATGAGTGACAATTTGCTCCAAGTAATCCCCACTTTAATCCAGTTGTATAACTCTCAAGAAGGTGTTTGTGGGTAGAGTTAGGAGGGAGGTACAGATGCAAAATCCTGCTAATCACGTAGAAGGCTCCGGTTCCAGCGCCGGCTGTACAATAATGGCTAGATATTAATCCTGGCAATCTGGCCAGTCTTATTAGGTATGATGAACGGCTTATGTGAATGCCTGTGCTGTAATACAAATATGATAGCAAATAATTTAGAGCTGCACTAATGAACCAAGCACATAACACTTACATAATGTGAAGGGAAAAAGGTGTTATTTTATTCCAAAATACAGAAAACAAGCCAGTAAAGGGTCAGGCGGGCCCTCAGAAGTACGAGAGACTCCATCAGTGAGCTCAGGTTCTGACACTAAGGCCTCTTTCACACAGGCGTCACGTTTGACGCCCGGATAAGAGGCGGGTGCATTGCGGGAAAATGCGCAATTCTTCCGCGCGTGTGCAAACTTTTGTAATGCGTTGTGCACGCGCGTGTGAAAAATCGGCATGTTTGGTACCCAGACGCGAACCCGGACTTCATCACTGAAATCCGGTTTCGGGTTCAGTATTCTGTAGATTTTATTATTTTCCCTTATAACATGGTTATATGGGAAAATAATAGCATTCTCAATACAGAATGCAAAGTAAAATGTGGATGGAGGGGTGAAAAATAATAAACTTAATTCACCATATCCACTTGATCACATAGTTGCGATCTCTTCTTCATTCATTGGCTGCCATCTAAAGGACCTGTGATGAGGTCACTGAGCTCATTACATTGTCCAATCACATGGTCCATCACCATGGTGATGGACCATGTGATGTGACGTCACCACAGGTCCTTTAGATGGCTGCGAATGCTTGAAGAGATCGCAACTACGCGATCAAGTGGCTAAGGTTAGTGAAGTTTTTTATTTTTAACCCCTTAATCCTTATTCTACAAAGCATTCTTTATTGAGAATGCTATTATTTTCCCTTATAACCATGTTATAAGGGAAAATAATAAAGATCGGGTCCCGTCTCTTAGCAACTATGCGGGAAAATCGCACAGTCATCCGCACTTGATTGCGGACGCTTGCAATTTTCCCATAGCCCCATTCACTTCTATGGGGCCTGCGTTGCGTGAAAAACGCAAAAAATAGAGCATAGTGATGCGTGAAAATCACCGCTCATGTGATTCAGTCCACCTCACGCATTGCACCCAGGCGGAAAACTCACCCTTGTGAAAGGGGCCTAATGGCTTTCAGCAGAAGACAACCACATGTCACTAGGGTCTATTTCTTATGGGTTTTTTCACAAATAACGTGTTTGATAGTGTTGTCCTGTGTGTGCAGTAATAACAGTACTATGCACTGAACGTGGATACGCTCATGTTGTGTACAGAGGGAGGAGGACGTCAATCGGTTCCTCTGATTAGCCCAAAGAACTTCAGTCCAACACTGAACCTGTTCTTAATAACTGCCAATGGCTTGCACAAAAACCAAGTTAATCTGGTTGGAAAATGCAGGGAGAAGTCTTGCCTGGCTGTCCATCCTAAGGTAAAGTAGGTCACTCTTTGCACAATATAATAGACGCAGGTCTTTTATTCCTATACAAAGTGAGGAAGACTTAAGCAGGACACACACGAAAGAGAAACGTCGGCCGAACCTAGGGCTGCAGCTATCGATTATTTTAGTAATCACGTATTCTATCAATTAATTCAACGATTAATCAAGAACTGTAACAAGAAAAAAAAAAACTAAATAAAAGAACGTTTTCCATGATAAAAACTCATCAGCCCCCCATGCCATCAGTCCTCAGCGCCATCAGCCCCCTTCACGCCATCAATCCCCCCCATGCCATAAGCTCCTCCCCAGGGCTATCAGCTCGACCCAGTGCCATCAGTCCTCTGTGCCATCACCCCCCGTGATCAGTCGACTGTGCCCTCCGCTCCTAGCCATCAGTCCTCTGTGCCCTCCGCTCCTAGCCATCAGTCCTCTGTGCCCTCCGCTCCTAGCCATCAGTCCCCAGCGCCCGTTTAATACTTACATCTTCTGTAGGGGCGCTGACGATACTCCACAGCTCTTTAGCCTCCTCTTCTTCGTGTGCTGCACTGTCGTCCTGACCAGGGATGAGCGAATCGACTTCGGATTAAACATCCGAAGGCTATTCGCATAAAATGTTGTTTCAATACTGTACTGTACTGTGCAAGCGCTCTGTACAGTATTAGAATGTATTGGCTCTGATGAGCCGAAGTTATTACTTCAGAAATTGATTTCTACTGTAAAAAACCATTTCCAGAACTCGGGTTCGGTTCCGCTGTGAGGCTACTTTCAGAGGCTCAATGCTCAGGCAATGGCACACGAGGACCTGCACATGCACCAGGGCTTTTACTCTGATATAGCCAGGTGTGTATCTTACCAAATCATGTCTAATCAACTAAACCTACCACAGGTGGACTCCAATCAGTGTGTAGAAACGACTCAAAGATGATAAAGAGAAAATATGAGGCCCTCAGAGCTAAATTTCAAGTGTCACAGCAAAGGGTCTGAATACTTATGTCCATGTAAAATTTTGATTTTTTTCTTTTTAATAAATTCTGTTTCTACTTTTACATTATGGGGTATTGAGCCCAGATTGATGGGGAAAATTGTGTTTTTGCATTGTTTTTTGCACAAGGCCACAACACAACAAAATGTGAAAAAGTGCAAGGGTCTGAAGACTTTCCAAAAGCACTGTATCTAAGGTGTATGGCCATCATAAGGACACAAGGAGTTCGGAGGAGGGGACAAAAATATATTTGAGCATTACCAATTCTAACAATATAGATATTAAATGATCGGAAAAGTAGAATACAACTGTACAAAAAAAAACACTTAAAGGGGTTGTCCCTCGAAAAATATTCTAGTTTTCAAACCAGTACTTTGATCTGAATACTTTTATAATTGCATTTAATAAAAATTTAGCATAACCAGTGATTTATTCAATAAAATCTATCTGTATAGCGCCACCTGCTGTTTGTTCTTTCTTTTATTTCTTTGTCCAGCTCACTGAGATGGCCGCACATGCTCAGTTTCATCCCTCTGCTGCCCGCTGAGCTGTGATAGGGAGATCATGGACACACCCCCTGAGCAGCAGCAGAAAAGACAATCCCCTTGACCTACCAGCTTGATATAAATCTAGCAGAGCAATAAATGAGATCTCTGGATCCATGTGAGGTACAGGGCTGGTTCTAACTTTCTTAGAAAGAGGTTGTCATGTTCCATATGATGTCTGATTTTGATTTTTTACATCAGTCATGAGATAATCCCTTTAAGTTTTACACCTCGGCTTCGCACCTAAAGTAAGGGTCATTTATGCTCACACATACTGGTACGATTGACCAATATACGTCATTGTGAAAGAATTCTTTCAAAAATCATTACCAACAAATATTGAACCAATGCTGACAGAAATTACTATAAGCATATCTGAAATGTAGTAGGGGTCCGGTCACAAAGACATTAAGTTGGATTCTGGAGACCCTCACAAAGAAAAAGAAATTCTCTTTTTGCCCTTTTAAAAGAAATTTACTTTAAAATGATTATTTTCTGCCTGCAATGTTGACTCTCGGCATCTACTAAATATATTAAGGTACTGCTCAATGAAATCGCTTTCCACCAATTATAAATGTGTTAAGTGGTCAGTTGCTGTGGGAACAAAGAAAACCTTTGGGACAACTCGGCCACAAGTGCCTGACGAAGTAGCTGTAGTCCCTTGCACATGATGTGGATTTGTACGCAGAAAATCTACATCAAAACCGTGATTAAAAAACGCATATAAATTGGCACTATTTATCACAGGTTTTATGTGATTTTTGGTGCGGACAACCCCACTGAAGTCTACGGAGAACCACACTACATCAGTCACAGACATACTGCAGATTTTAGGAGCCGCACCACAGGTCAATGTCTGTGCGTAGAAAACGTGCACCATGTAGATTTACCAAACCTCATTCACTTTGCTGGTACTGTATTATGCTGCAGATTCTCTGCACGAAAATCCACACAGTGTGGGTACAAGCGTAAATGCTGGAGAACTGCACGTAGAGCATCCGTAGGGTGCAATCCGCGCACAACGTGACATGGGCATATACAGTGGATATAAAAAGTCTACACACCCCTGTTAAAATGTCAGGTTTCTGTGCTGTAAAAAAAAAATGAGACAAAAATAAATCATTTCAGAACTTTTTCCACCTTTAATGTGACCTATAAACTGTACAACTCAATTAAAAAACAAACTGAAATCTTTTAGGTGGAGGGAAGAAAAAAAAACTGGGGATATAGCCGTGTTCAGAATTAAGCCTCTGATTAACCCCCAAATAAAGTTCCGCTGCTCCAGTTGGTCTTTCCTGAAATTTTGTTAGTCGCATCCCACAGAAAAAGCCATGGTCCACAGAGAGCTTCCAAAGCATCAGAGAGATCTCATTGTTAAAAGTTATCAGTCAGGAGAAGGGTACAAAAGAATTTCCAAGGCATTAGATATACCATGGAACACAGTGGAGACCGTCATCAAGTAGAGAAAATATGGCACAACAGTGACATTACCAAGAACTTAACGTCCCTCCAAAATTGGTGAAAAGACAAGAAAACTGGTCTGGGAGGCTACCAAGAGGCCTACAGCAACATTAAAGGAGCTGCAGGAATATCTGGCAAGTACTGGCTGTGTGGTACATGTGACAACAATCTCCTGTATTCTTCATATGTCTGGGCTATGGGGTAGAGTGGCAAGGCGAAAGACTTTTCTTACGAAGAAAAACATCCAAGCCAGGCTATATTTGCTGCAAAAACAAATCTGAAGTCTCCCAAAAGCATGTGGGAAAAGGTGTTATGGTCTGATGAAACCAAGGTTCAACTTTGTGGCCATAATTCCAAAAGATATGTTTGGTGCAAAAACAACCCTGCACATCACCAGAAGAACACCATCCCCACAGTGAAGCATGGTGATGGCGGCATTATGCTTTGGGGCTGTTTTTCTTCAGCTGGAACGGGGGCCTTAGTTAAGATAGAGGGAATTATGAACAGTTCCAAATACCAGTCAATATTGGCACAAAACCTTCAGGCTTCTGCTAGAAAGCTGAACATGAAGAGGAACTTCATCTTTCAGCTTGACGACGACCCAAAGCATACATCCAAATCAACAAAGGAATGGCTTCACCAGAAGAAGATTGAAGTTTTGGAATGGCTCAGCCAGAGACCAGACCTGAATCCGATTGAAAATCTGTGGGGTGATCTGAAGAGGGCTGTGCACAGGAGATGCCCTCGCAATCTGACTGATTTAGAGTGCTTTTTAAAAGAAGAGTGGGCAAATCTTGCCAAGTCAAAATGTGTGATGCTGATAGACTCATACCCAAAAAGACTGAGTGCTGTAATAAAATCAAAAGGTGCTTCAACAAAGTATTAGTTTAAGGGTGTGCACACTTATGCAACCATACTATTTTATTTTAATATTTTTCTTCCCTCTACCTAAAAGATTTAAGTTTGTTTTTCAATTGAGTTGTACAGTTTATAGGTCACATTAACCTGTGGAAAAAGCTCTGAAATGATTTATCTTTGTCACTCACCTAAAGAATTATTAGGAACACCATACTAAGGTGTTGGACCCCCTTTTGCCTTCAGAACTGCCTTAATTCTACGAGGCATTAATTCCACAAGGTGCTGATGGCATTCTTTATAAATGTTGGCCCATATTGATAGGATAGCATCTTGTAGTTGATGGAGATTTAAGGGATGCACATCCAGGGCACGAAGCTCCCGTTTCACCACATCCCAAAGATGCTCTATTGTCTGGTGATCTGGTGACTGTGGGGGCCATTTTAGTACAGTGAACTCATTGTCATGTTCAAGAAACCAATTTGAAATGATTCGAGCTTTGTGACATGGTGAATTATCCTGCTGGAAGTAGCCATCAGAGGATGGGTACATGGTGGTCATGAAGGGATGGACATGGTCAGAAACAATGCCACGGGCTACCTGAGGCACCATTACACCACCACCACCAGCCTGCACAGTGGTAACAAGGCATGATGGATACATGTTCTCAATCTGTTTACGTCAAATTCGGACTCTACCATTTGAATGTCTCAACCTCAACAGAAATCGAGACTCATCAGACCAGGCAACATTTTTCCAGTCTTCAACAGTCCAATTTTGGCAAGCTTGTGCAAATTGTTGCCTCTTTTTCCTATTTGTAGTGAAGATGAGTGGTACCCGTGGGATCTTCTGCTGTTGTAGCCCATCCGCCTCAAGGTTGTGCGTTTTGTGGCTTCACAAATGCTTTGCTGCATACCTCGGTTGTAACGGGTGACTGAAAAAAACAATGTTGCTCTTCTATCGGCTTGAATCAAGGCATTTCCGTCCACAGGACTGCCGCATACTGGATGTTTTTCCCTTTCCACACCATTCTTTGTAAACCCTAGAAATGGTTGTGCGTGAAAATCCCAGTAACTGAGCAGATTGTGAAATACTCAGAGCGGCCCGTCTGGCACCAACAACCATGCCACGCTCAGAATTGCTTAAATCACCTTTCTTTCCCATTCTGACATTCAGTTTGGAGTTCAGGAGGTTGTCTTGACCAGGACCACACCCCGAAATGCATTGAAGCAACTGCCATGTGATTGGTTGACTAGATAATTGGATTAATGAGAAATAGAACAGGTGTTCCTAATAATTCTTTAGGCGAGTGTGTGTATATATATATATATATATATATATATATATATATATTAGGGCTGAAACGATTACTCGATTTAATCGAGTAATTCGACACAAAAAAATCCTCGATGCAATTTTTTTGCATCGAGGATTCGTTTGTGTCATGTGACCACGGAGCAGGAGGGCAGCACTTGCTATTACTCCCCGCTCCGTGGTCACCCGTCAGGTCATAGTGCACGTAAGCGTGCCCTATGACCCGACACTGTGCAGAGCGGCTGGCAGTGGAGGAGGCGGGGCGCACAGGGGGAGAAGGAGTCGCTCTCTCCCTCCCCCTGTGCTGTGCTGCCAGTGAGGAGAGACGGGGGGGGGGGGCGAAGGAGGGGCGGGCGCACTGCGCCACCAATGACAGGACCTTACATTGTCCAGCCTTACTAACTAGCAGCGCCCGGGATGTCCCCGCACTTACAATTATCCCCGGGCGCCGCTCCGTTCTCCCCACTGGGCCAGTTACAGTTTCATGCTCCATGTGCCAATTACTAATATCGGACCAATGGGGAGGAGATATCACCTTCTTTGTGGGCGTTTCTTCTCCCTGCGCTGTCCAATCGCAGCAGAGAACGTCACAGTGCAGAGAGGAGGAACGCCCACAGAGCTGATGTCTCCTCCCTAATGCTCCGATATTAGTAATTAGCATATGGAGCAGGACACTGTAACTGGCACACAGTGGGGAGAGCCGAGCCGCGCCCAGGGATAACTGTAAGTGCGGGGACATCCTGGGCGTCGCTCCTTGTAGCTGCTAGTTAGTAAGGCCGGACCATGAAAGGTCCTCTGTAATCTTTAATACATGAGGCAGGGAGCTGCGATCAGCGGCAGTTAACCCCTCAGGTGCTGCACCTGAGGGGTTAACTGCCGCTGATCTGCTGCCTGCCGCCTGTATTAAAGGTTAATTTTCATTGGTGGCGCAGTGCGCCCTCCCCCCCCCCCAGTATTAAAATCGTTGGTGGCAGTGGCCACAGAGCAGAGTCCCCTTCCCCTCATTGGTGGCAATGGCCACAGAGCAGAGTCCCCTCCCCCCTCATTGGTGGCAGTGGCCACAGAGCAGAGTCCCCTTCCCCCCTTATTGGTGGCAGTGGCCACAGAGCAGAGTCCCTCTTCCTCATTGGTGGAAGTTCTGATTGGAGCCCCAGCAGTGTTATAACTGGGCTCCTATCGGTTACCATGGCAACCAGGACGCTACTGAAGCCCTGGTTGCCATGGTAACATTCTTATTAGATTACTCGATTAATCGTAAAAAATAATCGATAGAATACTCGATTTCTAAAATAATCGTTTACTGCAGCCCTAATATATATATATATATATATATATATATATATATATATATATATATACACATACATACATATATACACACACACACACACACACACACATTTGTATAGTCCCTAATGCAGATTGTGAAACGATCTTTGCCATAGATAAATTGGGGTAAGGCAAATTTATTTATTTATTTTTACACTGGAAAAAGAAGATGATTTGCATTTTTACGTATGGCGGATCTGCCCGCAGCCTTAGCTGTATGTAATAGTGCAAATCAGTTTACAGTATGGACAGCGTCAGTGTGAGTGGCGACCGAAAGAACCTGTTCATGGTTGCTTTCTCCTGCTGATTTCAAAAGCGCTTGGAAAGTAGCACGTAACTTCATTCAAGCAGGTTTTGGCTGAATTCCCCTCTGCAGTCAATGGGGAAGGGCTACAATAGTTACTGGTATTATGAGGTTTTGGCAGCAGTCCTGCCACCAAAACGTGCTGTTCACAAGAGCAGATCAGCGTACTGATCTGCCAAAGAATTTTACCTGTGGGAACCAAGCCTAAGAGTCCATTTACATGTCCGTAATTCTGGCTCCACATCTATTCTGCAATTTTGGGTAACGGAAGCGGACCCATTTATTTTAATGGGGCCACAAAAGATACGAACAACAGGCTGTGTGCTGTCCTCATCCGTAGTTCTGTTCCGTGGCCCCGCAATAAGAGACAGAACACGTCCTATTCTTGCCTGCAATTGCAGATAAGAATAGGCATTTTTATCATAAGGCCGGCCATGTGCGGTATGTGAAATGTAGAATGCACATACGACCGGTATCAGTGTTTTGCGGATCCGCAATCTGCGGACCGCAAAACACTAACGGACGTCTGAATGGACCCTAAAGGTCCCTTTACATGGGGTGACAGAGCAGCAAATTGTCAGGATGGAAGCGTTCCTTCCTGACAATCTGCTGCTCGCTGGTGGAGGAGACCAGTGCATTTACATGCAGCGATCTCCTCCGGAGTATGGGAAGCAGTGATCGCTAATGCCATCGCTCCCCGTACTGGTTGTTAGCCGTCGGCAGATTGTGTTTACACAGCTCCATCTGCTGCCGGCAAACGATGAATTTTGTGTTCGCACAAACAATCGGATTGCCCGATGAATGAATGTTTCTCTTGGTTATCAGGTAATTGGCCGTACAATTACACCACCAGATAATCGCTAACCAGCTTTCCTATATAAAAGGGCCCATAAAATGAGTGTCACCTTATTTTCACCAATATAACTAATGCAGACACATCCCAAGCATACCTGTGTGCACTTTGTGTCTGTATTCCATGTCCAGGAAAACACTTATTCTGCTGGAAAACAGCTCCTAAGTGCCCAGCTGAAAGTAAAAACTGCTTTTACTCCTGACTCGATTACTAACGGCTATATCTTCTGATATAGTGGATATAACGCTATGATGCTATGAGTCTGGTATTGTTTGAAAGGTTGGAATGCCTATGTCAGGCCCTGGTACCAATCCCAAGATATGAGCAACTAAAGCAGCCCTCCGCTCCTCAGTCTGGGTATCTTTGGGCACTTGGAGCAGCAGAGCTCGGCACTGACCCCAAGTTCACATTTGCGCGTTTTACAGCGCGTTCGAATGCGCTGTAAAACACTCAACACATGCAAACCAATGCGTCCCTATGGGACTGGTTCACATTTTCGCGTTTTACAGCGCGTTCGAACGCGCTGTAAAACGCCCTACGCATAAACAAGTACTTGAGCTTTTTTGGGGGCGTTTGTCGCGCGTTTTGTGATTGACACCACAGTAGTCAATCACACGAACGCGCGTTTCCTATTTGCAAAAACGCGCTGAAATACGCGCGTTTTTAGAACGCACAGGTCTGAACCCAGGGTTAGGAGCTGCTTTTCCTGGACATGGAATACAGACACATAGTACACACAGGTATGTTTGGGATGTGTCTGCAATCTTCTATGGGGCGGTGCTCTTAGTTATATTGGTGAAAAAGAGGTGACAGGCTCCCTTTAACTGTTCACAAAATAAAAACCACTACTCACTCATAAGCTACCAGCAACGATGAGATGAGACTGCACATGACCTCTGCAACCAATTATTGGCTTCGGCCGGGGTTTTTTTTTTGTTTGTTTTTTTAAATAACATTTGCAGCTTTTTTTCTCCCACAACGAGACTCATTAATGGAATCCAAAAAAGATCATACTAGAGTGCTAGCCCATGGTTATTGATTATATTCACTCTCTCATTTTCTAGAGAAGTGACTTGATTAATTGCCATGGACAATTCTGCAGATTCTGGAAAAAAAGAAAACAAACCGCGTGGCGGTATTTTGTCCGGGAGAAAGCAGGTATTCATGCTAGAAACCCGACAGACCCCATTATAGTGAATGGGATCCATTAGGCACCGACATATGCTGAATCGGGTGATTCTGGTATTCTGTTCCTATAGCAGAACGGAACACTGGAACACATATGTAAATGCTTGTAACGCTATTGGCAAAGCCATTATTATTTTACTCATTTATATAGCGCTGACATATTCCGCAGCGCTTTACAGACATTAGCATCGGGCTGTCCCCAGTGGAGTCAACAATCTGTATTCCCTATCAGTATGTCTGGAGTGTGGGAGGAAACCGGAGAACCCGGAAGACCCCAGTGCTAACCACTGAGCCACCGTGCCGCCCATATCATAAATCTCACATCTACAGCAGGTTTAAAGGATTCGATGACCTTGTAACTTGCTCAGCCCTTTCAAGGAAGATAACCCTTTGATCGGCTTATCAGCAAACCAACAAAAAGAAATGGTTAACTTGGTGGATTTGCAGCTCAACATTTAAGGCAATTTAAAGGGGCTTTTGTAATATTGATGACCTATCCTGAGGATAGGTCATCAATATCAGATCGGCCGGGCACCCGACATGCAGCACCCCGTCAATCAGCTGTTTGAAGAAACCACAGCGCTTGTATGTGTGCTGCCTTCTCTTCAATTTTTACCTGCTCGCCGTCAGCGGAGCAGTGCAATTACAAATACGCCATCCTCATTCACTTCAATGGGACAACTCCGTCCTATTCAAGTACGAGCGCTGCGTTCTCTTCAAACAGCTGACGATCTGATATTGATGACCTATTCCGAGGATAGAGAAAAAAAAATACAATGCAACAGCACTCTGGCACAAAACAGGTAGCATTTAGTGTTAGGTTCCCGTCTTATAGAGATCGCCTTGACGTTTGGCAGACGGGCCCAAATAATTTTGTACAAAATGTATTTGCCAAGAATCTCAAATTTACAAAATAAGCGTAGCATTAGCCCCAGAATGTTTTCTATTACTATGGCATTATTGTACTTTATTTGGTTTGCAGAATGCTGTTGCATTGTATTTTTTTTTCTTTGTGTTTCTAGCCATTGCAGCGCGCACCTGCGCATTGGGATGTGCTGACTGACCCCCTTTTTCTTTGCTATTCCGAGGATAGGTCAGCAATATAGGTCAGAAAACAACCGCTTTAAAGGGGATCTGTCAGCAGAATTATGACACTGGCTGGCCTGTTACATGAGCACGTGGCAGCTGAAGACATCTGTGTTGGTCCCATGTTCATATGTGCTGCTGTACTGAGAAAAATGTTTTACTATATGCAAATGAGCCTCTAGGAGCAACGGGGGCGTTACCATTACACCTAGAGGCTCTGCCCTCTCTGCAACTGCCGAGTCCTCTGCACTTTGATTGACAGGACCAGACACTGAAAACATCACCACACCTTACCCTGTCAAAGTGCAGAGGGTGCGACAGTTGTGGAGAGGGCAGAGCCTCTAAGTGCAACGGCAACCGCCCTGTTGCTCCTAGAGGATAATTTGCATATATTAAAACTTTATTTTTCGCAGTAATGCCGGCACATATAAAGATGGGACCAACACAGATGCCTTCAGCTGCCAAGCGCAGATGTAATAGGTCAGCCAGTTTTATAAATCTGTTGACAGATGCCCTTTAAGCAGTAGCCCCTTTTTTAGTGTCCTGTTCAGAAAATATTTAGGAACTTTTAGAGTGTCTGCACACAAGACAGATTAAGGCTACTTTCACACTAGCGTTTTTGGCTAGATCCGGCAGGGCTCAGCAAAAACGCTTCCGTTACTGATGATACATAGTCATAAACAGATCCGGTTGCATTATCTTTAACATTGCCAGGACGAATCCGTCATGAACTCCATTGAATGTCAATGGGGCAAGGATCCGTTTTCTATTGTGTCAGAGAAAACTGATCCGTCCCCATTGACTTGCATTGTGGGTCATGACGGATCCGTTTTGCTCCGCATCCGAGAACGGAAAGCAAACCGCAGCATGCTGCAGTTTCCTCTCCGGCATGAGAATGGAGTAGAATGCATTTTGGAGCACTCCGTTCTGTTCAGTTACGTTTTGTCCCCATTGACAATGAATGGGGACAGAACGGAAGCATTTTTTTTCTGGTATTGACGGATCTCAATACTGGAAAATATTAACGTCAGTGTAAAAGTAGCCCAAGTGTGGTTTTGCCAGGCAGATTTTCCTATGGGAAAACCGTAGTGTGATACAATACCAGCAAAGTTAACAAGATATGAAATCTCACGTAGACGCTTTCCTTTATTCTCAGGTGCAGAAACTGACCTGCTGTGCGTATTTTGAAGTCTGCAGCACGTCAATTTTTGTTGCATTTTTCTTGTGTGGATTTCACCCTTTTCAATGAAATAGTGAGATCTACCAAAAACCGCATAAAAATGCACAAAACTAGATCAAAAATACAATAAATAGTGCAGATTCATGAGCGTTTTGGTGCAGAATTCTTGCGGCTTTTCTACACACAAATCTGCGCCGCGTGCAGCCCCCCTTGCTTTTCTTCCAGACTGTGAACAAGCAGAGCTTCACTAACATATCTGGCCATTAACTTCCATTGTTGCACTTAAAGGGAGTCTGTCACCACATTTTCACGTTTTAAACAGTTCACATAGCGCTGTAGCCTAACCATAGATGATTGAAATGGTACCTTTCTTTGTTTCTGTTGAGCTTCAAAACAGGCAAAAACGCACTTTGATTCATATGTAAATGAGGGCTCGCAAGTGCCCAGGGAGGGGTTTACTTCGTTGGAGCCCAGGCTGCTCGGCCTCTTGGACTCATATCCCCGCCCCATCCTCTGCCTCAGCCTGCCCTTCTGTTCCCTGGTGTTCGTCGTCTTTCCATTGCGATACAGTGATCTCGCGATGCCTGCGCTCTCCCTCACTGGGCCAGGGCATGCGCAGTAGCGACAGGGAAGCCGTGCCCACAATGGGCATCGCAGTGTGCATGCCCTGGCCCAGTGAGGGAGAGCGCAGGCATCGCGAGATCACTGTATCGCAATGATAATCGTAATACAGAAAGCATTAGGATATAAAACTAACATAAGGCCTCATCAACACAGCCGTGGAACGCTGAATTGTCCAGCGGCAGCGTGAATTGCACGGTGTCATAGCAACCAATGACGCCGTGCGCTCCTGCTGTCAGCTGGATTCCAGGCTGGGATACCACGGTCCGCGCACGGCCGTGTGCATGAGGCCTAAAGAACAAGACTACATTTTATGGGAAAAAAGCCAGTTTCAGCTAGTAACCGCTCAGGTCAGTGGCCAGCGGCAAATACGTTTTACGCAGTTCATATCAGGCTATGATTGTCAGTTGGCTCCTATATGTTACAGTGGTGCCTACAGCCACATGCAGATATAAAAAAAAAACATAACGAACTATGGCATTGTAGCATATAAAATCTACATTTCAAAAGGAGTCTGTCACCAGGAAATTCACTGTTAAACATCTTGTAGGCAATATACTTTTCACTTAGTGATCCGCTGCTTTATTCAGGAGAAAAAGTACTTTCAATAATCCATATGCAAATGAGCAGTTAAGTGCACCAAGGGCGTGCCCAAATCACTCTGTGCACTCTTGCGCCTTCTGCTTCCTCCGCCAGCCCCTCCCCCTCTTCACTAATTGGCAGAACCAGGTTTCTGCACAGTCATCTTGTCAGCCCATGTCAAATCAAGAAGGAGAGGGATGGGCCGGCAGAAAACACAAGAGGGACAAGAGTGCACAGAGTCGCTCAGGCCCGCCCTCGGTGCACGCAACTGCTTATTTGAATATGGATTAGGCTACTTTCACACTGGCGTTTTGGTTTCCGTTTGTGAGATCCGTTCAGGGATCTCACAAGCGGTCCAAAACGGATCAGTTTTGCCCTTAATGCATTCTGAATGGATGAGAATGGATGAGTTTGGCTCCATTCTGCTTTGGAGGCAGATACCAAAACGCCGCTTGCAGCGTTTTGGTGTCTGTCTGACGAAACTGACACACAATGTAAGTCAATGGGGACGGATCCGTTTTCACTGACACAATATGGCACAAAAGAAAACGGATCCGTCTCCCATTGACTTTCAATGGTGTTCAAAACTGCTTCGTTTTGGCTATGTTAAAGATTATACAAACGGATCCGTTCTGAACGGATGCATGCGGTTGTATTATCTGAACGGATGCATGCGGTTGTATTATCTGAACGGATGCATTTGTGCAGATCCATGACGGATCCGCACCAAACACGAGTGTGAATGTAGCCTTGAAAGTTCTTTTTCTCCAGATTAAAGCAGCAGATTGCCATGTTCAGCGGAGCTAGCCCTACAAGGCATCATGCCTGGTTTATCAGTGAATTTCCTGCGGATACACGTCCTTTCATGCCCCAAGTACAGGAGGAAGAAAGGAAAGAAAGGTGCAACCATCTGATGAGAGCGATCCCGAAGACAGGAAACAAAGCAATCTACATGACTGCTTAGATCAGCACAGGAAGTCTACGGGCCGGAAGCCTCCCCCATACAGCGCTGTAGAGAGGCTGTGACTGTGCCGTACGGGAGAACGGTCTAAGGTAGTGGTTAGTTAGGACCAAATAAAAGCAGTAACAAGTTATGCCCTCTCCACTGTACAGGGTGTAACTGTTAAATCAGTGGGTGATGACCCCTGGGCCCCTCACAGATCATAAGAACGGTGCCCCCATGTGAATGGAGGGCAGATAAAGCGGTGCGCATGCTTAACCATCGCTCCATTCAAAGTGGGGACGGAGGATCCCCATTCTCCTCATCAGTGGACCCCGCCAAGTCATCAGTTATCCCCCATCAAATGGATGTAACCAGAACATGCCTTACAGTGCACACACGAGCTATAACCAACACCCAACGTAGCGCAGAGCAACAGCACCTCAAGTACTATTGTACACTCAAGGGAAGACTTCTGTTTTTTTGCATTTCTCCTAAGGCCTCTTTCACACGTCCATGTTGATGGTCAGTGGTTCATCCATGAGGGATCCATGTTTGGTTCGTGTGTCCGTTTTTGCGCTCCGTGTCTCATCTGTATTCCAAGTGCACGTCTAGGCGGAACAGGGGATTTCCAGAGCATCTCTTACAAATGGTCAGTAAAAGCAGACCTCGCATGGCATCCGTGTTCTGTAAGTGCTTTTCACAGATCCACAGACTTCATCCGCAGCATGGACCAGAGTAAGGCCTGTATTACACTGGCAGATAGTCGCTATCGAGCATCCATTAACAATGATCTGGCAGTGTAATACTGCCACGTATTACTGCTCGTTCATCGGGCAATCCAGATTTTTAGGCAGGCTTAAAAATAGTTTGCTGGTGGCAGACCATGCTGTCTAATCACGATCTGCTGCTGGCAAATAACAAGTCAGTATGGGGACGAGGGATGGCATTAGTGATCGCTCCACCCCATACTGAGGAGGAGATCGCTGCATGTAATAGCAGCGCTCTCCTCCACTAATGAGCAGGGGATTGCCGGGAAGGAACGCAAAACTTTTTACTGTAATACAGCCCTATGGCTGCTTTTGACAAAAAACTCAGTGATTTCCATCAGTGATTGTGACCCAAAACCAGGAGTGGAGGTTACACCGAGATGGGGTGTAATGGAAAGATGTGCTCCTCTTCTGCGTTTCTGACCCATACCTGGTTTTGGCTCCAATCACTGATGGAAATCACTGATCAAACACTGACCAAAGCAACGCGTAAAAGCAGGCTAATGCAGTATGTACATGGAGAGATTTAGAACATAATTGCTTGGAAGGAAGCGTTCCCTTCCAACAGTCGTCTGCTCGTCAGTGGAGGTGATCGCCTCCGCTGTATGAGGACGAGAGGCGGCTACTGCGATTGCTCGTCCCCATACAGCGTTTCCATCGGTGATCTTCGCCACCTTTAGACGGGCAGATTATCAGGAACTAGTGTTCATCTAAACATTCATCCCCAATAATCTGCCCGACAATTGGGCCATGTAAACCCGCCTTAAGGCTTTAGTTGGACAATCCCCGTTTCAAAATAACAATTAATGCCGGTTTCCACCCACGGTCAGTGGAAAAGCATGTGGAAAAGATGTGTGAATACATACAATAAAATCAATGGACCAGGGGCAAAAAAACGGACACAAGGAGCAAAGACAGACCCTTCACAGACATCTTCACGAATGAAACACTGATTGTCTTGGTCATAGATGTCATCACTGACATGGACCAGTGGCCAAAAATGTAATAAAAAAAAAGTAAAGAAAGTAGAAAATGGACTCGAAGCCTCAATTAATACAAAGCAATCCTCCCTGGACTCTTATGTAACGACTGGATGCCTCCTCCTCTGACAGACATGTCCCTCCTACAGGCGACACGTGTATCCCGAATTACCTATAAAGGGGCTGGTGTATAAAAGGAAAATCCTTTAACTCCTCTGACATGCTATGGGAACCCTCAACCAGATTAGCATGGGTAATCCCTTAGTCTCCCTGGCACTCGACATGTAGGCCCACGAGGAAGAAGACGCTACCTGTGGATTTTAGGATGGATTTTTCACGCTTCTATGTACAACCCAGTAACGCTTATAATCTGTGCCACAGAACAGAGCGTGCCCACTCTAGACGGGCATAGAGAATAAGACAAAAACTGCTACCATACAATGCCTGGGGAAGGCAAGGGCACATTAAACCATGAACAATTACATCTAAGCAACAGATAATAAGTAGCAGATTAAACGCTACCAAATCCAGACTGTACTATCAGGTCAGTGTTTCCCTCGGGTAGAAACAGAATAAATAATCTTGTTTCCCTTCATCTCCCTTTAATGTTCAATCATCATTGCTAAAGCATCTTGAGACACTGATGAGTAGAAGAAGTAATGGTAAAAACACATTATAGCAGTCAACAGGGGATCCACCGAAGGACAGATTCAAACATCTGTATATTGCATTGCGGTTCTGCAAAACACGGATACCGGCCCGTGTGCATAACGCAATTTGCAGACCGCACTATGATAGAAATGCTGGACATGCTCGATCTTTTCTGCGGGGCCACGGAACGGGAATGAATGGGTCCGCACCTGTTCTGATAAATTGCGGAACGGATGCAGACTCATTCATACATTCGTCTGAATGAGCCCTTACTCAGATGTGTCATGACCTGACTGCGGGTTAACTGACCCGAACTCATAACAAAAGGGACAGAGGCCAACACACGCGTGTGTGAATTCAGCCCAGGCGTACATGCACATGGCAATCCAGTTCATGCTGACTTCCCGCACAGATTTCGACATTTTTCTGCACCAAATCCTGCATGTGATACTTGTGCGGAGTTACCCCAGATCTCACCGTTTGCATTGCAAATCCGGCCATACAACTGCCAAGATCCGCACCGCAGATTAATTTACTGTGTGGACCCACTCCGCACCATGTAGATGAGATTTTGAAAATCTCATCTACTTAGCTGGTACTGTATAACTGCAGATTCTCAGTGTAAAAAAATGCACGTAATACGCACTGTGTGCATATGGCCTAACAGTAAACTCACATGCTCTAAATTTGGGGTAAAAATGTCTAAGGCTACTTTCACACTGGCGTCTTGTGCGGATCCGCCATGTATCTGCACAGACGGATCCGCACTGATAATACATCCGCATGCATCCGTTCAGAACGGATCCGTTTGTATTATCATGAACATAGGCAAAACGGATCCGTCTTGAACACCATTGAAAGTCAATGGGGGACGGATCCGTTTTCTGTTGTGTCATTGAAAACGGATCCGTCCTCATTGACTTACATTGTATGTCAGGACGGATCCGTTTGGCTCAGTTCCATCAGACGGACACCAAAACGCAGCAAGCAGCCTCCAGAGCGGAGTGGAGACTGAACGGAGCCAAACTGATGCATTCTGAACGGATCCTTATCCATTCAGAATGCATTGGGGCTTAACTGATCCGTTTTGGACCGTTTGTGAGAGCCCTGAAACGGATCTCACAAGCAGATCCAAAAACGCCAGTGTGAAAGTAGCCTAAAACGAAACAAAGATGTGAATAGGGTTGTTTCCGCAACATTTGCAGAGACAGCTGCACGTGAATTTACCCTAACACTGGGTTCAGACCTGAGCGTTTTGAAGCCTAGCGTTTTTGGTGCGTTCAAGACTGGCATGTAGGCGCGTTTTTTTCAAGCGTTTTGGTAAATAGTGTAGGCGCGTTTGACGCGCGTTTCTGTGATTGACTGCATAGTTGGCCAATGACCAAACAGCCCTCCCTATATAGTTTGGCCAATCTGAGGTGTGAATTGTGAAAAACGCGCGTCCATAGGCGCGTTTTACGCAGCACAAACGCCCGAACAACACGCCTATCGCGTTTCCCATTGAAGTCTATTAGCACCAAACGGTCGAAAAAAGCCCGAATTAACGCGAACATACTTGCCTATGCGTCGGACGTTTATAGGCGCCTATGAACGCGCATAAAAACGCGCAAGTGTGAACCACCCTCATTGGAATGCATGGTTCCTTTACTGTTGTGCGTTTTTATGTGCGTTCAAAAGCGGCGTTTTACGCGAAAGTGTGAACTGAGGGTAAGGGCTCTTTTACACGAGCAGATACCGTGCGGGTAATCCGTTGCGTGAAAGAGAGCCAAGCCCCGTTCTGGACAGCAGAGAGACGGAGCATTTACATGACTGATAACGCTCCGTGCCTCTCTGTGACCTTTTTACTACAAAATCACAGTGACAACTTTATCTCACTGTGATTTTGTAGTGAAAAGATCATAGAGAGGCATGGAGCATAATGCTCCGTGTCTCTGCTATCCAGAATGGGGCTTGGCACTCTTTCACGCAGCGGATTACCCGCATGGCATCTGCTCGTGTGAAAGAGCCCTGAATGTATCTAGTTATAAGATGTGACACCTTTGTTTCACTTTCAGTGGTGTCTTTTGGCACAGGAGGCTGCCTTTAGAATCAACCAGATGCAAAACCCTCACACTCCCATTTACACATGATATAAATGTCATCCATTGACCCTGGGTTCAGACCTGAGCGTTCTAAAAACGCGCGTTTTACGCGCGTTTGTGTCGCGCGTATTTCAGCGCGTTTTTGCAAATAGGAAACGCGCGTTCTTGTGATTGACTACTGTGGTGTCAATCACAAAACGCGCGTCAAACGCCCCAAAAGAAGCTCAAGTACTTGTTTATGCGTTGGGCGTTTTACAGCGCGTTCAAACGCGCTGTAAAACGCTCAAGTGTGAACCACTCCCATAGGGATGCATTGGTTTTAATCTGTTGAGCGTTTTACAGCGCGTTTGAACGCGCTGTAAAACGCTCAGGTGTGAACCCAGGGTAATGCAAAAAAATAAGTTCACACTGTGCAATTTTCTTGCAATTTTGAAGTGCAGAAAAAAACATTTGTGAAACTGGATGTATTTTCACAATTCTGTTTTTGGCCATGCAGTTTTTACATGTGAAATAAAAATAAAAAAAAAATTATAATAAAAAAGAAATCACATCAAAAAACACAAGGGTGGCGTAGAAAAGTAGAGTAACATTTCTAGACAGACAGGTCATGATTAAAAGGGTTTTCCAATATTTTTATACCGATAGGTCATGAGTAGTGTTGAGCAAACTTGTTTTTTTAAGTTCAGCGTCCAAGGTTCAGGTTTATCGAAGAATCCCGTTATAGATTCCAAATTCCATTACGGTCCGTGGTAGCGGAATCCATAACGGAATTCTTCGATAACCCGAACCTTGTACGTAGAACTTAAAACTCAAGTTCTCTCAATCCTAGTCACGAGTATCTGATTGGTGTGGGTCTGTCACCTGGGACCCCACCAATCAGCTGTTGGAGAAGACACCGGCGCTCCTCGGCCTTCTCAGTGCACCCCAAGCGCAGCGCCGTACACTGTATAGCGACTGAGCTTAGTATCCTGCACAGCACCATTAACTTCCATGGAGCTGCGCCTAGGTCATGTGACTGATTAACATGCCGTCATTGGCCTAGGAAAACCTGTGATCAACCTGCGGCCCTCCAGCTGTTGTAAAACTACAACTCCCACAACTGCTGTAGGCTGTTCGGGCATGCTGGGTGTTGTACTTTTGCGACAGCTGGAGGGACGCAGGTTGAGAATATCTGCTCTACAGGGTACAAGGTCCCTATTCTCATGCGGGTCCCCCACCGAGCTAATAGTTAGCCTCTATCCTGTGGATAGGGGATAACTTTACATAACCAGAATACCCCTCTAAACGATGGCCGAAGACACCAGAAACCGGTCAATGCAAAGCGAGACCCCACATCGATGGCCTGTCTTAGGAAAGATTCCCACAATTCAGCCAACAAACCATACATTTCATGTCACAATATATACATGTTTTAGGTCGGTCGTCTAAGGCAGTGTTTCCCAACCAGTGTGCCTCCAGCTGTTGCAAAACTACAACTCCCAGCATGCCCGCACAGCCAAAGGCTGTCCAGGTATGCTGGGAGTTGTAGTTTTGCAACATCTGGAGGCACACTGGTTGGGAAACACTGGTCTAAGGTACCCCATTTACCCCCTCGACTTGCACTGGAAGCATTTTCCCAATGAAGAATCCCTACAATATCCTAAGGCTACATGCACACGAACATATGTGTTTTGCGGTCCGTAAATTGCGGATCCCCAAAAACAAAACGAAAAAAACGGATGATGTCCGTATGGCATCTGTTTTTTTGCGGATCCATTGTAATAATGCCTATCCGTGTCTGCAAAAAGGACAAGAATAAGACATGCTCTTTTTTTTTTTTGCGGGGCTACGGAACAGACATACGGATGCGGATAGTACACGGTGTGCTGTCAGCATTTTTTGCGGACCCATTGAAATGAATAGGTCCGCATCCTATCCGCAAAAACAAAAACGGAACAGAAACAAAATACGTTCGTGTGCACGTAGCCTTACAATGTGTTCTTCTTCGTGCTACCAGTTTGCTGATTAGTTTGATTGTTTAATAGGTATGGCGACACAGTTTTCAAAGTGTGAACGTACCCTTACACTGACGATGTTACCCCACGGACACTGAGGAAACCCTGCGGTCACACGTGAGGGACAACTAAATAACATCTCCATCAGGGTGCATTCACACGACCACAAGTATTTTGCAGTCTGCAAAACGCAGATCTGCAAAAAATACGAAAGCCGTCCGTGTGACATCTGTGTTGCATCCTTTTTTTTGCGGATCCACTGTAACAATGCCTATTCTGTCTGCAAAACGGACAAGATTAGGACATGGTGTCCACATTTTTTACGGACCCAGTGAGATGAGTGGGTCCACATCCAATCTGCAAAATACGTCAACCAAAAAATACGGTCGTGTGAATGGGGGCCTTATTAAAAAGCCCCCAAAACAACTCCCCACATCTCAACGTCCTGAAGCGCAAGGACTGCGACACAACGGAATTTTCAGATTTTGATTAAAGTTACCATGTCAGAACAAAAAAAAGTTTCACCCCCTGCAGAATATTACACTCATTAGGTGGAGTTTATCAAACCCTGCAGGCCACAATTCTGGCTTCAAAAAGTTGCAAGTAGGGGTAAGGGTTTCGCAACTTTTTTTGTGGTCACTTGCGAAAAATATTGCTCATTTTTGAGCACTGTGCCTTCCACCGCCACCTACGGATGTAGTCACAATTTCAGAGTACGTGACACAGTTACTGTATGAAGTGCAACTTTTCTAAAAAGATGCAAGAACGCTCCAGGTCTGCTTTTACTGAAACAGGCGCAACCACATAACACTTGCTCCAAATGTATTATTACCGTGCGCCATTTTTATATATTTGGTGCAAGTGCGCATAGCAACTCCAGTCTAAACAACTAACCTCAAACACGGACTGCTTGGACCACAGCAGATTAACTATGAGAGTACGTGCGGATCAGCGGCAAAAACTGCAGCAAACACCGCGGCAAGAGCGCAGGCTGCACATGTGGTTTCGCTGCGGTAACAACTGCGGGTTTCACCCCCTCCATCGTGAAACCCACGGCAGAGATCCGCCTCCTAAATCCGCACCGCTGGTCAATTGGCGCTGCAGATTATTACGCAGCGTGGGGATGACGTAACAAAATCTCATCTGCATCGCTGGGACTGTACACTGCGGATCTACGCTGCGGTTCTACAATATGGGCACAGTCGCCCGTGGCAGAAATTTCGGAGACTGTCTCATTCACGGTTTACAGAAGTCCCTGAATCAACCCTGTTCCGGTGAATGGAAGTGTCAGACGGCGAAATTTCTGCGGCATGTGAATAAACCCCATCAAAACGAGAATCCTCAATTACTATGTACAGAAATGGATCATGGTCCATAAGGACCCGGGGCAACCATACATACTATACCCGCCACAATATAGTGTCTGCCATAAGGTGCTGACATAATACCGCCATATAGAGCCTGTAGATCAGCACTACACAGTACCTAATGCCCATATGGCATATGGTGAGAGGCCCTAGGCCACTTGCCCCCTTTGCCCAGCAGCTTTAGGTCCCTGGTCCAGTCCAGGTTTTAATGCTCCCTTCTCAACAGGTAAAGCAGATGCCAAGATGAATAATGTCTGCCAGCCCTGGACGGGAGCACAATAAGGACGCCTGCGCCATGGCTGGAGGAGGATGCACTGACCGGCCGTGATCTTCTGCAAGAGGAGCACATCCTCCGGAGAGATGTGCGGCTTCCTGAGCAGCTGCTCCTCGGCCGCCGCCGCCGCCACCACCTGCCCGCCGCTCTGCTTCACCTTCATGCTGCCCTCCTGCGTTCTGCTGCCGGGGAGAGTGTCAGTACCCAGGGAGGAAGAGCTCATTCTCCGGGGAAGGAACCGACACACAGCCTGGAGGAAGTAAGCAAGACACGGAGAGCGAGAGATTGACAAGAGCGCAGAAGTGAGGAGGTGGATCCCAGTCACCCGCCCGCCCGATCCGCTTCTAATCCGGAGGCTGTGCATCAAACGCAAGAACCACAGCGCCGGGCGCCCACCTGTGCTGGCGGGAGTTGTCTCTGACTGGACGCACGCCTGCGCCCGCCCGCCTCGGAAGTGGGCAGCTAGGATAATAACATAGTAACTGGGTGATCCAGGGGAGGTGAGCGTTATAGGAACGGGCCCGGCAGCCTGGTCAGGCCATGGGGCCCTCTGATTGGCTGATGGGGAAGAACAATGGAGCTGTTATGACAGGGGGATAATGATGCGCGGCTCCGGAGGCTGCAGAAAGATAAAGCGGCCGATTTACCTGAGGAGCCGGCATGGTGGGGGAGGGACTGCAGCCAGAGGGGACGAGAATGAGAGGGGAGCTCCACCTGTGGGGCCTGGGAAATGAATATATTAGGTCATAAAAATAGCATTATTATTTGAGTATGCCCTTTTTTTTTTTTTTTGGGGGGTGGGGAGGGGATAAAACATTTTTAAAAAAAAGTTTTCATCCTTTTTTAACACTTTAAATGGGTTGTGTGACTTTAGAAAGTGGCATCTGTCACATAGAGAAAGTTAATAAAAGGGACTTAAAGGGGTTGTCCAAGGCTATAAATTGCCAGGCCCCTCCCAGTCAATATACTTTCCAGGCTCCCTGCTCCCTTTGTGGCTCCTGGTCCCCGCACCGACGCTGCCGCTCCTCCCGACACCGAGGTTTCATCCGCACACGGAGAGAAGCAGCGGCGGTGCGGGGAGCCAGGTAAGTATATTCACTGTGAGGGGCAGTTTATAGCCCTGGATAACCCCTGTAAAGTGGATCCAGCGTGAAGTAGGAGGAGCCAGCAATACCATAGTGCACAACAAAATACCACCCCAGAAGAGCCAGATACTACAGTGCAGCATTAAGTACTGCCACCCACTTCACAGTACTCAACTGTATCACTGCCCTGAGGATGATGATACAGTTGAGTCAACCCCTTAGTGACCACACACATTTTTTTAAAAATCGCATTCCAAGAACTGTAACTTTTTTGTTTTTACATCAATGTACTTGGATGTATTCCGTATTTTTGTGGTCCCATTGACTTGAATGGAACCACGGACCGTGATTTGCGGACAATAATAGGACATGCACTACTTTTTTGCGGAACAGCCAAGCGGACATACTGAAACGGAATGCACACGGAGTCATTTCCGTTGTTTTTGCGGACCCATTGAAGTGAATAGGTCCGCAAAAGGAACGGAAAGAAAATACGTTTGTGTGCATGAGCCCTAATGCTGAGAACTTAAGATCATTATGGATCCAGCCGGCAGCCATGAGGGGAACTCAGGCCGCCCCCTGGGCTTAGGCCCACTGCGAAATTTTCCTGTAGGGTCTATGGCAGTGATGGGCAAACTATGGCCTGGCGGACCTTATTATCCGGCCCGCAGAGCTGGCGGCGGCAGGACACATGGAGATGAGCGCTTCTCATCTCCATAGTCATCTGTATTGCCATCCTCAGGACAGCGAAACAGATGGCTGTGCTGCGGAGCAGGAGAGGGAGAGGCGTCTCCCTTCCCTGCTCCTCTGATAGGCTGCCGGAACAAGGCCCGCAGCCTATTAGAGGCCGGTGCAGGTGGCGCAATGATGTCATCTCGCTGCCTGAGCCATACATTGCGGAACACAGGCCGGAAGAAGCTGCCATGGAGGTAAGTATAAGTGTTTTTTATTTTTATATATGGTAGGAGAGAAGCGCTGTGAGGGGACCTTTACTAGCATATGATTGGGGCTGGGGGGCATCTTTGGGGGCACTTTTTACTGGTATATGATGAGGGGGGCACTTTTTACTGGCACATAATTGGGGGGGCCCCTTCTTACTGGCACATGATTGGGGGCATCTATGGGGGCACTTCTTGGAACATTATCGGGGGCACTATGGGGGCACTTCTTACTGGCACATTATTGGGGGCACTATGGGGGCATCTATTGAGGCCACAAAAAAGGGGTATTTTATATGGGGGGGCTCTCTATAGGGACATTTTATACTGGTACATTATGGGGGCATTTACTGGGGGCTCTCTATAGGGACATTTTATACTGGTACATTATGGGGACATTAGCTTAACTGGGGGCATTAAAAGGGGGTATTTCTTACACTGTCACATTATAAGGAGAATTATTACTATTATGGGGAACATGATTACAGTATGGGCACTATGGAAGGATTATTACTTCTTACTGACACAGTGGGAACATGTTGGGGGCACTGTAGGAGCACTATTACTACCATGTGTGCCCTAGCAGAGAATTATTACTAATGGGGGGCCTGAGAGACACAATGGGGGCCTGAGAGCAGCATAATAGGGGCCTAAAAGCGGCATTATGGGGCTGGCTGAGAGGCATAATGGGGGCTGATGGGAGGCATAAGGGCTGATAATGGGGGCTAATAAGAGGCATGGGGCTCTCATCTGAGGTCTGATTGGGGGTCATTTTCATTGGGGTCTGATTTGGGTCTTATTAACATTGGGGGTCTGATTGGGGCTGTCAGCTGAGGTCTGATTAACATTGGTGGTCTGACCTGAGGTGTAATGAAAAATATTTTTTTTCTTATTGTCCCCCTCTAAAACCTAGGTGCGTCTTATAGGTCTCCTTCCTGAACGGCAGAGCGGTGCCCACCTCCAGCCTTGTGCCCAGCTGCCCAGAGCACTTATCCTGAGCCGCTGGAGTCTTTAGAACTGGAAGGATTTACAGTTACTATTCTATATTAATTCACACAAACGCCCCATCCATCTACTCTTGGTCCGGCCCCCGGGTCCATTATATGAACCCATTGTGGCCCATGAGTCAAAAAGTTTGCCCACCTCTGGTCTATGGCCCCTGCACTTACTAATGTATTGTGATTGTCCATATTGCCTCCTTTGCTCGCTGGATTCATTTTTCCATCACATTATACATTGCTCGTATCCAGGGGTTACTGCCACCCTGTAATCCAGCAGCGGTGGCCGTGCTTACACACTATAAGAAAAAGCTCTGTCCTACAGTCGTGGCCAAAAGTTTTGAGACTTACATAAATATTGGAAATTGGAAAAGTTGCTGCTTAAGTTTTTATAATAGCAATTTGCATATACTCCAGAATGTTATGAAGAGTGATCAGATGAATTGCATAGTCCTTCTTTGCCATGAAAATTAACTTAATCCCAAAAAAACCTTTCCACTGCATTTCATTGCTGTCATTAAAGGACCTGCTGAGATCATTTCAGTAATCGTCTTGTTAACTCAGGTGAGAATGTTGACGAGCACAAGGCTGGAGATCATTATGTCAGGCTGATTGGGTTAAAATGGCAGACTTGACATGTTAAAAGGAGGGTGATGTTGGAAATCATTGTTCTTCCATTGTTAACCATGGTGACCTGCAAAGAAACGCGTGCAGCCATCATTGCGCTGCATAAAAATGGCTTCACAGGCAAGGATATTGTGGCTACTAAGATTGCACCTCAATCAACAATTTATAGGATCATCAAGAACTTCAAGGAAAGAGGTTCAATTCTTGTTAAGAAGGCTTCAGGGCATCCAGGAAAGTTCAGCAAGCGCCAGGATAGTCTCCTAAAGAGGATTCAGCTGCGGGATCGGAGTGCCACCAGTGCAGAGCTTGCTCAGGAATGGCAGCAGGCAGGTGTGAGCGCATCTGCACACACAGTGAGGCGAAGACTTTTGGAAGATGGCCTGGTGTCAAGAAGGGCAGCAAAGAAGCCACTTCTCTCCAAAAAAAACATCAGGGACAGATTGATCTTCTGCAGAAAGTATGGTGAATGGACTGCTGAGGACTGGGGCAAAGTCATATTCTCCGATGAAGTCTCTTTCCGATTGTTTGGGGCATCTGGAAAAAGGCTTGTCCGGAGAAGAAAAGGTGAGCGCTACCATCAGTCCTGTGTCATGCCAACAGTAAAGCATCCTGAGACCATTCATGTGTGGGGTTGCTTCTCATCCAAGGGAGTGGGCTCACTCACAATTTTGCCCAAAAACACAGCCATGAATATAGAATGGTACCAAAACACCCTCCAACAGCAACTTCTTCCAACAATCCAACAACAGTTTGGTGAAGAACAATGCATTTTCCAGCACGATGGAGCACCGTGCCATAAGGAAAAAGTGATAACTAAGTGGCTCGGGGACCAAAACGTTGTCATTTTGGGTCCATGGCCTGGAAACTCCCCAGATCTTAATCCCATTGAGAACTTGTGGTCAATCCTCAAGAGGCGGGTGGACATACAGCAGTGGTGGTGGTCGTGCTTGCACAATATAGGATAAAGCACCGGCCTCTTTATTGGCTGGGACTGTTGGAGTGTGCATACAGTCATGGCCAAAATTTTTGAGAATGACACAAATATTAGTTTTCACAAAGTTTGCTGCTAAACTGCTTTTAGATCTTTGTTTCAGTTGTTTCTGTGATGTAGTGAAATATAATTACACGCACTTCATACGTTTCAAGGGCTTTTATCGACAATTACATGACATTTATGCAAAGAGTCAGTATTTGCAGTGTTGGCCCTTCTTTTTCAGGACCTCTGCAATTTGACTGGGCATGCTCTCAATCAACTTCTGGGCCAATTCCTGACTGATAGCAACCCATTCTTTCATAATCACTTCTTTTCACTTCTGTGAAAAGGACCTGTGATGATGTCACAGCATCACATGGCCCAATCACCTGCTCCATCACTATGGTGATGGAGCATGTGATTGGGCCATGTGACCATGTGACATCATCACAGGTCCTTTTCACAGGTCCAAGCTAACGGAGAGGATGCCGGGCTTCGCGATCAAATGGACCAGGTAAGTTATGATTAGTTTATTATTTTTAACCCATTATGCACCGGGTTCAACACTAAGAAGATGGCCAAGGGTATTATTTTACATTATAACTATGTTATAAAGTGAAATAATACCAGCGGGACAATTTCTGACCCAAACATGCACTTCTGTGAAGAAGTGCAGGTTCGGGTCTGGGTAGCAAAAGTGCCGATTTTTCTCCCACGCGTGCAAAACGCATGACAGCGCTTTGCACTCGCAGGGAAAAATCGCGGCGATTCCCGCAACGCACCCGCCTCTTATCCGGGCGTCAAACATGACGCCCGTGTGAAAGAGGCCATTCAGTTTTGCCTGTGATTGCGTTCAGTTTTTTCCGCGCGGGTGCAATGCGTTTTGATGTGTTTTTCACGCGCGTGATAAAAAACTGAAGGTTTACAAACAACATCTCCTAGCAACCATCAGTGAAAAACGCAACGCATCCGCACCTGCTTGCGGATGCAATGCGTTTTTCACGCAGCCCCATTCACTTCTATGGGGCTAGGGCTGCGTGAAAAACGCAGAATATAGAACATGCTGCGATTTTCACGCAATGCACAAGTGATGCGTGAAAAAAAACGCTCATGTACACAGACCCATTGAAATGAATGGGTCAGGATTCAGTGCGGGTGCAATCCTCAATTCTGCTGCCCGACTAATCCACCTCTGCCCCCGTTACTCCTCTGCCTCTCCCCTCTGCCAGTCCCTGCACTGGCTCCCTATTGCCCAGCGAATTCAGTTTAAAATACTAACCAACACATACAAGGCCGTCCACAACCTGTCCCCTCCCTACATCTCTGAGCTACTTTCCCGATACATCCCGATCCCCACACGCAATCTTCGATCCTCACAAGACCTCCTCCTCTCCTCTTATCACCTCCTCCCACAATCGCCTCCAGGATTTCTCCCGTGCATCCCCTATACTCTGGAACTCGCTACCTCAACATATCAGACTCTCACCCACAGGGGAATCCTTCAAAAGCAACCTGAAAACCCACCTCTTCAGACAAGCCTACAACCAGTGACCCTGCTGCCTCTATACCGCCATGACCAGCTTCACCCTCGCCTACTGTCTCCTTCTCCCATACCATGTAGACTATAAGCCCTCACGGGCAGGGCCCTCTATCCTTCTGTACCAGTCTGTAACTTGTCTCGTTCATGCTTAAGGCAATTGCCTGTACTATGTATGTGCACCGCTTATGATATGTACAGCGCTATGGAATGAATGGCGCTCTAAAAATAAATAATAATAATAATAAAAGACAGCTGCCATTGTTGGAGGACATGACTGTTTTCTGTGTTTATCGCTGCGGCCCGCACTGAAAATGACTCAATAGTTATGTCCCTGTGCACCCATACAGTAAGTAGTAATGTCCCCCCCTTTGAACCCCTTACAGCAGTTATGCCCAGGGGTGGACTGACCATAGACTCTACATGGAAATTTGCCGGTGGGCCGATGCCCACGGGGCCACCCAAGCACTCGTAACTTCTCCTGGTCAAGTAGATAACGATCTAATGCTCTCAGCGGTAATTAACACTGGGAGCATCTGCTACTTATGTACCTGCCGGGCGACCGCAGGTGCCCTACTGGGTTAAGCCCTGAATACTGCAGTGGGGCGTAGTTGCCGATGGCTCCAACACTTAGAGACAACTAGAGGAGGACAGAGCGTGCAGCTACTGACGGCCACCACAGAGGTATGATATGAAGAAAAGGACCGGCACTTCGCTGTTGCAAAGAATCAGCAATGTCTTTGAGAGGGTCAGTATCTAATTCTGCACTATAGTATTGCTGACCGACTTACTTATTGACAGGACCAGGCTGTGAAAACATCATCACACCTCGCCCTGTCAATCAAAGTGCAGAAGATGAAGCAGTTGCGAAGAGAGCAGAGCCTCTAAGTGTAATGGAAACGCCCCCGTTGCTCCTAGAGGATCATTTGCATATATATAAAACATCATTTTTCTCAGCAATGCGGGCACATATGAACATGGGACCAACACAGACGCCTTCAGCTGCCAAACGCACATGTAACAGGTCAGCCAGTGTCATAGGGACAGATCTGCTGACAGGTGCCCTTAAAGATCACCTGAACACACATAACATCCGCATGAATTTCTATGCAGATTTATGTGCGTTTTTGCAGTATGTCCACTCCTAAATCTGCAACGCCTAACCGTGGTTTCTGGCGTAATGCAGTTCTGCCGCAGATCTCGCTCCATTGAAAAGGGTGAAATCCGCAGCTAAAAGCACAAATATAATTGACATGCAAATTAATTTGAAATCTGCTCGGCAGGTCAGTTTCTGCACAGAAAATATCCGTAGTGTACATGAGATTAGTGTAATCTCATACACTTTGCTGGAAGTGTAATACGCTGCAGTTTTCCTGCACAGGAATCCGTGCTGAAAATCTGCATGTATTCTGCAACGTGTGCAAGCGGCCTAAATGTTGGCATGTCTGCCGTATGCATGCCCCTCTTTGTGTCCTATATTATAGCAATAGCCCCCTTTGTGTGTCCATACAATCAGAATATCCATCTTGGTGTCCCGACAACAGCAAATTGCTTTCTGTTCCCAGAATCTACTGAAGGATTTAAAGGAACTGTCCAGGATTAAGTCTTTTCCTCCGAATCTTGATATAAGTGGCCATGTTGCTACAGATAAATGACTACAGATACATTTTTATTAAAAAAATCAGCTCCGTTCATTCTTCGGAGCGCTGCTTTATCCAACAGGTTTGACGTGACCAGTGGAGGAAAGTTACTTCAGTTGTAGCGACATGGTCACATGTGTCTTTGCAGCCAATTGGCATCACTGGTGGCGTATCCTGAAGCGGCACAACGCCGGTGACCACATCCATACCCCGGCTGGAACTGAACAAGCGAAAGGACTGGAAGAGGAATGAACGGGCACCAGAGTGTAGGATCAGAGCAGTGGGGAGCAGGTAAGCATGACTCTTTTATTAGGTCATACATGCTACGAAAGAAAGCCCTTTAATAATGACCTGTCCCCTCTCCTGACATGTCAGTTTCTGTAACTACTTGTAATAGTTTTGTCTCTGCTGTACCCGTCCTGTATAAGATACTCAAAGAATGAATACTGAATCAGGTTGGAAGGATAGTTATATTCACGTCTTATGTGTCCTTAAGGGTGCTGTCCCATGAAAAATATTTTACAGTTTTCAAACCAGCAGCTGGATCTTAATACTTTTGTAATTGCATTTAATTTAAAATTTTGAAAAGCCACTGAGTTATTCAATAAAATGTATCTGTATAGCGCCACCTACTGTCTGTTCTTTTTCTTATTTTTGTCCAGCTCACTGAGAAGGCCGCACATGCTCAGTTTCATCCTTCAACTACCTCCTGAGCTGTGATAGGCAGAGAGCTCCAGCAGAAAAGACACACCCCCTGAGCAGTAATAGGAAGAGAGGTCAAGCATAAAGACACGCCCCCTGAGCTCCAGCAGAAAGACACACCCACTGAGATGTGATAGGCAGAGAGCTCCAGCAGTAAATGCGTACCTCCATTACTGTGATCGGCAGAGCGGAGACACGCCCCCTGAGCTGTTAGCTCAAGCAGAATAGACACACCCCCTGAGCTGCAGCAAAAAAGATACAGCCTTAAGCTGCCAGCTTGATATAAATCCAACAGAGCAATGAATGGGGAGATCTCTGGATCCATGTGAGGTACAGGGCTGGTTGTAGGTTTGTTAGAAAGAGATTGTCATGTACTATAGGATGTCTGATTTTCATTTTTTTACGTTAATCATAGGATAACCCCTTTAATAAAGTATACACAAATATGGCATGTTTTCTCAAATAGGATTCACACATATTGTCCTTTTATTATATGGCTATCGTTTCTCATGTACCATACTATAGGGGTCAAGCCCACCTCCTCCTAGATGAGTAGGGTAGAGAACCTTCATGCCCCCCCAAAAATGTGACAAAATAACAAAGGTAATATTACTAGAACATTGGAGGAAACGTTACAGTTGGTTCTTTCTGCTGAGTCTTTTGCTTCTGGTCTTCTGGAATTCACATTATATCATAGGTCAGTGCTGGATTCTGTGCACTTACTAGAGATGAGCGAATTTTATATTGTGAAATCCGTTCACACTTAGTTTGGTTGTAAAAGCAGAATTGCGTTATGGATTCCGTTACCACGGATCATAACGCAATTCTATGACGGAATGCATAACGGAATGCCTTTAGAGGATCCGTCCCATTATGCAGCCCATACAATTCTATTATGACGGAATGAATAACAGAATACCTCTAAAGGCATTCCATTATGCATTCCGTCATAGAATTGCGTTATGGTCCATGGTAACGGAATCCATTACGCAATTCTGCTTTTACCACCAAACGAAGCGTGAACGAATTTCAAAATATAGAATTTGCACATCTCTAGTACCTACCATGGAGGCGGACTATGTGACTGCTATGGAAGAGGGGGGTTAGAGGGAGCTGCCCAACATCAATCTACAGCATTTTCCTGCAGCCAGCACTGGATGAAGCTCAGTGCAAAGTGATTTTACAGCTTCCATTGTGTTTAATGGCAACTGAATAAATTCCCTTGCACCAAGCTCCCCTCGAGCAGAGGCTTTAGGCAGCCATTTTATTATGTACAGAAGGGAAGCTTCAGAGGATATTTATCAGTGCAGTTATGCAAGTTGTCTGGTGTAAATACATTGAGAAATATGGGGGGACATCACTTGGCAGGCTATGACAACCAGTGCAATGACGCAGTCCCTGTGCCTTAACCAAAATATATGCCAGCTCCTGGCTGGTATTGATTTCAGTGTTCTTCTATGACAGAAAACGGGCGGTGAAGATGATAACTGTGGAGAGGCCACCGGCCCCGCCATGCTTCCCTTTCAGGAAAGTGGCGAGCCCGTGGAAAAATCTTACTTGCACAAAAGATTTTGCACACATGGCATTGAAAACGTCGCAGACACGCAGTGACAGTGACAAATCTGGCCGACGGTGTTCAGCATGATCAAAGCTTTTACAAAGCGCCTGTTTTAACTTTTCTGACAGAAACACAAAGAAGCTTCATGTACCATTGTTTTTGAAAAATAACAATTTTGTAAATATGCCTGATATGTACAAAATTTGTAGTGAAAAGAGAGGCACGGTCATATTTAGCAACGCTGCAGAGAAACTGCAATTCAATTCAAACTTTAAAAGGGGATTGCCAGGATCAGAATATTGATGGCCTGTGCCAGGGATGCCCAACCTGCCGCCCTCTAGCTGTTGCAAACCTACAACTACTGGCATGCCCTGATAGCGGTAAGTTGGAGTTTTGCAGCAGCCGGAGGGCCGCAGGTTGAGGATCCCTGCCCTATGCCATCAGTATCAGATCGGTAGGGGTCTGACTCTTTCCACTGCCACTGATCAGCTGAAGGGGCAGCAGCGGGGTGTGTGCTCCTATCAATCTGCCTGCATGCTGTCTATTAGTCCTATCGATCACTTGAATGGGACAAAATCCTGCACCTCTGCTACTAAAACGACAAGGTGCAGGTAGACGGTGAGGAGGGCACAGTGGCTGCATGAGTGTCACAGCCCCTACAAACAGCTGATCAGCAGGAGGGCCCAGAATATGGACTCGGACGGATCTAATATCAATTACCTATTCTGGGGATAGGTAGAGGGTTTCAAACTAAAAAACAAAACAAAAACAAACCTTGCGTACCCCTTAAAATCCATTTAATTTAAAGTTCAGAACTAATATTTACATGTACTGCTTTACATTGTGATTTCAACCAAAGCCAAGTTATTCCCTGAGATGACTCCTCTTACGTCGCTAACCTATGAACCGCGGTGATGAGCACAGGTAAAAGGCATGCAATAGTTAAATTTACCTAACCTTCAGATAAACTTTATTAAAACCTAATCTAAATGAGACGGAAATAATTTCTGTAACGTACTTGAATTTAGTTTTGTTTTTTTTACTTTTCCCTGCAAAATAGGCACCTGAGTGTAAGGATTGTAAAGCATAAAAGGCATCTGAACTTCAAAAGGAAAAGTAAAAAAAAAATATATATAACAATTCAAGTACATTACAAAAATTATTTCCAACACATTTATACCAAAATTTACACCAAAATAGGTTTTAACAAGGTTGATTTGAACGTTTAAGTACACCTTAATACACTGCGGCAAATTAAGCATGCATGCTGGTAGAACTCCTAGGCCTCATCCAGACAGCCTTAACATGGTCCCATTTGTGGCCGCAAGTCCTGGACGATCACAGGTCTAATACCATAGTGCACATGTCCGACCTGCCACTCTCTTCATTTCGTGGGCCTCATGGGCTACGGGTTCCATTTCTCATGATTATTCGGGGTTCCAGCAGTCGGACCCCCACCAATCTAATAGTTGTCCTCTAATCACAGGATAACATGTTACAACCGGAAATACCCCTTTAAAGGGAACCTGTCCTTAACTTTATGCTGCCCACACTAACGGCAGTATACCGTAGAGACAGGTGAGTTGTTTTCAGCGGTCGGTCATTTATAAGTTAAAAGTAAGTGGTTGCCGAGAACCAACATTACAATCATCGCAGACTGGGCCTAGAAGAGTCCCGGCCACCTGAGAAGAGTCCTGGTTATTCATGGACTCCTGCTCTCCTGCCCACCTGCTGATGACTGACAGGCTTCTACCTAGTTTTCTCCCTTTCTCTCTAGGAGAGAACTGCCAATCATCAGCAGATGGGTGAGAGCAGGAGATTAGGAATAACCAGGACTCTTCTCAGGTAGATCTGACTCTTTTCAAGGCCTGAGCTGCAATGGTTATGAAGCTGGTTCTCAGCAACCACTTACTATTAGCTCATGAGTGACACAGCGCTGACATCAGCATTTCTGTCACTATTTTATGCTGCTCTCACTGAGGTCAGCATCAAGTTGATGACAGGTTCCCTTTAAGCACTGGATACAGATTTCCAATATTTCATAAATAAGAGACTCTAAAAGAAGCAAGACACAAATGAAGACAAGTCCCACTTGGGCAGATTTCATATAAAAGGTGAAACTGCCCAATACCCAATACTTAGTAATTAGCCGTTCACAAGCTTCCATCGCCCCACATGACGGATTTTACATTCAGATAATAAATAGAACTCAGTGCTCTCCTCCCTCGAGGAATCAAATGAATGACGTCTAGGAGCTGTAACATTCAGTCTGTCTTGCTGGGCTCCTTCTTACTTAGCTTGTATTCCTTGGCAATCTTTAGTAAAGACAACAATATGGGGACAGCCATGGGCAAGAAAAGGGGGATATAAACTGCAAACTTCTGGTCGTCTGGAAAATACAGAAGATGAAGCAATGAGGGGTCGAAGAAAGCTTTCTCTGAAGATGTAATGGCTTCTTTGCTTGCTTTGAAGGCATTCTCCAACCTGCCAACTTCCAGTTCTGACAGCGCAATCTGAACGGAGGACACAGAGTTGTATACCTGCAGAGACAGACACAGCATTAACGTGTGAAATTCACTTGATACTATGTACTTGAAGATTTTGTAAGTTTGGGATTGAGGACACCATTAGATACAGTTAACGGGTTATTTCCGTTTTATAGGATAGGCCATCACTTTAGGATCAGTGGCGTTCTCACTTCTGGGACTCCCATCAACCCCAAGAACCATGGTGCCCCAGTGCCAGCTGTGCAGGCCGATTCATTCTCAGGATCGGTGGAGGGCCCAGGTCAGACTTAGTCGATCCTAAAGTCATGGCATGTTCTTGTGAAACTTTGTCACTTTGTAACATTTGGTGAAAAATCAAAGACTCTACATGAATTCTCATCATTAAAGGGGTTTTCCGAGAGGTTTTTCTAGGTCCTCTGGATAGGTCCTCACTATCTGATCGTGTGAATCTGACACCGGGACCCCCCACCAATCAGCTGTTAGAGAAGGCAGAGATGTTCACAGTAGCACTGAGGCCTTCTCCCAGCTTACCAAGCACAGTGTCGTACATTGTATAGCGGCTGTGCTTGGTATCGCCCATTCACTTCAATGGGGCTGCGCTGCGCCTAGGTCACGTGACCAATAAACATGACATCACTTAGCCTAGGCAAAGCTGGAGAACACCGAGGCACTACGGTGAGCGCCGCTGCCTTCTCAAATAGCTGATCAGCGGAGGTCCCGGGTGTCATACCTCCACCAACCAGATACTGATGACCTATCCAGGGGATAGGTCATCAGTATAAAAAAGAAAAACTGAAAATCCGTTTAACCATGGCTTATGATGCCACTACTGTCCATTCTAGGTGTATAAGTCTAGGCTTATACCTCTGCATCTTTTTCAGTGTATGTAAAGTTACTGTCAACCAATCACTTCTTGCCTTCCGTGCGGTGGCTGGAACTTATACGCTGCTTGTGACATGCAGGCTGCAGCTTTTCCTGCACGTTCGACCTGCACATATGGCTCTTTCGCATCCTTCTCACAATTTGTAATGTTAAAATGTCAAAGGATGTAATCTGGTCGCCCTTTCCTATGCAGAGGTCCCAAAAACGCTTGTACAGGCTGGGACAAGAAACCTTTCACAGTCTCATTCGTATTTTTTTACTTCAATTAAAGCAACGTTGATGTGACAAGCTCGGTCCAAAGTAGAAGGAGCTGTCTGTTTCCAGAACCAGAGCTATTGCCAAACAGACGATTGGCGGGGGTGCGGGGTGTCAGACCCCGCTGATCGTCTATCCTGCTCATTGTCTTCTAATAAGATCTTCCGGGTAGTGAATGGACTATTACCATGGCCGGCGCTACCGTTAGGCGAACTAGGCATTCGCCTAGGGCGCCGGCCTGCTGGATGCACCCTGGTGGGCTCCCCTTGTCTGGGGCTGCAGCGCTGGGCGAGCGGCTCTTGAGCCACCCCCTGCGCCATTACAGCGGGGCCAGGAGGTGGAGGTCCTTCTTAAATATGGCAGAGCAGGCACCTGCTTAACCTGATGGCAGGTGCCTGCTCTGCCAGTAAATTACCGGAGCAGAGGAGGCGGGCGGCAAGGGAGGCTGTTCTAGCAGCTCCCCACTCCTCCCTCGCGCGCCCTCTGTGATGCCGGGAGCCGGAATAGGACGTCATTCCGGCCCCAGCATACTAAACGGCGCGCTGGAGGACTGAGGAGCTGCACCACACTGGACCCCAGGAAGGGGAGTGTCTGCCTGTGTGTGTCTGTCAGTGAGTGTGTATGCCTGTCTGTCAGTGAGTATCTGAGTGATTGTCCGTCTGTCAGTGTGTGCGTGTCCGTCTGTCAGTGAGTGAGTGACATGGCAGGGGGGCGGCAAAATAGATCTTTGCCTAGGGCAGCAAAAATCCTTGCACCGGCCCTGACTATTACAGTCATTAGACACATGAACTTTTTTTTTTACATGGTAATAAATGGCAAAGCAAAGTCAGGATAAGGTTTTTGTGGCTTTTTTTTTTTTGCCTTTTTGCACACAGTGGCCCAGATTTACTAATCCCGTAAGTGATGCAAGCCTAGATGTGATGTCTAAACCTTCACCAGATTTATCACAGGGGCTCAGGCTGGATGATAAATCTGGTTCAGATTTTTAAACCAGAATTGTGGTGCAATTTTGGCGCAAAATGGTGTATCCTGGGCCCCACGCATTTCGCACAAAGCTTTACCCCTCACTGCCAAGGGTACTTTCACACTTGCGGCATGGCTATCCGGTGGGTGAACAGCCTGTCGGATAGCCATGCCACAAGTGTGAAAGTACCCTAAGCCTCACCTGTTGATTGAGCATGATGATAAAAACTGTAGAAACCTTAGATGCTCCAAAATTGCACTAATTTTTAGATTTTTGGCACAGGCATATTAGTAAACCTGGGCCACTGCCTTATGTTTTCTTGAAAAAATCGTCAAAAGCTATAGCATGCTTTAAGAAGAAACAGAAATGCCAGAAGCAAAAAAAAAAAAACTAAAAACATTTGTGTGTCTTTGTGTTTGTGGCATTTCATATTTCCCATAGACCTGCAGCAGTATCTGGAGCTGGCATTTCTACAGCAAAAAAATAAATAAAAAAAATGTAAAAGTGCAGCAAAACCCCCACTAAAATGACATGTGGAAGCAGCGGCAAAGGGAAGAACACCAAGTGAACAGGTTAATAACTACTCTACCGTCCCAACTACAGTCCGGAAGGACAATTTAGTATTATTAAAGGTTTGCCTTTGAACACCCTCTACACTTAGGCAAGATCTAACCTAATGATGAATACTTATGAAATTACTTAATTACATATATTGAGCTTCTCTTGAATTACAGCATGTCTAATATGTCTAATAGCCCAATCTCATCAACAGTTAATTTACTGAGCTCATATATCCCAACCAAACCCACTGGTTCGGTGTCTGTGGAGAGTACGTCCTGCCAAGTGGCATTCTTGGAGGTATAGACAGGGGCGTTATAGTAATCTAAATGAAATAAAAATCCATTAATGGCAGGCAGTATAGTGCAGAAAATTAAAGTATCTCCTCTGTGTAAATTCAGGTAAGCAACTGACAGAACTGTAAATGCAGCTCTGGGTGGGAATAGTCTATAAGACTTTAAAGGGCATCTGTCAGCAGATTTGTCCCTATGACACTGGCTGACCTGTTACATGTGCACTTGGCGGCTGAAGGCGTCTGTGTTGGTCCCATGTTCATATGTGCCCGCATTGCTGAGAAAAATGATATTCTGATATGTGAAAATGAGCCTCTAGGAGCAACGGGGGTGTAGCTGTTACTCCTAAAGGCTCCGATTTCTCTGCAACTGCTGCACCTCTTCACTTTGACTGACAGGGCCAGGCAGTGAAAACATCATCACACCTGACCATGACAAAGTGCAGAGGGCGCAGCCATTGCAAAGAGAGCTGAGCCTCTAGGTGTAATGGCAAAGCCCCCATAGGACCAACACAGGTGGCTTCAGCTGCCGCACATACAACAGGTCAGCCAGTGTCATAGGTACAGATCTGCTGACAGATACCCTTCAACTGAAGTTAAAGGGAATCATAAACCTGGAGACCCATGCCCTGTAAGGGAAAGAAAAGTAAACTTAGAAGTCGTCTCGATAACATGCATGCCATCTAAAACTCTTGATATTTATGAGCTGCTTCCCCTGTCTACCTGAAGCTGATTGACAGCTTTCGCCCTAAGTACAGTAATAGGGAGAAAGCCATCAATCAGCTGAAGGGGAAGCCTGCCACCAAGAACACACAGACTCAATATTTGGGAAGCACTGCAAATATAAAAGTGTGATTTTAGGGGAATTATTGCAAGAAAACTAATAAGTGACACACCACTATAATGAAGATCTCTGCCTCAATAGGGCATCGTAAACCTCATAAAGACAAAACTGATCTTTTATCTATGAGCCTAAAAAAATGGAGGGACTCACTTCTGAAGCCACGTTATCATTGATCACTATGTTTCCAATCTGGTCCAGAAGCTGAGCCAAAGAGGTCAATGTGGTGGTGACTGTAGCAATGTTTTCCACGGCTCTCGTCCACAGGAGTTTATCCAGTTCCCAGTCAGTCAGTCCTTCATTCCCTGGATTTTCTATTTGATAGTTGTCAGACACATAAACCTTTGATATGCCTAACAGCAACCTGGGATAAACATGAAAATTTATCACACAATGGAAAGATAAAATGTGCTTTTTTTACCGATTTTTTCTTAAAGGCTATCTTTAGGGGCAATTTTTTTTTTTTTATTAGCGCATTGTACTCATGAGCTAAAAATCATTTTTTCAGTAGGTCTTTATTAAAAATATGGAGTCATTTTCTCTGTTCAGAGCCGAGATGCTCTACTAGCAGAATCTGACTTTTCTCTCTGCTCTGTCAGACAGGGAGCTGATGGGCTCCTTATCTCTGCTCTCAGACCTTATGAACACTCTTCAAAGCTAAATTTTTATCTTATTGATAAGAATGTGGCTTAAATAAGTGTTTATGACCTCTTAGTAATTTAGAGATAAGGGTTATTAGAAGACCTGCACAAAGTGATAGTAGGACACACACAGCTAGAAAACCAGTTAACCCTTGGTGACAGAACGGCTCAATATTCTTATTAAAAACCAATTTAAAAAAATGTTTTAAGCCCCAAATGAGTAAAATGCAATTATAAATTTTTTTCCCCCCCGAAGGTGCACATAGCCTTTAACCCCTTGAGGACCACTGCCGTACATGTACTGCGGAAGTCCGGTCTTTAAACATGGAGGCCGCACGCTTCCGCTCCGGTAACAGAGTTCCTCGGCTCAGTTCGGGGGAACCTGTTACACTGCTCTAATAGACCGAAGCCTCAAGCAGGCTTCTGAGTCTATTAGAGGACTATACCAATTCAAGTCACTAGGTGGCAGCACTCTATTGTTATATTGAAAATTAAGTGTTCAATGATGGCTATAGGAGCCATCAATGAACACAATGAGCAATCTAATGTTTGCCAGTTATTGTCACCCAGGGTGATGTAAAAAAAAGTATAAAAATAAATCAATATTAATGGCATACGGCAAATGGCGTAACGGGGGGAAGAAAAAAAAAACTGCCAATTCGCAATTTTTTGTCACTTCAACTCCCCAATAATTTTTTTTATAAAACGTAATCAAAAAGTCCCACACTTCAAATTAGTATCACTGAAAAGTACAGATCGCCCTGCAAAAACTGCACAGCCCCGTACACATAACTACAAAAAAAAGGTATAGGGGTCATAATATGGTGATAACATTTTATTTTTCTCAAAGGTTTTAATTTTCTTTTCAGTATTAAAACGCAAGAAAAATTATACAAGTGTGGTATAGTTGTAACCGTACTGACCTGGAGAATGAAAATAACAGGTCAATTTTACAGCATAAAAAAAAAACAAAAAAAAAAAAAACACCTTTGTCAGAATTGCGTTTTTTCCCAATTCTACCCCATTTGGAATTTTTTTTCTGCTTCCCACTACAGGGTATGCAACCATAAATGGCGCCATTAGAAAGTACAACTTGTCCTGTAAAAAATAAGCCTTCCTAAGGCTATGTGAATTGAAAAATAAAAAAGTTAGGACTATGGGAAGGCAGGGAGTGAAAAAACGAAAACGCAAAAAATTGAAAATCTCAGGGTCCTCTAAGGGTTAAGAAGTGAAGATAAATACACTGTATATTCATATAAGGTGCAGCTTACCGCAGCTGTGTCAGGAAAACCTCCATCGCTTTCACCATATCAATATCAACATGAACAGGAAATTTCAAATCATCTGGATTTCCGTAATCCACATTATACACCTAGAAAGAAATTACACTTTATTTTAGGAATGGGCAAACTCAGCCCTCCAGCTGTTGCAAAACTACAACTCCCAGCATGCAAAGACTGCTTACAGCTATCAGCCTACAGCAGGACATGGTGGGAATTGTAGTTTTACAACAGCTGGAGGGCCGAGTTTGCCCGTCCCTGCTTAATTTTGAGATTTGAGAAGAGGAATTATACAGTGAAACATATATAGTGACATCAGAAATTGACAATTTGGGAAGTCTAACTCACTTTATTTACGTAAACAAAGAGTTAACCTAAATGCATATTAAACCGCCAGCAGTACCTTATTGCAGCCTGTAGCATGATTATAAAGGTGTCTGTGTCTTTTCTGAGCACGGCGGCAAAAAGCTGAAAAAAGACTTTAATTCAACTGGCCGCATTCTGTAAACTATAGTGTTGAAGTCAATGGGGGATCAGTATTCTCGTCTGAGAATGAAGCGCGCCCCGCCCCCTTTCCCTCCCCTTAGCGTTTGATTTATTTATTTATATTATGCACTTATATAGCGCTACTATATTCCCCAGCGCTTTACAGACATTAGCATCCAACTGTCCCCAATGGGGCTCACAATCTAAGGTCCCTGTCAGTATGTCTTTGGAGTGTGGGAGGAAACCCACGCAAACATGGGGAGAACATACAAACTCCATGCAGATGTTGTCCTTGGTCGGATTCGAATCTAGGACCCCAGCACCGCCAGGCACCAGTGCTTGAATGTAGTCTCGCGCGTGCGCAGGCTCTTTGTGTGCGAGTACCTGAGCAATGAGCTTTTGAAAACTACCTCACAGCGGAGTAGAACAGTGCGCAGACGCCGGCATTGCAGGGACACAGCGCACGAGCATGACTACATTCAAGAATCCAGTAGTGAAGGAAATCCTATTAATCAAACACTAAGGGGAGGGAAAGGGGGCAGGGCGCGCTTGACTTCAGGCGAGAAGGCCGCTGCCCCCTTGAGTTCAAGGCTATCGTTTACATGGCGCGGCCAGCTGAATAAAAGTCTTTTTTCAGACTTTTTCCGCATTGCACAGAAAAGACACAGACACCTTTATAATCATGCGACAGGCTGCAATAAGGTACTGCTGGCAGTTTAATTTGCATTTTCTAGGTGACAGGTTCCCTTTAAAGGGGTATTCTGCTTTTTAAAAGTCCACAGGATAGGGGATAACTATTAGATCAGATCGCAAGAATAGGTACTCTGTATCCCTCGGAACCCCCTTAAAATAACAGAGCGGCAGGTCGAGCATGTGAATTACCGATTCATTCCTCTCTATGGGAGTTCTGGAAATAGCCAAGTGCTGTATTCAGCTGTCTCCCGACCCTTAGAGATGAATTAAACGGCAGTGCCACTCCGTTCATTTGAGGGGGCTCCGAGGAGTATGTGGTCCCTTTCTCGTGATCCATGGGGTTCCGACAACAGGACCTTCAATAGGACTATCACCTTGGATAGGGGATAACTTTTAATAACCAGGAGACTTTGAAGCATAGGTGTCATTCCAGGTAACTTCTCAGACTCCGTTGTCGTGTGATGTGCAGAAGAAAACTATATCTGACCACTTTACGAATTTAGCAGTCATTTTCCCCTCTGCAGGCTCCATATCCAAATCTTAGTTTTCCCTGAGCGGGTAGCTGTAAACTAGCTGCAATGATGCATAGCACAGAGCGACGGTGATATCTTGCGCTCCTATCTCTGTGTAGGACACCCTCAAGAGCTGCAGCATGGAGGACATACGGGCGAGACAGAAATCTTAGCACAGTCTTCAGCAGTGTCTGTGTGTGTAGCTGCTGCTCTCTCTTTATGCAGTTCCTCCCTACTCCTCTCTATGGACTTTCTAGTTTATGTAACCTAATCTCTCAGAAAGCGGATAATTCATCTTCATCTCTGCCTCTCTCAAGGAATTTTGCCAGTAAAGTGTAAGTGCAAAATGCCAGGAGAAGCTAGAGATAAGGTATCTGATATGTGGAGAAAGAAGCACTTTCCTGTAATGAGATTTTTACTACTGATTTACGGGGGAAAAAACGTCAACAATAGCTACACTCCATTATAAATTCTCCCAGTTTAAACCTAAGTCTGGCACAGAAAGAAAACCATATCACTTACTTAAATTTCAGTAACACTTGGTTTTAGGAGAGATCACCAGATACTGTGTGGGATTAATTTGAATTTGCGAATCCTCATTTTTTATAAATAAAGTGTCACAAACCAAGCCATATGAGTGCATAGCCATAAAAGTCAATGGAGCTGTGGCAGCGCTTGCGCGGTGTGCTGTGCAATCATTTCTATGGGACTCCCATAGAAGTCAATGGAGAGCATGCTACCTAGGTGCAGAGTGCCTCCTTCACTTTTAAAGGCCCGGTCTAGAGATAGGTGCGGGTCTCAGAGGTGGGACCTGCAACTATCTGATTTTAATGACACATCCTAGCAATATGCCATCAAAATGCCATGACACAACCGCTTTAAATTGGGCGACACTGTAGCGGTCATTGATAGGACCAGGTATGGCAGTGCCCATTATTACTATTAATACTTCTAGATACAGGTGATCACTATTAGTGCCATAACACTGCCTATTAAAACGTCAGCCTTAGTTGTTCTTTGCTGGTGCCCATTAATACTTACTGGTGCCCCTTAGTTGTGCTTTGCTGGTGCCCATTAATACTTGCTGGTGCCCCTTGGTTGTGCTTTGCTGGTGCCAATGCCAACGCTGCCAGTCACAGGCAATGCCCATTAGTATTAACAGTTTCTAATAGTAAAGCCTTTTAATAGCTCCGTTACTTGTCCCCTGTTACCTCGACCTCCCTGCACTTACAGAAGCAGCGATCAGTGGCTCTCATAAATAATCGGCATTGTCCAGGGAAAAAAGCTAGTAGGCCAACAGAAGCAAACTTTCAAGGAGAAAAAATCTGCTGGGCTGAAAAAAGAACATTTCACAAGTTTCAATCCTGCAGTCAGGGAAAGCAAGTCAAAGGTAATCGCCAATTCTCCGATATGTCAAATATCTCAGATTTCCGGAGCCTTGTGGGCATAGCGTGGCCAGAGGTGCAATATTGGGGTTAGGCTGATGTAAGTGGGCCAGTGTCACATTTATTTTCAGGCCTGGTTTACACCCTCCTGCTTCCACATGCAGGCGAAACCCTGCCTGCTCGCAGATACCAATAGCCACAGCGTGTAATAACCCTAGATAGGTGGGTAGACCTTAACTATGGACTTACCATGATACCACCCCAGCGGGGGCTGTGAAACGCATTAGAGGTCACTCTCTTTCCATCTTTATCACGGATGTACAGGGGAGAATGGAAATACTCAGGGACATACAGCAAAAAGTTCAGGACAGGGTAGAGAGAGGCGGCACTGGAACCTTTGAATTCCCAAAAAAAAAAAAAAAGTGGCAAAGTGAACATTTGAAAGCTTTACAGCGAGTATATTGAACAGTAGACCAAACTCAAAATTCGTTAAAAAGCTTGCAGCCCTTGTCTGGCTTGAAAAAGATTTAAATTGACTGTATTCTTTGCTAAAGCCAGGCATTTCAATAACCATGTATCGGGCCTTATTCACACGTCAGTGTTTGGTCAGTGATTTTCATCAGTGATTGTGAGCCAAAACCCCGTGCGGGGCAGAAACACAGAACAGGGGCAGATCTTTTCCTTATACCGCATGTCTGTGGAGGCTTCACTCCTAGTTTTGGATCACAATCACCGATGGAAATCACTGAACAAAACACTGACGTGAATAAGGTCTTAGGCTGTGTTTCTACTTCAGGTTTTTTATTACGCAGCTCTTGAACCCAAAACCATGAACGTACCATAAACAGAAGACACGTGTAAAGGAAAGAGTGAATCTCCACTTTTTCAATCCAAACCTGATTTTTGGCTTCAAAAAGCACATAAAAAAATCCGAAAGTGGAAGCCAAGCCATAGCTAGCTGCATTTTAACAATATATTCGGGCAGGTTCATCAAATGTTACCTAATGTAACCAATATTTACTAATCTGAGAATAAGAGTTCTTACCAAGCCTTGCCTCTACAGGGTTAATCACGTGAGGCAGGTTGTGGGCATTCAGGACGTAGCTTGACGTTTCCTTTTCAAAGCGAGGATTGACGCCCAGGATCGCATAATACAATATCTGTAACATAGGCAAAGAAGTGCACGTTATCAAGGAGATTGTAATCTAATGAGTATTAATAATGATACATTGTGAGATCACATAACTGCACGTGACCTATACCGCTGATTAGGATTTTAAAGGGGTAGTCTAGCCACAATGGTATAACATGACAAACCCGCTGTTCTTGTGCCAACATTTCCTTGGCACCCTGCTGGTCCTAGTTTACAATGCTCCAGAAAATACTTCATATGATGACACATGACTGCTGAAGCCAATCAGTACCCGCATTGGTCATATGTTGTGTCGACACTTCTTAACTGCGAAAAAGACCAGCGTCGGCACAGGAGCAGCAGTATATTGGTAGGGGGTGTACTACCGTATTTTTCAGATTATAAGAGACACTTTCCCACCCCTCAAAAGTGGGTAAAAATGGTAGTGCGTCTTATAGTCTGAATGCTAATGACTGGTTCCATTATGGAAGTGGTCATCAGCATGTGGAAGGGGCAGGGAGCAGTGAGGGAGGTCCTAGTCACCGCTCCCTGGTCTGACCTGTGTCCTGACTACGTACAGTGTACGCTGTGCGACATCACGTTATAATGCAGAGTGGGCCAGAAGACCATCGAGTGATGAGTCCTGGATCTGCAAAGTTGTAGCGCTGCCCTCAGCATGCAAGTTTTTTTTTTTTTAAATGTCTGACCAGAGGTGTGATGGGGGCGCGTCTGACCAGAGGTGTGATGGGGGAAGTCTGACCAGAGGTGTGATGGGGGAAGTCTGACCAGAGGTGTGATGGGGAAGTCTGACCAGAGGTGTGATGGGGGGGTTCTGACCAGAGGTGTGATGGGGGGTCTGACCAGAGGTGTAATGGGGGGTCTGACCAGAGGTGTAATGGGGGGTCTGACCTATGATGGGGGGCGGGGGTCTGAGCAGAGGTGTGATTGGGGTCTGAGCAGAGGTGTGATTGGGGTCTGAGCAGAGGTGTGATTGGGGTCTGAGCAGAGGTGTGATTGGGGTCTGAGCAGAGGTGTGATTGGGGTCTGAGCAGAGGTGTGATTGGGGTCTGAGCAGAGGTGTGATTGGGGTCTGACCAGAGGTGTAATTGGGGTCTGACCAGAGGTGTGATTGGGGTCTGACCAGAGGTGTGATTGGGGTCTGACCAGAGGTGTGATTGGGGTCTGACCAGAGGTGTGATTGGAGTTTGTGAGTCCGATTTTGGGGTCTGATGACATATTGTTTTCTTATTTGCCTCCTCTAAATCCTAGGTTCATCTTACCGTCCAGTGTGTCTTATAGTCCGAAAAATATGGTACTTCTTTTATTATTTTACAACATTTTTAGCAGTTTGCAAAAACATATTGTAAGCTTCGCAAACCATTTAAACAATTTGAGAAAAACAGGAAAAATCAAACATTTTATACGTGAAATTATAACTGCCAATCTACAAAGCAATGAAATCAACCAAAGTCGAAACGCCCTGTTGTGCAAACATATTGTTTTTCATTTATCAAAGCTGGCATTGCAATCAGCTGATCTCTGCAGGTCTGACTTCATACACTCCCGGCGATCAGCTGTGATGGCTAATAGCCCTTTTGCATGGGACAATCTCCAGACAATTATCAGGAACGAATTGAATGCTCACAATGATCGCTGTACTGTGATCGTTTGTGCCCCTACAGATTCAACGCTTGACGGCAGCACATGCCTGTTAAAGGGATTCTGTCAGCTAGTTTGACCCTTTAGAGCGGAGGACATGCGCTGCTAGATCACCACTGGCACGTCCACAATATACATTTACCATAGCTCTGAGTGCTTTTATTCAGCCAAAATAAACTATTTGATATATATATATATATATATATATATGTGTAAATGAGACTAGCAAGGAGCCCAAGGGGCTGCTACTAATAATTCAATATGTCACATAGTTGAAGCGCCGTAATCTCAGCCATGCCAGCTAGCGCATGCGCAGTTCACTCCCTGAGGCTGATGCCAGCACAGGGAAGGAACACCATGCAGGCACTCACATGCAGCATACTCGCACATGCGCGAGATTACAGCGCTTCAACTCTGATGTCGGGGAGCAAGGAGGAGATTTGGAGGATGCGGGCGGTGCTGCGCTCCTTCACAGTGGGCGTGGCTGGGCTCCTGAAACATTGGTACCAGCCCCTTGGGCTCCTTACTAGCCTAATTTGCATATGTATAAAATCTTTTTTTATTGACTAAAAGCACTCAGAGCTATGGAAAATGTATATTGTGGACGTGCTAGTGGCGATCTAGCAGTGCTGTCCTCAGCTCTATAGGACAGAATCCCTTTAACACAGGATAGTGGGCTGCCAGCAAATGATGACTGTAGGTGCCACATAAAAGATGCAACTAATGAACAGGCATTTTTTCAGGTGATCTCCGACACCTTTACATGGGACAATCATCAGGTTCGATCATTCACAATAATTGCCCCATTCCTCGGCCTATATAAAGGGCCTTTACATGCGGCACGGCTGATCACAAATTTCCAACCCCTGCAGGGGAAATGAAGTAGTAAATGGCAGCATTCAAATGGTAATACATGCACAGGCCAAGTCCCCCAATGAGCTAGTGACAGTTTTTCCATCCTTTCACCCTCATACGGCATACGGATAGGGAATGCCTTGATGAGACAACCCCTTTAAGACTATGACCAACGTTACACACAAGATACTTACCTGGGAATCAACAGAGAAGTTAGCGACTGGCTGCAGCTTATCCAGGAATGGCTGGATATAGTGGTCTGAGGCAGAGCTTATGTTCCAGTTCAGATCATGGGATTTTGGATCCGGGTTTAGTAAAGTAAATGTGATCTCATAACCTGGAACAGAACAAGGGAAGGTTTAGTGTTGGTCAAATATCCAGTAGATATGTGCAAGGCAGTGAAACAGAAGATCTATGGTCTGTCTGTACCTGGACTGGACTTAAACGCTCTCCTGCTGTTCTCAAAGTCATCCTTATTAAACCTATTAGTGGAGATTCTGTCAGACAGCGCAGCAGTCATAGCTTCTTCCGTAAATGACATGGTCTGAATGACACGGTCCAGGTTACTGAACAAGGTACGGAGTATTTCTTCAGTACTAAGTGAGGGGTCGAAAGTAAGCTTTACCAGCGATCTTCGATGTTTGCCAATGTAGACACTGACTCCCTGGAAAAAAAAAAAAAAAAAGTAAAATTCAAGTACAAGAACACAAAAAAAAAAAGCTGACAACTATCCGAAGGAGGAACAGAAAAATCGAGAAAGACAGTCAGTATCCTCCTCGACCAGAATAATTCTACCGCAATGACTGCAACCCCCCCTAGCCAGAAAATATAGGGGAGCACAGACAAAACTAGGGGACAGGCTGCAAAAAAGAAGCTGTACTTATCTAGTGGATCCATTGCTGCCGGTCAGGCTGTCCAGTGATTGGCTGCAGCAGTCACATACTGTCGACATGATGTCACCGCTGCAGCTGGGTAAAGAGAGCCTGGCATCGCTGGATCCACTAGGCAAGTACAGCTCACTTCTTTACTGCAGCCAATTAACCCATTTAACTACCTTTTTAAAGGGGTTTTCCGGGAGTCTAAGGCCCCTTGCACACGACCATATGCCCTCCGAGACATACGGTCCGTGAGTGGCCCATATGTCGCGGAGCGGCATACATGGTGCGCACGGGAGCGCACAGCATCATTGGTTACTATGATGCTGTGCGCATCGGGCCGCCTGCGGGACTATTGTCCCGCACTGATAAGATCATATGTCTCGGAGGGCATACGGTCGTGTGCAAGGGGCCTTACAGTGATGACCTATTCTCTGGATAGGTCATCGGTATCTGATCGGTGGGGGTTCGACCCCTGGGACTCCTGCCGATCAGCTGTTTGAGAAGGCAGCAGAGTTCACAGTAGCATTATCCAGCTTTTCCAAGGCAGTGTGACATCATCGGTCCCGTGACTTAGGCACAGCTTAGTCCCATTGGAGTGAATGGCACTGAGCTGCGATACCAAGCACAACCGCTATACAGTATATGGAGCTGTGCTCGGTGAGCTGAGAGAAGGCCGCGGCACTACTGCCAGTGATTATGCCTTCTCAAACAACTGATTGGAGGAGGTCCCGAATGTCAGACCCCCACCGATCATAAGGTTAGGTCATCAGTGTAAAAGCCTTTAAGAGTAAGGAATGTACACCAATTTTTCTATGCACTGTGTGAACAAGGTCTTGTAAAATTTCATTTGCATTGTACATTGATTAGCTGCAGATTTTCAGTGCAGAATCAGCCCCATAAATGTACAACAAATTCACCCTGTCTGAATGTTGTCTTATAGTCATGCCATGGGCAGGTAGAACATTGGCGTAATACTGCGACCCATGTAACCCATTTATCATCCCCATGGGGGGGCACCGGTCATCATATACAGTAGTATCCTACAGCTGACATAGATTTCATCCTAGGAACACAAACTGCTGGAAGATGCACTTAATTTATCGCAAAGCGTGCCCCTTGTCATAAATTAGGCGCATACTTAAGGGGCGCAGGTGATATCAAGACCAGAGTTAAAAACTTCCCCAAACTGCATACAAAATGCAAGCAATGCTGAGAGCAGATGTGTAGATTCCTCTTTTAGTGACAAGGATAACACGGACTACTTCCTGATGCCGGAAAACGTGCAACTTCTGAGAAAAATTCAACAGATGCAAATATAGAGAGATATATTCAGTAACTGCTATGCATATACTGAGGGAAATGAGCACACAGTCAGTATTTAATCAGTCCCTTTCAGGGCTCATTCACACGACTGTATATTGCTGTCCGCATCCGTTCATTTCAATGGGGCCACAAAAGATGCATACAGTGTTCTGTCCGCATCCATACTTCTATTCCGTGGCCCCGCAAAAAAGACAGAACATGTCCTATTCTTGTCCGTAATTGAATAGACATTTCTACACAGGAGAAAGACTATGCGATCCGCAAAATGTGGAATGCACACGGCCAGTGTCCGTGTTTTGCGGATCCGCAATTAGCAGACCGCAAAAAACGATATAGTCGTGTGAATAAGCCCTTATCGGTATTTGGAGTGGGGCAGAAAAACCTGGTGGAGGTACAAATCTTTCCATTATACTTTCTCTCTGTAGGTTCCACCCCTGGTTTTGGCTTACAAAAGCTGATGCAACATACTGACCAAATACTGACCATGTGAAAGGGGCCTTAGTAGTGGGCAATTCACTCCCCCAAGCTCACACCAGATAACTTGCTATATACACTACTCACAAAATGTTAGGCATATTTGGCTTGTGGGTGAAATTTCAGGATGAACCTAAAATGCACTCTAACCTTTACAGGTGAACTTAATGTGACCTTCTCTAAACTTTTGTGTCAAATCTCTTTTTATTATTCAATGATATTCTGCAGGTCATATAATACAGGATACAAAGAAAGTCATTTTCTCACAATAAACAGCACAATCCTTTAGAGGTTTAAACATGATCCATGACAAATTGTTCTAATGCAAACTGACTGCATTAGGATGTCTACCTCTACAGTGCTAACGAGATGTGCATCAACAAATCTGAAAAAATAGAATAATTAGGGCTCTTTCACACTTGCGTTCTGAGGATCCGACGGGCACTTCCGTCCCGCCAGATTCTTAAGAACGCAAGTCGCCTGAAAGCATTTGAAGACTGATCAGGATCCTAAACAGTCTTCAATATGCTTTCAGGTTACCATGGCAGCCAGGACGCTACTGAAGTCCTGGCTGCCATGGTAAGTACTCCGCAGCAGTGTACTCACCTGCGCTGTGGCCGCCGGGCGCTCCTTCATGACGTCACAGGTCCGGGCGGCGCATTGATCTATACGCTGTGGAGACCTGTGACGTCATGAAGGAGCGCCCGGGGGCCGCAGCGCAGGTAATTACACCGCTGCAGAGTACTTACCATGGCAGCCAGGACTTCAGTAGTGTCCTGGCTGCCATGGTAACCGATCGGAGCCCCAGCTTACACTGGGGCCCCGATCGGAACTGCTGCTGCGCATGCGCAGAGCTAAACATCAGATCCGACGATGCGCCGAAACAACGTTTAGCTCAACTCCGGATCTGGATTAATGCACTTCAATGGGCATTAATTCCGGATCTGGCGTTATGGCAAGTCTTCCAGATTTTTGGATGGAGACAAATCCGCAGCATGCTACGGTTTTGTCAACATCCAAAAAACATTACAATACTGAACGGAAGACATCCTGATGCATCCTGAACGGATTTCTCTTCATTCATAAAGCATGGGGATAATTCTGATCAGTTTCTTTCCAGCGTAGAGACCCGACGACAGATCTCTACGCCGGAAAGTAAAAATGCAAGTGTGAAAGCACCCTTAGAGGGGTAAAAAGCGAAAGAGAGTAAAAAAAAGAAAAAAAAAAAAGGGGGGGGGGGTAAAAAGGTTTGGAAGGTTTGCACTAGTTCTTCGTAGGGTGTCAATGTGAGCTTACTAGAACACACTTCATTGATGCGATTTTCGATAGCTTCCCAATAATCTTTGATAAGAGGGCAATGCCACCAAAGGTGAGATGAGGTGCCTCTGCCAGATCGACATCTCCAGCAGATATCTGGGATCTCGGGATTTTCTACCAACGTGTTAATAATTTAAAAGAGTTCTCTTGAAGCTTTACACAGCGTGAAAATCCATGTGATCTGGAGAGCAGAGAATGTAATTCTGGATCAGAAAAGGTCATACCCAATTCCTCTCCCCATTTAGACACATATTGGGGTTTAAATTGAGAATCATTTAAACCAATTATATAGAAAGCCAATTATATAGAAAAGAAAAATCTTTGGAGTGAGGCGACTGTTTCAATAAGTGCAATTCTAGCCATGTGTCCTGACGTGTGGATGGCAGCTTCTCGTAAGCAGTTTTACAGACAGTCGAAGTCGTGTCGCTGTACAAAGTTGGGAGGATGAATTTTGGTCTTTTGTAGTAAAATGTTTGATGTGATGCTACTGTAATGTTAAGAGAGTTATCTCCAGAAGTCTGAGGGGGTTCTTATACCTGGGTTAACATAATTCGGTAGGAGGCTCAATGGCATTACAGGAGACGGGATCAGAGCTGTTTGTTTATTGAGCTTTTGCCACACATCGCAATACCCCCTAAGCAATATATGAGGGTGATAGTTGGCGAGTTTAGAGATGCCCCACCAACAGCAGCGGTCTGCCAGGGTGAAAAGATGGTTTTCAATGTTGGCATATAGATTAGATGGTGGGTCCGAGATGGTTGTGATCCATCTACTAAGCTGGTTGGCTTTATAATAGGTGAGAAGGTCTGGCAGCCCAAAACCTCTAAACTTGTGTTTGTGTTTCAGAAGTCAAAAGGGAAGTCTAGGGCGCGCTTTGCTCCATAGGAATGAATTAAAGAGAACCTGTCACCAGGAAATTCACTGATAAACCAGGCACACTGCATTGTAGGGCTCACTCTGCTGAATATAATGATACCTTTTACTTGGTGATCTGTTGCTTTATTGTGGATAAATAGTACTTTTAATCCATATGCTAATGAGCTGATTGGAGTCCAGCAGTTGATATGAGTCCAGCGTTTTTTCTATTCAGAGCTGTAGCCCCTCCCCTATTCACTTCTATAGATCAATAAATAAATAAACCACGCCCCTTTTACAACTGGAGACGTGAATAGGGGAGGGGCTACAGCTCTGAATAGAAAAAACGCTGGACTCATATCAACTGCTGGACTCCAATCAGCTCATTAGCATATGGATTAAAAGTACTATTTATCCACAATAAAGCAACAGATCACCAAGTAAAAGGTATCATTATATTCAGCAGAGTGAGCCCTAGAAGGCAGCATGCCTGGTTTATCAGTGAATTTCCTGGTGACAGGTTCTCTTTAAATATGGATTGTATTTTGGAAAAGAAAGAAACAGGAAGCCAAATAGGGAATGTTTGTAAAAGGTAAAGTAATTTGGGTACAATATAAGCTCTAAAGAAGTTTTTCCTGCCCTAAGGTTGTACTGGGTATCAAATTATCGATACCCAATCGATACTTTTGTACCAGTATCGATTCGATATTGGGATTTGCCATTTACCGATACTCTGCTGCGCTACTGCGCAGCCTAGTATCAGAGAACATGGAGGTCTCAGCGCGCTCCATGTTTCCTCAGCAGCACAGGGGAGAAGGAAGCAGTCCCTCCCTCCCCCCTGTGCCGCTGCCACCAATGAGAAGAGGGGCTGTGGCCACTGCGCCACCAATGAAGATAAGTAATCTATTAATACAAATACAGGAGGTGGGTGCCGGCAGCAGAATCACATAGCCGGCACCCAGCCTCTATGACAGGGAGCGGCGATCTGCGTCAGTTAACCCCTCAAACTGCTGCTGATCGCAGCTCCCTGTCATAGAGGTCGGGTGCCGGCTATGTGATTCAACCGCCGGCACCCCCCTCCTGTATTTGTATTAATAGTTTAAAAACATTGGTGTCGCAGTGTGCCCACCACCACCACCACCATTACCATTAAATTATTGCTGGCACAGTGCACCCCCCAGTAAAAAATCATTGGTGGCAGTGGCCACAGGGTCCCATCCCCCCTCTTCATTGGTGGTGCAGTGGTAGTTGTGATCGGTGCCCCAGCAGTATAATCCTGGGGCTCTGATCGGTTACCATGGTAGCCAGGATGCTACTGAAGCCCTGGCTGCCATGGTAAGCTCCCTGCTGCTCTGTGCACAAAGCCTAGAGCAGCAGGGAGAGTGCGAAGTCCTATTCACCCTAACAGATCTCTATTAGGGCGAATAGGACACAGGATCAAAATATCCCAGGTTGTAACCCCTAACGGGGAAATGGTTATTAAATTAAGAGTAAAAAATAATAATAAAAAATGTATTAGGTATAAATCACCCCCTTTCCCAATTTTACATATAAAATCTAAATAAACATATTGCCACGTCCGAAAAGTCCAAACTATTAAAATATTTAAAATTATCTCCTATGCAGTGAACGCTGCAACAGAAAAATAAATAAATAAAAACTATGAGATTCGCCATTTCTTAGTCACCTTGCCCCCCCAAAAATAAAAAAATAGGATAGGACTGTTCTATTACGGGCCGGACGTTCCATTAAATGTTAAATGCACGTGGCTTTTTTGGTGTTTTATTTTTTTCGCGTGGTATCGAAATACTTTTTTATGGTTTCGAAATTGAATCAAAATTTTGGTATTGTGACAACCCTATCCTGCCCATCCACGAAATGAAAGGTAGATGTCGTTTTTGAAGCTGTTCAGTTATGTTATGAAGTGCTGGCAAATAGTTTGCTTTATATAAAGGCAGCTGAGTCCCGCGTTAGGTTAAGACCCAAGATATTTAATGGAATCTACAGACCAAGTGTATTTAGATTGAAGCTGAAGTTGTGTCAGATGTAGTGGAAGCGCTATATTCAGAATTTCCGATTTGCTGAAGTTGACTTTAAAGTTAGACAGACTTCCATATTGTTCCAGCAGGGCAGAGATACGTGGAAGAGACTACAAAGGGTTTGTGGTCAATATCAGCAAATCATCAGCGAAAGCCGCAGTGGTGTGTGTGAAAGATCCCACCCGATATCCCTATGTAGTACTTACAAGTACATACAATGAAGGGGACAATTGGCAACCCTGTCTGGTACCATTTTTTATGTGAAAAGTTGAATAGATTCCGTTCACTTTTATTTTCACCTTGAGTTTATCATATAGTGTAAGTATAGCATTAATGAATATATCAGGGAATTGGAACCGCCGGAGAGTTGCAATCATATATGGCCAACTAACCCTACCAAACACTTTCACACCGTCTGTGCTTAAAAGAAGAAGAGGCGTTTTAGTAGACCTGGCATGTGAAATTATACGTGTAACCCTAGCAGTATTATCTTTCCCCTGTCTACCTTTAACGAACCCTGTTTGTTAGGCACCAATAATCCTGGGCAATATAGGACTCAGTCTATATGCTAAGGCTTTAGCCCACCATTTCAGGTCCGGGTTGAGAAGAGATATCGGCCTGTAGCTGCTGCATAGAGTAGGAGCTTTGCCCTCCTTAGGTAATCTAGTTATATGGACTTCTAGAGATTGCGGTGGCTAGGTATCTCCTCCCAACAGTGCATTACATACTTTGGTAAATGAGGCAGCAGAGAAGATTTAAACTTTTTATAGTAGTTGATGGAGAAGCCATCCGAGCCTGGCGATTTACCCGATGGGATAGACTGCAGTACTTGACCCAGTTCTAAAGGTGTGAAGGGTTTTGTCAAGGAGATTTTATCTGTCTCTGAAATGGAAGGAAGATTAAGCGAGTCTAGGAACTGGTCAATAGCTCTCGGGGAGTTTCGAATAAAAATCTTTAAATGCCTGGGCAATTGATTTTGAATCAGTGGATAAGGATCCTTGCGTTGTGCGGATTTTAGTAATATATGATTTTTCTTTTTGGTTTTTTACCAGGGCTGACATAATCTTATTGCATTTATCTCCGTGGGCACAGTATTTGAACTTGGAAATGTGGAATAGCTTAGCCATGCGAATATTAAGGATGTTTTTAATCTTAGTTATTATTTCCGAGAGTTCCTGTTTAACAGCTTGGGCTCTAGACCGTTTATGGGAGTTTTCTAGTTTAGAGGCTTAGGATATTAGTGAGTCAAGAAGGGCAGATCTTTGTTTTTTCAGACTTCCAATGGATATCAACTCTCCCTGTATGATGGCCTTATGTGCCTCCCAAATAATAGGTTGTGGTGTCTGTGAAATATCATTAGTCTCAAAATAGCTAGTGAGTCAAACCAGTATTGACTTGGATACTGCTGGTTCCTCTATTAAGGGCTCGTTCAGTCTCCAACACCAAGCCCCTTTTGGTACGTCAGGAGAAGTAAAAGTAATTGATAAGGGTCATGGTCGGAGAGTAGAATTTCGCCAATATCTGCTTTGCAAATATGGGGCATGAAGGTTTGTGAAAGGAAGATGTAGTCCAGTCTGTGATAGCGGTCATGGGCATCTGAATTGAAGGTATAGTTGTTTGTGGTGGGGAATAGCAATCTCCAGACATCTACCAAAGGTAGGTCTTGTAGGGTACTGGTGAGGCATCTCAGAGACCGGTAGGAGATATGAGAGGTACCAGTGGAGTCTAGGAAGAAACACCTACTGATAGATTAAAGTCACTACCAACTATCTTTATTCCGTGTGCCCAAATTTTTGCAATGTCGGCGTGAGCCATTTTACTTGGTGTGTATACGGAGCATATAGGTTTGCAATAGAGTATACAGAGTTACCCATTCTCCCCTTAATAAAGAGGTATCTACCATCCGGATCCACAGTTTCTGTGAGGAGCTTGAATTGAATGTTAGAGTTAATAGCAATAGAAACTCCCCTAGAGGTTGAAGTGTATGTACTATGGTACCATTTAGAGAAGTGCCTGTGGGGAAGAGCAGATAATTTAGATGTCTTAAAGTGTGTTTCTTGTAACAGTGCAATAGACACTTTATGGGTTCGCAGATAGTGTAAGATTTGGCTTCTTTTTTGCGGGATATTAAGTCCTTTAACATTAAAGGACATTACCTTGAATTCAGCCATAGTAGGAAACAAGAGTAAGACGCCCAACACTGTGTAAGAATCAGTGCAAAGTAATTGTATGGGTAGGTCGATATGATGGGGGAGAGAGAGGAAAAGGAAAAGGAGGGGAGCAGAGTAAGAAATAGCTGTAACACCAAGACAATGATGTCAACAGTAGCATCAAGGTCAATTGAGGGCCAATAACATGCAACAGGGCCCGTACTGGAAAATGGTAGATGAAAAAGAAAGCATTATAAGACAATGACTGAAATAAAGTGAACATTACTATGGTCACTAAATAGGGCTAACCCTGACCAACTAGCAGTTGTAAAGAGTAAACCTAGAGAAGGTAGATAAATCTGTTACCAGCATTCTACAAAACAGATGAGTAACTCCTAAAGAATAAACTATGCCGCACACATATCCACAATAGGTGGAGTAAAAACATATTACGGCTAATAGAATCACTTTTAAACAAAAAACAAGAAAAGGATATCTGGATCAAGAAGGTGTTTCTTCCGGAGAGTTCAAGTGTTATCCAGCGGCAAGTATCTTGAGGTGAATTTCCCAGTTTTCTTCTTCGATCTTGTAGAATGATCAACTACTTCCCATGGGGTGGGAGGAGGGACTGAAGTGATTGTGAGGAGGTCTTGACCCATGGCCCAGTCTGGTATGCTGAGATGAGACGCTTCTAAAGCATCAAGAAGCAGCGGTAGTTCTGCGTGTTCTCGAATAGTGGATAGTGAAAGAAAGCTCTACTGTCCCTTGCATATTGGAGAATAGCTTTTGACTCTAAAGTCCAGTAATCTACAGATGATGTCACGTGGGGGACATCATCTGTCAGTAGGTTTAGGTCTCGCGCGTAGAGCCCTATGAGCTCTTTCTATAATAATTTGTTCCGGATAGTCGTCCCCTAGTAGAGGCATGAAGAGGCGTTTCACAGTATCTGATATTGATTCTGGTGGAATTGTTTCGGGTAGGCCTCAAATTCTCAAGTTGTTTCTGCGGCCTCTGTTTTCTTGGTCTTCTAAGTGATCATATGATCATATGAAACATTGAGGTATTTCTGGCAAGATTTAAAGTGGTTGGCGATTTCCTCTGTGTGCTCACAAATAGCTTTTTGAGTGTTTTCCAAAGTGTCCACTCTCGCCCCAATTTGCCTCATATCTTGTTTAATGTCACTGAGATGTTTGCTGCAGTCCCATTGTAGCTCAATGCACACTGGCGCTAAATGACACTCACGCCCCAACACCTAGGAACCCCCGCACCCCAACTGTGCTGGAAGCACCTATTTTCCAGCCGAGGTACAGGGTTAGTGTATGAATGCACTGGGCAGTAGATCAGGGGGTAGGCCGCTAGGCATTTGTATAAGATGGCGCTACTCCGTGTCCGGACAGGTCCGGCAGGGTCCCCTCTCTCATGCCACTCACCTCAGGGTTCTGTGGATATCAGGCCTGGAAGAATCCTCCTCAAGATGGGAGAGGTGTCGAGGAAGCAGAGGCCGCAGGGTCCGTCTCCAAGATGGTGGGTAGGACCGCTTCATTGTGAACAATGCCTCGCAGAACCGGATGATGAATGCCACACAACTCCAGGCACATTTAAGGGTGGTGAGAGGCACCCAAGTGTCATGTCAGAACATTCAAAACTGTTTACATCAGCGTGGTCTGTGTGCTAGACGACCTGCAAGGGACCCGAATACAGGTGTCATCGTCTTGTATGGGCCAGGGAGCATCTACGCTGGACAAGGGACCAGTGGGCCTCAGTGCTGTTCACTAATGAAAGTCGATTCGCGCTGAGCAGAAATCATGGCCGCCAATGATGTTGGAGACGTCAAGGAGAGTGCTATGCATCAGCCACTATTGTCACCTGACTAACCTTTGGTAGTGGTGGTACAGTGTGGGCAGGTGTGTCTAGTCAATACTAATGTTGTTGGCTTTTCATTCAAGAAATTGTTTGAGATGAGGAAATATAACATTCCAAGCGTCTACTTAAATGCCCTTTTTTCATGATATAATATCACTGTAACGTGAACTTTTTACTTTTTCCATAAATTTCACCCAAAAGCCAAATATCCCTAACTTTTTGTGAGCAGTGTATGTGAATTCTGATATCCTCTACCAATATGTATAGGGGACTTGGGAGTTGAAGTCTCTACATGGCTAACATCCGGCAAAGACTTACCCTTGCCTATTTTAAGAAAGCCAATAAATACATTGGGCCAAACCAAACTTGCTTGTTACTGCCATTTCTGAGCCATTGTAACAGGAACTGGCCAGTGTAAAAGCAGTAAAAATGAAAGTATAAGTGTCGTATCAAGCAATTTTTCAGAATAAGCCGACATGTGGGTGTACAGGAGGAATAACACTATTTCTGGCCATTATAGGACTTGCATCTGGTGTTTTTTACCAGCATTTCACTCTGCAATCTGTCTCATTCTTATTTTTGCTCTGAGCTGGTGGGTAGCTGGAATCATGTCTGCCCATACACAGGACATAGAGAAACAGGAGCTTCTGCTCCCAAATCAACAGCACAGCCTACAAAGCAGCAGCAGTAATGGAGGACATTAAACAGCTGGACTGAGCAGTTTAGATGTAAATCCAGCAATTACTTAAGATAATAAATCACAGCAGTCTCTGTGTCAGTCTCTCTGTCTGTCTTCATTAGCCCCTCCCGTCTCCTCCTCTCCATAAATTTCTATTGAATCTGATCCATCAGTGAGCAGACAGCCCCTCAGAGCAGATGGATGTGAGCAGTGAACTGGGAGATGGTGAAGAGGAGAAGGAAGCACCTTTCTCTGATAAGAAAAAAATATATTTATAAAAAAAATGACTCTTGAAAGATAAAAATTGTTTCTTGCTAATCTTGGTTGACAATGCTGCCTGAATGATAATCATTATTGGCAGCACTCACAATATATTCAATGCAGTCTGTCGGGGGCAGTTTGCATCCACCATGCAACAGATCTAGCGCTTTTAATATTTTGCGTTATTACAATGCAGATGTGAATGAAGCCTAAAACAGCTGTACTGATCATTTTTGCTGCCTTCTTTAGCCAAAGCCAGAATAAATTTTAAAATACCGTATAAAGAAAATATCATTAATTCTCCTCTCAACTACATCCACTCCTTTGTTGGACTTGAACAAGGGTTGGGTACATTGAAATCCAACATGCGCAATCCTTTTTTACCCCGACATCTTACCTCAATGGACAGTCAAGATACCCCCACACATTAGCTGATCGTCCTGTCTCGCTGGGTTCAGCTGACATTCATCTAATGTGTATGACCACCTTAATAACAAAGTAAGCTCTGCTACGGATGTAAATCACTGTTGAGAACTCCAATTAACTATATGTAACCCCACAGCTTCTTCATTGACCAGCTCTGTAAACCGATTCTGAAAAATTGGGGAAAATAAAATTGCGCAAGAGTTTGTTTAACGAAACAGGAGGTTGTCTAGCATTTGACAATTGTTGGGCAATATCTTACCAGTAGGGGTTTACCACCCCGCAACACCATCGATCAGCTGTTTCAGGTGAGCTCCAGCACCAGAACACCGTCCGTTGACGATTACTGCAGTGCTGTTCACGTTCACTTTAGGGCTCATGCACAGGAACGTGCAGTGGACCGCAAATTCCACCAACCATAGGACAGCCGTACGTGGATGCCGGACCTATTCAGTTGAATGGGATCTGCATTAAACAGTCCACACCACAAAAGAGTAGAGCATGAACTACTTTTCTGCAGTGCGGAGGCACAGACAGAAAAGCCACCAAAGCGCTGTTTGTGGGCCTCAATACGGGCACAGCCAGGCAACAGCCGTGTGCATGAGCCCTTAATGGAAGCGGCACTATAGTAACCAGGACTGTCCACTACATAGAGGAAGGAGCTGTATAAATCGGATCTACTGCAGAACAGCTGATTGGTTGGGGTACAGGGTGTTGGAGGACAGTAAGGTTCTGGACAACCTCTTTAACCATTACTGTAGGAAAGTAAGGGAGTAAATGAGCATTTCCATCTTAAACATTTAAAACATATCCAAAGGATAGGCCATAAATGTCTGAAAGCAGAGGGCCCATGGCAGATATCGCTACTGCACCCCCACTGTGATCAAATGCAGAGGTGGCCAGGATTACGGAAACAGCCGAGCTCGCAGTTCTATGATGCCTCCACGATCCCGGTTACCTCGGCATTCAATCGCAGACTGGATGAAAACACAGCAGCCTCGAGACAGCTGCCGATACCAGAGGCAAAACCCACACCTATCAGACATTTATGGCATATGCCAGCTGTCAAGTAAGGAAACGGTATACATCACCTGGGGAAAAAGCTGTGTGCTCTCCGGTATAACATACAAGGACAGAGATCCCTGGATTCCTTTACTTTGCTGCTGTAGAGCTCTATCTGCCTCTGTAAAACAAGACGGGTGGTGTCAATGGGAATACATCCTCCTATTACTTCATAAATAACAGAAAAAAACCAAAGAACCAGAAATACTGAACCGGGGTCCCCACACATGAGCAACCCCCCAACAAAACGCTACTTCTGGGGGATCTCATGCACATTGCGGCCGCTCCTAAAGGGGTTGTCTGAGATGTTGATATTGATGGCCTATCCTCAATGGATGACGCTGTGCTTGGTAAGCTGCTAGAAGGCCATAGCATCTCCCTGGTGTCGGACCCCAGGTGATCAAGAACTGGACATCCCCCCCTATTAATAACGGACTTTACCATCATCAAGAACTGGTTATGTATACAACATTTTAAGCAGTTTATAAACTCATCCAATTTGCACTAAATATGTATATCTTATACACTTGACTAGTGTGTATCATTCATATATTGTATGCTTAGTGTTTATTACACCATGGGTCTGAGAGTAACAAAACTTCAATTCTCTGTATGTCTTGCCCATATTGCAGTATTGACGATAAAGTAGACTTGGACTTTGATCTGATATTGATGACCTATTCTGAGGATAGATCATCAATATCAGAATCTTGGAAACCCCCCCCCCCCCCATACACATTAGGGTACTGTCCTCGGAACCCACCGACAATGGCAGGTTCTGCTGACAGTCTAATGTGTGAGGGGAACTCACCCGATCCTTTTGTTCTCCCAGGAGATAAGCTGCCACCACAGGTATCGTGCATGCTTGGCCGAATTGGGCATGTATGTGTATGGAGGAGTTGGGAGAGACAGCTTTAGTGATTGGTTGCTCTACACCTGAAGCTTTCTGTAGGAGGACAGCACCTTATGAATGATATAGATTGCTCCATACATTTTAATTAGGGTTGCTCGAGAAGCCCTGCAGGAAATGGCCTTCGTGCTGAACACAGACAATGATGTGTGTCACTGTATGGGTTCATCTCCTATTGCTGTGAACCCTAGACGACCATATAAAACAGCTTTCAGAATGGAAATGTGACGCCCTCTAGTGTCAACAACAGAAAATAACAATAGATATCATGCTGCCGAGTCCAAATTCGGGAGAAAGAACAGAGCTGCACACATGAAAAGTGGATGTGACAGTATTTCCCACAGACGAGGTGACTGATAGAAATTCAATATCAGGACATAAAAAGTCAAAAGGTATTCTGCATTTAAATACTGGGGACCAAAAGGGCGTCTCCTCCACTGCTGTTAAATTCTCTGATAATTAATCATTTTTAAAAGAGCATCCAATCATTTTTTAGCTCAACAGAGCAGACTACCATTGGCCTTAAGCTATTGTTAATGGAGGACTAGTCTGCCTACCAGTCCGGTGCCACATCCCCCTGGTCAGGGGTAGTAAAGGCTCACATCAGTTGTACCCTGCAGGATATCCAGTCTTACCGTCAGCTGACCTAACAAGTCTCTATACAATGTAGGTCTGGGCGATATGGCCTAAAATCAAAATCTCAATATTTTACAACTTAAAGAGGACCTTTCACTGGGCCTGACGTTACAATACTAGTATCTGGCAGTGTAGGGCTTTACTGGTAGATATCAGGGCGCTTTTTTTTCCAGATCGCCTGCTCCGTTCCCCCATTCTCTTTTGCCGCCCTCTATGCTAACTAGTGGCATTGGTACAGGGAGGAGGAGACGGTCTCCTTCTCCCTGGCTGTGAGCGTTCCAATCACAGCGGAGGGTGTCACAGCCAGGAAAGAGGTGAGCTTTTTTCTCTCCTTCTCCCTGGTTGTGAGTTGTCCAATCGCAGCGGAGAGCGTCACAGCTAGGGAGAGGGAGACGCCCCTTGAGAAACACGGCGGTGCTCTCCTCCCTGTACCGATGCTACTAATTTGCATACAGGGCGGCAAAAGTGAACGGGGGGCACAGCGACGGAACGGAGCAGCCGAGCTGAAAAATGTCCAATATGAGAAGAGCGCTTCTCTGGGGCTGTGATTGGCTTAGGATGAAGATCTGCCTCCATTTTACTACCACTTCCAATTTTTTTAAAAACATTGGAAGGTATACACATTTATATAACTAGATATTTGGGATATGGGGTTACGGAGGGAACTTATCAAAGGTTGTAGCCAGTTTCCTTGCATATAAAAATTGCGACTTTTACATTTTTTCTGCACCACTGTTGCTGGATGGGGCTCCTAAGCAGATGCAGAAACTGAATCCCATAAAAAGATATTACCAGACCGCATATAAAGTACAAATATACTTTATTAATATATCAAATTAAAATGAATTCATACAAAAAACAAGTGCAGGAAAGGCGGCATCCACAGGAGGAAGACACAAAGGCGTTGACGGTGTTATAATATCCGCATGAAAGACATATAAAGGGCAAGTGCAAGAAGACAATACTATATCTACAATAAGACCATCACCCATATTGTGCTTCCTCCGGGATGACGCCAGCCCCAACGCGCGTCTCAGCGAACATGGCAAATGTATTAAAGGGGTTGTCTTGCCATATATATTGATGGAGACGGCATAAGGAAAAGTTTCTGACTTTACACCTGTGATGGCGCTAGGTTTATGTTGTCTTTATTTTCTGTCATTCCTGCACCAGACCAGAAGGAATGACATTGTGTCCCTATTCATGTGACCACCGCAGGACTGGCACGGTGCCTGCACTAGTTGCTAATGCCGTTCACTGTATTATTCAATGGAGGCCACTGATGGACGGATCTAGCCACGTGCCCCTCCATCAGTGGCCATGTTCCAGGCAGGAGCACCGTGCAGTATATGAACAGACTTTACTGAACAAGACAGTGGGACTTCACACATGGAGACAGTTTTCTACAGAAGAAAAAAGGGATGTCCGGCACTGCTGGATTGTCTGGTGCAATTTCTTCCTTCTATTAACGTGGCAACAAGGATTGTACATACACACTGTACAGCGGTAAAATTGACGCGTTTCGGACTGTAAAGTTTTTTCTTTGAATGACCAAGTTTTCTACAGAAGTCTCATAGAGAATGAATGCAGTGACAGGCCGACCAGCTGCTTCATTAGGATGGGGGGCTGGGACCCCATATTCTCTGGTTCGATGGGGTCTCAGTGGTCAGAATCCAAACCAGTTAACCCCTATACTAAAGTACTATTTTGGAGTCAAAGCCACATGAATTATTATTTTTTTGGTTTCTTGCACTCAGATAGCCATACCTTTTTATTCTATGGGTTTGTATACCAATGCATTACAGCCCCTTACTGCTGCGTCAGTGGCACTAAGTCATGGCAGGCCTGGGGGCCTTTATTAGGCCTGTGGCTGCTGTGGCAATGCTTTGGCCTCCTGCGATTGCGTTCACGAAGGAGCCAATGGAGACAAAAGAAGGCTTCTCCTTTTGTCTCCCTCTGGTTGCTATTGATTGTGGCATTCACAGGGTGAAACAGTTCGGATTGGAGTGATTTGTGATCCCGGCTGTTACAGCAGGAGCCCAGCTTCAGTCAGGGCCAGGCTCCTGTGGCTAATATCGATTTCACGATTCTGATAAAATCAGAACTGATGTTCATTGAGATGGTGATTAATAAAACCAATCCAATTAACCGCCAAGCCCTACTGCATTAACCTCTATATGCTATAAGGCTGCTCAAGAACTTTTCAACTTATAAGCGTAACCCCTATAGACGCCTAAGGACTGTACATCCGCTGCCCCCATGTTGTCACTTGTTGTGAGCAAAACAGCCGGACGACTGTTACCGATGGCTCCTAAAACTGGCTGTAAAATGTGCGCTACCCGGATCACAAGGCCGTGTTTCTACCGAAATGTCCATTTAACATACTTATGTGGGGACCACTGTAATATTGTACAGTTTTATCCTCCATTTTGCTACAGCTGTACACCTCTATATGTAAAGAAGAAACAATAAAATGCTTCAAAGGAACATGGAACAGTTACATACCGGCCAAGGTGGGCAATGACAAAAGCTCGTCCTCCTCATAGGTGGTCCTCCTGTATCGGAACTCATAGCGGCAATTAAAAGTCGTGTGAGCTGCAGGGAAAGCACAAAATATATATCAACGTAGTTCATAAGATTAATTCTGTTACTTAAAAACTACTGCAGCAAAGAAAAACTAAGTTTTACCAAATATAACCAGATCAAAATTGATGCCGATGCATTGGGTAAATCTTTGTTCCGTCTCTTATCAACCTTTGTTAGGTTACGTGGAATGGATACAAAATGTTCAATTCCCATGTAAAGTACTACAGGATAGCGGAAGCGGAATCCATAACGGGATGCTACGATAACCCGAACCCGAACTTTGGACGCTGATCTAAAAATAGAAGTTCGCTCATCTCTAGTTAAAGGGAACCTGTCACCGGGATTTTGGGTATAGAGCTGAAGACATGGGTTGCTAGATGGCCGCTAGCACATCCACAATATCCAGTCCCCATAGCTCTGTGTGCTTTTATTGTGTAAAAAAAAACGATTTGATACATATGCAAATTAACCTGAGATGAGTCCTGTCCCTGGACTCATCTCCAGGACAGGACTCATCTCAGGTTCATTTGCATATGTATCAAATCGTTTTTTTTTACACAATAAAAGCACACAGAGCTATGGGGACTGGATATTGTGGATGTGCTAGCGGCCATCTAGCAACCCATGTCTTCAGCTCTATACCCAAAATCCCGGTGACAGGTTCCCTTTAAGACCACTCTCCAATCCAGCAGCGGTGGCCGTGCTTGCACACTATATAAAAAAGCATCAGCCTCTTTGGTGGCTGAGACTGTGGGAGAGCATATGGGCTAGTGCTTTTTTCCTATAGTGTGCAAGCCCGACCACCACTGCTGGATTACAGAGTGGTCATAACCATGGAAACAAACAAGGTATAATGTGATGGAAAAATGAATCCAGCCAGCAAAGGCGACAACATGGACAATCCCAATACATTAGTAAGTGGCTTGTATTAACTTTCTCTACATGTTAAATGCTATTTGCGGAAGTGAAACAACCCCTTTAAGTTTTATTATTGGAGGCACTCCTTTTAGGCTTGTTTGACTAGTGAACATAATGATATTTCCTGACAGAAGCCTTGTGCCGTGAAACCATCTCCTGGGAAGGTACTCACTGTTCAGTACAGTCTCCTTTTCCTTTATATCTGAAGACGGGATTCTCCTTTGCTGCTCTGCCGTCAATGTTCCTTTAGAGAACACCACTTCTACAGGGACTGTGAGCTGAAGCTGAGGGAGAGAAGCGAGAAGACTATGATAGATCCTAATTAGAGATGAGCGAACTTTAAAAAAATAGTTTGGCGTTCGGGTTGTGGTAATCGCCGCATCCAGTTATGGATGCCACTACCGCGGACTATCCCGGCATATGGAATCCATAAGGGGCGGCTTCCACGAACCCGAACTGTTGAAAAGCCGAAGGACCTGGGGTGACGTCACCGTCATGTGATCAGTGCAGGGGGCGTGGCTCAGCACTGGATTTGATCCCGTGCTGAGCCACGCCCCTGCACTGATCACATGACGGTGACGTCACCCCAGGTCCTTAGGGTTGTCCACGGTTCGGGTTCATTGAAGAATCCCCTTATGGATTCCAAATGCCGTTATGGTCCGTGGTAGCGGAATCCATAATGGGATGCTTCGATAACCCGAACCCAAACTTTGGACGCCGAACTTAAAATAGAAGTTCGCTCAACACTAATCCTAATCATTTTACACCACATTGCCATATGATGGCCACCTCATTACAAGACCTTGTGCATAAATACGCAAAATGCCCCCTTTGTTACTCCTACGGACACATCTCAGATTCAGAAGGATATATGTATATACTCCCTGCATGTCCCAACTGGAAAGCATGCAGGCCATTCCAAAAAGTATTCCCATGAAATGAAGGCAGTAGATTGCACTACATTTTTCCAGAAGAGTAAAAATACTCCTCTGACCATTTTGAGCAGTATTTTTACCCGAGGAGGAGTGCGAAATTTGCAGTAATTCAGATACATAATATATAGGCCGATACTTGCTCAAATCTGCATTGCAGGCTCCAATTGCACTCCACTATTGCAGATTTTGTCAAAAAGGCCAGACAAAAAAAGCATTATATGAAGGATTTTTTTTGTCTGACAAAAAGACAGGCTCATGAATGGAAACTGAACAGTCTCCATCGTAGTCGGCGGAGTCAGATTCTTCCCTGTCAGTTAGGCTGGGTTCACATCACGTTTTTTTTTCATACATTTAATGTACACACAAAAAACGTATATATGTTACCAGACGCCATATTGTGGCATTTATCACCATAGTTCCATTATAAAATATATATATATGCGCTAGCCTACATGTTTTTTTGCTGGACTTTGCAGAATGGAAAAACGTGGTAGACTAGGCTTTCTTATCCTGCAGGGTTCTGTAAAAAAAAAATATATATACGGTCCTTTTTTTTTTGTTTATTTGTTTTTACAATGGATCTCCATGGTGCTGGATGCCACAGTATGGCGTCTGTTGTGCGTTAAACGCATGACAAAAACCCACTTCCGTTATTTTTATTGTTCTGCTCCATGAGCAGAACAACAGAAATAAATAGCGCTGGTGTGAACGGGGCCTAAGAGGTGGGTATGCAGGCGGACCACTACTGGTCTAACATCAGGCAATCATAGCCAAGTGATAAAGTCCAGTCCAATATAGCGGATCTTCCCTGTACTTTACCACTTGGCTATAATAGCCTGCCTGCATACACTACACACATCACACGCTGCATCACATACATACGTGTGATGTATACATGTGTGTGATGTATGTAGTGCAGTATGTTATGTATACATGTGTGAGATGTATGTAGTTCAGTGTGTGATGTATACATGTGTGATGTATGTAGCGCACTGTGTGATGTATGTAGCGCACTGTGTGATGTATGTAGCGCACTGTGTGATGTATACATGTGTGTGATGTATGTAGCGCACTGTGTGATGTATGTAGCGCACTGTGTGATGTATACATGTGTGTGATAATGTAGTACGTGTGTGTGTATGTAGTGTAGTGCATGTGTGATGATGTATGTAGTGCAGTAGTAGTGATGTATGTAGTGCAGTGTGTGATGTATGTAGTGCAGTGTGTGATGTATGTAGTGCAGTGTGTGATGTATGTAGTGCAGTGTGTGATGTATGTAGTGCAGTGTGTGATGTATGTAGTGCAGTGTGTGATGTATGTAGTGCAGTGTGTGATGTATGTAGTGCAGTGTGTGATGTATGTAGCGCAGTGTGTGATGTATGTAGCGCAGTGTGTGATGTATGTAGTGCAGTGTGTGATGTATGTAGTGGTGTGTGATGTATGTAGCGCAGTGTGTGATGTATGTAGCGCACTGTGTGATGTATGTAGTGCAGTGTGTGATGTATGTAGTGCAGTGTGTGATGTATGTAGTGCAGTGTATGATGTATACATGTGTGATGTATGTAGTGCAGTGTATGATGTATACATGTGTGTGATGTATGTAGTGCAGTGTATGATGTATACATGTTTGTGATGTATGTAGTGCAGTGTGTGATGTATGTAGTGCAGTGTATGATGTATACATGTGTGTGATGTATGTAGTGCAGTGTATGATGTATACATGTTTGTGATGTATGTAGTGCAGTGTGTGATGTATGTAGTGCAGTGTATGATGTATACATGTGTGTGATGTATGTAGTGCAGTGTATGATGTATACATGTGTGTGATGTATGTAGTGCAGTGTATGATGTATACATGTTTGTGATGTATGTAGTGCAGTGTGTGATGTATGTAGTGCAGTATGTGATGTATACATGTGTGATGTATGTAGTGCAGTATGTGATCTGTATGTAGTGCAGTATGTGATGTATACATGTGTGATGTATGTAGTGCAGTGTGTGATGTATGTAGTGCAGTGTGTGATGTATACATGTGTGTGATGTATGTAGTGCAGTGTGTGATGTATGTAGTGCAGTATATAATGTATAGATGTGTGTGATGTATGTAGTGCAGTATGTGATGTATACATGTGTGTGATGTATGTAGTGCAGTGTGTGATGTATAGATGTGTATGATGTATGTAGTGCAGTATATGATGTATACATGTGTGTGATGTATGTAGTGCAGTATATGATGTATAGATGTGTGTGATGTATGTAGTACAGTGTGTGATGTATACATGTGTGTGATGTATGTAGTACAGTGTGTGATGTATACATGTGTGATGTATGTAGTGCAGTGTGTGATGTATACATGTGTGTGATGTATGTAGTGCAGTATATGATGTATACATGTGTGTGATGTATGTAGTGCAGTGTGTGATGTATGTAGTGCAGTGGGTGATGTATAGATGTGTGTGATGTATGTAGTGTAGTGTGTGATGTATAGATGTGTGTGATGTATGTAGTGTAGGGTTGTTTCGGGTATCGAACTTTCGATACCCAATCGATACTTTTATGCTAGTATTGATTCGGTATCTGGATGTTCGTTTTTTCGATACTAGACCGCGCTACTGCGCAGTCTAGTATCTCCTGTTATGGGAGGACACAGCGAGTGCAGCGCTCAGCACACGCTGTGTTCCCTGAGGCTGTAGATGGTGGAGAAGGAGGGAGGTAGGGAACCCCTCCCCCCTATGACGCGGCCGCCGGTGATTGGTGCGGGAGGAGGGACATGGGAGGAGAGAACTGCTGCGCCGGGCGAACGGCAGCAGCCGCCGCCTCCTCCTCAGTGTCCTGTGCCCTCCTCCTCCTCCTCCTCCTATGTGCTCCTCCGCCTGCAACAAGTAAACGTCCTGCCGCTCTGCCCCCGGTCCTGCCTCTCTGCCACCCGGTCCTGCCTCTCTGCCACCCGGTCCTGCCTCTCTGCCACCCGGTCCTGCCGACACAATGATTATTAGCCTTTAATACAGATACAGGAGGTGGGTGCCGGCGTTATCCGCCTCCTGTATCTGTAATGAAGGTTAATTATTGTGTGGGCAGTGCAACCCCACCTCCTCCCATATTAAACTAAATGAGTGGGCAGGGCGCCCTCAATCCCTCCCCCTCCCAGTATTAAAGTATTTAGATCATTGGGGTCCCCTCCATTGGTGGCAGTGGCAGTTCCCCATGGCAGCCAGGGCTTCAGTAGCGTCCTGGCTGCCATGGTAACCGATCGGAGCCCTACATTGCAATCGGTTACCATGGCAGCCAGGACGCTACTGAAGCCCTGGCTGCCATGAAGCTCCCTGCTGCTGTGTGCACAGGGCAGCAGGAAATGTGAGGTCCTATTCACCCTGATAGAGATCCATTAGGGTGAATAGGACAAGGGATGAAAAGATCCCAGGTCCTACCCTAAGGGGAAATGGTAAATAAAAATTAAATTAATAAGTAGTAATAAAAATAAAAAAAAACACACCGAAATATTAAGTATAAATCGCCACCTTTTCCAATTTTACATCTAAAATATATTGATAAACATACAACATATCGCCATATCTAAAGTCCGACTCCAAACTGTTAAAAAAAAAAAAAAAAAAAACTATGCTGTGAACGTCGCAACAGAAAAGTAAAAAAAAAATGCCCAATTGAATTATTTTTTTTTGGGGGAGTTTTTTTCCGCGTGGTATCGAATAGTATCGAGTATCGCAATACTTTCTTATGGCATCGATACCGAATCAAAATTTTGGTATCGAAACAACTCTAAGTGTAGTGCAGTGTGTGATGTATACATGTGTGTGATGTATGTAGCGCACTGTGTGATGTATGTAGCGCACTGTGTGATGTATGTAGCGCACTGTGTGATGTATGTAGCGCACTGTGTGATGTATGTAGCGCACTGTGTGATGTATGTAGCGCACTGTGTGATGTATGTAGCGCACTGTGTGATGTATGTAGCGCACTGTGTGATGTATGTAGCGCACTGTGTGATGTATGTAGCGCACTGTGTGATGTATACATGTGTGTGATGTATGTAGTGCAGTGTGTGATGTATACATGTGTGTGATGTATGTAGTGCAGTGTGTGATGTATGTAGTGCAGTGTGTGATGTATGTAGTGCAGTGTGTGATGTATGTAGTGCAGTGTATGATGTATGTAGTGCAGTGTATGATGTATACATGTGTGATGTATGTAGTGCAGTGTATGATGTATACATGTGTGTGATGTATGTAGTGCAGTGTATGATGTATACATGTTTGTGATGTATGTAGTGCAGTGTGTGATGTATGTAGTGCAGTGTATGATGTATACATGTGTGTGATGTATGTAGTGCAGTGTATGATGTATACATGTTTGTGATGTATGTAGTGCAGTGTGTGATGTATGTAGTGCAGTGTATGATGTATACGTGTGTGATGTATGTAGTGCAGTGTATGATGTATACATGTGTGTGATGTATGTAGTGCAGTGTATGATGTATACATGTTTGTGATGTATGTAGTGCAGTGTGTGATGTATGTAGTGCAGTATGTGATGTATACATGTGTGATGTATGTAGTGCAGTATGTGATCTGTATGTAGTGCAGTATGTGATGTATACATGTATGATGTATGTAGTGCAGTGTGTGATGTATGTAGTGCAGTGTGTGATGTATACATGTGTGTGATGTATGTAGTGCAGTGTGTGATGTATGTAGTGCAGTATATAATGTATAGATGTGTGTGATGTATGTAGTGCAGTATGTGATGTATACATGTGTGTGATGTATGTAGTGCAGTGTGTGATGTATGTAGTGCAGTATGTGATGTATACATGTGTGTGATGTATGTAGTGCAGTGTGTGATGTATGTAGTGCAGTGTGTGATGTATGTAGTGCAGTGTGTGATGTATAGATGTGTATGATGTATGTAGTGCAGTATATGATGTATACATGTGTGTGATGTATGTAGTGCAGTATATGATGTATAGATGTGTGTGATGTATGTAGTACAGTGTGTGATGTATACATGTGTGTGATGTATGTAGTACAGTGTGTGATGTATACATGTGTGATGTATGTAGTGCAGTGTGTGATGTATACATGTGTGTGATGTATGTAGTGCAGTATATGATGTATACATGTGTGTGATGTATGTAGTGCAGTGTGTGATGTATGTAGTGCAGTGGGTGATGTATAGATGTGTGTGATGTATGTAGTGTAGTGTGTGATGTATAGATGTGTGTGATGTATGTAGTGTAGGGTTGTTTCGGGTATCGAACTTTCGATACCCAATCGATACTTTTATGCTAGTATTGATTCGGTATCTGGATGTTCGTTTTTTCGATACTAGACCGCGCTACTGCGCAGTCTAGTATCTCCTGTTATGGGAGGACACAGCGAGTGCAGCGCTCAGCACACGCTGTGTTCCCTGAGGCTGTAGATGGTGGAGAAGGAGGGAGGTAGGGACCCCTCCCCTATGGCGCGACCGCCGGTGATTGGTGCGGGAGGAGGGACATGGGAGGAGAGAACTGCTGCGCCGGGCGAACGGCAGCAGCCGCCGCCTCCTCCTCAGTGTCCTGTGCCCTCCTCCTCCTCCTCCTCCTATGTGCTCCTCCGCCTGCAACGTAAACGTCCTGCCGCTCTGCCCCCGGTCCTGCCTCTCTGCCACCCGGTCCTGCCTCTCTGCCACCCGGTCCTGCCTCTCTGCCACCCGGTCCTGCCGACACAATGATTATTAGCCTTTAATACAGATACAGGAGGTGGGTGCCGGCGTTATCCGCCTCCTGTATCTGTAATGAAGGTTAATTATTGTGTGGGCAGTGCAACCCCCACCTCCTCCCATATTAAACTAAATGAGTGGGCAGGGCGCCCTCAATCCCTCCCCCCCTCCCAGTATTAAAGTATTTAGATCATTGGGGTCCCCTCCATTGGTGGCAGTGGCAGTTCCCCATGGCAGCCAGGGCTTCAGTAGCGTCCTGGCTGCCATGGTAACCGATCGAAGCCCTACATTGCAATCGGTTACCATGGCAGCCAGGACGCTACTGAAGCCCTGGCTGCCATGGGGGCTCCCTGCTGCTGTGTGCACAGGGCAGCAGGGAAATGTGAGGTCCTATTCACCCTGATAGAGATCCATTAGGGTGAATAGGACAAGGGATGAAAAGATCCCAGGTCCTACCCCTAAGGGGGGAAATGGTAAATAAAAATTAAATTAATAAGTAGTAATAAAAATAAAAAAAAACACACCGAAATATTAAGTATAAATCGCCACCTTTTCCAATTTTACATCTAAAATATATTGATAAACATACAACATATCGCCATATCTAAAGTCCGACTCCAAACTGTTAAAAAAAAAAAAAAAAAAAACTATGCTGTGAACGTCGCAACAGAAAAGTAAAAAAAAAATGCCCAATTCGGAATTATTTTTTTTTGGGGGAGTTTTTTTTTTCCGCGTGGTATCGAATAGTATCGAGTATCGCAATACTTTCTTATGGCATCGATACCGAATCAAAATTTTGGTATCGAAACAACTCTAAGTGTAGTGCAGTGTGTGATGTATACATGTGTGTGATGTATGTAGTACAGTGTGTGATGTATACATGTGTGATGTATGTAGTGCAGTGTGTGATGTATACATGTGTGTGATGTATGTAGCGCACTGTGTGATGTATGTAGCGCACTGTGTGATGTATGTAGCGCACTGTGTGATGTATGTAGCGCACTGTGTGATGTATGTAGCGCACTGTGTGATGTATGTAGCGCACTGTGTGATGTATGTAGCGCACTGTGTGATGTATGTAGCGCACTGTGTGATGTATACATGTGTGTGATGTATGTAGTGCAGTGTGTGATGTATACATGTGTGTGATGTATGTAGTGCAGTGTGTGATGTATGTAGTGCAGTGTGTGATGTATGTAGTGCAGTGTGTGATGTATGTAGTGCAGTGTGTGATGTATGTAGTGCAGTGTGTGATGTATGTAGTGCAGTGTGTGATGTATGTAGTGCAGTGTGTGATGTATGTAGTGCAGTGTGTGATGTATAGATGTGTGTGATGTACGTAGCGCACTGTGTGATGATCACACACTGCACTATATACATTACACACATCGATACATTACAGCCTGTCACCTTCTTCTGCAGGTCCATCTTAATGTCTGGGCTGTAGGCTTCGCCGCCATGCTTCTCGGGGTCCTTGCGCAGCGCGCCTGGGAGTCGACCCCTCCTCCTTCCAGCTTCCCCTGCTGCAGGGCGCTGTATTGCTCTGGCGCCAACCCAAACTAACCAATAGCAAAGCTCCTTACTGTATAGAGTTTTGCTATTGGTTATTGCAGGCACAGGCAGCATTGATGCGCTGCCTGTGCCGTTCACAGACTCTCAACAGTCTAAGGCGTATTGGTACACCTTAAGACTTTTTCCAGGGAGTAAAATGGACGCTTGTACAGGCGTTATTGCGACCTCTGAATGAAGGTCTATCCTAGAAAGATGGTCTCAGTTATTATGTGAATACCCTCTTATGTGGCCTTCAAGGATGTCAGTTTCAGGGACATGCAGGGAAGTGGAGGACTGACTACTGCCGGTCACCTAAGCCAAGGGGCAGCATCACCTTCAGCTGTTTTCTCCATGGTGCTTAAAGGGGTTCTCCAGCTTTTTAAAGCTTTTTTGTTTACCCCCTATATGCTAGATCTGCGGAGGGAAGCATACTTGGTTCCGGCCGCTTGTAAACTGCTGAAATGGACAGGGGTCACGTGTGCCACTGCAGAGGAGACATTTGTCCAAGCATGTCACCCAGTGAGGTGCCGCTTGGAGGACACATCACCACTGCAGCAGAACACACATCCCCTCGTCCATCCCAGAAGTTTACAAGAGGGGACTGGAGGAGATGCAACAGTAAGTATGCTTCCCTCCACAGGTACAGCGGATGAAGGGGCCCGGCGTGAACAAAAAAGCCTCAAAGAGCAGGACAATCCCTTTCTTAAAAAGTGATCACATATTTTTAGGATATACCATCAAATTATGATCAGTGGGGGTGTGACCTCTGGGACTGCTGCCATTCCTGGAGCTACAGTGTTGGTGCATCGCTGCATTCCAAGTGGGGATCAGACTGGATCAATATTCAGAAGAATTCTATAAATTTATGTCACTGACAAATCTCACATCATGTGTGCAGAGATGCAGGTAGCACACTGGGCAGTACAGCTGCTGTCGCAGACATACAGAGGGGCGAGCGGTCTGACGCAGGGGATCCATTCTAGTGAAAGGGAACACGTCATCAGGTTTGCAGAAAACACAGGGGGTCATTTATCAAAGCGGTATAAAGTAGGACTGGCTAAGTTCTCTATAACAACCAATCAGATTCCACCTTTCATTTTCCAAGGGAGCTGTGAAAAATGAAAGGTGGAATCTGATTGGTTGCTATGGGCAACTGAGCCACTTCTACTTTACACCAGTTTGATAAATCTCCCCCATAGTGTTACAATGGAGACGGGCATATGGAGAGGAGTCCACTGTGCAGCTGCTCCCTGTTTGCCTAAATGAAGACACCAATCAATGCAGCCGAGGAGCAGAAGCTGTGGAGTGGTGGGCTCATTTATTAAAGGGGGCATTTTATGCCGGTCTTTGATATCCCCTGCGCTGCTGGAGGATGCTCTTACTTTAGGACAAGGAGCCTCCTCCACCAGTCCATGCGCTTAGATTGAAATCTTCTCCAGCCCTTAAGTAGAGTCCAATCCTCATTTATCTCAGGAAACTATTGCAGATGTTCATGAATCTGCCGGGAACGCCTGCTCCGCCTCTGTCACTTTCCATTGGCAAGGGTGGCATTTCGTGCTGCATTACGGTATTGCTGACCCTGCCTACTTGTGTTGTCCTGCCTTCTGTCAATTTGGACTCGCCTATAACATGGCACCGCTGTAAGGTCCCAGTCCGCCCCTGCTAGGGACGCTGGAAACCCATGATATGAAGTGATGGTGACTAGAGATGAGCGAACTTTAAAAAATAGTTCTGCGTTCGGGTTGTGGTAATCGCCACATCCCGATATCAAATCCAGTGCTGAGCCACACCCCCTGCACTGATCACATGACGGTGACGTCACCCCAGGTCCTTCGGCTTTTCAACAGTTCGGGTTCGTGGAAGCCGCCCCTTATGGATTCCATATGCCGCGATAGTGGAATCCATAACGGGATGCGCGACTTACCACAACCCGAACGCCAAACTATTTTTTAAAGTTCACTCATCTCTAATGGCGACTTGTGCTGCCCAGTGCTGTCTGGGAGGCCATAAGTAAAGTCAGATGTTTAGCCGTGGACACGTCTCTAATGGCTGAACCCACTGGAGGAGATTTATCAAAACTGGCGTAAAGGAAAACTGATCTAGTTGACTATAGCACCCAATCAGATTCCACCTTTCATTTGGAAAATCAAAGTTGATATCTGATTGGTTGCTATGGGCAACTAAACCAGCTTTCCTTTACACAAGTTTTGTTAAATCTCCCCCATTAAAGGGGTTGTGTCCTATCAGACAAAGGGGGACTATCGCTAGGACATGCCCCAGTTATCTGATAGGTCTGGGTCCCACCTCTGGAATCCGTACCTATTTCGTAAACGTAGCCCGCAAAGTCCCGGAGGGCGCACCGCGCATGCACGGCTGGCCTCCATTGATTTCTATGGGGCCGTCGAAAATAGCTGAGCACTGGCATAGCTATTTCCACCGGAAATGAATGGGAGCGGTGGCCAAGCAAGAGCTCGGCTATTTTAGGCGGGTCAATAGGAAGGCGTGGTGATCGTCAGACCCGGTGTTCCGTTATTTTTTTGCTGCCCGTGAAATTTTGCTACCCTCGTCACCTCCTGTTGTGACATAGCCGCATCTGAAGGTTTGGAAGGAGGTGTGTCTCGCTGCTCGCCACCAGAGTAGCTGAGAAGGAGGTGTGCTGGCGCAGGGTAGGTCAATTTCACACTTAGAGTTGCTGTGAACGCGCCAAGGGTAGGTAAGAATTATGGGCCACTGCGCATGCGCCAAAGATAGGGAAAAATCACGCTTGCGGCCAGGGCCGGTGCAAGGATTTTTGCCGCCCTGTCAGCTCCTCTCTTCATGCTGAGCCCGGGCGGTGCGTCCTCATGGACGCGCCAGCCCGGGCAGTGCTGCAGCCGCCTGAGGCTCAATTCAGAGCGCTCGGGCGGCTGCAACATGAGGCAGGGCCGGCGCTCCTAGCAGCGCCCCTTGCCAAGGGGCGCTCTACGCGGCGGCCTAGTCCGCTTATAGGACGCGCCGGCCCTGCTTGCGGCGCATTCACAGCTACTCTAAGTGTGAAATTGGCCTACCCTGCGCCGGCACACTCTGGTGGCGAGCAGCGAGACACACCTCCTTCCAAACCTTCCGGTGCGGCTATGTCACAACAGGAGGTGACGAGGGTAGCAAAATTTCACGGGCAGCAAAAAATAACGGAACACCGGCACTGCTGGCCTCAGTTAGGCTTTATTTTAGAGATCGGTGCGGCTCCCTGAGGTGGGACCTGCACCTATCAGACATTGTCTGAGATAGATGAGAGTACCCCTTTAAGTAAGGGGGGGGGGCACACATTTTGGATTGACATGAATACAGACAGAAGACGAGCTGATGACAGGCACGATCTGCCATGCAGCTGCTCACCCTCAGAAGGCCCAGCTGGCTGATGTCGGAATAGGGCAGGTAGGCTCGGTAGGTCTCGGTTGTTTTCCACCACAGCGGCAATCCGACCACGGCAGCGATCAGAGCAATGGACAGCGCCGCACGCCTCCCGCGGGAGGCCTCTGCGGGTCAGAGAGGACATCGTTCAGATATTGCACTCCATTCAGTTAGCGTTTTCCCATCTCATACAGTAATCACTCACCCAGCTCAGCCGCCGTCCTGGGAGCCGCCATGTTTCCGTCTGCTTGTCAGACTGTCAGGCAACAGCCAATCGCAATTCACCAATCGAATAAGCAGATTTCATTCGAGACGGCGGCCATTTTTGTGTAGCCCAATCCTTTTAGGTTAGCAAAGCCAAATGGCTCCATGATGGCGACACAACGGCAAAGATCACGTCATTCTCTATCGGACAAGAAACTTGAGGATGAATAATGAACGGACGGCCAGTCGCAAGGGTCAAAATGCATATATGAGACAATATGTGCATTCTTCATACTCAGGATTTTAGGGTGTATAAGCTGCTGAGCATTAGATACCCGATAAACAGCCATGTTGTGTGGGGTCAAACATATGTTTTAATCGGGTGAGGCTGACTGGACACAGGTTTCACTCTTTGCATTGGATAAAGTGAAAAATGCAAAGAAAATCTGTGGTACAAATTGATATGCTGCAGATTTAAAATCTGCAACTCGGGTCAGTCTCTGGTGCAGATTTTTCCTGCCAGATGTGGATGAGAATTGCTAAAAACTTATTCACATTGCTGGTACTGTGCAACCCTGCAGATTTGGCGCACGGAAATCAGTGACAGCTAATTAAAACCGCACAATTGGAAGTCATTTGGCAACTGCTTCCACAAACCTCACCATCAGAGGCCGATACTTACCAACATTTCAGTTGATAAAATTGGGGCATATAAGCCCTGGCCCATGAAACTCCTAGAACCCGCTGGAAACACCCGTTTGTGTATGGGGTTTGCAGTAGTCCCACCTACTTTCAACCAGGACAGCGCAAATTTGCCGGGACTCTCTGAACATCAGGGACAGTCCCCACAAATTTGGGACAGTTGGCAGCTATGGAGTACCCCCATAGTCAACACCAAAGCGTGCCCGACCTAATGCTCCATTCGTTTCAAGGGCCCACTGCTGCTCAGTGGGGGTCCCAATGGTTGAAACCTTATCAATGTAAAGGCTGCTATACACATTCAGTAGCTTTCGGCCGACAGCTATGTCTCTCATCTCTCCCATAAACATTTGGTTCGACCAAACATGTGTGTGTATTTAACAGGGAGAGGGGAGATAAGCTGTGACCAGAGGTGTCTGGCAGTGGCTATCTCCCACAAGAACAAAAAGATCAGGCGGAAATATTCACTTCTCCAGATCCTTCTCTCCCCAGATATCATCTGTTCTCGGCGGGTTCGGCCAACAATACACTAGTGTGTACAGGGTCCTTATTAGTTATCCGCTATCCTTTGCCTAGCACATGAAATAATCAGAATACCCATTTAAGGTTACTTGCACACTTGCGGTAGCCTTTTCAGACAAAAAATGCATCAGTTTGCCTCCGTTCAGTCACCATTCCGCGTTTTGCTGTCCACCTAACGATGCAGAGCCAAACGGATCCATCCCGGCACACAATGTAAGTCAATGGGGACGGATCCGTTTTCTCTGACACAATCGAAAACGGATCCGTCCCCCATTGACTTTCAATGGTGTTCAAGACGGATCCGTCCTGGCTATAGAAGACATAATAAAACAGGATCCGTTCATGACGGATGCATGCAGTTGTATTATTGTAACGGAAGAGTTTTTGCAGATCCATGACGGATCCTCAAAAAACGGTAGTGTGAAAGTAGCCTAAAAAGTTTTGAAGTTGATAAATCGGGTTTAACCCCTTAAGGACCGGGGGTTTTGGGATTTTTGCGTTTTTGTTTTGCGCTCCCTGCCTTCCAAAAGCCATAACATTTTTATATTTCCGCTCACATAGCCATATGACGGCTTATTTTTTGCGGGACAAGTTGTACTTTTTAACGCTACCATTTATTTTTGCATGTGATGTAGTGGGAAACGGGAAAAAAATTCCAAATGGGGTGAAATTGCAAAAAAAAAGCAATTTCACCACAGTTTTACGGGTTTTTAAATTACAACGTTCGATTTGCGATAAAACTGACTGGTTAATTTTATTCTTCAGGTCAGTACAGAATCCGGCAATACCTAATATGTATAGTTTTTCTTGCGTTTTGATAGTGAAAAAAATTAAAAGTGGGAATTTTTTTATTTTATTTTTTGTCGCCATGTTTTGACCCCTATAACTTTTTGTAATTATGCGTACGGAGCAGTGTAGGGGCTCATTTTTGCAGGGCAATCTGAACTTTCAATTGATACCATTATGGGGTGCGTATGATGTTTTGATCACTTTTTATTCATTTTTTAGGAAATGAAGCGTCCAAAAATGGCGAATTAGCCATTTGGACGCTTTCTTTCCGTTTTTATGTTTACCGTATGGTGAATATTTTTAATATTATTATAGTATGGGCGTTTTCGCACATTGCGACACCCATTATGTGTAATTTTTTTATTTTTTATTTATTTTATTTTCATTTTGGGGAAAGGGGGTGATTTGAATTTTTATATTTTTTTATTTAATTTTTATTTTTAAACTTTTTTTTTTTTTTTACCACTTTCTTATAGTTCCCATAGGGAACTATAAGATGCAATCATCAGATTGCTATTCTCATATATTCAATGCAATAGCATTGGAATATATGAGAAAATCACATATTTCCTATGGAGCCTATTACAGTCATAGGCTCCATAGGAATACTGTAGTAGTACCCTAGGTTTCATTCACAGAAACCTAGGGTACTAAATGCATGCTCCGGCTCCCCTTGTGGCCATCAGGGGCCGAGCAACACCAAAGTGAAACTTTCGGTTTTGCGCGATCAGATGCCGTGGTCAGGATTGACCACGGCATCTGAGGGGTTAAATGTCCGCGATCGGCATCGCTGCCGGTCGCGGACATGAGCTGCGGGTGTCAGCTTGATGAATCAAGCGTTTACCCGCAGCTCGGGCGCCCGCTCCGTGCGGGAGCGGGCGCCATCTTTAAAGTGCGGACGAAGGGCGTACATGTACGCCCTTCGTCCTTAAGGGGTTAAATCATCTCAGCAGTCTAACCTGGCCCACTCTCCCACCCACTTTTTAAAACTGAAGTTAGTGGTGTAAAAAATGCCAAATGTTGCAATATTTTTGCATAAATAAACCCAAAAAGTTACAAAGGCTTAGGCCCCTTTCACACGAGCGAGTTTTCCGCGCGGGTGCAATGCGTGACGTGAACGCATAGCACCCGCACTGAATCCTGACCCATTAATTTCAATGGGTCTGTGTACATGAGCGTTGTTTTTCACGCATCACTTCTGCGTTGCGTGAAAATTGAAGCATGTTCTATATTCTGCGTTTTTCACGCAGCCCTGGCCCTATAGAAGTGAATGGGGCTGCATGAAGAACGCATGGCATTCACAAGCAAGTGCGGATGCAATCCGTTTTTCACTGACAGTTGCTAGGAGATGTTGTTTGTAAACCTTCAGTTTTTTATCACGTTAGTGAAAAACGCATGAAAACGCATTGCAACCGCGCGGAAAAAACTAAACAACTGAACGCAATCGCAGACAAAACTGACTGAACTTGCTTGTAAAATGGTGCGAGTTTTACTGAACGCACCCTGAACGCATCCGGAGCCAATCCGTCACGCTTATGTGAAAGAGGCCTTACTGTGTGACCTTCTGAAGACAGAGTTCTGGATTGTTTTGGCCCCATTTAAGGGGCTGAAGCTGGATCCTTCAGAGACAGATGCTTTACCCTCTGGCTAATAGCGGGGAGTCACTTCTTGTACTCTCATATGATCTAACAGGGGATATATCCAAACAATTGTGCTGTGGCTTCACCCATGAGAAGGTTACTTGTGGAATGGTCTCTCTAGGGAAAAACACAACTCCCAACAGATCCAGAAGGCAGGGAGGAACTGGTTATGGGGCTAAGCATTATTAGGGTCTTTGGGGGTCATTTATTAAGACCAACGTTTTAGACGCCGGTCTTAATATCCTCTATAGCTGGTGGTGGATCTGCCACAGTTATGTAGAGGCGCTGATGGATCCACCGCTGCTTCTAAATGTAAGACAGCTTCCTAGTAAGAAAGTATTGGGGTGATGATACATTTGGGGCACCAGGATTGGGACTTTGTGTTGAGAACATGGGGAGGATGATGGAAAAGGGAGTAATGTCTGTGTGGCAAAGTCTACAGGGATGAGACATGGCATATTGTCACGGCAGCCAGAGCTAAATGGAAGTCATGAGGAAAGAGAACATCTACAATCATAGAAGACATTACTGGATGTAATAGGTATGTAGTGCTGTATTCTCCTGTATGTTTGGTAGTGCCATGGGCAGATTGGCCATAGACCCTACAGGGAAATCTCCCGGTGGGCCGATGCCCAGGGGGCCACTCAAGCCCTCTTGATGGCTGCAGGCCAGGTACATAATGATCTGATGCTCAACAGCCACAGCTGTTCTCCTGAACTCAACTGTATTACCGTCCTCAATGCCGGCATTGAATTACGTAATTCACTTAAACCCCGAACTTGAACCTGTCAAGCAGGTTCGCTCAACTCTAATTTTGGCACATCTTTGAGAGGTCTGTACACCAGAAAATGAAATCCACACCAGCAAGGAGCATTTCAATATGTGTTCTTTCTCTGGCACACATATTGGCCCACACCAGGCCACTTTTTACCAGTGACAGAGGTTTTGGAAAAGAGAGAGAAGTGGCAATTTTTAGTACAAAACAGGATTTGCAACAAAATTTGTGACTTTTCTACGCCAGAAAATTGGAGTTGTAAAACTTCCTGTTTTATTAACGTTGATAGATCATAAGTGAGCTTAGATCAGCTTTAGGGAGAACTGGGTTTCAAGCTGTCCAATTGATGGATTTCACAATGAATGGCATTCTGCAGTTTGCTATGCTTTGGCGTACATACAACCTGCATTCATGTTATGATGCTGCATCTAAGTGTTAAACGTGGAGTGGATATGCTATCGGTACAATTAACACTAAACGTTTGTATTTAGGAGGCGTGAAAGAAGGATGGGAGAATGTTGTGTAAAGGAGGCACTCCCAGATCCCTGGGCTAGTGCTGCTTTCAACTACTGTATATCCGTATCTTCAAGAAGCAGATCTAGTTGAGACCTAATGCAGAGCAGAGAGAGTTTGGCTTCCTTCTCCATCTACTCTAGTAAGCCACTGTCTGCTATTGGCGTGTGACCTACCAAATATACGGAGGTTGGGCTCCTAGGAGGTCAAGAGCATCCAGAAGACGTCAGACAGCGCAATTCACAACGAGTGGGAGGAAGTAGCTGCTGATCGTGGGAATACAGTCAGATTAATTGTAGTTTTTTTTTATTTTTATTGTGAGTGGCATCACTATTATAATAAGTTCACAGTGGGGGCTCAATTCTATGTTAAATAGGCACAGTGGGGAACCTTACTTCTGTCATTATTGTCATCATCACCGTCAACATCATCAGCTACTCTTCCTCTGCTCCATTGTCAGTCATCCATGAGGCTGGGAACACACCTAGGCGTTTCTGAATCGCGCGTATGACACGCGTTTTACGCGCGTTTTTGGATGCACGTTTTTGTAACTAAGAAACGCGCATCATACGCGCGATTCAGTGATTCTCCCCTATGGCATCATTGTCCATAGGCGCGTTAAAATGCCCCAAAGAAGCTCATAGGGAAGCATGGCTTTTCACATGTGCGTTTTACAGCGCGTTTGAACGCGCTGTAAAACGCTTAGGTGTGTACCTAGGGTTACGGAAAGTGTGAGCAGGAAACAAGAATGCGCTGCCACTGCTACCCCTAGACAGATGCACATCTTCTGCCTTGTCCTTGTGCTGCTGCCACTGCTACCCCTACACAGCAGCACATCTCCTGCCTTTTACATCCATCATGTTCCGTACTATGCTCCTACTACTTCTATCACTACACAGCTGCACATCTCCCGCCTTGTACATCATGTTCCGTACTATGCTCCTACTACTTCTACCCCTACACAGCTGCACATCTCCTGCCTTGTACATCATGTCCCATACTATTCTGCTGCTACTACTACTTCTACCATTACACAGCTGCACATCTCCTGCCTTGTACATCATGTCCCATACTATTCTGCTGCTCCTACTACTTCTATCCCTACACAGCTGCACATCTCCTGCCTTGTACATCATGTCCCATACTATTCTGCTGCTACTACTACTTCTACCCCTACACAGCTGCACATCTCCTGCCTTGTACATCATGTTCCGTACTATGCTGCTGCTACTACTACTTCTACCCCTACACAGCAGCACATCTCCTGCCTTGTACATCATGTTCTGTACTATGCTGCTGCTACTACTACCCTTACACAGCTGCAGATCATGTTCCACACTATGCTGTTGGTACTATTACTCATACACACCTGCGCATCTCCTGCCTTGTATATCATGTCCCATACTATTCTGCTGCTACTACTACTACTTCTACCCCTACACAGCTGCACATCTCCTGCCTTGTACATCATGTTCTGTACTATTCTGCTGCTACTACTACCCTTACACAGCTGCAGATCATGTTCCACACTATGCTGTTGGTACTATTACTCGTACACACCTGCGCATCTCCTGCCTTGGCCATCATGTTCCATATTGTACTCCTACTGCTGGGAACCCTACCCTGCACAGTATAACAAACCTGAAACTGGTCCCAAAAGAGGATAATATTTTAACAACCTTTGTAAAAAGCCACTGTTTCTTCACTTTCCATGAAGAAATATATTTCTTTTAAATAACACCAAATCTTTTGTTACTCCCAATTACTTCAGCATTTTTGGCCCGTTTGTTAAAAGAAACAAGCCATTGCTTCTTCCGATGCCACGGTGTGTGTTACCAAATTTCTTTTTCCATTAGGACCACAACAATGAGAAATTCTCTACAGTATTTGCGCCTTGTTTTCATAGTATAACTTTTCAGTCACCACTAGAATATTTATCACGCTCAGTTATTAGAATAGGAATATTTTGTCTACACCACACTTCACCATATGCATAGAAAATTCTTCATAGATTTTGCAGTTTTGATTGCAATAGAAGAGACTATTAGGGTGGGTTCACATAGTTTTTTTTAAAGAGGACCTTTCATGGGTCCGAACATTGTAAGATAACTATCTGGACATGTAGAGCGGCTCCCAGGGATCTCACTGCACTTACTATTATCCCTGGGGGCCGCTCCGTTTACCTGATGTGGCCCCGTTACCCGGAACGCCCAGGAAGAGAAGCTGATGTCTCCTCCCTGTTGCGAAGTCAGTAGCAATTACCATACAGCGTGGGAGAAGTTAACGGGGCCACAGCAGGTAAACGGAGCGGCCCCCAGGGTTAATAGTAAGTGCAGTGAGATCCCTGGGCGCCGCTCTATGTGTCCAGATAGTTATATTACAATGTTCGGACCCATGAAAGGTCCTCTTTAATTGTGTTTCTGAACACTTGATGGTTTTAGTGGCTTTTTAGCAGTAAAAACACCAGCTCCACACGTTACCTGAAGGTCTATGGTGAATATGAAATGCAGGACACACACGCTTAGGTAACATTTTTTGGCTTTCTGACTTTTTTATTTTTTAAATTTTGGTTTTGTGCTCCCTGCCTTTCCAGAGCCATAACTTTTTTATTTTTAGGTTCACATAGCCATATAAGGGCTTGTTTTTTGCAGGACAAGTTGTACTTCCCACCTTTTAATATTGCATATGATGTAGTGGGAAGCTGGAAAAAAAATTCCAAATGGAGTGAAATAGCAAAAAAAAAAAAAGCAATTCCACCACAGTTTTGTGGGTTTTTAAATTTCAACGTTCGATGTGCGATAAAACTGACCAGTTACTTTTACTCTACAGGTCAGTATGAATCCGGCGATACCCTATATGTATAGGTTTTCTTGCGTTTTGATAGTGAAAAAAAATTTCAAAAGTGGGAAAAAATCAGTTTTACTTTTTTGTCACCATGTTTTGACCCCTATAACTTTTTTGTAATTATATGTACAGAGCTGTATGGGAGCTCATTTTTTGCGTCATAATTTTATCTTTTTATTGATACCATTCTGGGGTGTGTATGACTTTTTGATCACCTTTTATGTAATTTTTTGTGGAAAATGAAGCAACCAAAAATGGCGAATCCGCCTGTTTGACGTATGGGGAATATTTTTTTAGATTTTTATAGTATGGGCATTTTTGCACATTGCGACACCCATGATGTGTATTTCTTAGTTTATTTATTTTTATTTTAGCAAAAGGGGGGTGATTTGAACTTTTTTGTTTTTTACACTTTTATATAGTTCCCATAGGGAACTATAACTTACAATCATTTGATTGTGATTATCATATATTCCAATGCAATATGAATATATGAAAAAATCGCATATTTCATATTAAGCCTATTACGGGCAAGGCTCCATAGTAAATTGGCGCGCTCCGGCTCCTCCGATCGCCACACGGGGGGGCCGGAGCGCAAACTGAAAGTAAAACTTTTGGTTTGTGCGCGCTCAGATGCTGTGGTCAGGATTGACCACGGCATCTGAGGGGTTAAATGTCCGCGATCGGCATTGCTGCCGGTCGCGGTCATTAGCCGCGGGTGTCTGCTACAAGAACCATGCGGACACCCGCGGCTAAGGCGCCCGCATGGAGCGACAGGACACAGGACGTACAGGTACGTCCTGTGTCCTTAAGAGGTTAAAAAAATGCAGCATTCTTTAGCTCCCTGTGTTTTCTTTTTTCAGACATTTTGACATCACCTTCCCTATAAGGGAAAATGGCACAAAGAAAACATTAGTGATAAGATGCACTGGCCTAGATTTAATAATCCTAAAGATGGAGTAAGCCTAGACCGGCTGTCATTCATCACAGTGGCTTCGGCTGGATGATAAAGCTTCTGTATATATACCTGAACACAGGAACTAAAGATAAATGTGGTGGCCCCGCCCCTTTTTGAGAAAATGGGGAACGGGGGCGCAGAAATACCAACTGCTACAAAGTTTGTCTTAAAGGGGTTGTCTCGCTTCAGTAAGATGGCATTTATCATGTAGAGAAAGTTAATACAAGCAACTTACTAATGTATCGTGATTGTCCATATTGCTTCCATTGCTGGCTGGATTCATTTTTCTATCACATTTACACTGCTCGTTTCCATGGTTATGACCACCCTGCAATCCAGCAGCGGTGGTCGTGCTTGCGCACTATAGGAAGAAGCATCAGCCTCTCTGGTCACATGGGAGCTCATATAGGCTGGTCCTTTTTACTATATTGTGCAAGCACGGCCACCGCTGCTGGATTGCAGGGTGGTCTGTAACCATGGAAACAAACAATGTATAATGTGATGGAAAAATTAATGTAGCCAGCAAATGAAGCAATATGGACAATACATTAGTAAGTTGCTTGTATTAACTTTCTCTACATGATAAATGCTGTTTGCTGAAGTGACACAACCCCTTTAAGTTGCATTTTAAAAATCACAAGCACTGTGTTTGATACTTTTTTACGCAACAAAAGCGGTTCAGGAAGATGATAAAGCTGCACCTCAATGCACCAGTTTGCACCACTTTTTAGACAGATTTTTGGGACAGATAATAAATCTGGGCATTGTTTGCAAAAAAAAAAAAAAAAAGGCCGCAAAAAAGCACCACAAAAACCATGGCAAAAACCACATATTTAGGCCTCATAGACACGACTGTAGCAGGTCGGTGCCCGTATTACTGCCTGCAAACAGCAGGGCAGCAATATACGGGCACCATCCGTGTGTGTGCACCATATAATGGATGCAGAGTCACTCACTTGAATAGGTCCACAATCCGGGAAGATACAGTGCAGTGTGGAACGGAGGCAAGCATCGGAAGCCTACAGAGTGCTTCGGTGGGTTTTCTTTCCTTCCTCCGCACCGCAAAAAGTTGGGCATTACATGTAGAACTTTTTTGTGGTGCGGGCCGTTGGATGTGGATCGCGGACCCCTTCCAAGTGAATGCGTTTGCAGACGGCGGGCACACGGTCATTTTTATTCAGGCATTTTCTTTTTGTTTAATTGTCAAAAAAAACGCGAGTACCAAGTTCATGTGTATAGGGATTCATGGGTGTACTGTACTCGGATTGCAGCAAAATGTTAGAATGTGAGATATATATATATATTTTTTTTTTTTTTTTCTTTTTTACCGAACAGCAAACAAGCTGCAAATCCTAAGAAACTTGTGAACACATTTTCAGTGAAGCAGTTCTGGATCAGGGACAGAGAATGGAGTTTTGGCTGCTGTTCCAAAATATTTGATGTGGGAGGTCAGCCATGCCTTCTGGCAGGTTCGTAACAAACAAGTTAATGTTTTATTAGTTAAAGGGGAAGATATTTGCACAATTACACATTGTTAGTCTAACCCACTGAAGCCTGCAGAGATTCACCAATATTTCAGGAATATACATTTTTATTATACACACACAGCAAAGGCCCTTTTGCATGAGCCAACCTAGCAGGCAATTATTACGAATGAACAAATGAACCATTCAATCCCAATAATTGCCTACTCGACAGTGAGAGCTGCATTTACATGCAGCAATCACCTCCACTGCATGGGGATGAGCTGTTGCTACAGCAATTGCTCATCCACATACAGAGTCATTGCAGCAGATCGCCGTTTACACAGCACGACCTGCTGCCCAGAGACAATGATTCAATGTCCGCATCACCAATGTTTCACCCGATGAAGGAGGGGCACATTTACATAGAAATAGGCATTCCTTTGAATGCTCCTTCCTCAGAATTGCCCCAATCGGCAGCCCCTGTATAGGGGTCTTAAAGGGTCACTAACTAATCTTTTGTTATTCCAGAGACACATCAAAAGTTTTGATCAGTGGAGGTCTGAGTGCTGAGCCCCCTACCGATCTCTAGAACGAAGGGAGAAAAGCGTGCACATATTGCGCTCTCTCTCTCTCCACACTGCGCAAGACGGGCTCCATAGAAGTCTATGAGCCCATCTCGAATTCATCCTCTGCAGCAAGGAGAGAGAACGCAATATACGGGTGCTTCTCTCCTTGTTCTAGGGATTGGTGGGGGTCTCAGAACTCAGACTCCCACTATAGATATATCTCTGATATATCAGAAGTATTTTGAGGTTAGTGACGCTTTAACAACCGTACACTGCTCTAGGCTAGCCACAGTAACATCTGCTCTGAATATACAGTTGTGTGCTAAAGATGGCCAAACTGTGTCTCTCCAGCTGTTGCAAAACTACAACTCCCAGCATGCAAAGACTGCTTACAGCTATCAGCCTACAGCAGGGCATGGTGGGAGTTGTAGTTTTACAACAGCTGGAGAGCCGCAGTTTGCCATCCCTGACTTAGACAATGGTCAGTACCTTTGTGTAAAGCTTTCCATTCACCTGTTTTGCAGGGTTGCATGTGGCAGCGCTTTAGGATCTGCATCATAGTGGCAGAACTTTTGCCTGTGACAGCAGCGCAGATACAGTATGTACAGAGGGTCTGTCTTATGGCTCCTCACTGGCTAAAAGGAACCTTTACACAGTGCGATGATCGATCCGATTGAGTGATGAACGAGTGGTTTCTTGGTGTAGTGAACGTTTCAACAATGACCCTTTAGATGCGCTGATTATCATTCACACAAATGGCAATTTCGATCGCATATTCCATCATCTGTAAAGCAGACTGTTGTATTATGTTGCATGGTGTCAGGGACAAAATAATTGTCTGTAATCGTGCGCGCAGTGAACGATTCGCGTTTACACGTATGAAATCTTTAAAGGCCAACAATGATTTTTGTGCCGACAAACGACCGAACCAACGAGAAATCTACTGATTGACGCTCTATCGTTCATTGCTTATACACAGTTTAGCGATATAATCCGCTCGTGTAAAGGTACCTTAAGACTGCTCAGACACACCTGACTTATCTCCCTTGGGAACAAAAAGGATCAGACATGTTAAAATCCGACTGCCTGCTCATTTTTTCCCCTCAACATCTGCTGTGGGCAGGGGAGAGTCCCATAAACATTAGATGGTTGGCCAGTCCCATCAAAATCAGCTAATATAATGTGTATAGCAGGGATGCTCCACCTGCGGCCCTCCAGCTGTTGCAAAACTACAACTGCCCAAATAGCTGTAGGCTGTGCAGGCATCCTAGGAATTATAGTTCTGCAAACAGCTGGAGGGCTGCAGGTTGGGCATCCATAGTGTACACACAGCTTTTTCGTGGCTGTTTTGAGTGGGCTGTGGGAGAATAAGAAATAAAAGGAAACACTTAGCCCAAAAAACTGCCACAAAAAGCAGCTAAAAGCTTGTGAAAAAAAAAATTATAATTCGGGGGTGCCTTTTATCATCTGAGATTGTTGTCATGTCACTCAAGTCAAGTTTTCATTATGTGGTTGCACCAAATTTATAAAGTGGAGCACAGTTTATGTGTTTGGTGCAGCTGCAATGCATTGTATGAATAAAGCTTGTGCTGTATTAGACGGCACCAATTCTGACGGCGATTGTCAGAAAAGAAACGTTCCTTCCCAGCAATCGCCTGCTCAGCAGCATTATTACACTGCCAGATGATCGCTAATGAGCGTTACTACAAACGCTGTTTAGCAATCACCTGGCAGAAAACCTGCCCGTCTAACACAGGCTTTAGATCTTAAAAAAAATAAATAAATAAAAATAATATAATAAATATACACCAGGGGGCTGCCTGGCACAGGATGCATGCACACGAAATTATCAAACTTTTCAGAAAAGTCAGTGTGTGGAGCAACCATTTTATCAGGGTTTTTTCACATTAGTTTTAGGCTTGTCCGGCAGGGAAACAGCCTGCCGGATGCGTAACTACCATGTGCAGCCTGAAGTTCGCCCGGCCCCATTCACTGTAATTGGGAGTGGCAGAGATCCGGCAAACATGCCGACAGGAGGCCGGGCAAAAACAGCAATGTGCTGTGTTTTTTGTCCGGTCGCATCTCCCACCTGTCCCCATTATAGTGAATGGTACCAGGCTTCCGCCAGCACGCATAAGTTAGTACGGATCCTGCCGGGCAAGCCTAACGCCAATTTGAAAGAAGCCTTAAAAAAAAAAAAATAATAATAATAATAATAATAATAATAATAATAATAATAATAATAATAATAATAATAATAATAATAATAATATACGGAAGAACTGAACTATAATCCCACTAATAGTTTAGCCTCTTATCAAGTGTCGCAATTCTATTGGCAGCAAATAAGCAGAGTAAGGCCTCTTGCACACGAACGTGTGCACCCCGTGCCCGTGCTGCGGGCCGCAAATTGCGGCCTGCAATGCTTGGGCACCGGCCGTGGGGCAGCCGCAGCGGACCCATTCACTTGAATGGGTCCACGATCTGCCCGTTCCGCAAAAAGATAGAACATGTTCTATCTTTTTGCGGGACGGAAGTACGGAACGGAACCCCGCGGAAGCACTCCATAGTGTTCCGTTCCGTCATTCCATTCCGCATCCCCGGATTTGCGTACCCATTGAAAATGGCGCACATGTTCGTGTGCAATAGGCCTAAGGAGGAACCTTGAAGATCTGCTTCTCTACAGTTTTAGAAGTAGTAAAGAACACCCCACACACAAATAACACTTTCATGACCAGCCATTTAGAAGTTTCAATTCACTAGAGTTTATTTCTTTGACTATTTGGTGCATCAGTTGCATACAGATAGAGACAACACTAGTTTCACAATGCACAGGGTTAGATAACGACCTTCCCTTGTTAGAGGGTTCTGCTCTTCCATTTCCATGTTATGGGTTGAGAGATTGGTCAGTTTTCAGTGGAGTGGGTAGCTCACAACCAAGCGATCTAAAGATGTACCACAAAGTGCAAGACCTTTCACAGAACAGTGCCTGGTGGGAAAGCTCACTGAATCCCAGTCCAAGGCAATACTACAGACGTTGTAGATAGGGTTGGATATTGTGCAGGTGTAATAAACCAATGAATTGAGTTATGTTCACGTGAACAACGTTTCCTTCAACTGCCCAGCAGAGGACTCTTTAACCAAGTATATATCACATTATCATATATATGACTAGTGTCAACTTTACATTTTTTCTTTAAATCCCTCTTAATATATTAAGCCTCAAAAATAAAAATAAAAAGATCTAGTAGGAAAATATTCAACACAACCAGGTGAATTACCGGGCAAGATGGGTGCAAGGATAGGAACTTGCTCCTAAGATCCAGCCCATTACGCCACAGGCTGCAAAGGGCTCTTACTGGCAGTGAACTATGAGAAGCTAGATGAGAAATGGCTGTGGTTGTGCCAAGCTTTGGTTGAAAGGGGTGTCTGTCCACGTGGATGCCGCTTGTAGCACAGGGAAGCAGAGTGGAGTTATTCTGAAGGTCAGTGATCGGCGCACCACCAAGCTCAATAGGCGTGGTTGGCAACATACAGGGACTGGCCAGCTGCCCCAGAGCCATCGTCGCTATGTTCATACTTTCCACAGGCTGCAAGCCCATTGGCCTTGAGAAAAGAAGAAGAAAGGCAGAAATGTGAAGTCGGCACAACTTAAACCCAAATTTCCACAAACCCCATTCAGATGAAGTGCATGCATGCTGTTGTATGTTAAAGGGATTTCTTCACTTTGCCTTTACGAAGGCGAGATGAGACCGTACAGACCACCTCCCGGCCGGGAAACAGCAGAGCACTCTGGCGCGCGCCGTTTCAGTAGCTTCCATTGCAGAGCATGAGAGCTATGGAAAATCAGAAACAGTAAAACTTGCTGTGCTACGCCGTTTCCGTAGCTCTCATGCACCGCTGCCGTTTCCCAGCCTGGAGGTGGTCTCATCTCACCGTAGTAAGAGATAAGACCTTTGATTAATATACTCTCAAAAGGAGTGAGAAGTTCTTCTATATGCATCATTGGCCTTAAACAGGGTAGCCTGGTTTCAAGAGGAAACCTGGCAACTCCCTGGTTCGACCTGTAACGAAGATGCCGGCTCTCCTGGTAGGGCTTTGTTTCCCCAGCTGTAGTGGTGAGGTCACGTCGACAACACATGTGCACTGGAGCAGCGGCACAGGATCTGTCAGGGAATTAACTATATATTACATGTCCATCCAGTGAGTTTAGTTTTCTCCTGAAACCAAATCACCCCTTTGAAGCAAAAACCCTGTCAGGAGGCCAACAAAGCCAATCTTGTGGGGAAACGAGCATCAAGGGTTTTGCTATACAGGGTAGACTGGACCATCACCATTATGGGTATAGGCATACAAACATATCTATGCTTCTTTAGGTCTTGTTGTTTACTTGTGTGGCCATATTGTATTTTTTGTTCTAGGAGTAATAGGTTTACATTGCATTACTATATGTATGTGGGCTACTGACTCCCAACCTATCCGGACAAAGAGATGATAGAGAGACACACACACACACACTCACATACACAGTATAGACTATTGTCTCATCAATGACCCTTTATGCCATATTTATTACATTCACACAGACTGATCTCTTGGGGTTATTTGTCTATTATATATAATTGGTAGCTGCTTGAGTAACAATAGGCCTCTTATGTTATTATTGGACCTTTATTAGTTGGGATATTCATTGACCTATTTGATAAGATACCTATATAAATATACTGGCCTAGTTCATTCACCCTGTATAGGTGCAGTTTTTTTGGGGGTTTCATTCCATCAGGCCTCAATCATTTGATGTGATGTATTGTTAATAATATGGATTATTCAATAAATTATATATGGGGTTATTGTCATTCTGTTATAAGTGGAGTTAGGCTAGACCCCTTACATGTATACTAATATTTTGAGGTATTAATCGGTAATCTTGTAACTGGATGTACCCCATGATAATGTAAGTAGGTTTCAGATAAGTTACCTCTGCTCGTTTCAAGAACTCTTCAGAAGCTGCACTTTCATTATCGCGCTTTCCACGCCAAGCATTCAAAGCAGAGGCTTGAAGGGCTCGTCCATAGGAGAAAGTGAGAGCCCAGGGTCTGGCTAGAGGGCAGTTGTTGATTGCATTTAGGTTAATGGTGGCTTCCTCCTCACTCTGTCCACCAGACAGGAAAGTAACACCTAGGAAGGGGACAAAAAAAATAAAATCCCTCGTTATCCATGCCACCCTCTCTAAACTAGAGGCTATGTAGCTTCCAATTGAATACATTTAGTAAAAAAAAAAAAAAAAACACTAATGAAACCCTTCACTTCACTGAGTGAGCCAACAGAACAAGCTTATTACACGGAGATTCATACCCAGGACTGTCATTCTAATTGTTTTTCCATAATACCCTTAAGGTGGCTTTAGACAGAAAGATGTGACAACCAATTGTCGGGAAGGAAGCGTTCCTTTCCTACAGTCGGCTGCTCGTTCAGTGAAGGAGACCACCGATCAAGTGCGGGAGTAGCTCAATAGATAAAAATCATTTAACAGGGTTACAGCATAGCCCTGACCTAAGGGTTTTTTAGTTGGGGTGGTGGTGGCCAAAAGTAAACCAGAAAGCTTGGTAGAGTGGTGAAAGAATCCAGAAGAGGGTAATTGACCTACAATACAGGGGTGGTCCTTTACCTGGGACTGCAGGAGGTACAGTGCGGCGGAGGGCAGTCACTGTGGCCATGGCAATCTCCTCAGCAGCATATTTCTTTGGACAAGCATGGCCAGGAGTCACCATGTTGGGTTTCAGCAGTGTTCCTTCCAAGTAAATATGATGGTCACTAAGAGCCTTGTACACGGCAGCAAGAACCTAGACAGGACATCAGGGTCAAAATGAAGAAGTGCAACTGAAAGGCGGACTACAAGACATTTTGGATAATACATCAGTGATAACGGGCTGTCTGCTTCTCACTTTTTCTGGCCTCAGAAGTGGTTTTCCACAGTTTTAGAACATTTGCCCCCCACACTTCAAGAACCAGATAACCCTTATGTGGTTACAGGAGGGGAAAAAAAAAAAATCTTTCCAGGAAAAAGATCATATTTGACATTGCCGTCCTTCTGCAGACATGTGCATGGGGGGCATATAGCAAGGGACAAAAACCTCAGATATGCTGAACGAATGCACCTAAATCAAAGGCTGCAAAATATGACCCTAACCCTCAGTTCACACTTGAGCGTTTTACAGCGCGTTCGAACGCGCTGTAAAACGCATAACCGATGCAAACCAATGCTTCCCTATGGGACTGGTTCACATCTTCGCGTTTTACAGCGCGTTCAAATGCGCTGAAAAACGCCCAACGCATAAACAAGTATTTGAGCTTTTTTGGGGCGTTTGTCGCGCGTTTTGGCCCATAGACCAATGGGAACGCGCAACGCTTGTATTTTGCGCGTTTTTGACACTGAAAACGCGCATTTATGAATTTGCAACATGCTGGAATGGCCAAACTTCATATAGACAGGGATATTTGGTCATTGGATAACACTGCAGTCAATCACACAAACGCGCGTTTACTATTGCCAAAAACGCGCAACAAAAACGCTCAGGTCTGAACCCAGCGTTGGGGTTCATGCACACGACCCTTGCTCATTTTGCGGGTCCACAGAACACAGATACTGGCGGTGTGCATTCTGCACAAGGGAACGTACAGCCCATAATAGAACAGTCCTATCCTTGTAGGTAATACGGACAATAGGACATGTGCTATATTTATATATATTTATGCAGAACAGCCATGGGGAAATGGAATGCAGAGTAAATTCTGTTTTTTTTATGCAGACCTATTGAAGTGAATGGATCTGCATATGGGCCGCAAAAAAAAGACATGGAAATGGGGGAGAAAACACATTCACATGCATGATCCCTTAGCCATAGGTTTTACAAGGACAAGCATCTTGCCGGGTCTGAGGACACACCTTCTCCGTGACATACTGGCAGCGTTTCAGGTCATGGTCTCCGTCAGGAAGTATTTCAGGCTCCACAATGGGAACAATGCCATTCTGCAGAGAAGAAAACATAGGCTGCACATACAGGTTTGTGCCAGTGTGTACGCTGACATAATAGCATTCCTTGTCATCCCTGCCACTGATCGAATTACACAATTACCCATTTACCTGCTGGCAGATACTGGCATAGCGAGCAAGTACATTGGCATTTTCCATGATAGCCAAGGAAGAGGGGGTGTTCTCGCTAATCTTAAGTACACATCTCCATTTTGCAAAGTCAGCACCATCTTTCTTGTACTGAGCGCAGCGTTCAGACAACCCATCCAAACCTAAAAGACAGGAAGGCAAGAAATACAAAAAGCTGGTGTAAAATGCACCAAAATTACGGCACATGTTCGGGAGGTCCACAGGCCAGAAAGATTAAATCTATGCCAGCAAGGAGTTAAGTCCTGGTATACTGTGCACTCATTTACTGGCAGACATATTGGTAAAGTGTTGATCCGAGTTGGTCCCATCTGCCACAGACTTTTTTTTTTTAAATAGAAGGTGGCAAGAGTGTCAGAAAAAGGGAGGAAAGTTGCAAATTGTTGTGAATCGGGACTTAAAGGGGTTGTCCAGGCTTTTACTATTGATGACCTATCTTCAGGATAGGTCATCAATATCAGATCGGCAGGGGTCCAAAACCCAGCACCCCCAACGATCAGCTGTATGAGGAAAAAGCGCACACACAGTCCTCAACTGTCTATGGTCTTTGCAGCGGTGAACAGGAAGAGAGATGGGAGATGGCATGTGCACATTGAGTGTGCCGTCTCTTCATACAGCGGGGGGTGTCAGACCCACTCAGATCTGATATTGATGACCTATCCTGAAGATAGGTCAATGGTAAAAGCCTGGACAACCGCTTTAATTTCTCATGTTTCATAAGGATAGCTGATCATGCGCAATGTCCGTAAATTATCAAATTCGTACGGCCACACAGTCAGGTTTTCTGATGCAGTTCTGGAAGCCAAAACCAGGAGTGAATGCAAAAACGAGACGTCATATCTGTCCTTCATACTTTCCTTTTATGATCTACTCCTGATTTGGGTTTCTAAAACTGCATCAGGAAACCTGACCGTGTGGCTGTACCCCTTAAAAAAAATTATAACCAAGTCGATTTTTAGGAAACAGAGAGCCCATTGCTTTCCTGCATACACGAAGAGAAGAATAAGGCTCCATTCACACCATTTTTGGACTCACGCCAAGGGGAATGCTGTTAATTTATACTTCTGTCACGACCGTAAAACTTTATAGGGACAGAACATGTCCTTTTAGGGCTTTAGATATCAGCATACTTCCCCCCTCTCTCTACTGTATGGAATAGCATAGTCAGATACTATTGCATACTTCTAGGATCTATGTTGGGCAGCAGGTAATGCCAGAACCTAGCCCAAAAGGTCATGCATCACGTGTAATGACGCATGTTCTATATGGCTGCTATAGGGGGCTTGGATAAATCGTTGAAGAGGAATAAATCAAGCGATTCTGAGAATGGTAGATAACATGGAGAAGAAGCCATAAGTCAAGATGATCTGTCTTATACCACAAGGTGTCTGAGGACATTGTGCGACGCTGCTGGCCATCTATACCCATTAGCAGTTTACCATTACATTTCACAAGATCTGCTCATTGGCATCTACAGACGCTTTGCTACTGTGCACCCCATATGTTGCCCTTTTGCCATCAGAAATGCCACTTAGCACTGACCTTGAGTTGTAGTTTCTCCATCTGTACCAGCAAGAGGGACGACCCCTTTATCAACCTGTCATAGAAAGAACATTAGTTGCGGTCAGATCGATGTATGGCGCAAGAACACCGACGACTGTGGTTGTATCAAAATCTGCTTTATTCAGAAAGTCGGTGCGTCAGGAAGAAACTACGAGTGTCGGGGGTACTCAGGCCCCCTCCATCTGGTTAATATGCTTATAACCTATATCTATAAAAAGAACATTACTCAGCGATATTTGTGAGCTCCGGAACAATGCGGTTTGTGGAAATATCAATCATTCATCCATCTATGGACTTGGCAGCTGCCCAATTGGTCTGGCACATTCCCGAGACAGCTTCTACGTTATCTAATTTGCTGCAATCCATGGCTCTAATAATAGAGGCTTTACATTGATGACCTCTCATTTACCCCACCTTCAAATTCCAGCGTCCTCCCATCACAATAGGCGACATCAGTCTGACAGACACTATCAGAGGCATGCCAGCTATGCCAAGTCTGTGTCCAAACAAGGCTGACGGTAAGAGTGTGAGCCCTTGAAATAAACCTTAGAGGTGGCAGTAGTGAGGGCGAGGCATTACTGGGCAATATCTTTTAGATACAGCAGGTGTTTTTTTATATTGGGCGCCCAGCCACAACCACAGAGACCATGAACTGCAGTGAGGGCGATTGTGACAGTGACGATGCTCAATGCTGCATTGGCAGTGCATGCAGTTAGTCTGTCCACACCCCGTGTCAGAGCGGGCTGAGAGGATGCAGGACGACCTCTTTAAAGTATAACTGTCAACTTTTTTTTTTTTTTTACTATTGGATTTTGGTGATTAATATCACCTTGTTGGCCCTGTTTTAATTTCTGATTATTTAATAACCCCTAAAAGCCACCTAAAAGTCCCCAGTATTGGCTATTGTTACCTGAGATAAAATCAGGTTGCTATGCTCCTTCCGTCTACCAGATGAGGAAGGAGCAGGCTGCCTGCACTGGGAACTGATAGTGAGTCAGCATTGTAAGGGAATGTATAAAAAGCCAGTGCTGGGCTGTGTGTGTGAACTTCTCCACATGCCTGTGCTTGGCAGACACTCCCTTAGCAGTTCTGGAGAATGTACATATGCGGCTGCTCAGTGTATAAATGACAGCCTTATCTGATAAGAGGAGAGCTTGTAGGAGGACTACAGGCTTCAGCCAGACCTGGGAACTTCACTGCAAGACCCCCCTATACAGAGCTGGTCTTCACTAACTTCACTGCAGGTGTCCTATGGATTAGCCTCAGGGCTGAGGGCGGCCATTTTAACAGAATAGTGAAGTTGTCGTTTTATGCAGACTGGTTGCTAAGGGCTAAATCTTATTAAATAAGGGGTAAGTAAGTCTAATAGTTATTGATTCAGGTATATCATATTAGTAACTACATATATGAAAACTGAAATTAAGGTCTAAATGTGACAGTTATCCATTAACGTCACATTTCCTCACCTTGATTCCTACAATAATGCCTTTATCCTTAATCATCCTCACAAAGTTGGTACCGCAGTCTCCTTGCTGGTACATAGTCTCATGGAAGAAGATGACCCCTCCGATGCATTTCTCCATACGTTCATCACCCTTAAAGAGGATCTGACGGTAAAGACGCCTGTTCTCCTCCGTGTTCTCTACTCCAATACCAGTCAGACGCTTGGCCATGCTCCCTGACAGAGAAGGTATATAAAGTGGTTACATATTTTATATATAAAAATATCTCAATCTGCTACAAAGAAGAATGGTCATGCTAATGGATCCCGGCACCCAGGTATCACCTGACCCATTTTAAGTTCTTCTAGTCATCTAGGGGTTAAGGGTATTTAATGAGCTTATTAGGTCACTATGTTTTCAGCAGAATTGTATACTGCTGCATAAAAAAAAAAAATAATAATAATGTCTTAAGGATGCCACCCCTCTGTCTCTTGAGGGTAAGAGTAGAGGACCATGGGGCCCCGATGCCCTTTTGCCACCATTGTTGGGCATGTAGTGAAGGACCCTGCAGGTCCACACCAAAGGCAATGTAGTGGTGGCCAACCTCCCCTGCCTCCCCCTTCCCTAGACATTTGCCTGTTTGGTATGCATCAGTGGCGTAACTAGAAATGACTGGGCCCCACAGCAAATTTTTGAATGGGGCCCCCTCCCCCAGTAATTTTTTCACAACCCCTTCCTTTCATGCCGCCCCCTTTCCTGTGGCTAGTAAAGATGGCTCTCTCAGACCAGGCCCGGCAGCTGGTCCATCCGTTTTCTACACTGTCTATACTTTCATTGTGTAATACTGTTGAGGGGCCCTGACAAAATCTTTTAGTACTTCTCCTCCTCATGGATGGGGCCCCTTCTGGGTCAGGGCCCCAAAGCAGCCGCTTCCCCTATAGTTACGCCCCTGGTATGCATGCCTTTGTTTGCAACCCAACAATGAGATACTGTCAGGAGGCAAAATGTCATCTAGAAAATAGGGCAGTTCCATCAAAGTCACAAAACCTAAAGTCAATAACCACATGGCACTGCCATGTTCTTCATCACCAAGATGTTCCTTGCCACTTACCCACAGATTCATCTGCAGCAAGGATACCCTTCCCCTTCGCGACAATCTTTTGTGCAATGTCGGACAACTCCTTCTTCTGCTCCGCACTGAGCGCAGGATATTGGTGGGTCATCTTGTAGGTTCTGTGGGATACAGAGGGTTAAAATTGGATTCAAGATAGAGAAGGAAAAAAAAAAAAGTAAGAACTTGCTCAAGGACAGAGAAGCCCATTTAGAATGAGAAGACTGTGTGATGCCAATAGCTGGAAGGTGCCAGCTGGAACTTTAACCCCTGCATCCCCATGTAGACACAGGCACCTTAAAACGGCTTTCCTTCAAGCAAACTTAATATGCTTTACCCGTCCAAGGATTTCAGCCTTGGAGAGCGGTAAACGGCTTACAGTCCTATAAACCTCTGACGATATGCCAGGGAGTCTCCAGGAGCCTTACACCGTCTCCTAGGAACCGCTCAATAATTCATGAAGCTGATGGCGGCGACATTGTTAACCCCTTGATGAAAGAAGGAAGGTCAGGACGCAATGTGTACGGCAAAGGGCAGGTTACCTATAAGGAAAAAACTGTGTCCTTGGGGCATTGAAGCCTAACTTATCCGCTGACTAATTAATATGGCTGCTATGCTGACAGATGCTCAGCTGTCATGGCAACCGCAGGAGAAGCGGGTTGTAGCGGAAGCAAACCACCCCCGGAGGAGAGGAAATAGCAATTAAAAAGTAAAGAAAAATGCAGCTTTTATGGTCAGTCATTTTGAGCCCAAATCTGGAGAAAATAAAAAATAAAAAATAAAATATCACATGGGACCCCGCTATGTGTGTATATGGATCAGAATGACGGATCATGCACAGGACTCTGTGCTGCCTAGTAAACCCGGCCCAACGCGAACTCACTGTATCAGTGATTTAGGATGCAGCGAGTTCCCATCTAACTGTGGGTCTATTGTATTGTACTCACATGATGATGTCAGAGAGGAACTCACTGCACTGTAAATTACCATGGTGCATTGAGTTCCTAACCATGGGTCTATTGTATTGTACTCACGTGATGTCAGATAGTAATTTACCATGCGGCGAGTACATGTTAGAGGAGCCACCGTCGGTCCAGGACAACACACAGGCAGTGTTTCCTGGACCAAGCACGGTCATATGCATGAGCGCTAAAGGGCTATATACTGTTTCAAGAGGCTTTGACTTGACTGCTGGTCAAACAAGGTCATAAAGAAAAAAAAGAAATAAAATAACCAGGGTATTTAATATACATAAAAATATGACTGTATACAAAAGAAGGTTATAATGATTTGTATAAAACAGGCATTTTTAGGGTGGCGATTAAAAAGTCCTAGAATTGAAAATTAAAATGTTGGGAGTTATAATAGAGGGATGAAGCCGATGCTTATCTTATAGAAGCGCTGACGCAGATTGTCTGACATTGTATAATCGACACATCAGAAGATCTAATATATAAAGGTGTGTGTATGTATGTCCGCTAAAGGAATCCGCACCGTCACGAAATTTGTCACACGGGTACATCAGGTGTCCAGGGAGGTTTTAGGCCAGGTCTCACCTCTTTAGCGCGTACCGTTCCTGAGATACTCCCAAAAAATGCATTAGCCAATAGAAGCCTGGTCACATAACCTTTATCAGCCAGTAGAAGCTCGCAGGTCCTTAGTTTCCACATACAGTTTCACACCAGGTTTCCATAACAATGCAGACATTTTTCTTCACTGCTGTAGGTCAGCTTTAAAGGGGCAGGGCGCTGTGGAGGACACGGTTAAGGGAGAGGAGTGCTGCGTAGGTCACAGTTAAGGGGGCAGGTAGGGTGGCCATTCAGGACAGCACAGTGCTGCTGTCTGAGAGCTGTTCATAAGAGTGACTATGGAGGTCACTAATAAAGGGGCGGCCGCTGTGGAGATCACTGTTAAAGGGGTGGGGTACTGTAGATGTCACTGTTACAGTGGATACTGTTGATATCTTTTAATGACACACAGAAACAATGAAATAGATGAAATATACCCGTGGGAAGCCGGGTCCTTCTGCTAGTATACAGATATAAACCAGTGACCAAGTGTAATCAGATGGGTCTGGTCTCCTATTCCACCTCCATCCTGCAATGACCTTGTGGTGTCCTTCCCCGCAGCGTCCTACAGAGGACATAGATGATGGCACAAGGAGGATCCGTTTGACGAGCACTGGGGCAGGCCAGCGTTATCCTTCTCATCAGTTTTATATAAAGTCATCACAAGGGTTAAACATTTCAGAGGTCAGAGCAAGAATCCCAAGGTGAACACCCCCCCCCCCCCCCAATGAGAAGATGTGGAGACAGCGGACACGCACCATCACAAGTGTGAGCTCACGTGTGGCAGAGGTCTGCGGTGACACAGCGGCTCCTGTCATAGGGACAAGGAGGAGCGAGAGGCAGCAGAGAAGATGGAGGATGGGATTACATAAACAAGAGGCCCACGGCTAAATTTCGAGGCGACATCCCTCGATAGGTGCCACCCAACAGTGCCTCCACCTACACAAGTATCTCAAGAGAGCATTTCCTCCATAACGACCGTAATAGGACTAGAGGAAAACCAATATGGTCGTCATAGATCCCACAAGGAAGGCTATCCCGCTTTCCAAGGCTCCTAACAACAATGGGGGGGGGCGGGGAGCGCTTTGCACCTTATCAGGAAGCAAACTTGCCATTCTGGAGCCGGTGGCGTTATTACCCAACTTTCCCAGAAACAGATAATATTATAAAACAAGCTAAATCTGCACTAGAACCCCCCTCCCTCCCCCATTCATATGAAATCCATGTCATTGTCATCAAAACAACCCCATTCTGACAAATGGTGCAGATTTCCAGTTGCAGAAATTCTTGCAACAAATCTGCCACATGTGACTTCCCCCTAATGCAGACCCCTGGGCACATTATGGCACCTTTGTGGGTGGCTAATCCAGAAGAAGCGGGCCGGGATCCAACCATAAAACCAAGCTACAGGTGAGGCACTTGGGGAATAGTGAGGATCACTACCATTAGGATTTCCATAACCTGCACAGCCATGTAGCAGTGCTGAGCCTGTCTTGTGGCAGAACTCTAGCAGATAGACCGACTGCACCTGACGATTGTAATATGAAAAAGATGCACCCCCCCATAACAAAGTCCACTCTGCTACATCCAGATCCTCACTGCATCAGCTGTCTATGGGGTGACCACACCTACTTGATGGAGCAGCAGCCTGCAGATGAAGCACCCATGTCTCCTGCCTTCACCTCCTCCCATCCTCACCCCGCACTGCTCCTCCTGACCCCGGGCCTCACCTGTAGCGGCTGAAGAAAGCTCCGCGGTCTCCGGTAATGACAGGGTTCTGCTGCAGAGCTACGTGACTCCGGAGGTCTAATACCCTCTGATGGCCCCGCCCCTCCGCGCTGATTGGGGAGTGACGTCACGCTGTATCCCTTCTCCCTGGAGCCAGCTGACGTCACGCCTCTCACTGCTGGATATTTCCTTGTCCACTGAGATAATCTGTCACGTTCCTTCTTCAAGACATTATCAAAACATTATCTAATCTATTTTATCTATCTATCTATCTATCTATCTATCTATCTATTATCTCTCTATCTATCTATCTATCTATCTATCTATCATATCTATTATCTATCTATCTCCTATCTATCTATCTATCTATCTATCTCCTATCTATCTATCTATCTATCTATCATATCTATTATCTATCTATCTATCTCCTATCTATCTATCTATCTATCTATCTATCTATCTATCTATCGTGCATAGTGAACATCACCAGTTGTGGTTGGGTTCCAGTCGCTCGCTATAAATGGAACTGGCAGGAATATGTAAACAGTAGGGGTGACATAGACCTTACATTGTAAAGCCTCATTCACACAGTTCTTCACAGACTGCACACGTCCACGTTCATTTTAGGGCTCATGCACACGGCCATTGATCGGCCGTTCTGTGCATTGGGGACCGCAATTTGTGGTCCCCAATGCACGGGCACCATCAGAGCGGATTCCGCAGAAGGATCCAGACCCATTCAACTTGAATAGGTCCGTGGTCTGTCCGCACCAGAGGCACGGATAGAAACCATAGTGCTTCCGTGGGGTTCCGTGCCTCCGTTCCGCACTGGACCTTCTGAGTTTTCGAACCTGTTCAAGTGAATGGGTCCACATCCGTGACGCGGGGTGCACATGGCCGGTGCCCATATATTGTGGACTTGCTGTTTGCAGGTCGCAATACGGACATAGCCAGGCAACGGCCGTGTGCATGAGCCCTTAATGTGTGAATTCATGCTCTATTTTGTATGTGTTCACTGATCCATCGCGCCCATTATAGTCTATGGGTCCGTGAAAACCATGGATGCCATCCGGCTGTTTCACGGATCATTAGGAAGAGATGCTGTGCAGTGAAACACGGACCCAACACAGATCCATCACGGACATCTTCACGGAGGTATCACTGACCACCTTTTCACAGATTTAAGCACGGACGTGTGAATGAGGCTTTACACAGTTATATGCATGCGATGATTACAGCAGCCTCACAGCGATTCTTCCCAAAATGGAGCGGACTACATCAGAAGCTAGATTCTTGGCTTTGTTCACATTAGTGTCAAGGCTTCTTGTTTCAGCAGATCGAAACTGAATGCATAATAGATGCTGCTAATACTTATTGATTTGGTTTCAAGCCTCTAGTCATCACTCACAGAAGCCTTACCAGCTCCTTACCATGACATATACAGGATTCCTTTTTACAGAGAATTTATAGAAAACACTGGCATTAAAGAGTTTTTAAAAATTAGTAAATAAACTAACCACCTAACTGATAGCAAGAAGTCCTGGAGTCCTTCCTTCTCAGATTATAGATATAGGTGCTTTATTATTGGGTTGGAAAATGCCTCTAACTGAGTCCAGGTCCCCGAGACTAGGACTGGAGCAAGGAATATAACGAGGAAAATAAAAAACGGAGAAAGCCAGATTAGTAACTGCGTTAAAGGGGTTGTCCAAGTGTTTTTTACAGATGCATTAAAAATGTATACATCCAAATGGGGAAAAAACGTGCACGCTGATTGAACCATCCGTTTTTTCCTGAACAGATCCTGACAATCTGTATCGCTTGTGTGAAAGAGGCCTTATAAAAATGTTTTTTAAATGAACATTTAGGCTACTGTAGGAATGGTCCATTTTTAACAGGCATTATTTTCACTGATGCCTTTCTGAGATTTGGCCGCTAAGAGCGGTCCCCTTCAGTTGTATCTGAAAACAGACAACAAAGGACATGTCCTATTTTTTGACAGCCGTTATTTACTGGCTGTCAAAAAAAAACTGCCGTGTAAATAACCCCATAGACTACCGTACCAAGGTTCTTAAAAAAGTCGTGTGACAGCCGTTCTTCACTGTCCTGTGAATGTAGCTTTAGCATGACCCCTCTGGGTTTGTTTTGCACAAGATAGCCCCTTTCTGCAGTGATGCCCGCCGATGATCAGCTGCTCAGTGTGGGTCCAGCTGCTCAAACGCTTGTCATTCAGCTGATCATGGTGTAAGGCCCAGCAAGTTGTGCGACAAAAAAGTGTGCAGCTAAACAACATGTGTCACAACATTTTTTGGAACGACACGACACCAAAGTGCGACACCATTTACCATCGCTACAAGAAATGCTGCGTGACTTTTCTGCGACACATGTAGCCGTAGTCTTACTATGAGGATAATCTGTCTCTATCTAGTACCTAGGGGCTTTTAACCCGTTTGTGCCCATCCAGGAAAGCAGGAGTAGCAGGTCCCTATAGGGCCTAAAGTAACCCATTCCCACTTTGACATAAGGTGCAATTGGTGGTAAAAATGAGTGTTGAGCGAATCAAAGTTGAAGAAGTGGAAATCAATCCAAATTTCAGGAAAAATTTGATCCATCATGAATCCGAATTTCCTTGCGCCAATCAGCAGCTAGCCAGCCCCTGTGATGTCACAGCCCTAAAAAAAAGCCTCCTTGTGCCCGATCTCTGCCATTTTACAGTGAACTTAGTGCAGGGAGAGACGTTGCAGGCACTAGGGACAGTGATTAGGAAAGACTTTATTCATTAAAAATGACTATTGAGCTGTAAAGGGAAAGATTATTCATAGTACGACATGTCGTACTTTTATTCCGGCTGCCGCTCGGCATGATTGCCGTGCTGCCGCCAGAACTCCACCCCGCCCCCATTGTAGAGCGGTAGTCCCTGCCACTAGTGTGAAAGTTTCTGTAATTGGGGTGAAATTGCGGCCTGACACTATTGCTCTTTTACCCTTGCAATTATTGCACAGTATGTCCAACAGACAGGTGACAGGCCCTTCTAACGGAATGAGCAGTGGCCCAAATGTTTCTCGAGCTGGCAGAAGTAGCAGCAGAAGAAGGGAGGGTGGTAGCAGCAATCACAACAACAGGCCAGGTTGGTTAAAAGAGTTGGCTGCACAATACATCATAAACTGATAGAAAAAAATAGGAAAAGGGGCTCATTCCAAAAACATGGAATGAAGGAAGCTCTAAGGGCACATTTTTGATCAAAAGTATATTGTGCCCAAGTACCACGTCACGGCGGCTTCCGCACAAGGGTCCCTAACATTACAGATACTGCCTTTCATGGACTTACCAGTCTCCTTTCATTCAGGGCATTGCAGGAGCCAGCTAAATTGCTTTTGTGCTGAGAAGTCCCAGTTACTTGGGCGTTGCTCAGTCCAAAAGAGGCGCCACCCTCAATATATACTATAAGACAGAGTTCAGACTAAGCAAATATATAGCTACACTCACAAGTGCTTCCTTCATTCCCTGCTTTTGGAATGAGCCCCAAGAGCTCATCTTTTAACCAACCTTGTTTGCCTTATGGCTATGCACTTGTGAGTGTAGATATATATTTGCTTAGTCTGAACTCTTTCTTATAGTATATATTGAGGGTGGCGCCTCTTTTGAACTGAGCAACTCCCAAGTACCTGGGACTTTTTTAGCACAAAAGCAATTTAGCTGGCTCCTGCAGTGCCCTGAATCAAAGGAGACTGGCAAGTCCATAAAAGGCAGTATCTGTAATGTTAGGGACCCTTGTGCGGAAGCCGCCGTGACGTGGTACTTGGGCCCGACATACTTTTGATCAAAATGTGCGCTAAGAGCTTCCTTCATTCCATGTTTTTGGAATGAGCCCCTTTTCTTATTTTTTGCTATCAGTTTATGATGTATTGTGCAGCCATCTTTTAACCAACCTTGTTTGCCTTATGGCTATGCACTTGTGAGTGTAGATATATATTTGCTTAGTCTGAACTCTTTCTTACAACAACAGGCCAGACCTGCCAGTGTCATCCAGCAGTCACGTTTTGACCAGCAATCCAGCTGTCCTTGAATGTTTGACTCGGTCTTCAACATCATCTCAACTGATATCAGACACCCCCAACCAGGAGTCAGTGGGTCCCTCTAACACCACGCTTAGTTGGCATGGCCCAGGAACAAGCTCTGTGCCCCACTATTCCTGAAGCTGCCTCTTTCATTTTCTGTTCCTTTTGCTTGGGAAGTATTGTATGCTGTCAGCTCTGCTCCTCTTTTCAGCGAGGACGAGCTTCTAGAGGACAATCAACAGCTAGTGCCCAGCCAAGATGTGGAGTAGAGATCCTCTGCTTCCTCCGGTAGGCGGGCAAGTAGTGATGAGAGTGACGTGCAGACAGTAGTGGATGATGTTGTGGCTGATCGCACATGGGAGCCGGGTGAAGAGGGGGCTTCATCATCATCAGGGGATAAGGGTGGCAGCTTGCACGTGAGATAGAGCCTGAGCCATCAGGGTGCAAGTGTGGCTGTTAGTCAGCACGGTGGAAGCAGTGTGAGGTCTGGAGCCAAACGTGCCCAGGGTAGACCATCTGCTACTCAGGAGCCTACCTGTCTGGAAAGAAGTACCAGTGCACAGGTTCATAGAGGCAACAGGCAGGCAGCACGCAGTGGTGGGGGTAAAATTCCCTACTTGCCAGTGTGGGAATTTTTCATCAAGTCACCAGAGGATGTCTGCATGGCCTTGTGTAAAATATGTGGGCAGAAGGTGAAGCGTGGCCAGGGTGCCAATATTGCCACAACAACCCTGCATCAACACCTGCAGTGTCACCATAAAGTGGCGTGGGAAAACTGTGGCTCTAATGTTGTGGTACAGCCTGAGGTATCTTCTAGCGGGCCGGAAGCCTTTTTCAGCAGTCAAGGCTCCACCACCTCAGCAGAAGGGTGCTGTGTTTCCTTCCCATCATACTCAACCTTGTCCTCAGCTTCCACTGCAGGCATAATTCGGAGTGCTCCTCTAGTATACCACCTAATCAGAGCATAGCGGTGTCATGCTATTCTGCACCTAGTTTGCCTGGGCAAACGGAAACACACCAAGGAGGAACTGCTCAGCGTCCTTCAAGAGGAAATCGAATCCTGGCTATCTCCTCTCCAATTGAAGATCGGAACCATGATCATCGATAACGGGAAGAATATTTTGTCGGCGCTGCATCAAGGAAGGCTGACCCATGCACCCTGCATGGCACACATCTTTAATCTGTTGTAAAGCGGTTCCTGATGTCTTACACCCGTCTGCAAGACATCTTGAAAATGGCCAGGAAATTGTGCATGCACTTCAGCCACTCTTGCACTGCAAAACACGCCTTCAGCTGCAAAGGCAGAATGGTTTTCTCCAACATCGTCTCATATACCAAGTTTCCACCTGTTTGAACTCCACCCTCCACATGTTGGACCGACTATATAAGCAGAGGATGCTGGCAGACAGGAGCACTCCCCTTTGTAACTTAGACATTAGTCAGTGGCAGCTCATGCGTGACACCTGCAGTTAGCTCAGGTCCTTTGAGGAGGTCACTTTATTTGTCAGTCGCTAGGACTACGAGATAAATGATGTAATTCCACTCCTACACAGGGCCTAATGACAAACAACAGGAAAAGGCAACACATATATATATATATATATATATATATATATATATAAACAAAATACAAAAGGGAAAGAAAAAATGTATCTTCAATGAAGCTTTCGTAGCACCAGGAACTCAGCCGAGAACCAAACACAAGCTAACCCCAACTCCAACAGAAGCTATAAACTGCACAGCATTGTGGGAGAAACAACAATAAATAGAGAAGGTAAAATGACCCTAATAGCCACACCTGGAAAAAGAAGGTGTGGCAAGAGCACCAGAAACAACACAGACGTAATTTAATCCAAAAGGAAAACATGTCAGATCAAACCACGTGTCCGTATGTCTCGGCACTTCCGTGACAGTTGACTCCTCATGCTGTTGCCACCCTCATCACTCTCTGACTTGGCCACTGTGTTGACTCTTCATGCTGTTGCCACCCTCATCACTCTCTGACTGGGCCACTGTGTTGACTCTTCATGCTGTTGCCACCCTCCCCACTCTGTGATTGGGCCACTATGTTGACTCCTCATGTGGTTGCCACCCTCCCCAGTCTGTGACGGGGCCACTATGTTGACTCCTCACGCTGTTACCTCCCTCACCACTCTGTGACATATATACATTTATATATACAGTGCTGTTAAAAGGTATAGGCCCCTTTACAGATTTCTTTTGTTTTTGCACATTTGTCACACTTAAATGTTTCAGATTATCAAATAAATTTGAATATCAGACAGACAAGATCCAAAAAGCAGTTAGGTTTTAAATGATGATTTCATTTATTAAGGAAAAAAGCTTTCCCAAACAACCTAGCCCTATTTGAAAAAAATAATAACCCCCCCTCCCCCCCAAAAAAAAAAAAAATTAACTGTGATTAACCACAGTTTTTAAAAAGCTGAGTTCAATTTCCCTAGCCACACCGAGGCCTGAATACTGTCAGACCAGTAGAATCAAGAAATCACTTAAATAAACCTTTCTGACAACATGAAGCAGGCTGAAAGATCTCAAAAAACAGCACACCATGCCCCGACCTGAGGAAATTCAAGAACAGATGTGACAGAAAGTCATTTAAATCTTTCAGTCTGGAAAATGTTGCAAAGCCATTTCAGAGGCTTCAGGACTCCAGCGAAGCACAGTGAGAGCTATTATCCACAAATGGAGAAAACCTGGAACAGTGGTGATCCTTCCCTGGGTAGGCCTGCCTACCAAAGTTACTTCAAGAGTACAGTTGAGCGAACACCTGACAGTTCAGGTTCGCCGGGTTCGGCCGAACTTCGTAAAAAAGTTCGAGTTCAGGACCTGACCTTGACCTGATCTTGACCCCAAACCCGAACCCCATTGAAGTCAATGGGGACCCGAACTTTTGGGCACTAAAATGGCTCTATGTCATGGGCTAGAGGGTAAAAAAAGGCAGCAAAATGTGCTTAAGAGCATGGCAACTTAAATAAAATAAAATAAATAAAAATTAAAAATAAGAATCTTGAACTAGGAGGAGGCGGTGGATGTGGAGTAGGTGGTTGAGGAGGCGGTGACCGTGGCGGTGTAGGTGGAAATGAGGGTGGAGGAGGTAGCCAACACAGTTTTTTTTTGTTGTTTTTTTTAAATTGGGGTAGCCTCCAAAATATTGGGACATATAAAAAGATAAAACTAAGAATAAGTGCACTTGAGTACAAGAATGGATAGCTGAGGCCGGTATAAATGTCTATTCTGCACAAGGTACAGACAAGTCCTGTGGGATCCATGGCTGGTTCATTTTAATGAACGGGAGCTTGTCCACATTGGCTGTGGACAGGCGGCTGCGTTTGTCAGTAATGACGCCCCCTGCCGTGCTAAATAAACATTCAGACAATACACTGGCTGCAGGGCAGGCCAGCACCTCCAAGGCGTTAAGGGCAAGCTCAGGCCATGTGCCCAATTTGGAGACCCAGAAGTTGAATGGGGCAGACCCATCAGTCAGTACGTGTAGGCGTGTGCACACATACTGCTCCACCATGTTGCTGAAATGCTGCTTCCTGCTAAGACATTGCTTATCAGCTGGTGGTGCTGGGTGTTGAGGCGTGCTGACAAAGCTATTCCACATTTCGGCCATGCTAACCCTCCCTTCTGAGGTGCTGGCGGTGCCCTGGCTGAGTTGGCGACCTCTTCCTCCTCCTCTGCCTTCGCCTTGTGCTTCCACTGAGCCCCTGCTGTCAGGTGGGAATGCCATCAGCAGCGCATCTACCAGCGTGCGCTTGTACTCGCGCATCTTCCGATCACGCTCCAGTGACGGAATTAAGGATGGCACGTTGTCCTTGTAACAGGGATCCAGCAGGGCAGCCACTCAGTAATCAGCACAAGTTAGAATGTGGGAAACTCAGGGGTCGTTGCGCAGGCACTGCAGCATGTAGTCACTCATGTGTGCCAGGCTGCCCAGAGGCAACGGCAAGCTGTCCTCTGTGGGAGGTGTATCGTCTGTGTCCTCGGTATCCCCCAGCCACGCTGCAGTGATGGTCCTGAGCTACTTTGGGTGCCACCCTGCTGTGAACACGGTTCCTCCTCATCCTCTAGAACTGTGCCCTGGCTGCACCCGTGCGTGCTGCAGCTGAATCTCCACTATTGCCTGCTGCTGCTCGCACAGACTCTCGAGCATGTGCAAGGTAGAGTTCCACCTTGTGGACACGTCGCATATGAGGTGATGAGCGGGAAGAACGAAGTTATGCTGCAGCGCAGACAGGCGAGCAGCAGCAGGGTGAGAACAGCGAAAGCGCGCACAGATGGCTCGCACTTTATGCAGCAGCTCTGACATGTCGGTGTAGTTGTGAATGAACTTCTGCACCACCAAATTCAGCACATGCGCCAGGCAAGGGATGTGCGTCAAACCGGCTAGGCCCAGAGCTGCTACAAGATTTCGCCCATTATCGCACACCACCAGGCTGGGCTCGAGGCTCAGTGGCACCAACCACTCATCGGTCTGTTGTTCCATGCCCGTCCACAGCTCCTGCACGGTGTGGGGTTTGTCCCACAAACAGATGAATTTTTAAACTGCCTGCTGTCGTTTTACCCTTGTTTTGCTGAAGTTGCTGGGGAAGGTCTTTTGCTGACCGGACAAGGAGGTGTTAGAGGAGGAAGAGGAGTAGGAGGAGGAGGCAACAGGAGGCAAAGAGAAATGCCCTGCAATCCTCGGTGGCGGAAGGACATGTGCCAAACTGCTATCTGCCTCAGGCCCAGCCGCCACTGCATTTACCCAGTGTGCTGTTAGGGAGATATAACGTCCCTGCCCGTGCTTACTGGTCCATGTATCGGTAGTTATGTGGACCTTGCCACAGATGGCGTTGCGCAGTGCACACCTGATTTTGTCCCCAACTTGTTTGTGCAGGTAAGGGATGGCTCGCCTGGAAAAGTAGTGGCGGCTGGGTACCACGTACTGTGGGACAGCCAAGGCCATAAGGTTTTTAAAACTTCAAAGGCCAGGAATTCTGAAATTCTGGCATTCAGGGCCAGAGATCGCGTGTGGGTAGGGGGGTACTTCCTCTTTCGCTCCATTGTTTGGAAGATGGACAGCTGAACCCTGCCATGGGACATTGTGGTGCTGCTTGTTGAAGGTGACGGACGTGGTTGCGTTGCTGACACTTCCTCTTTTTGCGGGGTGGCTGGTGCCACTGTCACTCAAGAGGTGGAGGAAGAGGCCAAGATTGCAGCAGAAGAGGATGCAGGAGGAGCCTGAGACCATTCTTGGTTTTGGATGTGTTTACTCCACTGCAGCTCGTGCTTTGCACTTAGATGCCTGGTCATGCAGGTTGTGCTCAGGTTTCGAACATTTATGCCTCGCTTCAGGCTCTGATTACACAGCATGCAAACCACTCGTGTCTTGTTGTCTGCACATTGTCTGAAGAACTGCCACTCCAGGGAACTCCTTGGAGCTAGCTTTGTTGTGCCCGGTCCCTGGGTGCTGTGGGCAGTAGCAGGCGTACTGTCTAGGGGACGACCTTAAACAGGCTGTTTATGCTCTAAAACCCTCCAATTTGGCTGAATAAAAAAAAAATCTGCAAAGAAGAGTGGGCCAAAATTCCTCCACAAAGATTTGAAAGACTCATTGCCAGTTATCTCAAATACTTGATTCCAGTTGTTGCTGCCAAGGGTGGCACAATCAGTTATTAGGTTTAGGGGGCAATTACATTTTCACATAGGGCCAAGTTTGTTTGGATAAGCTTTTGTACCTTAATAAATGAAATTATCACTTAAAAATTGCATCAGGTTATCTTTGATATTCAAATTTGTTTGGTAATCTGATACATTAAAGTGTGACAAATCTGCAAAACCAAAGAAATCTATAAGCGGGAAAATACTTTTTCACAGCACTGTAGTACACATATATATGCATATACACACTACATTACATATTATATTCATGTACACATATGTTATAGTAATTTCCTTACCCCGTGCTCACAAGCACGTGTATCAGCTCCTTTTGTGTAAGGAAAGGCCGCACTATTAATGAGATAAGATGCTAACAGATGGCGAGCTAGGTACAACAAGGGAACCAACTGATTTTTCTACTCTGCACAGCAGATAAAAGGGGAGAGAGTAAAGTGTAAGTTTGTCTGCTGCGTCAGAGGAAATTTCTGCTTGGTAAAAGAACATTTTCGCTCTTTGTGTAAGGACAAGGTAAGTGCTTTTTCGTTGAGTAGTTTTTGGTGGATCTGGGTTGATTGTACAGATATTGTATAGTCAGATTGTGATGTGTGTGCTGACCAATTGTTTTGTTGTAACTTCTCTGTTTTTGTGTAACTTTTATGGCAGTGTGATTTTGTAAGAGGTGATTCTGGTTTGTAGAGCAAGCATTCTGTTTTAGTGTTTGTACAGGAGAGACAGCATTTAGAGGTTGCTGGATTTTGGAGACACCATCTTATCTTTCCTTGTGTGTCCAGGCATGTGGTTTGTCGGCCATCTTTGATTTCCTCTGTGTAAGACCATGCCATGCGGTTTGTCGGCCATCTTTGATTTGCTTTGTGGGAAAAGTATGTGCGTTTGGCAGACATCTTGGTTAGGTTAGTGCTGCAGGTTTTACCAAGGAATTCATTTTAGTTTGAGCTGGTTCACATTTTAGTTTTGGTGTCTATGGAAAGCGATTTGTTTGTTTTTGCCTCAAATGTCAGTTTTGTGCAGAATAGTTATTTTCTCTTTCTGTAACCTTTCTATGTACAGTTTGACTTTGATTTGTAGTTCTGTGCTGGAAATATTGAGACAAGTCAGAGATCGATTGCAGTATATTTTTGTAGTATATTTTTGTAGTAACAATTGTGGTGTTTTGTACGTGTATCATGGAAGGAATTTTTAAAGAAGTAGCAAAGGTGAAAAACACAGAGGCCATTGTTCAAGCTATGCAGGGATCTACTGATCCATGGCGGCAGGCTCAGAATTGTGTAGCAAACCTGATCGGTACCAGAAAATGGCGCAAACGTGAAGGCAAGTATGCTCTGATTTATGCTGCTGGGTGGATAGCGGATAAATATCGTGAGTCTTGTCGGCTAAAGCTGAGCTTGGAAGCGGAAGTGGAAAATTTAAAAGTGGAAATTGTTAAATTGAAAACTTTTGTCCAGAAGGCAGCTGAAGCTAGCGCTAATTATGAATGTACTGTGAGGTGTAATACTGAGCTACGTAGGGAGAATGAACAGTTGTCTGAGAGCCTGGCGCATGCACAGTGTGCTGTGAGGGAATTGTCTGCCCTCTGCAGGAGGACAGAAGCTGAGCAGTCTCAGTGCTTAGTGCAGCCAGAGGCATTGAAAGAACCGTTAGAGAGTAATGGTTCTGGGGTTACAGAGAACATATTGGCGGTAAGTATGGAGAAGTCTGAGGAAGTTCAATCAGATTCTGAAGCCGACTCAGGGATGGACACTTTATCTGACCCTGGAGTTGGAAGTATTGATCCAGAGGCAGACGATTCCTCAGATGAGTCCGTGGTAAGAGGACTTAAGTCAGATAGTATTGTGGGACCTAGTCATGCTAGGATGATTAATGTTGTACAGCAAGGCAGGTCACCATGTGCCCAGAGAAGGTTTTGTGCAGGGAGACAGGATATTCGTTGTTTTGCATGCAGGGGATTTGGGCACATTGCAAGGTACTGTGCGGTAACTAATGGCAACAGACAGAGGTATGTTAAGTACCCCAGAACCACACCCAGAAGTAAGGTGGTTTATTCAGCAAGGTGGGGTAATGGTCCCAGACATGGTTCTTTGCAAAGGCATAGAAGCTATGGACAGCCAAGGTCATGGATCCAGGAAGCAGATTTTAAATCCCAGTATGAACGGTTAAAATGTGAAAATGTGAAACTTACAGAGGAGAGAGATCGGTTATTGGAATTCAGCAGAGTTTCTAATTTTCTGTGTTGAGACCTAAATTTACTTTTTCCTTTCCCTTGAAACCGGTTTTGTGGGACCTTGTAATGTTAAATCCTGCTTCTTTGGTAAAATGAATCTGAAGTTGGTTTGGGGCTGGGCGAATTAGCATTTCAATGACCAAGTGGGAAAAAGTTCTCCTGCCAGTGTTATGGTTTCAGGTGAACCCTCCAAGATATTGATGTGTTAATTCAGTCCTATACATTGTATGTGCTCCAAAGGTTCTGTTCCAATGTGACGTCTCTTGATGAGATTCTGTCTGTTATTAATATTTTACTAGTTTTGTCTTTCAGGGAAACTTAGAGATTTACAGAAGAACCTGGAGATGTACGGTTTTAACTTTATTTTTCCCCGCAGGCAATAACCAGATATTAGAGGACCTTTCTATATTGTTTTTGTTTTTCAATTTTTTAAGGGAAAAGCCTCTAAATTTAATTATGTAATGTGCAGTCAGGTATGCTAAATTCTAAATTTAATTTTTGCTGTTTTGTTTTTTCCCCCCAGAGGCCTGCACTGTAGTTTAAGAAAGTAGCTGCTATTGTGAGACAAATGTGATGGTGAGGATTGGATATGGGGATAATCACACCCCTTTAGGAATGTGGCTGGTGGTAATCAGGGCGCAGTCTCTTTTACACATTCTGATTGTGCACCAGTTTGCATATTTTTTTTAACGTTTTGTACATTATTCTCACTAGCAGCAAGCTTAATGATTTTATATATATATATATATTTTTTTTTAACACCAGCAAAGTCCATGAAAAAAATAATATAGGAAGCAGCATTCAATCTGGGATTTTTCTTTAGTTACTGGGGGTCTCGTGATATTGTGTGGGAACTACTGTCTGAATTCAAGGGTTGCTGCTGAGCGAGAGGTTTTTGATCAGTCACTGCAAAAAGGGCTTTGTGTGCTGTAAAGCTTGACTATATAGAATCATATAGGCAAAGGAAAGTGAGTTGATGAGCTTTTTTTTAAGGAGACAAGGTGGTATATATCACCCGGGCATACCAATAGCTGTGTGCAATTGGAAGCCCTATCCTGTGGTCAGGTCACTATTCAGAGCCAAAACTGAGGCTGGTAAATCTCATTAGGAGACTCAGAGGGCCGCCGTGTGTCGGTGCGAGCCCCGGGCTGCCGTGTGTCGGCAAGAGCCCCTTTCCTCATTCTGCTATTCCTTTTCCTGAGGTCTAACTAGGGTGAACGGAGTCCGTGTGTCGGTGCCAGAAATCCTAGGGCAACTCAGAGGCGAACGAAGGGGGGTAGCAGCCGTCCAGGCGTGTGTCGCGGGACACTGTAGGTGGACGCACCTACTTTTAGAAGGCTCGAGCATTGGGTATAGGGAAAATTAGGGAACAGAAGGGTACCACTTCTGAGTATAGAACAGCCAAGCAGCACATGAAATCCATCTATGGAGGAGGAGTTGTTAAGCCCCTCAAAGATTGGCACCAATGGACTGTAGGTTCAGAGTGGACCATCCCCAAGTTAAGGGGACCTTTGAGGTCTGGATTTGGGGAAAAGTTCGTCCGAGGATTCCCCACTAGACTCCAAAGCCATGGTTCCCTCCAGAAGGCAGAACTGTGGCTGCACAAATTCATCGAGCTCCGGCAACAGGGCATTCAAAAGTCCCAGACAGTGTGAACTAACACTATCATGTACTCCCGTCCAACTAAAACTACGGACTCGAATACTCTCTCTCATCTCTCTTTCTCTCTCTCTCTCATCCCTCCCTCATCTCTCCATCTAACCTTGAGATGATGCACCATGTTGAACCCAGCTTCTCTTCGTCCTGGTTTTGAGGACGATGAGAAGGGGGGTGGAAGTGGTGTAGAAAACACCCATTTTCAAACTTTTTACTAACCATTCTAACCTATTAACTGTAAATTTTCTCACTTCAAGAACCATCACGACTGCCTTTTCTTTGACAGTAGTTGGGTCAGATTTTTGCAAGGAGAAATCACAGCTGACCCATGGCCTGAATGTTCTGCTGTAGCCCTTTCAATGTCCACCACCGGGTTCAGGAGTCTCTCCCAGACCCAGACTCAATAACCAGTATTCTTTAACCAGGTGATTGGGTCGTGCTAAAGAAACATCCAAAGACAGGACTAGAGCCGGGATATCTTGGGCCATTCCAGGTCCTGCTGAGGACGCCAACCTCTCTAAAGTTCGAGGGACGAGACAATTGGATCCACACCAGTCACTGCAAGAAGCTGCTTAACTACGTCAAAGGATGAGGAGTATCACTTTTGTTTACTTGTTTACTTTCATTCTTAGGAAGGGAAGGCACCTCAAAATGGCAAGGGCCACAAGAAGACATTTGTTAGTAGCACATCCTACAGGGTAATATCAGATATAGGTTTAATAGTAGCTCCGGCTCCTTGTTTGTTAATCCTGTATGGGTGTCCGGCAGCTAGGCGGCCCGCAGATGAGGTAAAGGAGATAGGTTGGTGGGGTCTTCCAGTTGTGAGGCAGTTATTACTGGAGGCCCGTGACTGTCAGAAGTTCTTGTTTGGAGTTGACAGGTCTGTACTATTTCCTATGCGGGTTAGCCATTTATAAGGTAATTCCCCCTAATGTCAGAGGGTCATGTGTCCTGGTAAAGCTTGTCCCGGAATCTTACGTTGCAGCTGATTGGGAGGTTTTAGGGCTCCTTGGTTTTCCATTGGATCCGGACATGTACCTATGTTTTTTTGTTTCCATTAATTCTATATGCCTGATGTATAACCAACCGAGTACGAGATGCCCTGAAGACCAAACCATCAACCAGATGCTGAGGAATAATCATCGAGGGACACTGAGCAGCATATGACAAAGAGGAGGGACTGTTGTGGAAATTATTATGATGTGTTTTCTAATATTGTCATCGTGTCTCTCAGTGTGTAAACCACTGGAAGTGGATATCTTGCTGCGGATATAGAGACGCAGCAAGCAGTGTTTTCTTGCCGAATGGATAGATGCCGGCTGGGGCCCTCCGCCCAAAAGGCGGATTTATTGGCTTGGCGTGTATGCATTTATTAAGAGAACAATATACGGAAAGGAACGTGCATTCGTTATTTCCAGTGTGCCTGATCAACCGCTGGAGATGGTGACGCTGTTCCTATAAGTAGGCCCACATAAGAATCCTGGTGAGCCTTGTTGAGCATTGATCACTGATCGATGCTGAACAAGATTCCCCCCTAGTAGTGACTAAGAGACATGTTGTGGTATTCTTTCTGTGTGTGTGTGTGTGTGTCATCACTTCCTGTATGACTGTACTGTACCTGAAGGGAGTGGTCAGGTGTTGGGCCCGCTCACTTCCTATTTGTTATCCCTTGGTCTATGTAAATAAAGAAAGGGTCTGAGGAAGGGAGTCTCTCAACAGATCTCAACCATGAAGCATCTTAAAGCATTACTGGAATAGTGCGGCCTTTCCTTACACAAAAGGAGCTGATACACGTGCTTGTGAGCACGGAGTAAGAAAATTACAATAACACATATAATTAACTTCATGATCGGTGCAAGGAGGGAAAAAGAAGCTCAACTATCAGTGTGATAGCCAGGACATCACTGTTGCTTGAAAAGGTGAGTAAGGCTACTTTCACACTTGCGGCAGCAGGGTCTGGCAGGCTGTTCCAGCGGGTGCTAACGCTAGCCCACCGTGCCGCTGGAAGTCCACTCCGGCCCCATTCTCTATAAAGGGGGCGGGCTAGATGTACGGGCGCCGCACAGCAAACATGCCGAGAGGTGGCCGGACAAAAACTACAGCAGAATGCTTGTTTGCTCGGCCGGACCTCCGGCCCGCCCCCATTATAGTGAATGGGACTGGAGTGGACTTCTGGCGACACAGTGGACTAGTGTTAGCATGACTCCGGCAGGCTGTTATTTCGCTGGAACAGCCTGCTGGAAAAGGCTACCGCAAGTGTGAAAGTAGTCTAACCAGTGAACCTCAGGTATGCAGTATTAACCCTCTTCACTGTCCTCTACCAGGAATCTTAAATTTAGGCATATCACTGTCCTAGATCGTCAGGGATTCTTTCACTAACCCCTTGACTACCCTAGACCCCCAAGGATAGTGTATTTAGCCCCCTCACTGCCCTAATCCACATGTATGAAAAATAATTACTACACCTACAGTCGTGGCCAAAAGTTTTTAGAATGACACAAATATTAGTTTTCACAGTTTGCCGCTAAACTGCTTTTAGATCTTTGTTTCAGTTGTTTCTGTGATGTAGTGAAATATAATTACACGCACTTCATACGTTTCAAAGGCTTTTATCGACAATTACATGACATTTATGCAAAGAGTCAGTATTTGCAGTGTTGGACCTTCTTTTTCAGGACCTCTGCAATTCGACTGGGCATGCTCTCAATCAACTTCTGGGCCAATTCCTGACTGATAGCAACCCATTCTTTCATAATCACTTCTTGGAGTTTGTCAGAATTAGTGGGTTTTTGTTTGTCCACCCGCCTCTTGAGGATTGACCACAAGTTCTCAATGGGATTAAGATCTGGGGAGTTTCCAGGCCATGGACCCAAAATGTTAACGTTTTGGTCCCTGAGCCACTTAGTTATCACTTTTGCCTTATGCTCGATCGTGCTGGAAAATGCATTGTTCTTCACCAAACTGTTGTTGGAAGAAGTTGCTGTTAGAGGGTGTTTTGGTACCATTCTTTATTCATGGCTGTGTTTTTGGGCAAAATTGTGAGGGAGTCCACTCCCTTGGATGAGAAGCAACCCCACACATCAATGATCTCAGGATGCTTTACTGTTGGCATGACACAGGACTGATGGTAGTGCTCACCTTTTCTTCTCCGGACAAGCCTTTTTCCAGATGCCCCAAACAATCGGAAAGAGGCTTTATTGGAGAATATGACTTTGCCCCAGTCCTCAGCAGTCCATTCACCATGCTTTCTGCAGAAGATCAATCTGTCCATGATGTTTTTTTTGGAGAGAAGTGGCTTATTGCTGCCCTTCTTCACACCAGACCATCTTCCAAAAGTCTTCGCCTCACTGTGCGTGCAGATGCGCTCACACCTGCCTGCTGCCATTCCTGAGCAAGCTCTGCACTGGTGGCACTCCGATCCTGCAGCTGAATCCTCTTTAGGAGACCATCCTGGCGCTTGCTGGACTTTCTTGGACGCCCTGAAGCCTCCTTAACAAGAATTGAACCTCTTTCCTTGAAGTTCTTGATGATCCTATAAATTGTTGATTGAGGTGCAATCTTAGTAGCCACAATATCCTTGTCTGTGAAGCCATTTTTATGCAACGCAATGATGGCTGCACGCGTTTCTTTGCAGGTCACCATGGTTAACAATGGAAGAACAATGATTTCAAGCATCACCCTCCTTTTAACATGTCAAGTCTGCCATTTTACCCAAATCAGCCTGACATAATGATCTCCAGCCTTGTGCTCGTCAACATTCTCACCAGAGTTAACAAGACGTTTACTGAAATGATCTCAGCAGGTCCTTTAATGACAGCAATGTAATGTAGTGGAAAGTTTTTTTTGGGATTAAGTTAATTTTCATGGCAAAGAAGGACTATGCAATCTCTCATCAATATCAGATCAGTGGGGGCCTTACTCCCAACACCCTAGCTGATCAGCTGTATGAAGAGGCCATGGTGCTGGGGGGCATATGATGACAAATTCATCAGTCACATGGCCTACGATGTGAATGAGGCCTAGAGGCAATACCCAGCACGGCCGCTATCCAGTGCTCGGTAAGCTGTGAGGAGGCCACAGCACTCACTAGAGTTTTGGTGAAGTGCAAGGCTTCTTCAAACAGCGGATCGGCGATCTCGTGTTGATGACGTATCCTGAGCAGAGGCCATCAATATGAAAATCCTGGATAACCCCTTTAAAGTTGCCCCATTCTTTAGTGCTGCATTGACAGGGCCCTGACACCCTCTTTTCTTCTCTTGCTGTTTCATCCTCTCTGGTGCGGTACTCCAGTACTCTGATGAAGGCTTAAGGCCTGTTAAGAAAAGCTCAGGCAAGATGGCCACCCCCATAATTCTGTCCAGGAAATACATTTAAAAAAAATCTACAATCAGAAAACAAAAACAGATTTGAAAAAATTATAGGTGACACATTGACTATAAAAGGAGACAGACTCTGCTGGTGGCCATCTTATGTGAAGTGTTGTCTTGAAGTCCCAAAGGTCAAGGAGAATACGCTTTGACTCGATGTCTCCCATTTCCGACAGCCAGGATGATGATAAGAGTGTTCACTTCAGGAATTTGTCAACCTCATCCTGCTGAGAAACTAAAACCGGTGGGGGTACCGTACACTGTAAATCATTAGATGACAATTAGTATAATACATTGTCCTTGTAATGGAGGAAATCAGGACAGAGAATAAATCAGTGATCTTGCTCCAGTGGAGCTTTTTATATCACCTTGCATTCACCCAGGCATCTAATGGCCATTCTGTATACCACAGTGCTGCACACATCCTCCCACATCACTGCCGAAGACAAGCAAGTGCTGCCCAGGTCACCTTTATCCCTAGGATAATTGATTTAACTCATACACTACCAGGTGCTTTACTATAAGAGTGGTATTATAAAGAGATCAGTATAGTAAAAGATCAGATTAATGTGGATTATAGGCCACATGATCATTCAGTGTAATAGCTGAGAAATATACCGTAGTGGAGGAAGAGATAGTGATGAGCGGCAGGGGCAATATTCGAATTTGCGATATTTGGGAGAATATTCATCAAAAAATTCGCGAATTCGAGATTATTTTCTTGATTGCGAAAATCGGCAATGTAATATGCGCACGCAATACAGGCGTGGGTCACTATTGCTCCATTATTTCAAGCTGCTAGAAGTTTCCTGAGACTGGAGAAAACGGTTGGCACGGCAGAACATTACAATAGCTTTATATGCAGATAGAGCGCTCCAATATATTTGTGATTGCGCAAATCGTCAATTAATGATGCGCATCTTTTTGTGCAATACGTGCAACTTCACATTTTAGCAGGTCTGACTACATATTAGTAATTGGTGCAGTAAGCATTGTTGTGAAGGTAGCATGTACAGTATGTGTGGACAGCAGAACCTATCACCCTACACTGGAACCCATCAGCTACACTATATCACTAACTATCTGTAAAAATATATATAGAAACGAAAAAACTGGTGAACCGCACCGCCCGTAAATCGCTTGGTGTGCCTGTGGTGCAGAAAGGGACTTCAACTCTCTGAGTACATAGAAGAAAAACAGAATCCACGGCACCACCTTCAGTAATCTGTGTCTTTATTTCACCAAGGGCAACGTTTCGGTTTTCCCAATGAAACCGTCCTCAAGCCAGTGATACAACAAATGCCGTGTTACAAATACTTATAGGGGTGTGTTGATTACATGATTGAACAAAATGAGTTGATAGTGCAAACCATAAAAAAACATCATTATCAACTCATTTTGTTCAATCATGTAATCAACACACCCCTATAAGTATTTGTAACACGGCATTTGTTGTATCACTGGCTTGAGGACGGTTTCATTGGGAAAACCGAAACGTTGCCCTTGGTGAAATAAAGACACAGATTACTGAAGGTGGTGCCGTGGATTCTGTTTTTCTTCTATGTAAAAAAAATAAAAAATATATATATATATATATATATATATATATATATACACACACACGTATAGAAAAATGGCAGCGCCTCGCCGGGACCAGCCAGTCCCAAATATAAAACAGAAAAATAAGGCAGCACTCCATACATAAAAAATAATATCTCTCCTTTATTCACCCATGTGGGCAGTGCGACGTTTGGCTACAAACAACTGAGTTGTTTGGAGCCGAAACGTCGCACTGCCCACATGGGTGAATAAAGGAGAGATATTATTTTTTATGTATGGAGTGCTGCCTTATTTTTCTGTTTTTATATATATATATATCTAACTATCTAATGTAATGACACAGCAAATGTCACTGCTCTCCCTCTCCCTCTCTCAGAACTGAACAAAAATAAAACTGCAGAAAATGGCTGCAGGGGGGGTTCTTATATAGTAAGGGGTAGGCAACTTACCTATTGGTTTTGTAGGGATGTTGATAAGCTCAGATAAAGACATTGCAGCCTTCTCATTGGCCCACAAGAAAGAAGCAGGGAGGGATCATGTGTTCAGTGGAAAAAAAATAAAATAATCTAGAATATTCGTCAATACGAATATATGGCACAATATTCTAAATCTTCATGAATTCTTGAGGTGGCTATATTCGCGATGAACGTTCACGATTCGAATATTCGCGCCCAAGACTAGTCTCCCAGTGAAATTAGAGTAGTTTCAAGTGCAGTGACTCAGCAGATCAATGCTAATAGTTAATTGTTTTTGCTGTGATTTAATGCTAAAAACACTTTATGCACTGTGTATACCAGATAGATGGACAACAGTTGAGGCTAGAAGCACACGTCCGTTAAACCTGGACGTGACCAGTCCGTGGTAACCAGGACTGGATTTCTTCTTTACAGCCAGAGCACACGGTATCATTGGTTGCTATGACGCCGTGCGCTCCCTGCTGCCGGATAGTAACACATTGATATGATCTATACCAGTGTATTACTGTACTGCAGCGGCGGCAGAGAGCGCATAGCGTCATAGCAACCAATGATACCGTGCGCTCCGGCTGTAAAGAAGAAATCCAGTCCTGGTTACCACGGACTGGTCACGTCCGGGTTTAAAAGACGTGTGCATCTAGCCTAACACTGGCAGTGTTAGTCTAGTTTCTAGGGTGATGGTCTGGCCCCACTCCCTGGCTAGTGAGAGACTGAGGTGTACAGAGCTTTTAAAGCAAGACCTACATGTGTGAACTCCTGCTAATTAGGCCCAAAAGAGAAGCCTCAACCAATAAATACCATTCCTGAGACTAAAAAGCTGCCAGAACGCAACTTAAGGGCTCATGCATGCCACCATAGACTCTTCTGCGGTCCACAAAACATTGATACTGGCCGTGTGCATTCCACATTTTGTGGAAAGGTACATCAGGGCCATAACAGAACAGTCCTATTCTTGTTAGTGATGTCGCAAACATAAATTCTAACTTCCGCAAATGTTCGCGAACATGGCGAACCGCCATAGACTTCAATAGACAGGCAAATTTTAAAACCCACAGGGACTCTTTCTGGCCACAATAGTGATGGAAAAGTTGTTTCAAGGGGACTAACAACTGGACTGTGGCATGCCGGAGGGGGATCCATGGCAAAACTCCCATGGAAAATTACGTAGGTGACGCAGAGTGTGGTAAATTGAATTCGCAATGCGATTAATATAACCTGCATTAATCCCATTGTGATTACAACTTAGATCTGAGTTCCTAATGGTTGTATTGCTAGAATATAGCGCTATATTCTCAATCTTCGTTATATTCTAGCAATACAACCATTAGGAACCCAGCTCTAAGTTGAATTCGCAATGCGATTAATATAACGTGTATTAATCGCATTGCGATTATAACTTAGATCTGAGTTCCTAATGGTTGTATTGCTAGAATATAACGAAGATTGAGAATATAGCGCTATATTCTAGCAATACAACCATTAGGAACCCAGCTCTAAGTTGAATTTGCAATGCGATTAATACATGCGGTTATATTAATCGCATTGCGATTACAACTACTAACACTGCAGCTTCAGAACGAATCTAAGATGGATGCCGTCCTTGCTTTTTGATAGGAGGTGGGAGGGTCTGGGAGGGAGACTGATGTACTGGCCCTAAAAGGGCTTTTAGGGTGCTGTCAGGACGCTGTCCTTACAGCAGAGATCTGATGAGTCTTTCAGGACTGGAGTGGACACTGAATACACTAGCCTAGCTATCGATTTCCCCATTAAATCAGCAGCAGCTACACTCTCCCTCCTCTCACTAAGACTGCAGCTTCCGAATTAATCTAAAAAGGATGCTGTCCAGGAGATGGGAGGGAGAGTATGCTGATTGGCTGGAATGTGTCTGCTGACTGTGAGGTACAGGGTCAAAGTTTACTCAATGATAGGGGGTGGACCAAACATCGCATATGTTCGCCCGCCGCGACGAACGCGCACAAGCTATGTTCGCTGGGAACTGTCCGCCAGTGAATAGTTTGGGACATCTTATTTGCAAATTCAACTGAGAGCTGAGTTCCTTATGGTTGTATTGCTAGAATATAACGAAGATAACGAATATAGCGCTATATTCTCAATCTTCGTTATATTCTAGCAATACAACAACCATTAGGAACTCAGATCTAAGTTGAATTCGTAATGCGATTAATATAACCTGCATCAATCGCATTGCGAATTACAACTTAGATCTGAGTTCCTAATAGATGTTGTATAGCTAGAATATAGCAAGATTGAGAATATAGCTATACTCAATCTTCGTTATATTCTAGCAATACAACCATTAGGAACCCAGCTCTAAGTTGAATTCGCAATGCGATTAATATAACGTGTATTAATCGCATTGCGATTATAACTTAGATCTGAGTTCCTAATGGTTGTATTGCTAGAATATAACGAAGATTGAGAATATAGCGCTATATTCTAGCAATACAACCATTAGGAACCCAGCTCTAAGTTGAATTTGCAATGCGATTAATACATGCGGTTATATTAATCGCATTGCGATTACAACTACTAACACTGCAGCTTCAGAACGAATCTAAGATGGATGCCGTCCTTGCTTTTTGATAGGAGGTGGGAGGGTCTGGGAGGGAGACTGATGTACTGGCCCTAAAAAGGGCTTTTTAGGGTGCTGTCAGGACGCTGTCCTTACAGCAGAGATCTGATGAGTCTTTCAGGACTGGAGTGGACACTGAATACACTAGCCTAGCTATCGATTTCCCCATTAAATCAGCAGCAGCTACACTCTCCCTCCTCTCACTAAGACTGCAGCTTCCGAATTAATCTAAAAAGGATGCTGTCCAGGAGATGGGAGGGAGAGTATGCTGATTGGCTGGAATGTGTCTGCTGACTGTGAGGTACAGGGTCAAAGTTTACTCAATGATAGGGGGTGGACCAAACATCGCATATGTTCGCCCGCCGCGACGAACGCGCACAAGCTATGTTCGCTGGGAACTGTCCGCCAGTGAATAGTTTGGGACATCTTATTTGCAAATTCAACTGAGAGCTGAGTTCCTTATGGTTGTATTGCTAGAATATAACGAAGATAACGAATATAGCGCTATATTCTCAATCTTCGTTATATTCTAGCAATACAACAACCATTAGGAACTCAGATCTAAGTTGAATTCGCAATGCGATTAATATAACCTGCATCAATCGCATTGCGAATTCAACTTAGTTCTAAGTTCCTAATAGATGTTGTATAGCTAGAATATAACGAAGATTGAGAATATAGCGCTATATTCGTTATCTTCGTTATATTCTGGCAATACAACCATTAGGAACTCAGATATAAGTTGTAATCGCAATGCGAATAATACAGGTTATATTAAATCACATTGCGATTTACAATTACTATTACTGCAGCTTCAGAATGAATCTAAGATGGATGCTGTCCTTGCGTTTAGATAGGAGGTGGGAGGGTCTGGGAGGGAGGGTATGCCGATTGGCTGGAATGTGTCTGCTGACTGTGAGGTACAGGGTCAAAGTTTACTCAATGATAAAGTATAGGGGTGAACGCGAACATCGAATATGTTCGCCCTCCGCGGCGGACGCGAACAAGCTATGTTCACCGGGAACTGTTCGCCCGGCAAATAGTTCGGGCCATCTTTAATTCTTGTTGTAATGCAGACAAATAATAGGACATAGTCTATATTTTTGTGGATGCCACGGAAAGGACATGGACAGTACACAGTGTGCCGTCCGCATCTCCTACGGCCCCGTTGACGTGAAATAAGCCTGCATCCGACCCACATAAAGTGCAGACCAGACAAAAAAAAAAAAAAATACATTTGTGTGCATGAAACCTAACAGACTAGACATGAGGGAAGAGAACAGACACTTACATAAGGTCTAGAACCATCAGGCAACTGCAGAAAGAGTTAAGGCTAGTTTCACATTAGCATTAAAACCATTGTATAGTCGGAAACGGTCAGAGCACTGCCAGGCCCCATTGACTATAATGGGACCTGGCAGGGATAAGTCCGGAGCGTTGGGATTCAGCTGGACAGAAAACAGCGCTTGCACAGGTTTTTGTCAAGTCCTATAATAGTCAATGGGCTGCGGCAGTGAAAAGCAGTATCCAGCTATGCTGGATACAATGAACTCCAGCAGGAACAGCTTGTGAGATGGTTTTAACACTAGCGTGAAATAGCTGAATGAGGGTGGATTTGCATGCCTGTGGATATTTGGAGAGACTGCAAAGTGTAGAAAGAAAGAGAGAGAGAAAGAAGGAAAGAGAGAGAAGTGCTACTACCATCATTGTTGCCTATACATAGCTATTGGGAAAAGGCTACTCTGTTGTGTACGCTGGAATTGTGCCTACATAGTAACAAGGCTGACAAAGACATCTGTCCATCCAGTTCAGCCTGTTATCCTGTAAGTTGATCCAGAGGAAGGCAAAAAAAAAAACTGAGGTAGAAGCCAATTTTCCCCACTTTAGGGGAAAAAAATTCCTTCCCGACTCCAATCAGGCAATCAGAATAACTCCCTGAATAAACGACCCCTCTCTAGTAGCTATAGCCTGTAATATTATTACACTCCAGAAATACATCCAGGCCCCTCTTGAATTCCTTTATTGTACTCACCATCACCACCTCCTCAGGCAGAGAGTTCCATAGTCTCACTGCTCTTACCGTAAAGAATCCTTTTCTATGTTTGTGGACAAACCTTCTTTCCTCCAGACGCAGAGGATGTCCCCTCGTCACAGTCCTGGAGATAAATAGATGATGGGAGAGATCTCTGTACTGATCCTACTGTAGAACCCTCTCCTGCTCCGCTATGTCTGCGTTGTTCACAGGAGCCCAGAATGTAAAAGCTGATGCCAGCGGACTAATCCCTTCTATGCCGCAGTCAGCGCTGTCCGCGGCATAGAAGGTGTTTGTGGTCAGTGAGGGTTCCCATCGGGTCCCCACTCTGCGGTGACAGGAACCCAATGGGTGGGGAGGCATCGGGACCTGCCTTCTGTGGAAGCCTAGGAGATCCAGATGTATTGTAATTAATTACAGAGGGCATCAGACCCCCAAAAGTTAAAGTTGGGACAGTTGCAAAGAAGGTCAGGCATTGTTACAATGGATCCGCAAAAATACAGATGAAACACGGATGTCACACTTTTTTGCCGACCACAAAATAGATACGGTTGTGTGCATGAGCCCTAAACCAGGTGACTAAGTACTACCACTGGAACGAGGGCAGAGAAAGAAACCTTGGAAGCATTTATTGGGGCTCTCTCAAAAAATTGATAATTATCAGCCATCCACAGATTTGCTGGTTGACCGCGTAAGCCCCCACAGATTACTAGAATGGGGGTCCATCATCCCCCTTCCTATTCATCACATGATCGCAATTAGGAGTTTGAATGGAGTGGTGGTGGAGCATGCGTCTTGCTTCTCCATTCAATGACTATGGACCTGACAAAAAGAGTCAAGGCCGCACTTGTGTCAATGAGCAGCAGTGGCCACTTCATTCAAACTATCAAGAGTGAAGCAGCCTGTCCTAGACTGGGCAAAATAAAAAAATCCATGATAAGCAGTGCCGATTTACATCTGGTTTTGCGTTTTGATGTGGACTTCCTGTGACACGTGCACTTGCGTGTTTCAGCCCATGTAGACATAGTTACATGAAAAAGGTTTTCCAAAACATTTTTTTTTATTTAAAATATTATTTAACTTAAGAAATACATATGAACAATAATATACATATATTAACATTTTAAAAGCCTTTAGTGCAGGATACTAAAACTTGACATAAAAGGAGAAGGACCAAATATCCGGTTATCAGTGCTTGAAATTACAGTCACGGTGTAGCTGATTTATGTCCCCATGATAACACTTCTTGCCTGGGATCGGAAAGGTTCAATTTACTGGCATTCTGTTAAGCGGCACATTACTATGTAATTACATAAAAGCTTGTGCCGTATTCCCAGACATGGCACTTTATACTTGGAGTTCCCTGACACATTTCTGGACAGAAAAATGTTATCCATTTTTTGCCATGGGTGAAAGACAAGGTGCAGGGATGTTAAATAAATACACTATTCTGTATGCCCTCCACTTACTTCAATGCAGTTTTGCATAATAGTGATTTATAAAAACTGTATTTGTGCTGTGTGGCTGTATTAGACAGCCCGATTTAACTGGCAACTGGCAGGAGAGAAGCGTTCCCTCCCGGCAATCGTCTGCTCGCTAGTGGAGGAGACCACTGCTAATACATGCAGCGAACTCCTCCTCAGTATAGGGATGGTTATGCCATCGCTCATCCCTATACTGAATCATTGCTTGCCGGCAGCAGATCATGATTACACATCATGATTTTTTTAACCTGTCAAAAGATTTGGATTGGCCGACGAACGAGTGTTTGCCAATTCATCGGCGGCAGTATTACACTGCCAGATGATAGCTAACGAGCGTTACCACCAACGCTCGTTAGCAATCATCTGACGAAAAATCGGCCGGTGTAATACAGACTTTAGACTGCTCATGAAAAATTATAGCTTTAATTGGTTATTACAAGCAACAAAGACATTTTTAAGAATTTCATGTTATGATCAATTCTGATAAGCTTGAATAACAGTAGCAGTCGTGTGTGTGAATGTTAATGTGGATGGCCATCTGGATTAGGCCGTGGCCCTGTGATAACACTGAACTTGCGAGAGACCAGGCAGGGAGTTTGTCATGAGGACACAGGATGCAGAGTTACTACAGGCTTCAGGGCTGAATATTTAAAGCACTGATAACCTGGAAACGAAGGTAGCTGGCTTGTTTTGGTATTTTTTGAAGCTTTATAGGTCACTTCTGGCAGGTTTTCCCTTGAGCCGATCCTCTATTTTAGGAATTCCAATAACTGTTGCAGTTTATCGCAGTTACTTACAACTTCTGGTATAGAAAGGAGAACCTACAAAATAAAGGAGAACATTATGTTATCACATCGATCATGAGCATTTACCCCAGAATCATCTAGTCACCATCTTACCTGTCGTATTCGTACAATAATGTCGTCCAGTTTCCGTACTTCTGCCTCTGATAATGCTAGATTAGATTTCAGTATGTCCTTCTACAACAGACAACACAGATACAGTATGACCAGGATTGTCCATAATGCTGCCCATTTTATGGGCTTCTTAAGCTCTTGGTACTTTGTGGAACATATTAACGTAGCGTTTCTTAACTCCAGTCCTCAGGTCCCACATACCGGTCATGATTTGAGAACATCCCCACAGAATGAGTCCTGATGCATTGACACTAATTATATCACCTGCTCAATGCAAAGGAAATCCTGAAAACATGACATGCTGATGGAGGGTGATTAGGCATGAGGGAATTAACCTTCGCATTATAGATCCGGAGTTGATTCATAGAGCCAAAGTTTGTTTCGGCCGAAGTCGCGTATATCTGCGTATTACATAGTAACATAGTATATAAGGCCGAAAAAAGACATTTGCCTATCCAGTTCGGCCTGTTATCCTGCAAGTTGTTCCAGAGGAAGGCAAAAAAAAAAACCAATTTTCCCTACTTAAGGGGAAAAACAATTCCTTCCCGACTCCAATCAGACAAAAAACAATTTAAAATGGCAATACGAAGTGGTACTTCAGTACCAAAGTCCAGTTAGGATTGCCATTTTAAATGGTTTTTCAATAAGCAGATATGCATACAGTAGGAATTAACCAAAGTCGTGTGGAGGACTGGTGCTGAGAAACACTGTATTAGAGAACCACTTACAACTTGGCTACCCTGCGACTTTTTGTAGCGCGACGGATTTTAACAATTAAGTAACATCTGCAGTCCACAAGATTGGATTCAGTTGAAAGCATTTATTTGGACTACACCTGTAGTTCAGCCCATCTTCAGCAAGCGAGGGGAGACGGTGCCCACACATGTCTAGCCTTGTCAATCAAGGGAAAAGGGGAGTGTGCAGAGCAAAGGGGTGTTACAAAGCAGTGCTCAAATGATTCAGCCTCGCCTCCTGGTGCTCCAGTTGCTCATTTGCATATGAATAAAAACACACATCTCTGCAGCCGTTTATATCTTTCTTTTGTCTGTATGCTAATCAGCATGATGAGCCCTACCAGACAGTATGTCCGGTTAAATACGGTTGATACTGATGACCGAGCCGCTTTCAGCTCAGAAAGAGCATAAGGCCCCTTTCACACAGGCGTGATTTCCGCGCTGGTGCAATGCCTGAGGTGGACGCATTTCACCCGCACTGAATCCGGACCCATTCATTTCTATGGGGCTGTGCACATGAGCAGTGATTTTCACGCATCACTTGTGCGTTGCGTGAAAATCGCAGCATGCTCTATATTTTGCGTTTTTCACGCAACACAGGCCCCATAGAAGTGAATGGGGCTGCGGGAAAATCGGGAATGCGGATGCAGTGCGATTTTCCCGCATGGTTGCTAAGCGATGGGACCCGATCACTATTTTTCCTTATAACATGGTTATAAGGGAAAATAATAGCATTCTTAATAAAAAATGCTTTGTAGAATGAGGATTAAAGGGTTAAAAATAAAAAACTGAACTCACCTTAGCCACTTGATCGCGCAGTTGGCGATCTCTCTTCTCTCTTCAAGCATTAGCTGCAGTCTAAAGGACCTGTGATGGCGTCACTTCACATGGTCCAATCACATGGTAAGATGGACCATGTGATGTGACGTCATCACAGGTCCTTTAGACTGCAGCTAAAGCTTGGAGAGAAGAGATCGCCAACTACGCGATCAAGTGGGTAAGGTAAGTTAAGTTTTTTATTTTTAACCCCTTAATCCTCATTCTACAAAGCATTCTTTATTAAGAATGCTATTATTTTCCCTTGTAACCATGTTATAAGGGAAAATAATAAAATCTCCAGAATACTCAACCCGAAACCGGACTTCAGTGATCAGGTCCGACTTCGGGTTTGGGTACCAAACATGCCGATTTTTCCCACGCGCGTGCAAAATGCTTTACAAAAGTTTGCACGCGCGCGGAAAAATTGCGCATATTCCCGCAACCCACCCGCATCCAATCCGGGCGTCACGTGACGCCCGTGTGAAAGAGGCCTAAGTATTACTGAATCTTTTCCTGCAAAACTATAGAATCTGCTCAGCTGCTCCTGCTGTATAACATGCTGTCTGCAGGTAGCACTGAATTTTGTGGTAACAGGTTCTCTTTAACGCCTTCCCTCTCATTACATACAATTAAAAGTTATCCAGGATTACCGCATTTTTATTTTTTTAACCCTGGCAATATTTCTAAGTTTACAATTAGCATTACACTGTTTCTTCTTATAGCTACTGTCTTCTAGAGTTAACGTAGGTTAACCGTATATGATGCTGGAGAAAACGTCACGCAGAATAGTAATGTGTCTAAGGAACAATAAAAGGAGTGTAAGGAAGCTGCTCAATGTGGAGAATACTTACATGTCTGAACAGCCGCTGAATAGCTTCAGACTTTGAAGATTCAGCGTCAACTAGTTTCAGTCTCAGTGTAGTTAACTAAGGACGACAAACACAGCATTAAGATGGATAAAATAAAAAAAAATAAAAAATAAAGCTCATATAAAAAAAAAAAAGCTTTATAGAAGAAAAAACAGCAGTCCAGAAATAATCTTCAAACCTTCATTTCTAGCTTATGTTCATGGGAATAAAAATAAAGTTTGGAAGATTATTTCTGCAGTGCTGCGGTTTTTCTTCAATATCACCTGGGAATCAGGATTCGCACCCAAAGTCTTGATTAGGGCTCATGCACATGTCCGTATGTATTATGCAGTCCGCAAAAAACGGATCCACAAAAAAATATGGATGACGTCCATGTGCATTCCGTATTTTGCGGAACGGAACAGCTTGCCCCTAATAGAACAGTACTATCCTTGTCTGTAATACGGACAATAATAGGGAATGCTCTATTTTTTTTGTGGAACGGAATGCACATGAAGTAACTTCCGTATTTTTTGGGGGACCCATTGAAATGAATAGTTCTGCATACAGTCCAAAAAAACACACACAAAAAAAAAAAAAAAAAAAAACATGGAACCGACACGGAAAGAAAAATAAATAAATAAGTTTGTGTGCATGAGCCCTTAGTCTGAGGACGGTGAGGATTTTGCTGCTGGTCTATTTTCCTCACTGTTGCCCATTATTTCTATGGCGAGATCAGGATAACTGACCACGAGGCACCTTTATGTTATAGCCATTAGACTGTTGGAGGACCCCGGTGGAATCCACACACACGGTCAGAGAAATCAGACTCACATCCTTGTGTAAGAGCAGTTTCTCTTGAATCCAGTTTCTTGCGGCCTCCGTGGAATTCTGTGCTAGTTCTTGCTTCAAGACTTCTACCTGATTTTCACACACCTTCAAAGACATCTGCAACTCTGCATTTTCCCGAATAAGGACCTAATAATAAAATATATAAAGATATAGAAACCTTTAAGTTCCGTCACTTAAAGGGGTTGTCCACACATTAAATGTCAAATATAATTCGGCATGAAAAGCTACTTATTTTCATAAATTACTTCCTTAAAACATGACCCTGCCACCAGCCAGATCTATTTTTAGAAGTTGTGACAGTTAAAAGTGAGAGAGCTGTGGCAGAAAGGACATGCTCCCTAGCTGCCTACTTTAAGAATGAATAGGGAGATCTTTGGATCCATGTGAGGTACAGGGTTGGTTCTGGCTTTGTTAGAAAGAGGCATGTATGTGTGGTGGCATTCTTAAATGGGTTATCCAATAAGTAAATCAATCCAGATAATGCAGGGACTTGCCTATCTTAGCTCTTTAGGTACCAAGCATATTTTGTCATTAAAGGGATTGTGAAAGGAAAAAGCACTTGTAATTACACTATGCCGCCGAGACGACGCGCAGTGTAATCTTGAAGAGGAAGCAGGGCCGCCACCTCTCCTAAGAGCTGATCGATGGGGTGCCGAGCGTTAGACCTACACCAATCAGATATCGATGAGGATAGGCATCAATATTTACTGGAGTCAAAGTATATGTTGTGGGATCCGCACAACATATACTTTGACTTTGGATATCTAGGAGGATTGAACCTACTCCATTTAGGGATCTGCTGCTTGCTTTTGGGTCCCTGCCATACTTTGATTTTTTTCATCAATATTTACTGGCTGCACAACCCCTTTATGCAAACAGCAAACAGGATTTTTTTTTCCTATTTGGTTCATCGTATTCAGAGTCAAACTTTTTTTTTAACCTTGAAGTAGCCATATAATGGCTTTTTTGTTGGAAGCGCTGTATTTTTCAATGGCCTTCAATGGCCCTGGTTTCGACCACCCTTCAATCCAGCAGTGGTGACCGTGCTTGCTCACTATAGGAAAAAGCGCTAGCTTATGTGCTAGAAGCCGAAACTTTTTCCTATAGAGTGCAAGCACGACCACCGCTGCTGGATTGCGGGGTGGTCATAACCATGGAAACGAGCAGTGTATAATGTGATGGAAAAATGAATCCAGCCAGCAAAGGAGGCAACATGGACAATCACAATACATTAGTAAGTGCCTTGTATTAACTTTCTGTACATGATAAATGCCACTTGCTGAAGTGACATAACCTGAAAGGTTGAGGGAAGACAAGTAATTAATGTCTACTGGAGAAGATTATTACCTCGCTTTCTTTGGCTTTACTAAACTGCTGCAATATCTTCTGTTCTTGCTGATTCACAACCTCCTGGAGCTCACTGATGCACTGCAGACAAACGAGGCGCACAATTTATCAAGTCTCTATCCACATTACATCTGTCATACAACTAAAGTATTCAATACATACAAATCCATGGCAAAAGGATGCAAAAACTAGATAAGCAGGTTCAAGTATATACTTTGTGAATACAAACGAATCCCTTAAAGGGGTTGTCCACATTTGTAATTACAGATCCTCCTTTCCATTCAATAAGAAAACACCTTCCTAATCGAGTGACTAGAACAGAGCCGCCTCATTTAAGTGAATGGAAACGGTGGAGTTGTCACTTTACTGCTAACCGCTGCAATCGATATTACAAAAGCCAACAACCCCTTTAACGCTCTAGTAAATGGTAAACTTATCCCGATAGGAACGTTCAAAAGGAAATGTGTCACCTATAAAAAAAAAAAATTCTGCCAGTTAACGGGGTTATACAGTAAATGATAATGATGACCTACCCTCAGAATAGGTTATCATTATCAGATCGGCAGGGGTCCGAGTCCCGGCACCACCACCAATCAGCCGCACTCCCCGAAGCTTTCCAAGCACAGTGCAGCCCCATTCACTTCTATGAATGTCACATGGCCTAGGAAGAGGTGACCTGATTGGCGGGGGTACCGGGTGTCAGACCCCCCCCCAACCTGAGGATTGGTCATCAATATCTATTCCCCAATAACTCCTTTTAAACCAGATCGTAACACATTCTTTTTTTCTAATCTGTTTGATAAGATATTCTATTTCCAGTACATGATTATGGGGGCTGCCATCTTGCCCGAGATTGACAGCAGCCACAGTGGTCCATAGACACAATGGTCAGGAGGGGACCCCATTGACTTCTCTGGGAGAGTTTTCTAGGCATGTTCTGTGCCCTGGGCAGAGGTCGTCGTTCGAGGAAGAAGTATGTAAGATGTGACCATCACCTACTGTGAATGGTGGATCCTGTCTTATCTAATACATAGGTGATATCTGTCATCATAATCCTGCCTGTAATGATGAAAAGTGATCTGTAGAGACCAGGAAGTTACTCTGATTATTAGTTTTTTTTATGTAGACCAGGGATGCTCAACCTGCGGCCCTCCAGCTGTTGTAAAACTACAACTCCCACCATGCCCTGCTGTAGGCTGATAGGTGTAGGCTGTTCAGGCATGCTGGGAGTTGTAGTTTTGCAACAGCTGGAGGGCTGCAGGTTGAGCATGCCTGATGTAGATCATATAAACCACCAAAAGATTTAACATGATTTAAAAAATAGGTAATTTTCTGATGACACATTCCCTTTGATCAGATTTAAGTTTTGCACCTTTTCTTTGCTGTTGAACTTCTCATCTAAGACACAATTTCTCCTTTTCAGGCTGCCAAGCTCCTCCTGGAGGACACGGGTTTCAGATGTATGCCGCACTCTTTGACTCTGAAGTTCTTCCTTTACAGATGCACTGAGAAGACCAAAAAACATTTCAACTGCATCGTTATTTCTGCAGAATGGAAGAACATTGAGCGCGAAGGTGGATAGAGGCCTCACAGCAGACAGGGTATTCGAGAGAAAATCCCATTCATATGGTTCACAAAAACTTTATGTCATTTCAAAATTCTAACTCAGGAACTATAATATTTTCCATACAACCAGTTCCACGCTTACGTTCTTGTCAATAAGATGGGCGGCTCAACAACTGCCCCTTTCGTAGCATTCAAACGCCACAACTATTTTAGCTTTACAGTACCTTGACCCTGGGTTCAGACCTGAGCGTTCTTGAAACGAGTGTTTTAGTCACGAGTATTTCAGCGCGTTTTTGCAAATCGGAAACGTGCGTCGTACGCCCGTTCTTGTGATTGACTACTAACGCGCGACAAACGCCCCCAAAAAAGCTCAAGTACTTGTTTATGCGTATGGCGTTTTACAGCGCGTTCGTACGCGCTGTAAAACACTCAGGTGAGAACCATGCCCATAGGGAAGCATTGGTTTGCATGTGTTGAGCGTTTTACAGCGCGTTCGAACGCGCTGTAAAACTCGCAAGTGTGAACTTAGGGTTATGGAGGACACTTCATGGGACAGATAAGCTAGTACGTGATCTTACATGCCTGCACTATGCCCTACATAACCCCCTACTTATTTCATAATGTCTGGACCTACGAAAGGTCCTCTTTAAGGCCATTCCAAAGCCAATCTTACATTAATTTGCCCTAAAGTTGAATACAACTAATTTTTCTTTGCCGTCAGTAATTTTGGGACAGGAAGAGGCTGAATGTAGAGTAATTCAATGCAATAACTGACAGGCAGCACCCCCCTATGATTACCACTCATCTCATATATCCAGATCAGAGACCCGCCAGAGACATTTCCACAAGTGTGTGAATGTTATTGAAAGTTTTATTTTTTTTATTTTTTATAAAAAGGCTGGGTTTCTGTGTGCAGGCTTTTTTATGCAGGCGTGAACGAAAAAGAGAAGACTCAATCTTTCCTTTATAGGTGTCCTCAGGTCAAGATCCATTCTAGCTGCAACTTCAAAAAACCTGAACACGGAAACCCAGCCTTATAAAAGTGACCAATTGTGCATCAGATGGCCCTTTGAAAGGGGTTTTCCGAGACCTTTTTACTGATGACCAATCCTCAACATAGGTCATCAGTATCTAATCGGTGGGGGTCCGACACCAGGGACCCCCGCTGATCAGCTGTTTGAGCAGGCAGTGGTGCTCGGTGTAGTTCCGCGGCCTTATCACAGTTTTACTTAGATCAGCGACGACACGTTTATTGGTCACGTGGTCTAGGTGCAGCTCAGCCCCATTGAAGTGAATGGAGCCGAGCGCAATACCAAGCACAGCCGCTGTACAATGTACGGTGCTGTGCTTGGTGAGCACATAGAAGGCAGTGACGCACATAGGAGCGCCGCTGCCTTCTCAAACAGCTATCGGACCCCACTGATCAGATACTCATCAGTATTTAAAACAATTGGAAAATCCTTTGAACCCCTTTCCTGCTGTAGCTGCAGTATACGGGCACTTTAATACCCGTTTACCACCAATCTGTTATGTTCCTTAAGTGTCTCATATAATTGCCTGCAGCAATGTGAAGGTTGTCATGTAGGTATTAGACCACTGGGGGGAGCTGGTGAGCAGGATATATATATAGCTAGGCCAAGGCAGGCTAGTGTTAGTGCAGACCCTGGAGTCTGTGAAGGCCACATGTCTCAGGCCTAAGCGAGTCAGCAGAAGTCAAGCAGAGGCAATCCCTAGAGCAAGAGGTACTAAATGCCAAGAGGAGGTACACTGTCAACTGGAGATTCAAGGATATAAGCCAGAAGTAGGGCATTGGGGCCTTGAAGCATCAATTCCAGTCAGGACAAGTCAGGAAGAAAGTAAGGTTCACCTGCAATTCTAAGTCCTGTTGTCTTTCCCTCTGTTATACCTTGCTGGATGTAAGCCTGCTGTAACTGCGACTGTACAAACGTCTATTCTCTGCAACAAGAACTGTGTTAAGAGGTTGCCTGCTGTATTTTCTACGGTTTTCAGTAAAGTTGGAATTCTGTTTTCAAGTTACAAGTCTGCACCTCTGTTATTCCTACTATAAATACGGTGTGCCACCGTTTACTGGCACTGGCGTCACGACACATCAGGGACTCAGCCATAGGCACGTTAAACTACAACACCAAGGGCACCTCGCATTCCACCTGGCTGTGTCCCGCAAGAACCCAGAGAGTGCCCCAGAGGAACAGCGTGCCGGCCTCTCCATCACTGGCATTCCCCAGGTTAGTCCCACACATTGCCCTGACTTGGGGATGCTACATTTCCAGTGTTCTTTTTTTTAAGATCTATATCCACGTGATGGTATAAGTCGTATTTTAAAATCATAAATGTTAATCTAGGGACAGACCTATATAAAGGATGACGGTAAGGGGTTATGTCTTTAAACATCATTTTACAATTTGCATACAGGACTGAAGGAAAATCAAGTAACTTTTTATTAAATACAATATTCTGCTGGGTCCTGCTGAAAACACACAACAATCTCATGTCAGATCCATCTCTTTGGTTTCTCAACATCAGATTACTGCACAGTCTGGTGTAAATATCCTCAAAACTGTACTGGTATATAAACAGTGGAATGGCGCCCAGAGAAGGACATATCTTTAACACCCCCGAGTCGAGTTGCCACTCCTACACCCCGCTACTGTCCTTAATGGTCTAACAAAGTCATCTATGCAATATGTTCCAGGTCCTCTCCTTAATGTGCATCTATAATAATGTTTGTAACTGTTTATAACATGCAATATGCCTGGTTCACCAGCAGGTGGCAGCAAACCCGGCAGAGCTGTAATTATTTAGAATGGAGCTAACCATTCCATTCTAACCCCTCTCTGGAGAGAAGTGGGCTAGTCCTACTTCCTGCAGAAAGGGTGGGAACCAGTTAGAACAGATTCTAGTGCTAGTGGTTGTGTGTGCGCAGGTGGGGACTCCATGTTGGAGCTCAGATTCTACCACATCCCTTGGCTGAACATAAGCCCGACCAAAGAGTGAAGCACAGCATCACGAAGAAAGCAAAAACACTAATTAAGCTCGTCAGCAGAGTCAGATATAGCAGAGTTGAGTTTGCCTGCCATTTTAATGCAAAAGCCTGCTGGAACCAAGATAAAGCCTGAAAGCTGTTTTGGAAAAACATTTACCCAAGTAAAGCTGTCATCGAACTTCATCTCAAGGCCAGGACTCAAGTTCTTTCTTAATCCCTCAATTATTCCCCTTTATTGCTTCGGGGCCAAAGCCTGGGGTATCCAGGTAGGAGCACCGTGACACACAAAGACACAGATAGGCCGCACTATACAACTTGGCATTCCTAAACCTGGGACGCGCGACATAGAGGGCCTTAGGGGGAGGCGCCCGTTGCATATCCATTAAACTGTCACTACGCAATAATGTCTGCACTCCAACTCACATTTCCACTCGAAGGTCTTGGATGATCTGCTGTTTTTCCTCCATGGCATTCGATGAAGTGGTGATGAGATCTGCAAGAACGCTTCTCAACTGAAGTAATACGTCAGACAAATCTTCCTCTGGTGGACCTGGAAGCCAAGTCATGAATATTGCAGGTGGAAAGTAGCTCGCAGTTGACCAAGCAATTTTTATTTTTTGTATTTTCTCGTGGTCGTCTTCCAAGAGCTATAATCTTTTTATTTTCCTATGTAGATTGGGGGCTTGCATTTTGCGGGACAACTTCCGTAATAAATCTGTACTCTTTATGCAGTACAATGGATTATACTGTCAGTGATAACTGATAGTCAATAGCAGGCTGCACCAAAGAGGCACAGCCTGCTAGCAATACACTGCAGGTAAGCCTAGGCATATTATTAGACCCCAGGCTGCCATGCGAAGACATCGGCACCCCATAATCTCCTTCGTGGGGTGCTGATGGGAGACTGAGGGAGCTTGCTCCCTCTGAACCACTTAGATGCTATTAACTGCTGTATCTAAGGAGTTAGGCTACTTTCACATTTGAGTTTTTGCCTTATCCAGCAGGGATCAGCAAAAACGCTTCTGTTTCTGATAATACAACCGGCTGCATCCGTTATGAATGGATCCGGTTGTATTATCTTTAACATAGCAAGGACGGATTCAGCATGAACACCATTGGAGGTCAATGGGGGACAGATCAGTTTTCTTTTGTGTCTGAGAAAACATTACGTTCCGTTTGATTGCGTTCCCATACAGCAAGCTGCAGTTTTCTGTCTGGCGTGGGATGCAGAGCAAAATGGATCTGGCATGACACACAATGGAAGTCAATGGTACCGGATTTGTTTTGATCTGCATCCCACGCTGGACAGAAAACTGCAGCTTGCTGTATGGGAACGCAATCAAACGGAACGCAATGCATTTTGGAGCATGCAAGGAATGTGGACAAAACAGAAGCATTTTTCTCTAGTATTGAGATTCTCTGCCGGATCCTAATACTGGAAAAGTTAAACGCAATCGTGAAAGTAGCCTTAAACACCCAAGATGCTTCTGGCGCTCCAGGGCGTTAAAACAAGAGCCGGACACATGTGAGAACCGCATCCCATACAGTGCTTAAACTAGGCCACCGTAAATAGGTGGCCTGGGCACTTGCAATGGCTCAGCAGAATATAATAAAAACTACTTTTTTGACAATTTGGAGGATCTGAAAACAAAAGTAACATCTGTGTCATGTCTACGAGTCCCTCTGAACTATGCGATCGGTTTAAAACCAGTCAGGTTGGTGACAGACTCCCTTTAAAGATGAAAGGCATTAACAAGCTCGGGGCAATTATCAGGAGGGGATCTTCCCAATAACTGCCTGCTCGTCAGTGGAGAAAAGAGCAGCATTTACATGCAGCAATGGCTTCCATTGTATATCATACAGATTCATGGTTCACACAGCCCGATCTGATCTCCACTAACAATGACAATGTTCTGCAGGAAAGATCATTTCACCTGATGACTGAGTGTTCGTTCATCAGCAGCACATTTACACTGGTCTATTATCAGGAACGTGTTCGTAATAACGTTCATTCCCGATAATTTGTCCAAACAACTGTGCACTGTAAATCCGCATTAAAGGGGTTTTCTGCGATTTCGATACTGATGACCTATACTCAGGATAGGTTATCAGTATCTGATCGGTGGGGGGTCCTATACCCGGGGACCCCTGCGACCACTATTTGAGAAGACACCAGTGCTCCTATGAGTGCTGCAGCCTTCTCCTGGCTCACCAAGCACATCGCCGTACATTGTATAGCGGCTGTACTTTGTATCGTGCTCAGCCCCATTGAAGTGAATGATGCGGGGTAGTTCAGGTGTCCGTCACCAGGGACAGAGGTGCTGTAGAACAGCTCAGCAGCTCCCTTGCCCTGAACCCCTGCCTGGTATTGATGAGCTATCCTAAGTATAGGCCATCAATATAACAGTCCTGGAGAACCGTTTTAAATTCTCACCTTCTGCATCGACACTTGTAGTCGTCAGCTCTTCATCCTTACATGGTACAAGATTTCGGCCGGGTGTTTGTGACCCAAGTAAACTCTGTATTGCCTACAGAAAAGGATTACACTTAGGCTATAAATCTAGAATATAGCATTACAGAGACCAGAGGAAATTTTACAATTTAAAACTATCAAAATTTAATTATTATTCTACAGGGTGGTCCACGAAAAATTAGCCCGCCTCCATTATCTCCAAATCAAACTGCCCAATAGTAAATCTGTCTTATTTGTCCACAGTAACCAGAGCTCAGCTTTCATTTTGTCAGAGCCCTGTAGGAACTAAAAGCGGTTTACCTGAACTTGTACATCTGTAAAACCCCTGTATGGGTTAGTTATAAATCACAATGACAAAGCATCGTTTTCAGAAATATCTCCACGTTAGAGGGGTTGTGTCACTTTAGCAAATGTCATTTATAATGTAGAGAAGGCCAATACAAGGCATTTACTAATGTACTGTGATTGTCCATATTGCCTCCTTTGATGGCTCGATTCATTTTTCCATCGCATTATAGACTGATTGTATCCAGGGGTTATGACCACCATGTGATCCAGCAGCGGTGGTCGTGCTTGCACATTATAGAAAAAAGCGCTGACCGTGGATGCATAGGCACACGTGCGCAGTAACTCCTACCTTGCCCTTGGAAACCAGCAGTGTAAAATAAATGACATTTACTGAAATGAGACCCCTTTAATCATTTTTTTTTTAAATGGTGTTACACATAACTTGATAAAGAATTCTGTACCTCAGTCTTTGCATTTTCTCTCAAATCCTCTACCAGCTCCAACATACGTGACTTGATTTTGGATACTTCTGTGGACGAGTCTGACATTTCTTTGTTCAGTTTCATGATCCTCGTCTGAGCTTCTGCCTGAGTGTCTGACAGCTTCTCTTTTAAGTCACTTACTTCCTTCCTGCAAGTAAATCACAGCTTAACATACAATAAAAATTGTTTTCTTTAGGGGCTTAAGGAAGCAGGGAAGACATGATAGTGTCCTCCAAGCAGTCCTCTGTATGCAGATCACACACATGGCGCTGCTGGCCATTAGATGCCTATTAACTGTTATCCACATACTGGAGGACACAGATCATCCCCCTGCAGCATCCTCCACTCTCCGATGTGAAGCAGATCCCGCTATGATCACTGTGTTTTGTACCATTTCTGATCTATAGACTGGCAACAGGAAGGGACTAAAGTCGTTTTAGCTTTAAAGGTAATGTACCCTTTACTTATGCAGCAGTTGGGGGTCATGTTAATAAAAGTACTTAAACCCCTTACAGTCTTTAAAAATGGCACCCCAATCAATGGCTTTTTGGATTCTGCTATTTGACACGGCTGACAACCAGGGCTAATGTCTGTGATTGGCAATAATGCCGATCACCGATATTTATCCACTCAGATGTAATGGTCAATTGCATTTGAGGTGGTTTTCCCCGGAAGTGCTGGTGCAGCAATAAACCATTTGTTCTCTGTGGTAGCTTTGTGGCTGCTAGAGGTTACCAGGCATACCACAGCGATGGTCCTAGGGACACAATGAAACTCCCATAGGCAGCAATGGTAAATCCCCAAAGGGGGTGTCTCACTTGAGCAAATAGCATTTATTATGGGAAAGGAAGTTAATACAAGACACTTGCTAATGTATTTTTATTATCCATATTGCTTTCTTTGCTAGCTTCATTTTTCCATCACATTATACGCAGCTCGTTTCCATGGTTATGGCAACCTTGCATCTACAGTATAAAACACCGACCTCTCTGGTGGCCAGGACCGTGGGACAGCACATAAGCTAGTGCTTTTTCCTATAGTGTGCATGCACGACGACCACTGCTTGATTACAGGGTGGTCCTAACCATGGAAGCAAGAAGTATAAAGTGATGGATTTAATCCAGCCAGGAAAGGATAATAACAGTACATCAACTTCCTCTCCACAATAAATGCTATTTGCTGAAGCAAGTCAACACCTTTAAATCATTTTAAAATAAAAAATAAAAAAATATATAAAAATTCAAATCATCCTCTTTTCCCCAGTTTAATAAAAAAATTAAAAAATTATTGGCATCGCCGTGTCCCACAACTTCCATACTCTTAAAATATAAAGTATTTATCCCTTACGGTGAAATGTGTAAAGGGAAAAGAAAAATCACAAAAAAGTGAACAAAAAGTCATACACACTCCAAAATAGTATCAATAAAAACTACAAATGAGCCCTCACACAGAACTGTAGACATAACTATAAAACGAGATTTTTGTATAACTTACCATTAAAATCTCTTTCTCGCTCTTCCTTGGGGGACACAGGATACCTTGGGTATAGCTCAGCTCCCTAGGAGGCGTGACACTAAGTAGAAACTGTTAAGCCCCTCCTCCATCAGCTATACCCTCAGCCTGGAGAGAGAGACAGTTGTGTGTCCAAGTAGTCAGAAAAGGCAATGTCCAACAAGTGGAACCACCTGCCAACTACCCAACGGGGTAAACCAAGTCTAACAGTATCGAAAAACGAAACAAATGGGTGGGTGCTGTGTCCCCCAAGGAAGAGCGAGAAAGAGATTTTACTGGTAAGTTATACAAAAATCTCGTTTTCTCGACCATCTTCCTTGGGGGGACACAGGAGACCTTGGGACGTCCGAGAGCAATCCAAGAAGGGAGGGACCACAGCACCAAGGCAAAGCACCCGTAGGCAGCAAGGAACTGCCGCCTGCAAAACCAGGCGGCCAAAGGCAGCAGCCTACAATGCATGAGAATGCACCCTGTAGAACCTGGCAAAGAAATGCAAGAAGACCGGTGGCCGCCTTGCACAATGTTTGGCCGAGCCCGATGGCTCTAGGCCCAAGCGGCACCGACCGCTCTGGCGGGAAGAGTGGTGACACCGAAAGGCGGAACCTCGTTCCTGGTGAGGCAACCTCAGCAATGGCCAAGTTGATGAAGCGGGTGAAGCCACCTTGGAGGCCTGCAACCCCTTATACGGACCTTCCGGATCAAAAGGAGAGTGCAAGCGCCGAAGGAGCTGGTGATCTCCAAGGAAATCCCCAGGCCCGAACAATGTTTCAGCGGCACAGAGTCCGTTCCAAGGGGTGGGATGGGAAGGACGAAGGCAGATACCACCGTCAGAGGGGAGGAAGGGACGGGATTGTCCAGAGAAGGACAGAAAAAGGCCGGAACCAGAGAGGCCGGTAAGACGGACACCCGTCGGAGAGACATGATGGCCACAAGAAATACGACCTACAGGACAGAAGGCGTACATGATGGCCACAAGGAATACGACCTACAGGACAGAAGGCTTAGAGAGAGATCTCCTGTAACGGCTCGAAGGGGGAAGCTCGGAACGCCGAGAGCACAGTATATAGCTTCCAGGGCGGTACCGGGAAATGGTACGGAGGAACCAATGAGCCATCCCGTGGATGAAGGTCTGGACAAGCCTGAGAAGGGCCAGGGAACGCTGAAAGAGGGTGGAGAGTGCCGACACTTGACTGTTCAGGGAAGGAGTCCCTGTCCCAGGTTCAGGCCGGACCAGAGAAAGACATAACCTTGGGGAGAGAAGGCTGAGTGGGAGAAAGCAGCTACCCCCAGAACCGCAAGTAAGATCTCCAAGTCCGAGAATAAATCCTGGACGAAGCGGAAACCAGCGCGATCAGACGCAGACCAGCAGCATAGGCGGAAGAGTTTGGCAGGTTGATCCCATCGGCCCACAGGCAACTGCGTCCCATAGCCACCCAGGATGGGGGAGCAGAAGAGCGTACGGAAAGAACCAAAGGGGTCTGTCCAACATCCGACAGATGCCAGGATAAATCAGGTTAAAGTCCATGCCGATGGTGCCACCGGAGAAAGAGGTTCAACCGTCCCGGTGAGGGAGAGTCAAGTACAATAGAGGACCGAAAAACGTTCCTCAAGTAACAACGTGAAGAGAGCCTGGCTGTAGAATGTAATGTCGCTACTGTGGGGAGTCGCTCTGGTAGATAGCGGTGCGGGTGCAGTACAGAGGCAAAAGGGAGTCCAGAAAGTGCAGTAACCAGTGTTTTATTCACACTTGCACAAAACAAACTGTAAACAGTCTCTTAGTGTTAATTCACACACAGCAGAAAAACGTGATGCAAAACAAAAACAGTCCAATGCAGGTTACAATCACCTGGGAGGTTTTAGGTGCAGGTTCGCACCTGGCTGTCAGCCCAGCCGCAGGACAATCCACCTCCGGCTTTCAGGCCGTCTGCACTCCTCCTTGCTTGGGCTCTTGCTTCCAGCCCAGAGAACTCCACATAGCACAGAATGGATCAGAACTCCCAAACGCAAATGATTCCACAGCCTAACAGCAGCTCCAGGACAATCACACCCTCAGCTGCTGAGGAGGCTGCCTTTAAAGGCCCGGATAAAGTCCGGCCTGGACCGTGGGGAGTAGGCACCCACCCAACTCTTTGCCTACTCCCAGTAAGAGCCGGCCCGGATTGGCTTTGCAGCCAAACTAACTAACAATGTCAAGCAGCACTAGCTGCTGCTGACACATAAAAACCCGGCTCTCACCTCACCGAGGCCAGGAACCTCGGTGACACGTACCTGCCATCGACAACGGTACCTTGCACCTTACCACATACCCCCCCCCCTTTGTTCAACCCTGAGGGGGTGAACACATGTGAGGCAGTGGACGCGGGACAGGGCATCTGCATTACCCTGCAAGAGGCCTGCCCTGTGTTCTACCGAAAATTTGAAATTTTGCAAGGATAGGAACCACCTGGTGACCCGAGCATTCCTCTCCTTGGCTTGGCTCATCCACTTGAGAGGGGAATGGTCAGTCACCAGACGGAACCTCCTCCCTAACAGGTAATAGCGGAGAGATTCGAGTGCCCACTTGATAGCCAGGCACTCCCTCTCCACTATACTATACCTGGTCTCGGCTGGGGTGAGTTTACGGCTCAGGAAGACAACGGGATGTTCTTCCCCATTGACCTCCTGAGACAGTACTGCACCGAGACCTACCTCCGAGGCATCCGTCTGAACGACGAACTCCCTGTTGAAGTCGGGTGTCACCAAAACCGGGGACCCACACAGGGCCGACTTCAGCGCGGAGAAAGCCTCCTCCGCCTTCTCACTCCAGCTAACCTTCCCAGACTTTCGCCCCTTCAACAGGTCTGTCAACGGCGCTGCTATTGTGGCAAAGTGGGGCACAAACCGCATGTAGTACCCTACAATTCCCAGGAAGGACTTTACCTGCCTGGTGGTGACCGGTCGGGGCCAGTTACGAATGGCCTCTACCTTAGTTACCTGCGGCTTCATGACTCCGCGCCCAATAACATATCCCAGATATTTGGTCTCTTCCAACCCAATCGCACACTTCTTTGGATTGGCGGTTAGACCAGCTTTCCTCAGGGCATCTACTACCGCCTGCACTTTGGGCAAATGGCTTTCCCAGTCGGTGCTGTGGATGATTACATCATCTAAGTAGGCCGAGGCGTACCGACGATGAGGTCGCAGCACAATATCCATTAACCTTTGGAAGGTGGCGGGGCGCCATGCAGGCCAAAGGGTAACACCTTGTAATGATACAGGCCCTGCGGGTAACAAAAGTGTTTTTTCCTTGGCCGCCTCCGTTAAGGGTACTTGCCAGTATCCTTTAGTGAGGTCTAGCACAGAAAAATAACGGGCTTGCCCTAAATTCTCAACAAGCTCGTCTACCCGGGGCATGGGATACGCATCGAACTTGGACACTTCATTTAATTTATGAAAATCGTTGCAGAACCGCAACGTCCCATCCGGCTTGGGTATTAGAACTATGGGACTGGCCCACTCACTTTTCGACTCCTCAATGACATCAAGCTTCAACATTAATTGCACTTCCTCCGCGATGGCCCGTCGCCGAGCCTCGGGTACCCGGTATGGTTTTAACCGGATCTTGGCCTGAGGCTCAGTGACGATGTCATGTTGGATGAGAGACGTGCGGCCAGGGAGGTCCGAGAACACATCCGTGTTCCGACTGATGAACTCCTGACTTCCTGAACTTGTTTGGAAGACAGGCTGTCTGCAATTTTACCGTGGCTACCGCTCGCAGGCCTCGAACTGTGGGGCTGGACCCTTCTCACCCAGAAGCCCTGGCCGGGGGCTGTTGTCGTCGGTCGTGTTCCTATCCTTCCACGGCTTTAGTAAATTCACGTGGTACACCTGCTCCGGCTTGCGCCGCCTGGCTGGTGTACCTTGTAATTTACTTCCCTACCTTCTCAATCACCTCATAGGGGCCCTGCCACCTAGCTAGGAACTTGCTGTCAAGGGTGGGTACCAGAACCAAAACCCGATCTCCTGGATTGAAGTCCCGTACCCTAGCCTGACGATTATACACCCTACTCTGGGCTTGTTGCGCTGCCTCCATATGCTCCCGGACCAGCGGCAACACCCTTTCCATCCGTTCCTGCATCTGGGTGACATACTCAATGACACTTTTGTGGGGGACAGGCTGTTGTTCCCACGCTTCCTTGGCGATATCCAACAGGCCCCGAGGGTGTCTGCCATAAAGCAGTTCAAAGGGCGAGAACCCGGTAGAGGCCTGGGGCACCTCTCGCACTGCGAACATGAGATAGGGCAGAAGCAGGTCCCAGTCCTTCCCATCTCTAGACACCACCCTTTTTAACATATTTTTTAGAGTTTGGTTAAACCTTTCGACAAGACCGCCCGTTTGCGGATGGTAAACGGACGTCCGCAATTGCTCTATACGCAATAATTTACACAGTTCCCTCATAACTTTGGACATAAAAGGGGTCCCTTGGTCTGTCAGAACCTCTTTTGGCAGGCCCACACGGGAAAACATTTCCATTAACTCTTTGGCAATGAGCTTAGCTGAGGTATGTCGCAGAGGCACCGCCTCCGGATACCGAGTGGCATAGTCGAGAACTACCAGAATGTGTTGGTGGCCCCTGGCAGACTTTGGTACAGGCCCGATCAGATCCATAGCGATACGCTCAAACGGGACCTCAATGATTGGAAGAGGTACCAGAGGACTACGGAAATGTGGCTGGGGGCTATTTATCTGACAGGTTGGACAAGATTTACAATACTCTTCTACCTCCTTAAACACACCAGGCCAATAAAATCGCTGCAGTACACGGTCCTGCGTTTTCTGCCACCCCATGTGCCCCCAAGAACATGTTGGTGGGCAAGCTCCATAACAAGCTTGCGATATGCGGTGGGCACCACCAACTGTTCAACTGGCTCACCTCGGATTTGGTTCACCCGATACAACATATCCTGAAGAACAATAAATCGCGGAAACATTAATTCAGCCCCAGGTTTCTGGGGTTTACCATCAACCATTACAACACTTTCCCAGGCCCTGGTTAGGGTTTGGTCCCGGTGTTGTGCGGTCCCAAAATTTTCCCCGGAGACATTGAGGTCTGCCAACTCAGGTCCCGGTGGCAAGTCCTCCGTGTCTCCCACCAATACACTCAGTGGGGTTGTCTCCCCTCTACCGCTGGAGCAGAGGTCACCCCTACCACTGGCCCTTCAGATTCGGGCTCCCAGGGTTCTGGCCTTCCAGTGGTATCAGGCCACTCTACTAGGGTTACCCCTGTCTCGGGTCCATCAGACATTTTTATTGCCGGCCACAGCGCCGGGAAACCTGGGAAGTCCCTCCCAAGTATCAGTTCATGTGGGAGTTTGGTAGCGACAGCCACCTCGTGGGTCCACTTACCAGCCGCGGTGGACAAAGTCACTAGCGCAGTGGGGTAGTCTTTTAAGTCTCCGTGGATGCATAGGACTCCGATTTTACGGCCGGTATACTCCGCAGGCCGTACTAGGGCAGCTCTTACCAGGAGACTAGACTCCCGGAGTCCAGCAGGGCCACCGCCCGAGAATCTCCCACCTCTACCTGACACAGGTGGTTGTTATCCTGCACCTCACGGGTGCCAGTTGCGCACAGCTTCCGTGCATACAGGGAGTGGCGACCCCGTAGTTCACATCCATCGGCTCACCCTGATGCGGACAGTCGGCCCTGATGTGGCCTGGCTCCTGACACCTCCAGCATACCACGGGAGGCGGATCCGCAGGGGTACATTCCGGGCAGGTCTCTCTGTCGCGGTCGTCGGAACAGGGGTGGAGGCCTCCGGGGTTTAACTGACCCCTTCCCAGCAAGACTCCCCTGCAGGTTTCTGGTGGCCTCGTAACGCTCCACCAGGTCGACCATCTCCAGGGCACTTACCGGAGACGCCTGGCCGACCCAGTGCTGGAGGGGATAAGGCAGGGCCCTCCAAAAGATGTCCGCCAACAGGCGATCCAGCATGACAGTGGGACTTAGTAGATCGGGCTGCAGCCACTTTTGCAGCCTGTGCAGCAGATCGTAGTACTGCGGCCTAGCAGGTTCAGTCGTTTTAAAGTCCCACTGGTGGACTCTTTGAGCGCGGACCAGCACGTTCACCCCCAGTCTGGCCAGGATCTCTCCTTTCACGGTGTCATAATCGGCAGCTAGGTCGTCCGCCAAGTCGAAAAACACCTGCTGGGGTCCGGAAGCCAGGAACGGAGCGACCACCTCAGCCCACTGGTCACGGGGCAGCTTCTCCCTCACGGCCACTTTTTCGAAGACTGCCAGGTAGGTCTCAGCATCATCCTCGGGGTCATCTTGGGAATCGCTGCACGGACCGCTTTCCGGGCATCCTGGGCACGGTGAGAGGCTCCAGTCGCTTGTAACGCCATTACATGTTGCAACAGCAGCTGGTTTGTCTCCTGCTGCTGCTTGTTGGCCTCCCGCTGCTGTAAATTGGCCTCCACGAGAGCCTTTACAACTGCCTCCATCTTGTCCGGGTTCACGTGTTGAAACTTTGCCGGCTTGACATATGACATTCACTTGTGCTCAGCAAAACAACAAAAAAATTCGGCGTTCACGCCAGCCTCACTGCGCATGCCCGCATCCGACACCAAATGTGGGGAGTCGCTCTGGTAGATAGCGGTGCGGGTGCAGTACAGAGGCAAAGGGAGTCCAGAAAGTGCAGTAACCAGTGTTTTATTCACACTTGCACAAAACAAACAGTAAACAGTCTCTTAGTGTTAATTCACACACAGCAGAAAAACGTGATGCAAAACAAAAACAGTCCAATGCAGGTTACAATCACCTGGGAGGTTTTAGGTGCAGGTTCGCACCTGGCTGTCAGCCCAGCCGCAGGACAATCCACCTCCGGCTTTCAGGCCGTCTGCACTCCTCCTTGCTTGGGCTCTTGCTTCCAGCCCAGAGAACTCCACATAGCACAGAATGGATCAGAACTCCCAAACGCAAATGATTCCACAGCCTAACAGCAGCTCCAGGACAATCACACCCTCAGCTGCTGAGGAGGCTGCCTTTTAAAGGCCCGGATAAAGTCCGGCCTGGACCGTGGGGAGTAGGCACCCACCCAACTCTTTGCCTACTCCCAGTAAGAGCCGGCCCGGATTGGCTTTGCAGCCAAACTAACTAACAATGTCAAGCAGCACTAGCTGCTGCTGACACATAAAAACCCGGCTCTCACCTCACCGAGGCCAGGAACCTCGGTGACACGTACCTGCCATCGACAACGGTACCTTGCACCTTACCACACTACCCACAGTACAACCGAAACATAGTAGTTGCGGAGCCAACGGCAGGTAAGGTAGAGAATAACAAACCTCAAGGCGGATGAGGTAATTGAGGACACAATCCCTACCTCAGACTCGAGCAAACGGATCACCAGCACAGGGATTAAGAGATTACGGCCTACCAGTCAAGTGCCGACATGGCAAGGAAAGGCAAGTGCCGGAAGCACTACAGTTGCTGACCGTAGAGACCCAGATTCAAGGCCGGGGGTCAACCGACGGAGAAGGCAAGGTACATTAGGACCGCCGCCAACAACGGAAAACGCAAACTGTCACCTAAGCAGGAGGACAGACGCGGTAGGCAGGGTAAGTGGCATACGACCAGTACAGCTAATGTGAATGAGGGAGACGTTCCGAGGTCACAACAGGAACCCCGGAAACATCCAAGTCAACAACCATACTCCCGAGGAGAGGGCGGTGAAGGAACAGCCTCTGAAGCCTAGCCGGGGCAAAAACCAATCGGCGATATACCCTGAGCGGGAGCCAAAACCGAGCCGGCGAGAAGAAGCCGACGAGGCAGACTCCGGCATAACCCCTGCAGCCGAAGGGGGTAGTGGGTAACAGGGTAAGCTGGGTAGGACAGCTCGAGGCAGAACACCAAATACTCCGTGTGTAGCATGACTCACCGCCTCACGGAAGCGAAAACCATGGACACCCAAGGCGGAGGTCCCGTGGACCTGGTATAACCGAAGCACCCAATAGAAGAAGTCGGGTGACCCGCCAGAGGAGAGTGGCTCGAACCCGGCAGCAGAGCGGCACCAAGTGCGGAGGGCACCCATAGGAAGGACTCATACCACACCACATCCGAAGAGGAGGGAGTGGTTGGTAGTAGGTGAAAGAACCGAAGTCCCGTCGGAGTCCATGTAGAATCCGAAGGACGTTGCAGATGGCCCTGTCGTCCATGTGACCTCTTGCGCAGAAGAGCAATGCAGCGGGAGGACAAAAAAGGGTACGCATCCAGGAGTCACCAACACTCCACCGGTGGAAGGACCAACAAGCATGGAGGGTACAGTCACAAGTGGAACCGCAGAATACTGTCCAACCCCGACAAGTATGTCACGGGAAGGAAGGGGGACATACGTACGGGCAACCCCACAAGTAGTGAGAATGTCAACCCACGTACTGTAGAAGAAAGCATATACGGCCCATACAATGCACAGAGAGCGCATGAATGTCCACCTACTTCAAAACAATTCTGCAGTGCCCCACCTCATCTACAGAAGTGCAATATGCCGCCTAGAAGGGAGTCATGCACAAAAATAGTATAGTATGCGACGGAACGCCAGCAGTCCGCCTGGAGAAGGGGGGTATGCCCTGGCAGACACTGCCATCAGCAAGAGAGTAAAGGCCCGGCTAAGAGGGGGGCCACACTGTATCCAGTAGGAACACAGGAAGTCCGCCTAGGGAAAGGGGGGGACATGGACGTGGGTACGTTGCATTAGTGATGGTGCAATAATACACCAAACACCGAAACCCGCGAGTGCCCAAAAAAGGGGGACATGCGCGAGGCCAGCTCAGCGAGTACAACATCAGCCCTGAGTCCAGTGAGCGGTTCAAGCACATAGTCAGCACCGCCCCGGTAGGGGTGCAAGCATTCCTCCCAAGGAAGGGGGACATGCTCAAGGCCAGCAACGCATCAGGTGAGATTGCGGATTCCGCCTAAGGAGGGGCATGCACAATGCCAACACCGCAGTCAGAGAGAGTGCAAGCACCCCGCCGAAGAAGGGGTTCATGCGCATGGCCAGCAACAAACCGGCGAGAGAACAAATACAGTCAGTGAGGGCGTATTATGCCACCAGGAAGGGAGGCATGCACATGGCCGGTAGTGAATCCAGCGAAATAGTAGAATTCCGCCTATGGAAGGAAGTAGTGCGCGTACCCAGCATCGTATGCAGCGAGAGTGCAGCATTCCGCCTATGGAAGGGGGGGGAAGGCACGCACATGGCCGGCAGTGGATCCAGTGAGAGTGAAGACCATCTAGGGAGGGGGTAGTGTACGTGGCCCGTACCGTAGCCAGTGAGGGTGCAGTATGCCGCCTATGAAGGGGGGTCATGCACGTGGCTGGTAGCGGATCCAGCGAGAGCACAGCATCCCGCCTATGAAAGAAAGTCGTGCAAATGGCCAGCACCATAGCCGGTGAGAGAGTGCAGTATTCCGCCTATGGAAGGGGGGGGTCATGCACATGGCCAGCATCGCACCCAGTGAGAGTGCAGTATTCTGCCTGTGGAAGGGGGTCATGCACATGGCCAGCACGCATCCAGTGAGAGTGCAGTATTCCGCCTGTGGAAGGGGGTCATGCACATGGCCAGCCCGCAGTCAGGGAGAGTGCAGAAAGCCACCTAGGAAGGGGGTCATGCACAGGCCAGTACCGTAACCAGTGAGGGTGCGGATTCCACCTAAGAAGGGGGTCACGCACCCAGCCGACTCTGTATTAGGGTGGGAAAGGGACATGTACCTGGCCAGCACCATATCCTGGGAGAGGGCAAGGTCCGCACAGAAGGGGAACCTGCACGTGGCCAGCGCCGAATCTGGGGAGGTTAGGCTGCAGCCGGCTCAGCCAAGTGGATACGGAATTTTTATATATTTTTTTTTAAATAAGACAGCCTCTTTGAAAGGCAGGAGGGGGCCCATACAGGCCCATTAGGAGGCCTGGATCTTAGAGGGCTTCCTTTAGACGGGAGCCAGTACCCAAAGGGTTAAATAGAATCCGGCCTGGGGGCGGCGCAGCGATCCCCTGGGGGCGGAGGAACCTCCAGGCGGGAAGAATTCGCACCTGGGATGAGGTTCCCGACCCCTGCAACTAAGGCCGGCATTTTTGTGTAAATTTGCGAGGGAACCGGGGGGCGCGAGGCGACGGCCTACACGTACCGGCCGCGGGTGTGCAGGAAAATGGCGGCCGCGGGTGCTGCCCCGCTGGCAAGTGGGCCCTGTGGCCCTGAAGCAGCGCCCGTTTAAGTGGAGGAGAGGGGTGCGGTGCCCGTGAGGGTGGAAGAGTCAGGGGCAGCTAGGCGCAGGTCTCTAGGCCCAGATGCGGAAACCCCCCCGTTTATTCCGTATTGCAGGGCCACCCCTGATGTCCCATGGAGGGCCCGGAGGAGGGTGGGGTGTGGTGGGGGGTTGGGACGACAGGGAGCATGATTGCCGCCCTTGCGACACCCATGCGCAGCATTCCTCTCAGCAGGGTCAGTCACTCAGGAGACCGGGGTGAGGGGGGGGGGGGGAGACGTAGGGCTGGATCAGCCTCATCTCACCATCAGCAGTCTTCCCCCTCGGTCCGTTCCAGCAGGGTCGCCCCTTCAGCTACTGGCACCGCAGTGGCAGGATGCTGGAAGAGGGACTTGGCGTGCGGGCGACCCTTGCGCTGGCGGGATGTAGGGGAGCTAGTGCTGCCCAGATCCACCTTGCCTTCTTTGGGGGAGGCAGCAGTGCTGTTTACCGGCACTGGCGCAGCTCAACCCCGGGAGAAACAGAGAGGTCTAGTGCGTCTCTGTTGTCCCAGATCTTCTAGAAGAAAAGAAAAAATAAAATCAAAAATCAAAAGAACAAGGAGAAGCAGCCCTGCAGAGCAGGGAGTGTCTTGCCTCCTTGGACACGCAACTGGCAGTCTCTCACTCCAGGCTAAGGGTATAGCTGATGGAGGAGGGGCTTAACAGTTTCTACTTAGTGTCACGCCTCCTAGGGAGCTGAGCTATACCCAAGGTATCCTGTGCCCCCCAAGGAAGATGGGCGAGAAAAAAGTTATTGGGGTCAGAATAGGTCGATGCAAAGAAAAATTTAATTTTTCTTGATCAGTACACTTACTGCAATTCTTTGACGGTATCCTTTAAATTCTCACACTGAAGGTTCCTGTCCAGCACTGTGCGGAGATGAATTTTGAGCTGGGATTCAGTCTCTGACACCTGCTCCCGATACACACTGTTCTCCTGTTCAAGAAACTTAAAAACAAAAAACACACATCTATACAAACATATACACATACATTTATACTAATTTTATATACTGTAGATACATACACATGCTGTATAGATACAAGTCAATACAGAAATCTACATTCCGTATGATCAATAGAAAACATTTCTCTAACGGGCAATAGAAGGACCTGCTGGGAATTGGATTGTCAAATGTTCTAGATAGTTGGACTGCCAAAGAAAAGCAAGTAAAACTTGATTTTAATGGCTTTCTAAATGCAAAATTAAAGGGGTTGGCCGTTTTTCTATATTGATGGCCTAAGCTCTGGATAGGTCATCAATATCAAAAATTGGAAGGGGTCTGACTCCCAGCACCCCCGCCAATCAGATGTTTGAAGAGAACGTAGTGCTCATGTGAGCTCTGCATTCTCTTCAACGATTACCTGCTCACTGTCGAGATTGCAGCAGCGATCAGGTGTAATTGCAGCTCCTCCGTCCCATTCACTTCAATGAGAAGGAGCAGATGAAGTGTAACAGCCGGGGGTGTTGGGAATCAGACCTCCGCCAATCTAATATTGATGACGAATCCAGAGGATAGGTCATCAGTATAGGAAACCGGCCAATGTCTTTACTCACCTTTCTAAATAGGTCTTCATTAAGTGTCCTACTACAGTTTGTGCATGTCCTTCACCTAGATGCTGGTGCTGCTGAATCAGACATGAATCTATCAGAGCACTGCTCCTGAAATCTCTCACTCTGTCCTTTCCCTCCCTACTCTCGGTGTTTGATACAGAAGCAGGAAAAGGGAGAATGTTGTACACGGCAGATCAGAGGGCTGGAGCAGCCGAGCAGGACAGCTTACACAGGCTATACATAGGGAGGAGCACACACAAGGCAGTTTGCAAAGGGGGTATCAAATTTTACAAGTGTAGAAAAAAAGCAGAGCACACACAGCAAACTCTGTGGGGAGAGGAATCATGCACGCCTCAGCATAAATAACTAGTGCGAAGAGATCTCTCATGAACCGTAAATAATCCAGAAAAGAGGATGTGCCGATACATGAGAGCTAGTCAAGACAGCAGCGTCCTGTATACACAGACCTTCTATAAATCCCAGTGGTCCCATGATTATTCAATTTTTTCATGTTGTTGTGACATACCATTCCTGGTATGGCCCCATTTATCTCTGCTGAGCTATATGTTAATAGTATGTCGTTCTTTGACGATTGGGCAGAGTCAAAGAGGTGCAGATGATTCCAGCTCTGCAGAAGAGTTGAGGTTGCCACCACTTGGAAAATCAAACACTATTAGCATACAGCATGGCAGAAATAAGGAAGGGGGTCATACCTTGTAGTTTTACAGCGGCTGGAGGTTGCTGACCCCCGTTTCAGTACATGAGTTATCTGTCACAGCTGGTAATATTGGACACTGTTTTTAAGCAGCAATAAATGAACTAGAAAAAGTTAGGCTCCTTGCAGACGAGCGTTCCTCCCGCAGCGAGTTCGCATCGCAGCACCCGGCCTGAACTCCCATTGCTGCTGGGTTCACATAGCATTATACTGATTTATGATGCTATGTAACCCTTAAAGCTCTGGAATGTATTGGAGAACACTGGCAGCATTATGCCAGTGTTATCCAATAACATTCCAGAACTGTAAGGGTTACATAGCATCATAAATCAATATAATGCTATGTGACCCCGGCAGCGCTGGGAGCTCAGGCTGGGTGCTGCGATGCGGACTCGCTGCGGGAGGAACGCTCGTCTGCAAGGATCCTTTAAAAGGGGCTGTCCACTGCAGAGAGGTTGCACTCCACTTCTTTGATGTTCCCCGCCACTGCAGCCAGTATGTTAGCTGCATGGATGCAGTGGTGACATGGCATTATACATCAGACACTGCTGCAGCCAGTCACAGACTTCAGCAGTATACGGTACATGAAAGCAGAAGCCATGTGGAATATATGGGAACATCATCACAGCAGCCAAAGAAAGCCCAGTGGAGAGAATCAGAGCGACAACTTTGGAAGTGGCAGGGTGTAAACGAGATGAGTAGATGTTATTTTATGACAATTTCTGCATTTAATAATTCTGACAGCCCTTCAAAAATTTGTTATATTGGAAATAGCACTATGTTTTCATTGTGATTTATCTTTCCATGTATATTATTCGCAGCAAAAGAAATGCGAATTTTCATGATCTACATATGTTTGTATTAACTGACAAAATTTAATAAAAATTATATTTAATTGGAAATCGCACTATGTTACAGTACCTCAAGGCTCTCTGTGTAATATGCAATTTGGGACATGTGTTCTTTTGCCAGCATCTCCAGCTGTTTCTGTAGGTCCTGCTTCTCATTTAAAGCATTTGACAAATCCATCTCGAGGCTGATTTAGCAGAAGAAATAATGTTATTGTTTTAACTAGACAAACACCATCATAAAACATAGAGGAACATTTACCAGGGAGACTTACAGGGAAGCTGTGACTAGTTTTATGGTGTCCTAACTATGGTCAGAATAAACTGGTGACAGATCCCCTTAGCAAAATTCTGGGTCACTTTCTTTAACTTAATCCAGCCCTGCTAAAATCTGAACCGAACAGCTCCAGTGTAGCGAGTCCTCGTATTCATGAGCTCCGGCTTTATTTGCCCCCCATTCCTGATTACATTCTTTTCCTACTGCAATCGGCGTCCAGGAGAGGCGAGAGCAGGGACCCCGTGAATATCAGGACTCACCGGCCAATATAAGTAAATAGGACTGCTTCTGGGCAGTAGTCTAGTAGCGGTCCCCATCTCTTCTGCAATGGAGGAGAAGCTGTTCTCAGCACATAATGCTGAGAACTACAGCAGAACTCTCATCAGGGCTGTTACGATGCAATGCTATCAAGCTCTGAGAAATACCAGTGTTGGCTTTAAGGCAGTTTTAAAAGGGCAGATTAATCGGGAATGAACGGTTGTACGAGTCTTCATTCCTGATAATTGCCCCATGTAAATATGCCACTAATCACCCACTGAATGAGCCAACACATGTTCAATGGGTGAAACAATCATTGAGGCACAACTCATCAAACTCATTGTTTCTGTCCTGCTGATCGTCCTTTGTAAACAGCAATCTGCTGCCCAGAAACAATGAATCTGAATGGAGACGAGCCATTGCAGTAGCGATCACTCAACCTCAGACAGAGGAGACGATTGCTGCATGTAAATACCGTACGTATATGAATATGATCTGCTCCCCTGGCAGTAGACTCTACCATAAACACGAGAAAGCCCAAGGGCTCTTTCACATGAGCGGATGCCGTGCGGGTAATCTGCTGCGTGAAAAGAGCCAAGCCCCGTTCCGGACAGCAGAGACACGGAGCATTAACATGATTGATAATGCTCCGTGTCTTTCTGATCGTTTTACTACAAAATCACAAAGAGATAAAGTTGCCACCCTGATTTTGTAGTAAAAAGATCACAGAGGCATGGAGCATTATCCATCATGTTAATGCTCAGTGTCTTGGGTGTTGGGAATGGGGCTTGGCACCCCTTTACGCAGTGGATTCCACGCACGGGATCCGCTCTTGTGAAAGAGTCCTTATGGGATTGTTTGGATGAACAATCCCACAGCAGAATGCCAGACTAAACATGCCAAGCAACTGAGCAACAGGCGAGAATGTAAGGTTTTTAATTTGAAGAAATTGTGGCGGTTGGCCAAGGTTTTTGATTATCTTGGAGAACCACTTTGAGATTACTTCTACAAAACAGCAACATCATTAATGTCATTTACCAGGGCACAACGTGTCCAGTCAGGTGCTTAATGCGATCTTGATGTTGCCGTCCTCTAAAATGAAAAGAATTGAAAAAACCATCCAAGTTAATCAGAATACAACATAAAAAGAGAATACTTACACATTGAGAAGAAGCATATGCTGGTAGGAATCCATGTTTTGTCTTTCTTATTTAAAGGATAACTGTCACATTTAGACCCTAATTTCAGTTTTCATATATGTAGTTACTAATATGATAATATTCCTGAATCAATAACTATTAGACTTACTTACCCCTTATTTAATAAGATTCAGCTCTTAGCAACCAGTCTGCATAAATCTACAACTTCACTATTCTGTTAAGATGGCCGCCCTCAGCCCTGAGGCTAATCCATAGGACGCCTGCAGTGAAGTTAGTGAAGACCGGCACTGTATAGGGGGGTCTTGCACTGAAGTTCCCAGGTCTGGCTGAAGCCTATAGTCCTCCTACAAGCTCTCCTCTTATCAGATAAGGCTTTCATTTATACACTGAGCAGCCGGCATATCTCCCTGGGCTCTACATTGTCCAGCACTGCTAAGGGAGTGTCTGCCAAGCACAGGCATGTGGAGAAGTTCACACACACAGCCCAGCACTGTTATCTCCTGTCAGGAAGAACCTGGCTTTTTATACATTCCCTTACAATGTTGACTCACTATCAGTTCCCAGTGCACGCAGCGTGCTCCGTCCTCATCTGGTAGACTGTCAGGCATTTTCATAGGTATATATATTGATACCTGATCATATTATATTAAAAATGCATGCTCATTGTTTTTAAGAAACATACATGAGCCAAAGTTTTCATATGCGACTGAGACAGGCCAAGATGAGGTCATGCCAAGTTCAGTCTGTGTAAAAATACAGAGAGTATTGTGTCTTAAGAGTTATTGCCACAAATGTGGTCTTATCTGTAGGGAGTACACTGGATTCTCCAGACATGTCCGTCTGAAGAGAACAAGGCTCATTCATATCATTATGGTCCATAGATCAACAGTGTGAGAAACATTCAGAGAGACGCCTAAAGGTCTGTCTTTAGTTGTTTCAAAGTTTTCTAAACGAATCCTTATCTCTGATTTACGACGACGAGGGTCAAATGAATATGATGCAAAAATACCCTAGTAACTCTTTATAGTATGGTGCTAATAGCTTACACAACAGTGCCATCCGGAGACAGATGGACATCACTACACCATCCTCCATAGTTGCATTATGGGTAAACATGATCTCATAGGATCTTATTACATATATGTTTACACCCCCTCAATTGATTGGAGAATACTAATCCAGGGGGTGGTAATGTTAGATTACAAGGGAGATAATTACCCTAGATAGATGAGCATAAGAAAGGAAAGAGGCAAGAAGGAGGAAAGCAAGGAACAAAGGAGGACGCATAGCATTCCAACATTCCAGGAGCCAACACCCAAGATGAAAGCCATGGTGATGGACCATCCAGCTTTCCTAGGAGCAAAAGTGAGATTCCTGCTAGGACTTGGTAAGACACACAAAGATTGATGTTTCATTTTATTAAGACTATTTAGATAATGTGGGTAAAATCATAGCATCTATGTTGACGAACATATTAATTTATTTATCATCTCTTTATATGAGATGTAGTCTTAGATATAGAATAATTGTGAGGCTTCATTCTACCTGCAGAAGAATCAAGTTTTATAATTTATCAGAGTATTAAATGATTGCATACATATATGCATAGATATAGATATATTGATAGTAGCATTCTTCGCCAAGCTAGATGATAAATTCCCACTGGAAGATTTGTTCCAAGTTCTTCCAATGTCTGTTGTCTTAATAGTCTTACCAGGTTATACAGATATGAAAATAGTCCAGGATAGGGCGGAAGGATACAGTTATCTCTTCTAAGTTATATACTTGAATGGATTTGCCCATTACTACATGTGAGGTGTATTTTAGTTTGGTTAGAGAGGGGTGGGGAATGTATTTATCATTCCATATAGATGTCTAGGATTAGACACGCCTCTGAACAGGAGTAATGTATACAATGTAACTTCTTGTTTTGATATCCTAACCAAATAGCTTTGTTATAATGTGACAAGCTGCTCTTACCCACATGTGTTTATTTACTTATTGTGAAGCTTCTAGTGCCTGATATCAATGCCATGTATATTCCTTGGCATATATAATCGTGTTTATATACCTATTTGTTTATAATTGTGTGACTAATAAAATCTGCATGTTTTTATAATACCTATGTATTATTGTATAATGCAAAACTACATCTTTAGCATTAATGTCATCTCACATGAAAAGAACTTATTATCTGAGGAAATAGTCGGCCTCAGATGTGAATTGTATCGATTGGGTTATCTACAATTCACCAGGTCATTATTTGTACAAGTTATGGAAAATTCTTGATGAATTATTTTTATGACCATAATTAATAATTCTTAATTGAATTATTATTATTATCCCGACAAGACGGAAGGAGCATAGCAACCTGATTTTAATCTCAAGTAAAAATAGCCAATACTGGGGACTTTTAGGTGGCTTTTAGGGGTTATTTATTAAACAATCAGAAATTAAAACAGGGCCAACAAGGTGATATTAATCACCAAAATCCAATAGTAAAAAAAATTTGATAGTTATACTTTAAAGGAATTATCCAGGAGAAGATATTGATGACCTATCTTCAGCTCAATAGGTTTCAGTAAATCTGGTTCAGATTGCTGTATCCAAACCAGATTCTTTAAAAAAAAAATAAATAATAAAAAAACACTAAGAATATGAGCTCCATCCTACTGTAAAAACTTTCAGAAGTTTTAGCAAATATCGAAATATCGCAGAACTTACTTTGTCTCACCCATCACATGTCACTTTGTTTATTCGCATAAATTATTGTATCAAAATACGAAGCTGAACCCTGCTTCGTGCCTCATTAGCAAAGCCAAGTTCAGCTTCGTATTTTGATACGGTATTTATGCAAATAAACAAAGTGACACGTGATAGAGGTGAGAAGTAGTCTTGCAATATTTAAGCTACTTTTACACTAGCATTTAAGTTTTCATTGTCAATGGGGACAAAACTGAACTGAACAGAACGCTCCAAAATGCATTCCGTTCCGTTTAGTTGCGTTCCCATACCGGAAAGAAAACCGCAACATGTTGTAGTTTGCTTTCCGTCCTGGGATGCAAGTCAATGCGGACGGATGCGTTTTCTCTGACACAATAGAAAACGGATCCGTCCTCCATTGACTTTCAATAGAGTTCATGACGGATCCGTCTTGGCAATATTAAAGATAATACAACCGGGATCATAACTGATGCAGATTGTTGTATTATCAGTAACAGAAGCGTTTTTTCTGAACCCTGCCAGTAAAAACGCTAGTGTGAAAGTAGCCTTACTGAAACTTCAGAAAGAGGCAATACATTTTACAGCAGGATGGAGCCGATATTCTTAACATACTTTTTATAAGATTTGGGTTTGAATACAACAATCCAAACCCAACTCGCTGAACTCCAATTATTATCATCAAATTGGTGGTAGTCCGACTCCCACCGATCAGCGGTTAGAAGAGGACGGGAGCTCAATGGCTGCAGTTGCCTCTTCCCAGGCCTCCATCACTGTACAACAGTCACTTGTCCTAATTGCAGCTCAGGCCCATTGAAGTCAAGGGGGCTGACCTGCAATACCAGGCACTGCCGCTATACGATGTACTGCGCTGTGCTTGGTAAGCTGCCAGGGGACGCTGAACAAACCAGAGCTCCGGTGAGTGTCGCATCCCCCTCAAACAGCTGGTTGGTGGGGGTGCCAGGACACAAACCAGCCAGTAGCTGGCCAGGAAGAAGAGATCAGCAGCGGACCTGGAAGTATCGAAACGGGAGTGGTAGGGGAACAGTATTAGTTCATTTATATTGATCGGATTCCATTTTAAAACCTAAAAAAAAAAAAAAAAAAAATCTTAAGCAGACGGACAACTCTTTTAAAGGGGTTGTCTCCCTTATTTCAAAATCTTCCATTACCTCCCCCCGCCCCTCAAAAAAAAAAAAAAAAAAAAAAAATTATATATAAATAATAGATACCACCTAACCCCTAGTTTCCAGCACTTCTATGCAGTCATTACCTCCAGACCAGAGTAGCACAGCTAGAAGCAGTGGGGGAGGGATAGGTAGTATCTGATCTTTTGTTATTTTATAAACAGCGGGTCCACAATACACGTCTGCACCCCACATCACGGACGCAGACCCATTCACTTGAATGGGTCCGCAACCCGGAAGGTCTGTGCGAACAGAGGCGTGGAACCCCACGGAAGCACCCTGTGGTGCTTCCATGGGGTTTCTGTCCGTGTCTGAACACCGCAAAAAAGTAGTGCATTCACTACTTTTTTGCGGTGCGGACAGACCACGGACCCATTCAAGTTGAACGGATCTGGATTCGTCTGCCAATGCACGGAGCGGCCATGTGCATGAGGCCTAAGGGGCACTAGGAAGATTTTTAAACAAGTCTGATTTCCCTTTTAAGAGGTTTTTTGCTATGGACAATTACTTTTTATCCTAAATAATACAGTAGGGTGCCCTAGAGCTTAGGCCACCAGCTGCAATTTGTGCAGAAACATAGCAGCAACGGTTTAACACCCCGAGGCACCATCTCAGGAGAAAGTAAGTATTTTACGTTTCCCAATGAAATCTCCAGAATAAGAGATAATGCACTGTATACGACCTACAATAGTAATACAAGTGACCGGTCATACCGAGCAGTTGCCTCATTGAGCTCTTTTTCAAGCAGTTTTATAGATGAATCCTTAGCGGAGAGAAGCTCTTCAAGTTCTGAATTTTCCTCTTTTACGTGCTCATTTTCAGATTGCAGCGCACACAAACGATCCATTAGCAATTCTAGTTCTAAAACACACAAAAAATAATAATCTGAAAATTCACACAATTGTGGAAGTAAGATGATTTCTGCTGAACTGCAGGGAGGCATTCAAAGGGGTTCTCTCACCTCAGCAAATGGCATTTATCATGTAGACAAAGTTACTACAAGGCACTGACTAATGTATTTGGATTGTCCATATTGCTTCCGTTTTCCATCACGTCATACACTGTTCATTTCTAGGGCAAACTTGAAAAGAAAGTTCATTCCAGCCTCCGGATAACACAATGGAATACTTTACTGAGAAATAGTCATAAAATCGAGGTATGCTGTTTGCCATCATAATCTCCATGTGCATGTAGGTAACAGTTCACACTTGGCGGTGCAAGGTATCGGTCAGAGGTGGAGATGCACACTGCAGACTATTAAATGCCGAAGCTAGATGGATATTCAAATTCGATACTTGTGTACCCAATGGACTAAACCGTAAACAAGATTTTATATTACACGTGCGTTTATTTTATTTTTTTTAAAGTTTTTCCTATGTATACGGCTGGTTGTGTCTGCTGTATCTGAGGTTAGTGGGGGTCATTCAATGCGAGCTGTTGTCACAGATGTATTACCTTTAATTAATTGAATTCAGCTCCGCCCCAACCTCTGATATAAGTAGCACCAGTATTCACACCACCTTACTACGACTAAGGCTGCATTCACACGTCCGTGGAACACGGACCGTGTGATACCGGACTAGTACCCTGCTTAGTGCAGGAGCACACGGCGTCATTCGTTGCTATGATGCCGTGCGCTTCCTGCTGCCGCTGCGCTCCTATGATCTATACGAGTGTATTACTGTACTGTGCCGGCAGCAGGAATCGCACGGCGTCATAGGGACCAATGACGCCGTGCGCTCCTGCTCTAAGCAGGGTGCCAGTCCAGTATCACACGGTCCGTGTTCCACAGACGTGTGAATGCATCCTTAGGATGTTATATACATCCGAAATGCGTCACAGGAGGTGCATTTTTCTGTGCCTTATGTGTTTGGCATACCTGGATTTTATGACTATTTCTCAATAAAGAATTCCATTGTTTTATCGGGAGGCTGGAATTAACTTTCATTTCAAGTTTTCATTTGTCGAAGTGCCATGCTTTTCCTTGCCTCGGACCTCTGCATTGGAGCTGGCTGTGATCATCTTTTGTCTGTTCATTTCTAGGGGGTTACGACCACCGCTGTGGCGCAGATATAGGGTGACCGGGATGGGAGCTGCTGCGTATGCACGTTTTAATGGTCCTGGCTGCCAGAGAGGCTAGCTCCTTTTCAATACAGTGTACAAGCACGACCACCGTTGATGGATTGCAGGGTGCCCATAACCCCTGGATACAAGCCGTGTATAATGTGATGGAAAAATGAATCCAGCCAGCGAAGGAAGCAATATGGAGAATCACAATACATTAGTAAGTGCCTTGTATTAACTTTCTTTACAGGATAAATGCTACTTGCTGAAATGTCATAAACCCCCCCCCCCCCCCTTTAGGTCTTATGCACACGACTGTGGTTTGGGTCTACATCCGAGCTGCATTTTGCGCAGTTTGGATGTAGCCACATTCACTTCAACGGGCACGCAAAAGATGCAGGCAGCACTTAGTGTGCAGTCCGCATATCTGCCTCTTAGCCCCACAAGGATAGGACTATATTTAAAGGCTATGTACACCTTTGGGGCAATTTTTTTTTATTATTGCATTATACTTATTTTGGTCTTTATTAATAATATGGATTCCTTTTTTCTGTACAGAGCTGACATGCTCTACTAGCTGCCTGTGGATGTTTTGTCCTTTCAGTCATCTGAGGAGCAGACGAATGTCTTATCTGTGTTCTCTCACATCATAAACACTCACTAAAGCTCAATCCTCATCTTACTGATAAGAATGTCGCTTAAATAAGTGTTTATGACTTCTTAGTAGTTTAAGCTACTTTCACACTAGCGGTTTTTGCGGATTAGTCCTGGATCTGCAAAAATACTTCCGTTACAATAATACAACCGCATGCATCCGTCATGAAAGGATGCGGTTGTATTATGTCTTCTATAGCCATGACGGATTCGTCTTGAACACCATTGAAAGTCAATGGGGGACGGATCAGTTTTCTATTGTGCCAGAGAAAACGGATCCGTCCCCATTGACTTACATTGTGTGTCAGGACGGATCCATTTGGCTCTGCTTCGTCAAGTGGACAGCAAAACGCTGCAGGCAGTGTTTTGGTGTCTGCCTCCAGAGCGGAACAGAGACTGAACGGAGGCAAACTGATGCATTCTGAGTGGATCCTTTTCCATTCAGAATGCATTAGGGCAAAACTGATCCGTTTTGGACCGCTTGTGAGAGCCCTGAAACGGATCTGACAAACGGAAAGCCAAAACGCCAGTGTGAGAGTAACCTTAGAAATAGGGGTAATTAGACGACCGGCACAAAGTGAACGTACCAGTCACACATTTAGAAAAACAGTTAACCCTTTGTGACTCAACAGTTCAATAAAGGCCAATTGAAAATATGATTTTTAGCCAAAAAGAAGTTAAATGCAATCATAAAAAAAATTTGACTCCAAAAAGGTGTACATGACCTTTAATGCGGAACACATATGGCCGACAACAGTGTTTTGCAGATCCTCAATTTGCAGACCGTAAAAAACGGACACGGTCATGTGCATGAGGCCTTAATCTTTATTGGGGACCCTGTAATGGCATTTGACAATGTTGTCCTTATGAAAGTAGATATTCATTACCTCTTTCTAGATTGGTCGAAATTACGCATGAAGCGGACTCACGTACATACGCTTTCCAAAAACAAAAGTAAAAATGGATAAAACAAACCTGAGCCCAGACGTGAATTCTCCAGCTTCATCTGCTCATGCAGAGTCGTGATGCTTTCTAAATGACTGTGTACCTAACAGGACCAAAAGAATGTTCATGTAAAACTTCTGCCATTTCAGTAATATTCACATAGGTGTATGAGAAATAGATTAAAGAAAGCCTCGGTATACGGTATCCTGAGGGAGCAGACATACAAGAGCCGTCTCATTAAAGGGACCCTGCCACTATGAGAACGCAGTATAATCTGCAGACAGCATGTTAGAGAGCAGGAGGAGCTGAGCAGACTGATGTCGTTTTGTGGAGAAAACATTCAGCAAAACTTGCAGCTTATTTATTAAAATGTTACCCATGTGGTGGTCTAAGCAGCAGCCTGCGGAGACGAGTTCTGGTGCAAAACAGACTTTAAAAAAAAATTACTCCATTAATGACTTCTCATATTTTTTTTATAATCTGACATGTTTGTATATGCTTTTATATATTATTTTTTTAAATTATTAACTTTGCTCACTGTATTGTAATGCATATATGCTATCCAGAAAATTTTCAATTTACAGAAATGTTAATACAAAAATTACTCTCATGATAACCACCCCCCTTCCCATTATCTTATTCTCGACAGTTTGGCATTTTCATTAATTACAAGTTTTGCTAAATCTTTTTCCACAAAACTACAGCTTGCAAATTACACTGCATTTTCATGGTGACAAGTTCCTTTTAAGACAAGGAGACAAGCGGTATGCTCTATTAAGACCAAGTGAGTTGGATTGAGCTGCGATACCAAGCACAGCTGCTATACAATGTACAGTGCTGTGCTTGGTACTCTATGTGCCAATAGGAATTGTTCCCCCTGTAAATACCACAGGTGCACTTAAAAACCACAGCAAAACTGCAACAGTCTTTCCCATGCAGCTTTTGATGGGATTTTAAACCACAACACAAGTGTTGTGTGTGAACATATCCCTAAAGAATGTGGCCAAGAGAAATGTATTCAGCAGTGTAAGGCTACTTTCACACTAGCGCAGGCATCCTCAAACTGCGGCCCTCCAGCTGTTGTAAAACTACAACTCCTACAATGCCCTGCTGTAGGCTGATATTTGTATGCTGTCCGGGCATGCTGGGAGTTGTAGTTTTGCAACAGCTGGAGGGCCGCAGTTTGAGGATGCCTGCACTAGCGTTTCTATTTTCCGGTATTGAGATCCCTCATAGGGGCTCAATACCGGAAAAAAAAAAACGCTTCCGTTTTGTCCCCATTCATTGTCAATGGGGACAAAATGTAACTGAACAGAAAGGAATGCTCAAAAATGCATTCTGTTCCGTTCTTATACCGGAGAGCAAACCGCAGCATGCTGCGGTTTGCTTTCCGTCCTGGGATGCGAAGCAAGACCCGCATGCAAGTCAGTGGGGACGGATCAGTTTTCTCTGACCCAATAGACAAACGGATCAGTCCCCCTTTGACTTTCAATGGAGCTCATGACTGATCCGTCTTGACAATATAACCCGATCCTTTCATAACGGATGCAGATGGTTGTATTATCAGTAACAGAAGCGTTTTCGCTGAACCCTGCCGGATCCAATAAAAACGCTATTGTGAAAGTAGCCCAAGGTCTCTTGCACACAAACGTTTTTTTATGTTCCATATACGGACCTATTCATTTCAATGGGTTCGTAAAAATAACGGAAATGTTTCCATGTGCATTCAGTTTCCGCATTTCCGTTCCAAGATAGAACTTGTCCTATTCTTTTCTGAATCACGGACAAGGATAGTACTGTTCTATTAGGGACCAAATGTTCCTTTCCGGAAAAAACAGAATGCACACGGATGTCATCCGTCTTTTTTTTTTTTTGCGGACCACAAAACTATACGTTCGTGTGCAATAAGCCTAAGGCTGCATTCAGATAGGTGTAAATACTGCCGTGAGTGGGATATTTCGATACATAAAAATGCAATCATATCCCTTGTGCAATCAAGAAAAGCTGAGTTAGAAACTCCATTATAAACTAGAGAAAGAAAATAAATAAATAAGACACAAATCGTGTGGTATAACTGGATTTTTGTACTTCCCATAAAATCCCCTTCTTGTTGAATGCACTGAGGGACACAGCACCATGAGCATACGCCCAGCTGCCACTAGGAGGCCAACAGTAGAACAAAGAAGGTGTTTGCTCTGCCCACATGGCTATACCCTCTCCACAGACACCAGTCTGACCAGTTTTAGGACTAATGCCCAAGGACGTAAGGGCTCCATGCCAGTATTGCGGACAGCAAACAAACAGTTTGAGCAGTTGATGTCTACAGCAGTAGGAAGGAGACATACATTGTACAACTAAACACAAAACCAACATGCCCTGAACCCGAAACAAAACCAAAAATAAGAGCCTGGGGACAGGAAATAAGATAGATGGGTGGGATCTGTGTCCCCAAATGCACTCAGCGAGAAAGGGGTCTTATGGTAAGTACAAAAATCCAATTTTCTTGTTAATGACATTGGGGGACACAGCACCATGGGACATCCTAAAGCAGTCCCTGAAGGGAGGGAACGAACAACCACATAAACAACTTACTGTACAGCCACCTGCAGAACCTTACGACCCAAAATTACATCGGCAGAGACCAGGGAACAGACCTAATAAAGTTTTACAAAAGGTGTAAACGGATGCCTAGGTGGCAGCCTTGCAGACCCGGGAAGTAGAAGTTTGATGCTGGACCACCAAGGATGGTCCGACGACTGGTAGAAAGTGCTGTCACTTGGGAGTGTTGTGACCCTTAGCCATGTAAGCTCTCCTGATAGCAAGCCGAAGCCATTGGGAGACAGATGACTTAGGTCAACAAGCCTTTGCATAGACCCTCCGGCAGGACTAAGAGTTTGAACGACGAAACCGCTCCGTCACAGACACAACTGCACGGACAAGATCGAAACAGCGAAGAAAATTTTCTCACGTATATGAGAAGGGTTGGGACAAAAAGGAAGGAAGGATAATGCCCTCAATGTGAAAGGGAGAGACCACCTTGAGAAGGAAGGACAGAGAACCACTTTATCCCTATTAAGGGTAAGAAAGGAGGACCTGCAAGAAAGAGCAGCCAACTCAAAGACCCTACAAAGAGAGGCCATGGCAGACACATAGAGATCCCCTGCAGGAGGAAAACGATGGCCCATGAGCAGGAGGGAAGATGGGAGACTGTGTGGCCTAAACTAACAGAGTAATGGCGGTTATGGAATCACAGGAGGACGGCTGTCCGGCATCTTTGGGCACCAAAATGTCACCCCTTCGGTAAACCCGCACCGCAGTTAGATTACCAGCAATTCACTGTATATGCAGTAAGGAGGACTGGGTGACCGGCGAGGTACTGAAGTACACGCCCGCAGTGGGTGCTACTAAGCGGTGGATCACAATAAAGACCCCCTGCTACGGGCTAAAAACCTGAAAGAAAGACATGGAGAAAAAATTATATTATAATATATATATATATATATATATATATATATATATATATATAAAAAAAAAAAAGTACTCCGTTTACTTGAATGCGTCCGTGATCCGCAAGATATAGCTCGAAGATAGGACATATCCTATCTTTTGTGGAGCGGAGGCATGGATTAGATAGAAGCCAGTATATTGCAGACCCGCCGTTTGCAGTCTGCAATACGGGCACGGAGCCCTTAAGTTCGTGGGCATGAGCCCTAAAACTGGTCGGACTAGTGTCTGTGAAGGGGACATAGCCCACCATAGCCAACAGTTTTTTTTTTTTTGAGGTGTCAGTGGGGCGATACCCATGGTGCTGTGTCTCCCAATGTCATTAACAAGAAAGAAGTATTTACTGAAACAGACACGTCAGGAGGGCGGACAGGTCCTCTTTAATCACCTTCACTCATCTCTACAGGGCAAGAGGTTGCATGTTCCACATTTATTAACCCATCAAACTCACTTTTTCATTTTCTAGAACTGCCCTGTCCCTTGCCAACTTGATTCCTTCAGCCTCCTGAAGTACTGATTGCATCTTCTCCTTCATAACTTCAAACTGACGCCAGTACAGAGACATCAACTCCTTTGCCTGAGAGCACTAACAGGTAACAAAAAAAAATTATTATCTTGAGTCATTGGTGGACACAGAAGGCTGTAGGTATAGCTGTTGCCACTAGGCGGCGACACCAAGTGAAACAAAAAAAATAAGTGTTAGCTCCTCCTACCAGCTATACCCCTCCTGCATACATGGAGTTACAGATTTAGCTTAGGGTCCACAGGAGGCAGATATGTCTGCTATTTTCCCCTTCAACTCTCTCTTGAGCATGGAAGCAGTTCTAACCCGTTTCCTCACACTCAGAGAGAAAGAAGCGGGTCACCAAGTCTGCTGCATGGTAAGATCAGTATTCTTCTGCTCCAACCAGGTTCCCACTATTTGCTCCCCTCTCTGTCTCGCATTGTAAGGGTTTTTCCCACCACAAGTGGTCAAGAATGGTCCCTTCCCTGCCAGCCCTTCCCAGCCCCACAATCTGTGAAAATAAAAATAGGGACAATAGGGCGCCACATGTGCGGTATCAGTTGGCTCAATATCAGGTTAAGGGTCTGTTCACACATCAGTGTGTGTTTTGCAGATCCACGGATCCGCAAAACACGGACGTTTCGCATTTTGCGGACCGCACATTGCCGGCACTCTCATAGAAAATGCCTTTTCTTGTCCGCAATTGCGGACAAGAATAGGACATGTTCTATTTTTTTGTGGAACGGAAGTGCGGATGCGGACAGGACATAGTGTGTTCCCATAGAAATGAATGGCTCTGCAATTCCGTTCCGCAAAATGCGGAACAGAATTGCGGACATGTGAATGGAGCCTAAAAGGTAAGGATGTGCTGACCGGATGGTGCTGTGAGGAGTCACAACAGCTGTAGATAACTCGGCTGGTTATTGCAGGCGGTTGTCCTCTGTGCTCAAGGGCAATCAGCAGGCTGAGCAGATAGCTGTAAAAAATAGTTCAGGATCTTGGAAGGCGCTGCCAGGACTCGGATGAATGAAACATCAGGATCGATGTCAGTAATAAAGAGTGATCTTTATTTGATAGTAGTCTACGCGTTTCAAGGGCTGAATTGCCCTTTTCATCAGGACTGTACACAGTGGAGGCGGTCAAAACACATTTAAGAGAATCCCACAATCTAGCGGACCCAGTGCACAAATACATTATAGCCCCCAACTTGGGCTAGCACTGTGTGGAAGGTGGGGCTCAGGCAGCTCTCTCCATTACAATCTGTCCCTCCCTCCATAGTGCTGTTCCCCAGCCTGCTAGTTCATCTGGCCAGCCAGGGAGGTGTTTTTTTTTTCTCTCCTGCACTTTTTGGCCCTGTGAGGATGCGTACTGTGACTGTCTGGGTCCGTGTAACGTCGCGAGCAGCAGAGCACTGCAGTCCCCCTGGCTTCGGGCCTGGTACTGTACGGGAAGCAGGTCTGAGGCAGTTCCTGCCTACCAGATCTGTCCTATCCATCTGCCCGCCAGGCAGGAGCTTACTGACATCTTACCCTCTGCACTTATCTAGCGACCGGATAGGATTCTTCAGTCCCCTGAGCCCTACTTCTGAACAAATTGCCTGAGCCCTGGCGGCAAAGGTTTTTCTGCTGCCGTCAGAATATTTCACAAGTCTGAATCCAGGTTTTAGATCATGGTGCTAGCTCCCATTTTTTGGGAAATTCAAGAGATTCTGTTCATACTTATGTTCACTCTCCTGTCATCTCCCCCTCTCTCTACAAAGCCCCTACCGGAAAGACTATCAGCAGATTTGGTTTCTATTACCATCTGTTTGCTGAGGACACCCAACTATACACTTTATCCTGTGACATCACCCCCGCTGTACTACAAACCACCAGTGACTGTCTATACGCTGTCCTTAACATCAGGTCCTCTCTATCTGAAACTGAAATCTTTCACAAATTGAACTTCCGGTGTTTCCTCCATCTACTAACCTACCTAAACCGGATATGTCTATCTCCGTGTGTGACACTATCATCAAGCCTAGGCAGCATACCCACTGGGAAGCAAGCGGCAGAATCGAGCTGTCTAATACAGCCTTAACTCATTACTAATTAGCCTCCCCCTCACCATACTTTCCCCACTCCTTTCTACCTGAACGCAGCAGCCAGGCTCATCCAGTCATTGCACTGGTTGCCCATACAGTACAGGATTTAATTTAAACTGCTCGTTCTCACCCATCAAGCTCGCCACAGTGCTGCACCCCCTACACCCCCTCATCTCAGTCTACCATCCTACCTGTGCCCTCCGTTCAGCCAATGATTTACGACTGAGAGCCACCATAATCCAAACCCCTCACTCCTGTCTTCAAAACTTCTCCTGAGCTGCACAAGTTCTCTGGAATGCCTTACCCCAAACAATTGAGTTAATTCATAAGGTCTAGTTTTACATGCTCCCTAGAAACACATCTTTTTAGGTTAGTCTATTGCATCATCTGATCTAACCCTTCTCCATTCACTGTCCCCCCCACCCCCTTCAGAAATATTCTTCTGAACATGGCCCATCACTATTCACCACACCCCATGCACTCAGAAGCACTAGAGATAATTTTTTATTGCAAGCCTTCCATCCTGATGCATGGACTCTTACTCGCAGAATAGACTGTCCGGGTCTCCATGCGGTCACTCCTCTCCTCTTTGGAATCTGTACTGCAGTTTTTTCTCTGGTTTGTAGCCTCTTTGATCACTACATACTTAACGGCCTGTGGGGCCTGTCCTCGCGACTCTCATTAATTCCAGAGAGTGCTCTGAAATCTGCTCTTTCTCCGCTCAGACGTCTTGACCGGTCGGACATTCTGATCCTGGTCTCCAACAGGAGAAATGGATTCAAGAGTCTGTTGCCGCTTGAAAATTGCGTTACAATTCTTTGTAATACTGGAATCTGTTCGGTTTGCCTTTACAGGGTGGGAACACTATTTCTGCACCAACAATTAGTGCCACAAAACGTAGCCTTCTTCCCTCTTTTCATGCACAGTCCAGGTTCGTTATAGCGTCCACCATTAGGGAGGCCTTCTGGTCAGTATACATCAGTGGGGCAAGGTTGATCATTGGCAGGATGCTGTTGGTACCTCCGCTCTGTGGGTCTGTCAGTCCACTGTCCATCCTTTTTATATGGTAAGACTCCCTTGGCATCTGTAGGTAAATCCCGGCTGCTAGGCTCCGCTCACAGCTTTACTGGTCATGCTGTAGATTTTTTCCCCCTCTAACCTTTCCTCTGGGACTGCTTCGGAAAGTCCCGGGGCCTTCTGTGTCCCCCAATGAGACGTGCAAGAAAACAGGATTTTTGTACTCGCCTGTAAAATTTGTTTCTCACTATGTTCATTGGGGGACACAGCTCCCACCCAATTGTTTTGCCGTTAGTTTTTTCAGATGGCTCCCACTTGCCGTGGTTCTGACCCATCTACAGTTTAACCCCTTTTTTTTTTTTTACTACCTAACGTCAATCGGCTTCTCCTTGCTGCTCCTACTACTTGTGTACAAATTGATTAGCTTAGTATATGCAGGTGGGGTATGGCAGGAGCTGAAACTTTTTTTATTACTTAGTCTTGCCTCCTAGCAGCAGCAGCTATAGTCACGGTCTTCTGTGTCCCCCCCAGTGAATGCAAAAAGAGGATTTTACAGAGTATAAAATTCAAGGTTTTCCGAAAAAAATTAAATAAAAATGTGTATATATATATATATATATATATATATATGTGAATAAACCGCGTTTTTCTTTTTATTATAATTGGAGTGCTGTATATATATATAGCGCAAAGCTAGAAATCTATGGACATTAAAGACTTAAGAGGAGATTTATTAAAACTGGTGTAAAGTAAAATTGTCTTAGTTGATCATCGCAACCAATCACGTACTACCTTTCATTTTCCAATGGAGCTCTGATAAATGAAAGGTGGAATCTGATTGGTTGCGATGGGCAACTAAGTCAGTTTTCCTTTACACCAGCTTTGATAAATCTCCCCCTTAGATTTCTAAAGATATTTTAATCAATGCATAGAGCCCCTTTGTAGCGGACCACTGCATGTTTACAGACAAGGTATGGCTGCAGAAACCAGTTAAGATAAAAACTACAGGCATTAGGCCAGTGTCCGTTGCAATAGAAATTAGTTTATCCTACATGGTTACAGCTATATCTGATATTTCTCTCTTTCCGGTTCAAATCTGATTCGCTTACAATCAATTCACTCATCTCCCAGTTGAGATGTTCAAAAAGCCAGTCTTAAACTAAAGTTATTTGGCACATTTCAGCCTGTCTTAAAGGCAGAAAATGAAATATACATCATAGCAGTTTGTTTGTGTCATATTTTGACTTTAAATTAGTAAGGCAGAGGGAGCCCTGCCCAACCAAATTTAAAAACTGGTAACAAAAGTGACACATTTTTGCACAAATATGGCATGCGCTAAAATTTGCAACTCTTATGCATCACAAAACTGGCACAAATCATTTGATAAATTCCTGGAAAATAACTGATCAGTTTTATGCCCATGCATTCTGAATGGAGAGAAATCCGTTCAGGATGCATCAGGATGTCTTCAGTTTAGTCACAAATGCCGGAACACATGCCGGAATGCCGGTTCTGGCATTAATTCCCATTGACTTACATTAGTGCCGTATCCGGCATCAAAAATACCGCAACGGCGACGGAACTACTTGCCGGATCACTCTGCCGCAAGTGTGAAAGTAGCCTTAATCTATCACTGCAACAGGCAGATGTTCATCAAAAGTATATGGCTACGGTCAACGCCTTGGATAACGCAAAACATCTAAAACATGTCTCATTACCTGTCTCTGCAATTGGGTTCGGTCGTCTTTCACTTCAGAGCAAACGTCCTGAGCCCTATGTACAAACTCTGCCAATTCTTCATTGTAGGAATGCTTTAGAAGAAAAGCAAAAATAGATTAAGACGTATTCAGAGAGAAGTTGCAGCAACATGCCCACTTGACCACTGCTCCATACCAAATTCTCCTTCACTACGGTCATGCAGTGACTAGAAGAAGGGGACTCAGGGCTGGTCGTACAAAAAGAAGGAAAGGAAGAGAGTTCTATCTTTTGTATCCACGCCTTTGCTTGTCTCAAATAATTAGCATAAAATCTGCCAAGAGTATGGTCTCACATTTAATAGGGATTTATTAAAGGTCCTACATCAGCTTTCTGTCATAGAAAATGTGCAACTTTTATCTTATTTGCCTTGCTTGCCACTTTTGGAAAGTGTGTTGCCCGACCAATTGAAAAACTTCGAACTTTGAGGGCAAGGTTTTTTTTCATGAGCGCATTTAACTCATTTTGGGCTAAAAATTTTTTTTTTTTCAATTAGTCTTTATTATATTTTCAGCATTTTTTGCCCTAAAGGGTTAAGTTTCAGTCTAGCTGTATTTACTTTCAGTTTTACAGCCCTCATCTCTGAACAGACTCTAAAAACAAAAGTAAATTTTTCTAGAATATTTTTTATGTTTCGCATGCAAAATAGGCACCTGAAGTGTAGATGCGATATGCCAGGTCTGCAATCCAGAGCTGCGGTCCGTAACGGAGGCATGAAACCCCACGACAGCACTATGGAGTGCTTCCGTGGTGTTTCTGTCCGTGCCTCCCCACAGCAATAAAAATAGAACATGTTCTATTTTTTGGTGGTGCAGACGGATCACGGACCCATTCAAGTTGAATGGGTCTCGATCCGTCCCGGCGGCAGCACGGACATTGACAGTGCATTGGGGACCGAAAATTGCGGTCCCCAATGCACGGAACGGCCGCACAATGGCCGTGTGCATGAGGCCTTAGACTGCACAACAGTCCTAAATAGGCTAGATAGGCTTAAATACTCTTAAAATAGGCTACTTCAATAGGCTAGAATGCATCGGCACACAAAGTATACCACTGCATTATAAACGCAATGTCCTTTAGTGAAGGTATAAAAAAAAAAAAAGTTAATAAACCTTACTTATAAGCAAAAATAAAATCACTTTTTATGGGAAAAAAAATTGTTTTACTTTTGTGGTAAAAATGATTCCTATCCCTGTCTAACCACGCTCTGCTGTCAGCAAATAATGATTCTGTATGGGGGACGAGCGATCGCTACTGCCATATCGCCATACTGAGGAGAAGATCGCTGCATTTAAATAGCAGCAGTCTCCTCCGCTGACAAGCAGGCGATTGCCGGGAAGGAGCGCTTCCCTCCCGACAATCTCCTGCCTGATCTGACCGTCTCATACAGCCTTAACCCCTTTAAAGAAAATGTACTTTAGGGGAACAAAGGATGCAAGTAAAAACATTTCCCATCATTGTAGTAATAGCTGTCATATGCCCAAATGTGTACTTGAGAATATCTAATGTGACATCAACACATCATAAGTACCACCAGACCTACTGATCATCATCTGCTTTCCCAAAAATACAGCACGAAAGTCCATAGGAGCCTTGTAGTTACCTGCTGCTCATATGCTTCTTTTACAGACTGACAAAGCTGTCTTTCAGATTCGAAGTCCCGCCGCAGCTTAGTAATGACTGCTGAAGCGTGGATCTCAAGATCCTGGAGACACTGGTCCGCCTGAGACAAACACATAGACAACAGATATTGTAAAGTCAAATCTGTGACATAAGTATAAATAGATCAGAATCAATATCACATTTTCATGGAAAACCCATTAAAATAAAACATATCCTTCATTTTTTTTCAAATGTTAAGGATAAATAAGGTTGCTCTAATACAGTGTTTCTCAAATAGTGGGGGGCGCGAGGCTCCGTAAAGGGGGGCTCCAGGTGACAGGAGATAAACGCTTCCACTGTGGAAGCGTTCATCTCCATAGTGATCTGTATCGCCGTCCTCTGGACAGCGATATAGATCGCTGTGCTGTGCGGCAGGGGAGGGAGAGGAGTCTCCCTCCCCTGCTCCTCTGATAGGCTGCGGGCCTTGTGCCGGCAGCCTATCAGAGCGGTTCAGGCGGTGCGATGACGTCATCGCGCCGCCTGAGCAGAGTACACAGCGGGACACAGGCCGGAAGAGGCCTACATCCAGCGCTTCCAGGGAGGTAAGTATTGGGTGGGTGGGTGGGGGGTGAGAGCCTGCACATGATTTGGGGGGGAGGTGGGAAGCCTGGACCCTGCACATGATTTGGGGGGAGGGGGTTAATGTAGCCTGCACATGATTTGGGGGGGTTAATGGAGCCTGCACATGATATGGGGGGGGGGGGGTGTTAATGGCCCTCACCTGTGGGGAGAATGGTGTAATTATAACAATTTTATAGACAAATGATACTATTTACAGTCGCGCGGGGGGCGCGAAATGTTTTCTTCTTCCTAGGGGGGGCATGACAGAAAAAAAATTGAGAAGCACTGCTCTAATACCATAAGAATATACTACAATAATTGGATACATTAAAGAAGCACTCTCACAAAAAATGTTTATTCTCTGCCCTGTTAGAAGGGTACCAGATGTAAACAGTGGCGAAGGTAATCTTCTTACCAGTGACTATTTGTGAGTTAAAACCTCTCTTCTGATCCTCAGCTGTGTCATGTGACCAGCTATGTATTCCTAGGGGAGCCTCAATGTTAGTCTCATAGGAATAAATAGAGAAGTAACTGACTTCCTGTCCTGTGTCAGTGAGTTGGTCACATGACACAGCTGAAGATCAGAAGGGAGGTTATAACTCACAAATACAGTCACTGGTGAGAAGATTACAGTCACTACAGAGTACATCATGCACCTTTCTAACAGGCCAGAGAACAATTTTTTTTCTTGGAGTGCTTCTTTAATATTGCTGATCACACACCAGCCATATGTTGCATTATATCAAGGTACAATGTTTTTTTTCCCCTAGCTATTGGTTTGTAGTAAAAGCTTTAAATACCGCTTCCTTAGCCTGTATGGCGTCTTCCAGTCGTGCTTTCATTTCATCCTGCTGAAGGAGACTGTCCTTTAACTTCTCGCTCATTTTCTTTAAAATGCTTGTGTAATCTGCTATAAGCTTGCGAGTATGGCTCATCTAAAATGCAAGGACAAGAAAAAAAAAAAAAGGAATATTGCCATTTAACTTTATAATCTGCATTTTTATAAATGTAAAATGATTTCTACTCTCAGCTGAAAAGTGGTTACAGTTGCAGTCCAGATAGTCTAGGCCAGGGGTGCGCAACCTTTTCGGATGAGAGAACCACACTGTCCTAAGGGCTGCAATAAAAATTATAGGGGGTTTTCCAGGAGTCAAGTATTCAGCACAGGATAGCTGATCAATATCAGATTGGCCGGAGTCCAACTCTCAGAACCCCGCTCCCCATCAGATCGGATAAGTGCTACGGCCTCTTCATAGGATATGAAGCACAATGCCGTACATTGTGTAGCATCTTTGCTTGGTATTGTAGCCCAGTCAATCACTTGAATGTCTGATGTGCACAAAGGCCACGTGACTGATGGACGGGACGTAACTCCCCGAAAAAGGGCCTCATCTCCCATCTCAGCACTGTGGCCCCTTTCAACAGCTGATCAACAGTGGTGCTGGGAGTCAGACCCCTATCAACCCTGAGAATAGGTCATCAATATGCAAGTCCCAGAAAACACTATTCGGGTACTTTTACACTAGCGTTAAAGTTTTCCGGTATTGAGTTCCGTCCTAGGGGCTCCATACCGGAAAAAAACTGATCAGTTTTATCCTAATGCATTCTAAATGGAGAGCAATCCGTTCTGTTTGCATCAGGATGTCTTCAGCACAGTCACTCTTACAGTATTAGGCCGGAGAAAATACTGCAGCATGCTGCGGTATTTTCTCAGTCCAAAATTCCGGAACACTTGCCGGCATTATTTTCTATTGAAATGCATTAATGTCAGATCCAGCACCAAGTGTTCTGGCAAAATGGATCCGGTTTTCCGGACCTTTTAAAATGCAAAAAAAAAAAATATATATAATATATATATACACACACCGGATCTGTTTTTCTGGATGACACTAGAGAGACGGAGCCGGTGTTTCAATGCATTTGTTAGACGGATCCGGATCCATCTAAAAATGCTTTCCGGATCCGGCAGGCAGTTCTGGCGACGGAACTGCCTGCCGGATCCTCACAACTCAAGTGTGAACGTACCCTGTGTGATTACCATGTATGGCACAGAAATCATAACTTTACAGCGGGAACCCACATTCATAAAAGCTACAGTGCCATGCTCAGATAGGGCTATATATGTAGCTTAATTTTTTTGACTTGGTGACCGGTCCTCTTTAAAGGGTACCTAACCCTTCAGAAAATCTAAATAAAATAAAAATAGTATTAACCCCTTAAGTACGCAGCCTTATTTCACCTTAAGGACCAGGCCATTTTTTGCAAATCTGACCAGTGTCACTTTATGTGGTGATAACTTTAAAACGCCATTCTGAGATTGTTTTTTTCGTCACATATTGTACTTCATGACACTGGTAACAGTTTGTCAAAAAATATTTTTTTTTGTATAAAAAAAAAATACTAAAATTTACAAAATTTTTTGAAAAATGTGCTAATTTTCAAGTTTCAATTTCTCCACTTCTATAATACATAGTAATACCTCCAAAATGAGTTATCACTTTACATTCCCCAAATGTCTACTTCATGTTTGGATCATTTGGGGAACGCCATTTTATTTTTTGGGGATGTTACAAGGCTTAGAAGTTTAGAAGCAAATCTTGAAAATTTGCCTTTAGCAAAAGTCTGATCAGAGTTCTGTTACAATGGCAAGCAGGACGCCTTTGTAACAGACCCCCCCTCGGCATTAGAACATGGTTCCTGCTGAACTATATCAGCAGGAACCATGTTGCTATCGCACCTGCCGGATCGGGTGCAATAGCAATTAATACACAGGACGTACCGGTACATCCTGTGTCCTTAAGAGGTTAAAATTGTAATTTGTAACTGTGATAAAAAGCATATATTTTCAATGTATTTAATCTTTTTATTTTACAAGCGCTGTTCTCCTAAAGCCTTGCACAGATAAGCTAAGTCAGGCTTTAGCAGAGCAGGACAGGATGCAGGATTGATGTGCCATGGGTTCACGCCGCTCAACCTATGGCTTGCACAGATACGGTATGCAGGCCATTTGTGAAGCGAGGGGAAGGCAGGAGCTCCAGAGCACATCACCTATCTATGCCAGGCTTTTGGAGAACAGTGCTGGTACAGACAGGAGCAGCCACAGAGGAATCAGTATTACTATACACAGCCGCGTATGGGAGTATGGATTGCAAAGCACAATAGGCACGTGGACTCTCCTAAAGTGGTCTCCAGTGGTTGCCTGAGGTGCAACAGAGAAGGCACTGGCCTGTTATGACGCTCGCGCAGCTACTAAACTGGCTCCATCTCTTAAGACCCATTATTCTCAGTTCATGTATGGAGGATGTCGGGAAGGGGTTAAAGGCAAGTAACACCTTTGTAAGACGCACTTTGGCTACACATTAGTCACTGTAACGTCTTACCTCTTGCAGTAGGTCAGCTCTGTCTTTTTGAGTAATTTCATACAGACTCTTCGCAAACTCGATCATAGAGGAGGCTTCATTCTTGTGTGATGTCTGCAACAGAACACAATCCAGTCCTAAAACTACTGAACTTTCCACTCAAACTGCAATCATAAGGTAACGTCAGAAATCTGATCCCATTAATATACAGTGATTAGACATTACTCCAGATAACTAGTTTTCATTTTCCTACTGCCCTTCGTTCCTCCACTGTCAGCTTTTAAAACTGCACCTAAATACATTGTATACTAATAAACTTGGCCAAATACCGCAACAAAATCAACAATTATGTCTAATTAGACAGATGCCTGTGGCACAAATCAACTGCACAACCTACAGAAAGACTGCCAGACCACATGAAGATACAATACCAATTTATTAAACATGATTAAAAGAACAATACACGACAAGACAAACAAAGCAAGTAGAGGGACAAGGCGATGTCACCAGAGGAGAGCACACGGGCAACAAACCGCACTGCTTCACATTATACGAGAGAACAAAATAAAGTGCAACTGCAATGATATCAGTGGATTACCCATACTGTGCCTCCTCCGGGATGGCGCCAACCCCGACGCGCGTTTTGGTGAACCTTCGTCTGGAACTTAAATACATTGTCAGGACTGCTGTGCATGGGCACAGGAGTCCTCTCCATTATATTAGCATGGCACAGTAGACCGGGCTAAGAAATATACCTGTATTAATAGGACATATATTTATGTAAATTTGGTATTTACAGCACCAGGGGACTGGCCATAGCACCAGGAGCACTGCCAGCACAATGCCCCCCGTACTCCCGCCTTCCCTTTGAGTGACAAGGCTGAACATCTTGTCCATCCCTTTGTTCTCGATGCATCTCCGAAGCTCAGTGATGGCCTCCAGCTTTCTGCTATGTAACACAGCAGGCACCTGACAGCTATGGCATCTCTCAGTTTCTGAATGGGCACCATCTTTAAGAGTCAACATCTGCTATACATGTACGGCAGATGTTGGAAAGGGGTTGAGGACAACCAATTTATACTGCCAGAGTGCTGAGTATGAGAACAAAATATAATGCATGTAAGACAGCATTAAAGTGTTTCGAGTTTGTGGAGTATGTTGCATTTTGCACTATTTTGATCTGCTAATTTGTGCAAAAGTAAAGACCTTACGTTCTTACAACACTACTGATAAATGTGTCCCACAGTAACTTGTAGAACAGAATTTGGCAGAGTAGAATGTCCTTCCTAGCTGATCACTGCTGCTGTCTGTGCAGGCTCTGCAATGCAAATATCTAATGCCTTCATACACATGTGATACAGAACATATAGTACATCAAGACGGTCTAACCGTGACCAGTACATCCGAGGTGAATACTCCCAACTCACCAAAGCTTCAGTAGCTACTTTAAGGTGTTGGTGTAGGGTCTCTTCTTGCTCCTGACTCCGCTGCACTGACTCAAGTCTACTCAGCGTTTTCATATACAGATCATGGTAGTACTCTTCCTCCTGAAAGCAATACATTGAGAACAGGACGAGTTTATCAAATCAACTCTGAAAACAATAAAATTATATACATTAAGACAATGTAACTTAATTGCCACAATTACTCACAAAACAGAGCCAATAAAGGCGCTTATCAGGGAGCGCCCTTGATGAAGCGAAAGCGGAACCTAGGGCGGGTGAACTGACGAGGACTGAAATGGTTTTGTGATAAGCGCATTTATTGCCTCTGTTTGGGAGTATAATAAAATCTTTTTATATAAATTTTGGTTGGTGGTCCTTTACTATTTTTGCGCTAATTTGGCTTTCACAGAAAGTGAATTGGGACTAAGATATCCTTTGGTTGACGGCAGGGGCGTAGCTAACGGCTCATGGGCCCTGGTGCAAGAGTTCAGCTTGGGCCCCCCTTCCGTCAGTGCTTTGTGTGTCTTCTTATGCGGCACAAGGGTTGTTGGGCCCCCTCAGGCTCCTGGGCCCGGTAGCGGCTGCTACCTCTGCACCCCCTATAGCTACGCCAATGGTTGACAGATTAATACCAAGACACATGTGAGGATCGTGGTCTCAAGTAAAGCGTGATACTGGCAGAGAACCAAGAGCAGCGCGGTCCTGTACTGAAACAAATTGACTTACTGTGTGAACAGATCCCACTTCACATCAGGACTCGCAGCGCCACTGAAAGGCAACGCATCAGAGAACTTTTATTCTTATTTACAGCGCCAAGTCTGTTGATTTACTAAATAACAGGGACTGTAACGTGGAAAAAAAAAAAAAAGCCTCAAACAGTCTGACTTTCTAGGTTCTGTTCACACTAGCGTCACATATTCGGTGTATAACAGAAGAATGATGCTGGGAGGGAAAACATTAATGGTTGGACTATGCTGGTTTCTGCTGTTTGCGTTATTCTTCTTGCGCCATTTTTATTTTTTGGGGCATTTTTTTTTTTTTAGCCAGCCTGACGTTACTTTAAAGTCAACACAGCGTGCCCTATGTATCCTTTTTCAGGCATTTTTTGGTTTGGGTCCGAGCCGCATTTTTTGTGGGTTGGATGCGGATCCATTCACTTGAATGCTTCAGTGGGGCTGCAAATGATGCGGACGGCATTCACGCGCATGTTCATTCCGTGGCCCCGCAAATTTTTTTTTAATAAATAGAACATGTCCTATTCTTGTCTGTATCATGGACAAGGATAGGACTGCTCTATTATGGGCTGGACGATCTGCAAAATGCACATCTGTATCCGTGTTTTGCGGATCCACAATTTGTCATGGTCGTGTGCATGAGGCCTTATGCTGCCAAAAGTACTGGACTGCCCACTGGTACCAGTGATGGAGAGTCCAAATCCATGTAAACAGAGCATAAATAGTCTGAAAACTGATTTGTTTCAACTCTATAAATTTTAATAATGTTTTGTGAAAACCAGGATGTAATCTAAACTATTTAGAGAAGTATTAGGAAGTTACATAAAAGCTAATTGCGACTCAAGTGGAAGCATTCCTGACAAGTCCTGCACGGCCTATGAGCAGATAGTCTGGCCCTTACCCTACTGGTGCAAGTGACACATGTCTGTGTGGCACATTCCCTCTGCTCCGACGGCTTAGAAGAAACTTGATTCTGTTGCCAGGCTTGAAGTTGTTGTGAAAGCACTTCGACTACGATTAGTGTGCCTTCCAAGCGATCCGTCAGCTCCTCCCGAGATGCGTTACGTAAGGCCTCCCTTGAGAAACTGAAAGATGAAGCAACATGTATAAATCCTCCATGCTTCAGACTCTTTGGCCTCAAATATTTTCTTTCCTAAAGCACGTAACACAAGTCAAGTATTGAGCAGTATTTTTCAGACTATAAGACGCACTCCCCCGCCCCCCTTAAGAGTGAGAGAAATGGCGTCTTATAGTCCTAATACTAATGACCACTTCCGTTATTGAAGCAGAAATTTGTATGCAGGAGGTGCAGGAAATTCTGTGTGACTTGCCTCACCCTTCTTGGTCTTCTTCTGGGCCCCCGCTGAACTGTGTCCTGACTGCATAAAACATCAGAACGTAGTCGCTGTGCGACATCAGGTCACGGTGCAGCGCGGGCAGGAATAAGAGCTAGGAGCGCTGCACCCATATAGTGGCAAGTGAGGTACTTTTTTTTTTTTTTTTGTCTGATCTAAGGCCGATGGCGCTTTGGGGTCTGATGAAAAAAAATATTTTTTCCTATTTTCCTCCTCTAAATACTAGGCGAGTTTTATAGTGTGAAAAAGCGGGTAACTATGCATGCCTAAACATACAGGGAAGGCTGTTCATCAGTGATAAGAAGGGCCGATATGACTCCTAGCATAGAAAAACCAGACATTTAAATGAATAAATTACATTTTACTGAATCTTTTCTCATAAAACTACCTATCTATAAATCTACTCCACTCTTCCCGCTCTATGACACCCTGCCTGCTGTTAGCACTGCATTTGCAAGGTGACAGGTTCCCTTTAGGCTACATGCACATGACCGTTGCCTGCCTCTGCGTCCGCTCCTCCTGGAAATTTTGCATCATTCAAAAAAAACGGATGACAGACCGTTTTTTTTGACGGATCCGATTTTTATGGCAGATCCATTGTAAAAATGCCTATCCTTGTCCGCAAACATGAACATAGGACATGCACTATTTTTTTGACGAAATGAAAACACGGATCACGGATGCGGAACAAAAACGGTTGACCATCCGCTTTTTTTTGACGGACCCATTGAAATGAATGGGGAAGCATCCTATCCGTGAAAAAAAAACAGAACGGACGTGGAAACAAACAACGGTCGTGTGCATGGGGCCTTAATAGGAGTTTTCTCAGGATAGGACATCAATAATTGATCAGTGAAGGATCTGTCTCTCAGGACCCCCCAATCAGCTGCAGGAGGTGCAGTGGCGTTTGGCAGGTTACTCAGACTGCCAATAATGAAATACTGATATGAGTGAGAGAGAGAGACTCGCGCATCGCAAGAAGGAGGAGGAGATTCGGCGGACGCAGGCGGTGTTGAGCTCCTTCACAGGGGGGCGTGGCTGGGCACCAGAACGGTTAGTACAACCCCTTGGGCACCTTCACAAGCGAATTTACATATCAATAAAATCATTTTTTAAACACAATAAAAGCACACAGAGCTATGGGACAGGTATATTGCGGACATGCTAGCGGTGATCTAGCCGTACATGTCCGCAGCTCTATAGGGTAAAATTAGGTGACAGAATCTGACCAAGCTGTCTGAGGGCGCTAAAAAACGAAAGTGCGTGCTCCCCTGTGGCGGTTGGAGGATCCGGAGTTTGTGTGCAGCAGCCCGTCTTTGTGAATGACAGGAGGCTGCTGCACAGTATTTCCTATGGAGCCCTTGCCTGTAATAGGGCTCCATAGGAAAGTAGTAAAATCATCATAGACTCCAATGCAAGTGCACTGGAGTCTATGATAATAGCAATCAGATGATAAAAAAGTGTGAAAAGAAAATCGCCCCCCTTTTCCTCAAAATAAAAAAACAAAAATCAAATTTTTTTTTTTTTAAAACACACCATGGGTGTTTTGATGTGCGAAAGCGCACATAGTATAGCAATATAAAAATGTATTTCCCATACGGCAAACATAAAAATGGAAAAAAGCGCCCTGGTCTCACTGAGAGCAGCATAAAATAGTGACAGAAATGCTGATGTCAGCGCTGTGTCACTCATGAGCTAAAAGTAAGTGGTTGCTGAGAACCAGCATCGTAATCATTGCAGCCCAAATCTCCCTGAGAAGAGTCCTGGTTATTATAATCTCCTGCTCTCGCCCATCTGCTGTTGATCGGCAGTTCTCTCCTAGAGAGAAAGGGAGAAAACTAGGTAGAAGCCTGTCAGTCATCAGCAGGTGAGCAGGAGTCCATGAATAACCAGGACTCTTCTCAGGTGGCCGGGACTCTTCCAGGCCCAGTCTGTAATGATTGTGATGTTGGTTCTCAGCAAACACTTACTTTTAACTTATAAATCACAGACCGCTGAAATCAACTCACCTGTCTCTACTTCATACTGCCGTTAGTATGGGCAGCATAAAGGTGATGACAGGTTCCCCTTTAAAGGCATAGTATATGAGAAAATATCTATAGATAATTCCGGCCAAAAACCCCAAACTGAAATGTAGGGGTCTGGTGGCCGGACCTACAGACTACCATACACACTCGATCCGATATTCCATCTGTGTAATACAACATCTGTTGGTGACTTTACATTGTCAATCCGGCTATTGTTGATATAGGCAGATTTTGGGACACAATTCTATGCGGTGTATCTAGAGTCACCAGCAATTACTGGGATACATCTATATTCTACTTTGACCACCGGCCATCTGTGACAACATTCAGAAACCGTTGCTGTGTGGTTATCGTTATCCCAATACATATGAGGACTTGCTAGTGAATGATATTTATCGCATACTACTGCACTTTACCCATTTTTGCCGAACAGTGTGAATACCACACAAGGATCACCCACTGTTAGGACACTGTACCTTTCCTTCCGTTGCTTTTATTTTTATATTATTTTTCGATATTGTTCACCCCTGAGTGACTTTTGGGCAGACCCCCGGTGTGGCTCGAGCTGTGGAAGAAATCATACTTACCTGATCCCTGCGTCAACATTCAATTTGCGGGGGTCACGTGGCCCCTGCAGTGGCGACATGTTTCTCATGCATCATGTGACCCAGTGACATGGTGCATGGGGGACACATCACATACAAACTCAGTGACGCAGAGTGTGAATGTGCATGGAAGGCGGGGGTCAATAGGTATAGCTGTCAGCCAAACATGCATTTAGTAGACGGCTAACTAAAGTCTATTGCCGCCTTCACCCTTGGAAGAATGGTTAATTCTGCTAAATACATATTACCGTAGGTCTCGTGAGAACATCTCAAGGAGTATTGAAGCTGATCTAAGTGCCGCTATGCTGCTTAGGCCGGGTTCACATCACTGACCCGCCAGAAGAACAGAAAATAACGGCTCTCGGATGGAACTGACTAAAATAGATGTAAAATAAGCACAACGGATACTCAAAATAAAGGATCCTTTTTTTTTTTTTTTTTTATGTTCTTCTGATGGATCTGAAGAACGGAAAACTAAATGGTCATGTGAAGCCGGCCTTGCCAGGTTTGCATCATGTCCGTCAGTGTTTTACTTATTTGCATACAAAAAAGTGATTTTTTTTTATCCCTAAAACGGGCCCTGGGAGCGTCTTACTTACGTCCATAGGACTGAATCTGTCTCTGAGGCATTATCCTTTGCACTTCTCTCCCCCTTCCCTATAAAGTCACAGGAGGTATTCATGCTTTTGTTCAGAAGCATTATAGGGGTCGTCCATGTCACTCCCTCAGTGGTTGATACAGGAGTCATAGTGGTCCCAGCTTCATGAGAAGAGGCAATCATCCTTGGAGTAACATTTTTACAGATTTCTTTGCCAAGTAATAGGATCTCAGGAGACTTTGAATGATTTGGCATTATTGGAGTGGGACAGCTCTCTGTGAATGGGGTATTCTCCATGACATGCCCTTGACCAGGGTTGAGGTTAGACGGACTGACATGATCAATTTTGGAAATGGGAGAAAACCACTTAGTATGTGTTAACGGAGTGAAATCGCCTTCAGTCAAAACTTGATCTGCGGTCACCCTATCAACAGGTGTACAGCACTTAATTGCATGCGTCTCGGATGTGTAATTATCTGTTCTACATGAAGGCATCTCAGGATCTTGAAATAAGACCTCTGTATAAAGAGAGTCCCCATCAGGAAGAGACCTCTCAGAACGATCACCGTCTACAGCACCAAGTCTTTCAGGAGGACTACTGAGCAGTTGTGCATCCTTTAGGTCATCCATGATAGTTCCTAGGGAAGAGGAATACAATATCTCCACAAGTGGACAGCCCTTAATATTGCCTTCATCATCAGTTGGCTCATTCAGGATGTAATCGTCAAAATCTTTTACAGATATGTTCCAATTTTCAATACTCTCAGTAACTTCTGACAACACATCTATCACCGTAACAGAGCTTTGATCAGAGGCCACATTAAGGCAAGGATCTATTTCATAGGTGTCATTTGCAGAAGTAACAAAAGCTGGCCCTGGCATGACCTCCACCTCATCCAACTGCTCATCGGTGAACTGCAGATCTTCTAACAGACTGTCGTTTCTCATGGAAGGCAGGCTGTCAAATGACTCTATAGGCCGCGATAGTATGCCAATGTCATGCAACTGACTAAACTGATCAAAGTGTCCAGGATCAGTAGGCAAAGCGGGTATGTCTCCTTCTGACACTTCAGACTCCAAGAGAGAAGTGTTGGCTTCAGTTTGTGAACTTTCGGTCAAACGATCATTGTGGCAAGGGTCAATCCAAACACTGACTGGTGTGCCAGCGCCAACTCTCGCAGACTCCTATAAAAGAGAACAGGTAAAAAATCCTTCACTTAATATTCCCAAGTAACAAAACACAGAAGACAACTATCTGATAAGAGTATCCACCAAAGGGAGCACTTCCATCGTCCAGTCTACTGCTACACGAGGAGCCGTCACCACTGCTGACATGTCGATCTAAGTAAATAATATTCACATTATATTATAATTTTGGAGTATCTTTAATCATGACTGTTCTAGCATCCCTGTTATTCCTACTAGACGTGCATGAATAAATTGGCAACTGTTAGGGAAGTGTCCCTTCATACGGTGACACTGTCCAATCAGTCCTGAAAGTGTCAAAACGTGTAGGGACACAGGCCGAAATTTTTTCCATGTTTACGCTCAGTCCGTCAGCCTGCACATGGTCTACTTAGTATCGGTGGCGCATGGTATTGATATGTCGTCCCATTCAACTCACTGAATCATACACACACTGAACAATTGTCAGCAGGAACAACTAGGGCTGCCGTAAATGATTATTTTAGAAATCGAGTATTCTATCAATTATTTTTTACGATTATTCGAGTACTCTAATAGTACTGTGCCAGCAGCTCTCTCCCTCCCCCCCTTGTGCCAGCAGCTCTCCCCCCCCCTTTGTGCCAGCAGCTCTCTAGCCCCCCCCCCTTTGTGCCAGCAGCTCTCTCCCTCCCCCCCTTTGTGCCAGCAGCTCTCTCCCTCCCCCCCTTTGTGCCAGCAGCTCTCTCCCTCCCCCCCCTTTGTGCCAGCAGCTCTCTAGCCCCCTTTGTGCCAGCAGCTCTCTAGCCCCCCTTTGTGCCAGCAGCTCTCTAGCCCCCCTTTGTGCCAGCAGCTCTCTAGCCCCCTTTGTGCCAGCAGCTCTCTAGCCCCCTTTGTGCCAGCAGCTCTCTAGCCCCTTTGTGCCAGCAGCTCTCTAGCCCCCCTTGTGCCAGCAGCTCTCTAGCCCCCCTTTGTGCCAGCAGCTCTCTAGCCCCCCTTTGTGCCAGCAGCTCTCTAGCCCCCCTTTGTGCCAGCAGCTCTCTAGCCCCCCTTTGTGCCAGCAGCTCTCTAGCCCCCCTTGTGCCAGCAGCTCTCTAGCCCCCCTTTGTGCCAGCAGCTCTCTAGCCCCCCTTGTGCCAGCAGCTCTCTAGCCCCCCTTTGTGCCAGCAGCTCTCTAGCCCCCTTTGTGCCAGCAGCTCTCTAGCCCCCCTTTGTGCCAGCAGCTCTCTAGCCCCCCTTTGTGCCAGCAGCTCTCTAGCCCCCCTTGTGCCAGCAGCTCTCTAGCCCCCTTGTGCCAGCAGCTCTCTAGCCCCCCTTGTGCCAGCAGCTCTCTAGCCCCCCTTGTGCCAGCAGCTCTCTAGCCTCCCTTTGTGCCAGCAGCTCTCTAGCCCCCCTTTGTGCCAGCAGCTCTCTAGCCCCCTTTGTGCCAGCAGCTCTCAGCCCCCCTTTGTGCCAGCAGCTCTCTAGCCCCCCTTTGTGCCAGCAGCTCTCTAGCCCCTTGTGCCAGCAGCTCTCTCCTCCCTTTGTGCCATCAGCTCCCCCCGCCCCCTGTGCCAGCAGTCTCCTTTTTACCACAACTGATTTTCAAAATATATTTTAATCAGCAGGATCAACCCTACCGGACAGTCTGCCTGGTTAGTAGCACCGATGCTGCAGACTGGTGCTCATTAGGATGAATCCTGAATTCTGGTAAATAAAAGGTCCATACCTGTTTCTAGGCTCATTTTATACAGTCTTTGCAAAAAACTACATCTGAATATTTACCTTGCTCGTAAAAGGCGACGGACTGCGCGTTTTACACCGAGTATCTGGATTAGGCGCAGCAAGATGCTGGCCACCAAGAACCTTCAAGGGAGTCCGTCCAACAGATTTTCGGGATACCTGAAAGCAAACACAAGGTAAGAAAAAAAAAAAAGGAAAAAAAACGCAAAAAAAAAAAAAGGTATAAGCAAAAAAAGAAATAAAACACTGTATGGACTTTTTCTGACAATCCATCTCTCTGACTTACATTCTGCACGGCCGGAGTCAGATTTTCGTCACTGGCAGGGTTGACTGAAGACCACATGTTGCATTTGTTTCAATGTCTAAAAGGGAAATTATAATTAAAAAAATGTTACTTTGCACTGCACATCTGGGTTTGGAGCTAGCTCCCGCACTGACAGCTCCCGTGGGATCAAATGTATGTCATGTATGAGCGTCAGAGAGTGGAAGCCCTGCTCCTACTGCCAGAAAATGGAGATAAGGGAGAACCAGGCGGATTAAAGGGGTTGTGTCACCTCAGCAAACGACATTTATCACGTAGAGAGTTACTACAAGGCACTTACTAATGTATTGTGATTGTCCATGTTGCCTCCTTTACTGGCTGGATTATACATTGCTCGTTTCCATGGTTACAACCAACCTGTAATCCAGCAGCGGTGGCCGTGCTTGCACACTGTAGGGAAAATTGCCACCCTCTCTGATGGCCCGGACCATCGGAGCACAAATAGGCCGGAGCTTTTTCCTATACTGTGCATGCACGACCGCCGCGGCTGGATTACAGGGCGGTCGTAACCAAGGAAACCAGTCTTGTGCTTATACCAGTGACGGCTGCAGCAGCAGGAAGGGCGGCTACGGTGGCAATAAAGCAAATTATTGTTTATTTTTTTATGCTTTAATTGTGCAAAAGTAGTAAAACATAGAACATATTAATTTGGTGTGGCTATAATTGCACTAATGTGCAGAACAGAGTTGTCAGTTTTACCCCCTTTGAAAAAATAAATAAAATAATAAATTGTAAAAGCTAATCAATAAATTTAATGGATTGTCTGAGGATGAAAGATACCTGACAAGCACTGAAATCGGTATTCTCAACCAGGACATTGATGGCATATTGATGAGATAAGCCGCCAATGTCAGATGGGAGCAGATGCCAGAGGTGGGACCAGCAGCCATCTCCAGACCCGGACCCCTGAAGTGAAGGAGAGCAATGATCTAGGGCAGCGATGCCCAACCTGCGGCCCTCGAGTTAGCAGTAGTCTATCCAGGCATGCTGGGAGTTGTAGTTTTACAACAGTTGGAGGGCCGCAGGTTGGGCATCCCTGATCTGTACATGTTCAGATGCATACAAATAAAGGGCATTAATATGGACATGACTATAATTATATATTACACAGGAGTGGGGAGGAGCACATACGGAATAACTGAGATCGTACCTATTTACTATGCCACCTCACACACAAAGCAACTCAGTCACACTGTCAGAAAAAACGTCTGTAGAGAACCTTGAGAACGAAGCCGACACAACTTCTCCATAGACGCCCCAATTCCTCGGACAACCACACTGCGCGCCGTTACCTGTTTCCAGCTGCGTGCTCATTCAGCGCCACTGGTTCAAATCAATCTCGCAGGATTCTATTGGTAGAAGTAAGACCAATCACAAGCTGAACCTTTTCTCTGCGTTCCGAGCCTCGTTCTGAAACAGCCAACGACTTCGAATCTCTTCTCGTTCGCGCGGTCACGTGCTTTAGTCACTCCCTGTTTACCTCGGAGTTTAGTGTTTGGAAATAGTACGTCACGGGAGGGGGCGTGGCTTGTGTGGGCGGTGCGCAGGGCAGTTGACAGGAGAGATGATAGGGCGTATAATGTATGGGCTCCTGGGGGGGGATAAGAGATTTGGGGTCACTCACGTATATTAGACCTATTTGGAATGTCTTGTTGATATAAATGTGTAAGATGAGGAAGCCCTCAGTATAATACTGGCTAAGTAGTTTGGAATGTCCTGTAGACTCAAAGCAGGTGCGATATATTAACCCCTTCTTGACATGGCGATCCCCCTCCCCATGTTTATGGTTTGTTTGTTTTTTTTCTTCCTGCCTGCCCTGAGCCATATTTTTTTTTTTTCTGTATAAGGCCACTTTCACACTAGCGTTAGTGTGATCCGGCAGGCAGTTCTGTCATCGGAGCTGCCAGCCGGATCCGCCCTTCAGTGTGACAACTGACAGCATCTGTAGACGGATGGTGCGGATCCATCTACAAATGCATTCCAAGAACGGATCCGTCTCTCCGCTTGTCATGCAGTCTTTTTCACAGTTCTCCCAGTCTGCACGTGCGCAGAGCGTAAGGACGGATCCGTCCTTCAGTTGTTTTGCAATGTCGGATCCGGCACTAATGCAAGTCAATGTAAATTAATGCCGGATCTGGCATTGTGGCGACTGATCAGGTATTTTGGACGGACATAATACTGCAGCATGCTGCGGTATTATGTCCGTCAAAAACGCCTGACAGTGACTGAACGGAAGGCATACTGATGCAAACTGAACGGATTTCTATCCATTCAGATTGCATGGGAATATGCCTGATCAGTTCTTTTCCGGCATAGAACCCTTTTGACGGAACTCTAGGCCGGAAAAGAATAACGCAAGTGTGAAAGTACCCTAATTTTTTGCAGGATGCAGCCCTGGTGGCACAAATCCTTTAAATCTCAATGACAGTGATTTGTATTGTAGACCTCTATCAGAAAACCAGCGACCCATCCCCTATAAAGTTATTTTATGAAATAAATCATAAAATAATTAAGAACCTTATAAGACAAGCAAAAATAGTGTCTTAGGCCGCCTTTACACAGTGTCTGATCTGTGATTGGGAGTCAAAGCTAGGAATAGAGCCTACACAGAGATAATGTATAATGGAAAGATCTGCACCTGGTTTGGGCTCACAATTAGGCCTCATATACATGACCATATGTATTTTGCGGTCCGCAAAAAATACGTATGACATCCGTGTGCATTCTGTATTTTGCGTAGCGGAACAGCTGGCCCCTAATAGAACAGTCCTATCCTTGTAATGTGGACAATAATAGGACATATTCTATTTCTTTGCGGAACAGAAATACGGACATATGTAAACGGAATGCACACGGAGTACCTTCCGTTTTTTTTTGCAGACAAATTGAAATGAATGGTTCTGTATAAGGTCTTAAAAAAAACGGACACGGAATGAAAATACTTTCGTGTGCATGAGGCCTAAGAGATGAGCGAATTGCATGTTATCGAATTCGTTCACTCTTCGTTTGGTGGTAAAATCAGAATTGCGTTATAGATTCCGTTACCAAGGACCATAACGCAATTCTATGACGGAATGCCTTTAGAGGACGGATCCATTATGCAGGCCATAGACTTCTTTTATGACAGAATGAGTAACGGCATTATGCATTCCGTCATAGAATTGCGTTATAGTCCGTGGTTCTGCTTTTACCATAAATGAATCGCAAACAAATTTCAAAATATGCTCATCTAGCTCATCTCTAGTGCTAATGTTGCTGGGCAGTCTTTACTCACTGTTAGACGGCCTTAGGCTACATTCACACAACCATATGAATGGCTCCGCATCCGTTCCGCAATTTTGCGGAACGGTGTGGACCCATTCATTTCAATGGGGCCGCAAAAGATGCGGACAGCACACAGTGTGCTATCTGCATCCGTAGATCTGATCCGCAGCCCCGCAAAAAAGATAGAGCATGTCCTATAATTGTCCCCGATCGCAGACAAGTATAGGCATTTCCAGGGCCGGGCCGACACAGAGGCTGGGGAGGCTCCAGCCTCAGGGCGCTCCAGCCTCAGGGCGCAGGCAGGGGCCGGCGAGAGGGAGAGGGACTGACAGGGGGGAACCGCTCAGCGCTCCCTCCTGTCATTCCCTGAGCCGGGCCCCGTCAGAGCGCTCCTCTCACCTCTATTATGCTGCTTCAGGCCCGCTGCCTCAGGCTCTAACTAGAAACAGAGTAAGCAGGTGGGCGGAGCCTAATGGACCTCCGTTAGGCTCCGCCCACCTGCTTAATGTGAGGCAGCGCTGGGGCCTGATCCCGGAAGCCTGGAGCAGTGACCATAATGGAGGTGAGAGGAGCGCTCTGACGGGGCCCGGCATTAAGTACAGTGAAATGCCGGGCCCCCTTTCATTAAGTCTGTGACAACATGGGGGGCAGAAAGAGCATGACAACATGGGGGGTAAAAGAGCATGAAAAGATGGGGGAGAATGACAGGGGCAGAAAAAGCATAACAAGAAGAGGGATTATGACAAGAGGGGGCATGACAAATTACTATGTGGGGGCACTGCTGTGTGGTTGAGGGGGTGTGGGGACATTACTGTGTGGGGGCAGTGTGGCAGACATTACTGTGTGGGGGCAGTGTGGCGGACATTACTGTGTGGGGGCAGTGTGGCGGACATTACTGTGTGGGGGCAGTGTGGCGGACATTACTGTGTGGGGGCAGTGTGGCGGACATTACTGTGTGGGGGCAGTGTGGCGGACATTACTGTGTGGGGGGCAGTGTGGCGGACATTACTGTGTGGGGGCAGTGTGGCGGACATTACTGTGTGGGGGCAGTGTGGCGGACATTACTGTGTGGGGGCAGTGTGGCGGACATTACTGTGTGGGGGCAGTGTGGCGGACATTACTGTGTGGGGGCAGTGTGGCGGACATTACTGTGTGGGGGCAGTGTGGCGGACATTACTGTGTGGGGGCAGTGTGGCGGACATTACTGTGTGGGGGCAGTGTGGCGGACATTACTGTGCGGGGGGCAGTGTGGCGGACATTACTGTGTGGGGACACTACAGTGTGGGGTGGCATTATACAAAAGCTCTGCAGATGCAACTCCCATGTATTGGGTCACCACAATTTGGGTGGTCATTCAGTAAATGAACCCTATTATGGGGAGAATCTGTGGATGACACATATTTGTCCCACAGACACCCCCACCCCCCAAAACAGGGTTAATTTACTGAATGACCACCAATAAAAGAGGTGGGGGTCACATATGCTATTTCATAATGACAGCAGGGCCCGTGCAGTGACTGTATTCTACTACACCCTCATCCCCCGCTCACTGGATATAATCTTATTAACTATATAACTGTAGTAAATCACTACAGTTATATAGTTAAGATTATATACAGTGTCGGGGGAGATGTAGTAGAATACAGTCACTGCACGAGCTCGCTGGCGCTGTCATCAAAAAAGCAGATACAACCCCACAGCCTCACCCCTTGTATTGGGGGTCATTCCTACATGGACCCTGTTATGGGGAGGGGGGATCTGTGGATGACACATATGTGTCATCCACAGATTCCCCAATAACAGTGTCATCCATCACAGATCCCCCATAGCAGTGTCATCCACAAGTTGGAGGGGGGGGGGGGGCGCACTTGGGCAGCTCAGCCTCTGTTGTTGGTGGACCTTGTCCCAGCCCTGGGTATTTCTATCATAGGGCCGGCTACATTCACACGGCCGGTATCTGTGTTTTGCGGGTCCGCAATTTGCGGACCGCAAAACCCATACGGTCGTGTGAATGTAGCCTTATGCTGTCAATCTCACCAGCTCCCCACGTGGAGACTGACAGAATTAAGATGAGCAATACAGTAGCGTTTCCCTTCAGGTACAGGCTGTACAGTAGCAGGGTGGTAGACGGTGAGGTGACGCTCCACTCAGATGCGGCGGCCGTTGTTATTAGGATTGAGTGAACCCAAACTGTAAAGTTCGGGTTCATACCGAACTTTAGGGTTTTTGGTACCCGAACCCGGACATTTCCGTAAAAGTTCGGGTTCGGTGTTCGGCGATTTCTTGGCGCTTTTTGAAAGGCTGCAGGGCAGCCAATCAACAAGCACTTCACTAGTCTGTCCTTAGAAGCCATCACAGCCATGCCTACTAGTGATGAGCGGCAGGGGCAATATTCGAATTCGCGATATTTCGCGAATATTTGGGCGAATATTCGCCAATTCCTGATCTTCAGGCATTATTTTCTCGATTGCGAAAATTCGCATTTAAAAATTCACATAGACTGGTCTTTTTAAAAAAACGAATATTCGCAATTACGAATATATTTTGAGATATTCTAAATATTCGCAAATTCTCGAAGTGCCGATATTCGCGATTAAAATTCGCAATTCTAATATTGGTGATCAACACTAATGCCTACTAATGGCATGGCTGTGATTGGCCAAGAGCAGCATGTGACCCAGGCTCTATATAGGCTGGAGTCATGTAGCGCTGCACGTCACCCTGCTCTTCTCAGTGTAGGGATAGGATGCTGCCGCTGCTGCGAGGGAGAGATTAGGGAAGAATTCTGTTGAACTTGGTGTAGTGTTCAATCTTCAAACTACAGCGATTATTGAGGGTGCTTTGCTACATTTTTGTACCCAGCGCCCTGAGCCCAGTGACACTGAAAAGTATTTTTTAATCCATCTGCTAGTTCGGTGGGCGTCGGCGGCCATTTTTGCATTAGCCCGTTTTGCCGTATACAAACCCCTGCTCTGCATAGGTGACAGGGACATAAATTTGTAAAAATCGTCTGTTCCATTGGTGGGTGACATTTTACCATTTTTGCCGTATACAAACTCCTGCTTTGCATAGGTGACGGGGAGGTACATTTCTAAAAATCATCTGTTCCATTGGTGGGTGACATTTTGCCAATTTTTGCCATATACAAACCCCTGCTCTGCATAAGTGACAGGGCGGTAAATTTCAAAAAATCATCTGTTACATTGGTGGGTGACATTTTGCCAGTTTTGCCGTATACAAACCCCTGCTCTGCATAGGTGACAGGGAGTTCTATTGGTGGGTGACATTAACCCAGTTTTGCCATATACAAACCCCTGCTCTGCATAGATGACAGGGAGGTAAGTTTCTAAAAATCGCCTGTTACATTCTTAGGTGACATTAACCCAGTTTTGCCGTATACAAACCCCTGCTCTGCATAGGTGACAGGGAGGTAAATTTCTAAATCGTCTGTTCCATTGGTGGGTGACAATTTACTATTTTTGTCGTTTTTCCATCCCCTGCTCTGCATAGGTGACAGGGAGGTATTTTTCAAAAAATCGTCTGTTCCATTGGCGGGTGACGTTTTACCATTTTTTGCTGTATACAAACCCCTGCTCTGCATAGGTGACAGGAAGGTAAATTTCTAAAAATCGTCTGTTACATTCTTGGGGGACATTAACCCAGTTTTGCCGTATACAAACCCCTGCTCTGCATTAAAAACAAAAAGATGGCATTTAGTAAGTATAAAGACACCCAAAACAAGGATGACAGGGAAATCTATAAGATGAGGCAGAGAGAGGCCAAGCAAGTTATAAGAGCTTCTAAAGCTCAGGCAGAAGAGAAATTAGCTCAGTCAGTGAAAAAAGGTGATAAGACATTCTTCAGATACATAAATGAAAAAATGAAATTAAAACAAGGAATTACCAAATTAAAAACAAAAGAAGGAAGGTATATGGAAGAGGATAAAGAACTAGCTGACTGCCTCAATGAATACTTCTGTTCAGTTTTTACAAAGGAAAATGAAGGAGAAGGACCTCAGTTAGGGAGGAAGACTAATGAATCCTTTGATGCATGTGTCTTTACAGAGGAAGAGGTTCTAAGTCAGCTGTCTAAAATTAATACAAATAAATCACAGGGGCCTGAGGGAATACACCCAAAGCTATTAAAAGAGCTTAGAGGTGTACTAGCAAATCCATTAACAGATTTATTTAACCAATCACTGGTTAAACAAAAGCAAAGACAGGTGCACACTCAGGCCTTATGCTCCCGTAATCCGCCCACTGGCCCCTGGTATTGCCCAAACGGCACAGGTAGGTGAGTGATAGGGCCTCGGGCTACTTGAGAGACCTTAGCGCGGTGCCCAAGCTTAAGACATGTCCTCCTAGTAGGATATGTCGAACTAACCTCTCAATTTTACATCAGTGTGAGGGTTTAGTATTTCTGCAGAGTGCACCTGTCTTTGCTTTTGTTTAGTCTTTGATTGTTCTTCACATCTACATAATTGTTACCTTATGTAGGATGGGTATTGTGGTACTGTCGGGCATTTTCATAGGTATATATATTGATACCTAATCATATTATATTCAAAATGCATGCTCATTGTCTTTAAGAAACAGTTTGAGCCAAAGTTTTGCTGTGTGGTAGAAACAGGCCAAGATGAAGTCATGCCAAGCTCAATCTGTGTAAAAATACAGAGAGTATTGTGTCTTAAGAGTTATTGCCACAAATGTGGTCTTATCTGTAAGGGAGTACACTGGATTCTCCAGACATGTCTTAGAGAACAAGGCCCATTCATACCATAATGGCCCATAGATCAATAGTGTCAATGAGACTCCAAGTTGTCTATCTTTAGTTGATACAAAATGTCTACATGTATCCTTATCTCTGATTTACGACGACGAGGGTCAAATGTATATGATGCAAAAATACCCTAGTTAAGTCTTTATGGTATGGTGTTAATAGCTTGCACAACAGTGCCATCCGGAGACAGATATCGATATCGTTACACCATCCTCCATAGTTGCATTATGGGTAAACATGATCTCATAGGATCTTATTACATATGTTTACACCCCCTCCATGGATTGGAGAATACTAATCCAGGAGGTGGTAATGTTAGATTACAAGGGAGATAATTACCCTAGATAGATGAGCATAAGAAGGGAGAAAAAAGGAGAGAGGCAAGAAGAAGAAGCAAAACAAGCGAACAGAAGCAAAGAACATTCCAACATTCCAGCCAGAACACCCAAGATTGAGGGGTCTACCAATATGAAAGCCATGGTGATGGACCATCCAGCTTTCCTAGGAGCAGAAGTGAGATTCCTGCTAGGACTTGGTAAGAAACACAAAGAATGATGTTTCATTTTATTAAGACTATTTAGATAATGTGGGTAAAATCATAGCATCTATGTTGGCGAACATATTAATTTATTTATCATCTCTTTATATGAGATGTAGTCTTAGATATAGAATAATTGTGAGCCTTCATTCTACCTGCAGAAGAATCAAGTTTCATAATTTATTAGAGTATTAAATGATTGCATACATATATGCATAGATATAGATATATTGATAGTAGCATTCTTCGCCAAGCTAGATGATAAATTCCCACTGGAAGATTTGTTCCAAGTTCTTCCAATGTCTGTTGTCTTAATAGTCTTACCAGGTGATACAGATATGAAAGTAGTCCAGAATAGGACAGAAGTATACATGTAAAAGTAGTCCAGGATGGGGCGGTAGGATACAGTTATCTCTTCTAAGTTATATCCTTGGATGGATTTGCCCATTCCTAAAGTCATGTGAGGTGTAGTTGGTTAGAGGAGGGCAGAATGTAGTTAGCATTCGATATTGGTGTCTAGGATTAGACATGCCCATCCTGATATCATGAGGTTTCCTCTGAACAGAAGTGATGTATATACTGTAATTTAACTTCTTGTTTTGATATCCTAACCAAATAGCTTTGTTATAATGTGACAAGCTGCTCGTACCCACATGTGTTTATTTACTTATTGTGAAGCTTCTAGTGCCTGATATCAATGCCATGTATATTAATTGGCATATATCATTGTTTATTTACTTATGATAAGCTTGTAATGCTTCATATATCATTGCCATATATATTCCTTGGCATATATAATCGTGTTTATATACCTATTTGTTTATAATCGTGTAACTAATAAAATCTGCATATTTTTATAATATCTGCGTATTATTTAATGTCAAAACTATATCTTTAGCATTAATGTCATCTCTCATGAAAAGAACTTATTATCTGAGGAAATAGTCGGCCTCAGATGTGAATTGTATCGATTGGGTTATCTACAATTCACCAGGTCATGATTTCAGGTAGTTATGAAAAAAATATTTTTATGACCATAATTAATAATTCTTAATCGAATTATTATAAACCCGACAGTACTTGTAGTCCGTTGCTGGCATCTTCCATTGTATGCATTTTTTTGCTGTTGATTGCCATAAGCAACGAAATACAAGTGCAGGATATGCTCCCCTATGTTGTAGATATTTCCTTACCCCGTGCTCACAAGCACGTGTATCAGCTCCTTTTGTGTAAGGAAAGGCCGCACTATTCCAGTAATCAGATAAGATGCCTCATGGTTGAGATCTGGTGAGAACTGCCCTCTCCTCCAGACTGCTTCTTTATTTACATAGACAAAAGGGATAACAATAGGAAGGGGCAGGCCCAACACCTGACCACTCCCTTCATGTACAGTACAAACATACAGGAAGTGATGACACACAACATTTCTCTCACCACTAGGGGGAATCTTGTTCAGCACCGATCAGTGATCAATGCTCAACAAGGCTCACCAGGATTCTTATGTGGGCCTACTTAGAGGAACAGCATCACCATCTCCAGCTGTTGATCAGGCACACTGGAAATAACGAATGCACGTTCCTTTCCGTATATTGTTCTCTTAATAAATGCATCCATACCAAGCCAATAAATCCGCTCTTTGGGCGGGGGCCCTAGCTGGTGCACATACATTTCCCAAGACAACACTGCTCTGCAGCGCATCAGTCTCCCCCTGGCCCACAGCCCAGTGCATAGCACATAGACTGTTTGCCAGTGGAGACCTCTGCGCCCGGCAGCTGATTGTTCTCTACATCCACAGTAAGATATCCACTCCAATGATTTACACACTGAGAGACATAATGACAATACATGACATTAAAAACACATCCTAATAAAATGTCCACAACACCTATATATATGCACAACCGCATATGGGTTTGAGCATATCCTACCTGTTTAACACCACGTTTTCTAATGGTTTGTATAACCAATCACTGGTAACAGGAGTCGTCCCAGAAGATTGGAAATTAGCAAACGTTGTGCCAATACACAAGAAAGGTAGTAGAGAGGAATCGGGCAACTATAGGCCAGTAAGCCTGACATCAATAGTAGGGAAATTAATGTAAACTAGACTTAAGGAGAAGATTGTAGAACATCTAAAAACCCATGGTTTAAATGATGAAAAACAGCATGGGTTTACTTCAGGGAGATCATGTCAAACTAATCTTATTGACTTTTTTGATTGGGTGACTAAAATAATAGATGGCGGAGGTGCAGTAGACATTGCTTATCTGGACTTTAGTAAGGCTTCTGATACTGTCCCACATAGAAGGCTTATCATTAAGCTGCAGTCTTGGAGCATGGGCTCATATATTGTTGAATGGATTAGGCATGTCCAAACTGCGGCCCTCCAGCTGTTGCAAAACTACAACTCCCAGCATGCCTGGATAGCCTACAGCAATTAGGGCATGCTGGGACTTGTAGTTTTGCATCAGCTGGAGGGCTGCAGTTAGGACATGCCTGGATTAGTCAGTGGCTGAAGGACAGAAAACAGAGGGTTGTAGTCAATGGAGTATATTCAGTCCATGGTATTGTTACCAGTGGGGTACCTCAGGGATCTGTACTGGGACCGATATTGTTTAATATCTTTATCAGCGAAATTGCAGAAGGCCTCAATGGTAAGGTGTGTCTTTTTGCTGATGACACAAAGATTTGTAACAGGGTTAATGTTCCTGGAGGGATACACCAAATGGAAAAGGATTTAGGAAAACTAGAGGAATGCTCAAAAATCTGGCAACTAAAATTTAATGTCGATAAGTGCAAGATAATGCACCTGGGGCGTAAAAAGCCAAGAGCAGAATATAAAATCAGTGATACAGTACTAACCTCAGTATCTGAGGAAAGGGATTTAGGGGTCATTATATCAGACGACCTAAAGGTGGGCAGACAATGTCATAGAGCAGCAGGTAATGCCAGCAGAATGCTTGGGTGTATAGGGAGAGGCATTAACAGTAGAAAGAGGGAGGTGCTCGTGCCGCTCTACAGAGCACTAGGGAGACCTCATCTGGAGTATTGTGTGCAGTACTGGAGACCATATCTGCAGAAGGATATTGAAACTTTAGAGAGAGTTCAGAGAAGAGCTACTAAACTAGTACATGGATTGCAGGACAAAACTTACCAGGAAAGGTTAAAGGACCTTAACATGTATAGCTTGGAAGTAAGAAGAGACAGAGGGGATATGATAGAAACTTTTAAATACATAAAGGGAATCAACACGGTAAAAGAGGAGAGAATATTTAAAAGAAGAAAAACTGCTACAAGAGGACATAGTTTTAAATTAGAGGGGCAAAGGTTTAAAAGTAATATCAGGAAGTATTACTTTACTGAGAGAGTAGTGGACGCATGGAATAGCCTTCCTGCAGAAGTGGTAGCTGCAAATACAGTGAAGGAGTTTAAGCATGCATGGGATAGGCATAAGGCCATCCTTATATAAGATAGGGCCAGGGGCTGTTCATAGTATTCAGTATATTGGGCAGACTAGATGGGCCAAATGGTTCTTATCTGCCGACACATTCTATGTTTCTATGTGACAGGGAGGTAAATTTCTAAAAATCGTCTGTTCCATTGGTGGGTGCCATTTTGCCATTTTTGCATTATACAAACCCCTGCTCTGCATAGGTGAGAGGGAGGTAAATTTCTAAAAATCGTCTGTTCCATTGGTGGGTGACTTTAACCCAATTTTGCTGGTGAAAAACCCCTACTTTGCATTGCTGACAGGGAACAAAATGTTGTAAAAACGTCTGTTACTTCGGTTCAGTTACCGCAAAAAATAAGGAGAGCGTCAAATAAGGGACGTGGCCCTGGTCGTGGTGGTGTTGGTGGAGCTCTTGTTGCAGAAAGAGGACGTGGTCGATTTGTGCCAGCTACACGCCCAAATGAAACAACTTCCTCTGGTACGCATAGACGACAGAGCCTTCAGCGTTATTTAGTAGGCCCGAATGCTGCTCTACAAATGGTGAGGCCAGAACAAGTACATTAGCTAGTAGATTGGGTGGCTGACAGTGCCTCCACTACCTTCACATTGTCTCTCACCCGGTCTACTGCTGAAAGGTCAGAGTTGGCACCTGCAGGCCATGGGCATCTATCTAGCACCTCACCCCTTTGCAAATCAGCCAAGCAGTCTGAGCCCCAAGTCATGTAGCAGTCTCTTATGCTTTTTGATGACTCTGCTGGCAGGGTATTCCAGGGCCATCCACCTAGCCCTGCCCCATAAGTGAAGAGATTGAGTGCACCGATGCCCAACTACTTATGTTTGAGGATGAACAGTGGAAGACCACCGCAGCACGTCTCTGATGATGATGAAACTTTCTGCAGTGTGCAAACCAACAAGGAGGGCAGGGGTGAAGACTGGGTGGAAGATGATGTGGAGGACAATGAGGTCCTAGACCCCCCATGGAATCAAGGTCATACAAGTGACCTGTGCAGTTCGAAGGGAGAGGCGGTGGTCACACAGAGCCACCAGCACAGCAAAAGAGGGAGCAGGGTGCAAAAGCAGAGCGGCCGTCCCCTAGACAATACGCCTGCTACTGCCCACCGCACCCAGGGACCGAGCACAACAAAGCCAGCTCCTAGGAGTTCCCTGGCGTGGCAGTTCTTCAGACAATGTGCAGACAACAAGACACGAGTGGCTTGCATGCTGTGCAATCAGAGCCTAAAGGGAGGCATAAACGTTCTAAACCTGAGCACAACCTACATGACCAGGCATCTACATGCAAAGCACGAGCTGCAGTGGAGTAAACACCTCCAAAACCAAGAAAGGTCTCAGGCTCCTCCTGCTTACTCTTCTGCTGCAGTCTCGGCCTCTTCCTCCACCTCTGGAGTGACAGTGGCCACCCCGCAAAAATAGGATGTGTGTGTCAGCAATGTAACCACGTCCGTCACCTTCAACAAGCAGTACCACAATGTCCTATGGCAGGGTTCAGCTGTCCATCTTCCAAACAATGGAGCGAAATATGAAGTACCCCTACCCACCCAGTACGTCGTTCCCAGCCGCCACTACTTTTACAGACGAGCCATCCCTTACCTGCACAAACAAGTGGGGGACAAAATCAGGTGTGCACTGTGTCACGCCATCTGTGGCAAGGTCCACATAACTACCAATACGTGGACCAGTAAGCACAGGCAGGGACGTTATATCTCCCTAACAGCACACTGAGTAAATGCAGTGGCGGCTGGGCCTCAGGCGGATAACTGTTTGGCGCATATCCTTCCGCCACCGAGAATTGCAGGGCATTTCTCGTTGCCTCCTCCTACTCCTCTTCCTCCTCTAACACCTCCTCACATGTGCTGAATTTGGTGGTGCAGAAATTCCTGAAAAACTACCCCGATATGTCAGAGCTGCTGCAGAAAGTGCAGGCCGTCTGTGCGCGCTTTCGGTGTTCTCACCCTGCTGCTGCTCGCCTGTCTGTGCTGCAGCGTAACTTTGGCCTTCCCGCTCACCGCTTCATATGCGACGTGCCCACAAGGTGGAACTCTACCTTGCACATGCTTGCACATAGTGGAGTTTCAGCTGCAGCACGCACGGGTGAGTCGCTCTGCGGAACAGCACCACCTCGCCGCCACTGATTGGGCCTCCATGCGAGACCTTTGTGCCTTGTTGCGCTGTTTCGACTACTCCACCAACATGGCCAGTGCCGATGACGCAGTTCTCAGCATTACTATCCCACTTCTATGTCTCCTTGAAAATACGCTTCGGGCGATGATGGAAGAGGATGTGGCACAGGAGGAGGAGGAAGAGGGATTATTTCCACAGCAGGGTGGCACCCAAATCAGCTCAGGGCCATCACTGCAGCGTGGCCGGGGTGATACCGAGGACATAGACGATACATATCCCACAGAGGACAGCTTGTCGTTGCCTCTGGGAAGCCTGGCACACATGAGCGACTACATGCTGCAGTGCCTGCGCAATGACCGCCGAGTTGCCCACATTCTAACTGGTGCTGATTACTGGGTGGCCACCCTGCTGGATCTTGTTACAAGGACAACGTGCAGTCCTTAATTCCCTCACTGGAGCGTGATCAGAAGATGTGCGAGTACAAGCGCACGCTGGTAGATGCGCTGCTGATGGCATTCCCACCTGACATTGGGGGCTCAGTGGAAGCACAAGGCGAAGGCAGAGGAGGAGGAAGAGGTCGCCAACCCAGCCGGGGCACCGCCAGCACCTCAGAAGGCAGGGTTAGCATGGCCGAAATGTGGAAAAGCTTTGTCAGCACGCCACAAAAACCAGCACCACTAGCTGATATGCAAAGTCTTAGCAGGAAGCAGCATTTCAGCAACATGGTGGAACAGTATGTCTGCACACGCCTACACGTACTGACTGATGGGTCTGCCCCAGTCAACTTCTGGGTCTCCAAATTGCACCATGGCCTGAGCTCGCCCTTTACACCTTGGAGCTGCTGGCCTGCCCTGCATTGTATTGTCTGAACGTGTATTTAGCAAGGCAGGGGGTGTTATCACGGACAAGCGCAGCCGACTGTCCAATGCTAATGTGACAAGCTCACGTTTATTAAAATGAACGAGGCATGGATCCCACAAGACTTGTCTGTACCTTGTGCAGAATAGACATTTATACCGGCCTCAACCATCTATTCTTATACTCAAGTGCACTTATTCTTTGTTTTATTTTTTATGTGTCCCAATATTTTGGGGGCTACCCCAATAAAAAAAAAAAAAAAACAGTGTTGGCTACCTCCTCCACCTCTACCCCCACTTCCACCTACACCGCCACAGGTACCGCCTCCTCAAACTCCTACTCCACATCCACTTCCTCCTCTTAGTTCAAGATTGTTATTTTTATTTTTTATTTATTTTAAGTTATTTCCCTATCCACAGTTGTTTGCAGAGCCCTTGCCATGCTCTTAAGCACATTTTGCTGCCCTTTGCAGCCCTCTAGCCCTTTCCATGACATTTTTAGAGCCATTTTAGTGCCCAAAAGTTAGGGTCACCATTGACATCAATGGGGTTCGGGGTCAAGTTCAGGTCCCGAACTCGAACTTTGCGACGAAGTTTGGCCAAACTCGGTGAACCCGAACTTCCAGTTGTTCGCTTAACTCTAGTTGTTACCTTCAGTGTAGGCAATCAGCCTGCGCAGAGCCGGCAGGGACTCTGCGTCCCATGTCTTGATGGATTCTCAGCGTTGCACGTGGTGGGATATATTAGATTCCCAAGGCAATTTTCACATATTACATCTGAAGCACTTCATGAAAAGTTCTGTTTTTCATCCTTGAGTCCAATGGGTCCAATACATTAGAAACCCTCCCACTTTTATACTCACTCTTCCAGTCCCCACCAAAACCTCAAATGGACTTTCTCTTTCAAATATAATATATCCACCTTTTTTAGGAAGAGATCTCTAAAGAATAGTCTTTCTTCAATCATTATTCAGACCTAAAATGGTTAATCCCCAAAGTGTATTCTTAACTTTGCATCCAAAAACACATTGTGATTTCAATGCGTTTTTTATGTATATATGCGTTTTTTTTTGCAATGATTGCTTTCTTACTTATTCTTTCACGCTAATATATTAGATTTGCAAAATATATGTAAATATAAAAAAATATAAGTAAAAAATGAAAAATATATACAAAATATAAAAATGTAAGAAATTGTTCACATACAGTGAGATAATAGGATGGTGGATACATAATGTCGCTCCCACCTAACCCCCCGATGTCTCGTCAGTGCGGGACACCCATCTACATTTTCATAAAAAGCCAAACAGTTCTAATTCTGTATTGAGTCCCCCAGGTATCAGTGTGTCAAAGTCAAAAATTCTCCTAGATTCTAAACGAGACATTCTTGAGATGTGATTTCCTCCTCTCCAGTGTTTTTCTACTTTTTCAAAAGCTACAAAAATTAAAGGAGTTGTCCGGGTACAGCAGAGCTGAATCTGGACATACCTCCATTTCACCCAGGCAGCCCCCCTTACTTGAGCATCGGAGCAGTTCATGCTCTGATGCTCTCCTTTGCCCTGCGCTAAATCACGCATGGCAAAGGCATTTTCCGGAGTTCCGGTGACGATCCGGGCTTTCCATAGGGCTGCTAGGAAGCCCAGTGATGTCAGTGATGCCTATAAAACGGCTAGGGCAGCGATAAAGCACGCCCATCAGAGCCGGTGATGTCACCGAACACACTGCCGGGCGGAAGCTTCCGTCCGGCAGTGTATTATTGTACACAAAAGAGCTCTTGCCCTGCGCAATCGCAGGGCAAGGGAGCGCATCGGAGCATGAGATGCTCCGATGCTAACATCAGGGGGGCTGCCTGGGTGAAATTATGCCCTTTAAGCCCGTTGGGTATTTATTATGATGTTCTTTAAAGTGTTTAGATCAGGCATCCTCAAACTGCGGCCCTCCAGCTGTTGTAAAACTACAACTCCCACAATGCCCTGCTGTAAGCTGATACTTGTAGGCTGTTCAAGCATGCTGGTAGTTGTAGTTTTGCAACAGCTGGAGGGCCGCAGTTTGAGGATGCCTGGTTTAGATAGAGAATGTTTCTCAAAACCATTTTTAATGTTCATAATGTGCTCAGATATTCTTTTTTTAAGGGTTCTATTGGTTCTGCTCATATACTGTTTTTTGCAAGGACATTCAATCATATATATAACATTGGTTGAGCTACACGTTCGGATTTCTCGTATCTCATAAACGAAAGAATTCCAATTTGAAATGACTAGTGTTTTTTTTTCTGAAATGTAGTGTTTTTACAATTATTACATTTCCCACATTTAAAAAAAAACTTTTATATTAAAGAGGACCTTTCATGTGGAAAAAAATTCTGAACTAAGTATCATGATATGTAGAGCGGCGCCCAGGGATCTCCCTGCACTTACTATTATCCCCGGGCGCCGCTCTGTTCTCCCGCTATGTCCCCCCGGTATGTTCTGTGACTTAGTTATACTAGGCGGAGACTGCCCTTGCTTTCCTGGGCGTCTCCTTCTCTCTGTCCAATCGCAGTGCAGAGCTCATAGCCTGGGAGAAAAAAAACTCCCAGGCTATGAGCTCTGCGCTGTGATTGGACAGTCCCAAATTTGGGGCTTTCGTATAAGTTATTTGAGGTGATATTGTTAATAGACGGCCAATTATTTTGTATTTCAAAACATAATGCCAATGTTTTTTATAATTGTTTCTACTTTTTTGTATTGTGAATTAAAAGGTAGGATAATCCGTATAGTTTCATTGTTATGTTGTTTATTTTTTATATTTGTTGTATTTGTAACAAAAAAAGAACTTCTATCCATATCCCTTACTTTCATTAAGGCTGTCTCAATCACCTTAGGCCTCATGCACACGGCCGTGGAACACGGCCGTGCGCGGACCGTGGTATCCCGGCCTGGAATCCAGCTGACAGCAGGAGCGCACGGCGTCATTGGTTGCTATGACACTGTGCGCTTCATGCCGCCGCTGGACTACAGTAATACACTCGTACGGGTGTATTATTGTAGTCCAGCGGCAGCATGAAGCGCACGGCGTCATAGCAACCGATGACGCCGTGTGCATGAGGCCTTAGGTGGATATTCTTTAGCCAAAAATTGCTCTCTCATTTCTTTGGCCTCTTCTTCAAAGCTTTCTTCCTCTGTATAGTATAAGCGATACATTGAGCCCAGAACCTACCAAAAAGAACCCGTTGGACTCAAGGATGAAAAACACAACTTTTCATGAAGCTCTTCAGATATAATATGTGAGAATTGCCTTGGGAATCTAATGTATCCCAACAACGAAACTGCTTGCTGGATCACCATGCCGCAAGTGTGAAAGTACCCTAAGTGAGGAACTAATAGAGATGGTAACGGTATAGAACTTTGGACTGGCATGCAAGGACAATAATCAAAGACATTTATTTACTGATCAAGTATATGAATGAAGATAAAAAGTCTAATGTGCTATGGTTATAAAGGAGTTATTTAACCCCTTAAGGACCGGGGGTTTTGGGATTTTTGCGTTTTTGTTTTGCGCTCCCTGCCTTCCAAAAGCCATAACATTTTTATATTTCCGCTCACATAGCCATATGACGGCTTGTTTTTTGCGGGACAAGTTGTACTTTTTAACGCTACCATTTATTTTTGCATGTGATGTAGTGGGAAACGGGAAAAAAATTCCAAATGGGGTGAAATTGCAAAAAAAAAGCAATTTCACCACAGTTTTACGGGTTTTTAAATTACAACGTTCGATTTGCGATAAAACTGACTGGTTAATTTTATTCTTCAGGTCAGTACGAATCCGGCAATACCTAATATGTATAGTTTTTCTTGTGTTTTGATAGTGAAAAAAAAATTAAAAGTGGGAATTTTTTTTATTTTATTTTTTTGTCGCCATGTTTTGACCCCTATAACTTTTTTGTAATTATGCGTACGGAGCAGTGTAGGGGCTCATTTTTTGCGGGGCAATCTGAACTTTTAATTGATACCATTATGGTGCGTATGATGTTTTGATCACTTTTTATTCATTTTTTTTTAGGAAATGAAGCGTCCAAAAATGGCGAATTAGCCATTTGGACGCTTTTTTTCCGTTTTTATGTTTACCGTATGGTGAATATTTTTTAATATTATTATAGTATGGGCCTTTTCGCACATTGCGACAACCATTATGTGTAATTTTTTTATTTTTTAAACTTTTTTTTTTTTTACCACTTTCTTATAGTTCCCACAGGGAACTATAAGATGCAATCATCAGATTGCTATTCTCATATATTCCAATGCAATAGCATTGGAATATATGAAAAAATCGCATATTTCCTATGGAGCCTATTACAGTCATAGGCTCCATAGGAATACTATGTAGTAACCTAGGTTTCATTCACAGAAACCTAGGCTACTACATGCATGCTCCGGCTCCCCCTTGTGGCCATCAGGAGAGCCGGAGCACAAACCGAAAGTGTTTTTGCGCGATCAGATGCCGTGGTCAGAATTGACCACGGCATCTGAGGGGTTAAATGTCCGCGATCGGCATCGCTGCCGGTCACGGACATGAGCTGCGGGTGTCAGCTTGATGAATCAAGCGTTTACCTGCAGCTCATGCGCCCGCTCCGTGCGGGAGCGGGCGCCATCTTTAAAGTGTGGACGAAGGGCGTACATGTACGCCCTTCGTCCTTAAGAGGTTAATGGGAATATTTGCACAATAAGATGTAAATAATCACATAGACATCTATGATTGTTTCAACTCACTCCCTTCATTAGTCCGCACATGGTGAGGGAAGTGTAGAGAAATAGAGTCTGTTGTGCATTACATTTAATGAATTGCAATTCATATACACCATTTTTATTATATTTATTACATTTTATTCTTATACATTTTTACTTTATTTTTTATACTATGTTATAAAACATGAGATATTTGAATGGTATGGATAAGATCTCTCTGGATTTCTCAAAATAAAGTGTGCCTGTCAACAACTATAAATTACATGGCCTAAGTGTGGACAGTCACTAAACCACAGTACAATCTTCAATGTAAAATGTACATTTTATTGCCACTGGATACACTTTTATTTATACTTATTCATCAGAGACAGGGGTGCACCACCAATGAGGCCAGGTGAGGCGCTCGCCTCAGGCAGCACCAGGTAAGGACAAAAGGGCAAAGGAAGGGCCATGGGCAATGAGAGCTTTCATTGTGGCAAAGGGGTTATGTTAAGAAATTGGCATGGGGGGGGGGGGGCCCGTTTCAGTTTTTGCCTTAGGCAGCAGAAAGGTTGGTACACCCTAGAGTTGTTTCGGTACCAAAATTTTGATTCGGTATCGATACCATAAAAAAGTATTGCGATACTCGATACCATGCGGAAAAAAAAAACACCAAAAAAATCCGCGTGCATTCCACATTTTATGGAACCGCCGGCTCATAATACAACAGTCCTATCCTACTTTTTTACGGCGACTAAAAGAAAATGGCGAATCGTGCATTTTTTTTACAGCGTTCACCGCATAAAAGTGGATTTTTTAATAGTTTGGACTTTTGAGACGCGGCGATATGTAATATTTTATTTATTGTTTATATTTTATATGTAAAATTGGGAAACTTTTTTTTTTCTTTTACAGTTTATTTATTAACCATTTCCCCCTTAGGGGCTAGAACCTGGAATCATTTTCATCCTATTCACCCTGATACAGCTCTATCAGGGTGAATAGGATCTCACCCTCTCCCTGCTGCCCTGTGCTTTGTGCACACAGCAGCAGGGAGCAGACTATGGCAGCCAGAACTTCAGAAGCGTCCTGGTTACCATGGTAACCAATCGGAGCCCCAGCATTACACTGCTGGGGCTCCGATCACTGCCACTGCCACCAATGAGGAGGAGGTGAGGGGACCCTGTGGCCACTGCCACCAATGCTTTTATTACTTGGGGGAGGGAGGGAGGAAGGGGGGGACAGGGGAGCCACACTGGCCACCAATGTTTTAATACAGGGGACTGGGGGGGGGGGCATGCACTGGCCAGCAATGCCTAGTACCGTTTCATATATAAATGCAGGCAGAAGACACAGGCTGGGGGTTAATTGCCGCGGATCGCAGCGATGGGTCACAGGCAGGTGCCGGCAGCCTGTGTCTTCTGCCTGCATTTATATATGAAACAGTACTCGGCATTGCTGGCCAGTGCTCCCGCCCCCCACTCCGCCCCTTCTCCGCCCCTCTCCCTCTATTGGTTGCAGCGGCAGCACAGGGGGAGGGAGAGACCGCCTCCTTCTCCCTGTGCTGCCGAGGAGAACATGGCCGCGCTGACAGCAGCGCAGCTACGTTCTCTGATACTGGGCTGTGCGGTAGCGCAGCCCAGTATCGATAAAATACTAATCCTGGTATCGAGCTCGATACCAGAGAAAAGTATCGATTGGGTATCGAAAGTTCGATACCCGAAAAAACCATAGTACACCCCTGAACAGAGATTCTCAAATCTGCAATATTGAGATACTACATATACACATTTTCCAAATGGCAGTGCTTTGTGGAGCATATAGATCATAATAATAAAGTCATTACTTGCCAAATTGCCAAAACACAGTTAAAGGGGTTCTGCACTTTGTTTAAACTGATGATCTATCCTCTGGATAGATTATCAGCATCTGATCGGCGGGGGTCCGACACCCGGGACCCCCGCCGATCAGCTGTTTGAGAAGGCAGCGGGGCTCCTGGAGCGCCGTGGCCTACTCACTGTTTACCGCCGGCCCAGTGACGTCACGACTTGTATTAACTGGCCTGGGCGCAGATAAGCTCCATAGAAGTGAACAGAGCTAAGCCGTGCCCAGGCCAATTGATACAAGTCGTGATGTCACTGGGCCGGTGGTAAACAGTGAGAAGGCCGCGGAGCTTCAGGAGTGCCGCTGCCTTCTCAAACAGCTGATCAGCGGGGGTCCCGGGTGTCGGACCCCTGCCGATCAGATGCTGATGATCTATCTTCTGGATATATCATCAGTTTAAACACACTGCAGAACCCCTTTAATTTCCAGACTAAGATTAAAACATACAGTAGAGAAAGCAAAACTCATAACAATATTGCTGTTTGGTCAGTAGATGGCAGTAAAGTTCATTCTTGTCGCTCAAGTGATATCCTATGAATGGGAATAATAACATAGAAAGAAGTAGTATACTGAAATTACAATGTCAAATCTATGACCAAAACAAGGGGAGTAATATAAGTTTAGAAATATTTGCAATTATATAACATGTAATACCAGTGAAGAAGCTGTAGGGCAGCAACTTCAAAAGGCACTGGACCCCTCTAAGCAAATGTGTAATGTGACTGCTGCACGATGGTCTGCTAAGCCAGGTATTAAGATAATGTATAAATCCCTTCTACAACCCTCCATTTCTCTCTTACCCTAGGTTCACACCTGAGCGTTTTACAGCGTGTTCAAACGCGCTGTAAAACGCTCAACACATGAAAACCAATGCATCCCTATGGGAGTGGTTCACACTTGAGCGTTTTACAGCGTGTAAAAACGCGCTGTAAAACGCCCGACGCATAAGCTCGTTCAGGAGCGTTTTTTTGGGCGTTTGTCGCGCTTTTCCTCCCATAGACTTCAATGGGAACGCGCGTAAAACGCGCGTGAAACGCCCGTTAAGGTTTAGATATGCCTTTTTTTATTGGTCTCCAGAATCACGAACGCGCGTTTGACGCGCGTTTCCTATTTGCAAAAACGCGCTAAAATACGCGCGTTTCAAAAACGCTCAGGTCTGAACCCCGTGTTAAAGCTATCTTTTGGGGTTCATTTTGCAGCATCTGCACCTCCATTTTAGGCCTGTTTCACACTAGCGTTACTCGTTCCATCAGGGGAACAGCCTGCTGGATCCTTAAAGGGGTATTCCCATCACATACAATGGGGGCATATCGCTAGGATATGCCCCTATTGTCTGATAAGTGCGGATCCCACCTCTGGGACCCGCTCCTACAAGGAGAACGGAACGAGGAGAGTGGTGGCTGGAGGACCCCAGGTTTCCCAGGGTCCGTCCACCACCAAGTGCTGCTCCCCTCTGCTCCCATACGAGTGAATGGGAGTGCACAGAGCACACACAGCATTCACCTTAGGGGGTAGATCATGTAATATTTTTAAGAAGCAGGTTGTTATGGATGCAGTAATACCTAATTTATCTATTTTGGTTTTACACAAAAGCATTTTTGAAAAAAAAAAACAATAATGTGTTTGTATCTCCATTTTCTGAAAGACATATTTTTTTAAATTTTTCAGGCGATGTGAGGGCTCCTTTTTTGCAGCATGAGGTGGCGGTTCGATTGGTATTATTCTGAAGTAAATATGACTTTTTGATTGCTTGGTATTACAGTTCTTGTGTTGTAAGGTGACAAAAAAATTGCTTTTTTGGTACAGTTTTAATATTTTTTTTTTCTGGTGTTCATCCGATGTGGTGGATCATGTGTAATTTTTTAAAGCCAGTCTTTACGGACGCGGTGATGCTGTTACGCTCTAGTGTGGGAGGGAAACCCCACACCGAACCTAGGAGGGAAAGGGGAAAGGAAATAAGACCTGAAAACTAGGAAAAGAAGATGGACATCTCCTAGTGAAAACCCTAATTAAAGCCCTGACTGACTACCATATGAACAGACCCCAGAGGTAGATGAGTTCATACACAGAAATACCTAAAGTCCTATCTAACCCTAAAGGACCCTAGTACTAATGACAGGAATGAGACATCCCGTTCCCCCAAAAGGAAGGATGAACAGAAGTCTCCCTAAGGCCTAATATAAAACAACAAGCCAAAATACAAAGGGAAAGGTAACACTTAACTTCCAAGAAGCTATGGCAGCACCAGGAACTCAGCAGAGATCCAAACACCAGCTATCTACAGGTCCAACTGAAGCTATAAACCGCACAGCATTGTGGGAGAAACAACTATAAATAGGGAAAGTTAAATGACCACAATAGCAACATCTGAAGGTTAAGGGTGTGGCCAGTACCAGAAACAACACAGACGCCTATTGATCCACAAGGTAAACATGTCAAATCAAACCAAGTGTTGCCAGTCTCAACGATCTACTGCCACTCACTGTCGAGGGGACGTCTCTATGTCTTGGTACGTCCGTGACAGATACCTAATATGTCTGTTTTTTTCTATTTTTTACAAAAATTATGTCTCTTATTATGGGAAACAGGCATGTTTAAAAAAAATTTTTACTTGAAACTTTCATTTTTTTATTGTTAAAAAAAACTTTTATTTCACTTTCTTTTATTTTTGTCCCACTATGGGACTTCAACATTTCAGGGTCTGGTCCCTGTTTCAGTGTAGTACAATACATCTGTATTGTACTGCATTGACTATCAGTGTAATACACAGTGTAATAAACTGACAGTTTGCCTACGAGACCCAGCCTGACTGCAGGACGAGAATGCTTGTCCTGGGTTGCCAAGTACCGGCAATTTAGGACGAGCATTCTCGTCCTAGGTCCTTAACATGTTAAAGGGGTATTCCAGTTATGTGAAGTTATCCCTTAGTTAGTTTTACCCGCTAACTATTAAATCGGTGGGGATCCTACTTCTGGGAACCCTACCGATCACGAGAATGGGGACCCCATGAAACCCCCAAAACTAAGTGGAGCAGCAGGTCATAATACACCCAGTTCCACTGTAGCAACAGAAAGGAAGGAAGAAGATCACTGTCCATAAAGATTATTCTGATTGCTGTGTCCTGTAATGCCCACCAGAGAGCGATAATAAGCCTACAGAAAATTCCTTTATCTCATTTAGCATTTTCTTTCTCTTTAGTATGTTTAAGACCTGTTTCACACTTGCGTTGTGGCTTTCTGGTTTTGAGATCCGGCAGAGGATCTCAAAACTGGACCAAAATGGATCAGTTGTATCCCCATTGATTGTCAATGCGGACAAAACTGATCAGGATGCATTCTGGTATGTTTTTTTACCGGATACAAAAATGCTGCAAGCTGCCGTATTGTGTCTGGTCTGCCAAACGGAACAAACCGGATCCGGCATGAAAATCAATGTAATCAATGTAAGTAAATGTTGCTGGATCCGTTTTTTTGTTTTTTTTGTTAATGATTGACTTACAATGATTTTCATACTGGATCCAGTTTGTTCAATTTAGATTTAATACAACTGGATCTGGCCAAAACTGATTCATAAGGATGTATTAAATGGCATGGATCTGTTTAATTCCAGGTTTGCATTCCTCTGCTGGATCTCAAAACTAGAAAGCCACAATACAAGTGTGAAACAGGCCTAACTCCTTAACCCTTTCACTATCAGCGATGGGTAAAGATGGTGCCCGCTCATGGCCGACGGGTCTCCACTGTTTCAAGCAGCAGAGACCCGCAGCTAATGACCGCGACCGGCAATAATGCCGATCGCGGCCATTAAAGCCTTTAGATGGTGTGATCAAGTGTGATTATGACATCTAAAAGCTCAAAAACCCCGAAGCGCGTGCTTCCGGGCTTCTTACTGGCATCCTCTGTGGCCAATGAGGATGCCGGTAATTAAATCCTGTATGCTGGGTCTCTCTGAAGAGACCCAGGGTATTGACGCTGCAATTCTTATTTTGGCCAGCAGGTGGCAGGCCAACACCAGAAATGGGCAATTCTCCTCTCATCATGAATCTATAAGAACCATGATGGTTCAGAATAAAAAAAGGAGTTTTGTAGCCTCAAACATGAGCTACAATACCATAAAAAAGTAAAAAAAAAAATCAAAAATTTTAAAAATTTAAATCTCCGTAGAATAAAAAATGTATACATAAATAACAAAAACTGTAAAAATTATTGGCATCACTGTGTCCGAAAACACCCATACTAATAAAATATAAAAATATTTTTCCAATACAGTGAATGGTGTAACAGAAAAAAGGGTCAAAATGGCTGATTCGCTATTTTTTCGTCGCCTTTCTTACCCAAAAAAAGTAATAAAATGTGATAAAAAAGTCACACATACTCCAAAATGGTATCAGTAAAAACTACAGATCGTTCTGCAAAAAATGAGCTCTCACACAGCTCAGTAGGTATAACTATAAAAAAGTTATGGGGGTCAGAATATCTTGATTTTAAAAAAAGAATTCTAAGTTGTAATACATTTTTACACTATTTAGACATAAAAAACCTATACATATGTGGTATTTTTGTAATCTTACTGACCCAGAGAATGAAGGGCACAGGTCAGTTTTTCCGCAAAGTGAACACCGTAGGAACAAAACCTGTAAAACAATAAAGGAATTGCGTTTTTTTCTAATTCCACTCCATTTGTTTTTTTTTCTGCTTCCCACTACATTGTAAACCATATTAAATGGTGGCATTAGAAAGTACAACTTGTCCTGCAAAAAGTAAGCCCTCATATTGATATGTAAATGGAAAAATAAAGAAGGTATGGCTCAAGGAAGATAGGGAAGAAAAATGAAAATGCAAAAACTAAAAACCTCCAGTATCCTAAGGGTTAAGGACACAGCCCTATTTTTCAAATCTGACATGTTTTATGTAGAAATTGGAATGCTGTTAGTAATTCTGAGAGTCCTAAAAAAGTTTTTATTATGCAAAATTAAAAAAATAAACTTTATAAATTTTGTATTGGCATAATCATACTAACCCACAGCATAACGTTACCATGTGACTTATACTGCCCTGTAAACGCCTTAAAACAAAACAAAAACAAAACCCCAAAAATGGCAGAAATACTGTTTTTCTTTTAACACTGCCAATACATAAGATGTACCCCAAAATGATTACAAAACGCAAGGCAATTTTTTTCACGAATAACCCATTTCAGTGCTCAATAGGTTACAGCATGCTTGTACCACCAGAAAATGATACCCTACAAACTGTTACACAGGTTCCATGAATATAGCAATACCCAGCCTGTGGGGAATAAAACACCATTATGTGGGTTCTCCTGGTTATTGAAATACCTTGTATGTGGTCAAAATTTGCAGCTTGGGCACACAACAAGGCCCAGAAGGTAAGGGGCACCACTTGAAGCATGGATTTTGCTGAAATAGTTTTTAGATGCCATATTACACTTTCAGAGCCTCTGAGAGATGAGCTCATTTTGGAAACTACACCCTGAAGGCATTCAACCAGGGGTGTAAGGCCTCATGCACACGACTGTAGGTGTTTTATGGTCCGCAATCTGCGGATCCGCAAAACACGGAAGCTGTTCCGCGTTCTGTTCCACAATTTGCGGAATGGAATGCGGCCCATTGTAGAAATGCCTATTCTTGTCTGCAAAACGGACAAGAATAGGACATGCTATATTTTTTTTTGCGTGGCCATGTAAATGGGTCCGCGCCCGAGCCACGAAATATGCGGCTCGGACGCGGACCCAAAATACGTTTGTGTGCATGAGGCCTAACAAGCAGATCATTCATAAAGTACCCACTTATTTAAAGGAATTGTTACAAAGAACATTTTGGTAATAGATAATTATCACTGGTACAGGTGTCTATCTACCAGCCAACATTGATTATGAGTTTGTATGGAGCAGCAGTCAGACATGCATACTGCTGCTCCACAGAACTCAATAGGGATTTCAGAAAAGCAGATTGTGAGCTAAAATGCTGTATTCCTGCAAACTAGACAGTCCTGATAATGACAAAAATAATTGCATCACAGTTTATCCAAATATTTCTGCTGAACATTTAGTAAATAACAATGCCGTACTGTGCCCATGAAACATACAGTTCCTACTGTACATACTATTGCACAACATACAATACATAAAAAAAATCCTAAACACAGGGGTGCACCAAGCCCTCCTGCAGCCTGAGGTTAAAATTGAAATGGTGTCCTGCACTTAAAGGGATTGTGTTACTTCAGCAAATGGCCTTTATCATGTAGAGAAAGTTAAAACAAGGCACTTACTAATGTATTGTGATTGTCCTTATTGCCTCCTTTGCTGGCTTGATTTCTTTCTTTCATTGCATTATACGCTGCTTTCATCCAAAGTCGATTCGCTTATCGCTAGTTTTGACCATCCTGTAATCCAGGAGTGGTGGCCATGCTTGCACACTACAGGTGGCTGGGACCATGGGAGCTTACATAGGCATGCATGCGCAGCAGCTCCCTTTCCGACCACCTTGTATCTGTGCTGCAGCGGTGGTTGTAACCGCTGGATACAAGCAGTATACACTGACGAGCAAAAGGGTAACAATGTTTAGAAATTTTGACTTTCAGGCTTCACATCTCACTATCCTCTACAGCTTCGAATGTGAGTCTACCATCATTTTATTGACAGTCTTAGCTATCTCATACGTAAATTGGACTTGCAACTGTTTAGCATATGATTAGTTATGCAGATTCTTCTCATGTAACTGCATTGTTTTGTTCTTGGTTGTGGAACAATCTTTTTCTTCTTGTGTACTATAAATTACAACCTGTTCTCACATTCCCTAATAGCTCAGTGTGTTATTAGGTTGATTCCCAAGCGAAAGGTCACTGGTTGGAATCCAGAAGCAGCCGTGAAGAAGATTTCCCAAGAAAACAGAAACAGCATCATCCAGCTCATCGATATTGGTATCTTGGCCAAGAAAATTGCCAAACTGCATCATGTGAGTGCCAAGACAATTGGAAGAATACAAAATGAAGTCCGTCCATCCATTCCAAAGCCAATAGGTGGACGTGCAGGCAAAATATCAGAGTCAACAAGTCGGCTCATCATCATCTATTAGTTCTGGTGCGACAAACACTGCAGTAGAGGTGGCTTGTGTGCTTCATGATAGTGAGATCACAGTTGCAAGCTGATGGGTGCAAATGGGTCTGGAAGAAACAAGGTAAAGGGGGCTAATGGATCGAGAAATTGAAGGAACTGTTAAGTTCGTGGAGGAAGCCTCATGATGTGGGGTTGTTTCACAGCCAAAGGCGTTGGATATTTGACCAGGATCAATAGTTGTCTCAATGCTGAGCTATATGTGAGTATCGTACAAGATGAGTTACTTCATACACTTAAGTATTATGGGTATGAAAAGCATGACATAGTGTTCCAGCAGGACAAGGACCAGAAGCATACAGTACATTGAGATTGGCGAAGAAATGGGTCAATGACAATGAAGTAGAGGTGCTGGATTGGCCCCCACTGTCCCCAGAACTCAACCCAATCGAAACATTTGTGGGTACAGTTGAAGAAAAATCTGGGAGAAGTGACCTGGGAACATGCTTGAATCTGATCTCGAGCGTGCCCAGAATGATTCAGGCTGTGTTGAAATCAAAGATGGATTTACAAATTACTAACAAAATAATAAACATTAAAATTCAGAATTTTGGGAGCAAAAAAGGAGCAATGCAGTTACATGAGAAGAATCTGCATAACTAATCATGTGCTAAATAGTTGCAAATCCAATTTATGTATGAGATAGCCAAGATGATTGTCTATAGGATGATGGGAGTCTCATGTATGAAGCTGTAATGGATGGTGAGGCATGGAGCCTGGAAGTCAAAAGTTCAATACATTGTTACCCTTTTGCTTGTTGGTGTATAATATGATGGAAAAATGGATCGAACCAGCAAAAGAGACAATATGGACAATCACAATACGTTAGTAAGTGCCTTTTATTAACTTTTTCTACATGATAAAGGCTAAAGTGACACAAGCTCTTTAAGTGCAGGGAACCCGGAACCCGGCTGAACCCACCTGATGGCCAGGGACCCAAAACCCGGGTGACTCTCAGGAAAATGAAGAAAACTGACAAACAAACAAACAATAACTTATCTTGTGGATGGCAGGGGTGAACTGAGCGTTTAAAGTCTCCCACTAGGTCTAATAATAGGTAGCTTACCAGTAGCTATTATCATTATCAGGCAGGATTACAATGACAAGTAACAGTTCTATATAGATAACACAGGGTCCATCATTCAATATGGATAATATGATAATATGACCTCTACACAGGTCACAGAGCATGCCTCCCATAGAAGTCAATGAGGTCCTCTCCTGACCATTGTGTCTATGGTCCATGGGGCTGCTCTCAAAAGGCCTAGCAGCCAGTGTGAAAACTGTAGGATTTTAGTTTTTTTTATAGTGAATATGAAAAGAGACATGGAAAATAAAAGAAAATCACCAAACATTCTCCAAGAATGTGCTCCCTAACTCTTATATGCTGCTCTGTAGTCAAATATAGAGCACCTTCATTTTATGTACAGCCATATAGGGATATGTGGAGTACCAGCATTACATATATCAAGGGTGCGCAACCTGCAGTGGGGGCCACATGCGGCCTGCAATGTTACTCTGTGTGGCCCACAACCATCTGGGCTGCTGACATGTAGTTTTCATATTTCAAAACCAGGCATGAAGTCTAGAGATAAGTTGTAATGAAAAGATTTGCTCCTGTTCTGTGTTTCTGACCCACACCTGGAAATCACTGATCAAACACTGTGTGAATAAGGCCTTAGAGAGAAGAATAATGTCACACAGCTTAGGTGCAGGGCTGGGCAAGTACTGATGGCACATTGTGCAGTCATCTCTGGGTCCCCCACATATCATGAGGATGGGGTCTGTTTGGCACCCCTTTAAGGAGTATATGAGTTAGAGGTGGTCACCTATTAATGGGCTCTCTCCATTGCAGATAATAGAAGTTCTACAATCCTAGGCTGTTGCCACATTATCCTTAGGGTTTATTCACATGATGATTAGTGTATTGCGGTCCACAACCCAAGATCTGCAAAACTTGGTTACCAGCCATGTGCACGCTGCCTCACGGTGTGGCCGGTAACTATGTTTTGTGGTTCCAGAGTTTGCAGCATGCAAAACACTTACGGTCATGTGAATACGGCTTAAATTTGCAATTTAGAGAAAGTCAATGCATGCATGTTCTCCTCCTCTCTAGAGTGCTGACCTGAGAAGAAGAGGACCCCCTTTTCGTGATAAGTTTGAGTCCTAGAAGTGGAACGGCACATTTGAGACTTTTATGGCACACACTTTCTATATGCTACAAATGTCTCAGAAGTAAGGCCGCATTCGCACAACCGTGGACAGCCGCGCCCGTGTTGTGGACCACAAACCGAGGATCTGCAAAACACAGGCTGTGTACACTCCGCAACACAGTGCGGAACTATTGACTTCAATGGATCCGCAGTCCACAAGACGTCAATGGGTGTGCACTGTGATGCAGAGTGCACACGACTGGTGCCTGCATTTTGTGGCTACACAGTTTGCGGTCTGCAGCACTGGCATGGCCGTTCCTTGATCATTTGAATGCGGCCTTAAAGGGTCACTGAGTATTCATAAAACTTTTTGTATATCATGGCGACATATTAAAACTTTTAATCATTGGGAGTCTGAGCGCTGGACCCCCACTGATTGCTTAAACAAGGAGAGAGAAGTGCTCGCTTATTGTACTCTCTCTCCTCACTGCAGAAGATGTAATTGAGATGGGCTCATAGATTTCTATTGAGCTTCTCTTCTGCAGGGAGGAGTGAGAGCAATATGCGATCGTTTCTCTCTCCTCGTTCTAGCAATCAGTGGGGTCTCAGCGCTCAGACTCCCACCAATCAAAACTTTTGATATGTCTCTATGAGATATGAAAACTCAGTGAGCTCTTAATACCCCTTTAGGTTTTACTATGGCGCATTAACCCCTTAGTGACCACCCATAGTGTTTTTACAGAGGTCACTAAAGGGCCTTAGACTGGGCCCCATGCAGCAGGGAGTGGGGACCCGGTTCTCACATGAGAGCCACCGCCCTGCTTCAACAGCCCAAACCAGCAGGAGTGCCGATCCGGGCTGTTTAACACTTTACATGCCGCGGGCAATGGCGCCCGCCGCATGTAAGGTGCTGACAGAGGGAGCGGACTCCCTCTGTGTCCCATCGGGAACCCGCAAATGCGATCGCGGGGTGTCGATGTGTGTGTAGGCTGCCTGGGGTCTGATGTAGGCCCCAGACCAGCCTTCAGTAATTTCCAGCAGGCTGCGCCTGTCTGGCGCAGCCTGCTAGTCAATGTTACAATAGCATTCCTATTAAAATGCAATGCACTAAAGGGATAGTGCATTGCATTTTAAAAGCAATCAAAAAGCTGCCTGTTATAGTCCTCTTGTGGGACTATTAAGTGGTAAAAAAAAAGTTTAAAAAAAAACTAATTTAATTAATGAAAAAATCCTATAAAAAAATAAGTTTTTTTTCCATTGAAAATACGCTTTTCAATGAAAAAAATTGCAAAAAAAATAACTTCCCCATATGTTTGGTATTGCCGCATCCGTAACAACCCGGACTACATAAATTATCCCCTACGGTGAACGAAAAAAAGAAGACAGAATTGCTTATTTATTCTTAGTTGCTACTGAAAAAAATAATAACAAGCGATCAAAAAGAGTGTACCCCAAAATGGCGCCATTAAAAACTACAACTTGTCCCGCAAAAAACAAGACGTCATAAAGCTATATAGACGGGGAAAAAAAAGTTATAGCTCTTGGAACGCTACGATGATAAAAGGAAGAAAAACGCTTGGTTAGTAAGGCCTCAAACAGGCTGGTCACTAAGGGTGAAAGGGTTTCTGTCATCACACTTCTGACTATTAAACAGGCTGAAATACATGTGCAAATGTCACCTGAATTTAACTCTGCTATTGTTTTTTTTCAGCGTGCCCCCGTTTTTGTGCGTTTATAACTTTTATTATATGCTAATTAGCCTCTAGGGGCAGGGGGGGCCTTGCACCTGCTCCTAGAGGCTCTGTTCGCCCACCTCTTTCCACTCCCTTCTACTCTTGATTGACAGAGCCAAGCCAGCGTTGGTCTCCTCCTGCCGGCCCTGTCTGCCGGGGAAATCTCACGCCTGCGCAGTCCAGTTCACTATTTGGCACAGGCGCAGTGGGGGAAGGACGCTTGCTGGCTGCCGGATACTGAGCTAGACGCTGAAAAAAAATAATAGCAGAGTAAAATTCAGGTGACATTTGCACATGTATAATGTCAGCCTGTTTAATAGTGAAAAGTGTGGTGACAGAAACCTTTTAATATATTTTGCAAATCCCCCCCTTTTTGCGTGTGTCTGTGGGACTTTTTGCCCATCCATCCAGAAGAGAATCTGTGAGGTCAGACACTGATACTGGACGAAAGGACCTGGCCCACAGTCTCCATTTTTGTTCCTTCCAAAAGTGGTGTTGAGGTCAGGGCTCTGCGTGGGCCTGTCAACTTCCTCCAAACTAAAGTCACCGAACCATGCCTTTATGGACCTTGCTTTGTACACTGAGGCAGAGTCATGCTAGAACAGAGAAAAAACCTTCTCCAAACCATGTCCACAAGTTGGAAGCATGCATTGTCTAAAATGTCTTGGCATGCTGACACTTTAGGGTTTCCATTCACTGGAACTAAGGGGCCTATGCCAACCCATGAAAAAAAAAAAAAACCCACAACATTATCCCTCCTCCACCAAACTTTACAGATGGCACATTGCAGTAAGACAGGTAACATTGTGCTTATGTTAATGCCAGAGGAGGTTTGGACTTTGCAGTTATTGAGTCAGCAGAGCGTTGGCGACTTTCAGCACTCGCCAACTCTGCTCTGTAAATTTATATGGTCTGCCAAGTCATGGCTGAAATGCTTCCACCTCGCAATGATACCACTCACAGCTGATTGTGGGAAAGAGGGAAGAAATATCACAAACTAACTCATTACAACGATGCCATCCTATTACGATACCAAACTGGAATTCAGAGAGCTTAGAAAAAGCCATTCTTTTAGAAATGTCTGTAATGTAATGCATGGCCAGGGGCTGGATTTTATACACCTGTGACAATGGAACTGAATGAAACACCTGAATTCAATGATGAATCCTAATTAGTGTTGAGCCAACTGCGTTTTCAAGTGCGGCGTACAAGGTTTGGGTTCGGGTTATCTAAGAGTTCTGTTATGAATTCCGCTACCATGCCGTTCAATAAATGATCTACTCCAGCATGTTCTGTCAGTGTAGAGAGCTGAGCTTCTCTGTGCAGGTTGAGACATGTCTGGACATATCTACACATTAGCTGTGGTAAAACTACGACTTCCAAGATTCCCCCTTGCATGGCTGTTCTCAGAACTCCACAGAAATGAATGGAGCATGCTGGGAGTTGTAGTTTCACCACAGCTAGAATACCGGAGGTTAGCCATCACTATGGCTTTGAACATTATTATTATTTTTGCTTGGATTTCTGCCGCTGATTTGCTTGTGTATTTAGCCCCTGTGTATAAGAAGAACACTGTCATTCATCATCCATATGGGGTGGCGAGAACCCATGAAGCTGCTCAATACTAATTTTAGCCAAATGACTGGGCCATTTCATGTAGGTGACCCAGCAGTTTGTCTTTGTCGTTAGTGTGTGCTGCTCTCGAATAGGCACATAGATAGATAGGTGATAGATTAACTTTAACTTGTCGGCATATGCTGCCCTAGTGTAATAGTTTGGAGCACCAGTATTTATTTTCCTCACTTATATAGCACTTCACAGACATCATTGTTTGCTGTGCCCAATGAAGCTCTCAAGCTATATTCCCTATCAGTATGTCTTTGGGGTGTGGGAGTAAAGCCAAGTACCCGGAGGAAACCCACACAAACACGGGGAGAACATACAAACTCCATGAGGATGTCTTGGTCAGATTTGAACCTGGGACCCCAGTGCTGCAAGGCACCAATGATAATCTCTGAAACACTATGCTGCCCTGTATTAATATATTTCTAATGTACGAAAACATGTTGTTTTACGCCCCACACTTGCATAGCCTGCCGTGTATGGGTTGCCCTATACAATCCATCCTTAATTCCATGTGTGACCTTTTTTGAAGCTGTAGGAGCTAGAGGCTTAGTAGTACAGTATCCCTGGCATTTGGCCTACTGTACATGACTTGGGGTGGATTCACACCTTATGTTTAACATATACGCCATAAAAGCTCCTAATGACTACTTTGACCTATGGTGTGTCCTTTTGGCCTCCATCAGGCAGGGATATGGCGGTATATGTTTTTTTTCAGGCTGGATAGCATAGTGTTGTACTGTAAATGATGCTGTTATACATAGAGACATCCCCTAAAAAAATGGTATAGTGTGTGGTGTACTCATACATCTTATTTAACAAGGGAGTCTGTTAGTGACTATACAGTAGCATATAACAGAGGCCTACACAATATGTTGGGAACTACTTCTGACACATACCTATGACGTATACTGTAAGTAAAATGTAAATACACCCCCGTATGGTTCATCATTTGCTTTTGGTTTTCCTTAGCATCAATCGGACTGTGTTCACATACTACAGGTAGGTTAGCGCTAGGGTCCCATGCCACACTGAGATACCTTGACACGGTGCGAACGGGCTCCGATATGTTCCTGACCGGAATATATTGGCGAAAGTCTCAGCTTCTAACATCAGCATGAGGGTTCGGCCAGTATGGTCAGTTGCATGTTATTATGGTGCAATTTTTTGCAGTGATTGATTTTCCAATTTGTCCATAAAACTGTTAGCAGTCTATGAATTTTGCTCATTGGTTAGGAAAAAGATTAGCGATTCTGCCGTACATGCACATCAGCCGCCGCGCCTCCCCTTGTCATGGCATGCGGTGGAAGGACTCATCGACGGCATCTTATGAATAATGGCACCCGGATATAGGTGGCACAATATGCATAAGCAAAGTTTTACAAGTCTGCAGCATGTGAAGTGACACGAGCTGTGCCAGGGCTATCTTATCTGTCGCATTTGTTAGGCTTGTAGAGAAATATTTGAAGGGACAATACAGCCAGTCATAGAGGAAGAGGCACTACTCCTCCCTTTGTTGAGCGTTTCCCCTCCTCACCCCATCATTCTGCCTTTCAGCTGTTGGGTGTTGAGTTATTTTGCCTGAATGTTGATCGCAGCAGCTGTTACTGCAGCAGAACCTCCTGCAACACACACACTGGTGAGGAAGACTGGGAGCAGGAGCTCAGCACTGGACAGAGGGAGTGCACACAGGCAAGAGGAGCCCTCAGGACATCCAAAAGGACATACAATCACTCCTGCACTAGGTGCCTTCTCATCATCCAGGCGCTGTGATCAAGGTAAGATAGATGTCATTTACTAAGTAGGCGATGCCAGGCTATGCTGTGCCACCCTGTCATCAGCGCAGCGGAGATATGCCATAATGTGTTGCAGCGGGTTGTAGTCCTGTCCCCATCCTCATCAATTCATCTTTTCTTCCTAAACTCTTTTTTTATATGCAATTGATTAGTTTTTTTTTCCCTTGGCTTTCCTGCCATGCTGGTCTCAGGAGCTGACAGGGAACGCTCATTGCTATATTTGGAAAGTGACCTCTTCTCTGCAGCGAGGAGTCAGGCTCCTTCTTTAGCTGCTGCAACATTCTTCCCTACAAAATCTCATTTTATTTCATTAAAGGCACACATATCTGAAGCCCCACGTTGCCTATTTCACCATAGGAGAAGATATCCCTTCCAGTCTGTAAAGTTTGTACCCCAGCCCTGTACTTTCCTATCACTAACAAGTCAAGAAACAAGTGATTGCCCACAAGGGCTTAGAACTCTACATGCTGTATGTAGGGTGACTGTCACCCTTTGAAAGCAGCCATCTTGTCCTATCAATGACACAGGCACTCCGGCGCGGGGGGGTGGGTTAGAAATAGAAGTAATTTCATTTCCTGACGTGCACGATGCTGACAGGGCTTTGATTTGGTTTGCGCAGGTCGTCTGTATGTAGGATATTCATCCTCGGTGTGGTAATCAGGTTGAGTGCGCAGCTTCTAGAAATGATAGACTGCCATAAACGCAGGGTAGTAAACCTGTTCACGTGAACGATGCTGCTGCTTTGGGAAAAATTGATTTTTTTTTACAAAAGCCACACACGTCCATGGATCTTTGAAGGGGGGTTACGATTACCCTTATGGGCATATGAGGTGCTCATGCTGCTGGATGCCGGCATGAAGGCCACCATGAGTTTATGCGACTATTAGGCAGTGTCTGCAATTTTTCTATCACATTTTGTTGCAGTGGAAAGACCGTAGCGTTCAGTGCCAAAGTATGATATCACAGGCAATAAATAGAGGGGCAACAAGGGGCATCATGTTTGCCCAGGATATAAGTCACATCGAGTACATCAGAACACTAATCATTGGTGTCACTATAGCCATGGTAGACATCAAAACTGCTGTGGGGCCCAGAGGTTAAAGGGCCTCACTCAGGTTCAAGGATATTGTACCGTTTGGTAGGGGATAAGAAGTTTGTAGGTTCTTGGGTATATGGGTCGTTCATTGCTACCTATGCTGCTGTTTGTTTCCTGTCATTAGCTGGTAGGCGGCCATCACATTTTTCTAGAGAATCTGAACATTTTTGTGCACATATATTTGACTTATGTTTTAGAAATAGTAAATATACTATATGTATATAACATAAAATGTATAATATATTTTGTATACTTCTCATTGTTATACATTGTATGTATCTCATTATGGCCCAAACATGATGTGAACATGACCTTTTTCTATATATACCCTGCTCACTTTCTCAACACATTTTATTAATTATTCGCCTTTTACGAGGTTTTTGCAGCACATACATTGATGGCCTACTGATACGTTATCTTCATTGATAATGTCTGGTCCTATCGCTGGGACTTTCAACAAACGTCTAGAAAGAAGAAGCAAAAGCCAAAGTAATTGATGCACTTTACAAGCCGTGACACTCCTGACCAAATGCAGTTTAGGAATTGCTATAGAAGAATTGCAGTACAGCGCCAAACATTTGGGACAGTTTTGCAGTTCATAGCACAGCCCCTGATTTGGAGTTGCATTGGAAAGAAGCTAGGAGGGCCACGACCCCTTCATTCTTGGGATTGATTGAGCTCCTGCCACTGGACACCTGCTGGTCAGACATTGATAACATATCTAATAAATATTCCTTCAATGCTATTGATGCGAAAGCCCCTATAAGCTATATTCCCACATGGCATAAATGCTGCGAATATGCCAATGCAAGATACGTGTGACGAATCCGCTGCACTGTAATCTACACAACTGCAGTATGGATTTTATGTTGCAGATAACTGCTGCGGATTTTGCCCTTTGTATTGCAGAGTGTGAAATCTGCTGTAAATTTGCCGCATTTCCAAACAAAACAAAATCCACGGTACGTACTCTTGACAAGGGAATTCATGTTCTTTAAAACAAAATCTAAAGGGTGTATTAGACCCCCTGATCGCACAGACGATTTTCGGGAGGTAAGTGTTCTTTCCCAGTAATCGCCTGCTCGCTTGCTGAGACCGCTCCTATTACATGCAGCGATATCCTCAGCAACATGAGGATTAACGATCACTATGCCGTCGCTCGTCCCCATTCTGTACAGCGGTTTGCCAGCGACAGATAGTAATTAGACCGGAAAATCCTGATCTTTCAACATGCTGAAAGATCTGGATTGACCGATGCTCAAGCTCGTTCATTGGGCAATCAGCGGCAGTATTAGACTGCCAGATGATCGGTAACGAGTGTTGCTACGAATGCTCGTTAGTGATCATCGGGCAGAAAATGCCCATCTTAAGGGTGCATTCACACCACTGTATCCATTTTGCAACCCACAAACTGTGGATACCGGCCGTGCGCATACACGTTTCTCGGCGGCCCAATGCCCAAAATGCCTATTCTTGTCCACAAAACAGAAATGTTCTATAATTTTGGCACAGATGTGGACAGCACACGGATGACATGTGCTGCCCACATGTTTTGCAGCCCCATACAAATGAACGACCCCGGACAAAGACCAAAAATACGTTCTTGTGAATGTAGCCTTAGTCCCCTAGAATCGACATGTTATGATTTATTAACTAAATTTCAGGGTGAAATTAGGGTGAAGGGAGATGTTTAGCCGTAGACTTTAGACCATGGTGTAACACATACAACCTGTGCTGGATGGACTGTGCATCACTGAGTAAAGTGTCACACTACTTCCAGGTGTCATCAGATGACATAATATTATGGTCTGGATTTACTAAGTGATCCATGGACAGGGCAGAGCACAGTATAAAGCACTTTACATGTAACTTTAGATCTAGTTAATGGCCCATGGGAGCATATGTCTCACCACGTTGCCAAATTTCATCTGACAAGCACATGCAGATACTGAGTAAAGCATATTGACAAACCGCCTTTCCTTTCGTATCCCCTTTTTGCATATTTGTATTGAATGGGGAGAAATGAAGCCTGTTTTAGGGTGAGAATATGATTTTAAACTGCTGTTGTATCAACTGCAGAGCTACAATGGTCAACTATAGTCAATTAATTGGAGTATGATGGACTGGCACCATGATTAATCCAGCTGCCTTGCCTTTCTCCCCAATTATGGCTTAAAGGGGTTTTCCGTGTTTAGAGCGGAACCCGGACATATCCCCTTCTTCCCCTACTCAGCCACTCTCATATGAGCATCGGAGCATTTCACGCTGAATCCAGCAATGAAAAGTCTTTTTCTGGAGATCCGGTGACGTACCTGGCTTTCCATGGCAGTGAGGCTAAAGATGCCTAGGGCAGCTCTGAAACCCGCCCATCAGTTGGTGACGTTACCGGGGACACTGCTAGGAGAAAACCTCTGCCTAGCAATGTAAAGATGTAAAAATGTAAACAAAAATGCTTCGATGCTCATTAAATATATGGTCTTAGCCTTTTTAACAGGTTTTCTTGGTTTTACTAAAGTATTGCTATTGACTGATGGAAACAGACAGACATGGTATTGTTAAGTGTTTTGTATAAATGTCGAACTCAAATGCTTTTATTGACATCAAAGTGTATGATTAAACAGTGTGGCAATAAAATGTGTGCCAGTGTGAGTACCCCCAGAGTATGTAGAACAGGTTGAGAACCTGGCATAGATGCTATATACAGCACATGAGCACCATCGAAGATTTGTAGAATGTGCATCTTCTATCTAATAAAGGAGGAGCCCAGATTCCTTTATTTCCGATGTTCATGGTCGGAACGGTCAGTTATCACAGCCATGAAATGTTTAGAGCCCAGTCTGCTAGGATCACATATTCACGAACCTCCTCAAGGAATCCTATTCCCGTTACAGCTCACGTTTCATTGTACATTATGGGAGAAAGGGAACATAGGGGGTCATTTATTATACGGAAACACGCTTAATTTGGCGTATTTCAAGCACAAATGGCAACGCAACCCGGTATCTGCGACTTCGCCCCGCTCACGCCAGGTCTAAAATTGTGGGCATGGTGCGGATGAGGAAGGGGACAGGCCAGCATGCCCATCTCATTCATCATTTTCTACGCTCATTTTAGGTGTAGAAAATGGTCTAAATGTAAGACAGCTCGGAAGCAGTCTTACGTTTAGAACTGGCGCAGGAGGTGCCGAAGTTATGGAGCGACCTGCATCTCTTCATAACTTTGGTGGATCCTCCGCCATCTATAGGGCTTTATCAAGACCGGCATCTAAAACTGACTGTGAAAATCATCCTATACTCACCTGTTTCTTCGGTGCTGTTCTTGAGGTGCTGCCCTGAGAACGACACAGGAGAAATGGTTTAGTATAAAATAATTTTTTAATTTTATATGATTTCCCAGAATGGGCAAAGTTTACTGTAACTAGGCCAACCTCACATTAAACATCGAATGGTATGGAGCAGGAGATGCTGAGCAGATTGATACATAATTTTGTGGGGGGAAAAAAATCTGTAAAACTTATATTTTATACATTTATATTCCTGCTCATTCTGAGCTTTGAAGTCCAGGAGGCGGTCCTATCAGTGGTTGACAGCCTTCCCTCTATGACTATGTATACAGAGAGAGCTGTCAATCACTGATAGGACCATCTCCTGGACCTCAAAGCCCAGAATGAGCAGGAATTTAAATCAATGAAGTTTTACTGAAACTTTTTGCTATAAATCTGTATATCAATCTGCTCAGCTCCTCCTGCTCTATAACATGCTGCCTGCAGATTAATTGACATTTTCATGGTGACAGGTTCCTTTTACTGAAAGAATTGTGCCTAGTATCATGATGTCTGTACCTTAATAACTGGCTCTGTTTACAATAAAGCTATGACTGCTATGCTGGATCAGTTTTCAAGAGGATGCTGGTGAACCCTGATGGATGCCATAGACTTTAATGGATCTGTCTAGGTTCTGTCAGGGATCCGTTATTTTTGACTGCAGAAACAGGGCTGTTGACTGCTTTGATCTAGCGGAATGCTGGAAAGGGCAATGGAAACACTATCTGAGGCTCTGAGATAGTTACATAGGTTGCAAAAAAAGACACAGGTCCATCAAGTTCAGCCATTTTCAGATCAGTTATACATCATTAACTATTTCATTAATTAAAACCCTCAATGACGTTTGCTGATAGATAAGCATTAGTGTTGAGCGAACTTATTTTTTAAGTTCTACGTCCAAAGTTCGGCTTTGGGTTTTTGAAGAAACGCGTTATGGATCCAAATTCCGTAATGGTCCGTGGTAGCGGAATCCATAACGGAATTCTTCGATAACCCGAACCCGAACTTTGGACGCAGAACTTAAAACACAAATTCGCTCAACACTAATAAGCATCTAGCCCTTTATTAAATGCTGACATAGTATCTGCCATTACTACCTCTTGGGGTAGGGTATTCCATACACAAGTAATATGGAATGAGTCACCGCTGTATGGTCATCATTCTGCAGCTCAGGTTTAGGGTGCTGGCAATCTTCTTGTAGCCTAGGCCATCTAGAGCAACAATTCTTTTTTTCAGATCCTCAGAGGTCTGTGCCATGAAGAGCCATGTTGAACTTCCAGTGACCAGTATGAGAGAGTGTTAGAGCAAGAACACCAAATTTACCACACCTGCTCCCCATTCACACCTAAGACCTTGTTGTAACACTAACGAGTCACATGGCATCAGGGAAGGAAAATGTCTAATTGGACACAATATGGCCATTTTCACTTAGGGGTGTACTCACTTTTGTTGCTAGCAGTTTAGACATTAATGGCTGTGTGTTGAGTTATTTTGAGGGCACAGCAAATTTACACTGTTATTCAAGCTGTGCACTGACTATTTTACATTGTATCAGAGTATCATATCTTCAGTGTTGTCCCATGAAAAAAATATGATTAAATATTTACAAAACTGTGAAGGGTGTACTCACTTTTGTGAGATACTGTATCCTTTTTATAATGTGGAGCTCCTAAACTGAATTACATATTCAAGATATGGCCAAAGGATTTATAGAGGAGAAATATTACATTGGGATCACAGGTTGTTATCTCTTCTTTTATACACTATATACATTATTTGCTTTTCAGGTGCTTCTTGACATAGAGCACAAATGAAAACAGCCTAATTGACTAATCTGCTTGGTTTAAAATTGTTAGAATTGTTGATTGAAAAGGATATTGATTGTCATAAAACCAGTAGTAAACACATATATATGTTGAATCCATGCTTAAAATGGTCAAAAGTATACAAACTGCCAGGGCTGTGGAGTTGGAGACGAAGTTAGTTCTCTCCCTTACGCTATAAACAGTGATAAGCAGGGTGTTCTAGTGTTGATAGATAATCAGTCCTCACCTCTCCTGTGTTCTCTCCTGTCCCTTATATTAATGATTAGCAGGGTGTTCTAGTGGTGATAGAGAATCAGTCCTCATCTCTCCTGTGTTCTCTCCTGTCCTTATACTATAAACAGTGATAAGCAGGGTGTTCTAGTGGTGATAGACAATCAGTTCTCACCTCTCCTGTGTTCTCTCCTGTCCCTTATACTATATACAGTAATAAGCAGGGTGTTCTAGTGGCGATAGATAATCAGGTCTCACCTCTCCTGTGTTCTCTCCTGTCCTTATACGATATACATTAATAAGCAGGGTGTTCTAGTGGCGATAGATAATCAGGTCTCACCTCTCCTGTGTTCTCTCCTGTCCCTTATACTATATACAGTGATAATCAGGGTGTTCTAGTGGTGATATATAATCAGTCCTCACCTCTCCTGTGTTCTCTCCTGTCCCTTATACTATATACAGTGATAAGCAGGGTGTTCTAGTGGTGATAGATAATCAGTCCTCACCTCTCCTGTGTTCTCTCCTGTCCCTTATATTAATGATTAGCAGGGTGTTCTAGTGGTGATAGAGAATCAGTCCTCATCTCTCCTGTGTTCTCTCCTGTCCTTATACTATAAACAGTGATAAGCAGGGTGTTCTAGCGGTGATATACAATCAGTTCTCACCTCTCCTGTGTTCTCTCCTGTCCCTTATACTATATACAGTGATAAGCAGCGTGTTCTAGTGGTGATAGATAATCAGTCCTCACCTCTCTTGTGTTCTCTCCTGTCCTTTATACTGTAAACAGTGATAATCAGGGTGTTCTAGTATTGATAATAAGCTTTCACCTCTCCTGTCCCTTACACTATATACAGTGATAAGCAGGGTGTTCTAGTGGTGATAGATAATCAGTCCTCATCTCTCCTGTGTTCTCTCCTGTCCTTTATACTATAAACAGTGATAAGAAGGGTGTTCTAGCGGTGATAAAAAAATCAGTCCTTACCTCTCCTGTGTTCTCTCCTGTCCCTTATACAAAATACAGCAATAAGCAGGGTGTTCTAGTGGTGATAGATAATCAGTCCTCACCTCTCTTGTGTTCTCTCCTGTCCTTTATACTGTAAACAGTGATAATCAGTGTGTTCTAGTATTGATAATAAGCTTTCACCTCTCCTGTCCCTTATACTATATACAGTGATAAGCAGGGTGTTCTAGTGGTGATAGATAATTAGTTCTCACCTCTCCTGTGTTCTCTCCTGTCCCTTATACTATAAACAGTGATAAGAAGGGTGTTCTAGCGGTGATAGAAAATCAGTCCTTATCTCTCCTGTGTTCTCTCCTGTCCCTTATACAAAATACAGCAATAAGCAGGGTGTTCTAGTGGTGATAGATAATCAGTTCTCACCTCCACTCTGTTCTCTCCTGTATGTTATACTATATACAGTGATAAGCAGGGTGTTCTAGTGGTGATATATAATCAGTTCTCACCTCTCCTGTGTTCTCTCCTGTCCTTTATACTGTAAACACTGATAATCAGGGTGTTCTAGTATTGATAATCAGCTTTCACTTCTCCTGTCCCTTATACTATAAACAGTGATAAGCAGGGTGTTCTAGTGGTGATAGATAATCAGTTATCTCCTCTCCTTTCCCTTATACTATATACAGTGATAAGCAGGGTGTTCTAGTATTAATAATCAGCTTTCACCTCTCCTGTCTGTTATACTATATACAGTGATAAGCAGGGTGCTCTAGTGGTGATAGATAATCAGTTCTCACCTCTCTTGTGTTCTCTGCTGTCCATTATACTATATACAGTGATAAGCAGGGTGTTCTAGTATTGATAATCTGCTTTCACCTCTCCTGTCTGTTATACTATATACAGTGATAAGCAGGGTGTTCTGGTGGCGATAGATTATCAGTTCTCACCTCTCCTGTGTTCTCTGCTGTCCATTATACTATATACAGTGATAAGCAGGGTGTTCTAGTATTAATAATCAGCTTTCACCTCTCCTGTCCCTTATACTATAAACAGCGATAAGCAGGGTGTTCTAGTGGTGATAGACAATCAGTTCTCACCTCTCCTGTGTTCTCTCCTGTCCCTTATACTATAAACAGTGATAAGAAGGGTGTTCTAGCAGTGATAGAAAATCAGTTCTTATCTCTCCTGTGTTCTCTCCTGTCCCTTATACAAAATACAGCAATAAGCAGGGTGTTCTAGTGGTGATAGATAATCAGTTCTCACCTCCACTCTGTTCTCTCCTGTCTGTTATACTATATACAGTGATAAGCAGGGTGTTCTAGTGGTGATATATAATCAGTTCTCACCTCTCCTGTGTTCTCTCCTGTCCCTTATACTATATACAGTGATAAGCAGGGTGTTCTAGTGGTGATAAATAATCAGTCCTTACCTCTCCTGTCCTTTTACTATATACAGTGATAAGCAGGGTGTTCTAGTGGTGATATATAATCAGTCCTCACCTCTCCTGTGTTCTCTCCTGTCCCTTATACTATATACAGTGATAAGCAGGGTGTTCTAGTGGTGATAAATAATCAGTCCTTACCTCTCCTGTCCTTTTACTATATACAGTGATAAGCAGGGTGTTCTAGTGGTGATAAATAATCAGTCCTTACCTCTCCTGTCCTTTTACTATATACAGTGATAAGCAGGGTGTTCTAGTGGTGATAGATAATCAGTTCTCACCTCTCCTGTGTTCTCTCCTGTCCCTTATACTATAAACAGTGATAAGAAGGGTGTTCTAGCGGTGATAGAAAATCAGTTCTTATCTCTCCTGTCCCTTATACAAAATACAGCAATAAGCAGGGTGTTCTAGTGGTGATAGATAATCAGTTCTCACCTCCACTCTGTTCTCTCCTGTCTGTTATACTATATACAGTGATAAGCAGGGTGTTCTAGTATTGATAATCTGCTTTCACCTCTCCTGTCTGTTATACTATATACAGTGATAAGCAGGGTGCTCTAGTGGTGATAGATAATCAGTTCTCACCTCTCCTGTGTTCTCTCCTGTCCCTTATACTATAAACAGTGATAAGAAGGGTGTTCTAGCGGTGATAGAAAATCAGTTCTCACCTCTCCTGTGTTCTCTCCTGTCCCTTATACTATATACAGTGATAAGCAGGGTGTTCTAGTGGGGATAAATAATCAGTCCTTACCTCTCCTGTCCTTTTACTATATACAGTGATAAGCAGGGTGTTCTAGTGGTGATAGATAATCAGTTCTCACCTCTCCTGTGTTCTCTCCTGTCCCTTATACTATAAACAGTGATAAGAAGGGTGTTCTATCGGTGATAGAAAATCAGTTCTTATCTCTCCTGTCCCTTATACAAAATACAGCAATAAGCAGGGTGTTCTAGTGGTGATAGATAATCAGTTCTCACCTCCACTCTGTTCTCTCCTGTCTGTTATACTATATACAGTGATAAGCAGGGTGTTCTAGTATTGATAATCTGCTTTCACCTCTCCTGTCTGTTATACTATATACAGTGATAAGCAGGGTGCTCTAGTGGTTATAGATAATCAGTTCTCACCTCTCCTGTGTTCTCTCCTGTCCCTTATACTGTAAACAGTGATAAGAAGGGTGTTCTAGCGGTGATAGAAAATCAGTTCTTATCTCTCCTGTGTTCTCTCCTGTTCCTTATACAAAATACAGCAATAAGCAGGGTGTTCTAGTGGTGATAGATAATCAGTTCTCACCTCCACTCTGTTCTCTCCTGTCTGTTATACTATATACAGTGATAAGCAGGGTGTTCTAGTGGTGATATATAATCAGTTCTCACCTCTCCTGTGTTCTCTCCTGTCCTTTATACTATATACAGTGATAAGCAGGGTGTTCTAGTATTAATAATCAGCTTTCACCTCTCCTGTCCCTTATACTATAAACAGCGATAAGCAGGGTGTTCTAGTATTGATAGATAATCAGTTCTCACCTCTCCTGTGTTCTCTCCTGTCCCTTATACTATATACAGTGATAAGCAGGGTGTTCTAGTGGTGATAAATAATCAGTCCTTACCTCTCCTGTCCTTTTACTATATACAGTGATAAGCAGGGTGTTCTAGTGGTGATATATAATCAGTCCTCACCTCTCCTGTGTTCTCTCCTGTCCCTTATATTAATGATTAGCAGGGTGTTCTAGTGGTGATAGATAATCAGTTCTCACCTCTCTTGTGTTCTCTCCTGTCCCTTATACTATAAACAGTGATAAGCAGGGTGTTCTAGTGGTGATAGATAATTAGTTCTCACCTCTAGTATGTTCTCTGCTGTCCATTATACTATATACAGTGATAAGCAGGGTTTTCTAGTGGGGATAGAAAACCAGTTCTCATGTCTACTATGTTCTGTCCTGTTCCTTATACTTTAAACAGTGAAAAGCAGGGTGTTCTCATGGTGATAGACAATAAGTTCTCACCTCTACTATGTTCTCTCCTGTCCCTTATACGATATACATTAATAAGCAGGGTGTTCTCATGGTGATAGATAATCAGTTCTCACCTCTCCTGTGTTCTCTCCTGTCCCTTATACTATATACATTAATAAGCAGGGTGTTCTAGTGGGGATAGAGAATCAGTTCTCACCTCTCCTGTGCTCTCTCCTGTCCCTTTTACTCTAAACAGTGATAAGCAGGGTTTTCTCATGGTGATAGACAATCAGTTCTCAACTCTCCTGTGTTCTCCCCTGTCCCTTATACTAGGCATCTTCATGCTGCTCCAAAGCTCTTAGTTACAGTGTCTAAAACTGTACTGCACATGCTCTGTAGTAAGTTCTTCCTCTAAATACCAGGGTAGGAAGTTCACTACTGCCATGCCTGCAGTCATCTCAGAACTGCTAGAGAGAACAGGAAGACAGCATTACAGGGGTTGTCAATGAATAAGTAACATTTCACAGGAGCCTGCAGCCTTCCTCTGCTATGGAATAAATCATACTTACCTACTTCCCGCCGCTCTAGTCCTGCGTGCCAGTTCCTGTGCGTCCATGTTCTGGTCTGATGCTTAATTCATTCATCCAGTAACTGGCTTCAGTGGTGATGTGTCTCTAGTGGACGTCTCACCGCTGAATCCAGTCATTGGCTGCAGTGGAGGAGATGATCATGCCCTTTCCGGAGAGGAAGTTAACAAGCCATGGACCGGAAGATAGGCACACAGGAGCCAGTGAGCAAGATCAGAACTGCTGATAGCAGGTAAGTATGAATCTTTCCATAATGGAGGCAGGCTGTGGGCCCTAAACAACCCTTTTGTGGCAAGCACTGAATCTAGCAGCTACACTTTTTACATGTTTCGTTTGTTGCAATTAAGACTTACACATGATTCTCTGCATTTCCAGGACATTCATAACAGTATATGGCTTTTCATAGATTTCTTCAATTATTAAGTTATAACAGTGTTTTCCAGTTATTAAATGCATAGTGCACTGCATATTTACTATATTTAATGTAAAATAATGTAAAATAAATTGACATGTATTAAAAGATATTATATCAAATATATTACAAAATATATAAAATCATAGACAAATGTTAAAGTAAAGGGGTGGTGCCACAAAAAATATTCTACATTTTTCAAACGAGCACTTGGATCTGAATACTTAAAATGCATGTAATTAAAAATGTAGTACAGCCACTGAACTGATTAATAAAATGTATCTGTATAGCGCCACCTGCTGTTTGTTTTTTTCCTTATTTCTTGTCCACCTCACTCTAGTGGTCGCATGTGCTCAATTTAAATTTTCAACTGCCATGAGTTAGCAGCTGTGACACACCCCGTGAGAAAGGACACACCCCCCGTGAGAATGGACATAATCCCTAAGCTGCCAGCCTGGCAGTGCAATTGGAGCAATGAATGGGTAGAACTCTGGAACCATGAGGTACAGGGCTGGTTCTAGCTTTGTTAGAAAGAGATTATCATGGACTATATGATGTCTGATTTTCATATTTTACATTAATCATGGGATAACCCCTTTAAGGCCTCTTTCACACAAACCTTTTGCGAGTGTACGGGCCGTTTTTTGTGTTCCGTATACGGTCCGTATACGGAACCATTCATTTCAATGGGTACACAAAAAAAAAACGGAAGGTACTCCATATGCATTCCATTTCTGTTTTTCCGTTCTGTTCAAAGATAGAACATGTCATATTATTGTCCACATCACACACAAGAATAGTACTGTTTTTTTAGGGGCCAGATGTTCCGTAAAAAAACGTATCGATTTTTTTGCGGACCGCAAAACCAAACGGTCGTGTGAAAGAGGCCTAAGTAAAATGAAAAGAAAAGGACAACATACTCTATAATAGAAAAGGATACATGCTCTGTCCATTCATGTGTATTGCAGTCTCTGGTGTCCTAGTCAGTGTCAGTAGAGAATTCTTCCCTCCCAGATTTAGAACATGTGCTCATTCCAGAAGCTTGTGCGGCTGAATTTGGTGCGAAGTGTTGGCCAGGAACCAGTTTTATCCGTCCTTTGGAAATCAAATGTTTGTACTACGTCTCTGAGACTTTTCAATGCATTATGTAATGTGTAGCAAGTTGTAAGAATCATTCAGTATCGACAGTCCCCGACAATAGACAGAGGGCAATTATACAATTTGTAGCTGTCACTCAACTCAAAATCCCTAAACCACAAGCATGCAACTAATTTAGAAGAGGAGATAATAGCAACCGGAGCACAGCTATTTCTGTAGGCATCAGTGCACACATTTCCAAGTATTCTACACACAGATACTGTATAGCGGAAAAGTAGAGACTGCTTACTGTGTACTTTTCAATAATCTGGGTATAATATCTCACAGATTTCTACACTAAAATTAAAGATGAGCTGTCCCCTTTCCTGACATGTTTGTTTTAATAACTACTTGCAATTCTGGAACATCTATTCTTATTACTCTATGTTGTGCCATTTCTTTATTATTCCAGCTAGAAGTTTATGAATGAGTTGCAAGCTGTCTGTGGTAAGGGTACAGATGGGTGTTACCAGTTGTCCCTGCACAGTCTGACTCTATCCAATCAGTGCTGCCATCAGGGGCGTAGCTAAAGGCTTATGGGCCCTGGTGCAAGAGTTCAGCTTGGGCCCTCCTTCCCTCAGTGCTTTGTGGCGACGGGCAGGGAAACACATAGGGCCAGATTTATCATTAGCCTAAGTCACTTTTCTGGAGTTGAAAAGTCGCAAAAAATTGCGCAAAAAGCCAAATTGCGCAATTTTTTGCGACTTTTTGGAGACTTACGCCACTCACTCCAAAACCAAGTTTATGGGTGTTTTGTCCTATGTAAATCACTTGCAAGACAGATTTATTATTGCGACTTTTTAAATAGTCGCAAAAAAGTCGCAAAAAATTGCGCAAACTCACTCCACTCATGACCATGCTTATGTTTGACAAAATCACTTTTTTAAAATGGCGACTTTTCCAAAGACAAAGCCAAAATACAACTAGGAACCAGAAATACACCACATTTATCAACCTCTGAAAGAGCCCATGATAAATTTGACTTGACTCAAATACACATACGCCTTCTTTGAAAGTGGAGTGAACTGCAAGAGTAATGATAAATCTGGCCCATAGCCTTTGTGCTGCCTGAGGCAACAATTTAAAGCCCCCCCCCCCCCAATGCCAAATTCTTGACCTAACGCCTTCCCTCCAGCCAGAGTTGTAACTTGACCAGCATACACTTTCTATAATACTGCTGTCTTCTTATGTGGCATAAGGGTCTTTGGCTCCCCTCAGGCTCCTAGACCCGGTAGCGACTGATACCTCTGCGCCCTTCTATAGTTATACCGCTGGCCGAAGGTTGCTGAGCGCTATTGTAGGTCATCGATACTGATCATGGGGGTCTGAACTCTCCCAGCAATCAGAACAGTAATACCAAGGATGTTAAGGGACAATGTTACCAAGAACTGGAACAGAGTAACAACTATTTAAAAAACAGTGGGGGCTGGTCTTCTTATGTGGCATAAGGGTCTTTGGGCACCCCTCAGGCTCCTGGGCCCAGTAGCGAATGATACCTCTGCGCCCCCTATAGCTACACCCCTGGATGCCATTGTCAGACTGCGCAGGGACACACCACCAACTGGTAACATCCAGCTGTACCCTTACAGGAGACTGCTTGAAATTCGTTCAGGAACTTCTAGCAGGAATAATACAGGAATATGTGAATTGCTAGCAGTCTGCAGTAAGGGTAAAAAGGGGTGATAACCAGTTGGGGGGGGGGGGTGTACCTGCACAGACTAACTCTATCCATTCACTGCTGCCATTTTCAGATTGTGCAGGTACACACCCCCAACTGGTTTCCACCCCTCTGAACCCTTACTGCAGGCTGCTAGCAATTCATTCATAGCTTCTAGTAGAAGTAATAAAGGAATAGCACAATGTAGAGCCATGGGAACAAATGCTCCAGAATTGTTATTACATGGGGAATGCAAGCAGTTATTAAAACTGACATGTCAGGAGAGGTGACAGCTCCTCTTTAAGAGTTCATCATCCACTCTCGCACCGTGTCGGCTTTTAATCTGGTTATATATTCAGTAGGACGCTTCCTGTTTATCGAGACGCGGACACACAGGATGAAAGCAGATTTATTGTTCTCACTCAATAACTAGGCCGTGTGAGGGTCATGTACAATACCTCCATGGCTGTCTGTACTCACCTAACATGTCAGGCAATGTTCAACTCAGCTGGCAGAGACAGGAATGAAGAATCCAGATGAGATTTATTTCTAGTCTTTCCTCTGGATGGATTCTCAGTACCACATTGGTGGGGGTCTGACTGTGGACGTAGCGGAAGCAGAAGACCCCGTCCATTGAGTAGTGGCTGTGTTGGTGTTTGGCAGCTTAACTCATATTCTTGAATGAATATTGTAACCAGTGTCGGACTGGGGTTCTTTGGGCCCACCAGAGGAAATTAGACTTGAGGCCCAACCCCTATATCATCAAAAAAGTTTAATGGGTTTTAAATGACAGAAATATCCCTTAGTGGCAATTAATTGGTAAAAAGGCAGACAGATTAGTTTTTTGTCCTGGATCTTTTTGGCCCATTATCACAGCCTGGGCCCACCAGATGATCCTCTGATACTCTGTGGGCCAGATACATTTATAAAGGTTGCGCTTCGGTTACAGAACATTGTCCTTTTTGGTTTTCATTCATCACCCAGTTTTGCCACAATATATTAGAATACAGTCCTCTGTACATGTTGGGCTGAGCATCTTCATTAACTTGTCCTTCTACTGCAGTGTCTTGATGCTAGCAGAATTTCTTTTTTTGGACCAAAGGAGTTTTTAAGTGATAGTTAGACATTTATTGCATATAAATACGAACCGTCACCCTACCTATCAGGAGTCCCACCTCTGGGACATCCATCTCTTGGAAAAACTGTTCCTTTTTCCTTCAGATGAGGAGGAACGTACTGTACGTGTGCACATATCTTCACTGAAGCCTATTGAACTCACACAAACAAATGAGCTCAGTTATCACTGTATTCCGTCTCCTCCTAAATGCAGCCACTGCTAGTTATCTCAAGTGGTGAGACAAAAAAAATCACAGCTAGTGTTCAGGCAGCAGTAGATGATCATTAAAAGGCTGAAGTGTACTCACAAATGGGAAATATGCATATTTGGGTCTCTTTCCTTGCATCAGCTGGTTTTTGAATATCACTATTTCTGGCCATTATATTACTTATATCCTGCAATTTTCCCCTTTGTATGCTATATCTCTTATTTTTAGTTTCTGAGCTAGTGCCTGAAAATTGTCTTCCATACAAAGCACACATAAAGGAAATATATTCTGCTCCCCTATCATCTTTAGAGGGTACCTTTTTTTAATAAAACAACTTTCCATAAGTGAATAGTATAGGTAAATATAAGAAACATTTTAATATATCTCCTTAGGCGCTTTTGCTTTCCGTCCTAGAGTTCCGTCCTCGGGGCTCTAGGACGGAAAGATACTGATCAGGATTTATCCTAATGCATTCTGAATGGAAAGAAATCCGTTCAGGATGCATCAGGATGTCTTCCGTTCAGTATGTGAACGTTTTTTGGACTTGACAAAACCGTAGCATGCTGCGGATTTGTCTCCGTCCAAAAATCCAGAAGACATGCCGGAACCGTAATTAATGCCCATTGAAGTGCATTAATCCGGATCCGGCATTAAGCTAAACGTCGTTTTGGCGCATCGCTGGATCCGAAGTTTAGCTTTTGTGAATGGTTACCATGGCAGCCAGGATGCTAAAGTCCCGGCTGCCATGGTAAAGTGTAGTGGGGAGGCAGGGGAGAAGTATACTTACCGTCCGTGCGGCTCCCGAGTCCCGGGGCGCTCCACAATGACGTCAGAGCGCCCATGAGCATGGATCACATGATCGCATGGATCACCTGATCCATGCGCGTGGGGCACTCTGACGTCATTGTGGAGCGCCCCGGGAGCCGCACGGACTGTAAGTATCTGCTCCCCCGCTCCCCACTACTTACTATGGCAACCAGGACTTTAGTAGCGTCCTGGCTGCCATAGTAACACTGATCAGTCTTCAAATGCTTTCAGTTGTCTTGCGTTGTGACAGATCCGGCGGGCATTTCCGGCGACGGAAGTGCACACCGGATCCACACAACGCAAGTGTGAAAGAGGCCTTAAAGAAAAATGCTTCTATATGCTTTTATCAGGCTGTTTTCTCTTTTCTGCATTAAACATCGAGGTCTATAGAGATAACAGGAGGCTGCTGGATGAGAGATACACAAAGTGCAGTTTCTGAACTACTACTACTACTACACTTTTGACTCTACTATATCTAGTAGAGGTTATAGAGAAGATGTGAGCAGTAGAGATGTGAATAAAGCACTTGGGTGAGATGAAACATTTAAGCTGGTCATAAACATAAGATACTATATCGGCCAGACCTGGTGTTTCTGACAGGTTTGGCCAACCATCTAATGTGTATGGTGTCCTCCTGACTCTCTCCTGACTGTTCATTCTCATCCTTCCTGCTCTATTCACAGACTTTTGTGTGTGAAGTTGAAGATGGAGAAAGGAGCTACTAAAGATAAGAGGCTGAGTGAAGGGGAAGAGGAATATGAAGTATGAGGAAGCATAATACTTTAATACGTTTTATTACAAAGTTTCCTATATATTTACCTGTACTATTCATTTCTGAAAATGTTGTTATAATTGGAGATATACATTAATATGTAGCATGGAATAGGTTATAGGGAAGATCTGAGCAGTAGAGATGTGAATAAAGCACTTGGGTGAGCTAAAACATTTAGATACTATATTGGCCAAACCTGATGATTTTGACAGGTTTGGCCAACCATCTAATGTGTATGGTGTCCTCCTGACAGCTGATGTTGGGGAAGATGAAGATAAGGGACCTTGGATTCTACTGGCTGATCCATTTGTTAGTGGTACGATAAGCCACTGCCAGAGGTGTCTGGCGTCAGCATTCTCCCCCTCCCCATTCACTATATATTGTAAGGGATTGCTTCTCTCCGGCGGGACGGCGCTGACTAAGTCCTTTGCAGACAGTAGAGTTTAAATCAAAATGGTGCTTTATTTTAATGCCACTCCAGCAAATACAGGTAAGGTGAGGTTCCAGCGCCTCTGAACCCAAACAAAACAAAATAAACACCTGCCTGTCTGGGCCTAACTAATACAGAGAAGGTTCTATCTCACCTATTGAACGTCAACACACAGAGAGTGTGGCTTCTCCAGACTTGTTCCAGGCACAGCTCTCCCAGATGAGTTTTATTTCCCCTTAACGATCCCATTGCCTCCTACCATCCCAATCCAATAAAGTCCAGCCCATGAATTTAACAAAGTATTTCAGCAAACTACACATTGCTGAGACTATTTTATCTATCTGGACTTTATTTTGCCTCACCCAGTAGAGGAACCTGGGTGGGATATACACCCCTTCCAGGACTTTACCATACACTTTTCCACCTTACCACAATATGCATGTTCAGCCATGCCCAGCATGCATATGTATTGGAGGATTGAGACAGACAGCTGTTGGCTAAATGAGATGACAGCTATCTAATGTATATGGCCAGCCCTACATTTAGCTGATAAGTCAAGTTTGCTTCTCTCTGCTCACAGCTGCTCCCTCTATAGTATGATGTCATTTGATCATTCAGTGAGCAGGGAGCCTGTCTTGCTCTCTTTAGGGTCTGGTTACACAGCGATATGTGTCACGTGACATTTTGTGTAATGATAGTCAATGGTGTCGCAATGCGACATGTGACATGCTGTAACTGCGACGCGACAGTCACAAAAATCCATCCAACTCACTTTTTCTTGCAACTGTCACATCGCAATTGCAGCATATCGCATGCCACATTGTGACACCAGTGACTATCATTAAAAAAGAAGTTGCGTGACTTTTACATGTTGCCATGTAGCTGCAGTCTTTTTTATCAAAGGACTTCCTGTCTCACGATGCATGTCGCAGTGTAACTGGACACTAAGATGGAATTAGCAGAAAATTCTGAGAGAATGTTAGTTTAGAAAGGAGTTAGGGGTGAGAAAGTAGCTTATAACTGATAAATAAGACATTTTCTGTGATAAGATGCAATATATTACAAAGTTTCTTTTTTTTCTACCTGTACTGTTGATTTATGTCAAATTCGCTAAAAGGTTTGTGACTATTTTGATACTAAGAAACTGCAGCTGCATTTCCCTCCTATGTATCTTCTGATTTTATAGAAATCCTGTAGGCAGGGAAATAGGGACTAAGAGCTGCTACTAGGTTAGGAAGATGCCCCTTGCCCCTAATAAAATATATTACATATATGAAGTTTCACATTCACATTTCATTAGCCACCTTTAAAGGCTTATTTTGGAGCATTTTAACACCAGTAACTAATCACAGCCCAACTCCCAGGCACTGGTGCATTAGGCTAGTTAAATACATTTCTGCAGTAAATTTTCCAAAATGCAAAGCAACAGCATTGTTAAAATATATCTGTGAAGGTTCGCCGAAACGCGCGTCGGGGTTGACGCCATCCTGGTCCCTCACTTCCATTTTCTTACTGGTAAGTACCCTTCCGGGTTCTGCTCTAGCACTGTTTATGCCATTTTCTGTCTGCCTTGTACCAATCGCATTATCCATATACAAAGGCACTTGTCCTTATTATTGCTCTTTCTCTGCAGACTTTTTGAAGGCTACAGCAAGGCTTAGATATACCATACTTAGTTAACAGTATAGCGTTTGACTTTCTGTTACATTACTTTCCAACGATGCTAGATACGTATATGTTTTTGTATATCTTGTTATAGGGTCCAGGGTGGCGTCTATACTCTTTTGCCACCTCCTTCTATGATTTATAATTTTTAATATATGATTAATAAAATATTTTTGATATTATTCTAAATACTGCTGCATGTTGCTTTTTGTTCCTTCCTTTTTTGATGTGTCTTTTACAGAGTATATGCAGATATATATATCATAGGCATCTCAACAATAAAGGCCCCACCATTGAGTGTACAATTTGTAGCTAGGGCATGAGATACCTCCGGTGTTCTCTTTTTTTGTTTACCCTATTTAAGGGCAAAACAGTATAGTCCTGTGATGGCTAACCTCCGGCACTCCAGCTGTGGTAAAACTACAACTCTCAAGATGCACACTTGCTTGGCTGTTCTCAGAACTCCATAAAAATGAATGGAGCATGCTGGGAGTCGTAGTTTCACCACAGCTGGAGTGCCAGAGGTTAGCCATATAGTCTATGGTACTATTAGCCCAAATGGCAAAAAAAATCACACTGACTAATAGCATAACAGAAAGGAGACTCAGATAGGTACATCCTTACTGCAATGTTGAGTCATTATTACAGAGGACTATTTTGTTGACCACAGAGTTGACCAAAGAACAAGATGCTGTTGTTACGAGGATGACATTTGTATCCATACTAATTGCCCTAGTTCTATTATAATTACCCTGAAGCCTCAAACATTGCAGTAGGGTCTAGAACCACTGCCCAGATATATACACGTGTGACTCTGTAGTAACTAGTAGTATACCAAGCCTAAAAAGGATTGCACTTGTCCATGTAGCCTTTCCTTTTCATACCTTCTCCAAGTATCTCTGGGAATGACATTCCTGTTACCATCAGCATCAAGTATCATACTTGACATGTTAATTCGTAGATGATATTAATAAGTTACACAGATAAGTGTATCTAGATCCAGTCAAGTGCTTGAAAAGAAACATATTAAGTGATGTAAGAACATTTTCCAACACAGAAATCAAGAATATTATCAGAAATGTGTGTAAGCAAAGCATTATTTATACAACGTTAATGCATTTTTGGCCAACCGGCTTTCAAATAAGCTCACTGTGGAGGCTTTATTTCAATTGGCAGATTCACCGTCGTTTCCCCTGCAACAAGATGCTCATGTTAATAAACGAGTATCCAGTCCGTCAGCCATCTAGGGCTACGGGCTTCTGTGAACATGTCATTCATTACATTATGTGGGAGGCCTGCAAGAGTTATCCTCATTAAGCAAGTGAGCAGGACTAAGAGGGAAGGTAGGGTCTAAAAATGATGATGGAAGTTTGACATTAAAGCAAATCTGTCACATAGAACATGCAGTCCAATTTGTGGTTTCATGCTATGGAGCCGGAGGAGCTGAGCAGATAATATATAGTAGGTTATTGCGGGAAAAGATTCAGTATAATCCTGCTCCTTGGGCAGTTGGGTAGTTTCACTCAATGATAAATCACAATAAAATTGGCAAAATTTTCAGCATTGGTTCACTTTCAGGAAGGACCACAGAATGCCATGATACTTTAAAATTAAAAAAATGAAAATACTTAAATATTATTTTTTTAATAAATATACAGCATTCACAAATACCTTTCATTACTTAGACAGGCTTGTTTTGTTTAGGGAGCAATCATTAGGAGAAATAAAATGGCAGCCGTCCTATCAGTACACATAAAGCCTGTCCTAATCACACAGGAGGTCACCACAATGAGCTAAAGAGCTGCCTCATCCTCCTCTCTGCTCTGCTTGTCAGGGATTATGATCCTGAATACAGGTGAATCTATGTGGGAATGGAGATGATGAGGAGACATGAGAGGAAGGTGAGGTGTGGCTAATGAGCAGCAGCACTTGTATGCAGTCTCCATGACCACAGCAACACATTACCACAGCCTGTCCTGTCCATCCTCTCTGTACTACATGTCTCCTCATGAACTAAATTTCCCAGAGATTCAGCTAAAGTTCTAATCATCTGTATTCAGGATCATAATCCCTGACAAGCAGAGAGGAGGCGGAGGAGGCAGCTCTTTACCTCAGTGTTGTAAAGTAACTTGTCCTCATGTGTGATCAGGACGGGTTTTGTGTGAACTAATAGGACAGCGGCCATTTTGTTTTCCCTGATGATTGCTCCCCAGACAAAACCAGCCATTACAAATATAATGAAAGGTATTTGGGAATATACAGTATTTATAATAAAGTAATATTTCATTATTTTCATTGTCTTAATTCCCAGAGAACCCCTTTAAACAATAAAAGAGAAAATGTCCAAATGTCAACATGTTGTCAAAACAAGACACATAAAGCATATAATGAGCGCACAATATGATGGATATATAGACACACGCAGGTATGGGGAGGTGCCACCTAATCAGAGGTCAAAGTACAAGGTGGTGCTTCTCCAACTAGTACACATTGAAATCACAATCATGGGGAATTAAGACTACATATCGAACACATTATTGTGGCCCCAATCAGGCTACACCCGTCTCCGAAAGTCCCTCTTCCTTTATCCAATTCCTCCTTAGTTGGCAGTTTTAAATGTAACAACCCCAAGTGCCAGTGTTGTATGAGCATAGGACATAGGAGAACCTTTCCAAAGTACTGCCACCAAGAAAATATTTGTGATACCATGGCCCTGATTTATCATACCTTCACTCCAGAATTCTGGTGTCAAAAAGTCGCAAAATAGGGCATTTGCAACTTTTTAAGCTCTTGCGCTAAAATGTGTGACTTTTTACATGCACTTGCGCAAACATTTGCGACATTTTTCATTTTTACAACACTCACTCCGGTTTTGTAATATGGGTGGAAAGGTGGGTGTGGTTAGCTATGTTAATGAGTTTCACTCCAGATTTATCATGGCAACTTTTTTAAAAAGTTGCAAAAAAGTCGCAATCTCACTCCAGTAGGAGGGTGGAGTATGAAAACGGGAGGAGCTTCTCTAGACAGAAGTGTTAGGTTTAAGGACAAGCCAAATTTATCACACAACATGAGACATTTAAAAATGTGGCACAAAGTACTCCAAAGCAGACTCAAGCAAAACTGACTTCAAATATTCTCCCCATGATAAATTCCCCCCAATAATTTTTGATCTGTTCATCAGATTACATGGTCAATATCATCAGGGCCGGTGCAAGGATTTTTGCCAACACAAGCGAAGCTTCATTTTGGTGCCCCCCCCCCCATGATCACATTATGACCCCCTATTGTGTCACACCTATCCCCCCCCCCATAGCACATCATCCCCCCATGTCACATTTGTCCTCCTCCATGGCACAGACTACAGACATTTGATTTGTCCCCCCTCCCATCATGTCACCCGTGACACCCCCCCCCCATTAATGTTGTGCAATAATTATAAACAATATGCGCTCTGCGCTCATCACCTACCACCTACCCTACGGCAGTCAACAGTCCGTCTAGGCTGGCCTGGGCTGGCTGTGTGAGTCGCAGTCACCAACAGCTGCTCCAGACCCTGCTGCTGCCCGCCGCGGAGCCACTCACCAGTCACATACCTCCTGAGTGCCCCCATGACCGTGTTGCCGTGCTGCCGCTCTGTGAGTGAGGACCGGGGCCGCATGGCACATGCAGGCTGGGGTGGGTGGCCGGCGGCGCAACTCGCCGCAAGTGATTTAAAAAAAAAAGTTAATTTTTACGCCCCCCCCCCCCCCCTTCTCTGCGCCCTAAGGCAGCCGCTTGGTCTGCCTTATTATAGAACCGGCCCTGAATATCATTGAGTAACCCTGTGGTCTATAATACGCTGGTTATACGACCTAAGCACCTAAGTATAGAACAAAGAAAAATCCAACATCACCAGTGGCTTTATCAAACATAGTATATCACATGCACCCCTCACACACACACATGCCATTTCTGGGACTTCAAGGTACTTATGATTATAGTCATGGGGCCGACGGACATTTCAATAACATCCAGCAATGCCGGATCCGGAGAGCTCCATCATGCTGAGAGCTGTGCGGCAATTGTGAAACTAGCCTAAGATATATGACACTCAACACCTTCTAACCCTTGGGCCTAAATGAGTCCTTTGAGAATGTTTTTTATGGAAATATTTGTGTCTAATTAATTAAATAATTTATTCATGTATTGCCTAATTGATGTATATATTTATTTTGGAAACAAATCCGTAGCTCCCTTTTTAGAAGTGTTAAACACTGTTGGTGTGTATATATAGCGATGTGTATATATATATATATATATATATATATACACCTTTTTCATCCTCCCATTCCTCTAATGGTTGCTGGTTCATTTTTGGCACAGCTCTCCCATTTTGGGTTGTGTACTTCCAACTCTTTCACCCTTTTTGCAGATATGGGTGCTGTTAGCTGAAATCCCCTTTCAGTGAACAGTGACCCAGAAGTATTCTGTAATGTTGAGTCATACTCAATGTATTAATATGATATATCCAAATATTCCTGGATGTTTATTGGTGTTGAAAAAATGGTATTTCTACCCCACGAGCACTGGAGATATGATGGGGATTGGAGACCACTTTGTAATGTCTGTATCAGTGTTCTGGGACTGCGCTCTGCATGATATATAACAAGACATCTTTGTACTTTTTAATGTTGATCATTTTCCATGGGTGCAGTGAGGAAATTGTTTTACATGCTATATTTTATCATTGTAATGTTTCAGCATGGTGACATTGCCATGGATTATGCTGTGGATGAGCTGGCACAATGTGACCTCTGACTAATATTATCTAATGTGATCATTGACAATCAGGCTAGATGCTTGACTATAGACTAAAATGTTTTCACAGTGGGTTATCTCCTGCCAGTAAGTTAGATGATGACAGTCTCATTAATGCTCATGAATATTCATAGCAAAGCAAAAAGAAGGTGATATGTACATAGGAGAATATAAAGCTAGTTTCAGAGGAGTTAGTTCAATGCGAAAATCTCGCAGGTAGAGGTCATTATTTATGTGATATCAGAGGACATTTCAGGGAGAAGTTATAAGATGAGAGTACTACAACTCCTAGCATGTCCAGGCTGATATAATATGATAGCAGAGTACAATGCAGGGAGAATGTATAACAAGAGAGGACTACAACTCCCAGCATGCCCAGGATGATTAATGGGATATCAGAGGAAGGGAGGGGGTATAGGAGGAGATAACTGCAACTCTCAGCATGTTCAGGCAGGTATTATGGGACATCAGAAGATATTTCAGGGAAAAAGTATAAGAGGAGAGGACAACAGACTGTTGTTATGGAATAGCAGAGAATATTTCAGGGAGGGGGTATAAGGCTAGGTTCAGACGACGACAATGATGCGACATGCTGCGACTGCGACGCGACAGTAGCAGAAAAACCCATCTTGAATGGATTTTTGCGACTGTCGCGTCGCGAGTCGCAGCATGTCCTATGCTGACACCATAGACTCACATTATAAAAATTGTCGCGCGACAATGATGTCGCATCATTGTCGCTGCGACAATTTTTATAATGTGAGTCTATGGTGTCGCATTGCGACATGCTGCGACTGCGACGCGACAGTCGCAAAAATCCATTCAAGATGGGTTTTTCTGCTACTGTCGCGTCGCAGTCGCAGCATGTCGCAATGTGACACCATAGACTCCCATTATAAAGATTGTCGCGCGACAATAGTGCGAAAAAATGTCACGCGACAAATGTTGCACTGAAGTTGTGCCCTAGTTGTCGTCGTCTGCACCTAGCCTAATAGGGGAGGACAGCAACTCCCAACATGTCCAGCTGTTATTATGTGATATTAGAGGGCATTACAGGAAAGAGGTATAAAAGGAGAGAACTACAACTCCCAGCAAGTCTAGGCCATTATTATGGGATATCACAGTCACCACTTCTCTGCTGCTGAACTCCGCCCCCGCCTGCACATGACATCATCACAGGTCCTTCAGCTCTTGCACAGTAGCAGAATATAGACAAGTCTCTTAGGTTCAAAACTAATATAAAGTACAGTCAATTCAAAAAGTGCTAAGAGTCTTCTATGCAAAGAGAAATGCCTGAGTCTAGAGTCTTTACGTGTCTGTATTTTGTCATTTCTGCCTTCTTGATTACAAATGGAAGAAGCAGTAACGCGGCGTATTGGTCTTGATGATCACTTGATTGCTGGTAGACTGGTCACATGACTAAGGCTACTTTCACACTAGTGTTTTGGCTTTCCGTTTGTGAGATCGGTTCAGGGATCTCACAAGCGGTCGAAAACGGATACGTTTTGGCCTAATGCATTCTGAATGGTAAAGGATCCGCTCAGAATGCATCAGTTTGCCTCAGTTCAGTCACCATTCCGCTCTGGAGGCGGACACCAAAACTTCTATTCAGCAAAATAAAAGTTTTCAAGTTTTTTCTAGCACGTCCCTAGCGCCTGCTAACGTCTCTCCCTGCACTAAATACACTGGAAAATGTCTGAATCCAAGATGGCTGAGGCTATTTATATAGCTGTGACATCACTGGGCTGGCTGCTGATTGGCTGCATGCATGGCATTGTCGGTGATCCCTAATTCCCAGAGTTCTTTGCTCCATGTCCTAATATGTGCAGCAGCCATTCCACCTAAGAAAATGTTAGCATTTCTTACATCAATTGTTATGGTAGATTAAAAAACACAAAAATCACTTTAAAAGCCTAACAAATGTTATACATTTTATAGTTTCAGAAATGTAAAAGACTTATAGCCCTTTCACCCAACGATTATCTGGTCATCATAGACAATCCCTTTTAGATGGCACGGATTTTGCCGGGGGAAACCATGGCAAGCCAGATATTTGCTCTTATTACATGGCTGTCCATGTAATAAATGGGCAACATGAGTCCACCTAAGTGGGGGATGCTGTTATGAAAGTGATCTGCATAAGCCCCATTAGGCTTAGATAACCCCAAACGGAGCACAGGCAATAAGGGTATGACCATATGGCGCCGTCATGTTTTTAATGGCTGCGTGGTGCCCACAATACCGTGCATCCATTAAAAATACAGAGACCAACTAAACAGTGTGGTCCTTATTAGTTTGGATAATGTGATAATAGGTCATTATTATCACATCGGCGGGGGTCTGAGCGCCGTACATAGTATTGCGGCTTTGCTTGGTATTGCAGCTCAGTCCTATTGACTTGAATGGGGCTGAGCTGCGACTAGGCCATGTGAACAACATATGGTGACGTCACTGGACTAGGAAGAGGCTGATCGGCAGGGGTCCCAGGTGTATGGCCAGATCTCATATTGATGACATATCCTGAGGAGGGTTCCAAGTTAGGTAACTGGTCGGCACTGCCTTGGTAGCGTGTGGTGCACGTGTCTGCGAGCGGGCGTCCCACGGATACACTTCAGAAGAAAAGACCAGCACTCGCTTCTTTGAATTATTTTGCAAATTCAGAGTCTGATGAAAGCACTCTATGACCAATAAATTTGCAAAATAATTCAAAGAAGCGAGTGCCGGTCTTTTCTTCTAAAGTATATCCTGAGGAGGGATCATCAATATATTTTCCCGGATAACCCCTTTAATTAGAGCCCGCTGTAGCTCGTATGGTTACGTGGTACTCAACTGCAGAGCAGCCATGCAGCAACAGTGTCATGATGGAGCAGTGTGGTCGTACCTAGAGATGAGCGAACTTTAAAAAATAGTTTGGCGTTCGGTGTTCGGGTTGTGGTAATCGCCGCATCCCGTTATGGATTCCACTACCGCGGACTATCCCGGCATATGGAATCCATAAGGGCGGCTTCCACGAGTCCGAACTGTTGAAAAGCCGAAGGACCTGGGGTGACATCACCGTCATGTGATCAGTGCAGGGGCGTGGCTCAGCACTGGATTTGATCCCGTGCTGAGCCACGCCCCCTGCACTGATCACATGACGGTGACGTCACCCCAGGTCCTTCAGCTTTTCAACAGTTCGGGTTCGTGGAAGCCGCCCCTTATGGATTCCATATGCTGGGATAGTCCGCGGTAGTGGAATCCATAACGGGATGTGGCGATTACCACAACCCGAACGCCGAACTATTTTTTAAAGTTCGCTCATCTCTAGTCGTACCCTTAAGGATTCCTTATTAAGTGTAATGTTGGTGTAACCTAAAGGCCCATTTACACTAGCCGAGCATCAGCCAGATAATCGCTAACAAGCATTCATAGGAACACTCGTTAGCCATGATCTGCCAGTGTAAAGGTTCCGCCGATTACCTGATGGGCGAGCAAAATGCAGCGAACACTGTTTGTGCCATTACCTAAATCATCGTTGCAGATTGTCCTGTCTAACCAGCCTCTGTTGCTGGCAAATACTGATTCTGTATGGGGACCAGTGAAGGCATTAGCGATCGCTTCGCCCCATTCTGTGGAGGAGATCACTAGTGTTGAGTGCGAATATTCGAAAAGCAAATTTTTATTGCGAATATCGGCACATCACGAATATTTCAAATATTGCGCTATATATTCGTAATCACGAATATTAGTTTTTTTTAAACAGGACACATCACAATGCACATTACAGTGAAGTGCCGATAATCGCATCGCAATGAAAAATCGCGTTACGAATATTCTGTCTATACTGTACTATACTGTCAGTAAGTGGAGCGCGAATAATTGTAACGCGATTTTTTATGGCAATGCGAATATAGGCACTTCACTGATCCCTCTCTTCTTAGTTTGAAAACTGCTCCACGCCCCTTTCTCGCATGCGCATGCGATTTTTACATTGCGATTATCGCAATGAATGTTAGTAATCGAATATAGCGAATTCGCGAATATTTGACGAACATTCGCCCATATATTCGTCAAATATCGCAAAATCGAATATAGCCGATGCCGCTCATCACTAGAGATCACTGCATGTAAAAACAGTCGTCTTCTTCACTGATGAGCAGGCGATTGCTGGGAAGGGACAATTGTCTGCTAAATTGTGCAGTTTAAAGGGGTTGTCTCATGCAAAATATTCTACAGTTTTTAAACCAGTACCTGGATCTGAATACTTTTGTAATTGCATGTAATTAAAAATTTCAATAAAATATATCTGTAAAGCGGCAACTGCTGTTAGTTTTTCTCCTATTTCTTTGTTCGGCTCACTGAGATGGCCGCACATGCTTAGTTTCATCCTTTAACTGCCTCCTGAGCTGTGATAGGTAGAGAGCTCCAGCAAAATGGGCACGCCCCCTGAGCTGCAGAAAAGACACTCCCTTTGAGCTTCCAGTTTGATATAAATCTAGTAGAGCAGTGAATGTGAAGATCTCTGGACCCATGTGAGGTACAGGACTGGTTTTAGCTTTGTTAGAAAGAGGTTTCCATGTACTTTATGATGTCTGCTTTTCATTTTTTACATTACTCATGGAATAAACCCTTTAAGTATCTCAAGAAAATGAGGTTTATGGTGCCACAAAAGAAGACAATTTAAGCCAAATAAGATTTGATACAATTCTTCACATAATCCTGTAATGTCCCTACTACCTCTTAGTTGGAGTTCCTGAGAGCATGTGATAAGGCGAGCTTTGACAACTGTTCACATGGTGCGGTGCAGCGCAGCGGCCATTGTTGCTTTGGTGCTTTGCTGGTGGGTTGGTGGGGCCCAGTGCCAGGTTGGCTTTGTCAGGCAGCAGGGGCGCTGTTTGACTGCTGGGTCCCGCCGCCTGCTGGTGTGGTGCTGCGGTGCTGGCAGCGCTGCACCAAATTTAGAGTAGATTCCCACTTGAGGAAGCCACCTTGTCTTGGTGAGTGGGCCTATGCTTTTTAATCAAAATGTATACTAATGCCTCATGTATAGCTTGCAACATAGGGGGCAGTATACCATTAATTGCGCTGAGAAGCGATGTTAATTATGCTGAAAAGCAGTTATTAGATCAAAGCATAGCATAAGGATATGCGATCCAGGTTCACTCTTAGATTTTGAATCCTGTAATTTGCTTCTATTTCAGACAAGAGGTATGTGATTGTTCTTCACAATCTGACCTCTATGAGTGGTTCATTGCAACTGAGCAGTGACCTGCTGTCTTAGCTTGCAGTATGGCATGTTATTTATAGGAGTATCTGTAGTCCTATTGGCACAAACATTGGTTTCAACTTCTGCTTACAGTATTGTTTTTATACCATAAATGAACAGCAATATATGATGTTTAGTTTATAAAAAACATTTATAGTGGTGAATGCAGGAAAAAAACGCAACTCCACATTTTTTTTAAAATTACTCAAGGTTGAGTAATTGGATTATTGGATCGGTCATTATGAGTATGAAAATGCCTAATAAATAGATGCTTTTCATTTCCATTTTAATCTATTTTTCCATGTAACACAGCAAGGTTTAACAGCCAAAAAACCCTCAATATTTATTACCCTGATTCTGCAGTTTACATATGTGGTCGTAAACTGCTGTAGGGGCACACGGCAGGGTGCAGAGGGAAAGGAGCGCCATATGGGTTTTGGAGGGCAGATTTCACTGGGAAAATTTTAAGTTGCCATGTCACATTTGAAGACCCCCTTATGCACCCCTAGAGTAGAAACTCCCAAAAAGTGAACCCATTTTGTAAACTACAGGATGAGGTAACAGTTTTATTGGTACTATTTAGGGGTACATATGATTTTTGATTGCTCAATATTATGCTTTTGTGAGGCAAGGTAACCAAAAAATGGCTGTTGTGGCAGTTTTTATTTTTTACGGAGTTCTCCTGACAGGATAGATCATGTGTTGCTTTTATAGAGCAGGTTGATACGGATGCGACAATACCAAATATGTGTATTTTTTGTTGTTGTTTCAGTTTTACATAATAAAGCATTTTTGAAAACAAAAATAATGTTTTTGTTTCTTCATTTTCTGAAAAGCTACATTTCCTTTATTTTTCTGCCAATCGTCTTGTGCAGGGGCTATTTTTTTGCAGGAAGAGCTGACATTTTTATTGGTACCATTTTTGGGTACATATGATTTTTTGATAATTTAATATGACACTTTTTGGGGGCAAGGTAACCATAAATGTCTATTTTGGCACATTTTTTTTTTAGCAGCGTTTAACTGAGGGGGTAGATCATGGGATATTTATATAGAACAGGTTTTTACGGACGTGGAGATACCTAATAATTTTGCACCATAAAAGCATTTTTTTTTTTTAAATCGTGTTTTAGCATCTCCATTTTCTGAAGGCCTTTTTTTTTTTGAGGCGATTGTCTTATGTAGGGGCTCATTTTTTGCAGGAAGAGATGACAGTTTGATTGGTACTATTTTGGGTTGCATATGACTTTTTGATCACTTGGTATTACACTTTTTGTGATGAAAGGTGACAAAAGATGGACATTTTTTTTTTTTAATGGTGTTCACTTAAGGGGTTAGGCCATGTGATATTTTTATAGAGCTGTTTTTTATGGAAATGGAAATACCTAATATGTATACTTTTTTAAAAATGTATTTCAGTTTTACACTATGAAAACTTTTTCGAAGGAAAAAAAATCATGTTTTAGTGTCTCCATTTTCTGAAAGTCATATTTTTTTTATTTTTTGGACGATTGTCTTAGGTAGGGTCTCCTTTTTTTGCAGGAAGAGATGACAGTTTGATTTGTCCTATTTTGGGGTACATATGTCTTTTTGATCGCTTGGAATTACACTTTTTGTGATGTAAGGTAACCAAAAAATGTCACTTTTTGCTCAGTTTTTATTTTTGTTTTACTGCATTCACCTGAGGTGGTAGATTATGTGACAGTTTTATATAGCACGTCGTTACAGACACGACAATACCTAATATGTCTGTTTTATATTTATTTATTTTTTAAACACTATTTTATGGTGATGGGCTTTTTTTTTTACTTGAAGCTTTTTTTTTTTACTTTTACTTCCCACTGTGGGACTTCACCTTTTCAGGGTTTAATCCCTGTTTCAATTCAGTGCAATACATTATGTATTGTGCTGTATTGCACTGTCAGTGTCTTACACAGTAAGACACTGACAGTTGCCTAGGAGACCCAGCCCTCAGGGTGGATCTCCTGGGCTTCCATAGCTGGCAGGCCCTGATGCCTGTGTAAGGCATCGGGGCTGTCATGGCTACTGTCAATGGAGTCAGAAGGAGCGCCGAACGTGGCATGTAAAAGGGTTAATCCGCCGGCATCACTCCGCATACAGCGATGCCGGCGGATGCAGCAGGGGCCCAGCTTTCAGTAACAGCTGGGCCCGTGCTGCGGATCCGGCGGGTGCAGCTCCTGCACCCGCCCTATCACATCACATACATGCACATGAGGACGCGTCAAGAAGCCGCATTCCCTCACGTACATGTACGTGAAAATGCGTGAAGGGGTTAACATATGCCCTAACAGTGACTTATACTGGACTGCTCTGGGGACCATTGTGATGACCATGGCCAACTGAGAAGAGACAAAGAAAACGCCTTTCCTCTGTCATCACAGAGATGGTTGAAATTGTCAAACTGTGATATATTTCATAAGGGCTCTGCCCGATCAATCAAAAAAATAATAATAATTGGTATGCCCTACAAGCCCCCATGATTCCAAAATCCCCGATTTTAGTCAGATGGTATGGGCAGACCTGGTTGTATACTACACCTGCATTCATCTATTCTGTATTTTTGAGCCTGGTAGCCTCTTTGCCATAGGTTGTAATTAAAAATGTCCTACAGTCTTTATTCTATAGCTGCTATACAGACCTACGTATCACCATGGTGACAGAGAACAAATAAACCAGGAACATTTGGACCCTGCAGTTATACTCCGTTCTTTCTGTCCTTTACCTTTTGCTAACCCGACAACTATACGTTAAAGCAATATGTTAAAGGGACAAATGAAATAAATTGCAGGATTAGACTATGCGGGGTGTTTTTGTTGTCTGTTACCATGGAGACACATTCTCTGTTTTAAAGCTGTAGAAACAACATGATAGGAAATGTTTAACTAAGTACTGTCACAAAATTGTTCCAATTTTGTATTTTGGATACTCTCAGACAAAAAATATTGATTGCAAATATGTATGTAGCCTTTAAATATCTCAGTTTTTGAATGCGATTTTATTTTTTATTTTTTTTGAGTCTCATCTCCTTGACATAATTTGTGCCACATTTATCAAATGCTGCATGTTGTTTGATAAATTTGACACATCTCTAACTGGGTTATCCCATGCTTAATGTAAAAAAATTTAAATCTGATATACACGGTCCTGTTCATCATTATTGGTACCCATAAAGTTTAAGTACGTAAAGTGGAATATCTCCTGAAAAAAATGAATCACGTGAAACAGCTTTTGTGTATAGAGCACTCATGTCAAATACAAAAGAGCAAATGCTAAACAACAATTTAAAACAAAAAACAATGGGAGGAAAAATAGGAAAACCTAAAGCTTGATGGGACACTGGTATTGGCACGCTTTACATTTAATTTGTGTGGAAACACATTTTGACTCGCCTGTGGTAAATCACAAATGAGAATCACCTGTGATAAATTGTCAGTGCCCATGTGACATGAATTAGCCAATGAATGATGGCTTCAGTGTTTAAAAAAGCCACATACAGTATTAGGCCCTGTTCCTTTGCCACAATGGTAAAGACAAAGAAGCGGTGTGAGGACATTAGAAATGCTATTATTAGGAAACACAAGGCTTCCAAAGGGTATAAGGCCATCTCCAAAGACCTTCGTATCTCAGTTTCAACAGTGCGCAATGGTTTTAAAAAGATTGCCAAGCATGGAATCGTCAAGAACCTTCCTGGACGTAGGGAAAGAGGAAAATTGGCAAGGGATGTCTTCGAAGGTTGGTGTGAATGGTGGAAAAGACACTACGTGAAACATTCAAAGACCTAAAGGCCAACCTGGAACAGTCTGGGGTCATGGTTTCAAGCAGAGCTTTATGGGTGAAGGCCAAGAAAGAAACCACTGCTGAAGTAAAGACATAAAAGGGAACGACTGATCTTTGCCGAAGAGTTCCGTGACAAACCACAATCCTTCAGGTAAAATGTTCTGTGACAGATGAAACAAAATTGAGCTTTTTGGCAATGCAAAGCATCAGTTTGATTACAGACGGCGAAACGAAGCCTTTAAGGAAAAGAACACCCTGCCAACAGTTAAGCACGGTGGAGGATCCATAATGCTGTGGGATTGCTTTGCTATGACTGGTACTGGAAGCCTTGACCGTATCACAGGAATCATAAAATCTGAGAATTATCAGCGAAATGTCCTACTCAGTGTAAGAAAACTTGGTTTGAGTTGAAGATCATGGGTCCTCCAGCAAGACAAGGACCCAAAGCACACATCCAAAAGTACACAGGAATGGTTGAAAAAGAAAAAATGGACTGTTTTAAAATGGCCAGCAATGAGTCCTGACCTCAATCCCTTTGAGAATCTTTGGGGTGAGCTGAAATCTGCCATTGGGAAAAAGAACCCTGCAAACATTCAAGACCGTGAACAAACTGCAAAGGAAAAGTGTGAGAAAACACCAAATGAGAAGTGCAAGAGGCTTCTAGATGGCTACAAGAAATGTTTGTAGGCCGTCATCAATGCCAAAGGGTGTGCAACCAAGTATTCATTAGGGATGCCTTTATTGCTGCACATGCTTTTTATTCTGTTTCTTCTTTGAACTTAAAACATGTAAGTTGAAAAACAATATTTTATTGTTGTATTACTTAGGACCACTCATTAAAAAATCATGAGGATATAATGTTGGTACATTTCCATTTATTTCTGAAGATATTGTACAGTCTATGAAAAAAATGAAGGGGTGCCAATAATGGTGAGCAGCACTGTAGTACATGACAGTCTCTTTCTAACTTAGAACCAGCCCTGTACTTTGCATAGATCCAGAGATCTCCCCATTCATTGCTCCAATTGCTCAGCTAGATTTATTTCAATCTTGTAGCTTAGGGGGTGTGTTCTTTTTCACGGTACATGTCCTTTCTACTAAAGCTGGTGGCAGTTAAAGGCTGGAACTGAGCATGTGCTTCCATATCAGTGAGGAGGACAGAGAAATGAGAAAAAGAGCAACCAGCAGGTGGCGCTATATAGATACGAGTTTTGTGAGTAACTTTGGGACTATACAAAATTTTTAATTACATGCAACTACAAAAGTATTCAGATCCAGGTGACGATTTGAAAAATGTAGAATAGTTTTAGTGGAACGATGCCTTTTAATATACTTTTATCTGCAGATGTTCATTTTTATGACCTCCCCCCAAACCAACATTCCTACTTTTCCACCCACCATTAAATATAGCCGAGAAAGGTATAACATTACAAAAAGTGTCACTTTTTTTAAAATTAGAAATTATGTGCGCCAACGTTTGCAACTTCCAATTCTGGTGCAAATGGAAGAATATATTCCCCTATAGAGAAATGCCACCATGATGACCATTATTACAGGGGTTTCCTATAATAATCATCATGGCTTGGCAGTTTCTGTATCTCCATAAAGAATAATGAAGAATAGTCACACATAAGTGACCTCCTCTCCAGTCCTGCCAGCTCACTGCAGCACAAGCATAGCATCTACTCCAGATCCCTGGGCTTCATACCGTGCCCTGTGCCCTGTGCCTGCTTGGTAAACTTTTGTAATGCGCTTTATTTACCTATAGCAGTGGTGGCGAACCTATGGCACGGGTGCCAGAAGCGGCACTCTGAGCCCTCTCTGTGGGCACCTGCGCCCTGGAAAAAGTCTATGGTGTACCAATATGCCTTAGATTCCTGCCATTCATCAGTGCGGGGCGCACTATGTACAGCACAGGCAGCGCACTGAATGTAGGCAGGTTATTACAGCTAAATGATAAAGTACATGGAAGATATACTGTACTGGACTGTAGTATTCAGGGTAAATTGCCGTGTTGGCACTTTATGATAAATAAGTGGGTTCTGGGTTGCAGTTTGGGTACTTGGTTTCTAAATGGTTTGCCACCAATGACCTATAATGTTTTTACAAAGGTAACGGCTGCTCTTTATCTTAGGCTGAGTAATCCTGTCTTCTAGATATAATAAAGGGCGGACTGGCCATAGACCCTCATGGTCATCGGCAGAGTACATCTGATACTCTCAGTATTAATTAATGCTAGGCGCATCGCATACTTATGCATCTGGTCGGAAGCTGCAGATGCCCTCCCGAATTCAACTGTATCATCACCATCCTCAGGACTGTGATACAGTTGAATACTGCAGCGGCAGTATTTGGTGTTGCTGAGGCAGTATATTGTGCTGCACTGTGGTATCTGGTTTTGCTAGGGGCAGTATTTTGTGCTGCACTAAGGTATTTATGGTCCTGCCTACTTCAGTTTTCCCTGCCTACTTGTATTGCCCCGCCTTCTGTCAATTTGGACCCGCCTACAACATAGGGGCCACTGGTAATTTTTGTTTTTCCCTGGGCCAATTTAAGTTCCCAGTCCACGCCTGAAATAATTAAGGAATTTGTGTTATAACATAGCTAACCGTATTGTCCAGCAAAATAGAATTACCTTCATACGTATTTAGATGATATACTGCTAACTAATGCACTGAAGACAGGTGCCCCAATATACCGCTGTCAGCCCCAGCCCTGGTTTCCCATTCACTTCCATCGTGACATATGTCATCCGTAAGCTGCCCGCATCCGTGTGGCCATTCTGCAAGTGATAGAACATGTCCTATTCTTGCCTGTTTTATGGACAAGAATAGCCAATTGTATAATAGGAACCAAGGAACATGCACACGGCCCGTATCCACGGTTTGCAGACCGCAGCATGTAGCCTTATCCTCACAAAGGTGACATGTTCTTTTACATCTCTGAATGGTGCTCTGGAAGTACATTAGAGGGGTATTTACCATGTAAAGAAAGTAAGGCACTTACTAATGTATTGTGATTGTCCACGTTGCCTCCTTTGCTGACTGGATTCATTTTTACATCACATTATACACTGCTTGTTTCCATCCTTACTGACCACCCTGCAGTCCATCAATGGTGGTCGTGCTTACTCACTATAGGAAAAGTGTTAGCCTCTCTGGTGGCCGGGACTGTGGGAGCGCACATAGGCTAGTGCTTTTTTTATAGTGTGCAAGAACAGCCACGCTGCTGGATTGCAGGATGGTCATAACCATGGAAAAGAGCAGCGTATAATGTGATGGAAATATGAATCCAGCCAGCAAAGGAGGCAATATGGACAATCACAATACATTAGTAAGTGTCCTGTATCAACTTTCTCTACAGGATAAATGCTATTCACTGAAGTGAGACAACCCCTTTAAGTACAAGACCTTCTGAAATTTTCTACATTATTCTAATATTCGGTATCTAAAAGCTGATCTCTGTAATCAAGGCTGCAGGATAGTTTGCAATGTTTGTTCATCTTTCCTGTGAGGCCTTAGATGAAGGACGCTCTCATACAACAGAAAGCAATGACATTTTGTTATTTGTAGCGCTGCTGTGCTTAAAGGGGTTGTCTCACTTCAACAAATGGCATTTATCCTGTAGAACAAATAAGATTTAATACCAGGCACTTACTAATGTATTGGGATGGCCTATATTGCCTCCTTTGCTGGCTGGATTCATTTTTCCATCACATTATACACGGCTCATTTCCAGGGGTTATGACCACCCAGCAATCCAGCAGTGGTGGTCGTGGTTGCAGAATAGGAAAAAGTGCCACCTAGTATGGGAGTACGCATAGGACGACACTTTTTCCTAAAGTTTTTAAGCACGACCACCACTGATGGATTGCAGGGTGGTCCTAACCCCTGGATACGAACAGTGTATAATGTGATGGAAAAATGAATCCAGCCAGCAAAGGAGGCAACATGGACAATCACAATACATTAGTCAGTGCCTTGTAGTAACTTTCTCTACATGATAAATGCCATTTGCTTAAGTGAGACAACCCCTTTAATACAGATGATATGTGTGTTTTTATTTCAAATTGAACCCCAGATTTATCCTGTCCTATGTGAGGGCTGTCACTGCAGAAACCGTTTACAAATCTGCGGTTACCCTAGAAAAAGACCTCCCGCCACCCTGTAAGGAGTAACTCCCCCCTTCATTCCTTTCGGGAACTTGTCACCAAAGAGATTTGCTCCCTTGAGAGCAAATTAACAGTCCATAACAATTTTTCCAGGCAGGAAATGGATAGCCTACTTAAACTGAAAGATGGGTCAATTATCATAAAATCTTCTGATGAAGGATCAAATTTTGTAATTATGGATGGGAAGCTGTACACTGATATGTGCCAACATATCTTGGGTGATGAAACATGCTACCAGACTCTTAGGGAACACCCCACCATGCTGTTTAGGCCTCATGCACATGAACGTATTTTGGGTCCGCGTCCGAACCGCATATTTTGCAGCTCGGGCGCAGACCCATTCACTTCAATGGGGCCGCAAAAGATGCGGACAGCACTTCTTGTGCTGTCCTCACCCTTTGCTCCGTTTCGTTGCCCCGCAAAAAAAATAGAGCATGTCCTATTCTTGCGGAATACAGTGGGCAAATTGCGGAACCGAACACAGAACAGCTTCCGTGTTTTGCGGATCCGCGGATTGCGGACCGCAAAACACCTATGGTTGTGTGCATGAGGCCTTAGGGAAAAACTCAGTGTGATTCTAAATGAAGTTAGGGATGACAACCGCATTAATAAGACCAAACTTGCCTTACTTGCAAAACATCCAAGAAGGACATGTTTCTATAGTCTCCCTAAGGTCCACAAAGGCCTCAATCCTTCAAAAAGGAGACCAATTGTCTCTGTGATCGGGTGTCATGACGCCGAATGTTTATGCGGACACCATCCTACGTCCATTAGTAGAGACTTTGACGTCATATGTCTGAGATACATTGTATGTGTTGAAGAGGCTGGGTGGCATACTTTGTGAGGAGGGAACCATGCTGGCGAGTTTAGACATTGAAGCCCTACACAGTTCTATCCCACATGATATTTCTTGAAGGAAAGGGGAGAGCACTTGAGAAAACACAATGCATTCATTCTCACCCTGGATTTTATCCTGAACCACAACACTTTTCTGTTTAATAATAGGATCTTCCACCAGCTGAAGGGGGTGGCAATGGGTAGCCCTTGTGCACTTACGTGTACAAATCTCTTTTTGGACTGGTGTGAGAGAGAAGTGGTATTCAGGGAATCCATGGAGGTTTGGTCACAGCACATTTCAATGTGGCTTTGCTTCATTGATGACGTATTTATCCTGTGGAAGGGAAATGAGATACAATGACTACATTGAATACCAATATAGGCTAGGTTTGTTCTTCACCTATACCATCCATGAGTCTAACATAACTTTTCTTGATCTGTTCATCATCAGAGAGAGGGATGGGACAACTTACATGTTCCGCAAATCAACAGCGACGGACAGCCTACTCAGGTGGAATAGTTGGCACCCACTCCCTCTGAAATAAGGTATCCCAAAGAGACAATACCTTACGGTTAGGCGCAACTGCACTACTTTCTCGGACAGAAGAGCAGCCAATGATCTAAGAGATAGATTTAAACAGAGGGGGTTATTAGAATACACTCTGAAAGAGGCCTATCAATGTGCGAAGCGCTCTAACCTAGAGACACTCCTAAGCCCTGAGTGAATTGCGCAAAGAAGACAATATCTCGCGAATCATTAGGACTCTTGATAGCGCACACCGAGATGTTAGAGATGTTATCTCCAAATACTGGGGTATCCTCAGATCTGACCCTCATGTTGGAGAAATGATAGGTGAAGCCCCTGCCATAAGGTTCCACAGAGAAAGGAATTTAAGACACTGAGGTTGGTTCACAGCTTTACGCAACCTGAGGAAATCACAACATGGCTTACCTCCCATACTAAAGGTACCTATAGATGTGGCGGAGGAGTAGCATGTAATGCCATCTTAGTGGGGAAGACTGTCATCACTGCAAGACGACAGGAATTATTTATCTTATCACATTTACCTGTGGATTGCAGTACGTGGGTAAGACCATACAGGAACTTAGAAGGTGAGTGGGTCAACTTTGGGTCATGTGAGGAGGATGGAAGATACGACTGTGGCCAGCCATGTGTGGGAGAGGCACAATGGTGACCTGAAGGTCCTACGTTTTCAAGGAATTGAAAAGATTGTAAACTGCCCCACAGGGGGTGATATGGGAAACAGGCTCCTTAGGAAAGAAGCGTAATGGATCTTCCACCTTCAAACTATCAAGCCCAAGAGTCTTAATGATCAAATTGTCTTAAGTGTTGCATCGATTAGGACCGGTTCACTGGCACACGTATTATTTTGCACAGCATCTCTCAATACGTTACTCGTGACGTCAATTATTGGTTAACCTTCTTTGTTACCTTTGCGCTTTCATATAGTGGTTAACCCTTTCAATACAGCCTATTCCACGACTATGAGTACTTTCTCTTCTATGAATGCTCCACCCACCTTTTTATATTACGCATATGACATGCAGCCGTACAGTGATCACTACCAATGTTTACATATTGCTACCATCAATCTTTTGAGGGCTGTTATATACTCTCAGCAGCAGTAATCACCTGTATAGGTCCATAATAAGACTAGCCAGATACTGCCTCAAGATCCCCTGGGATAGCACTTTAGCATCTTTTTTTGTGGTACTGTATGGGGTCAGTACTAAGAGACAGGGAGGATCGGCATTGCGAGGTGTGTCTAAGTGACACACCCTCACACCAGACTTGCTCCAGGCTGTGAGCACCAACCCTGGTGGTGGGGTAACCCCTTCCTAATGAGTGCGATGTGGCCGGCACGCTACGGCCATATGATCGCTGCTTGCTGGGAGACAAGGACCTGCGCTTGATATCTTGCTGTTAGGAATACTAAGAATAGCTGTATCTGTCCAGAAGACCTACTGTGACTGGTGGTGAAACGTGTAAAGCTTAACAGCAGCCCTGAGGAGTGCATGGATGAAGGCACCTACTAGGGCTCCTTAAGGCTCCTATCCATAAGTACAAATGCAACGGGCGCCTCCCCCAGGGCCCTCTATATAACGCGTCCCAAGTGTTGGAAATGTCGAGTCGTATAGTGCGGCCTAAAATGTCTCTTTATATATGTCACGGTGGTCCTACCTTGATACTGCTGGACTCCAGGCTTTGGCTCCGAAGCAATAAATAGGGTGAATAATTGAGGGATAAAAGAATAACTTGAGTCCAGACCTTGAGATGAAGTTCAAAGGCAGCTTTACTTTGCATAAACTTTCTCCAAAACGGTTTACAGGCTTTGTCTTGGTTCCAGCAGACTTTAGCATGAAACTGACAGGCAAACTACACTCTGCTATATCTGTTTCTCGCTGACTCTGCTGTACTGACAGGCTGGCTGTATAACTCAGCTTCTTCTGTATGCTGCACTTCACTTTGTAGTCTGACTCTAGGTTATGCCAGGGAACTTTCCTCCTGGCTGAAGCTTTAAGCTTTGACCTCCATGGCCAGCAGAGCTTAGGGTGCGCTGGCTGGTGTGGGCACATCCAGCAGAGACGTGCCCCTGCACACCCTTCCCCTGTCTAGGAAAGACCTAAACTGAACTAACTGGACCCTACCCTTCCTGCAGGAAGTAAGACTAGCCCACTTCTCTCCAGAGGGGCGTTAGAATGGAATGGTAAGTTCCATTCTATCTAAGTACAGCTCTGCCATGTTTGCTGCCACCTGCTGGTGAACCAGTGTACATTACATAAACATAACAGTTCCAAACAGATTAGGAATGCACAGTGTGGAGGACCTGGAAAAAATACATAGATGGCATTAGTGTTAGCCCAATAAAGACAGTAGCAAGGTGCAGAAGTGGTAACACCACTCTGGGGTGTTACACAAATACCCCTCACAATGCCCGGGCTCCTCCTGTAGATGATAGTTATCCAGTCCCTGGCACCCATATCCCTCCAGATCCCTGCATGGCCACAGCTGCATCTCCCCATTGAACGGATCGAAACATCCGGCGATGGGGGGGGAGCAGCCAGTAGCAGGCCGTGATAGTGAACAGCCTCCCTAGCATCGCAGGTGACACTATGGAGGCAGCAGTGGCTGTGCAGGGACGCGGGTGGCAAGGACCAGGTAAGTATTGTCTATGGGAGGGGCCCGGGCACTGTTGGGATATTTGTACTATTGGATAACCCCTTTAAGACACACCCCAACACTGCATGTTTATAAAAGCAGTGGGTGGTTGATACGGTGAACCAGTGGCTACATTTATTGCACTCAGATCACTATGTGCCTGTCAATTAACACTATGCTATGGGAATGTTATCCCAACGTTCTTAATGAAGTATTCTAAAAAATAAGTTTTTCTTTTTCTTTTTAATCGTCTAATCTAGGCAGTGAAACATCCTATGTGAGGGAACATAAAGTAGTGATCGACCCTGATTGACAGCATCTTCCCTATCACTGTGTTTAGGGAGAAAGCTGATTAGTGGCAGGTAGCTTGGGGGGAATCAGCAGCTCATGAATATGGTAGACCCCAGACCACATGCACTGCTCTAGGCCCCATAAACACATTGAAAAATATAATGTTTGGGACTAGCACCATATATTTTTTTTGACATGTCAAATAAAGTTTTAACAATAATTGTCACTATAACAGTGGTTTAACAGGTAACATTTTTGCTCCTTTTTTCCCTAATGTTTTTTTTTTTCAAAAACAGTTGTGGTCATTCACAGATCTCATAGGGCCCCATAGCAAAACATACAATTGGCTCCCATTTCTTAAAACTATGCATGAGGCCCAACTACATCCCATTAACCCTTTAAGGACTGGAGGTTTTTTACTTTTTGAGTTTTCGTTTTGCACTCCCTGCCTTCCCATAGCCATAGCTTTTTTATTTTTCGGTTCACATAGCCATATGAGGGCTTGTTTTTTGCGGGACAAGTTGTACTTTCCAACGCCACCATTTAATATTGCATATGATGTAGTGGGAAGCGGGGAAAAAATTCCAAATGGGGTGAAATTGCAAAAAAAAAGAAATTCCACCACAGTTTTGCGGCTTTTTAAATTCCGACGTTCGATGTGCGATAAAACTGACCGGTTACTTTTACTCTACAGGTCAGTACGAATCCGGCGATACCCTATATGTATAGGTTTTCTTGCGTTTTGATAGTGAAAAAAAAATTCAAAAGTGGGAAAAAATCAGTTTTACTTTTTTGTCACCATGTTTTGACCCCTATAACTTTTTTGTACTTATATGTACAGGGCTCATTTTATGCATCATAATCTTATCTTTTTATTGATACCATTTTGGGGTGTGTATGACTTTTTGATCACCTTTTATGTATTTTTTTGTGGAAAATGAAGCGACCAAAAATGGCGAATCCGCCATTTGGACGCTTTTTTCCGTTTTGCTGTTTGACGTATGGGGGGAAGATTTTTTAAATATTTTTATACTATGGGCGTTTTCGCACATTGCGACGCTCATGATGTGTATTTTTTAAATTTTTTTAGTTTTTAAATTTTTATTTTAGCAAAAGGGGGGTGATTTGAACTTTTATGTTTTTTTATTTATTTATTTATTTAATTTATTTATTTTTAAACTTTTTATTTTTTTTACACTTTTATATAGTTCCCATAGGGAACTATAACTTACAATCATCTGATTGCGATTTTCATACATTCCAATGCAATAGCATTGGAATATATGAAAAAATCGCATATTTCCTATGAAGCCTATTACAGGCAAGGCTACATAGGAAATACCATACAGCAGCCTGGGTTTCATTCATAGAGACCCAGGCTACTACAGGCATGCTCCGGCTCCTCCGATCGCCACACGGGGGTGCCGGAGCGCAAACTGAAAGTAAAACTTTCGGTTTGTGCGCACTCAGATGCTGTGGTCAGGATTGACCACGGTATCTGAGGGGTTAAATGTCCGCGATCGGCATCGCTGCCGGTCGCGGACATTAGTCGCGGGTGTCTGCTACAGGAACCATGCGGACACCTGCGGCTAAGGCGCCCGCATGGAGAAGGAGCGGGCGCCATCTTTAAAGACCGGACACAGGACGTACATGTACGTCCTGTGTCCTTAAGAGGTTAACAGACATTCATTTAAAGAAGGGGGTCATTGTAAATTTAGCAATAGAGCCCTATGATTTCTGAGTATACTTCTGAGGGAAGGTATAGCCAGTCATACATTACCAGTTATTGCAGTGGAAATGCAGTTTTATCCTGGTGGCCATTCCAATAAATGGCTGTGCACATAATACATAGACACCAAGGGTTTGCCAGCATGGGAGATGCCCTAGATCAGGCGTGGCCAACCTGCGGCTCTCCAGCTGTTGTAAAACTATAACTCCCACCATGCCCTGCTGTAGGCTGATAGCTGTAGGTAGTCTGGGCATGCTGGGAGTTGTAGTTTTGCAACAGCTAGAGAGCCTCAGGTTGGCCACCCCTGCCCTAGATTTTTCCAAACAATGGGATATTCGTATTGGTGGTGGCCCCCTACATGATATCCGTATACCCTAATGGGGCAGATGGAAAAAGGTTGTCTTTCTGAAACAATCCCCTTTAACCATTTTTTGTTTTACTGCCCTGGTTCAGCCCTGTCTTCTGGTTGTAACACAATGATATAGAATGTGTCGGCAGATAAGAACCATTTGGCCCATCTAGTCTGCCCAATATACTGAATACTATGAATAGCCCCTGGCCCTATCTTATATGAAGGATGGCCTTATGCCTATCCCATGCATGCTTAAACTCCTTCACGGTGTTTGCAGCTACCACTTCTGCAGGAAGGCTATTCCATGCGTCCACTACTCTCTCAGTAAAGTAATTCTTCCTGATATTACTTTTAAACCTTTGCCCCTCTAATTTAAAACTATGTCCTCTTGTAGCAGTTTTTCTTCTTTTAAATATTCTCTCCTCTTTTACCGTGTTGATTCCCTTTATGTATTTAAAAGTTTCTATCATATCCCCTCTGTCTCTTCTTACTTCCAAGCTATACATGTTAAGGTCCTTTAACCTTTCCTGGTAAGTTTTGTCCTGCAATCCATGTACTAGTTTAGTAGCTCTTCTCTGAACTCTCTCCAAAGTTTCAATATCCTTCTGCAGATATGGTCTCCAGTACTGCACACAATACTCCAAATGAGGTCTCCCTAGTGCTCGGTAGAGCGGCACAAGCGCCTCCCTCTTTCTACTGTTAATGCCTCTCCCTATACACCCAAGCATTCTGCTGGCATTACCTGCTGCTCTATGACATTGTCTGCCCACCTTTAGGTCGTCTGATATAATGACCCCTAAATCCCTTTCCTCAGATACTGAGGTTAGTACTGTATCACTGATTTTATATTCTGCTCTTGGCTTTTTACGCCCCAGGTGCATTATCTTGCACTTATCGACATTAAATTTTAGTTGCCAGATTTTTGAGCATTCCTCTAGTTTTCCTAAATCCTTTTCCATTTGGTGTATCCCTCCAGGAACATCAACCCTGTTACAAATCTTTGTGTCATCAGCAAAAAGACACACCTTACCATTGAGGCCTTCTGAAATTTCTCTGATAAAGATATTAAACAATATGGGTCCCAGAACAGATCCCTGAGGTACCCCACTGGTAACAATACCATGGTCTGAATATACTCCAATGACTACAACCCTCTGTTTTCTGTCCTTCAGCCACTGCCTAATCCATTCAACAATATGTGAGCTCAAGCTCAAAGACTGCAGTTTATTGATAAGCCTTCTATGTGGGACAGTATCAAATGCCTTACTAAAGTCCAGATAAGCGATGTCTACTGCACCTCCGCCATCTATTATTTTAGTCATCCAATCAAAAAAGTCAATAAGATTAGTTTGACATGATCTCCCTGAAGTAAACCCATGCTGTTTTTTATCAATCAACCCATGGGTTTTTAGATGTTCCACAATCCTCTCCTTGAGTATGGTTTCCATTAATTTCCCCACTATTGATGTCAGGCTTACTGGCCTATAGTTGCCTGATTCCTCTCTACTACCTTTCTTGTGAATTGGCACAACGTTTGCTAATTTCCAATCTTCTGGGACGACACCTGTTACCAGTGATTGGCTAAATAAATCTGTTAATGGATTTGCTAGTACACCTCTAAGCTCTTTTAATAGCTTTGGGTGTATCCCATCAGGCCCCTGTGATTTATTTGTATTAATTTTGGACAGCTGACTTAGAACCTCTTCCTCTGTAAAGACACATGCATCAAAGGATTCATTAGTCTTCCTCCCTAACTGAGGTCCTTCTCCTTCATTTTCCTTTGTAAAAACTGAACAGAAGTATTCATTGAGGCAGTCAGCTAGTTCTTTATCCTCTTCCATATACCTTCCTTCTTTTGTTTTTAATTTGGTAATTCCTTGTTTTAATTTCCTTTTTCATTTATGTATCTGAAGAATGTCTTATCACCTTTTTCACTGACTGAGCTAATTTCTCTTCTGCCTGAGCTTTAGAAGCTCTTATAACTTGCTTGGCCTCTCTCTGCCTCATCTTATAGATTTCCGGTCATCTTCATTTTGGGTGTTTTTATACTTACTAAATGCCATCTTTTTGTTTTTAATGATTTTGGCCACTTCTGCTGAGTACCACAGTGGTCTCTTCCTTTTTGCCTTTACTGACAAGCCTAATGCACTTTTCTGTTGCCTTCAGTAGTGCCACTTTTAAGTAGTTCCATTTCTCTTGGACTCCATTGAAATTGTTCCAGTCTGATAGGGACTCGTATACCACTGATCTCATTTTAGAAAAGTCTGTTTTCCGAAAATCTAAAACTTTTGTTTTTGTGTGGAGTGACTCAGTCACTGTACTTATAGTAAACCTCACTGACTGGTGATCACTGGATCCTAAGCTTTCCCCTACAGTAATATCAGATACCAAATTGCCATTTGTGAACACCAAATCTAAAATGGCCTCCTTCCGGGTTGGCTCCTCAACTACTTGCTGTAGAGATAATCCCAGTAGGGAATTTAGAATGTCTGTACTCCTGGCAGAACTAGCTATTTTTGTTTTCCAGTTTATATTGCAGCCGATCATATAATTACAGCCGATCATATTGTCACTCATATTTTATACATGTGTAATATGTTGTCCCATAAAAGTATTAAGACTCATCTCTTCCATTTCTCTCTTATACAGCATTTCCACAATGAGCCGAAGAGTGGTGCGCCAGAGCAAATTCAGGCATATTTTTGGCCAGCCTGTAAAAGCAGATCAAATGTATGAAGATATTCGGGTATCTAAGTTAACTTGGGACAGCTCCTTCTGTGCTGTGAATCCTAAATTCTTGGCCATCATCGTGGAATCTAGTGGTGGAGGGGCCTTTATAGTGTTACCCTTGGCTAAGGTAAGTTACGTTATAAAACACAATACATTAAAATAACAATGCATGGAAGTGCAAGCGGATATTTTAAAGGGGTTGTGTCACTTCAGTAAGTGGCATTTATCCTGTAGAGGAAGTTACTACAAGGCACTTACTAATGTATTGTGATTGTCCATATTGCCACCTTTGCTGGCTGGATTCATTTTTCATCACATTCTAAACTGCTTGTTTCCATGGTTACAGAGCACCCTGCAATCCATCACGTGCCCCTGATGTTGGGGTGTAGTTAGAAGTTTTTAGGTGTCTGCATCCAGTATAGCGTAGCTAAAAGCCTCAGTGGATATGTAACCAGTGTAGGGTGTTGCATTATCCTTATCCCTCAGTTCACACCTTAGCGTTTTTACGCGCGTTCGAACGCGCATAAAAACGCACAACTGTACAGTACCCATGCATTCCTATGGGACTGGTTCACACTTGCGCGTTTTTATGCGCGTTCGAACGCATGTAAAAACGGCCGACGCAAAAGCAAGTATGTTTGCGTTTTTTGGCCCGTTTAACGCGCGTCCCCATAAACAGAGTTTTCCTATTTGCAAAAACGCGCGTTAATACGCGCGCCACAAACGCGCGGAAAACGCGCGTTTTAAGAACGCTCAGGTCTGAACCCAGTGTAAGGGAGTCTAATTGCCAGTGAAGTAACTGGTGATCTCTGCACAGTTTCACTTTCACAGACATGGTCGCTTGTGTAGCACTGGGGGGATAGTGCACGTCCCCTGCAGGCTACCATCTGTATAGTGCATGATTTCAAATAGCCTACGCACTGTAATTTAAACTTTTTTGTTGGCTCACAAAAGTTCTTTTAAATCAGCACTAATAAAAGTTACATTTTATATACACTTTATATCAGGGTCAAGTTTGGGTAATTAGCCTTTTTTGGCTTTTAGTGCTATTAGTATACATTTGCCCATACCCTGATAGGGTCCATTAGGGAATTTCGGTACATATCAGTATTTTAATACAGTGTGTATTAGGGAAGCGATATTCACCAAAATGTATAGAAATGTACTAATTGTATCCTAGATTGTTACTATTTAATGGACAGAATGAACATTTAGGCAAAGTCATTAGACCAATTGTATTTCCCACATTAATGTACAAACCAGGGTTGTGGAGTTGGATAAACCAAAGTTCATGACGCCGACTTCAACCAAATCTAGATTCGACTCCACCGCCCTGGTACAAACCATTGCTGATTTTGTAATAATTCATTTAACCCTTACAAAGTTGTAGATTGTGGAATGAGTCATATTGTCATAAAAGAAAGGCAGGCCTCGTCATAAATGAGGTGCATCTAGGAGCTGGCGTATATTTTAGTCTTCTTTTATGGCAGAAAACTTGCATAAAAGAAGATAAAGGTTCCAAGGCCTTCCCCTTCTTTGGAAAGTGGCGAGGGCAATGTAGAAATGCCCCTAGCGCCTAAATTTAGGCATAGTGGTGTTAAAAAACTTGAAAATACGAGGTGGCGTGGGTGGAATCATAAGTTACCCTGTTAGTGTTTAAAAGTGTTGTGTCTTTCCTCTCCCTCTACTGCAATCTCTGTACCTGTCACAGAGCTCGCCCAGAGCGGTGTCCCAAGGAACCCAATAAGAAAATAGAAACACACTAGATAGATAGTAAAGATAGTACAGAAGAAAGAACTTGTGATAGTATATACAGTGTATTCATATAAATAACAAGGTGATATGTCCAGTGGTGGACTGGGAACTTAACCACTACAGGACCGCCTAACGCACGGATGGGTCCGGCCAGCGGTCCTATTGCTCTGGCTGAACGCATCCGTGCGTCATCTCGCGGAACGCGAGATTTCCTCTGAACGCGCGCGCACGCGCGTTCACAGTGGCGCGCGTCTCGGCAGTTATACTGCAGCCTGTCAGCGATGATCCATCGCTGGCAGGCTGTAGATGCGAAATAAATTGCATCAAAGTGGTATATCAGATGCTGTTTTGTTAACAGCGTCTGATATACCTGCTACCTGGTCCTCTGGTGGTCCCATTTGCTGGGATCGACCACCAGAGGACCAGGTAGCTATGTAAAGTTGCACCAAGCACCACACTACACTACCCCCCGCCCCCCGTCACTTATTAACTCCTTGTTAACCCCTTGATCACCCCATCTAGATTCCCTGATCACCCCCCTGTCATTGATCACACCCCTGTAAGGCTCCATTCAGACGTCCATATGTGTTTTGCAGATCCGTGGATCCTAAGGGTCCCTTATCACCGCCAGTTAGTTAGCTACTTGTTAGCGCCCAGCCCACCGCACCGCAGTCACTGATTTTGGCAGAGATTTTTTCATCCACCATGATTGATGCGAATGTAAAAATCTGTGCCGTTCATTTTTTTTTTTTTTCAGCCTGGAGGCTGAACGGAAAAAAAAAATCTCATTACCCGTATGATCAATATAAGGAGAATAGCAGAAACTCCTAATGCTGGCCATACGTGTAATGATTGCGGAGACCCTCAAATGCCAGGGCAGTACAAACACCTCACATGTGACCCCATTTTAGAAAGAAGACACCCCAAGGTATTCCGTGAGGGGTATGGTGAGTTCATGGAAAATTTTATTTTTTGTCACAAGTTAGTGGAATCAATTTCCGCTAACTTGTGCCAAAAAATTTTTTTTTCTGTGAACTCACCATGCCCCTCACTGAATACCTTGGGGTGTCTTCTTTCCAAAATGGGGTCACTTGTGGGGTATTTATACTGCCCTGGCATTTTAGGGGTCCTAAAGCGTGAGAATCCAAATGCGTAAAAATGCCCTGTGAAATCCTAAAGGTACTCATGGGAATTTGGGTCCCTTTGCGCATCTTGGCTGCAAAAAAGTGTCACTCATGTGGTATCGCCGTACTCAGGAGAAGTAGGGCAATGAGTATTGGGGTGTATTTTTATATATACTCATACTGTGTGTGAGAAATATCACTGTAAACGACAACTTTTTAAATATTTTTTTATACAAAGTTGTCAATTTACAGAGATATTTCTCTCACCCAACATGGGTATATGTAAAAATATACCCCAAAACACATTGCCCTACTTCTCCTGAGTACGGCGATACCACATGAGTGACACTTTTTTGCAGCCTGGGTGCGCAAAGGGGCCCAAATTCCAAAGGGGCCCAAATTTGATTTTTGATTAATAGCAAAAAAAGTAAAAATGTCAGCAGCAATGAAATACCACCAAATGAAATCTCTATTAGTGAGAAGAAAAGGAGGTAAAATTCATTTGGGTGGTAAGTTGTATGATGGAGCAATAAACGGTGAAAGTAGTGTAGTGCAGAATTGTAAAAAGTGGCCTGGTCATTAAGGGTGTTTAAGCTAGGGGGCTGAAGTGGTTAAAGGGGTATTCCCATCACTAGGATATGTCCCCATTGTCTGATAGATGCAGGTCCCACAGTTGGGATCTGCACCTATATCGAGAATGGAATGGGGAAGGTGGTGACTAGAGGACCCCGGGTTTCCCCAGGTCCGGCCTCTACCAATTGCTATCCCCATAGAAGTGAATGAGAGCCCAGCGCGCTTGTGTTGCCACTACTCTCATTCATTTCTATGGGGCCAATGGGAATAGCTAAGCCAGCGCTCCACTATTTTCAGTGGCCCCATAGAAATGAATGGAGGACGGTTGCGCCCTACGCCAATTTCAGGGCTCCGTTCTCAGTGTAGGTGCGGGTCCCAGCGGTGGGACCCACACCCATCAGACAATGGGGGCATATGTCCCCATTGTCTGAGATGGGAAAACCCCTTTAAAGTGGCCCTGGAAAAAACTAAACTAAAAGTAGTCCCATGTTGTAGTATGGTCCAAATTGACAGACGACAAGGCCAACTTAAGTAGGCAGGGCCAACATAGGTAGGCGGGGCTAGCATCACTGTAGTGCAGTTCTAAATACTGCCCCAACAGAATCAAATACCATAGTCCTGCATAAAATACTGCCACCCCAGCTGCAGTATTCAAGTGTATTGCCGTCCTGAGGACGGCAATACAGTTGAATGCAGGAGAGCACTTTCCGTCGGTGGCCAGGTGCATAAGTACCTGATGCGCCTAGTATTAATTAATGCTGAGAGCGTCAGATTGCTATGTACTTGGAGGAGAGCTCGGGCCGCTCCTGGGCATCGGCCCACTGGGTAATTTCCCTGTAGGGTCTATGGCCAGTCCGCCCCTGGATACGTCCCCCTTATTGGTCTGTGTGTACAGCCTGTGGATGAATTGAGTGGCTTTTTGCACCTTCTGTAACAATTCAGATGTCTGTTGTTTGTGACAGAATTACTGCATCCGACATGATATTCTGATGCTCTACAGAACATCAGCGGGTTTATTCTGTATTCTGTACGCTGATCTCACTTGGCTTAACTTTATTATCTGGAACTTGATTTACTGTAACTTTTCTCTGAAGCTAGTGATGCAGCTCTTTCTTTGTAGCAGTAAAAAGCGTATGCTCATGTCTTGCTTTCTCTGGCTTCACGATCCAGAAACTAGAAGAATCGTTTTCATTTCATTAATGTGTAAATCACATTGGCATTAGTGCGCTGGGCTCGGCTTTACAAGGCTGCTGTAGAAAAATAGGTGATAAGATCTTTTTATCCATTTTGCTTTAGATTTCATCTTACAGCCTGGAACTGAAAAGTAATAATACTAGACCTTCTTATGTCTCATGCTGAGCTCATTTATTTTTCATGGTTCTCCCAGATACTTCCAAGAAGCGTAAACCAAAAATAAATGTGAACTTGCTGTATAATAACATGCAGCTTATGGGATGAAGGCTCTGGCAGCATTAGCGGTGCAGAAGACAGTTTATGTGGATAAAAGATAACATTTACTTGCTGACTAATGACATTTTATTCAAGTTTGTGTTTATACATACTGTAGGTGATGCATACAGTGGATATAAAAAGTCTACACACCCCTGTTAAAATGTCAGGTTTCTGTGCTGTAAAAAAAATGAGACAAAGATAAATTATTTCAGAACTTTTTCCATCTTTAATGTGACCTATGAACTGTACCACTCAATTGAAAAACAAACAGAAATATTTTAGGTGCAGGGAAGAAAACCAAAAAAAAACTAAAATAATGTGGTTACATAAGGGGGGATGTAGCTGTGTTCAGAATTAAGCAATCACATTCAAAATCATGTTAAATAGGAGTCAGCATAAACCTGCCATCATTTACAGGGCCTCTGATTAACCCCAAATAAAGTTCAGCTGCTCTAGTTGGTCTTTCCTGAAATTTTCTTAGTCGCATCCCACAGCAAAAGCCATGGTCCACAGACAGCTTCCAAAGCATCAGAGGGATATAACATAGTAACATAGTATATAAGACTGCAGGATTCAATCTATGGAGAAGATCAGGAGTATGATACCAGTACATTAAGATCTTATACTGGTTCTCTTGACAGAGAACTGACATTGAAGACTTCGCTGCTCCTCCCCATATGAGTTGTCACAGCACGTCTGGTAAAGATCCGGGGAGGGGGTCATCAGAATGGAGTAGATCTCAGATATTAACCCCTGCATATGTACCCCTCTTCTACAAATACGTTCAAATGTCGTTGGGAGAGAGACATTGGACCCTGAGAAGATAGATTGGGCAAAGTGTCTGATCTGTACATAGAAATAATTAGTCGAAGAGGTAAGGCTTTATTTGCTCTGAACAGATGAGAAAGGTAATAGGTCCCTAGTGGATGGGTCTACAATGTCTGCATAGCGAAAGACACCACGTTGAAACCATAGTCTCGTTGCTGAAGAGGTGAGACACGCTGGGAGTAGTGGATGATATAGAAAAGAAGTAATGGAAGAGTGGTGGGAGATCAAAGGGAATCTATTACTACAGGTCCTCCATATGGATTTAGTGCATCAAAAGTTCTCTTGATGATGACGCACTGTAGGGGCTAGTCCATAGCAAAGAATTAGGGTGTATGGGAACCAGCCAGAGTCTCTCTATCTGCATCCAGATGGAATAAGGTTGCAGAGATGCCCAAGCTGTAATGCAACGTAAGTGGGCTGCCCAGTAATACTTGATCAGGTCGGGTACTCCCAGACCACCCTGAGTCCTGCCAGATAGGAGTACAGACCTAGGGATCCTATGGCGTCTCTCAGCCCATATAAATCGAAGGAGCTGTGATTGAACAGATCTCAAATCTCTAAGGGGAATCGGGACTGGTCAGGTCTCAAATAGGTATGGGATCTGTAGCACCCCCAAGTCAGGGCGTTGTGTAGGAACTAACCTGGGGAATGCCAGTGATGGAGAGGCCGGCACGCTGCTCCTCTGGGGCACTCTCTGGGTTCTTGAGGGACACAGCCAGGTGGAAGGTGAGGTGCCCTTGGTGTTATAGTTTAACGTGCCTATGGCTAAGTCCCTGATATGTCGTGACGCCAGTGCCAGTAAACGGTGGCACACCGTATTTACAGTAGGAATAACTGAGGTACAGACTGATAACTTGAAAACAGAATCCAAACTTTACTGAAGACAGTGATGATACAGTAAGCAGTCTTTCCAACAGTTCCTTTTTGCAGACAATAAAAATTGCAGTGGTCTTACATCCAGCAAGGTTAAACAGAGGGTGGTAATACAGGACTTGAAATTGCAGGTGAACCTTACTTTCTTCCTGACTCGTCCTGACTGGAATTGATGCTTCAAGGCCCCAATGCCCTACTTCTGGCTTATATCCTTGAATCTCCAGCTTTATAATTTACCTCCACTTGACGTTTAGTACCTCCTTGCTCTAGGGATTGCCTCTGGGTTCTGCATTCCTTCTCCTAGGGCACCATCTTCCTAGGGTGGATGCCTCACAGGCCGTGAGGCCTGGGTTTGGCCTTCACAGGCACATGGCCTGCACTTGTCTAAGGCACACACTAGGCTAGACTACTTTCCCTTCCCCTGACTGAGCCTTATATAGACTAGGGCAACCTAGCTCCCTCTAGTGACTAGAGCTGGAATTACACCCCTAGCCGGCCTGCACATAGGACATTTCACAGTAACAGGGAAATAAAATACACTGATTTACATTGCATGGTACAAACAGCACCTTTACCAGCCTCCTCCTAACAGAGAGGAACGACAGCAGCCAAGTGACCCTTCCGTAGTGACGGGCAGTACAACTCCCGTACACTACATACCCCGCTGCTTTAAGCTGAGTACGCCCTCGTACTCTACCAGGGTACCGCCCTACTGGAATTTCCACCTGAAAGAGACAAAAGAAAAACATGCAAGAATATATACATATCAGTACTCAATTCTATCTGCATAGACAATTGTCATCAGGTCCAGCTGACTGACGGAGAAGTGCGGTGACAAGGGCGTCGCTCTCTTTCTTCAGGATAAAAGAGTGGAACTGGGGCGCTGACCTGGCACAGCGGATGTTAGGGAATACCAGGATAGTCCATGACAATGAATGAGTCCATAAAAGGATATCACAGAGACTCGCACACAGGGGGTCCATCTCTGGGCACATAGACTTGAATATAAAAATTTTTTGCAATAAATACGGTCAGCAGCACATACATAAAATCACAATACAGGACTCTGACAATACCAGGGTAACATCCTCTGGCAAGTCCTGCGTATATTTAAAGTGCTGACATAAAAGAACCCTTTTCAACCTGAAATGGGGGTTAAAAAAGGGATAAGGTGCAAATAAAAGCAACTAGGAAGTTATTAAAGTACTTGACGCAACAATGTTAGCAGCAGGCAGGATGTCCCGGAACAGAAATAGGCAGGCTGGGAGCAGTGGTTCCACAGTGGCAACTTATCTTCACAAACATGCCACCGGCCGTGGGGAACTGGCAGCAAGCTCCACCAGCCTGGCAAACTTAAAGGAACAGTTCCTGCAACATGTATGATGTCCCTGTGAGAATGAGCAAAAATGGCCTAGCAGGCCTGCTCACAGGTAGGTATCAAAGGATCCCTGTTCATCAGAGGTAGTGCAGCCCTGTGCTGCAGGTAGTCTGGGCCATGCACCAGGGCCACTTGGAGGGGGTGCCCACCAAAGAGAATGGGCTGGAAACATCACCGGTATTGGGCCTACCCACCTCATTGGCCCGCTGGGTTGCGGACATATAGGAGCTGCTGGTCTCGGGACACGGGCCGGCGCTGGGGTAGACACTTCCTCTGGCCGGGACATAACACTCCCGTCACGGCGGACTCGGCTCCGGGCATATGTCAATTTATCCGCTGTTACACGGACCTTGGGTGGCTCAGCGTTAGCGGTAGGACCTTGGACTACGGATTCGGGTGGTGCAGGGGTCACAGGTAACTCACCACCGCTGGACTGCTGCGCTGTCTTCTTAGAATCTGCCACTTGCCGCAGTCCGTCCAGATGAACTTGCAATATAGCGATCCGCTCCTCCAGGGCGGCGATGTCACTGCTGGATTCCGGCACACTTGCAGCAGGCTCCAATACTTCCTTTCTGCTTGCACAAGTCTGCGGCCACTCCCCCAGACTCGGGAGTTCTCGCCCAACTTCAGGCCCGCAAATAATTGTAACCCACGTACAGGGGCGGCATCCCAGGACGGTTGTCTCCTCCCTCTTGGAGGGTTTTGGCGCCAAATCTTCGCGCCACTGCCGACAGTGATGGCGCAGGAAGAAGTCCAATGGCGCCGGCGGCCATCTTGGGCGCCATGATGCATCAATTCAATGACAGCAAGCAGCGGTAGTAAAACAGCATAAAAGTCCACAAAAATGCACTTTGAAGTGGCGATTTTCTTCCTCTTGATAGCGCAACACTGCACAGCGCTTTCTGGAGGTTTTTGGGACACTTTTCTGTACGTTTTAGGTCCGCAAAGTTCACTTTCAAATAAACAGGCGTTTTGTCACTTGGCAAACTGGTTAAGGCACAAAGTTCACGTTTTTGCTCACAGTCCGTAAAACGTGCGTATCCTGTTCGTGACGCCAAAATGTAGCACCCCCAAGTCAGGGCGTTGTGTAGGAACTAACCTGGGGAATGCCAGTGATGGAGAGGCCGGCACGCTGCTCCTCTGGGGCACTCTCTGGGTTCTTGAGGGACACAGCCAGGTGGAAGGTGAGGTGCCCTTGGTGTTATAGTTTAACGTGCCTATGGCTAAGTCCCTGATATGTCGTGACGCCAGTGCCAGTAAACGGTGGCACACCGTATTTACAGTAGGAATAACTGAGGTACAGACTGATAACTTGAAAACAGAATCCAAACTTTACTGAAGACAGTGATGATACAGTAAGCAGTCTTTCCAACAGTTCCTTTTGCAGACAATAAAAATTGCAGTGGTCTTACATCCAGCAAGGTTAAACAGAGGGTGGTAATACAGGACTTGAAATTGCAGGTGAACCTTACTTTCTTCCTGACTCGTCCTGACTGGAATTGATGCTTCAAGGCCCCAATGCCCTACTTCTGGCTTATATCCTTGAATCTCCAGCTTTATAATTTACCTCCACTTGACGTTTAGTACCTCCTTGCTCTAGGGATTGCCTCTGGGTTCTGCATTCCTTCTCCTAGGGCACCATCTTCCTAGGGTGGATGCCTCACAGGCCGTGAGGCCTGGGTTTGGCCTTCACAGGCACATGGCCTGCACTTGTCTAAGGCACACACTAGGCTAGACTACTTTCCCTTCCCCTGACTGAGCCTTATATAGACTAGGGCAACCTAGCTCCCTCTAGTGACTAGAGCTGGAATTACACCCCTAGCCGGCCTGCACATAGGACATTTCACAGTAACAGGGAAATAAAATACACTGATTTACATTGCATGGTACAAACAGCACCTTTACCAGCCTCCTCCTAACAGAGAGGAACGACAGCAGCCAAGTGACCCTTCCGTAGTGACGGGCAGTACAACTCCCGTACACTACAGATCTTGGGTAAAATTGTCATCTTTACCGCCAGAATGCAACCTAGAAAGAATATTGGGAGTGTTTGCCATTTGGCAAGGAGGTACCTAATTTCTATATATATGTGCGGGAAATTAAGTTTGTAGAGGTCTGTGTAACGGGGGGTAAGGGCCACACCCAAGTATCGTAAGGAATCCTCCTTCCAATGGAAAGGGAAGTTTGCCCCTAGGGAGCACAGGGTCACCTGTGGTATATTGAAGGGTGGAGCCTCAGTTTTATGGGTGTTGACCTTATACCCTGACAGTCGTCCAAACTCTTGTAATATGAAGTGGAAATTCGGGAGGGAGATATGAAGTTTAGTGAGGGTGAGGAGGACATCATCCGTATATAGTGACAGCTTACACTCTTTATCCCTGACCATAATACCCTTAACATCTGGGCAAGCCCTTATTTTAGCTACTAGGGGTTCAATACACATTGCAAATAATAAGGGGGATAAGGGACATCCCTGTCTTGTCCCAACGAGACCTTTTAAGGTCAACCAGTGCTCGGGTAGGCCCGCACCACAAAAAAAGGAGATAACGGTAAAATATTAACTGGCTAAATAGCAAATACAAAAGGCCGATAAGGACATAGGTTAGTGCAATATCTGCAATAAAGGAAAATTACTGCTCATGGGAGCAGTGCAGAGGCAGAATCAGGGTCGCCCCCCTCCACTTAGATTATAGGGGTCAGTTCGGACCCGCTCTTCTCTTCCCTGCCACTCGGAATAAAAACCCAAGGCGGTGGTGGGACAGGGGGTTCGATCTCCCTGTCTGTCATTGCAGGTACAGGAAGTTCCAACGTCTCACAGAAAGGGTGCAGATCTGAAAAGGAGCGAAGGGTCGCTGTCTTTCACTGTTGACGTGTTGATGGAAATGGAAATCCCCATCAATATGCTTTTTGACATTTGACGGTCTTGTAGCAATGTGAAGAGAGATAAGAACTTGTGGAGGGGCCAGGGGTGTCCTAAAGGGGCCAGGGGGTGTACTGGAGCCAGCCAGTTCCCCCTTCACAGTAGTTATTAACTGCTTTCTGCTGTCCCGCGAGAGGTTAATAAATACTGTAAATGGGGGACTGCTGAAAGGGGTTAATAACTACTTAAAACTTATTTATTCCCCCTTTCAGCTGTTCCAGGACCCACACAGTAGTAATTATTAATCCTTTTCAAAGTCAGCAGTGCCTGCCCTTCCCCCCTTTCAGCAATCCCCGGCGGCCCACAGCACAGACCAGTCATTACCTCATTACCATTTCCTCAGAGTCTGCTCCGCCACTTCCCACGTGGGCACGCCTCCACAAACCAGAATTGACTGGCGCGATGTAGGCGCTGCCGGACGTGTGACGTGACGTCAGTGCTCTCTGCGCTGTGATGTGAGTGATCATGTAAGTGATCCTTAAAGTGCCCCTTACTCGCCGAGTCGCTGATAACTACTATGGAGGACCAGGAGTCTAAAAACTGGACTGTCCGGCCTAAAACTGGATGTCTGGCCATCCCACTTAATGTCGGTGGGAACGGCGGTGATCTCCGCTCTGCAGGCCCCCTTAATTTCAGATATGAGCATCCGAAAGTCCTCTTTTGTAAGGAACTGGCTGAGGTATACTTCCCAGGAATGCGGGGGATCAGGAGCAGCCTGGGAGGATTTCACAGCCAGCTGAGGAGGTATTAGTGAGCTAGCCCAGGTGTCTGTGGGGAATGGAGAGCTGCTGCGGTCAATGGCAAGGGGAGATGTGGTACCCTCTGGAGGGGAAGACCAGGGGTCCCCAGAAACGGCCATATGTGATCTCCTAGGGAAGCCCGAGGAGGCTGAGATCCGTGGGTTGGGTGAGGGCACAGTACCTGAGTCCTCCGTTCTTTGCTTTTCACTGCCCTCCAGGGCCTCCATGTTGTCCCCTGGGTGCTTAGGAGCGGGAGGTAGGAACGCTCTTGCAGCTGTGGAGAGCTCCAGTCCAGTCCTCTGGAGCAGAGGGTCCCTTGATAATGTGGCCACCTCTGAGATGGAAGGTGGCTGGTTTCTGCCCTCCGTCGGGTCCTCCCCAGCAGGTGCGATGCAGTGACATAATTGCGCCTTCTGAACTGACACCGCGCACAGGCCAGGAATTCGACTCATGTTTTTGTCTACTCAGCCCAGTGGGCGCAATGATGTCCCTGCTGGGGAGAGCACAGGCCGGGGATTGAGGCCCAGGCTATAATGCATTACAGACATCCATTACGGCCCAGGCCCTGTAGCAGCCACCTGGACCAGCTCGTTCTGTACATTTCTATCTGCTGACAAATGTGTGTGTGCTCAGTTAGCTAGCAATGGGTGTCTATTCTATTCTATTGCATCCCCTGAGAAAGGTGTTGTCTGGCAATTACTAATTAGTAATCTTAAGTTGTCCATACACCTCCAAAGCTGGCGACTGAATGTTCGGTTGACAGGTATCTCTCCGACTCTCCCATGCACATACATTGTCAGTTCAGTGGAGTCTATATGTATTTTCAATAGGGAGAGAGAAGAAAACCGCTGCCAGACACCTCTTTGGAGGCTTATCTTACCACTTGACCATTTTCTCCACTAACAGATGAGTCCAGTTGAGTGAGGAGCACCACATACACATTATACTGCTGGCTTACCGAAAATGGCAGGTTTGTCAGACAACACACTAATGTGTACGGGGACCTTTATTTTGCATCCATTATTTCCGTTGGAGGATAGTGCTGCATGCTGTGGGGTCAGTGGGGTCCATTGGGTGCCTGTGCTATCTGTCCTACAGTGGATCCATTTGTAAAAAAAAATCCATGTTGTAGATGTGAACAGAGTCTTCAATGTTATATGTATTATCTAAACTCACACGCATTGTAATGCATGACCTACAGCCACAATGTATATGTAGAGGAACTAGAGAGGAACTAGTGGTTGTCATATGAGTCAGTAGGACACATGCATTCTTTCTGTGTGTACAGATGATATTTATCGTTCTATGTGCGAAGGTCTATAAACAGTTGTCAAGTATTTTCATGTGCTCTGTACAGGAGATCTGTGTCCTAGGGTGAAGGATTTAACATGGATCAATGTGTTGAGATGTAAATGGAATGAAAAAGTGAGTAAGTATGACCATAGCCCTCCCTCCCGATCTTTATTTAGCTCAAGAATGTATTATCATTAACTCCCCAGACTGGTAATGTCCTTGACCCACTCATTATGCTACATTCCACCTCTCGGGAAGGATTGGAGAGCTTCGCTGTACAGACTGTGGGACTCAGGCATTGGGCTGCTGATCCTGTACTTCTAATACGAATGACCTAATGCAGCAAACAATAGAAATGTGTCAGGAAGTCCTAGGCTATTGGAGAACTCACTTTTTCCAGAGTCTGAATCTGGAGATTGTTTTGCTCAGTTTATAGCCTATACTAGGGCACCACCCTTCCAAGCCCTGCATGTCCTGGAACATTTTCTGTGCCCGGTGACACTTCCATCTTCCGCTTTCCTCCTCATTCCTGTTATTCGTTTGAACTCCGAGGCCTTGTTGTTGTGGCTCTTTTACCGGGCAACTCCCTTATTTTCTTTTACAGGTGCTTACTAAAATAAAAAAATATCAAGTTTTCCCCCCATCAGTCTGCACTCAATAGCCCATAATAACAAAGTGAAAACAAATCTTGCATTGACATAAGTCCTTTACCCAGGACTTAGTTGAAACACCTTTGGCAGGGATTACAGCCTCCAATCTTCTCGGGTATGATGTCACAAGGTTTGCTCTCCTGGATTTGGGGATTTTCTGCCATTTTTCTGCAGATCCCTTCAAGCTGTGTCAGGTCGGATGGGGACCATCTGTGTACAGCCATTTTCAGGTCTCCCTAGAGATGTTCGATTGGGGTCAAGACAGGGCTCTGGCTTGGCTACTCAACGTCATTCACAACATTTTCTCTCAACCACTCCTATGTTGTCTTGGCTGTGTACTTAGGGTCATTGTCTTGTTGCAAGGTGAACTTTCAGCCCAGTCTGAGGTCCAGAGCACACTGGATCATATTTCCGATAACAATATCTTTGTATTTTCCTCCATTCAGCTTTCCTTCAACCATGATCAATCTCCCTGTCCAGCTACTGAAAAACACCCACACATCGTGATGCTGCCACCACCATGCTTCACTGTAGTGATGGTATTGGGCAGGTGATGAGCAGTGCATGGTTTCCACCAGACATCAGACATGATGCTTAGAATTGAGGCCAAAAAGTTTAATCTTGGTTTCTTCAGACCAGAGAATCTTGTTTATTGTTTTCTTGTTTCAGTCTGAGAATTCTTTAGGTGCTTTTTTTTTGCAAACTCCAGGCGTTGTTTTTTTTTTTTTCTTTTACTGAGGAGAGGCTTCTTTCTGGTCACTGTGTCATAAAGCCCAGATTGGCGGAGTGCTGCAGTCATGGTTGATGTCTATGTTTCTCCCATTTGCACACAGGATCTTTGGAGCTGAGCCAGAGTAGCCATTGGGTACCTCTCTTACCAAGGCCCTTCTTCACCGATTACTTAGTTTGGTGGGGCAGCCAGCTCTAGGAAGAGTCCTGGTTGTTTCAAACACCCTTCTTATGGAGGCCAATGTGCTCAGAAATATTTTGTACCCTTCATGTCTCTGGGCACTACAGGCAGTTGTGCTGTCCGCATCTTTTGCGGCCCCAATGAGATGAATGGGTTCGCACCCGTTTTGTAAAATTGCGGAACTGATGCGGATCCATTTATAAAGTTGTGTGAATGCACCCTTAATCATAGGTATGTAGCAGCATGTGTTGAGCGACCCGTGTAGCATTAGGGCTGGATTTGACAGGTAAAGCTTGGTTATGTTATTTTTTTTAACATTTCCTACAGGTACTTTCATTTATCAGGCCCTTGGACAAACCACTTTAGGTATTCTGTGAGGCTCTGTAGAGCATAGTTACACACGAAGCATGTCTTTATTAAACCTTTTTAATTAACCCCTTCAGGATCAGGCCAATTTTTCATTTTCACTTTTTTCTCCTCTCTTTCCAAGAACCATACATTTTTTACTTTTCCGTTCACATAGTTGTATGAGGGTCTGTTTTGGGGAAGACAAGCAATCATTTTGAATTCCACCTTTTAATTTACTATAACTTGATTTGAAAAATACCTTCAGCACTAAAAATTAACCAATTTATGTAATTTTTATTTCATTTTTATTCTGTTTCACTATTTTTAAAAAATGTTAATTTTTTTGTATTACCATATTCTGACACCCTTGTTTTTTTTTGTATATTTCCATCTACAGAAATATGTAAGGGCAGTTAATAATAGCAGGCCTAGAGCCTTTGCAAGGCCCTAGGCTGCTATATCAACCAATTGACCAGTTGGCACCCTGTAATTTTGTGGAAAGGACAATGGAACCCTTCCTCTCTATGTCTAACCACTGAGATGTGGCAGTCAATATCAACCACAGAATCTCAGAGGTTTAATGGCCGGGAACAGAGGTATCTCCAATCCCAGCCCCAGCAGGTGGGTGTCATTACACCCACCATGTATGGAGCTTGCTCAGCTCATAGGCCAGCTTCATACACTCCTTGTGTACCATGGACCTACAGTCACATCCAGGTGTGCAAAGGTACTGTCAAGAATTCATCCAGCCAAACCACAGTGCATTGCTGGTGCAGGGATACCCACTTTTATCTGACTCTATACCAACTATTAGTTGGCTTCTTTTAAGACAGATTTTTATGTCAGAAATGTGATGCAATTTTGGTGCTAAATGGTGTATATTAAATAGCGCCCCTTTCCCCACTAAGCACTACCCTTTTCCAATAAGCCCCTTCTCAAGCAAGTTGAAAAAAAGTGTGGAAACCGTAGTTGTGCCAATTTGTGCCGTTTTTAGACAGACTTTAGACACAGACACATTATTCACAGCAAGTTTCTCATGCATTGTACCATGATATTATTTGGGCACTGAAGAAGGTTTGCTCTGATTCCACATATTTTACTGTTACTCAATTTGAATGCATGTAACAAAGGACCATGCAGCACTCCCATATCAGTAAAAAACACACTTCTTCTGCCTTAGCCACCAAAAAAGTGTCACTTATCTTCAACGCCTGCCTAAATGACGCTTAGAAATCACGCACTTTAAATTGGTGAAGTCTTTAATACTGAATAGTCAATGATCATAGCTCAAATACCTTTGGCACTGCTCAGAGATTTCTGTTACTGAGAATCTAACATAACATTCTAAGCAAACTGATACAGATGGGCATTTGCTCAGATTGTTTTGAATGGTCACAGTAAGATTAGAAGTGAATGTTTCTTCAATTTATCTACAAGTGTCTAAATATCCTCTGCTTAATAATGTTTCATTTTTCGTTTAGACAGGACGTGTGGATAAGAATCATCCCACAGTCAGCGGTCACACAGCACCAGTACTGGATATAGATTGGTGCCCCCACAACGATAATGTCATTGCCAGTGCATCAGATGACACTACGATCATGGTAAGTGGCATGAGCCCACTAGTTAAAAGTGTTTTCCAAGATTTTTTATTTTCTTATAATCAGTATCTGATCGGTGGGGGTCCGACACCTGGGAACCCCGCCAGTCAGGTGTTTTAAGAAGGCAACGGCGCTCCTGTGAGCTCCGCTGCCTTCTTGCAGCTCACGAAGCACAGCATATGTACATTGTATAGCGGCTGTGCTTAATATCACGCTCAGCCACATTCACTTGAATAGGACTGAGCTGCTCCTAGTCCACATGACACATGAAAGTGTCATCACTCGGCCTAGGAATAGCAGAGAGAAGGCTGCAGCACTACTGCGAGCACCGGTGCCTTCTCAAACAGCTGATTGGCAGGGGTCCGATTGTCGAACCCCCACCGATCAGATACTGATGACCTAGCCAGAGGATAGGTCATCAGTACAAAAATCTCCGAAAACCCTTTTCTTTTTATTATTAAATTATCATGTCAGACTTTTATGTATTCAATTCTATTGGCATAAGTCTGTATCTTACACATCCTGGCAGCTGGTAGACCCTTTATAATGTTGACACTTTGGAATTTACCTGTGTAAAATGCCAATTTCTTTGCTAGCCCGTCTCTACATGCTTCATGACTTTGGCCTAGTTCAAGTGCCATCATTCATGTCACTGCATGTAACAAACAGTGGGGGTGAAGCCACTGTTGCCAACTAACCAGTTTGACTTTGGATTATTCCCGGTCTTCACCCTTCAACCCCTATACAGGGATCTGGTCTTTGCTGCAGGGTAGTCACCAGGTCGCTCCCTCTTGAAATAGTCCCAATGCACTTGGCAGCAGACCCATGGGGGTCAGAGACACCGGTGCCAAGCCCCAATAGGTCAGTCACTCCTCATAGTCAAGAAAAAGTCTGTAATACAAGTTTATGGTCTAGGCAGGAAGCAAAGGGTCAATACAATAAACAGGCAGTGGTCAGGACAGGCAGCAGAGGATCAGAGAAGGTAACAGGGAAGGTTCGGTACACCGGGTAGTCAGACAGAGATAAGCACACCTTCACCAAGACTGGAATACCAAAAGGTCAGGCACCTTCCACTTGGGGAAGGCACCTTAAATATGCACAAGTAGCCAGCCATCGGCTAGAGGCAACTAGATTGCGCGAGTGATGGCCATTTAAGAGCCAGGTAGTGGCCTGCAGGAGCCACATGGAACACCAGCGCCGGACTCGCTGCTGGTGAGTAGCAGAAGGTGAGCAGATCCTGGCTGCCAGGACAAGAAAAGGGGGTGAGTAACATAACGCCTGTGCTCACCCGGAAAATTGGGGCAGTGGCAGGCACATTGGCATGACCACACAAATCTCATGAGCATCGGATTATGAATATTGATCTGTCTCCTATCTATCAATCTGTCTGTCTGACTCTAGGCATTTATTCTGTCTCTCATAGACAGATATAGCTGCTGTAGATAGATAGATAGATAGATAGATAGATAGATAGATAATGTATAAAAAATAAACCTATTTCCTCAAACTGCAATCATTTAGTGCAGGCATCTTCACACTGCGGCCCTCCAGCTGTTGTAAAACTACAACTCCCACAATGCCCTGCTGTAGGCTGATACCTGTAGGCTGTTCGGGCATGCTGGGAGTTGTAGTTTTGCAACAGCTGGAGGGCCGCAGTTTGAGGATGCCTGGCTTAGTGTATTAACGTTGAATTGATATACTTGATACAAGCAATGGTGGAAGATTTTCTGGAATGAGGCGTGCTCTGCACACTACTACCTTAGGCCTTATGCATCTAGTTATATATAGACCTTGCAGCCATGTGCCCTGCTCTGAAGTCTGAATCCCACACTGTGATACAGCAGTTCTAATTATACCTCACTCACTAGAAGGAGATGGGGACAGGCAAGCGGCTGATCAGATGCCAAAAACAGAGGCCAGCTCGTGACGAGAGGCAGGGGATTCCAGTAAGCTGTTATTCAGACATTACCACATGGTGATTTTTATTTTTCAAGATTCAGGAAGAACAGTGTCTCCTTTTGAGTTCATGATGAAAATGACTATGGGATGAGAGCCAGTGGAATACAATAGTTCTAATCCTCAAGTCCACCCAGATTTTTACTGCATTTTTAGGACACTGCTGGGTGGGGCAGATAGCACGTTGGAAAGTTGTGTGGTTTAATTGAGAGTGTTTTCTATACATGTGATAATAAAGCAGGGATCAGCAACCTTCGGCACTCCAGCTGCTGTGAAACTACAACCCCCAGCATGCTCACTTACTTTCTCATAGATTGTAAGCTCTTGCTCATCTTGTTTTAATTGTTGATTAGTTTGTTACTGTGCCTGGTGTTTGTTATACAGTACATGCAGTCTGTAAAGTGATGTGGAATATGTTGTCTCTATATAAAGATTATTATTATTATTTATTTTACGCACTTATATAGCGCTACTATATTCCCCAGTGCTTTACAGACATTAGCATCAAGCTGTCCCCAATGGGGCTCACAATCTAAGTTCCTTATCATTATGTCTTTGGAGTGTGGGAGGAAACCGGAGAACCTGGAGGAAACCCATCAAACACAAGGAGAACATGCAAACTCCATGCAGATGTTGTCCTTGGTTGGATTCGAACCTAGGACCAGCACCAGTGCTAACCACTGAGCCACCATGCTGCCCATCTCAAACTTGCTGTGCTCATAGAGTCAAAAATAATTCCAAAAAGTAACGTATCAGTCCTGAATCTCACTCAAAGCATTATGGGATCCCTCAATGCCGTAAATCCATCCATTGTGATTCTAATGGTTACTTCACCCCAGATGATATTCTCAAGTCCCACAGCAGTGAAATCCCTTTAGAAGTAAGCAGTGGCATGTGACCAATAGTAAAGCACTGTCAGATCAGGATTAAAAGGGTTGTCTCACTTCAGCAAATAATAATAATAATCTTTAAATAGTGTAAGCTGTGGACCGGGGTGGGCTCCCCAGGATACAGCGAAGTCACGAACAAGGAAAGCAGCTATGACACCAGCTCTTGCAAAAATGGAATTTTATTAACATGTGATAATAAACACAACCCCAAAAATTGGGAACATAAAATAGATTTACATACACCCAGCCCGAAGGCTGAGACCCCTATGTTTCACAGCACGGCGCCCCCTGATGGATGCCAGTGGAAGTTTTGCGGTTATTTATCTACTGGCAGGCACAACTAAAACTGCCTCGCCGTACCTATTTTTACCCTAAAACTAACACAAACAATTGGTTGGGTGCTTAGTACGGGTTGCCTGCAGTGCAACACAACAGTTCACAATCTTACCGTGCTCTATAATATTCCCCCTCCCATATCTAGCAAGTGCCTGATTATTACTCCTGAGCAAGACGCTGAATGGGATGGAGTTCGTGGGGGTGTTCATCAGCTCCCAAATGTGCAATGTCCCTAGTAATGGAGTCCAAGCAGAGACCCTAACTATCTAACTACAGGCCTGGTCTAAGTCTCTAGGCACCAATACTGCAGTAAGTTGCGTGCACAATCTTACCGACCCAGGTCTGCTCTTTGTCCACTGATGACTCTGAACCGAACAACCAGTCTCTCCAGCAAAAATGAGGTCCCACAGAGTATGCAGCTTTGTTTCTTAGCTCTGGTCAGCCTTCCTAGAAACAGTTCTACCTTCCTGGACAGGATCTGTGTCTTGGACAACAATCAGCTTCACTCAGTTGTAGCTGTGGTCACTGAGGGGGTCATCTCACTCCTGGATCCATCAGTTTGTCTGCTCACACACAGTTCCTCAGCTTGATTCTAAGATGGCTGCTCCTTCCTCATGCTCTGAGAAAACCACCCCTCTTATGAATATGGAAATATATATGCAGTCAGTCAACTGTGCCTAGGAAACAGCAGCATCTTGTGGCCAAACAGCAGAATGTCAGTCCAGAACATTTAATTAAATCCACACACAAACAGTGTTGAAACAATGGGAGCTGTTTCTCAATCTAACAATAGCGCCAACATATTCTGCAGCACTTTACACTCACGAGGTTCAAGTACAAACAGAGTCACAAGTAACATAGCAACAGACAAGTCAACAATTAGAACAAGAGGAGTGAGGGCCCTGCTCGCAAGAGCTTACAATCTATGAAGAGATAGGGGTGACACAAAAGGTAACAACTGCTTGTTTTGTACAATAGTCCAGCCATCTTAACACTATAGGGTAGTAGATATAAAGCTGCATGAGCCATCACCAGCGGATATCTGTAGTGGTTCTGAGTGCATGGAGATATTAGGTGTTAGATCAGGTTCAGAAGAATGATGATGAAGGGGTTGGAGGGGTGGTGAATATAGAAGAATTGGATCAGGGGATGCAATAGGCTAACCTAACAAGTTATTTTTTATACCTAAAACTGTGGATATTATGAATTAACCTAATGGCTTGGGGTAGGGCATTCTGGAGAACCCCTTTAACACAGTGGATGGATTAACAGCATCGATAGATTCCAGAAGTTTGGATGTGAGATGCAGAATTGCAAATTACTTGGTCTGAATGTCCTTTTTTGGAATTATTTAGTCACCTAGACTAGACTGGGCCCCCGAAGAGGAGATGATCCTTAATTCATATAGGTCCCATTGTGTTACCTCGCCCCTAAAACCACCTATTAGATGACATTGTTCTGAAAAAGAATTTAGTCCTTTTTGAAATAAAAAAAAAATGCCCTTCCTAATCCTTGCTTAGATCTATGGTCCCCTGTATCCCTCCCAGAACTCATCTCTATGATCAGGAAACAGGAAGTTTTGGGGAGCAGGCTGTATGATAGAGATATAGGACTATGTAAGCAGTCTGTGAGAGTGGGGTATGGGGAGCAGCCTGCAAGAGAGATTCTGCTGGAGAAATGAGGAGCCATGGGATCAGCCTGTAAAGGAGGAGGCATGGGGAGAAGTCTGTATAACAGGGGCCATTGGGGGCAGTCTGTGTAAGGGGGGGTTGTGGGCAGCAGTCTGTGAGAGAGATTGGGGCATGCAAAGCATTTTGTATTAGGGGGAATTGGGAGCAGCCTGCGAGAGAGAAGGAATAATGGGCAGCAGTTGCTGTGGGAGAAATGAGGGACCATAGGAACAGGGTGGGGAGGGTGCATGGTGAGAAGTTTGTGTAACATAGGAACTGTTGGAATCAGTCTAGGGGGCAGAGAGGTGGGAGTATAGATATCATTAAGTATCAAGGGGCATAGGGAGCAGTCTGTGTGACAAGAGAGATGTCGGTCCATCCTAGTCTAAGGCCCCTTTCACACGGGCGAGTTGTCCACGTGGGTGCAATGCATGAGGTGAACGCATTGCACACCCGCACTGAATCTGAACCCATTCACTTCAATGGGGCTGTGTACATAAGCGGTGATTTTCACGCATCACTTGTGCGTTGTGTGAAAATCGCAGCAAGCTCTATATTGTGCGTTTTTCACGCAACACAGGCCACATAGAAGTGAATAGGGCTGCGTAAAAATCACAAGCAAGTGGTTGCTAGGAGACGATCGGGATGGGGACCCGATCTTTATTACTTTTCCCTTATAATATGGTTATAAGGGAAAATAATAGCATTCTTAATACAGAATGCTAAGTAAAATAGTGATGGAGGGGTTAAAAAAAATAAAAAAATAAACTCACCTCATCCATTCGATCGCGCAGCCCGGCTCGTCTTCTTTCTTCTTCTTTGAGGACCTGGAAGGAAAAAGACCTTTGGTGATGTCATCACGCTCACCACGTGAAGAAGTCCGGGTTCGGGTCTGGGTACCAAACATACCGATTTTTCTCACGCACGGGCAAAACGCATTAAAACGAGTTACACTCGCACGGAATAATCGCGCATTTTCCTGCAACGCACCTGCATCTTGTCCGGACCTCACACGCGACGCCTGTGTGAAAGAGGCCTGAGTTTTCATGAGACAGGGGCAACTCTAAAGCTTGGAGAGGTGAGTTACCCTCTGGGCTCCAGATATGCAGCATTAACCTTTTTCTGTTCCAAACCCAAAGGATGCAAACATTACCCTATCACTGCCATTGACCAACAGGGATGCAGATATTAGCCCCTTCTTTGCCCTAGGCCACCAGGGATACTGACTTAATTCGTTTCTCTGCCATAGACTCCAGTGATGTTACCATAAGCGCATTAACTACTCTAATTATTGGAAATATATCAATATTCATTTGCCACTCATTTGGATCATCCAGTTTAGAAGAAACTCTGCCAGGGCCCATAAGTGCCCCACTCACTAGCTACAAAAGCTGATAGGAAACATTGGGTAAGATCCCCACCTATCGGACATTTATGGCATACACTATGGTCCAACTAGACTTCTTTCCTCTTTCCTGCCATCATCCTCGGTATCTGGATATTTTATAATCCTCAACACACTCTTTATAAAGGTAGACTCTGCGCTGAAAATTGATGGATTAGCTCCATTGCACTTCAGTAGGTGCAATGATGCACGGCGGAATACCTTGGCAGAAGAGGACTGTTCAAGAGGACCTGTCGGCTCTCCTGGCATGCCAATTTGAGTAAATAACTGTATTACTTTACATTATTCTTTGACATAATTCTGGAACATTTTATCTTAGAACTCTACACGGTAGCGTTCCTCTGTTGTTCCTCCAAGAAATGCATGAATAAATTGTCAACAATTGAGAGAACAAGTATTTACCACAATAGGAATGCCAAGATAGGAGAAACGTCCTCTTTCAGTGCTTTCCGGTGATTTCTTTTATTTGGGGAAATTTTCTTTGAACAACGGTACAGGTCACATTGCTATACAATACATTTTGGCAGACGTGACATATTTTCAGGGACAATCACATGTTTACAGTACTGTGATGATAGTAATATTGGTGAGTTTCTATCCTGTATAATTGTAACACAAGAACAGGACTCAGCAACCATTTTGACAAGTGGCAGATATTGATTTGAGCTTGCTGGATGAAGAGTAATATGTTTCTATGAACAAACCTCTAATCTTACTCCTACCCAAGTAATCATGTCCCTGGGCTATCAGCTATCGATCCAATATATATATATATATACAGGACATAGAATTTTTTCATAAAACACTTCAGAAATTGCCATAAAAACAGCATGTGCTAACATGGCAGTTTTTGTAGCGCCTAATAAATCTTTAGAATATAATATTTTGACACTATATTTATGTAAATTTTTTGTACGTTTTGTTCTGGTTTGGCCAAGTTTACACTTCAGTTATTTGATCAGTTATTTCTATCAGTTATGCCTCATTCACACAGTCAGTGTTCAGTCAGAGATTTCCATCAGTGATTGTGAGCCAAAACCTGGAGTGAAGCCTCCACAGACATGAGGTGTAAGGGAAAGATCTGCGCCTCTTCTGTGTTTAGAGCTTCACCTGGTTTTGGCTCAAAATCACTGATGGAAATCACTGACCAAACACTGACGTGTGAATGAGGCTTCAATGACAATATTTAGCGGTATTTTGTTTAGGGTTTTATCTACTTTGCAGTATTTTTAGTTGTTTAGGGCTCATGCACACAACCGTATGTATTTTGAGGTCTGTAAAACACAGGGGCGTAGCTAATGGCTTATGGGCCCTGGTGCAAGAGTTCAGCTTGGGCCCCCTTCCCTCAGTGCTTTGTGTGTCGTCTTCTGCGGCACAAGGGTCTTTGGGCCCCCTCAGGCTCCTGGGCCCGGTAGCGACTGCTACCTCTGCTCCCCCTATAGCTACGCCCATGGTAAAACATGAATCCGCAAAAAATATGGATGCCCCTAATAGAACCGTTATATCCTTGTCCATAATGCGCAATAATTGGACATTTTCTGTTTTTTGCGGAACGGACATATGGAAACAGAATGCACATGGAGTAACTTCCATTTTTTTTGCAGACCCATTGAAATGAATGGTTCCGCGCGCGGTCCAGAAAAAAAAACGGAACGGACACGGAAAGAAAATACATTTGTGTACAGGAGTCCTTACTCACTGCATTCTGTCTCTGCTGCTGTTGTCTTTAATAACTTGCATCCATATTATTTTTCATGTTTTTTTTTTTATTAGACTAGCTAGTGCTTCTGTAAATAGGGTCTGTGGACAGTTTTTGCAGCTCTGGCCCACTCAAAATGGCTCCTGACAGCATTACATGCTCCTGTCCTGTCTTCTACTGCGCAGACCAGTGTTCAGCGTCTGTGCAGTAGAATCAATTACTGCCTCCAGTGTCCCGGCATCTGAGCGCAGCTGTCTAGAGAAGCGTGTGTGAACACTGACAAAGCCTGCTGCAGTGGCCTCTCGTATACTTCAGCTGCACTCTGATGCTGTCAATGACAGGTAAAACGTCTAGATACAACAGAATAAACCCTTCTCAATGGCTGATGTCACAGCTTATCTTCTCCCCCTCCCTACACAATGATCTCTGCAAAGGGCACAGAGCATCCATAGAAAACTCTCCCATAGAAGTCAATGAGATCACCAGGGGCGTAGCTATAGGGGAAGCAGCTGCTTTGGGGCCCTGGGGGAGGTGGGCCCCATTCAAAAACTTGCTGTGGGGCCCAGTCATTTCTAGCTACGCCACTGGAGATCACCTCCTGACCATAAGATGGCTGCACAAGGGATACATTTGTTGGCTACCGGGCATACATTTTCCCAGGATAGGTCTGGAACAGCAAGGGCCACTGTTTGTTAGGGGTTCACGACTCTGGCTCATAGAGGGATCCAAAGCAACAGACTCTTCTGTGATGCCCATATGTTCTAATAGAGCATTTGAAAAGAGACTGTCATAGCAAGTTTTTAAATGCAAGTGTGGATGAGATCTTACATTTAAAGGAGGTTCTCTGGTCCAATACCCAATAACCTATTTTAAAGGGAACATCTGTATCCATGTCCCAAAGGAAGCTAAATTGTGAATTATTCTGTAGTATCATCGTTGGACAGAGCTCCACTGCATTGATGGACGCTAAAATGCCTAAACACAACATTTAGTTAAAAAACGGTATTAGGCTGCTGCGAATGAGCCTTACTGAATATCACACAGCTTGGTCATGGCTGTGGCATGTCTTGTATGTGCTCTCCTCATTTATTAACCATAGAAGGACAATCTTGATGACCATGATAGGATCATGTGTCTCCTAAACCTCAAGGCAGAGTTCTTTACTGTTCTTTATAGCTTGGATTGCACTAGAGCTAAACAATGGCTGGCGGTAACCATTAAACCGTCACAAAGAAGCAAGGACTGAGACAAATCAAATGTGGATCGTTCCATAAAGCTTTCTAAAAGGTACAAAACTGCTATAAATTAATACAGACCAAAAAATTCTCCCCCACTACTTAAGTACAAGGAAAATGTCTCAGTACAGCCCTACTATTTTATTTATTAATGTAATTACGCCCAGAATGTGGTGGAAAATTTGGTACATTTCTGGCGCCTATTGTTGCATAAACTTTTAGGCATAGTTATGAAAAAGGAGAAACCACCGTGTCTCGCTCAGTGAGGGGTGTGGTTTAGCAGAAAAGGGGTGTGGCTCAAGAGGCAACAACGCATGCCATAATTGTGTCAAAATGATGGCACAAAATTTGGGGGCAAAGTGAGCAAACTATTGGGTGTACCACATGTATCATACAGTGTGAGGCACAGTGTAAGTTTACACTGCCTACATTGCAAGCAGTATTAACCTTAAGACCGGGCCTATTTTCATTTTTACATTTTTAAGTCGTCCCCCCCCCAAACGTTCCAATAGCCATAACTTTTTTAATTTTTCCGTTCATATAGCTATATGCACTAAAAATGATCAGATTTTCGTATTCTGTGGCTCAATACGAATGCGACGATACCAAACTTAAATACTTTTTATTTTGTTTTACTATTTTTAAAAAAATAAAAACTTTTGGAAAGATCTAAATTTTCTTTTCATCGCTATAGCCATAACTTTTCTATATTTCGATCTACAGAGCTGTATGAGAGCGCGGCAAACTTTAGTTTTTCTTTTTTTTGGAGGGGACAAGATGATCAAAAAAAAAAAGGAAAATCGCGTGTTTTTCACCGCACAGGATTTTTTAAAAAATATTTTGATAGCTCAGACATTTTCAGATGCGGCAATACCCAATGTTTTTTTTTATTGTTTATACATTTTTATATGTAAAATTGGGAAAGGGGGGTTATTTAAACTTTTATTATATTGGTGTTTTTTTATTTATTGTTTTTAACTTTTGTAACTTTTATATAATAACTATTAGACCCCTTAGGGGGCTAGAACATGGGATCATTGATCCCCTTTACTATTCACCTTAATAGAGCTCTATTAGGGTGAATAGGATTTAAACACTGTCCATTCTGAGCTGAGCCTCGTGCATAGGTCAGCATAGAGAATGCCATGGCGGGCCTGGATGGCTTTAGCAGCATTCAGGCTGCCATGGCAACCGATCGGGGACTCCGATCAGAAGGCAGAGGGATGCAGTTCACTCACAGGTGCTGCGATCACTGCTCCCTGTCAGTGTGGGCGGGTGCCGGCTGTAAAAAAAACATGACCGTATCTGTTCTGTGGTCTGCAAATCGTGGAACAGCAAAATACAGATTTCACGGACCCCATTGAAAAAATGCCTATTCTTGCCCACAAAACAGACAAGAATAGGGCATTTTCTATAATTTAAGGCTCGGCCACAGGGCTGTGAACAGTGCACTGATGTTATCCACATGCTGTCCACATTTTTAGTGGCCCCATAGAAATGAATGGGTCCACGTGCGATCCACACAAAAGAATAAGGAGTAGGACTGAGTTGTTGGTCGTGTGTGACTACTGTGGACAATAAGTGGATTTTCTGAGAGAGAATCAGAATAAGGGTCCATTCACACGTCCGCAATTGCGGACAAGAAAAGGCATTTTCTATGAGAGTGCAGGCGATGTGCGGTCCGCAAATTGCGGAACGCACATCGTGCTGTCCCGATCCGCAAAACACACACGGACGTGTAAATAGACCCTAACAGGGGGCATCATAACAAACATATATCTGTATAAGTCTATACACTGAACCTTTAAAAAAATGTTTTATGTGATCTAACAACATAAACTGGTATTAAGGACTCCCCTTTAATTTTACTAGATTTTACAATTTTTTAAATAAGGTGTCCAATTTCTCTCTCTTAAAGGAGTAGTGTCATAAAACATTTTCTAAATGTTTCAAACCAGCACCAAGATCCGAATACTTTTGTAATTGCATGTAATTAAACACTTAGCCACTGAGCTATTCAATAAAGTGTATCTGTATAGCGCCACCTGCTGCTTGTTGTTTTCCTTATTTTTTTGTCCGTCTCAATGAGCTGGTCGCACATGCTCAGTTTGAATCTTCAACTGCCATCTGCCATATGTTTAGTTAGAAGCTGTGGCAGTTACAGGGAGAGAGCAAAAAGGACACACTCTCTGAGCTGCCAAGCTGCTTCATGGAATAATCCCTTATATATCGGTTTCTGGTTTTCATTGTATTAATTTTCAAAATGTCATGTTTTGTGTTATATTTAATAAATGATGGACATATAAATACATAACTTCCATTTTCTTCTCAGGTTTGGCAAATCCCAGACTACACCCCAGTGCGATCAATAACTGAACCTATTGTGACGCTGGAAGGTCACTCAAAGAGAGTGGGAATTATCACATGGCATCCCTCAGCCCGCAATGTGTTACTGAGTGCAGGTAACCCCCTAATACTGACGAATGGCTGGCCCTACTGACCAGGCATGCATATTTACTGCAGGGGATAAGCTACATATTTACAGTGTTATCACATGCCACCGTTATGGGGCTCATGGTCAGAGGGGCCTGGTGCTGCTTTCTTTCACAGTAAAGAGTGTTGATCTGCGATGAATTGAATTAATTTGATTAATTCGCCATTTTGGTGCTGCACAATATTGGTTTTGAAATAATCATGACATTGAAGTAAAGGGGTTTTCGGGAATTTTAATATCGATGACCTATCCTGAGGATAGAAAGGTAAAGAAAAATTATGGCCAGAAAAAAATGGAGCTTATAATCAATATTTGCCCTTAAAGGGGTTGGCCCATCTCAGACATTGGTGGTATATCACTAGGATATGCCACCAATGTCTGATAGGTGCGGGTCCCACCTCTGGGACCTGCACCTATCTCTACTGTAGAATGGAGCCTGCAAAGTGAAGGAGAGCAGACCGCACATGCGTTGCCGCCCTCCATTCATTTCCATCGGAGTGCCAAAAATAGCCGAGCAGCACGCTTGCCTATTTTCAGTAGTCCCATGGAAATGAGTGGGAAGTGCACCGTGCAAGTGTGGCCCCCACTCCATTTACTTCTGTCGGGCCGATGGAAATGGCCAAGCCGTAAACTTGGCTATTTTCGGCAGTCCAATAGGAATAAATGGAGGGCAGTTGCTCATATTCCGATTGCAGGATCCTTTCTGGAGATGGGTGCGGGTTCCAGAGGTGGGATCCACACCTATCAGACACTGGTGGCATATTCTAGCGATATGCCACCAATGTATGAGATGGGCCAACCCCTTTAAGTTGAAAACAATCTAGGTTTTTTTTTAGTCCTACTGCAGCTGCAACTAAGTGGATCTCACTGTATACACATTTGTACAGCACCTAATTAGTTAAATGGTATTTTTTTTCATTGAGCTCCACCTATTGGTGACTGTAGGGATCCACCGATCAATCACTGAAAGACACAGAAAAGGGAGCTCGACCCCTGTAAAGTTAAATGAAATAAATTAGCACAGAATTATTAATCTATTTAGATGGAAAAAATAATATTGATGCTCCAGAGTGGACATTCATTCTAATTCAAAGCAGATCTGGTATCTCAGAGCTCCTTCCAAATCTTTTCCATAACAGATGGAGGGATACTCAAGTCTAAATCAGAAATCTTCTGGAGTAAGATGTGCCAACTTTAACAGGCACAGGCCTCTTAGTGAGTTTGAAACATCCTTAGGAAGTCAATAAATCAGAAAAGCAAATCTGGCTTAGATTTGCACTATACTGTACGCTAGTTTCTAGTATAAATCATCATGCATTTTTGGGCAGCTGATTCACCGCCCCATCCACTTTTTGAGAAAGAGGCAAGCACAGCAAAAATACTCAAAAAGTCAATCATTTATGCCGATAAAGTGGCATATTCTCTCTGAAACTCAGTAAGTTATAATTGTACAATTTAGAATTATCTATTCTATATTGTTATGTTATTTTTTTATATTGTTGTTACACATTTTTTCCGTTTTACTTCTCCTTTACTGTTAGGCAGTGATAACATGATCATTATCTGGAATGTGGGGACTGGTGAGGCACTTATTACTCTGGATGAGATGCATAGCGACCTCATCTACAATGTCTGTTGGAACTATAATGGAAGTCTCATCACCACTACCTGCAAAGATAAGAAATTACGTGTTATAGACCCTCGGAAGCAAGAAATAGTGGCTGTAAGTAATTCATATCCATTTTTCTTCAGCCTTTTGTCCGAGTCCTGAGATCACCACATTATGAGTTGTATTATACCTTCAGACCACAGCAAGAGCTGCTTAATACCCAGTCCCTTCCCTATTATTCACCTTAGAGTCACAGCCAAAAGTTTTGAGACTGATACAAAGTTTGGTTTTCACAAAGTTTTCTGCGTCATTGTTTTTAGATCTTTTTGTTAGATGTTTCTATGGTACACTGAACTACAATTATAACCATTTCTTACGTTATTTTTACTTTTATTGACAAATTCATCAAGTTTAGGACCCTTCTTTTTTAAGATTTTTGCAAATCACTCTGCCATGCTGGATATCAACTTCTGGGCCTAATCCTGACTGATGGCAACCCATTCTTGCGTGATCAGTGCTTGGAGTTTTATCAGAATTAGGGCTCATGCACATTGCACAAAACACGGATACCTGCCACGTGCATTCCGCATTTTGTTGAACGGAATGGCCTGCCCCTAATAGGACAGTCCTATCCTTGTCTGTAATGCTGACTAAAATAGGACATGTTCTATCTTGTGCTGAACGGCCATGTGGACATACTGACACGGAATGCACACGGGCCGCAAAAGAAAGGTAGGGACATGGAAAAAAATATGTTCATGTGCATGAGCCCTTACTGTGTGTTTGATTGTCCACCCACTTTTTGAGGACTGATCACAAGTTCTCATTGGGATTAAGATCTGGGGAGTTTCCTGTCCATGGACCCAAAATGTCACTGTTTTGTTCACCTTAGTTATCACTTTTCCATTTGACATGGTGCTCCATTATGCTGGAAAAACAGCAGAGCTTCATGGCCTCTTTCTTGGCACCAGGCCATCACTTCACTGTGCATGCAGATACACTCACACCTGCCTGTTAACACAGGGGCGTAGCTAAAGGCTCATGGGCCCTGGTGCAAGAGTTCAGCTTGGGCCCCCCTTCCCTCAGTGCTTTGTGTGTCTTCTTATACGGCACAAGGGTCTTTGGGCCCCCTCAGGCTCCGGGGCCCAGTAGCGACTGCTACCTCTGCACCCCCTATAGCTACGCCCATGTGTTAACATTCTTGAGCAAGCTTTGCACTAATCCTGTAAGTGAGCCCTTTGGCGTGACCTGAAGCTTTCTTCACAGCAATTGAACCTTTCTCCTTGAAGTTCTTTATGATCGAATAAATGGTTGACTTAGGTGCAATCTTACAAGTAGCAAGGTCCTTGCCCATGAAGACCTTTTAATGCAAAGCAATGATGACTGCACATGTTTCCTTCGAGGTAACCATGGTTAACAGAAGAAGACAATAATTTAACGTAACCCCTTTTAAAGCAACCATTCTATTCTTCTAATTCAATCAGCATAACAGTGTGATATAAACGTCCTTGTCCTAAAGTAATAGTTTCTCGCAAGCTAATTAGAAGCTCGTAAAATGATGTTAGCAGGTCATTTTATGGCAGGGCTAAAATGCAGTGGAAATGTTTTTTTTATTCGAGTAAGTTACTTTGCATGGTAAAGAATGGCTTTGCAATTACCATATTTGAAAATTCATCTTTTTACTCTTCATAACAATCTAGAGTTAAAGCAAATTTACACCATTAAGGTTACTTTCACACTAGTGTTTTGGCTTTCCGTTTGTGAGATCCGTTCAGGGCTCCCAAAAGCGGTCCAAACTGGATTAGTTTTGCCCTAATGCATTCTGAATGGAAAGGGATCCGCTCAGAATGCATCAGTTTGCCTCCAATCAGTCACCATTCTGCTCTGGAGGCACACAATGTAAGTCAATAGGGATGGATCCGTTTTCTCTGACACAATCTGGCACAATAGAAAACGGATCCGTCCCCCATTGACTTCCAATGGTGTTCGAGACGGATCCATCATGGCTATAGAAGACATACCGTTTATGACGGATGCATGCAGTTGTATTATTGTAACGGAAGCATTTTTGCAGATCCATGATGGATCCGCAAAAAATGCTAGTGTGAAAGTAGCCTAAAACTGAAGCAGCAACTTTGTGAAATCATACATTTCTGTAAGTCACAAAACTTTTGGCCACCACTGTGGATTCTCCATGTGAATTATGATGATTTACAATATTCATTGTTATTTATATTATTTATACGACCTACAAGTTATTTGAATGATTTTTCAGGGAGATAATTAAAGAAACAGGCTTAAAAATAACAAAGAACCATGTGTTGTACAGGGGTTCCTTGGGCCGACCAGAGGAAATTATTCTGGAAGACCAACCAATATTTATTTCATCAATTGGACTCAATCAAGTCTAATAGGGTTTGGATAAAAAAAATAAACCCTAGTGGCAATAGATTGGCTGCCAAATGGGTTTTTCTTGGACCGTTTTTAGTGGGCCAGTCCAACCCTGGAAGCACTAGTCCTTTCCACCTATCCCCTATATGTCGCTGACGTTATGGTCCAGTCCCTCCTGTTGTCCACTTTCTATTCCCTGATGGACACACCCAAAATTCCAGGAAAGTCCTGCTTAGTCAATCACTGGCTAAAGTAGTGACCCACCTGAGCTAGTGATTGGCTGAGTGGGCTGTTCCTGACATTTCCAGTGTATCAAGGCAGGACAAGAAATGGAGAGGAGGGCCTGGCAGTGGCAGGGGATCGGTAGAGGTGAGTAGTGCTTATTTGTTAATTTTCAACCCTTTAACACACTTAAAAAAAAATCTGTCTGGAAGACCCCTTTCACACATTTTGATATTGTAATGTGGTGATTTCAGGGCTTTTGGATATGACAGTTGTGGTTTTATTTGGACCCGAATGCAAGTTTTTTTTGCATGTGCTGCCGTGGACTGTATGTTCCCCATAGGGATCTAATTAATGGTCATATCTAACATGAGATAATAAATGCTGAAGTAGATTTCCACCAATGCAGGTAGTTTACTCCTTGCAGTTATATGATGAACTGTGGAGGAAATAACTGTCAGTTCTACACCACTTTGTCCTGGGTGTTGGCAACTTGGTCATCTGTGGACCACTAAGGGTCCATTCACACGTCCATTTGATCCGCAATACACCCGGCCGGTACACCCATAGAACAGCCTATTCTTGTCTGCGGCTGCGGACAAGAATAGGACATGTTCTGTTTTTTTCACTGTGTGCTCTCCGCTTCCATTCCGTCCCCATTCAGAATGAATGGGTCCGCACCTGTCCCGCATAATTGCGGAACGGGTGCGGACACTGAATGCGGAGGTGTGAATGGACCCTAAGGCTACGTTCACATCAGTGATTGAAATTCTGGTATTCATGCAGCAGTATTTTGTCTGGCACAATGCTGGTATTCATGCTAGAAACTCAACAGAACCCATTATAGTGAATGGGATGGGTCGCCCACCAGTAATGTCCAGCATATGCTGGATACGGCATTACCAGTATTTTCTTCCTAAGCCGGAACAGAATACCGGAATTTCAAACACCAATGTGAACGCAGCCTTACTAATATTTGTTGTTCAGTGCGTGAACCTGGCCAGGAATACACAAGCTTTTATCAGAAACATACAAATCATACTGATAAAAGCCAAACTGGAGTGCATGAACTTCTTGATGTGCTTTAATGGCTAATACACAAGGCAATCATTAGGAATGACATGTTCGTTCTTGATCCTTGCCCGCTTAATAGCTACAATCATATACATATCATGTCCTCTGTATAGGGATGAATGATCACTACTGTGATCATTCATCCCTATATACAGGGAGATGTGCTGCCGACAAATGATGATTTTATGTGCCACATAAATAATGCATTTTGCTAGTTTGTTTGGTGAAGGTTGGCAGGATTACATGGGGTTATTATCAGGAATGAGCATTCGTATGAATGTTTGTTCCCAATAATTGTCCCAATGATCTGACCAAATAAATGAGCCCTTTTGGCCTTTCATGTTCTGCTATTTATGTCAAACTGGAGTACATGAATCTCCTAATGTGGTTTAATGGCCTGTTTACTTTGGCTATTACACAGGGCAATGATTGGGAACGACATGTTTGTTCTTGATCATTGCCCGCTTAATAGATACATTCATATACATATCATGTCCTCTGTATGGGGATGAATGATTACTACTACGATCATTCATCCCTATTTACAGGGAGATGTGCTGCCGACAAATGATTTTATGTGCCACATAAACAATGCATTTTGCTAGTTTGTTGGCACAATTACATGGGGTAATTATCAGGAACGAGCATTCATATGAATGTTTGTTCCCAATAATTCTCCCAATGATCTGCCCAAATAAATGAGCACTTATTTATTGGCCTTTCATGGTCTACTATTTATGCATGAGCTTTTGAGTGGCTCTTTAAAACAACCCACCAGTCAAGAGCTCGACAATTATATGTAAATCAGTTTTTAGGTCAGATCCATTAAGTCACAGTTATGATTACACTTTAGGCTACTTTTACACTCGCGATTTCACACTTCATCCCCATTGACTTACATTGTGTGCCAGGACGGATCCGTTTGGCTGCAAGCAGCGTTTTGGTGTCCGTCTCCAAAGCGGAATGGAGACTGAACTGATGCAAACTGATGCATTCTGAGCGGATCCTTTTCCATTCAGAATGCATTAGAATGCAAACTGATCCGTTTTGGACCGCTTGTGAGAGCCCTGAACGGATCTCACAAACGGAAAGCCAAAACGCGAAAGTAGACTTAGCTACATTGCATAGTCTGAGATGCGCTTTTGGTCTCATCATTGGAGACAGAGTAGGAGTGTCTCAGACTACCTTGGAGTCCCCATAGGCTTTGTAGCTAAACTTTAGTCTCAAATCACAGCTCTGTATTATTGGAGCTGAGCTAAAAAAACAGCCAAAGAGCAAGATCTAAGGAATTGCACATATTCATCCCCGTAAGTCCAGACTTGCATGTCATTTTTCAGCTGCTTACTGAAGGGTTGCTTTAAGTTTTATTTAACTTTTTCATAGTGTGCATGCTATCTTCACGAGTTTCAAAGCCATATACCCCTATTACACGATTGAGGTTCACTAACTTGCCAAATTATGCTAATTTACATGTCACAAACCATACAATTGCTAGTAGCATTATACACAGTCTTATCGCTATAATATGTCACTAGAATACCGGGGCAGTTACCCTCTGTATGATCTTGTATATCCATATAATTGTAGCATACAGCAGTCAATACATTGACGTATAGACACACATAGTGTCCTTCCACAGTACATGATTTTCCTCGATTTAGTACCCTTTTAATTCAGACAAGTATTAGCCATTTGGCAGCTTGTTAGTTATGCTCTATACTCTTGAAGGAACTTCTATTAAGTTTGTAACAATTAAAATTATTAGCCATTTGCACTTACCAAAGTGTGGATAACTGAGAATATGGAGTGATGCCCCCGTGTGACACTAATCCTCGTGCATGTTTGTGTTTTCAACTTGCTGTGGTGACCTTAACCTGCTAACCAAACTAGGAGAAAAGTGGGGCACATGAAGGGGCTCGGCCGATCAAGTCCATTTTTCTGTCTGATGGCAAAATATTTACCACCGGTTTCAGCAAGATGAGTGAAAGGCAGCTGGCTCTGTGGGATCCGGTATGAGAAGGTGTTCTGCATGTTTATTTATTATACCTATCTCTTTTTTATCTATTATACTGACTTCCTGAAGACTGCACAGATACTAAGGTGACCAAAAAAATGACAGTTTATATTCCAATTAAAACGGTAGAATGTATCATATCGGACAATTATATCTTTAACAGTTGAACGGTATAGTTTATAATATTTATTTTGGGTTATAACTAGAGTTGAGCGAACTTCTATTTTTAGTTCGGCGTCCAAAGTTCGGGTTCGGGTTATCGTAGCATCCCGTTATGGATTCCGCTACCGCGGACCATAACGGCATTTGGAATCCATAAGGGGCTGCTTCAATGAACCCGAACCTTGGACAACATTAAGGACCTGGGGTGAAATCACCATCATGTGATCAGTGCAGGGGGTGTGGCTCAGCACTGGATTGGATAAGAGGTGATCCAGTGCTGAGCCACGCCCCTGCACTGATCACTGATGCACTGCACTGATGGTCCGCGGTAGCGGAATCCATAACGGGATGCTACAATAACCCGAACCCGAACTTTGGATGCCGAACTAAAAATAGAAGTTCGCTCATCTCTAGTTATAAAATAATGAGGTCTTCTGACCAAACATAAAAGCATGTTCCCTTTCCAGGAAAATTTATCGTCCTTGCTTAAAAGTTTCCAAGGCAAAAAGATCCCAAAATTCTAATTCAATATTCACAGTCAAATTTTCCAATGAGAAAAAAAACTGCGGTCTACAATCTGCAGAACGCTCTGCCACCCCAATGTTTGGGTGAGAATTGGACTCCTTATTGGTTCCTCAGAAGTTGGAAAATCTTTGTGCCATGTAACTAATCGCTCCCTGTTTGGAAAGGTTAATGAGCTAAGAGATTCAATAGAATAATTGGCCTGATTTTCTAGTTTGTTTGATGTCCTTGCCATGTGGACGTTGGCAGAGAGGCCAGCAGTTTTTGGGTAGTTGACACATCTACAGATCGTTTCATCCAGGGTCACCTTGGTAACTATAGCTGCAGAGAATTAGGAGCCAGTAACATACTGTCTTACGCTTCCTGCCAGGACAGTGAGCCTTTGTGTCTATAAAAAATGTTATGACCAATTTGTTTTCCACCTTACCTCCTCCCATTCACAGGAGAAACTTGCCCCCCACGAGGGCATGAGACCTATGCGAGCCATCTTTACCAGAGATGGAAATATCTTTACAACGGGCTTTACACGGATGAGTCAGAGAGAACTGGGCTTATGGGACCCGGTAATGGCAGACATGGGAATTTGATTGCTATTGTCACTGTTTCCAAAGCATAAGGTCAAAAAATGTACCACTACCCTGCTAGTTTAATGAAACACTCAGAGAGACATGATTGACGGAGAACTAATATGGAAGAAAGCTACTACCACCTATTACCATCTTTGCCTCTATAGTAGATTGTATTTAGGGTGGAAAAGGATTATAAAATTGTGCTGAGCAAATAATGTCTTACAAACAAACCAAACACAACAAAGAAAAGAGTATTATAAAATGCAATTGTATTTAATTACTTCATAGTATATTGGGCTAGGGGGAGGACATAGGCACCAGGTGTACTGAGAGTGTTAGGTTGTCAGATTTGCCCAATTAGTTTCAGTTTTCCCAACCCAAGGTCTTACTTATTTGAAGTCCCATGGCACAGAGCTCTCAGAGGTTCTTCAGCTTCAGCAACACCATAGAGTGGTGTCATGATCTGCCTCATTCTATGGATTTTCTGTCATATAATATAGCTACATAATAGTGACCCGTTTATATAGAGGATGAGGATGGTCACAACACTTCATCCTAGTACACACGGTGTCTTGATCTGCAAAAAGCAGTAGACTGGCACATCCTAGGACCCCAGATTAATAAGGTTAAAGGTGTATCATGGGAAACCAAAGGTGGGTTTAGACTGCACAATGGGTTGTGTAAGGGAGTTGCCCAGAACTTAAAGGGGTTTTCTGGGATTTTAATATAAATGACCTATCCTCAGGATAGCTCATCAATATCAGATCGGTGGGGGTCAGACTCCTAGCACCCCCACTGATCAGATGTTTTAACGGGTTGTGGTGCTAGAACTAGCATTGCGGCCTCTTCATGGTTCACACAGCGCCGCCCATTACATAGCAGCTCTCTTTGGTATTGCAGCTCAATCCCATTAACTTGAATGTGTTTGAGCGCAGAAAGGCCATGTAACAATGTATGTGAGGTGACACCGAAGAAGACACCACAGCTTATTGAAGAGAGAAGCCAGGACTTGGAACCCCAATGATCAGGTGTTGATGACCCTACCTGAGGACTGTTCATCAGTATCTGAGTCACGGACAATTAAAGGGGTTGTGCAGCAATTTATATTGATGACCTATCTGTAGGCTAGGTCATTAATATTTGATCTGCAGGGGTCCGACACCCGGCACCCCTACGATCAGCTGTTTGACGAGGAGGCGGCACTCCATGCGAGAGCCACTTCTTGGTCATTACACTACGCATCGTTTTTTGTGGAATGGCAGCGTAGTGTAATTATAAGTACTCTCTCCATTCAAGTGAATGGAGCAAGTACTCTTCATGACACTTCACTTGAATGGAGCGAGTACTCGTCATTAAACTTCACTTGAATGAAGGGAGTACTCGTCATTACACGTCATTGCACTTCCGAGACGAAGTGCAGTGTAATGAAGACGAAGTGACGCTCGCATTGGGTGTCCCTCCTCTTCAAACAACTGATCTGCGGGGGTCTGACACCCAATCAGATATTGATGACCTATCCTGAGGATGGGCCATCAATATAAATCGCTGCACAACCCCTCTAACTCAAGAAAAGGTTGCTCTTTTTACTTGAACAGGCAGGTTTGATATCAATGCTGAGTCTCTGGTTTGTACATAAAATAGAGGCAGCCACTAAACAAGGGGAACCAAATTATGTAATCTCCATGGGTAGTCTAAACCTGCAGAAGACTCCCTCCCCAAGAGATATTCACAATAGCAAATAAGAGAAGGAGAAAGAAAGAGACTGCCTGAAGAAGCATCTGTTAAGAGACAGCAAGGTAGACCAACGATCACTAGACTGTCTTGTTAACTGAATTTTATTGTGACATGACCCACCTTTAAAGGGAACCTGTCACTAGGAACATGGTGTCTAGGCTGCAGGCATCATGTTATAGAGCAGGAGGAGCTGAGCAGATTGACTCATGGTTTTATGGGAAATGATTGCATGCTGTTTGCATGCTAGCTTTATGGATGTGCACCTATGACTATGGATGTGCTAGTCTAAATTTTCTTGCTTTATGGAAAAAGATTCAGTAAAACTTATATTTTATTTCACTTAAATCCCTGCACATTCTGGGCTTTGATGTTCAGGAGTTGGTCCTATCAGTGACTGACAGTCTGCTCTCTATAACTGTGTATACCAGGCATCAGCAACCTTCGGCTCCCAGCTGTTGTGAAACTACAATTCCCAGCATACTCTATTCATTTCTATGTAAGTTCTTAGAAGAACAGAGCAACTATGCATGCTGGGAGTTGTAGTTTCACAACAGCTGGGAGCCAAAGGTTGCCTACCCCTGGTGTATACAGATAGAGCTGTCAATCACTGATAGGACCGCCTCCTTGACTTCAAACCCCAGAGTGAACATGAATTTCAAATAATAAATCACATGTTTTACTGAATCTTTTCCTAGAAAACAATATATTAATCTTCTCCGCTCCTCCTGCTCTATAAAATGTAGCCTGCAGATTACATGTCGTTTTCATAGTGACAGGTTCCCTTTAGGGTCCATTCACACGTCCGCAATTCCGTTCCGCATTTTGCAGAACGGAATTGCAGACCCATAATTTCAATGGGGACAGACGATGTTCCGGCCGAGTCCGCAATTGCGGATCCGCACTTCCGGGTCCACATTCGCTTTCCCAAAAAAATAGAACATGTCCTATTCTTGTCCACAATTGCGGACAAGAAAAGGCATTTTCTATATAGTGCCGGCGATGTGCGGTCCGCAAATTGCAGAACGCACATCGCCGATGTCCGTGTTCTGCGGATCTGCGGATCCGTGGATCCGCAAAACACACACAGACGTGTGAATGGACCCTTAAGGAAACATTTTTATCTCATAATAATATATTTCCATACCAAGAAATATACAGTAGATACTTTTCAACCCATACCTTCTTACCAGTGGCGGATTGGGAACTAAAAGTGGCCCTGGAAAAAAAAAAAATGATAAGTGGCCCAATGTTGTAGGTAGGTCCACATTGACAGAAGGCAACATAATTAGGCAGGGCAAACAATACCATAGTACAGAGCAAAATACCACCCCAGCGGAACCAAATACCACAGAAGGACACCTGTGGCTACTGACCAGGTGCGTAGGAAAGAATCAGATCATTATGTACCTGGCTGGCGGCCATGAAAAGGGCTTGGGTGGCCCTCCTATGCTTCGGCTCACCAAGAAATTTCCCTGTAGGGTCTATGGCCAATCCACCCCTGCTTCTTACAGACATTACCAAATGCAGAAGTACAGTGAATTCTTGGAAGGCAACCAAAGCTGCTGGCTGTCATAGCTAATAGTGCTCTTCATAGATAACTATATACAGTATCTACTTCTGAGGGAGATAGCCATTCCATATTCTAAAGTGACCTTATGCTATCAGTAGATAATAGCAGTGCAAATTCTGGCTTTACAATGCAGTGTGTCAGCATGGTGTCCGTGGATATGTTAGATCATGCAGCAATGCATGATACGTATATCAACGTTAACCATTAACACTTAAACATTATATTTAAAATATATGAAACTAAATAAAACTAATAACCTGTAATATTACATTTATGATTTTTTTTGTGCAGCAGGTGAACTGTTTTTTATATTTTGAGTCGCACAATAAAAAAATGAATCAATGAATGTTACGTATCTTAAAGAATATAAATGTATCCATTGTATATACTGTGCAATCTTATTGTATTTATGCTGTATGCTACAACATACCTATAGCTGAAGCAGCCATAGTGCCTGCTGTAGAGCACAGAGACCAGGGGGCCTATTCAGATGCAGTGATCATGTTCGTTTTTGGTACAAGTGGAAAATTTACTTTTTGCTATGTGGACTCATTTTAATGTAGAAGATCTGATATTTGGCAATACCACCTATCCTCTGGCTTGCCAAAAATAGTTATACTGCTGTGGAGGCTCATCCTTGACTTTGCTATGGGGGCTTAGTAATGCCCTTTACCACAGGGTGCACATAAAGTTGCAAAGTGCACCTATGTAATACTTCTATACAGTACAGCATCTTTAGACAGGACCAGCAGGATCAATTGTAAGAACTGATGGAACTAGCTGATGATTGCTTGAGTCCCTTCAGTCCCATAGACAGTAAATGGAGTGTTGGTCACACAATGGAAGTACTTTTACATTTATACAGGGAACTCCATTCTTTTGACCGGTGGGGATCCCAGCAGTCGGACTCGGTCAGACAGCTATCACCTTGTGGATAGGTGATAAGTTTTGGTTATGGAAAAACCCCTTTACTTGCCTCCTTAAAGTCATATTCCACAGGCTAGCCTATACCATAAATGTCCAATAAGGCTGGTTCCCCCTCCAGAACCATGACCTACCATGAGAATAGGGCTCTATCTCGTATCACAGGGAACGAGAAGTAGCTGTACATCCTCGGCTCTATCCATTTACTTTTATGGGAGTTTCAACAATAGCAAAGTAAGCAAGCCCAGTAAGTTAATGGTGAGACCCGAGCATGCGCGGCCATTTCTACATTACTCTGTGTGTGTACTCATTCTGCTTTGCTATTGTGCAGGTTTACAACCAAATAATTTCTTTCATGTTTTTACTGGATTTGTGCTGACATAACCCCTCTACTGTCTAGAGTAACTTCGAAGAACCTATTGCCTTACAAGAAATGGACACCAGCAATGGAGTATTGCTTCCTTTCTATGACCCTGACTCCAGTATAGTCTACCTCTGTGGCAAGGTACGTATGTACATACACATTTTGTTTCAGTTCATGAGATAGTATGTGGTCGCAAATGTCAGTACTCAACCTATCCCCCACTGGCGCACGCCTCTTAGTAATTGTGGTGCATCTGCACAGGTCCATTTACAAAATGGCAATCTACACCAGCCAGGGAGCTAGTTTTAGCAGCCCCTACAGCACCCATTCCCTGTCCACTTTTTGGAAAAGTGACTCCCTACTGCTGTGTGATGAGCTTGTTGAGCTTTACACAATACCTCTGACAGGCAACTGCCCCTTCTCTCTACTGATGAGAGACACAGGCGTCAGATCTGGGTGATGAGACGCAGGACAGCCAGGGGCGCACTCTGACGCTCAATAGATGAGGAATAACAACTCCTTTTGGAAAAATGCTATTTTTTTCATGTTAGTGCTGCAAGCCCCGGAGGAGCGGTGGCTCTAGCTGCAACAATTATTCACAGTGGCAATCTTCACACCAATGCTCCCTAGGGCCAAGCAATGACAGAGGGATGTGCCTTTTCTTCCCTCGGAGCACAACCTGATGATGGGGATCCTGCCTGATGGTAGTTGGGGTGTCCTTGGTGTTGTGGGATTGGTGCGGGTTAGTGTCGAGCGAATCGAAGTATCCAAAGTGGACTTCAATACAAATTTCAGAAAAAATTTGATTCGCTGCGAAGCACAATTTCCTTGCGCTTCATGAAAAAAAATTAATTTTCCCTGAAAAAGAAAAAAGTTATTACATCTCCTCAATATGCCCTACACTGCCAGGTACTTATATTGTAATGTCAGAACCAGTGAAAGGTCCTCTATAAGATGGGTTGCTCATCAGCAACAGTCAAAGTCAGGCTCTGAGGCTGCTGCTTCTCACAAGCAGACCCATACTGGAATGGCTGCTGCCTCTCTCTCTCTCAGGCTAAGCTAAAACTGAACTAAAAGCTTCCCTTAACAGCAGGTAGAGCTAAACTGAAACTTGGCTGATGCAATACTAACTAGATAGTTCCTCCATCAGAGGCGAAAGCTCATTCCCTCTGCTGAGTCAGGGCATAATTAACTAAACAGTGACACCTACAGACAGCAAAGCATAACAGAAAGCAAGAATAGATGAAATAACATCAAATCAAGAACAATTTGCAACTACCCTGTGGGGTACTGCAAAGCTGTAGGCATTATTGGAATCCTTCCCTCCAATTGACTATTACACTATTGGCGTTTGGTTATTCACACTAGAGCTAGAGCTGCTCAGTAACATGCAGCGATTGCTTAAGTTACAATATTAATTGGTTTGGGGACAGTCATTCTAAGTTTAAAATACTGTAAATTAAAATCATACCTTTTTAAAACACTAGTTATTGGTTCTGAAATCCCAAAATGTCATCATAAAATGAGGAAAATGGAGATTAAAAAAATAATAAGCAGATAACTAAGGCTACTTTCACACTGGCGTTTACTTGTTCCGGCAGGGGAACAGCCTGCCGGATCCGTACTACAGTGTACATCGGTAAGCTGCCAGAAGTCCGCCCGGCCCCATTTACTATAATATGGAGCAGCCTAGATCCGGCCGCAGCACAGCACATATGCCGTTCAAATACCGCTGCATGCTGCCGGAACGAGTAAACCTAATACAAATGAAGAAAGCCTTACACAAAACAGTCAGAAATCGCTGCTGGAAGCTGGAAATCACTTTTTATGTAGAGGACAGGAGGCTTTTCAGGATCTCGGAACCATCTTGACCTGGTGTCTAAAGGAGTAGCTCATCTTGGCACACATAAAGAGCAGTACATAATGCATAGTACCGTACTATACTGTAGAGAGGCGCTATCCAGGGGATATTTAATAATATATTCCAGGGGATTTACTAATAAAAAGCCCATGCTGATTGGCTGAATCTTTTAACCAATCAGCTTTGCCACAGATCAGAAGTGTCTGTGGCACCTATGTTGTCTAGTTACAAGGGCCCAGAAACAACCATTGTATATGGAAAATATTGTATCCCTAGACCAGTGTAAATTGAGGGACCACTGTACGAGAGAATGTACCCATAATTTGACGCTGTGCAAAACTAAATTATACTATAACTTTTTCTTTCAGGGTGACAGTAGTATTCGTTACTTTGAAATTACAGGCGAGGCACCCTATGTCCATTACTTGAGTACCTACAGTAGCAAGGAACCCCAGAGGGGAATGGGTTTCATGCCCAAGAGAGGCTTGGATGTCAGTAAATGTGAAATAGCAAGGTAAGACTGGGATATAGACTTTCAGCATGAGATATGGAAACATTGAAATAAGAAAATCTTTATGTCCTCTCCTCGTGCATTTCGGGACCTCTGTTCTTGTGGTTTTCAGCAGTCAGACTGCCAGAGATCACATACTTGTTACCTAGTGGGCAAACCTCTTTTAATACCCTTAAGGACTCAGCCCTATTCCACCTTAAGGACCCGGCCATTTTTTGCAAATCTGACCAGTGTCCCTTTATGTGGTGATAACTTTAAAACACCTTTTCTTATCCAGGCCATTCTGAGATTGTTTTTTCGTCACATATTGTACTTCATGACACATGACAAAAATTTCATTTTTATATTTAAAAAAATACCAAATTTACCAAAAATTGGGAAAAATTAGCAATTTTCCAAGTTTCAATTTCTCTACTTCTATAATACATAGTAATACCGCCAAAAAAAGTTATTGATTTACATTCCCCATATGTCTACTTCATGTATCGATCATTTTGGGAATGCCATTTCATTTTTGGGGGATGTATTGAAAAATGATTTTACAAATGTCGTTAACCCTTTGGCCTCTTTCACACAGGCGAGTTTTCCGCGCGGGTGCAATGCGTGAGGAGGACGCATTGCACCCGCACTGAATCCGGACCCATTCATTTCTATGGGGCTGTGCACATGAGCGGTGGTTTTCACGCATCACTTCTGCGTTGCGTGAAAATCGCAGCATGCTCTATATTGTGCGTTTTTCACGCAACGCAGGCCCCATAGAAGTGAATGGGGCTGCGGGAAAATCGCAAGCATCCGCTAGCAAGTGCGGATGCAGTGCGATTTTCCTGCATGGTTGCTTAGCAACGGGACCAGATCTTTATTATTTTCCATTATAAGATGTTATAAGGGAAAATAATAGCATTCTTAATAAAGAATGCTTAGTAAAATGAAGATGAAGGGGTTAAAAATAATAAAAAATAACTTACCTTAGCCACTTGATCGCGTAGTTGCGATCTGTCTTCTCTTTTCCAGCTTCAGCTAACAACTAAAGGACCTGTGATGACGTCACATCACATGGTCCAATCACATGGTCCATCTTACCATGGTGATGGACCATGTGATTGGACCATGTGATGTGACGTCATCACAGGTCCTTTATTTGTTAGCTGAAGCTGGAAAAGAGAAGACAGATCGCAACTACGCAATCAAGTGGCTAAGGTAAGTTAATTTTTTTTTATTTTTTTTACATCAATAAAGTTTTATTAGTTTTTGTCATAATCTAATCTAACATCCATTTGTGGACGCAGCCACGTTATGAAAGAATAGCGTAGTATCATTTCAAAAGACAATAATGAACGCAGCCACTATATGAAAACATGTAGATAAAACATCTTTAAACCTGTCCTATGGCACCCACTTGGGTGCTGCCTGTATAGGACCACTTTGTTAGTCATCAAATATTACGAGTGCACACAGAAAGAAATCATAACAGGAGAAAGAAAGAAAAAAAAAAAATATATATATATAAATAATCAGGATGGTCAAAATGTAATCATGTATCTAACAAACCTTCACAAAGGTACTGAAAACATTGAGATCCAGCTACTCCAAACTGTCATATATGACTGTACTTTATTCATTCGTAGTGCCCACAGATGTTCAAAAATGGCATGTGTAGTAACTCTGTCGCTAACATCAGTCAGAGAAGGAACTCTGGGTGACTTCCAGTATTTCGCAATTAATAACTTTGTTGTTAACATAACATGACAAGTCAATAGTCGGTCTTTATACGGGATCGTGTCCATATCTAATGAGAGGAGTGCCAACGCCGGATTCAATGAAATGGTGGAACCAGTCACTACCGTCATCAGGCCCTCAACACTCTTCCAAAGGCATTGAACATATGGGCATTCCCAAAAGATATGAAACAGGTCCCGAGGGGCATGATGACACCTCCAGCAAGAATTGTCTACTGTCGGGTAGAATCTGTGGAGTTTAGCAGGGGTAAAATACCATCTGGTAAGAAGTTTATGAAAGCTCTCCAAGAGTGTAGAGCAGGCCGTAGCTTGACACGTATACCGTATGGCTCTATGCCATTGAGCGACAGAAAAGGACAGCTTCAGGTCTTTCTCCCAGTTAATTTTTATTATTTTTAACCCCTTCATTTTACTAAGCATTCTTTATTAAGAATGCTATTATTTTCTCTTATAACCATCTTATAAGGGAAAATAATAAATTCTACAGAATATCCGAAACCGGACTTGAGTGATGAAGTCCGGCTTCGGGTCTGGGTACCAAACATGGCGATTTTTCACACGCGGGTTACAAACGTTTGCACCCACGCGGAAAAATCGCGCATATTCCTGCAACGCACCCGCCTCTTATCCAGGCGTCAAACATGACGCTCGTGTGAAAGAGGCCTTTAGGTTTTCCACAAGAGTTAATTGCAAATGGAGATAACGATTCAGAACTTCGATTTTTTGGAAAAATTTTCCATTTTAATCAATTTTTTCCAGTAACAAAGCAAGGGTTAACAGCCAAACAAAACTTAATATTTATTACCCTGATTCTGTAGTTTGCAGAAACATCCCATATGTGCTCGTAAACTGCTGTATGGCCAAACGGCAGGGCGTAGAAGGAAAGGAATGCCATATGGTTTTTGGAAGGCGGATTTTGCTGGACTAGTTTTTTGACACTATGTCCCATTTGAAGCCCCCCGATAAATATTTAGTTTTGCTTGGCTGTTAACCCTTGCTTTGTTACTGGACAAATTGAATAAAATGGAAAATTTGCAAAAAAAAATAGCTGTTTTGGGACCGTTTTTATTTTTTATTTACATCGCTGTTTTGACAGGTTAGATCGTGTGCTATTTCTATAGAGAAGGTTATTACGGACACGACAATACCAAATATGACTACTTTTTTTTTTTTTTTCAGTTTTTCATAACATAAGCATGTTTGAAAAAAATTATTTTTAGTGTCTCCACATTTTGAAAGCCACATTTGAAATTTTTATTTTTTTGGCTACTGTCTTATGAAGGGGCTCATTTTTTGCGGGATGAAATTACGGTTTGATTGGCACTATCTTGGAGTGCATATGACATTTTGGTCGCTTGCTATTAAACTTTTTGGGATGTAAGGTGACAAAAATGACTTTTGACACAGTATTTATATTATTATTTTTTCTGTGTTCACCTGAGGGGTTAGGTCATATGTTATTTTTATAGAGAAGGTTGTTACGGATGCGGCGATACCTAATATGTATACTTTTTATTTATTTCTTTAAGTTTTACACAATAATATTATTTTTGAAACAAAAAAAATCATGTTTTAATGTCTCCATAGTCTGAGAGACATATTTTTTTGGGTGATTTTCCTTTGTAGGTTATAATTTTTTGCGGGATGAGATGATAGTTTGATTGGCACTTTATTTGCGTGCCTATAACTTTTTGATCGCTTGCTATTACAGTTTTTGAGATGTGAGGTGACAAAAATGTTTTTTTTACATTGTTTTTATTTTAATTTTTTTACGGTATTTACCTGAGGTGTTAGATCATGTGATATTATTATAGAGCAGGTTTTGACGGACGCGGCGATACCTAATATGTATACTTTTTATTTATTTATTTTACTTTAACACAATAAAAGCATTTTGGGGAAAAAAAATAATGTTTTAGTATCTCCATAGTCTGAGAGCCATATATTTTTTATTTTTTTGGGCCATTGTCGTATGTAGTGGCTTATTTTTTGAGGGATGAGATGGCGGTTTTATTGCTACTATTTTGAGAGGTATACGCCTTTTTGATCGCTTGGTATTATACTTTTCGATGTAAGGTGACAAAAAAATGGCTTTTTTTACACAATTTTTATTTTATTTTTTTACGGTATTTACTTAAGGGGTTGGGTCATGTGATATTTTTATAGAGCAGGTTTTTATGGACGCGGCGATACCTAATATGTGTAGTGTATTTTATTTTTTAATTTTTATTCAGTGATTTATTTTTTATTTTTCCTTTTTTTCACTTTTTTACTTTTTTTTTTGACCCAGACCCATTTGGTTCTTGTAGATCCAGTGGATCTGGTGTCTATATAATACAGTACAGTACACTGTATAGTGTACTGTACTGTATTTTTTTCTTTAGACTTAGTCTGATCAGACTTTTGCCTTTAGCAGAAGTCTGATCAGAGTTACACTACCATGGCAAGCCTCTGAAAGCGTCCTGCTGCCATGGTAACCATCACCCGCTGCCAGAACAGAGCAGCGGGTGATGGGAAGGGAGGGGAGCTCCCTCCCTCTGCGATCCCATCAAGAATCGGGGGCTGCAAGGGCACAGCAGCTCCCGATGGGAGAGGGAGCTCCCTCCCTGTTAACCCCTTCCATACAGCGGTCCGTACGGACCACAGCATGGAAGGGGTTAAAACTGCTGACATCTGCAGCACAGATGTCAGCAGTTTTTAGCAGAGTGTCATTCTGCTAAAGCCACTAGCCACCAGGGAAACATTACAGAGGAGGCCTCCCTCGCCGCCCGCAACCACCCCCCCTACACCCCCGCAGCCACAATATGATTGGAGGCTGCAGGGGGGTTAAAAACGAACACTTTGGGAACATTTAGTCTCTGATCCCGGCAGTCACAGACCGCGGGGATCAGAGCTTGCAGAAAGCACTGCAAACCACAGGTCTGAATTGACCTGCGGTTTGCAGCGATCGCCGATACGAGGGGGTCACAGGTCCCGCCTGGGCATTATAACATGGTACCTGCTGAATGATTTCAGAAGGTACTTTGTTCCGATCACTGCCGGCTGAGTAGCAGTGATCGGAAATACTGATGACGTACCGGTACGTCATGGGTCCTTAAGGACTCGGGAAACATGCCGTACCGGTACGTCCTAAGTCCTTAAGGTGTTAAGTGGTTTTCAAGATTCCTGATATTGATGACCTATCTTCAGGATAGTTTAACAAAATGGACCTAACCTGGGTAAAGGTATACAAATACACTTGTGGTCGTGGTTAATGATGGCGAGAATGAACTGTCCCCAACTACCACCCCCTCAACTCTAAGCGGCTAGAATTATGCCGTAACCGCGACGATGCAGGGACGCCTGAATAGAGGGCATCCCCTTAAGAGTAGTAATATGAAAAAGGGGGGCGGGAGGGGAATCGAAACGACGTTCATTGAGGGAGGGGTGTATGCCGGATATAAAGGCAGTAACACCCCTCCCACAAATGCAGGCCAATAAATCGGCCTTTACACTTGTGGTCGTGGTTAATGATGGCGAGAATGAACTGTCCCCAACTACCACCCCCTCAACTCTAAGCGGCTAGAATTATGCCGTAACCGCGACGATGCAGGGACGCCTGAATAGAGGGCAAAAACAGCAAACTGCAAGGCAGGAATTACTTTATTACATCACAAATTACAGAACCAAATTCTGAAAGGCAAGGGACATTTCGACCTTAGGATGAGGAATATACCTGCTGAAACATGATGACCGCCAGCGACCTAACTTTTGGATGACGTGCGCCGGCACCTGATGTTTTGAAGCTGCGGATGCAGCCCCGATGCGGAAAGAATGACCAGACACTGAAGCTGGATTCACACCTAAACTGGCCAACAGAGGCCGTATATGGGACACGAACTGGTGGGTGGTGAGAGGCAACTGGCCGAAAGGCAACAAAGGACTATCCGGCCCAAGGCCTTTCAATGTTGCCAGTAACTGAAAGAAAACACGGACAGGGTACCAACGGTGTGCTGTGGGAAAGAACGACACCTGAACAGGAGGACCCACCTGAGATGTTTTTGACACTGGCAATAGTAAAGAGAAACCCTCAACACTCGGGACCAGTTGGCTAATAGAGACAAACTTACTGCTGGTAGAGGAGATCGTGAACTCGCCAGGTCTCAAGAACCCATAAAAGGCTAAATAAATAGCAGCTTTGAGTACTAGGCTAAGGAAGGAACCGTAAGGACCCTTGTCTAAGGCATCAGAGAGGTCACGGAAAACCTGACCTGAAATGGCTTGTCTACGGACCTGTCCTTGCGCTCTACATTTACCCAGACCCCTCAAGGCGGCCTTAACAGCATGTATAGAGAATAACGAACCCCGATCCGGGTGTCGTACCGCCAGAAAGTGCTGAACCCCTGCTAGGTAGGATCTAACCGTATTATGGGATAACTTCAACTCGGAGTGACAATACCCTATGAAAGCAAGAATATATTCTACAAAACTGGACTGCCCCTGAGGGAACCGCTCCTGGAACCTACAATCGCATTCCACCCAGTGTGGTATGCCCTGGCCGTATTAGGTGATAGGGATTTAGCTAGCAATGTGTGAGCGGTAGCTAGGTGTACATTTAGTCCAGGACTAGTGACTCGTGCGGAGGAATCATGGCACCTGTGATGTCCGCTTCTGGCATGACCTGAAAGAAAAGGGAGGTATTAGCTCGAGACAAGGCATCCGCTGCCGTGTTTTGTGTACCAGGCACGTGCGCACAACTGAACCGGAAATGATGTATCAATGAAAGATGTACTAAACGCCTCAGGAGACTCATAATATGTAAGGACTTAGACAAACCGCTAGTTAAAATATCGATAACCGCTGCGTTATCAGTAACAAACAAAACCGAGCAATTAGACCAGTCGCTACCCCAAACACAGGCGGCCGCGACGATGGGATACAACTCGAATAGTGCTGAGGTCTGCAGAAACCCGGGGATACGTCTGACCTCGACTGGCCACTCACCTGCCAACCAATGGGTGCCAAAAATTGCTGCAAACCCTGAACTAGCAGCTGCGTCAGAAAAAATTACAGGAGAACTACTGCATATAGCAGGGATGAAAAGGGAAATACCATTCCACTGATGGAGAAAGTGATCCCACATGTGAAGATCCGCTAGAGCCAGACTATCTAGGTGCACCGGGCTGTCCTGACAAGGAGCTGAGGGGAGGAGTGTCAGCAGACGAGAAACAAATGACCTGCCCTGAGGGATTATACGCATGGCAAAGTTCAGCATGCCCAACAGCGATTGTAATTCGGCCTTAGTGGTTACAGTAGTAACCGTGAACCTGTGTATCACTTCCTGATCCTGACTAATTTATCTGTGGGTAACTTCGCTAGCATTGCCTGAGAGTCTAAAACGATGCCCAAAAAGGTAATGACAGTGGACGGGCCTTCAACCTTTTAGGGGACACTGGGACACCTAACTGAGAGAAACAATCCAGAAGCCTTTTGAGCCCTACAGGGGCAACACCTGGCCTTTCTATCAGCAAGAAGTCGTCCAGGTAATGGATGACATGTTCACACTGTACCTTGTTCTCTAACACCCAGTGGAGGGCCTGTGCCAACTGATCGAATAGCCACGGGCTGCTTTTAGATCCAAACGTGAGCTTCGAAGAGAAGAAATACTGGTCTCTCCACTTAATACCATGCCACTGCCAGAGGGCCGGCATGATCGGGAGAAGCTTAAAGGCATCGGAAATATCCGCCTTGGACAAAGCTGCACCAGGACCTAAGAGCATGATAATAGCTATGGCTTGGTCAATGGAGGAATACTTCATGCTAACCTCCTCGGATGGGATGAGGGAGTTGAGACTGGCGACACGGGACCCATGTGGGGCTGACAAATCGATAATGAGTCTCTCTTTTTTGCTGAATTTACCTGTGACGACCCCGACCGGGCTGACTCTCCACTGGTGAAAAGGAGGGTTTTTAAAAGGACCGATGAGGAAGCCTTTATCTAACTCAGCTTTAATCAACGCATCTACTGCGCTGGGCTTCCTAGTAGCTGACTGCAGGTTTTTACACTCGTAAGTAGATTCTGGCAATGAAACCAACCCGGTGTGAAAACCTATGGAAAAACCTGAAGACAAAAACTCCACAAAATTGGGATCGGGATGCCCTAGCAGATACCAACGAAGGCAATCAACATTGATGACACTCATATAGGCTTTGTTTGACTTTAATGTACAGGAAACTTTAGGATGTGCCCTGAAACAGTTAGTACAGATGTGCAACAAACGACATTGGCTGAAATTACATGCAGAAAAATTATAATTGTTGCAAATCTGAGCCTTGCCCAGGTATACAACAGGACGACCTAACTTGTCCACCGACCCAGAAGGTCTGAGGGCGCCCGGTCCAGACAGTGAACTAGAGGGGCTAACCTGAAAACCGGCAGCGGACTTGTGACACCACTCAGCGGAGTGGAAAATGGATTGACACAATGTACAGGATGGTGCTTTAAGACCAGTGAAGTGTCTACAAAACAACTCCGTGTCCAAGCTAGCCAGTTTGTTACAAATTGGAACTGCGAGAGAGCCGCGGCGGCTTTGGCGGAAAAACAACAGTGGTAATCATAAAAAGAATTACCACCATACTTATACCCCAACTCCGTGACTCTAAATAGATATAAGTCCAGTTCCTCCCTTCTATCAGGTCTGACTGAACAAACCACATCCCTGTACAAACTGAAGGCCATGACAAATTCGGGGATTGACAATTTACGATTCAGCCTCTGGTCGCGACCCCTCAATACAACAGACACCTCACCACAGGCAATAACCTTATTGTCAGAAATATCCCTGGTGGCAATTAACAGAGAAGCGAGATTAACATCCCTACCCTCAAGAATGTCCTTTCTGATGTTCGTCGGGACAAAATGGGCGGGAGTGAGTACAGGCACAGAGGTCGATGCACGAGGGGATCAGCTGCTGACGTTGAAGCCACAGGCACATCTGGGGGTGAAACCGAGACGGCAGAGCTGCGGGATTCTATAACTTCCAACCTAGCCTGGAAACTGTTAACGGTTGACGTGAGACTATTTAACATGACGTGCAATTGATCGAGAGACGTCTGCACTGTCGCCACAGGAACCTCATCTTGAAGTGGGCCCACTGACCCTGTTAGTAGTCGGTACAACTCGGCCTTCCTGGCGGTAGCCGGGAAAGGGATACCTCTCCTGGAAAGCTCTGACATTAGTCTAGAAATGGTCCAGGACCGAAAGGACGGTATACTGCCCCCTTCTGACATGCCGGTGACATTTTCGTCCATGGAAGCTTCAACGATGTCTGAAGCACGTGACATCACAACTACGGAAAACAGCATACAATAGTGTCATGGTTATAGGACTGTGAAGTAGTGAAACCCCCAGTGCAGATTGATATAAGTGACCTTTACGTGTGGACCGAGCGTGAGACGGATAAAAGAAGACATCGGACAGAAACAAGGAACCGCCACCCTGTGACTATCGCATACACCTGAACCCAAAAGCTTACCCAACTGGATTAGCCCTGAAGACTGATGACTGCAACGGGAAGACAAAATGGCACACCCTGGACAGAAGATAATGATAAGAAAACGACCTGCACCTGACTTAGGCCCCTTTCACACGGGCGTTGCGGGTGCACTCCGTCAAACAGTGCGGGTGCGTTGCGGGAATTGCCGCGATTTTTCCCTGCGAGTGCAAAGCGCTGTCATGCGTTTTGCACGCGCGGGAGAAAAATCGGCACTTTTGGTACCCAGACCCGAACCTGCACTTCTTCACAGAAGTGCATGTTTGGGTCAGAAATTGTCCCACTGGTATTATTTCACATTATAACATAGTTATAATGTAAAATAATACCCTTGGCCATCTCCCTAATGTTGAACCCGGTGCAGAATGGGTTAAAAAAAATAAACTAATCATAACTTACCTGGTCCATTTGATCGCGAAGCCCGGCCTCCTCTCCGTTAGCTTGAAAGATGTAAAGGACCTGTGATGATGTCACAGCATCACATGGCCCAATCACCTGCTCCATCACTATGGTGATGGAGCATGTGATGGTCCATGTGACCACGTGACATCATCCAAGGTCCTAAGCATTATCCACAGCCTGAGGATAGTGATTAGGACCTTGGATGATGTCACATGGTCACATGGACCAATCACATGCTCCATCACCATAGTGATGGACCATGTGATTGGGCCATGTGATGTGACGTCATCACAGGTCCTTTAGATCATCGATGCTGCAGGAAAGAGAGGACAGATCGCGACTACGCGATCAAGTGGCTAAGGTAAGTTAACTTTATTATTTTTAACCCTTCCTCATCATTTAACAATGCATTCTTTATTAAGAATGCTATTATTTCCCTTATAACCATGTTATAAGGGAAATAATAGAGATTGGGTCCCGTTGCTAAGCAACCATGCGGGAAAATCGCAACGCATCCGCACATGATTGCGGATGCTTGCGATTTTCCCGCATCCCCATTCACTTCTATGGGGCCTGCGTTGCGTGAAAATCGCAGAATATAGAACATGCTGCGATTTTCACGCAACGCAAAAGTGATGCGTGAAAATCACCGCTCATGTGCACAGCCCCATAGAACTGAATGGGTCAGGATTCAGTGCGGGTGCAATGCGTCCTCCTCACGCATTGCACCCGCGCGGAAAACTCGCCCGTGTGAAAGAGGCCTTAACCCCCCCACCCCCATCTCCTCCCCTACTACCTGATCTGAGAACACACTCTGGCGACACTTGCGAAAGAGAAGCACGGACCTGGAAACGAACGTCAAAACATGAAACACCAGTGTTCAAGCGAAAACAGAAATTAAAACGTAATGATAAAATGCAAAGCAACGAATAGCTAGACCGAGCGAAACAAACCCTGCGCTACGCGAACAAACTAAGCCTAGCACCAAGAGCCAACCGACGTAACCATGCTGAGTAGTAGTACTATAACACTAAAGCCAGGATAACCTACACAATCACCCCCAGCCTCTCCCTTTTTTTTTTTTTTTTTTAAATATATCATAAATTTATTTTTTTTTTTTCTCTTCTCAGAAAGGAAAAAAAAAAATTTTTACATTTGCTGAAACATAACACGACTACGCCTTAACTGGAAGCCTGTTGACCCCTACCAAGTGGGTGCTAGGCACAACAAGCCAAACCTCATATGTACCCCCTCCCTCCTAACCTAAATCACACACTTAAAATCTCCCCAGCACAGCAGTGAACAGACCTGTGCGCTGAGCTGGGACCGGCAGACCTGACTAACAGAGTACCGAGCTGAGCCTGCTACTGCTCTGTCCCTCTGCCTTCCTCTTTAACTGCACGGCGGCCCGTGCAAGACATTAACGCTGCGCCGGAGTTGGGAACACGCTGTCCCCTGCAACCCTACGATGAATGGCCGCGTGGGGAGGCGCATGTAGCTCCCTTGCCGATCGTTCCGGTGCGGTGGCGCTCCCCCTTACCTTGGGGAGCCGAGACACCGCCGACCGGACTACGCGGACACGGCTGCTGGATGAGGCAGCATACTCACCTATGGCCGAAGACTCGATGCACCTGGAATGCTGCCGACACCTTCCTCCACGTGTGGTAGGTGGAATCGAAACGACGTTCATTGAGGGAGGGGTGTATGCCGGATATAAAGGCAGTAACACCCCTCCCACAAATGCAGGCCAATAAATCGGCCTTTACACATGTACCATGTGATTGGATCATGTGATGTGACGTCATCACAGGTCCTTTAGCTGGTAGCTAATTCTTGAAGAAGAGAGGAGAGATTGGCAACTACGCGATCAAATAGATAAGGTGAGTTTATTTTTTTTATTTTTTACCCCTTAATCCACATTTTACTAAGCATTCTGTATTGAGAATGCTATTATTTTCCCTTATAACCATGTTATAAGGGAAAATAATAAAGATCGGGTCCCGTCTCTTAGCAACCATGCATCCGCACTTGCGATTTTCCCGCAGCCGCATTCACTTCTATGGGGACTGCGTTGCGTGAAAAACGCAGAATATAGAGCATGCTGCGATTTTCACGCAACGCAGAAGTGATGCGTGAAAATCACCGTTCATGTTTATAGCCCCATAGAAATGAATATAGTAGGATAGTTGACAGGCACACCAAATCTGGTCAGAGCAAGTTAGACCTTCAGAGTTTGTAACAGTACTGGCAATTTATTAAATGTAAAATCAAAGATATAAAAGGATAGATATAAAATAGTGGTATAATAAACCGGTTTCAGATAACCTGTGGAGGGACGGATAAGACGACCGTATTCAAAGTCCATCCATCCATCCATCCATCAGCAATCCAAGCCGGCGGGCTCTGCAAACTGCATTTGCATATACAGACCAATTACTACAATATTGCACAAGACTCCCATGAAAGTGCCATGCACAAGACTTAAACAATGAGTTCGTAAAGTTCATAGATCAATAAAAGTCCTCCAATAGTTGATAAAATAGGAAAAAATAGAATAGAAAAAATATAGAAAAAATATAAAAAATATAAAAAATATAAATTGATGCCTTGATCAAATATTCATACAGTATGTCAGTTGTTCATACAAATCCATCTATATCTAGGTTGTAGCTATTGTTCACCCATTAGACCATCCGGTCAGTAGATAAATTGTAGCAACTATCCTCTGGGATCCGTGCCGCTAGTTCATATGTAACATCATGCTTATTCCATTTAAATGTGCCCTGGCCACAACAAGTGTGGATCTCACCCGCTCAGACGAACCTCGGTCTTGCGTGTCTGCAAGGATCATACACGGTGCCGCGGCTTCTTTGAAGTTCGTATAGCGCCGCTGTTCCCAGCTTCTCCCAGTGGCGTCCCACGTGAGAGCGTAGGCGTCTTACCTCAGAGGCGCGCCGACGGTGGGCGGGCTTAGAGAGCGCTGGTTCATTCAAAGTACTGCCGTATATCCACTTAGATTGGATGGATTTTGTTTTAGAGTTTTCTCCTGCAGGAAGAAGCTGAAATGGGGTCTCTGACGTCAGAGACCCCCATTTCAGCTTCTTCCTGCAGGAGAAAACTCTTAAAACAAAATCCATCCGAATCTAAGTGGATAATACGGCAGTACTTTGAATGAACCAGCGCTTCCTCTAAGCCCGCCCACCGTCGGCGCGCCTCTGAGGTAAGACGCCCTACGCTTCTCCACGTGGGACGCCACTGGGGTAAGCAGAAGCTGGGAACAGCGGCGCTATACGAACTTCAAAGAAGCCGCGGCACCGTGTATGATCCTTGCAGACACGCAAGACCGAGGTTCGTCTGAGCGGGTGAGATCCACACTTGTTGTGGCCAGGGCACATTTATGGTTCAAAAACTTTTTATTAAGAATTTAGGTATAAGGACATATGATCATAAGACCATGAAAAAATGCAGGACACAGCAGATATTGCATATAGAGAAGAGAAATTGGAGGTTCGCAGACCTCAATAAATGGGCCCATAAGGCAACAAAGCTACAAAAGTAAACAAACAAAGCAAGGTTGCCAATAAGTAATACAGTCAGACATAAACTGGTCCAGCTTAAACAAATACTTTCAGCAAGAACAAACCGACAAAGACAAGGGAAGGACAAAGACAGAAACAGAAGGGAGGGGGGAGAGGGGGCAATCTAAGCGTCTCAGCCCATTCCACAGACGTATCTAAGTAGAGCCAGTTGGTAGGGAACCCGAGGAGTTCCAGGTTGCAAAGGCAGTGGAAGAGCGGAACCGAGACCATGGGTCCCAAATTTTGAAAAAGGCCAAAGAGGCAGTACGGTCCACAGCACCCAACTCTTCCATATGTATCAGAGAGTCCAGGGCAGTAGCCCACAAAGCTCTCCCAAGCTCTCAGAGGAGCGCCAGTTACGGGTATAATCTGCTTTACAGCAAGTAGAAACAACCTGAGGGACCCCTTTTTACTTGGGCCATCCGTCCGGGAAAATCGATAACAGGGCTAGAGCGGGCGATGGAGCCACCCGGGATCCAAAGACATAGTTATGGAGTGAGAACACTGCGTTCCACAAGGGCGACACCCCAGGGCAATCCCACCAGACATGCAACATGGTACCAGAGGCAGAGGAGCATCTCCAACAAGCGTCCGACATCGGATAGAAATGGTGTAGTTTCGCAGGAGTCCTGTACCATCTAGTAAGAACTTTGTAATTTAGTTCTTGTAGATTACAGGAGATTGACGATTTGTGTGAAAAGAACAGGGCCCTCTTCCATTGATCTAGCGTGAAGGTAGCTCCCATTTCTGCTTCCCATTCGGACATAAACTTAAGTTTGGATGGCAAGGGATCCGTGGACGTTCCCCGATCTCCTCTGTAGCAAGGTCAGCATAAAGCAAAGAAATGGCATGGCCTGGAGAGCTACTAGCCACACAGAGCTTCTCAAAGCCAGTCAGCTCCAGGCGCGTCTGCAAGCCAGGAGCCATGGTAGAGAGAAAACTACGGAGTTGGAAATAGAGAAACCATTGACCGGGGCCGGTGGGATAATGTGTGATAGGGAGGTTAGGGGTAGTAACCCCTGGTGATTATAGATGTCACGAAGCTGAACTGTTTGACTACTATGTGGGCCCAGTAATGGGACCTCAGACAGACCCGGGGTAAGTCTGGGCGACCCGAAATGGGAGTAAGCGGGCCCGGTATGGTAGCTAGACGTAGTTTGAGAGCAAAATTGTACCAAACCCTAGCCAAGGTATATATAAGTAGGTGAGAACGGGCATAGGGCAGTTGAAAGAATATCGGCTTCTGTAGCCAGAACAAGCCAGCAGCTAAATTGGAAATCTCTGTGAGTTCTATATCTACCCATAATTTGGAGGAGCGGTTATGGCGCAGATCTAGAATACAATTCAGAATAGCCGCCCTAAAGTAAGAAAGGAAGTTAGGTAGCCCAGCTCCTCCCGAGGCCTTAGACCTAGTGAGTACAGCGTAACTAAGCCTAGCTTTTGATTTGTGCCAGACAAAACTAGATATCAACCTCCTAAGCCTTGTAAAATATACAAGGGGTATCTCACAGGGAACCGTCTGAAAAATGTATAGCAGTTTAGGGAGAATATCCATTTTGACAGCATTAATCCTGCCAAACCACGACACGTAGAGATGCGACCAAGAGTTTAAGGTAGATTCCACTTTCTTCAGCATGGGAAGATAATTTAAGGTATATAAGTGGGAGGGGTTAGCGGGTAGCGATATCCCCAGGTGCGAGATTGAGTGGGTGGCCCACCGGAGAGAGAAGGACTGGGTGAGTGAGTCCCATTCACGTTTTGCGAGGAGACATTCAACATTTCCGATTTCTGAATGTTAATTTTAAAGTTGCTAAGCCTACCATAAATTTCAAACTCTTTGAGCACAGAAGGGAGGCCTATTCTGGGATTGGTGAGATAGACAAGCAGGTCGTCGGCGAATAATGACAATTTATGGTCGGTATTACCAATTTTAATCCCACTTATAGATGAATTAGCTCTCAGGGCGTTCGCCAAGGATTCCATAACAAGGATGTAGAGGAATGGCGATAAGGGGCAACCCTGTCTCGTCCCATTACGGATCAGAAACGGGAGGAGAGCGTTCCGTTGACCCTCACGCATGCCGAGGGGTTCGTATACAGTGCCATAATTCTATGGATCATTGTGGGACCCAGCCCAATATGTAGAAGTGTCTGTTCTAAGAATTGCCAATTGACCCTATCAAATGCCTTCTCGGCATCTATGGCGAGAAGGCAAAGGGGGGTCTTATTAGCTTTCGCCCTAGCTATCAGGCCAAGGGATTTGAGGGTATTATCACGGGCTTCGCGGCCCGGGACAAACCCCACCTGATCTAGGTGAATACAATCTGGAATATAGGGATGTAGCCTCTGAGCTATAAGCTTGGCGTATAATTTAATATCAATGTTTAGGATCGAGATGGGCCTGTAATTTGAGCAGGATGTGGGATCTCGGCCAGGCTTCGGAATAACCGAGATGTGTGCCTGAAGTGCCTGGGACGGGAAGGGTGAGGCTTTAGGGATAGAGTTAAAGACAGCCGCCAACGTAGGGGCTAGGGACTCTTCTAGAAGTTTATAGAAGCGCGGGGTAAGCCCGTCAGGGCCGGGGCATTTACCAAGTTTCAGATTCCGAATGGCCCATATAACCTCAGGTGGCCAGGGCACATTTAAATGGAATAAGCATGATGTTACATATGAACTAGCGGCACGGATCCCAGAGGATAGTTGCTACAATTTATCTACTGACCGGATGGTCTAATGGGTGAACAATAGCTACAACCTAGATATAGATGGATTTGTATGAACAACTGACATACTGTATGAATATTTGATCAAGGCATCAATTTATATTTTTATATTTTTTCTATATTTTTTCTATTCTATTTTTTCCTATTTTATCAACTATTGGAGGACTTTTATTGATCTATGAACTTTACGAACTCATTGTTTAAGTCTTGTGCATCGCATTTTAATGGGAGTCTTGTGCAATATTGTAGTAATTGGTCTGTATATGCAAATGCAGTTTGCAGAGCCCGCCGGCTTGGATTGCTGATGGATGGATGGATGGATGGACTTTGAATACGGTCGTCTTATCCGTCCCTCCACAGGTTATCTGAAACCGGTTTATTATACCACTATTTTATATCTATCCTTTTATATCTTTGATTTTACATTTAATAAATTGCAAGTACTGTTACAAACTCTGAAGGTCTAACTTGCTCTGACCAGATTTGGTGTGCCTGTCCACTATCCTACTATATTCATTGACTTTTTTGTGGGTCCGGTGAGCACCCATTTGGGACGTTAGTGCACCCATCTTTCCATCTCTTTTGCAGAGTGAGCCACCCAACCCATATTTTCAATACCATAGAAATGAATGGGTCCGGATTCAGTGCGGGTGCAATGCGTTCTGTCCGGATATCACGCCCATGTGAAAGGGGCCTAAGAGCTCTGATATTATTTATTTGCAAGGAAACAGAGATGTGCACTATCTCTTATCCTATGCTGCCAAAGGGTACCAGCGTGGGTTAAAAGCCAGTATCACGACCACTATGTAACTGACAGCCAGCGTCATTGACCCAATATGGAAGGCTACCGCAAATGATAGTGAGGCGTCAGCTGCAGATGCCGGCGCCCGGGTAGCACAGAAATTTCTGTGCTAGTGGGGCGCCGGCATCTGCAGCTGACGCCTCACTATCATTTGCGGTAGTTACATGATTGTGCTAATTTCACTGCTGAGACAGCTAATTCGTGGGGGTGAGGGGTGTCAGGCCCCCACTGATCAGATATTGATGACCTATCCTGAGGATATGGGACATAGGTTATCTATATCTGGAAAACCCTTTTAAGTTTAAGTGGTTGCTTTTCTATAGAGGTGTCAATTGTGTAACTGTATTATTGAGTGATCAAAGTGACTAGATGATATTTTTCAAAATGTATACTGCTAAATTAGCATCTTTCTGCTAATTATTTTAATCAAATGTGTTTAATTTCTACAGATTTTACAAACTGCACGAGAGGAAATGTGAACCCATTGTTATGACAGTTCCGAGAAAGGTGACAGATTTCTACAACCCATACTTGTCTTCATCTCCCCATCTTAATTTAATAACAGGTGCTATCATGGCTGACATTTGCTGTGTCATTAGCATTAAAATCTTCTCTGCCGGAACTGTCTGCCGGAGTTCATCAAATTCGGCATAGCCGGATACTGCCTTTCCTTGTCGGAGCCCTTGACTGTATTAGGACCCTGTTTCTGGCATTAGTGCTGGGATTCAGCCGGAAAAAAATTTGTGCAAGCACCATTTTTTGTCTGGCTGAATCCCGGCACTAATGCTGGAAACAGGCTGGATCCCCATCGGGTCCCATTATAGTTAATGGAGCCTGGGGGTGCTCTCGCTCCTTCCAGTTATGCCGGATACGATGAGCTCCAGCAGGCTGTTCCTCTGCCGGAACCTGCCAGACGATTTTAACGCTAGTGTGAAGCTAGCCTTTGCGATTTGTTGCTTAAGGCTACATGCACACGACCGTTGCCTGCCTCCGCGTCCGCTCCTCCTTGAAATTTTGCGTCCGTCAAAAAAAACGGACGACGGACCGTTTTTTTTGACGGATCCGATTTTCATGGCAGATCCATTGTAAAAATGCCTATCCTTGTCCGCAAACGTGAAAAAAATAGGACATGCACTATTTTTTGGATGGAATGAAAACACAGATCACGGATGCGGAACAAAAACGGTTGACCATCCGCATCTTTTGACGGACCCATTGAAATGAATGGGGAAGCATCCTATCTGTGAAAAAAAACGGAACGGACGCGGAAACAAACAACGGTCGTGTGCATGAGGCCTTATTCTGGAGAAAAAAATAAGCACAAATGAGCAGTTAAGTGCACAGAGGGTGAGCCCAAACCACTCTGTGCACCCTTGCTCCTCCTGCTTCCTCTGTCAGCTCCTCCATCTCGTTCTTTAAGTATCATTACTTTTAGCTGAGCTAGCCCTACAAGTCATTGTACCTGGTATCTAAGTAAATTTACTGGTGGCAGACTCTCTGTAACTTTACTTCTAATTTTGAATTGACACAATGGGGGAGGGGGGCATTTATTAAAGACTTTATGCCACTATTGTGGCGTAAACAGAAGTTGCAAATTATGGCGCATGCCAGATGTGTGCAATTTTTACAGCTTCTCAACACTTTTCTTAAGTGGTAAGAAAAAGGGCAGGGCTTAGCAGGAGGGGCAGGGCTTCCTGGCTGGCGTAGATGTGAGGTTCTAGCACATGGAGGGCCAGAGATCTGACACATTTTTTAAGAGGCATCTCACTTACCACAGGGGATCAAGACTGGTGTATGGGAATGCCAGTCTTGATGAATGTTCCCAAATCAGCCTAAAAAGTGGCGTATAGGTCAGCACAACAGCTGTGTTTTCCCTTCTACTCTACCAGATGCAATTGTAGGTGTCTGGTAACAAGGAGCAGACTTGTCAGAGTGCATCTTGGACCTGGTCATAAATTATGGTTACCCGTAAAAAAAAAAAAATTATAAATAAAAAAGATGCAACCAGACTTCCTATCACAATTACATCAACAAACTAGGAGATATAAGGCCAGAGTCACCTCAATGAGACTAGTTCCTCTCTTTCTTACAGTCAGACCTCTTCCAGGATGATCTGTATCCAGACACGCCTGGACCTGAACCAGCCCTGGAAGCAGACGAATGGTTTTCAGGACAGACTGCTGACCCTATATTGGTATCACTCAGGGATGGCTATGTACCTGTGAAGAACAGAGAACTTAAAGTCACCAAGAAAAACATTCTGGACAACAAACCACCAACTGGGCCACGTAGAAGTTACTCTTCTTGTGATACTGGCTTCTCAGTAAGTACTTCATATGTCTAAATATGAGACTGGTCATCGACATACCAATAGAGCTTCAGAGGTAGCAGTTGACCATGAACCTTCTGCCACATAAGAAGACACTTGAATAATATTGACACATGGAATATCATGGGTTTTGCACTGTGGCCCAGAAATTACATTTTTGATCATTGTTCAGAATTTTGGGCCAATTGTAAAATTTAGTCTTAATGCTCTTTGATACAGCTACCCTCCATACATGTACTATTTTCTGTTTTTCTTCACTAGAGAGTCTCCCTAGAAGAACTTCTAGAAGAAATCAAGTACTTGCGAGCCACTGTTGAGTCTCAAGAGAAGCGCATCTCCAGTTTAGAAAACCTTCTACAAGAAATCGCTAATGGCACTGATTGAGCCGAACTGTAAATGAAATTCTGCCATCCGGCTGAGAATGCACTTCAACAATGACATGCCCTCTTTCCTTGCAAGCAAACTTGATTATGTTTTACAAGAGGTGATGGAGCCAATGCATGGACTCCAAACAGAAGGCTCCCTGTTTATTCCTTTCATTGTTAGGGAAGTTTATTGAGGCCTTCTTCACGTGGGTTGGTTAAGTCTAAGGGACAGGGATTGAAGACTTTTTTTTAGCCAAATATCAATTATGGACGGTTCTGTTTGCATCTACATTGACTGCAGCTCTAGGTTGCTTTGACGGACAATGGGACAGGTAGCAGACTGAATTAGAAGATTATGGCTGTAATATGCCGAAGTCCTTAAATTGTGAAAATGGGACACATCACCCCGGACAGAATTAGAGGCTCATATCAATCGCTCTCATCGTTTTAGATACATCTTCATTTTAAAATATTGTATACTATAGATAGGGTACATATATTATTCTAATTTCCTCAAAGAAATATATATATAAAACCGTCTTCATTTTTCAGAAATTGTTTATTTTCATATAGAATATCTAATGTATAAATGTGCACAGCAGACACAGCCATTGATCAAACTGGCCCAACAAAGGATTGGGCCCAGATGGCTCCATATTACAACACAGTGCTGGCCACAAAGGTCCAGCTGATGACAACTCCATCTGAAGCTGATTTGAAGCCTATCACTCTCTGATTCAATTCTTAACTGAGTCAGTTTTATTCGCACACCCTATTAGACTGTAATAATATGACCTGTGTGCACAGGTATAACAGTATAATTTAGGATGTAATTACAAGTGGGAGTTAAGACGGTAGGCTCTCGGAATTGAATCCCCTGGTGAGCCCAAGACACACTAGTCTGACACTGGGCCAATACAATAGAGCCAGTTCTTGTGAATGCGTTCTGGTGATATTATAATTTATTGGCAGTATTATATAATAGCTTCCTCTGATATAGAATATAGATAAATATCACTGTGAGCCACAACTTCTCTTAGGGCCACCGCTTACCTTCCTCTAATATGTGTTTCTCTATGGCGGATGTTACTGCTCGCCCAGGCTATCTCCACAGTTGTTGCTTTCCTACTTACTGTGTGTGAATACATCCTAAGATTATTATAAGCTTTGTAGTATAGCAGGGGAAAAGAAGTAATAAATATAACAATATCAGCTCTGCCTCCACACATTTTGCTGCCTTAGGCGAATGCCAAGCTTGTCTGAATTGTGAATCCAGTTGTGTGCTCAACACCGTATTTTATTCTGTGTATTACTGTATCTCTCTGGTGTCTACAACACAATGCAGCCTGCTTGGGCTTACAGGTTCAAATATTATCCTTGTGTCCTTAAAGCTCCATTGACGTGACTTATTGAAATAATACCTATTGCACTCCACTGACGTCCAAAGTAACTGTCATTTTTATCTAATTTTTTGTGTAATTTTTTTCATATATATGCAACAAATATCTCTTACCCTGATAGTCATTTAGAAGGTATCGTCTCGTAATCCTGGCTTTTTAGCTTACAGAGTATTTCCTATTCAAACATTGAGGAATTAGCTACCCTCTAATTAAAGGGGTTGTCCGGGTTCAGAGCTGAACCTGGACATAGCCCCATTTTCACCCAGGCAGCCCCTCTGACATCAGCTGAATCGCGCAGGCCAAAGGCTTTGTACGGGTAAACTAGGCTGAGGCTTCCACCTAGCAGTGATCCCGGTGATGTCACCCGCACTAATGGGTAAGACAGCTAGGGTATCACTAATGCCTGCCCATCAGTCCTGGTGATGTCACTGGGAACACTGCTAGGAGGAAGCCGCCCTCAGCCTAGCTTACCCATGGAGAGCACTGTACGTCAGTGTTGGACAAACCCTTTAAATCTGGACCAAGAGCCTTCTCCAAAGGAAAACCCATCTACAGACAGCTATTTCATGGTTCTTGCCTCTCATCAGTACAAAGCAACATACTGGGTCAGCTGTGAGCAGTCAGCTGAATCCAATGCTTTTGTTCCCATGTCAATAGGTGCTCACAATCTGTAGAAATTATCCTTTTATTAAAAACGCAAATGACCCCCTAGGTGCATCGAGGGCAGTGTCTTTGTACTGAGGCGCTCTGCTCACTCACTCACAGGCTACGTCCTCACCTCTAAGAAAGACAGCCAGGCAGTGAAGACGTAATCATACCTGGCCCCAAAGCAGGGGCGTAGCTAACGGCTCATGGGCCCTGGTGCAAGAGTTCAGCTTGGGTCCCCCTTCCCTCAGTGCTTTTTGTGTCTTCTTATGTGGCACAAGGGTCTTTGGGCCCCATCAGGCTCCTGGAGCCGGTAGCGACTGCTACCTCTGCACTCCCTATAGCTACGCTCATGCCCCAAAGTCTTCCCTTAACTGGTTGGCACAGTTCAGTAAAGAAGCTCACAGGCTGATGGATTCAGTACTGGGCTGTTTGGCACAGGTGCAGTATAGAATCCATCGGACAGCGAGCTTATTTACTGTACTACGATTCACCGACCAGTGAAGCAAACATGCAGACGCAAGATTTCGGGTCAGGTGTGATCATGTCTTCACTGCATGACCCTGTGTTTTAAAGAGCTGGAGGCGTGGCCTATAAGTGAGTCAGCAGAGTGTCTTGGTGCAATGGCAGTGCCCTTGTTGCACCTCATTTACATTAATTTAAATGAATATGCATATGAATAAAATACCTACAGATTGCGGGTACTTATCAAACATGGGAACAGCAGGATTAAATTCAGCTGACTAACACACATGTCCCATGTCAGCTGGTTTTAGTGAGATGTATTTGGTGACAGATTCCCTTTAATATGGATGCATTTAGGGTCCAAATTACAGATACAGCACTTAGACCTCCCACGATTCTACTGCATTAAATTTAGATTTCATAGCGTTCAGATGTTGCAGATTCAATATGGACCCTAAAATACAGCAATATTATCTCTGTGGGAAACTGGTATAATTCCATTAAACCAGAAAACCCCTTTAAGACAGTTAAGAAGATTTCCCAAAAAAGTACTGTATAATATATAAAGAAGCTTAAATGGGTTTTCAGAGCAATATGCCATAGATGTTTTGGTGGAAAAAACACTTCTATATAACTTTGCCAGGGGTGCACCTAGCCTTTCTGCTGCCTGAGGCGAAAAATTAAATTAAGCCCCCCCCCCCTCTCCAGCCCTACTGTTAGAGGCATACTGTGATACACATGAATATAGAGAGATGAGCGCTCGTTTCTCATGGCCCTGCCACTGTCCCCTCTTGTCTCTAAGCCTCGCCGCCTGAGGCAGCGCCTCACCTGGCCTCATTGGAGGTGCACCCCTGAACTTTGCACATGCTTAGATTTAACCATCTTATGAATACATCTCATTCAATCAGCTCTTTGCTGACAGACACCTGCCCAATAGCCTAACTGTGTTGCTCAGGTGCTCTGCATTCTAGGAAATGTTTTATTTGTTTTTCATTTTATTTTTTTATTTTATATCAAATTACTTCACCATGCCTAACGCACACGGCCGAACCACAGACACTGAATCAGCAGGGGTCAGATGGGAGAACTGAGATTAGAGCTATGACGCAGCCTAAATAATTCTGCATGCAGACATGAATAAGGATGGACTAAAAGAAATGAAGGCATCTTTACACAGCATGTATATGTGAGATTTTACTTTAAAATTCATCATACGGTTGAGAATGAAGGTAGAACAAAGTGAGGCTCAGTTCAGATATCGATTTTTATTTTTTTATTTTTTTGCATACAGTGGGTGTTTTTTGCATACCCCTCAAAATAGTATGCATTCTAGTGTATGGCATGTACTACTTGATACATTTGTACCTGTTTTTCATGTAAAAACATTTTATCATGTGATTACAGTATGTTTATTTTCCATATGTGGTTACGACGTGCTGTATACGTTTGACAAATGCAAACATAAGGGGTCATTTATGAAGCAGAAATACGCCTAAATTAGGCTACTTTCACACTAGCGTTTTGGATTCCGTTTGTGAGATCCATTTCGGGGCTCTCACAAACGGTCCAAAACGGATCAGTTATGCCCCAATGCATTCTGAATGGATAAGGATCCGTTCAGAATGCATCAGTTTGGCTCCGTTCCGCCTCTATTACGTTTTGGAGGCGGACACCAAAACGCAGCATGCAGCATTTTGGTGTCCGTCTGAAGAGGCGGAGCCTAACGGATCCGTTTTTTTTTACAATGTAAGTTAATGGGGACGGATCCGTTGTCAGTGACACAATATGGTGCATTTGAAAACGGATCCGTTCCCCATTGACTTTCAATGTAAGTCAAAACGGATCCGTTTTGGACTTTGTCATTTTTCTTTAAAGCTAATGCAAACGGATCCGTTCTGAACGGATACAAACGTTTGCATTAGAGGTGCGGATCCGTCTGTACAAATAAACAGATGGATCCGCACCAACGCTAGTGTGAAAGTACCCTTAGGCGTATTTCTGTCGCAGATTGTGGCGCAAAGGTCCTTTGCGCCGCTATCTGCGACTTCTCCCCACTCACACCAGGTCTAAAAAAGTGGGAGTGACATGGGCAGGGAAGCCCTTCTCATTTACCATTTTCTACACCTGGTTTAGGCATAGAAAATGGTCTAAAAGTAAGACAGCTGGGAAGCGGTCTTACATTTAGAAGTGGCGGTGTATCCGCCGAAGTTATAATGAGGCCGGCACCTCTTCATAATTACATCGGATCCACCACCAGTGCAGCGCTTTATTAAGACCGGTCCCATAGCCTTTATGTTTGCATTTATCACCCATATGTTGCCCATTGATTCAGTGGGAAAAACATATATGTTGAGCATATGTTTTTGCAAAGTACCAAATAGTGAAGTACACTACACCCTTCTGGACTTTTTTAAATAAGTATGCCTTCTTTGTGCATGTGTCACATCTATAGGAATCAATGCAGACATTTTGACACTTTTTTGATGTGAAGAAAAACCATGAAGGTTGGATGTACATAAAAAAAGAGATGTGAACTGAGCCTAAATCACACCCTGTAAGTTTACATGGAGAGCAGTGTGCACGTTCCATGCTCACATTTGACATATAGATAGGCCAGACCTGTAAAAACTAATAATTTACTTACTGTCATTCTGTTGCGATCTCACATTGATGCCCCGATGTCACAGTGATGTGGCTTCGATGCACTATTGCCACTTTGATGTTTTCACCCATAACAACGTAACATCATGGACAACGTGGTCACGTGACCCCATGGCGTTACGTCCCTAGGAATGCCATGTCGCTGATGGCTAGTGTATTCGCAGGAATGCGAGTGGAGGCACAGGACTGAAGAAGGTTTATGATGCTAAGTTTATTAATTTTTTATTATTTTTTTTTACAAGTCTGACCTATTTTGAGGAGTTTCATTCTGTTACAGGCGTTGCTAGTCGTTGTAAGTTTGATGTTCAAAAGACTGCATTTTGAACAGTTTTGTCAAAGTGGTCAGATGTGCTTAAAGAGATATTATGACTTGGTCTGCAAAGCAAACAGCAGTTTAAATCTATATAAAAGCTTGTCCCTTTTTGTATAGTTTAAACTGTAACTGCCATTTATTTATTTTTTTCTTTTGAACATTTTTCTAATATACTTTATTTAGAGAACTTGTACATTTGTATGAGAAAACGTGCCCCTTAGCAGCGCTCTCTAAATGAGCATTACTAAGGGATGTCCGTCTACACACTACAGAGCAGTGCTCACTGTGAAGACAGCTGGGGTTAATTCTTTTTCCCTCCCTGCTGGCTCCTATATATTTCCAGAAATTAACATCTGCACTATGTATATATATATTTGCTCTGCCCTCCTGCTTTATTGACACTGATCAGCATGGCCAGCGCTGACAGTGCATAATTCTTCTGCATCCCTGGCACGCTGAGTAACTAACCAGCCGCCGGCAGATGCAGAGCAGACTGGCTATTGAGGAGGAGAGATAGGGAGTAGCTGATTTATAGTATATACTGTCCCTATATGTTGTAAATCAGTTACTCCCAATAGAGCTCATTTCCCCAGAATAATTAAGTTAGGGTAGGTTCACTAACGGATGCATGCAATGGTTTTTTTGTCTGGCTGAATCCCGGCACTCATGCTGGAAATGGGCCAGATCCCTGCCAGATCCCATTCTTGTCAATGGGGTCCGGCACTGAATGGCAGTATCCAGCTAGCAGAAGCCTATTAGGGTGCATTCACATGACCGTATGTGAAATGCGGATCCACCAAAAATACGGATGAAGTCTATGTGATGTCCGTGAAGCATCCGTTTTTTTGTGTTCCCATTATAACAATGCCTATTCTTGTCCAAAAAACGGACAAGAATAGGACATGTTTAATCCTTTTTGCAGGACTGCAGAACGAACATATGGATGCGGATAGCACACGGTATCCTGTCTACATTTTTTTTTTTTATGAATGAGTCCGCATCCAGTCCGCAAAAAATGAGGATCGGATGCAGACCAAAAATACGGTCGTGTGAATAAAGCCTTAACTACATATCCCACCGTGTGCCTACATATCTCCAACGTAGGGCTCCTAACATGCGGTGAACAGAGGCTAATACAGTATCAGGCAGAACATTATACAATTTCTTGCGCCGAGTTCATTCAAAAATTTAATTTTTTCCATCCTTTCCCAGAGAGCGACGGGATCTGGCCAAGCATCCAATGTGTGTGGGGGACTCCTACAACTCCCCCAGGACGCATATCAAGGATCTGATCGCTAGGGCTCTTGGGTTTCAACTGTCTGATCCTTTTGTTCCTTTTGTTCTCCTCATTTAGAAGAAATGCATGCTCGCCCAAGCCAAAAGTAGATGTGCATAGGGGGATAGTGAGAGATAACTGTTGGCTGAATTAGCGCTTGGTCGACAGCTATCCAGTGGGTATGGCCAGCCCTAGTCACAATTAGTGCAAGATAAAGCATACAGTATGCTTTGAAGATTTTTTTTTTTTTAATCTAGATTTAAACTGTAAAAAATTCTAATAAAAGTAGTTTCCTGATGAACAACTTTCCTGTTGCTTTACCTCTAACATGAACCAGCCAACTACATAATGCAACCGCGTCCTATTTATTTTTCAGATTTTCTTACATTTTACTATCATTTAAATAGAGATAAAAATAAAAGATTGTATTTTTGTGTTGTTTTGCAATTTTTAATTAATGATCTCATGAATCTCTACGTGTCATCTGTAAATAATGTCATCAACATGGTTGCCAACAGATTTTCTACTTGCAAAAGCATGTTCTGCTGTCTGCCTAATGGATAAGAATTACATATTAAGACTTTATTTGTGAAGCTATGCACCTCTCTGCAGTGATCTGAATGTGCTGTGCGGGCTTTATAGAACACAATAACTATGGTATGACAAACACAACTTGTAAAATACAATGTTTGTTTCAATGACCCAAGAGCAGAAGATAATCTGAAAGTTTAAAATACATATATATATTTATATTTTCATATGTGTGCTTCATCAATCATATCCTTCAGTACTGGTCTGCTTACAATATACACATTCAGCCAATGTTAAAGGTTCCTTGACAGTAGGACAGGACAGTTGTGACATTCGTGATCTGCCAGGACAGGTGGGAGGTTGTTACACAGCTTCATTCAGATGAATGGGACAATGGCAGAAATTTCTGCAACCAATACGGCTCCTTCAAGCAGAGACCTTGAGTATGCTTGAGATATGCCCCTACTAGTGCATCATAGAAAGATAGAAAAATAATGACGGAAAACAACCACATGGTCCATTCGGTCGACCCTTACACAGCATTATTTACTTTTTATTTTTCTCTTAGGATAGCTATACGCAGTAGCATATTTTCCATGGAGGCGTACCATGAGACCTGGGGTGAAGGGGGCCCAGTGTTGAACTTTTCATTTTGTTCCCGACATGAAAAAACTGCATTTTCATGCAACTACCACAGAGATTTTTATAGCCTCCGTTGCAGTCAATGGTAACTGTATAAATTCCCAAGCAGAGTGATGGTTCTGTTGTTTACTATTTGAAGAGAAGCAGGAGATTTAGAACACTATGGGGGAGATTTATCAATGTATTTAGGTCACTTGTGTAGAGCAATTACATTGAGAAATGTGATGTTGAGAATAAGCGGCATATTTATAAAGCACCTGTTCCATTCATTTTCTTATGAAAAACACATCCTTCTTGAACCTTAGTTAGAGTACTTTCACACTAGTGTTGTTAGAATGCGGCAGGCAGGATCCGGAAATCCGTATGGAAACGGATATCTTTTTTTCCCGGATCCGTTAGACTTTGGTTATTCATTGAAATACCGGATCCGTCTTTCCGGTATCATCCGGAATAACGGATCCAGTATTTAATTTTTTCAAAGCTAGAAAGAACTGCGTATGCGCAGACGGGAATACCGGATCCGGCAATTTCCGGAACACTTGGTACTGGATCCGGCATTAATACATTTCAATGGAAATTAATGCCGGATCCAGCAAGTGTGGTAGTGTTCCGGAATTTTGGCTGGAACAAATACCATACGAGGGACGGAACAGAAGACATCCTGATGCATACTGAACGGATTGTTTTCCATTCAGAATGCATTGGGACAAAACGGAAGCATTTTTTTCCGGTATTGAGACCCTTTACTGGATTTCAATACCGGAAAAGAATAACGCTAGTGTGAAAGTACCCTCAGGCCTCATCTACATTTCAGTTTTTTACTGACGTGTGCTGTCCGCATTTCCCACAGCAGCACACGTACCCATTGATTTAAATGTTTCTTTTCACATTTCAGTATTTTTTTTACTGACTGTGGCCTCATGCACACGAACGTGTGCACCCCGTGCCCGTATTGCAGACCGCATTTGCGGATCCGCAATACACGGGCACCATTCCATGGCCATTCCGCATCACGGATGCGGACCCATTCATTTTAATGGGTCCGCAAATCCGGAGATGCGGAATGGAACGACGGAACGGAACACTACGGAAGCACTACGGAGTGCTTCCGCGGGGTTCTGTTCCGTACTTCCGTCCCGCAAAAAGACAGAACATGTCCTATCTTTTTGCGGAACGGGCAGATTGCGGACCCATTCAAGTGAATGGGTCCGCGATCCGCTGCGGCTGCCCCACGGCCGGTGCCCGAGCATTGCGGGCCGCAATTTGCGGCCCGCAATACGGGCACGGGTGCACACGTTCGTGTGCATGAGGCCTGTGGGTCAGTAAAAAAAATCACTGAGACTAGTTTGATCCATAATGCGGACCAAGCAAGCCCATAGAAGTCCATGGGTCAGTGAAAATCACGGACACACCACGGATGGCATCCGTGGCACGTCTGTTTTTCATGGATGACTGATTCTTTGGAAATTAATTTTCATCTGAGCCACGTCAGTGAATTACGGATGGTAAAAACGGACACACAGACCAACAACGGATCCCTCACGGACATGTTCATGGAGCCCTTGAAGTGAGAGCACACCACACATGCAGAGCACGCTCTCCATTGATCGCTGTGGTAGTTCTGCAGATAGCAGAGTGAGCGCGCTTAGCTGTTTTCAGACGTCCCATAGCAATAAACGGAAGGTGGCTGCGCATGTGTGGCTGCTCTCTGTTAACTTCGGAGACACCATTCTGGAGATAGGAGTGAGTCCCAGACATAGGACTTGCACCTAAAGAGAAATACAGCAATGCACAGGGACTCAGATAAAACCTCTTTATTCTGTATGATAAAACATCGAACAGACCAGTACAGAAGTCGTTTTCATGTTTCAGATCCAGTCGGACCCCCACTGATTGGATATTGATGACCTATCCTGAGGATGGGGCGTAAATATCATGACTGCACGAACCCTTTAATGTTCGAAAAGACAGATTGTATTGCTGAAATGTCACACTGTTTTGATGCAATAAAACCATTTTTTCCCCAAAGATCTTCTTCAAGGCTGTAATCTATTTGCACTTGTTTGATGCCGAGAAACTCTGGCTCCATAATGAAAATATATGCATGAACTGTTTGGCCTTGTTTACAAAGGGTTTGATGCATATCTTTAGGCTAGTTACAGACAAGCGAGTTCAGTACGAAAAACACTTTGCATGTGGCAGCATGACTTCTCATGACCTCTGCTCCTCTGAAAGGATTGCACAGCTTTATAATGATTTATAATGCTGTGTGTCTCTGCTAGACCTGAAGTCTCCTGAATTGTTCTGACATAATGCTGTCAGTGTAATTCAGTAGATTCCAGGTCTCACAGCATTATGAGTCATTATAATGCCATGCAATCCTGTTAGAGGTCAAAACGGGAAATCAAACTGCCACACACAGCATGTTTCTCAAGTTTAAATTGCTTGTCTGTAACTAGCCTTATTTTCACCAATAAACTAAGGGTGCTTTCACACTTGCGTTTTTACTTTCCGGCGTAGAGATCCGTCGTCAGGTCTCTACGCCGGAAAGAAACTGATCAGGATTATCCCCATGCATTCTGAATGGAGAGAAATCCGTTCAGGATGCATCAGGATGTCTTCCGTTCAGTATGTGAACGTTTTTTGGACGTTGACAAAACCGCAGCATGCTGAAGGCTTGCCGTAACGCGGGATCCGGAATTAATGCCCATTGAAGTACATTAATCTAAGCTAAACGTCGTTTCGGCGCATCGCCGGATACGACGTTTAGCTCTGCGCATGTGCAGCAGCAGTTCCGATCTGGGCCCCAGTGTAAGCTTGGGCTCCGATCGGTTACCATGGCAGCCAGGACGCTGCTTCATGACGTCACAGGTCCGGGTGGCGCATTGATCTATGCGCTGCGGGGACCTGTGACGTCAAGAAGGAGTGCCCGGCGGCCGCAGCGCAGGTAAGTACACTGCTGCGGAGTACCATGGCAGCCAGGACTTCAGTGGCATCCTGGCTGCCATGGTAACCTGAAAGCATTTCGAAGATTGATCAAGATCCTGATTAGTCTTCAAATGCTTTCAGTCGACTTGCGTTCTGACGAATCCGGCAGGATGTATGCTGTGAACTGTTCATAATTCCCTCTATCTTAACTAAGGCCCCTGTTCCAGCTGAAGAAAAACAGCCCCAAAGCATGATGCTGCCCCCACCATGCTTCACTGTGGGGATGGGGTTCTTCTGGTGATGTGCTGTGTTGTTTTTGCACCAAACATATCTTTTGGAATTATGGCCATAAAGTTGAACCTTGGTTTCATCAGACCATAACACCTTTTTCCACATGCTTTTGGGAGACTTCAGATGTGTTTCTGCAAAATGTAGCCTGGCTTGGATGTTTTTCTTCGTAAGAAAAGGCTTTCGTCTTGCCACTCTACCCCATAGCCCAGACATATGAAGAATACAGGAGATTGTTGTCACATGTACCACACAGCCAGTACTTACCAGATATTCCTGCAGCTCCTTTAATGTTGCTGTAGGCCTCTTGGTAGCCTCCCAGACCTGTTTTCTTCTCGTCTTTTCATCATCAATTTTGGAGGGACGTCCAGTTCTTGGTAATGTCACTGGTGTGCCATATTTTCTCCACTTGATGACTGTCTTCACTGTGTTCCATGGTATATCTAATGCCTTGGAAATTCTTTAGTGCCCTTCTCCTGACTGATACCTTTTAACAATGAGATCCCTCTGATGCTTTGGAAGCTTTCTGTGGACCATGGCTTTTTCTGTGGGATGCGACTAAGAAAATTTCAGGAAAGACCAACTAGAGCAGCTGAACTTTATTTGGGGTTAATCAGAGGCCCTGAAAATGATGGCAGGAGTATGCTGACTCCTATTTAACATGATTTTGAATGTGATTGCTTAATTCTGAACACAGCTATATCCTCAGTTTTAATGGTGTGCACACTTATGGAACCACATTATTTTAGTTTTTTTTTTTTTGTTTTTTTCCCTCCACCTAAAAGATTTCAGTTTGTTTTTCAATTGAGTGTAAATTGAGTTTTTCAATTGAGAGTAAAAATCATAGAGACTACCAGAAGACTCTTTGCTGAAGATGACTTCGCAAATGATCGTCATCTTCGTGGCGAACATCCCGAGAAACTTTAACCGACTGGAAGAGCAGCGTTGAGGAATCTGCATAGCTCCGGAGCTGGACTCCCCTTTCAGCCGCTTTGTGGGCAACTGCCTAGTTTAGAAAGAAGATAGGAGAGTAATTGTCTCCATGCGGAATCCACACATCCCAGGAAAAGACACTATTACCTTCCTGAATTCTTTACCTTTGTTAGGGATCCCACCCACAAGTGTACAAGGAGCCCTGCAAGGGTGGGAAAGGAGTTCCAGATATCCCCACTCTGCTGCGGGCATCTGCAGGACTCTGACATCCAAGGACAACAGCTCAGCGGGCCAGTCCTTGTCCCATTTCTTTCTCCTGCCTCTTTGGAGAAGGCTGGGTTGGGACAAGTGTACAACTAAGACACCCTTTAGTACTACTAGGACCTTCTCAAGTTTGTAAGGGAACATTAGCTGGAGGGACTCAAGCCCAACTTGTGGAAACAAGACTATCCACAAACTCACCCAAGTCTATTCCAGGGCTCTTTACCATCACCACTGAGACTGTCTGGAAGAACTTGGCTTCTAGCACGTTAACCAATGGGCACAAAAACCTGCTATGGATGGCCATTCAAGGGAGCTTGTTCCTGAAAACTTTCATGCATGCGCGTGGACTATGCCACACCAGGTACTGCCCCATGTGCCCATTCTAGGAGGAAACACCCTTGCAAATCTTTTTACAATGCCTGTTTGTACAGGCCCTGTTGGACACCCTGGAAAATGTACCCAGAGACTCTACTCCCAGAAGCAGCTTAAAGCACACCGCCATGCTTTATGGACTCTTCCACGGGACCCAAACTGTTCAGGCTATTCAGAAGACCTGCTGCCTTATGAACTGCTTTAAGGACACTGTGTGGCTTGCCAGGAAACACCTGGTGATAAACTGGGAGAGGATGTCTATCCAGGACTGCCGCAGGTCGGTTTTCAGCCTACTACTCCATGCATCGTCCGGCCGTCGATGAAGAATAGGATTAAAACCCCTTCCTTCCCTCCTCATCTGTCAGTGTGTCTGTCTTTCAATAAATCTTTGGGCCTGTAACTCTACTCTCTCCCCAACTCCCCTACCACTTTTCTGTGGATTGCTGACCTATGTGTGATGTTTTATTAGAATGTCAGTGTGGTACTGTGCATAGTGTACAGTACAGGATCTGTGCCTGTGCTATACATTTCACCCATGCACTAGAAAAGTTTATGTGTAGTGTTTATTAAACTGTGTTCCAGATTGTGCTACAAGCATGTAGTGTACGGGAGCTGTAATTCCCGTCACTACAGAAGGGTCACTTGTGTGCTGTTGTTCCCCTCATTTATGGGGAGGTTGGTATAAATTATCTTAATGTAATGTAATGCTATGTACTTCCCTGTTACTGTGTGGTTGCCATGTGCAGGCCTGCTAGGGATGTCATTCCAGCTCTAGGTCAATAGAGGGAGCTAGGGAGCCCTAGTTTATATATAGGCCCAGTCAGGGAAGGGAAGGTTAGTCTAGCCCAGGCCATGAGCCTGTAAAGTTAAGTTCAGGCCTTGAGCCTGTCCAGGTCCAATCCAGGCCATGAGCCTGTGAAGGCAGTGCAGGCCTGGAGCCTGCAGACTAGGAGAGGGCATTGCAATCCCTGTAACCGGGTTCCAGATCCAAGGAGAAGGTTCCCCTCCTGAGTCCGTATTTGCAGAAGTAGGAATACCACAGTTAGCCAGCCTAAGGAAGCTGAGAAAGGCAGAGCCAAGTCCAGGAAAGCAAGAGGTACTTAAGACACCAGAGGAGGTACTTACTTATCGTGTTCCCAAGGATATACGCCAGATTTAGGGCATTGGGGCCTTGGAGGATAGTTTCCATGTTCCAGGATCAGTCAGGAATAGAGTGCATGCCCCCTGTACTGCAAATCCTACTATTAACCCTCTGTGATCACCTTGCTACATATTGCCTGCCATTAAATGTACTGTAACCTAAAGCTTACTGAAACCAACCGTCTTCTAAGGAACTGCACTTCCATCTATGTCCATGTATGACAACTACCAAAGCTTCAGTAAAGTTCCAGTTCTGTTTTACTACAACGTGGTTCCTCAATTATTCCTACTATCAGCAAACGGTGTGCCACCGTTAATTGGCACTGGCGTCACGAACTCTACCTATAACTACCTGTCCTTGCAGAAGTACCAGAGAGTCAGCCTGTCTCAGGTTAGTGGTAATAATTGCACTACAACACCCAGGAACACTACTGAACCCTAACTTGAGTACGCTGCAAGCAGTATACTGTTTGTATTATTTGTTTGATTATGAATAAAAGCTATTTTCAATCAAAAAGATGTTTTGGGAGAGTTGGCATGTATAGGATCTTAAAGGGCATGTGTCAGCAGATTTGTACCTGGTTGACCTGTTACATGTGCACTTGGCACCTGAAGGCATCTGTGTTGGTCCCATGTATATATGTGCCCGCATAGGCCCAATTTTTTTAACTTATTAAAAAAAAATCACAATCACAGGACATCAGTGCAAAATCTGTAACAGAGCTCCCCACGCCCTATGCCATTTATAATATTGGTATGCATACCTATCTACACCGAAAGGGCAACTCCTACCTCTGAACCCCGTAATGTTATGCCTCCGCCTACATGGCAAACAATAGTCATCCGAGGTCTACAAACAGAATAGTCGCCCAGGTGTAGCTGCTGTACATATAGGATATGTATATAGGATAGAAAGGCAGCAGTCACACCTAGGCCTAAAAGCTTCTCTGCTACGTAAAGAAACACAACTATCATAAATGCCATGCGGTAGGTTGGAGGGGCACTGTTACAGATTTTGCTTCTACTTGTGACTCTGGTCACCCCACTTCACTGGTATCATTCTGGCAAATGCAACAGGGCGCAAATAAGATGTACTTTGCAAGCAATATGTCATAGGGGGGAGTTGCCCTATACATTAGCAATAGTGATGAGCGAATTTCATATTTCACGCTTTGCTTGGTGGTAAAAGCAGAATTGCGTTATGGATTCCGTTACCACGGACCATAACGCAATTCTATGACGGAATGCATAATGGAATGCCTTTAGAAGGATTCCGTTATGCATTCCGTCATAATAGAAGCCTATGGGCTGCAAAACGGATCTGTCCTGTTTTCGTTTTGCAGGGGAGTCCTCTCCTGCATAATGAAAATTGGATGGATCCGTTATGCAGCCCATAGACTTCTATTATGACGGAATGCATAACGGAATCCTTCTAAAGGCATTCCATTATGCATTCCGTCATAGAATTGCGTTATGGTCCGTGGTAACTGAATCCATAACGCAAATCTGCTTTTACCACTAAGCGAAGTGTGAATGAATTTCATAACATAAAATTCGCTCATCTCTAATTAGCAACATTGCTGTCTGAATCTCATAACCAGGAATTGCAGGTATGTGTTAAAGGGGTTTTCTCACCTAAGCAAATAATAGCATGTTGGTAGGATATGGCTTCACATACTAGCCTCATGTTCCCACCGTGTATGAAATGAAGAGGCGGAGGCCATTTATGCATTATCCCTGCACAGCGCATTCCAGAGATTTGTAGCACAACCTCCTTTAAGTGAGATGCATAACTGCACACTGCTGGGTTGGCAATAGGTTGTGCAGGGAGGCGTTAGTGATTGTGGCAGAATCCCTTTGTGACACCTCCTGTAATTATTGTATACAGGTTAGAATAATGTACTGCTCTTCAAAATTTTTAACATCTCACCCTTGCATTGAAAGTCTCAGTGCTGCCACTTGCATTACCACTAGGTGGTGCTGTGGCACCTTATGTGAGTAGAGAGTGGGCAAGAGCTAGTGCAGGAAAGTGTTCTGGGCATCACAGAATCATCTTCTAAACCTCTAGTAGAAGTAAGGCTACTTTCACATCTAAGACACGTAACTCCGGTAGAAATTACAGAATAGACTTCTGGAGTATCATACCAAGCATAGGTGGATAACTCTGCACAATGCCGGGCACGGCCGGAGCACTATTATTGACTATAATGGGATCCGGCAGATTCTGCTGGACAAAAAACTGCATGCATCTGTATTTGTCCGGCAGAATACTGACATTTATGCCAGAAATCTGTTGGATCCCCATCGGATTCCACTATAGTGAATGAAGATCCGGTGATGTGCGGTGGTGCCGGATGCGGTAACTCTGGTAGATTGTTCCTCTGCTGAAACAGACTACCAGATGTATGTGCCACTGATTTGAACCAACCCTAATGTAAGCTCCTTTATAAAGGATATAAGCATTGAAGAACGTGGACTCGCTGGGTTCCTGTTATTACGCTGTGGATTTCATCCTCCCGTGCGGGTGCCATTTGAGGTTGAGTGCTGACTGTCTTTTCGCTATTTCTATTTTGCAGAATAGACAGATATTGATCTCAGTTAGAGACAAGAAAACCCTTTTTTCCTTCAAGAAGCATAGACGTCTTGCAGAGAATATGGGATCCAAAAACCAAAACCTGCAAACCATACAAAACCTGATGGAACCTCACAATGGTCACCATCAAGTAAATAAGTTTCACAGTATTAACTGAGAGGCCAAGCATGTTCAAATCCAGGTAGTCAATCTGACGGTAAACAGTAACTTGTAGCTGGTTATAGGTAACTTGTCACCAGGACCCAGCAGTTGGACCCCCCACTGATCAGTTAGTTATTCCCTACCTAGTGGACCCAAACACCTTTTAAGGCTCCATTTACACGTCTGCAATTCTGTTCCGCATTTCGCGGAACGGAATTGTGGACCCATTCATTTCTATGGGGACACACCATGTCCCGCCCGGATCTGTAATTGCGGATCCGCACTTCCGGGTCTGCACTTCTGTTCCGCAAAAAATAGAACATGTCCTATTCTTGTCTGCAATTGCGGACAAGAAAAGGCATTTTCTATGAGAGTGCCAGCGATGTGCGGTACACAAAATGCGGAATGCACATTGCCGCTGTCCGTGTTTTGCGGATCCGTGGATCCACAAAACACACATGGACGTGTGAATGGAGCCTAAAGGTAGAAAGGTGAAAGGCCACATAACTCGGTCCTGGAGCAGCATGCACCCCGCCACTCCATTCATCCTCTGTGGCACTGCTGGAAATAGTCAAGTGTTGTGCTCAGCAACTTCAGAGTGAATGGAGCAAGGTGCATGCTCGACCTACTTCCCAATCAGGTCTGAGGACAGCACCCTTGTTTTAGGTATCAGTTGGCATCCCAGCTGTCGGACCATATTAATCAGCTAGTTACCCTTTTATCCAGAGGATAGGGAGAATTTTAAGTTACAAAAATACTCCTTTAAAGGGGTTATCCGAGGCTGGAAATGCCCCCATATGCCAGGGCCCCTCACACTGAATAAACTTACCTGGGTCCCCGCTCCCTGCGCAGCTCCTGGTCCCTGTACTGCCACAGCTGCTTCTCCCCATGTGCGGATTAAAACATCCAGTGTCGGGGAGGGCAGCCAATGGCAGGCGGTGACGAGCCTCCCTAGCATCGCGGGTGACGCTAGGGAGGCTCCTTTAACTATGGCAACATAACTAAGTTACAGTCCCAATGTTACTGCAGCCTAGGTACAGGGCTGGTTCTAGCTTTGTTAGAAAGAGGTTGTCATCAGTGGCATAGCTATCAGGGAAGTAGGTGCTCCGGGCCCCGAGCTAAGAAGGGGCCCGAGGGCACAGGGCTGGGACAAATGTGCCCGGCAGTGCAGTGCTAGTAAGTTCAATTTACCAGCCTGGCTTATCTCCCTGGTTTGGGGCACTATCACAGTCCTACTTATCCCTCTGGCAGGGTTACTCCCCATTGCTGAGAGGGAGACGGGCGCTGCACATGCAGTTTAATATCTGCCAATAAAATCACCCAGAAGCACTGTGGAAGCTGAGATCATGGCGCCAGGTCAGGGTACTGTTCAGCAGTGTAAGGGGCCGCCCCATTACCAAGGAGCAGGGTAACCAATGAGTGCTTCCCTCATAAGACTGACTGAAGCACTCCTTGGTTGTTTCACTAACCAATAAGCATGAGGATATGCTTAATATAAAGATGTGCTGTGGGGCCAAGTCAGTTCTACCTAAATCCCTAGTTGTCATATACTATATGATCTCTGATTTCCACTTTTTACATTTATCATGGGATAACCCCTTTAGCCCATTTCCATCATCCACTGCCTAAGTACAGCGGATGTTGGATCTGAGCAGGTGCCATAGCCACCGGGTTCCAGCTGTTTTATACAACACACATCCGCTGGCAGAATACTTACAAATAAACCCTCAGACGCCATGGTCAGTACAGCATCAGAGCGGCCAGAAATGGAAAGCCTCCGCAAGAGAAGTCTACAGCAGCAGTTTGGCTGCTATTGAAGCCAGGACTTAATAGGAGCATAGCGATTTTTATTTTTTAAAAGTGTTAAAACCTATAGGAGTTTTCTGGAAGTTTTACACTGATGACCTATCTCCTGGATATTGCTATTCAAGTGAATGAGACTGAGCTGCAATACCAATCACAACCACTACATACATATGTATATGGCGCTGTGCTTGGTATACTGTGTGTAGGCCACAGTTCTTGTCTGACCACTGCAGCCCACCCAAGCTGATTGGTGTTGGTGGTGGGATAGCCTTCATCCATGATATTAGTATTAGGCTTTATGCACGTGACAATATTACCACTGTGTGCATGTCATATATTTAGGAACAAGGAAAGGATATTGGTTCCCTCGCTGCTTTCTCCTGCACAGCACAAGTCCAGACACCTGATCAAGCCGGTGGACAGGGAAGAAATGTCATATTTATCACAAGTAAAATGATGATATGTTGTATCATAGTCAGGAATATATAAGTGATTATAATTTTACCTGAAAATTTCTTTTTATCAAAAGCAGGTTGATAATTTGTTGGTTCTAAATGGGAAGAAAAGAATGAATTTATTCTGCGTTTATTGTTGGTCACTTTTCTTATATACATATTGCTTAATCACCCTATAAATGAGAAGTAATACAACTTTCTAATATACTTTATGTTTCAATTTTTTAACATGACTTTAGTTTGCTGTCAGTGAATGAGGAAATTGTTTATATTCAGAGGTTACAAGCCCCTATATAACCCATATATACCTAGTCCTACTCTTCTCAGAGGTGGATATAATTGTATACAAAACAGAGCATTGTCTCCACTGGAAACAATTGTATCAACTTCATAGCTAAGGGCTCTTTCACACTTGCGTTTTTGTTTTCCGGCATAGAGTTCCGTCGTTGGGGCTCTATGCCGGAAAAATCCTGATCCGTTTTATCCCCATGCATTCTGAATGGAGAGAAATCCGTTCAGGATGCATCAGGATGTTTTCAGTTCAGGACCGGAACGTTTTTTGGCCGGAGAAAATACCGCAGCATGCTGCGCTTTTTGCTCCGGCCAAAAATCCTGAACACTTGCCGCAAGGCCGGATCCGGAATTAATGCCCATTGAAAGGCATTAATCCGGATCCGGCCTTAAGCTAAACGTTGTTTCGGCGCATCGCCGGATCCGACGTTTAGCTTTTTCTGAATGATTACCATGGCAGCCAGGACGCTAAAGTCCCAGCTGCCATGGTAAAGTGTAGTGGGGAGCGGGGGAGCAGTATACTTACCGCCCGTGCGGCTCCAGGGGCGCTCCAGAGTGACGTCAGGGCGCCCCACGCACATGGATCACGTGATCCATGCGCATGGGGCGCTCTGACGTCATTCTGGAGCGCCCCGGGAGCCGCACGGACTGTAAGTATACTGCTCCCCCGCTCCCCACTACTACTATGGCAACCAGGACTTTAATAGCGTCCTGGCTGCCATAGTAACACTGAAAGCAGTTTGAAGACTGATCAGTCACTTGCGTTGTTACATTGTTTTGCCATATAATAGGCACAATGTAATAATCTACAGATGATTGGCTTCCTATAGCGCCAGCAATATTTTCTGTCATGTTAGAAATTAAAAATGCTCTGTTATATGTGATTACTGTGTGTGTGACTTTAAGATTATGTAGATGATATCATAACATGTAACATATTATCATATTTAGGGACATACATTGTAAAGGGGTATCAGTTAATGATCTGATGTCTAGTTCTCTATTAATTCTTCTTCTTCCTCTTCCCTCATCCCCCATCCCACTTATGATATCAGAACTATACTGAGACAGCCACATGTGTACTTTATCTAATCTAACTCTGGTCTCCAGTCTGAATTCAAGCAGAGAGACACATTTATAAATCTCATATCCAGGACGCGTTTCGGCTAGCAAGCCTTTTTCAAAAAAGCCTGATGAAAAAGGCTTGCTAGCCGAAACGCGTCCTGGATATGGGACATACTGTTTCTTTTGCAAGAAATTCCTAATGAGCATCAAGTCACGTTCTGCTGGGATGTTTTTAATTTTTTGAACGTGGTATTGGTCCTATACTGTGCAAACGTGCAACAAGCGAGTGCTGACCATTTTTCTCTTACTTTTATAAATCTGTCCATATCTCCAAATCACCATCACCACATACTGTAGAACAGCGACGACAAGTATTCTGTCTTACCTGTGGTGTAGGTCGCAGTTGATGTTCTCTAACCAGGTCTACAACCTTTTTTTCCTTTAGCAGCAATAAAAAAAAAAATCATTGTATATCAAGTAATAATTGTAATAGTGAAATGCACTTATAGACATGATGATTTATCCTGGGCATGAAAACATACAGAACATTTGTTGCAGATATTTCTACTACTGCCCTATGTATGTGAAGGAAGCTTCCAGCCTGAAATCAAATACAGCCCGGTTAGGGCCTTGCTGGGCGAACTAGCCTAGGCATGAGGACAGGGAGTCCCCACCATCAGGGGTCTTCCCTGGGCTTAGGCGTAGAACAGGGGTGTTTCAGGGCAAGTTGTCCCTACCCCCCTTCCCCTGTCATCGTTTTCCCCTCTTTATCAAGTCTATATCAGCACAATATTGGTAACTGTCAATTAAGTATATATTGTGGGATTCTCTTTTAATGGATATTAATAAAGTATCGTTTTTTAAGGGTTATATTCGATTTCAGGCTGGAGGTTTTGCTTACATTTTATAAGTCGTCTATAGTTGACATCAGTTGTGAATGCTGGACTCTTGTAAGTGAAGGAAGCCTGCAGATATCCATGCACATTCTGCAGAAACAACTCCATTCAGATGTTCAGAAGTGATTTTCAGTTTTCTGCATAAGTGCAGCGGTTATTGGATCTGAGCAGGTGCCATAGCCACCGGGTGCCAACTGTATTACACAACACACATCTGCTGGCAGAATACTTTCAAATAAACCCTCAGATGCCATGGTCAATTACAACCACAGCATCTGAGCGGCCATTTCCCGTGAGTGGGATCCTCCCCAAGATGAGATTACAGGAGCAGTTTGGCTACTATTAAAGCCAGGACTTAATAGGAGCAAAGAGATTTTTATTTTTTAAAAGTGTTAAAACCTAAAAGCGTTTTCCAAAAGTTTTACACTGATGACCTATCTTCTGGAAGAAGTCCTTGCTGATCTACTGTATGAGAAGGCAGTAGCGCTCACAGTAGCGCCCTGGCCTTCTGTCAGCAAACTAAACACAGCGTCGTACATAGTATAGCAGCTGTGCTCGGTATCGTAGCAGTGACCGATGAAAGTGATGTCACATGGCTTAGAGAATGCTGCGAGAGAGCCGTGGGGCTACTGGGAGCGCCGCTGCATTCTCATTTTTAGGGTAATAACAGGTAAGGTGTGGCAGTTTAGTTGTGCCTGCCAGTAGGTAAATTGCCAATCTTTCCTTCTGCATCCATCGGAGGGCGCCTAGCTGTGCAGCACAAGGGTCTCAGCCTTCGGGCTAGGTGTATGTAAATCTATTGGAGGTTTCCAGTATTTGTGGTTGTGTTGTGTTCATTACCACGTTTAAGTAAAATTCTGTTTTGTCAAAAGCTGGTGTTGCTTTCCTCGTTCGTGACTTCACTGTATCCTGGGAAGCCCACCTTGGTACACGGTCTACACTGCTGTGACGGGGACCCGATGGCAGTAAGGATACTTTACCTTTAGCGTTTTTTGCAGATCTGTCATGGATCTGCAAAAACGCTTCCGTTACAATAATACAACCGCATGCATCCGTCATGAACAGATCCGGTTTTATTATGTCTTCTATAGCCATGACGGATCCATCTTGAACACCATTAAAAGTCAATGGGGGACGAATCCGTTTTCTATTGTGCCAGATTGTGTCAGAGAAAACGCATCCGTCCCCATTAACTTACATTGTGTGCCAGGACGGATCCGTTTGGCTCTTCTTCGTCAAGCGGACAGAGAAATGCTGCAGGCAGCGTTTTGGTGTGCGTCTCCAGAGCAGAATGGCGACTTAACGGAGGCAAACTGATGCATTCTGAGCGGATCCTTTTCCATTCAGAATGCATTAGGGCAAAACTGATCCGTTTTGGACCGCTTCTGAGAGCCCATGACAGATCTCAGAAATGGAAAGCCAAAACGCTAGTGTGAAAGTAGCCTAAGGCCTCATTGTTCGGGTCCGCGTCCGAGCCACATATTTCGCGGCTCGGCCGCGGACCCATTCACTTCAATAGGGCCTAAGCCTCACAAAATCACTTTATAGCTGAATTGGTGCTTAAAAAAATGGTTTTGGAAATTTTGTTGAAAATTTGAAAAATGGCTTCTAAATTTCTAAGCTGTCTAACATCCTAAAAAAATTTAATGACATTTACAAAATGATGCCAACATAAAGCAGACATATGGGGAATGATGACTGATAACTATTTTATGAGGCATTACTATCTGTCTTAAAAGTAGAGAAATTCTAAATAAAAAAATTGAGAATTTTTCCGTAAGGCCTCATGCACACGACCGTTGTTTGTATCCGCGTCCGTTCCGTTTTTTTTTATGGATAGAATGCTTCCCCATTCATTTCAATGGGTCCGTCAAAAAATGTGGATGGTCAACCGTTTTTGTTCCGCATCCGTGGTCCGTGTTTACATTCTGTCAAAAAAATAGAGCACGTCCTATTTTTTTCACGTTTGCGGACGGATAGGCATTATTACAATGGATCTTCCCAAAAAAGGGATCCGTCAAAAAAAAACGGAGGCAGGCAACGGTCGTGTGCATGTAACCTAAAGGAAAAATATATTGACTCAAATTTAGAACTGTCGTGAAGTACAATGTGGTAAAAGATTCTACCATTCGTATGGCGATTGCTCCTTTCCCGTGCAGACGTCAATTTGAAGGTTGCAAGCTGTCTGATTTGAATTTGGCGAAGTACAATGTGTCACGGGAAAACAGTCTCAGAATGACACATGTCAGATTTGCAAAAAATGGCCTGGGCAGGAGGGTGAAAACCGGCCTGGGGTAGAAAGGGTTAACCACTGGCTTGATGAACATAAGGCCTCATGCACATGACCGTTGTTTGTTTACGCGTCCGTCCGCAAATTTTGCATCCGACAAAAAAACGGATGACGGACCGTTTATTTGGGCGGATCCGTTTTTATGGCTGATCCATTGTAATAATGCCTATCCTTGTCCGCAAAAAAATAGGACATGCTCTATTTTTTTTGACGGAATGTAAACACGGACCACGAATGCGGAACAAAAACGGTTGACCATCCGCATTTTTTGACGGACCCATTGAAATGAATGGGGAAGCATCCTATCTGTGAAAAAAAACGGAACGGATGCGGAAACAGACAACAGTTGTGTGCATGAGGCCTAAAGGAGACACAAACACAATAAACCTGTTCACACCACCAGTACACACAACATGGTAACCAGCCCACACGGCATCTAGTGATGAGCGAGCATGCTCGGCCGAGTATTCGTTCGGCTCGAGCATCGCTATGCTCGGGCTCAGCTTTACTCGGCCGAGCACCACGTGTATTCGTCACATTGATCGAGTCACCTTCTAAGCAGCCAATGAAGGTCCAGGTAAGTAATTCCCCTCAGTGTAAAACCATAGCCATGTTAGCTGTCAGCCTTACACTGATTGCCTGGCCTGGAACACGTGATACCATTTCATATAGGAGCTGAGGTCCGGCACTCGGCTCATTCAGCGTCAGGGAGAGCAGACAGTAGGCAGGGACAGATAGCGTTTTGCTCTAAACTTACTGATTTCACTCCAAAAACCTTATTGAAAGACCTTATTGATATAGCAGTCCTTTTAAGGACTAGAGTGTTTGTTTGACAGCAGCGCAGCACCTTTTTTTTTTTTTTTTTTTTTAAGAAGTGGTTTGCTTCAGCACTATCAGGGACAGGTGACACCAGGAAGGGGCAGAGAGTGCAGGGCTTGAAAATCGCTTTTTTAACTTCTAAAAGACAGAAAGATTTCAGATTAGTGACATCTACAATACGCCATCATTAAGCAGTGTGTTGGGCAGATATTATAAAAAAAGGGCTTATTCACTACAGTGTGCCTGGTACTGAGATATACACTGCACCATCATAAAGCAGTGTGTTGGGCAGAGATTATTAAAAGGGGCATATTCACTACAGTGTTTCTTGGTACTGAGATATACACTGCACCATCATAAAGCAGTGTGTTGGGCAGACATTATAAAAAGAGGCTTATTCACTACAGTGTGCCTGGTACTGAGATATACACTGCACCATCATAAAGCAGTGTGTTGGGCAGATATTATAAAAAAGGGCTTATTCACTACAGTATTCCTTGGTACTGAGATATACACTGCACCATCATAAAGCAGTGTGTTGGGCAGAGATTATTAAAAGAGGCTTATTCACTACAGTGTGCCTGGTACTGAGATATACACTGCACCCTCATAAAGCAGTGTGTTGGTCAAACATTATAAAAAGGGGCTTATTCATTACAGTGTGCCTGGTACTGAGATATACACTGCACCATCAGAGAAATTATTTGTTCTGGGGAAATTAACCTAACTTGTGCCACATCTGTGTATACGTTCAATCCGCAACCCATAGGCATGCACAGCCTATTGCATTAGGGTGTGCACGCTAAAGCACAAACACACAAGCCGCGTGCGCGCGTGTATATGTATGTATGTATATATTATATACACATACACACACACACACATATATATATACACAAATACACTCTGCATACATGCATACAGACCCGCACTATCATTATAATCAAGGGAGAAGAAATAATTTTTAAACGTACCCGTATTTTTCGCCCTATAAGACGCTCCGGCCCATAAGACACACCTAGGTTTTAAAGGGGGACAAAAAGAAAAATATATTTTTCATTACAACTGGGGTCAGACCACCAATCAGACCTCAGCTGACAGCCCCAAAAAGACCCACAATCTTAATAAGACCCCAATAAGACCTCAGATCAGACCCCAATGTGAATAACCCCCAATCAAACCTCAGATAAGAGCCCAAAAGCCTCATATCAGCCCCCAGTGCCTCATATCAGCCCCCAGTGCCCCTCAGAAGCCTCTCTTCAGTCCCCAGTGCCCCTCTTCAGCCCCTCGTGCCTCATATAATCCCCCCAGTGCCCCTCTTAAGCCCCCCAGCAGCCTCTCTTCAGCCCCCCAGTGCCTCATATCAGTCCCCCAATGCCCCTCTTCAGCCCCACAGTGCCTCATATCAGCCACCAGTGCCCCTCTTCAGCCCCCAGTGCCCCTCTTCAGCGCCCCAGCAGTCTCTCTTCAGCCCCCAGCAGCCTCTCTTCAGCCCCCCAGCAGCCTCTTTTTAGCCCCCCAGCAGCCTCTCTTCAGCCCCCAGTGCCCAATGTGAATGACCCCCAATTAGGCCTCAGATAAGAGCCCCAATGCCTCATATTAGCCCCCCAGTGCCTCATATCAGCCCCCCAGCAGCCCCTCTTCAGCCCCCCAGTGCCTCATATCAGCCCCCAGTGCCCCTCTATAGCCCCCCCAGCAGCCTCTCTTCAGTCCCCAGTGCCCCTCTTCAGCCCCTCGTGCCTCATATAAGCCCCCCAGTGCCTCATATCAGCCCCCAGTGCCCTTCTTCAGCCCCCCAGCAGCCTCTCTTCAGCCCCCCACCAGCCTCTCTTCAGCCCCCCAGCAGCCTCTCTTCAGCCCCCAGTGCCTCATATCAGCCCCCCATCAGCCTCTCTTTAGCCCCCAGAGCCTCCATCAGCCCCCCAAAAAAACAAAAAACACAAAACACTTACCATTCCTGCTCTGGACGCCGCCGCTCCTCACCGCCCGCACTCAGTAATCCTCTTGTACAGTCTGCTGTGTGGGCGCGCACAGTGTGAGGTCACAGCACGGCCTCACACTGTGCGCAGCCTTCACAGTGGAGCGCCGAGGACCATGAAGGAGGAGGTGAGTATAGTAATTTCAGCGCTTCCCGGCCATGACAGAACTTCGAGACAGCTTGATTAGGGTGTGCCCAGGCACACCCGGCACACCCCAAGCGCACGCCTATGCCACAACCGTTAAATTAATTACTCCAGCAGAGAGTGATTTATATTTTGGCCATAGTTAACTAGTTTGTGGCACATCTGTGTGTGTGTTTAGGCCGCAACCGTACATACAGTATTCCTGCAGAGAATACATTTTACTTGGGACAAATTTGTATCCAATATAGAACTACATCCGAATACAGTGTGTATTGTCAAAATTACATTAACTCTGGGCTAGTGTAGTGCCGAAAATCTGTATTTTTCTGTATCCAGTACCTTACTGGAAGCCAATACAGTGTGTATTGTAAAAATTACATTATATCTGGGCTAGTGTAGTGCTGAAAATCTTTATTTTTCTGTATCCAGTACATTACAGCAAGCCAATACAGTGTGTATTGTAAAAATTACATTATCTCTGGGCTAGTGTAGTGCCGAAAATCTATATTTTTCTGTATCCAGTACCTTACTGGAAGCCAATAGAGTGTGTATTGTCAAAATTACATTACCTCTGGCCTAGCGTAGTGCCAAAAATCTGTATTTCTCTGTATCCAGTACCTTACTGGAAGCCAATACAGTGTGTATTGTAAAAATTACATTATCTCTGGGCTAGTGTAGTGCCAAAAATCTGTATTTCTCTGTATCTAGTACATTACAGAAAGCCAATACAGTGTTCATTGTAAATTTACATTATCTCTGGGCTAGTGTAGTGCTGAAAATCTTTATTTTTCTGTATCCAGTACATTACAACAAGCCAATACAGCGTGTAGTGTAAAAATTTCATTATCTGTGGTCTAGTTAGTGTAGTGCTGAAAATAAGTATTTTTCTGTCTCCAGTACATTATAGCAATCCAATACAGTGTATATTGTAAAAATGTCATTATCTGTGGCCTAGTGTAGTGCCAAAAATTAGTATTTTTCTGTCTCCAGTACATTACAGCAAGTCAATTCAGTGTGTATTCTAAAAATGTCATTATCTTTGGCCTAGTGTAGTGCCGGAAATTTGTATTTCTCTATATCCAGTACATTACAGAAGCCAATACAGTGTGTATTGTAAAAATTACATTATCTCTGGGCTAGTGTAGTGCCGAAAATCTATATTTTTCTGTATCTAGTACATTACAGCAAGCCAATACAGTGTGTAGTGTAAAAATTACATTATCTCTGGGCTAGTGTAGTGTCGAAAATCTTTATTTTTCTGTATCTAGTACATTACAGCAAGCCAATACAGTGTTTATTGTAAATTTACATTATCTCTGGGCTAGTGTAGTGCTGAAAATCTTTATTTTTCTGTATCCAGTACATTACAACAAGCAGGGGCGTAGCTAAAGGCTCATGGGCCCTGGTGCAAGAGTTCAGCTTGGGCCCCCCTTCCCTCAGTGCTTTGTGTGTCTTCTTATGCGGCACAAGAGTTTTTGGGCCCCTTCAGGCTCCTGGGCCCGGTGGCGACTGCTACCTCTGCACCCCCTATAGCTACGCCCCTGACAACAAGCCAATACAGTATGTATTGTAAAAATTACATTATCTCTGGGCTAGTGTAGTGCCAAAAATCTATATTTTTCTGTATCCAGTACCTTACTGGAAGCCAATAGAGTGTGAATTGTCAAAATTACATTATCTCTGGCCTAGTGTAGTGCCAAAAATCTGTATTTCTCTGTATCCAGTACCTTACTGGAAGCCAATACAGTGTGTATTGTAAAAATTACATTATCTCTGGGCTAGTGTAGGGCTAAAAATCTTTATTTTTCTGTATCCAGTATCTTATTTTTTCTGTATCTAGTACATTACAGCAAGCCAATACAGTGTTTATTGTAAATTTACATTATCTCTGGGCTAGTGTAGTGCTAAAAATCTTTATTTTTCTGTATCCAGTACATTACAACAAGCCACTACAGTGTGTAGTGTAAAAAAATCATTATCTGTGGCCTAGTGTAGTGCCGAAAATTAGTATTTTTCTGTCTCCAGTACATTACAGCAAGCCAATACAGTGTGTATTGTAAAAATGTCATTATCTGTGGCCTATTCAAGTGCCAAAAATTAGTATTTTGCTGTCTCCAGTACATTATAGCAAGCCAATAAAGTGTGTATTGTAAAAATGTCGTTATCTGTGGCCTAATGTAGTGCCAAAAATTTGTATTTTTCTGTCTCCAGTACATTACAGCAAGCCAATACAGTGTGTATTGTAAAATTTTCTTTATCTGTGTTCTAGTGTAGTGCCGAAAATTTGTATTTCTCTGTATCTAGTACATTACAGCAAGCCAATACATTGTGTAGTGTAAAAATTTCATTATCTGTGGCCTAGTGTAGTGCCGAAAATATTTATTTTTATGTTTCCAGTACATTACAGCAAGCCAATACAGTGTGTATTGTAAAAATGTCATTATCTGTGGCCTAGTGTAAGGCTGAAAATTTGTAATTCTCTGTATCCAGTACATTACAGCAAGCCAATACAGTGTGTATTGTAAAAATTACATTATCTCTGGGCTAGTGTAGTGCCGAAAATCTGTATTTTTCTGTATCCAGTACTGCGCTGCATTGAAAAAAACAGTGTCTTTAGCGGACAGTAAAACAATCTGCGCAACATCTACAGACAAAACCATTATTATGTAGAAGGCGAGCACAAAGGGAGGGGGATGTGGGCGTGATGCTGATGGTGCAAGCAGAGGCCATGGCCCTGGGCGTGATGCTGATGTGCAAGAAGAGGCCATGGCCCTGGGCGTGATGCTGATGGTGCAAGTAGAGGCCGTGGCCCTGGGCGTAATGCTAATTCTGCAAGCAGAGGTCGTGGCCCTGGGCGCAATGAAACTGTGCCTGCTGCCTTACTGTGGCTCTATTTGCACAAAAATCAGCTTTTTGTAACCTGTCAATCACTTACTTAAGGTGCCAAAGGGGAGGTCCGTTAATACAGGGTGCCCGGCCGCACCCCTCGCCGTCCGGTGCCCAGCGCCGCCTTCCCTGTCTTCAGCGCTGCCTTCCACAGCTTAGCGCCGGCTCCGCAATCCTCCCTGTGCCTCTGCCAGATCCTGCGCCTGCAGGACATATTCGGGTTGAGCAAAGTGCACACTGATGTGGCCACTGATGAAGAAACTGGTTGTTTCGAAACGCGTTTGGCATGGAAAAATATGCTGTATGAGCTGCCAAGCCTTATACAGTGGATGGAATTAGTTTGAAGAATCTTCCTGCTGGAGTGGCGATATAGCCGAAATCAACGCTGCAAACTATTGTGAGACTGGTGCATGAAAATCGACCAGCTGAGCAGTGATTGCAGTCTGCTCCCCCATCACCACTGACAAGTGAAACTGCTGAATACTGGCGGAGAGGAGGTTAGCTTCTGAAACATACTAACATACGGACACAGAGGTGAGTCTACTGTACTGTCGATGCGGGACGCCGCACAGGAAGATATCGGTACGTAAGTAGTTACACTCCCTCTCGATTTAATCTATTTGCCGATTATATATAGGCTGGCTATTTGATCTATATGGGATTTATACACAAGGAATTCCTCTGATAGCTGTTCAGCCCTGCATTTACTGCAAGGATCTCTATGATATATACAGTTGTGTTTAAAATTATTCAACCCCCACTGAAATTGAGTGTTTCGGCCAGTTTGACATTGATTTTGATAATTTCAGTCATCTTTTTTACAATTAAATCAAAGAGGCACTTGTAAGTCAGACAAATATAACATAACATTTATATTGAAATAGCCACAAATGTCTTTTCTGTGCTCACATCATTATCAGTTTTATTCAACCCCCAAGTGACATTCAATCTTAGTACTTAGTACAACATCCTTTTCCAGTTATAACAGCTTTTAAACGTGAAGCATAGCTTGACACAAGTGTCTTGCAGCGATCTACGGGTATCTTCGCCCATTCTTCATGGGCAAAAGCCTCCAGTTCAGTCACATTCTTAGGCTTGCGCGCTGCAACTGCTTTCTTTAAGTCCCACCAGAGGTTCTCAATCGGATTTAAGTCTGGTGACTGCGATGGCCACTTCAAAATGTTCCAGCCTTTAATCTGCAACCATGCTCTAGTGGACTTGGAGGTATGCTTGGGATCATTGTCCTGTTGAAAGGTCCAACGTCTCCCAAGCCTCAGGTTTGTGACGGACTGCATCACATTTTCATCCAATATCTCCTGGTACTGAAGAGAATTCATGGTACCTTGCACACGCTGAAGCTTCCCTGTACCTGTAGAAGCAAAACAGCCCCAAAGCATGATTGACCCCCGCCATGCTTCACAGTAGGCAAGGTGTTCTTTTCTTCATAGGCCTTGTTCTTCCTCCTTCAAACATAGCGTTGATCCATGGGCCCAAACAGTTCTAATTTTGTTTCATCAGTCCACAGAACACTTTTGTGGTTTGTCCACATGACTTTTGGCATACTGCAGTCGACTCTTCTTATTCTTTGGAGACAGCAAGGGGGTGCGCCTGGGAGTTCTGGCATGGAGGCCTTCATTACGCAGTGTGCGCCTTATTGTCTGAGCTGAAACTTCAGTACCCGCATCTGACAAATCTTTTTTCAGTTCCTCAGCAGTCACACGGGGACTTTTCTCCACTTTGCTCTTCAGGTATCGCACAGCAGTCGAAGTCAGCATCTTCTTTCTGCCACGACCAGGTAGCGTTTCAACAGTGCCCTTTGCCTTGAATTTGCGAATGATGCTTCCTATGGTGTCTCTTGGTATGTTTAACATCTTTGCAATCTTCTTATAGCCATTGCCCTTCCTGCGAAGAGAAATCACCTCTTCTCTTATCTTCCTGGACCATTCTCTTGACTTCACCATGTTTGTAAACACACCAGTAAATGTCTAGAAGGAGCTGAGTATCACAGTCATTTTACATCTGCCTAATTGGTGCTTATTATGCTTGATTGCTTCTCCTTGATATCCAATAGGTGTTTTCAATACCTGATCGAAAACACTTGCATGAACCTCTGTTCTTAGGAGTGGTAGTCTTTAAGGGGTTGAATAATTGTGTCAATGAAGAAATCACAAAAAAATCATTTAATACTGTATTACAAAAACAATTGATGTCATTTTAGTTGCATTTGGTTCTTTAAAAAGTCCCTGTAAGATTTCATTCTGAACACAATTACAAATGTACACTAAATTCCCTAAAACCCTTTACAGCATTGGGGGTTGAATAATTTTGAACACAACTGTACTAGAGACATTGTGCCACAATATACCACTACTGAGCTCTCTGACCATTACCAGAGACATTGCGATATATTTCGTCAGTACTGGACTTTACTGACTGGTTTAACGTTTTAGGCAACTAAATCCTCATACTGTTGCAAGCTTCAGTACTTATATTGCGATTTGTATTGATAAGCGGCACTAGGATTGTTTTATGTTTTATATTTTATATTTTATCTTATTGTAACATTTTTATATACATTTATTATTAATAAATTGCTTTCTGCCTAGTCCATAGTTTCAGTGCCCACCCATATTTCTTTTTACTTATAGCGTCACTTATACTGGCAGGGTGAGCCAGACCTGGTTGGTTGCACCTATATCCATATATTGTCAAACCTTGAGCCGTCCCCTCTAACAAAACAATAGTCAGTATCCACAAGCATTTACCTTTCTAAAGGCCTCATGCACACGACCGTATGTATTTTGCGCTCCGCAAAAAAGGATCCGCAAATAATACGGATGACCTCTGTGTGCATTCCGTATTCTGCAGAACGGAACAGCTGGCCCCTGATAGAACAGTACTATCCTTGTCGGTTATGCGGACAATAATAGGACATGTTCTATCTTTCAACGGAAAGGAAAAACGTAAATACGGAAACGGAAGGTATACAGAGTACCTTCCGTTTTGTTTTGCGGATCCATTGAAATTAATGGTTCCGTATACGGTCTGTAAACACGGATCCACAAAAAATACGGATGACATCCGTGTGCATTCCGTATTTTGCAGAATGGAACAGCTGGCCCCTAGTAGAACAGTCTTATCCTTGTCCGTAATGCTGAGAATAATAGGACATGTTCTATTTTTCTGCGGAATGGAAATACAGAAATATGGAAGCGGAATACACACGGAGTGTCTGCAAACACGTGTCTACAGACACGGAAACAAAATACGTTTGTGTGCATGAGCCCTAACTCTATGTTGTTAAATACAATGTCTTGGCTTTAGAAGTGTTCTTTGGTGAAGTGTCTTACTCTTTACTGGAAAGTGTGTGTGGGGGGGGGGGGGGAGTGGAGGTTGCTGTTTACAGATCTTGGACACAGCTGCTGACTATGAAATAACAGGTGTTCTCTAAAAGTAAATTACAGGGGACACTGTGCACTGTAACATCTTGACCGGTGACCTCTCATTCTGTAGAAGCATATTAAATATGTGCGTAGCTTTTTGAGCAGTTAATGTAGCAGTAAAAGAAATACTATGTCCTTGTTCTTTTTATTATAGTTTTAGTTACAGATCACATCGGGAACCAGGAAAAGATATTACTCCTAGCACAAATCCTAAAGTTTATAGAAGAGCTCATGTACACAAGTATATTGAGATCAGTAAAAGTTCTATGGAGGCATACACCATGGCATATTCATACAGCTGTCTTTCTCTATGCAGTCCAAGTTAATAAAATCCAAGCATGCTAGAAATCAATAGAAACCTGAAATATCAAATCCCTAAAAGGGTATATCCACACGTGGGACATACGCTATGGAATTTTATAGAATTGTGGGCTGAAAATCTGCACTGTTTTACTCTAGCAAAAGCTAGCCCCTTAAAGAGATGAGCAGTGCTGCTGCTTTGACACTGCTGCAGTTTGAAACCACGTCATTACTCCACCTTACTGCCTCAGAATGTGGTGATGTTGTCATTGTGACCCCCTGTGCCATTTTACTGCCTTATATGCTCCAAGTCTACTGGCCCGTGGCCTGTGAGGCTGAACTGTGGGGATGGGAGATGTTAACTGCCGCCACCTGAGGCAAGATGTTCATCTCTCCTCATGGCAGATGCGGTTCTGCTGTAGTGACTGCTTTAGCAGGGGGAAGAAAAAGGAAAAGGAGAAAGCAGCTCTCACAGCTGTGGGTGGGAGGAAAACACCACACCGAGCATAGGAGTGAAAGGGTATACCAGAATAAGGCCTGGAAACTAGGGAAGGAAGATGGACACCTCCTAGAGAAGACCCTAAATCCAATCCTGACAGACTACCAGTATGAACAGGCCCCAAAGGTAGGCAAGTTCATACACTGTATACCTAGAATCCTATCGCACCCTATAGGACCCTGAAACTAATGTCAGGACTGAGTCTACCTGTTCCTCCAAAGGGAAGGACGAACAGGAGTCTCCCTCAGGTCAGGCCTAATGACAAACAACAGGAAAAGGCAACACACACATATAAACAAAATGCAAAAGGGAAAGGAAACACTTAACTTCAATGAAGGTTTGTTAGCACCAGGAACTCAGCCGAGAGCCAAACAAAAGCTAACCACAAGCCCAACAGAAGCTATAAAACCGCAAAGCATAGTGGGAAAAACAACAATAAATAGGGAAGGTAAAATGTCCACAATAGCGACACCTGGGGAAAGAAGGTGTGGCAAGCACCAGAAACAACACATTTGATCCAACCACGTGTTTCCAGTCACACAGATCTTCTGCCACCTGTTGCGGAAGTGTCCGTATGTCTCGGTAAGTCCGTGACAGCAGCATTGAGGCTGCCAAAGAGTAGTTGATGCAGCATACAATCTGCTACTGAAGGGGGCGCAATGGAAGAAGGCCCATGTGGTGCAGGCAGTGGCATTGCAGGCTGCACCAGTGCCGGCAGAAGATAATTTATTCACTGCACTTGCCTGAAGCCCGATCTTCAGCTCTAACTCCATATATGGTTGTGTCCATATATGGAGTCAGTGCTTTGAACATGAAGGGGGTATCCCCAAGCATTGGTCACAATGTATTGTAATCTAATTTAGACTCTATTTCTGAAAGGTTGCCACGAAGATTCGAAACCACAACCTTTCACATCAGAGGCAAGAACACTAACCACTGAGCTATGGAGCTCAATGGTAAACTGTGCTAGTATTAGGTATTCCCATACAGCAGAAGTATAAATTTATATATATTTTTTCAGTAATTGTAAAAAAAAATGTATGACACAAAATAAATGTGTAATTACTATATATATATTTTTTTTTTATTTAATCATACTTCTGCTGTATAGGAATACCTAATATATCATAAACTACTATGAGGTTTTTCCAGCACAGTTTAGCATTGAGCTTCATAGCTTAGTGGTTAGGGCTCCTGCCTCTGATGTAAAAGGTTGTGAGTTTGAGTCCTGGTGGAAACCTTTTAGAAATAGAGGCTAAATGATCCATTCATGTACAGGGTGGGCCATCTATATGGATACACCTTAATAAAATGGGAATGGTTGGTGATATTAACTTCCTGTTTGTGGCACATTAGTTTATGTGAGAGGGGAAACTTTTTAAGATGGGTGGTGACCATGGCGGCCATTTTAAAGTCGGCCATTTTGAATGCAACTTTTGTTTTTTCAATAGGAAGAGGGTCATGTGACACATCAAACTTATTGGGAATTTCACAAGAAAAACAATGGTTTTAACGTAACTTTATTCTTTCATGAGTTATTTAAAAGTTGTGTGGGGGGATGTGTGGAGGACACTGATTGGGGGATGAGTGCAGGACACTGATGTGGGTATGTGTAGAGGACACTGATGGAGGATGTGTTGAGGACACTGATGGGGGATGTGTGCAGGACACTCATGGGGGGTATGTGTTGAGGACACTGATGGGGGTATGTGTGGAGGACACTGATGGGGGGATGTGTGGATGACACTTAGGGGGATGTGTGGATGACACTTAGGGGGGATGTGTGGATGACACTTAGGGGGGATGTGTGGATGACACTGATGGGGGGGATCTAGGGAGGAGTGTGGGGATGTTGGGATGGGAGGTCCTGGAGGCGTGCTTGGGTGGAAGCTCTGGAAGGGGTGGGAGGTCCGATAGGTATGTGGGGGTGGGAGATCCAGGAGGGGGACGGGCCCATAAAAAAATTTAGCCATGGGGGGGGGGCAAGTTTTGCTGTGGGGCCCAGTCATTTCTAGCTACGCCCCTTGGTGACACCACCAGGAGATGAGCGCTTGCATTATGGAAGCACTCATCTTCCTACATTCATCTGTACCGCGATACAGATGAACACTGCGGCAGGGCAAGGGAGAGGCGTCTCCCTTCTCTGTTCCTCTGATAGGCTGCTGGCCTTGTGCCGCCTGAGCTGTACTGTTCGGGACACAGGCCAGAAGAGGACTGCATCGCATGGCTACCATGGAGGTAATTATGTGGGGTTTTTTTGTTTTGTTTTTCTGTGAGGCGCTGGGCTGCACTGGGGGTTAATTGCTGGCATAAAGACACTTTGGGGCATTATTGCTGGCAAATTGGGGACACTATGGGACAATGGCTGGCACATGGGGGACACTATGGGGGCATTGATGGCACATGGGGGAGACTATGGGGGCATTGCTGGCACATGGGGGACACTATGGGGGCATTGATGGCACATGGGGGACAATATAGGGGCATTGCCGGCACATGGGGGACACTATGGGGGCATGGCTGGCACATGGGGGACACTATGGGGGCATGGCTGGCACCTGGGGGACACTATGGGGGCATGGCTAGCACATGGGAGACACTATGGGGGCATTGCTGGCACATGGGGGACACTATGGGGGAATCTACTGAGGGCATTGATGGCACATGGGGGACAATATAGGGGCATTGCCGGCACATGGGGGACACTATGGGGGCATGGCTGGCACATGGGGGACACTATGGGGGCATGGCTGGCACATGGGAGACACTATGGGGGCATTGCTGGCACATGGGGGCATCTACTGGCACATGGAGGACACTATGGGGGAATCTACTGGGGGCATTGATGGCACATTATGGGGACACTATGGTGTTGGAGGGGAGAAGAATACTATGGGGGTATATAATATAGGCACATTATGGGGGCTCTAAGAAGAGGCATTTAATACTGGCACATTCTGGGGGACACTATGGGGGAATCTTATACTGGCACATGTGGGCATTTAGGGGTATAGGGGTATTTTAGACTTGCACACATTATGGGGACATTAGCTCAACTGGTGGCACTGAGGGAGTTTTTTTTGCACTGGCACACAGAACGGGAGCACTTTTAAATTAGTGCACATTATTATTATTATTGAAGGTGGCAGGTGAGTTGTTAAGAGAGTAGAAGGAGGATGGAAAAGTAGGAACCTAAGATGTCTTTTGTCAAACTACAGAGACGAAAGATGGGTGAAAAATCATCATGGCGGTCTGGTCTGAAAGGAGAAGATGAGGAAAGAGAAGGACTGCATCAGAGAAGTTACTGGATATAAGGTATGTGGTGCTGTATTCTGGATAGCACAGATTATAATATGTATGCAAATATGGGAGGGGGTGCTAAGCAGACAGAAGACAGGGGGGTCGCTGGGGGTTGGGATGGGGGGTGGCCTGTTGGGGGTGCTATAATTTGAACCCAAGTGATAACATGGATGGGGGTTTGGATAGTAAACAGACAGCTGGCGTGGGGGGGCTATGCAGACAGATCGCCGCTGGGGGTGGGGGTGGGGGGGCTTGTTTGTTGTGCTTTGGGGGGGGGGTGACACCATTTTCTACCGCACCGGGTGACACCAGCCCTAGCAACGCCACAGGGTGCAGGTGCAGATGTTCTAACATCCCCTGGTGAGGGATGAAGTGGGCAGTAGCAAAAGGAGTTTGCAGAGCATGAGAGCAGTACCTGACTTTACCTGGAGATCAAGGGGCCCTCTGCTGGCCACACGTGGTTAACTGAAGATAACAACGAAACCAGGAGTGGACATTCCACCTGTCCTAGCCATTTCAGCTACATAGGAGCTCTTGGGGACTCTTCTCGGCTATAGAGCAGCAGTAGAACTGACTATGCTGCACTACTAAGTTGTGAGTGGGATTTAGCGAAGCTTAGTGATGCAATGGGGGCATAGCTTAGCGATGTGACCCAGCGGAGCTTAGTGTTGTGATGGTGGCCCCCAGACATAACTTTGCTTTGGGCTTGGGAAATGCCAGATCACCCATGCATGAAAGGAGAGGGAGTCACGTGATGGAGATGGTCTGCAGTGGCAGTTGTCCCATGCCATGGAGAGGCTGCTGGACACCCTAGTCTGTGCATTAGTCCTTGGTAATACTGGAGCAGCGTGAGGATGGATGCCCAGACAAATGTGACAAGCTCAAGGAGAGAGGAGACTTTGAGCTAAGCCACTTTAGGCTAGGAGGCCTATAATATTGCCCCTGGATCATGAAGGTACTCCTTAGAACTATAGTGTTTATGGCCTTTATATAGCTACAAGGACTGTACTTTTAAGAGAGTGACACCGCCACAAGTGATTTACCCATACACTGAGTGCTGCAACCGTTAAGCATGTACTTGTTAATATGTTGGATACAACCTTTTAAATGTGCCATGCTCTCCGTGTGTAGAAAAACAACATGTAAATGTGTACAGTAAAGTTGAATTTGCTTTAAGTTTTTTTTGTGCGTTTCTTATTGCCATTATGCTGTAACCTGCTCATCATCATCTTTACACTAGAATCCTGCATGTAAAGAGAAGAGATATGGCAACTGACTCTGCTTGTCACAAAGATGGGAAAAAGCCCTTGAATAATGCAGCATAAAGCTACTTTCCCAGCTGCCAGTTCCCGGCAGAGGTTGGTGTCCATCTGATTCGTTGTATTTTTGCTGGAATGCGACCAGATCTCATCTGGACCCTATTATACTTAAGGGGGCCAACGGGAATTCCGGTTACATCCGGCAGTGTCTGATCCGGAGAATAACATGCTGCAGATATGAAAGCAGCCTGAGTATTTTTTGAAGGGAAGGGAAGCAGATTTATAAAATCTACCATGACCCAATTAAGTGCCTTCTTTTGGATAGTAGATGGAGAGCTGTAACTGCAGTACCCTAGAAAGGACTAACTGCAAACGGTTAACTACTTTTAACAAAGTTAATGCTATGTTTTTGAGTTAAATGTTGAAATTTGTTATGTATATGCACTTAATGGCACAATATGGACAAAAAATGGTTAACAACTTGCCAAACTGTGTTAGGTTGTCAGAGGATGGACCAGGTCTGCCACCTGACAAGAGGAGTCTTGTAGTGTTAAGAGGAGTCTAGTCTGAGCAATGCAAGGGAAAACATGTGTCTCAAGGAAGAAGATGTGTCTGTTACAGCTCCTGCACAGCTATGCACAAGTTCAGAGAATCCAAGACTCTAAGCCTACAATTACCATGGAAGCAACTCTACTTCCAAGTACCCCTGAAAAGGAAGAGACCAGACATCTAAGGAGGCTATTTAGGCTTCATACAGCAAGGTGTTGTGAACGTTGTGTAAAGAAGCACTCCTTGATTTTTTTTCTTTGCCTATATTGTTCAAGACAGCCCTTTATTAAAGAATAGGACAGGCTCTTGTGTATGCCTTGTGCTTACCTGTTTTATTTGTTGAGTAATTTGTGGGTTGGCAGCCATCTTGATTCCTTCTCCCCTCCAATATAGTTTTCCTAATGAATCCTACCTGAGTTAGGGTGAAACAAATGACTCTGCTAGAATACTGGTAGTGAGTTAGTAATATATGTAAAATAAAAAAATAAATTAAAAAAACAAGTGCTTCTTTAAGCAGAAAGGCTTTGAGATGCATTGGCCACCCTTGTCTCAGTTCTGCACCCCTCAGTCTAGGAACTGCAGAAGAACCTAATAAGAAACTTATTGCATGTGGTTCTGCTGAGAGACCGCAAAGTGTTCTTTAGAGAGAGAGGGGAGTATTATAACCCCCACCATTGTTCCTGTCCATGCTCTGATATTGAGAGACTATTGCATTGTGGTATACTGTGGAACTGTGCCTTGCTGCTATTTGTAATACTACCCCTATCATCAACTTCGTAAAGAGAGACTTTATTTATTGCAACTAATAAGTCTGATCATTATCTCCAATATCTGTCGGTCCTGCCTTGCACCTAGCAAATTATCCGACGTCAAGGGCACCCCAACCAATACCAGGCAGGAGCCAAATTCCAGGGTGTGTCCCGACGGAAGAAAAGATGCACCCTCCAGTCCCTGCACAGCCCTAGGGAGCCAAAATCACTACTCCCATCCTCCATTCACTCTTCCTGGGATTCTGCATAATGGCCGGGGAATCTTCTGCACATTAACAGGAAGGAAATCCAAACCAAGACACAGGGTATCAAGCACGACGGTAAAATAGCAATGAAATGGTGGCACACTGGTACTGGATAACCATAGAAAATGTTCATGTGCGATATGGACAAGAATAGAGAATGAATCAAATAAAACCACAGCACTCCCAGGTCCTCGATCCATGCTCGTTTATTCACCAAAAAATTGTGACATTTCGACCTAACTGGTCTTTCTCAAGCCAACACCGCGGGCACCACCACCATAGAGATTTAATACACAGATTCGTTAGTGCTGCTACTTCTTTTCTTCCCTTGACGGACAGGATGGAATAGGACATGTTCTACCTTTTTTGGGTGGGACGGTGAAATGGACATAAGAATGTGGACAGCACATAGTAGGCTGTCCTCATTTATTGTGGTCCCATTGAAATGAATGGGTCCGCATCTGATCCGCAAAAAACATGTGCATGAGGCCTAATCCATAGCGTCTAGTGGCTAAGTGCTATTTGCAAAGAAAGGACAATGCAACAGCACTCTGCAGATACAAATAAAGTACAACAATGCCATAATAACAGAAAACATTCTGATGCTAATGCTATGCTTATTTTGCAAATTAGAGATTCTTGGCAAATACATTTTGTACAAAATTTTTTGGGCCCGTTTTCCAAACGTCAAGGCGATCTATATCAAAAAGGAACCAAACACTAACTACTACTTGTAATGTGCCATAATGGCCACCATAAAATTCAGGGAGTGCATGTTCCACATGCATGCTGGGTCCACTCTGCTTTTTACAATTTTTGGTGCCATTTTTGTACAAAATGTATTTGCCAAGAGTCTCTAATTTGCAAAATAAGCGTAGCATTAGCATCAGAATGTTTTCTGTGATTATGGCATTGTTGTACTTTATTTGTGTCTGCAGAATGCTGTTGCATTGTGTTTTTTTTTATTTGTGTTTCTGGCCATGGCAGCGTGCACCTGCAAATTGGGATGTGCTGACTGACCCCTTTTTTTGCAGTTATAAGTGCTATTTGCTTCATGAGAATGGCAAATAGCATAAACCTGGTGGTATCATTACTTAGGAAGGGAAAACACATTTATTGCCACTTTATGAATAAAAACAAAGTTGTCCATTGTGGGAAAGATCCTTTATTACCACTGTAATTTACATCAAACAGCCCAATTTGTAATTCACTTGTGGAATCTGTTTTACATTATCCAACAACATGGCATCCTTTGTGGGGAATAGAAGAAAGAGAAGGTAAGCTGCTCTTTGTCCTTTCATTCAGACTCCTACACATTTAATATACTTTTTGTCATAATCTGTAACCACTTACATAGAACTGAGCCTGATAATTAAAAAATGAACATATATTGTGAACACAACCCGAACAGAATTCATCACATCCACTACAGCCCTATATGGAGGCCATGGTTATATATGAAGTCAGTCTCCTGCTGGGTAACTGTCGTCAGAGATATGTGGAGGTACCATACTGTGGACGCAACCAATTTGCTGCTGGAGAACCTGCAATTCACCAATTTATCAACTTTATTATTTCTACTCCAGCAGCAAAGAGGATGACCTATCCAAGGTAGAATGGATGGGTGGTCAACATCCATACTTGAGCTTGTGTCCAGTGTCTGCGAGTTCGGTTGACTTCCTTCAGTTGACTTGACACTTCCTACATATGAAAGAATAGGGAGCATGTCAACAAAGGCTACAGTGGTGCGTGACCCCTGTCCGCTGGCTCGTGTTGCAATGCATTGTGTGTAACAGGAAGCGCCACCTGCACCCATTTCTCTTCCTGATGAATCTTTCTTGGACATATGTCTACATCTGTGGCTTCCCAAGTGAGCCCTTAGGCAGGTTGAGTAGACATCCTGGGTGCCTGTTTAGCAAAGTTGATGCCCTGCTATTTTTCAGTAAGAGAGAGCTGCAGAATTCTTTCCAGCTCTTCCTCTTCCTGCTGCTTCAGCTTTTCCTCCTCCTCCAGCTCCTTGGCCGAGAGCTCCATGGCTATTCGCAGCTGCTCCTGATAAGTGCTGAATGTGTTGCTGGAGACAGAGTGTGGGGGACTGCATCGCTGGGTGTGCTGGGGAGTTCTGCAAAAAAAAAAAGGTGGCAGTGGCAAGAATGAGAAAGAAAAGTCATTGTGTAAAAAGAAAAGGCAAAATAATTATTATGTGTAAATAAATGTCCACTTATGGACACTGCACCCTAAGCATACCACATTAGGGTGTTCTGAAAGCCTCAAGACTTGAAGAAATGAATTAGATTCTGGACCTGAAAACTCACATGTGACTACGGTTAAAGGGGTTGCCCAATCTGGGACATTTGTAATATATCGATAAGAAATACCATAAGGCCCCTTTCACACTGGCGAGTTTTCCGCGCGGGTGCAATGCTTGAGGTGGACGCATTGCACCCGCACTGAATCCGGACCCATTAATTTCTTTGGGGCTATGCACATGAGCGGTGATTTTCACGCATCACTTCTGCGTTGCGTGAAAATCGCAGCATGCTCTATATTGTGTGTTTTTCACGCAACGCAGGCCCCATAGAAGTGAATGGGGCTGCGGGAAAATCGCAAGCAAGTGCGGAAGCAGTGCGATTTTCCCGCATGGTTGCTTAGCAACGGGACCAGATCTTTATTATTTTCCCTTATAACATGGTTATAAGGGTAAATAATAGCATTCTTAATAAAGAATGCTGTGTAAAATGAAGAGGAAGGGGTTAAAAATAATAAAACTTAACTTACCTTAGCGACTTGATTGCGTAGTTGCGATCTGTCCTCTCTTCAAGCTTCAGCTAACAGCTAAAGGACCTGTGATGACGTCACATCACATGGTCCAATCACATGGTCCATCCTCTGTGACGTCATCACAGGTCCTTTAGCTGTTAGCTGAAGCTTAAAGAGAGAAGACAGATCGCAACTACGCGATCAAGTGGCTAAGGTAAGTTAACTTTTATTATTTTTAACCCCTTCCTCTTCATTTTACTAAGCATTCTTTATTAAGAATGCTATTATTTTCCCTTATAACCATGTTATAAGGAAAAATAATAAATTCTCCAGAATACTCTACCCGAAACCGGACTTCAGTGATGAAGTCCGGCTTCGGGTCTGGGTACCAAACATGGCGATTTTTCACACGCGCGTGCAAAACGCATTACAAACGTTTGCACCCACGCGGAAAAATCGTGCATATTCCCGCAATGCACCCGCCTCTTATCCGGGCGTCAAACATGACGCCCGTGTGAAAGAGGCCTAAATGTCCAACAGGTGTGGGTCTCACCTCTGGGATCCACTCCTATCTCAAGAACGTTGTAAGCATACTCTATAAAGCTTTGGCAGATGTATACACTGTTAAATGCAAGGAACTCCTTCAAATCCAACATCCCTCTATGCACGTGTTACACTCAAAGGGGTTTAGGAAGCTAAAATATGAGGAGCAGGTTTTGCGGAGGTTTCATAGCTGCTATTTTGTTAAGAAATAAATCCCCAACGGTCACAGCTTTTCCTTCATGTCCCAGGCACATGGACAGCTAAAACAGCTCTACAGTCTGACTGCTAAGGACAACACCAAGCGACATCTTAATGCTCAGCCCCATGAACCTTTATACTGTAAGTCATGTATATTGCTAAGAAAAATTATAGTAAAATTGCACATATGGGGGGAAAGGTTCCTAAAACCCTGCATTACTGAATTTTGTTTTCGAACAGTTGCAAAAGAGGGCATTTGGGACTTTTTGGGTTTAATTGTACTCAAGTTTGGAAAAGTGGGTGTAATTAGTTATCTTCACGATGTGTGGGCCAGATTTAACATATCAAAAAGTCACATAAATGTCACAAGTTCATACCAGCAGGGGAAGAGTAACATCTCTAGACATATTTAAAGCTGCACCAAAACAACTTAAAGGGCATCTGCCAGCAGGTTCGTACCTATGACACTGGCTGACCTGTTATATGTGCGCTTGGCAGCTGAAGGCATCTCTGTTGGTCCCATGTTCATATGTGCCAGCATTGCTGAGAAAAATGAAGTGTTAATATATGCAAATGAGCCCCTAGGAGCAACGGGGGTGTTGCCATTACACCTAGATGCTCCGCTTTCTTTGCAACTTCCGTGCCCTCTTTGATTGACTGGGCCCGGTGTGACCTTATTTACACTGCCTGGCCCAGTCAATCAAAGTGCAGAAGTCGCGGCAGTTGCAGAGAGAGCGGAGCCTCTAGGTGTAATGGTAACGCCCCTGTTGCTCTTAGAGGTTCATTTACATATATTAAAACATCATTTTTCTCAGCAATGCGGGCACATACGAACATGGGACCAACACAGATGCCTACAGCCGCCAAGTGTACATGTAACAGGTCAGCCAGTTTCATATCTGCTGACAGATGCCCTTTAACAACTAGCAACATTTGATAAATTTGGTGCAACTAACGGCCATGCAGACTCAAGGAAAACTAATTTCAAAAATTCCCCTCATGATAAATTTCCCCATAATGAATAGCAGGCCTCCCCCTAATGTAATATCCAATCTTCCTAATGTATACGCATGTTTGTGCTGAATTCATACCTTTCTCCTTTCCGACCTTCATTTGACATTGGGTGAGTTCCAGGTTTGCTGTTTGTAAGAGCTTCCCAAATTGTCACCTGTAGAGCGGATGTAAAGAAATCTTTAGATTTACATTCACTTTTGTTGTCATTCAGGTATAGCTCATTGATAGTAAGGTCACTGTATAACTGTAAGGACACCCGCACACGAGTACTGGTGAACGCACATAAGATCCACACAAATTTCTGTGCGGATTTATGTGCGTTTCTGCAGCAAATTCGCACCAGAATTTTAAAATGTTGAGGAGCGTTTTTTGGTGTGGATTTGATGCGGTTTTGCCGCAGATCTCATCCTTCCGTTGAAAAGCATGCTGCAGATTTTGAAGTCCGCAATGCAGGTCAATTTCTGCACGGAAAAATCTGCAAAGTGTCCATGAGATTTGTGTTAATACTCTGCGTTTTTTTGGCACGGGAATCCGTGTGGGAAAACCGCACATATTCCGCAACATGTGCAGGTGGCCTAAGGCTTTTCTGTTTTCTGACACCGAGCACATCATAAATTAAGTGCATCATCCAACAGTCTGTGCACCTAGATTGAAATCTACATCAACTCATTGCAAGTGTAGATTTCAATCTACGCCAGGAAACTGACATAAATGATGGCCTAAACTACCGCCTAAGGCCTCTTTCACACTAGCGTTGTGAGGATCCAGCGTCACCGGAAATGCCTGCCGGATACGTCACAATGCAACACACATGAAAGCATTTAAAGACTGATCAGTCTTCAAAATGCTTTCAGTGTTACCATGGCAGCAAGGGCGTTACTAAAGCCCCGGCTGCCATGGAAAAGTAGTGGGGAGCAGTGGAGAAGCTACTTACCGTCCGTGCGGTTCCCGGGGCGCTCCACAATGACGTCACAGCTCCCCTATGATCCATGCGACGTAGGGGCGCTGTGACGTCATTGTGGAGCACCCCAGGAGCCGCACGGACGGTAAGTAGCTTCTCTATTGCTCCCCACTACTTTTCCATGGCAGCCGGGACTTTAGTAGCGTGGCTGCCATGGTTACCATTCAGAAAGCCAAACGTCGGATCCGGCGATGCGCCGAAACGAAGTTTAGCTTAAAGTCTGACCCGGATTAATGCTTTTCAATGGGCATTAATTCAGGATCTGTCCTTGCGGCATGCCTTCAGTTTTTTTGGCCGGAGGAAAATACTGAACTGAAGACATCCTGATGCATCCTGAACGGATTTCTTTCCAGTCAGAATGCATGGGGATAATCCTGATCAGTATCTTTCCGTCTTAGAGCCCCGGGGACGGAACTCTAGGACGGAAAGGAACAACGCAAGTGTGAAAGAGCCCTAAATTTAATGCAGTTTGAGACTTTTTTACGCCAGAAGTCTGACGTAGAGCCATTGTAAATGACCACATAATGTTAACATTTCGGCCACTTGAAGTCAATGTTAGAGGGAGCTTAGCAGTGTACGTCTTACAGAGCTATTATAAAGTTCAATGGAAAACATAGACCCCTGAGCTTCACCGATTCGTGGCTGTATTTGGCAGAATTGCATCATTTTCTGGTTTTCTTTTGTGATTCTAGTGTGATTGAATGTCATACCCTAACATTTTCATGCAATCTATAGACTGATAAACCGGTGGTAAATTTTGCAGACTGTCATCTTAAATGGGTGGAAGGATCCCATGGCCTCTTGTTACCTGGTCATATTCACTTCCAGCTTCTAGTAAACTCTGCTGGATAGCAAACTGAAGTAGATCATCTTCTTCCTCACGCATGGTCTCACGGTAGCTGCCCACCATGCTGTAACCTCGAGGAGCCTCAAATAAAGACTGGTCCATCTCACAGCCACGTCCAGAATCTGCAAATTCACAAAAACGAATAATATACAGGTCACAAAATAGCACAGAAGCGAATCTGAGGTTAACAACTCAGCTGAAATATATCTCTTTCCTATTGCACTTACAACACAAAGCACCGTTACAAAAGCAGCCAATTCTGTATATGTATTCAGGCAAAGCAGTGAAGGTGGAGGCCTGGTGGAGCCATCTGAAATGTTGGTGGATCATGTTATCCATGGGTGACATGAGGCATACTGTAGCTAATGGTAATCCTCTCTCTAGTCACCCCTACCCAGGACCTCCTCTGCCCCCAGTGCTGAGGTCTGACACATACTGTTAGGGTCCCTCTGTCCCGTCTCCCCCTGCTGTGGCATCATACTTATAGAGCTGGTGCTGCTAACACTGCAGGAGTCGCTGCTCGGGGAGGGGGCCTCGCTGCTGGGACTTTGACGAAGGGATGACACGGGCTCATCACATCCATTTAGGTTTCCGAAAGTGATGCGTGCATTCAAAATGTGAAAAATGGGAATTTCTGGAAGAAAACACAATGTAACATAAGCAGGCGCCAATATTTTTTTAAAGTGATCTGCAACATTTGCACCATAAGTCGAAATAAAAACTGCAAATGGCAAAAACAACATCTATGAACAAGACTTCGTTATTTTTGTAATTCAATATATATTTAGTAAGATGATATTTTTCAACATGAATCCCATCTCATTGCATTTAGCCAAAATCAGAAGAACATCCCATATTAAGCTATAAAAAAAAAGTGTTAAAAACGGCTTCAGGTACCGAATGAACACTGCATCTAATTAACTTACCAATTTTGACAGGGAATCCTGGGGGTAGCCTGAGAGTGATAAAATCACGAAGTTTTGCAAAAAGTGCATTGCTTATTGCCATGAGGTCAATAATTGGTGCCACCTGTTCTGACAAAGACAACGGGTGGTCTTCACACAACCAGAGTTTGGCTTTAAACCTGAATGTGGGTGATAAAAGACAAACTTGTAGTCTTCAATGATAAATGGTAATTGGAGCACTCAATCTATGCCTTTTCTGTACTTGAAATGTTCCATTTTCCTAGATTTTCTAGATTGTTACATTCTAAATGTAAAGCCTGGATTACATCAACAGATTATCTGACCAATATCTGTCCAATCAGACCAATAGTTGGCGTGTATAACAAAAGACCTGTGTGTGTAATTGGCCATCTAACCAATGATTGGTCAGAAAATCTATCAGATAATGTGTTGGTGTAAAACAGCCCTAAGGTATGTCAGAGAATTTCTAGCCGTTTTTTGGCTAAGTACTATCCTACCTGGTCTCTGGAACGAGGCATAAAATCTGCCTCAGGTACCAAGAGGAAGGATTTATTAGCACCATTCCCTAGGAATATGCATGAGAATCAGTCCAAAAAGAAGGGTATTGTTTTTTTTCCCAGTATATAGCCAGGAGTACAGGCAGGTGACTAATATTACAAACAAATATATCCCCATTTTGTAACAGGACGAGAGTTGAGCGAACTTGTATTTTAAGTTCATCGTCCAAAGTTCCGGTTGGGGTTATCGAAGAATCCCGTTATGGATTCCGCTACCACGGACCATAACGGAATTTGGAATCCATAAGGGGATTCTTCAATGAACCTGAACGCTGAACTTAAAAAAACAAGTTTGCGCAACTGTCCTTCACTGCTCTACTTCCTTCTTCTCCTCCAAACAGAGCACAGGAGCTCCGCCCCTCATGTCACATGATCATTATACCAGGCCCTTTACCACCTCTTATCCAATCCAGTACTGAGCCACGCCCCCTGCACTGATCACATGACGGTGACGTCACCCCAGGTCCTTAGTGTTGTCCAAGGTTCGGGTTCATCGAAGAATCCCCTTATGGATTCAAAATTCCATTATGGTCCGTGGTAGCGGAATCCATAACGGGATTCTTCGATAACCCCAACCCGAACTTTGGACACCGAACTTAAAATACAAGTTTGCTCAACCCTAACCAGTTCACAGAAAAAACTAGATAAAACATCCTGCGCGATATGATATTAAGTGCGCGGATGAGCATGGCTGCATTTATCAAATCACAGAAAATGGTGCACTAAAATAAATGCAAACATTATGTGGAATAAGCCCTCATTCTAATAACGTCTGAGACACTTAGTCAACATATTTTGATCAAAACACATCTAAGCCCACCCACCAAGCGACACGGTGCTCTCAGTCCAGGCGGGTAACTACGCTAAACCTATTAATGCTGTTGCGCATTTTTCTGCAGGAGCGCAGTCCCGCACATATGGTGTGTTGCCCCTTGTTACCTCCATGTGCTTCAGCAACCGGTGGGAGGAGGGACACACACACCTATATGTACCACCTTAATCAAGGTCGCCTATTAGATGGGCGGGACACTAACCAGGACAAGTTTTTTTGGATATTTTACAAGAGAAAGTCAAATGTGTTGCAAAAAGAGCTCGTACGGTCGGCTCCATAATATCCCCCAGTTTGTTTCTTTCTGAACAACCACTACGCCCCTGGCTGGAAACAAAAGGTTTTTATAGGTGTGGGCATAAGATCTGTGGCTGTTGCAATTTTGTCACAACAACAAAAACTTGACGTCATAAAAAAAATACTACTTTCAAGATTTCATCTTATATTAACTGTAATACTAAATATGTGGTGTATCTCATTTGCTGCACTTCTTGTCAGTTGCAGTACGTGGGATGCATTACTAATACTTTAAAAACAAGAATGCACAAACATTTATCTGATGTGAATAATGAGAATGTATTGGATGCCTCTGCTGCTTCCAGACATTATTGTGATGTCCACAGGGGTGATTTATCTTCTTTCACCTTCTGTGGAATTGAAAGAGTATTTAAACCACATAGAGGGGGTGACCATAGAAGAAAACTATTAGCAAGGGAGACTTTCTGGATTTTTATGCTAGAAACCAGATTTCCATGAGGCTTAAATAGGAGACAGGATGTCATATATTATTACTAACATCAGGGACTTTATGTGTATTGATCTGTTATTTTTTCTTTTAGCGTGCTCTTTGGATTGCATTGCAAAAGCACCTTGAATGTGTCTGAACAGTGCCTTAGATGCTTGGCTTTGTAGATGTATTTAAGCATATATCATTCACATGTGGTTGTTCACTCTGAGGCTGATTGAACATTGGGTTGCCTCCTATTTGATAATTAAACTTTTCTCCTGATAGGTGGATTGATTTTCTGAACGTGTATTTTAACTTTTGTATGTTCATTATTACACCATTCTTTTGACAAAGGGCCTGGGTGCCCAAAACGCGTCAAAAAGGTGATGTTTTTTATTGCCTTAGTGTTTGTCTTTTTCTGGAAATAAAGTGACCAGTTTGGAATATGGCAGTGTTGGTTTTTTTCAGCCCTAAGGTATAAATGTATGATTGGCCTGGGTCTGACCATGACCTTCTGCGTACCATGAACCTTGGGCATCCCTTTGGCCACTTTCACTTCATTCACGTGACACCCCACTATGCTTTGTTCCACCGGATCATCTAGCTATCTAGCTATTGAACCGCCCATCTTACTAAAGACCATTGGAGAAGATTTTTTGTAGTTGTATTTTTGCATTTACACCAATTTTTGTCAGAATTAAATAATCATGATGAATGCCATATTTATGCGGTCTTTGCAGCACTTTAGTGGGCAGGGCTTCAGAATTGAGCCAAGTGCTACTCATTTCTTCACATGTCAAGGCATTTTTTCAAGGCATGTCAAGGCATTTTTTCAGCCTATGCCAGATTCATCTATAAGTTACATTCCTTGCAGATGGGTCTGAAACACACTGCATGGGGAAAAATACTGCACGCAAGTATTAATAAATTCTCCCTATTATGTGAAATAAAATGTGTATGCTCCCCTACCAGCCCTTGAACATTTATATACAGATCCATAGATTCCCGGGTTAGAGGCCCAGAAGACACTGCTCTCAGCAGAGCTCCTTACAACACCTTTATTCTAGCTAGGATTTTGGAAATGTGGTTATAGTAGTTTTATGAAAAAACATTTAAATACTTACTTAAGGTTCTACTTACTTCTGAGTTTTGGTAGTAAGTTCCATGGGTCGTCCCATATCCCGTTGTCCCAATTCAAAATTAGGGTCAAAGTACTCCTCTGGAGTGATGGCTGTTGGGTTAGTCTGGCTAAATGTCTGGGTGATTAATGTCTGCTAAAACAAAAAGAGAAAATGATATATTACTTATATTTAGAGATGAGCAAAGTTTTGAAAAATTTGATTCGACTGCTTTGCCGAACTTCGACAGGAAATTCTATTTGTTATGAATTACTTTGTCACAAATTGCTTTTCATTGTATGTAGCAGGGGCAATGACAGGGAACGGTGATTGTGCCGCCTAAAGGTCCCCCTCGTCGTTTACTGCCTCAGTTATGATGTCACTACGCGCTCCCAGCGTGATCACGTCATCACTTGTGGCGCAGGCCACTCAGGTTTTCTTTAATCAAGATGGGAGCAGCCACAATTTTAGTAAAAATTGATGCGTTACTACGAAGTGTGAGGAAATTCGGATTTGTGACAGGTCTAATTGTTCCTGAAATTCGGATCGAAGGCCAGTATGGAAGCTTCGATTTGCTGAACACTCATTATAGTAACAGCTTTAACAACTGGTGGTATTCGTGCCCAAGATATCGCAGAGTGTGCCGAGTACGCAAAAGCATGTTTAGGAAACACACTGCAGTTTTCGTGCCCCCCTCTCCCTCTTGACATGATTTACTTATTCTTGGGCTGCTGTGTACTAGTGTCCAAAGCCTATTGATGGCACATAATGAATAAAACCGGGAGGAATAATGAGTGAAGCTCCAGTCTTGTCTGGGGTGATTCGTACTGAGCTATTTTGGCAATCACATACATTGTCACTAAGAAGTCAATTATCTTTTTTCATAGCCAATTAAATAGTTTTAGACATGATTCACCTTAGAACTCTGTCAGCGGTACATTATGCTGGCACAGGATCAGCTGATGGCAGTGGAGGTTTGCCAGGCATCGCTACAATTAAATCACTGAATGTATTATGAAAAGCAAATTGTGTTTCACTTTGGAAGTAGGAGTTCCATGATGTGTTAATCAAAGCCGAGAGAGACAAATGAAGACTAATGGATCTTCTCCTAGTAACTGAAGGATGTGTCAATTTAGAAGGACTGAGTACAATGTGATCAAATATATACAGATCAGTATACATCATATTCCAACATTATTCATCACTGTATAATAATAACATACTGCCAAGGCAACAGGCCATAACTTCCTAAAGAAAATTGCATTTCTTAAAGAGGTTTTCTGTGGTTTTAATACTGATAGCCTATCCGCAGGCTAGGTCATCAATATCAATCTGATCCATGGTGGTCCAACACTCTTGATGATCAGCTGTTCTGCAGCAGCTCAGGTACCAGAAGTCAGCTCAGGAACTACACAGCTCTGTCCGTGGTGTAGTGGACAAAGCTGGTAACTGCAGCACAATTCCTATTTACATCAATGGAAGCAGCGCTGCAGTTACTAGCAATCTCCACTACACCACAGACAGAGCTCACCTCTCTCATCCTCCAAGGGATCCCTTTGCTTTAGTGCAGCACTGTGTCTAGTCACGCACTACACTGTTACCGGATGTTACACAGCATTAGGTTGTAGTGCGTTACTAAGCACACTACGTCCCTTTGTGAAGCTGTGCGCTGCCATGACTTAGTGCAGCACAGACACCCAGAGAAGAAGACCAGGGAGCGGAGAGTAATACTAGTGGTAGGATTAGAAGCACCATACTCGCTGCTCCCTGGGCTCTGAAAATAAATCCTACTCCTGGACCCCTTCCTGAGTTCAGGCCCCATAGCAGCCACTTCCCCTGCTTCCATGGTAGCTGCACCCCTAATGAGAAGTATGACAGATCCGTTTTCAAACAGATCCCATCCAATTTTGACAGATCCTAATGACGATCAAAAACCTCTTACACTGTGTTCTGGGTTCCAATGTTTTTGAGGGTAAAGTGTAGTGCTGCAGATTATATTACTCTTGCTGTCTATAACACAAGAATCCCAATAGAATGGAACAAAGCCTAATCTGATAGTATATCTGAGCCGAGTGACAGGTGGGCGACTTACAGCACATCAACTTTTGTGGTGGCAGAAATTGTGGTTTGCCACAATCTGAAGAATCGACTACGTTTAGCAAACCACTAAGCACTATACCAGTGTGAGGAACCAATGAGGCATGCACCATATATCACACCAGGAGGACATTAAGGAGGAAGACAGTCTGAACAGCCAAGCATAGCAGTAGTTAAACCCATCTAATGCACTACTCTCCCTCAAGTGATCTCCTTGATATCTGCTGACAAAAAGTTGATCTTCCATGAATTCACAAAAGGGACAAACTTGCTCATTAACTTGACCTGCTGCAACATGTCCAGTAAACATCCAGTAATGGGATCCACTCATACGAATACAGAAAAGCCTTTTCTTATTTATTTATTTTTTTGTTAAAAGGGTTGTGCCATAAACTACTTTTCACTGTAAAGTATATTTTCATCAGTGACTCTCCCATTCCTCCTTTTGTTTTGTTTTCTTCAAACTGACTTCATTTGCAGTTTTCTCTTATCCCCCATGCTTGAATCATACTTTCTGGTTTGTCATGTGACTGCTGTCCCATCATGTCTTACAGCACTGAGATCTGTCCTGACATCAGCAGATCATGTGACACTAACCACACCCCTTGTTCTTAACAATGATACTTGTACATCCTACATTACAAGGCTCCAGTGCAGGACATAACCTACAGAAACTGAATATCAAATCTGATTTCCCACAAGGGGTAAAGGGAGGCTAATAACTTTAGAATAAGTTAGTTTTAATAAATGGTGGTATTGGGGGAAAGTGATATTACAGCAATGTCTGTTGGGCAGGATACATTTATATTACTGGCGCAACCCCTTTAAGAGGGTTTCTTGCTTACCCACCATAGTAGCTCTTTGTGTTTTTGTTGCTAACCATACAAATCTCAAACAGAAAGGATAATAATCACCTGCTCCCCTCATCTCCAGTTTGTTTTCATCCTCCCCGGCATAGACATGGTCCCCGGATCGCCTTCAGCCAAACATTGGCCTCAGTGGTGATGTGCCTCTTGTGGACATATGACCGCTGAAGTGGTTGGTTGATGTGGATCAGGTGATGATGCCCAGGTTGTCGACATGGGCAAATCCCTTAAGGCAGTGGTCCCCAACCACTGGCCCACAGACCAGTACTGGGCCATGGATCATTTGGTACTGGTCCGTTAGGGGCACCAGAGTTGAATGGGGGAGACAGGAACTATTGGCTCCTGTGCCCTGCCATTTTGCCTCATAGGCTGAAGGCCGCTAGGCCTGATGCTTATGGGGTATTGCTGAGGTGCAGGAAGGTGGCAATGACATCATGGTAACCTCCTGCACCGGGTCACAAGTGGCGTGGCAACCTCATCAAGCCACTAGAGACCTGACGCAGGAGGTCGTAATGATGTTTGGGGCAGCAAGCTGGAAGAGGCCTGCACTGCAGACCACCGGAGGGAGGTGAGTATTTTGTTCTTTTTTTTTTTTTTTTTTTTTGTGAAAACTACTGGGGGTACTAAGGAGGATGGGTTGGTACATTATTTTTTGGGGGTACTTTCTGTAAAGAGACCACTACTGGGGGACACTTTATGTAAAGAGGCCACTACTGGGGGGCACTATATGTGAAGAGGGGTACTACTGGGGGCATTATATGTGAAGAGGGGCACTACTGGGGGCATTATATGTGAAGGGGGCACTACTGGGGGGGCGTTATATGTACATAAGGCACTACTGGAGGGGCATTATATCTACCCCCCTCTAAATTCTTAATGGATCTGTACAAAGGTTTGATAATAGATCTTACCTAAACTTAGTAATTTTCTTTTAGCACAATATTTTCTCTTTTAGGTCAACTGAGAGCATATAAATAAGAGAGAGAAAGCTGCTTGCTGCTACCTATCAAGACACTTGTAAACTTAGAAGCAACATCTCTATTATCATTTTGAGGTACCGTAATTGTAGGTCTTCAGGATACAATTATTGATAACCATCAGACAGTCGGCCGGTATGAGCACTTTCTGCCACACTAGGTATTGATTTGCACTAAATCCTTATTTCACTGAGACAGCTACTACAATCCTTTTAAATCTAGTCACACAGCAGAGGCAGAAAAAGAGGCAATGCAGGCACTGTTATCAAGGCCTCGGCAATCACACAATATTACTTACCCCATTGTTTGGTCCTACATGCTGCTCAGCTATCCCCAGGAAAGACTGCAAAGGCGTTTTACTACCTGGAAGGAAAATTGAGAAGTCATACCACATATGGGGATGGACCTGATCATTTTCTTACCTACAGCTGTGCCTAAAATATAGTCTCTTATTCCCTGTACAAAGATACATCATTTCATAGGGATTATAAGGACTGTCACATTATACTGTATTGTCTATTTTGTCTACTTGGGATCAGCTGTCCGTAAAGAAAAGTATAATGCTGATAACAAAAATCTCAAAAAAAACTTATTCTAGATTCATAAAACCTCATACAGGGGCACATTTATTAAGGCACTTCTTATTGACACTTCTAGGAGGAGGTTGGACGTGCGCACATTACGGAGGTCCATGGATCACTGACTGCTGGGCGCGGCGACCCGTCCGTGTGCTTATCCAATTGTTTGATGGCAATATTATGGCACTGATTGCATTGTGAATGACCACACTATCTGACAACGTGCCGGCCAGGTTTCTTGGATACCACCCCTCCTGTCTGATCTAGGTGTAACCATACACCGGTCTATATTGGTGTTACCCTATTGGTGTTATTATACACCTGGTGCATAAACTGATGGAACTTTTGAACCATCGGTGTCTATGATCACATATTTATGGTTTGAGCTTGGTATAAGAGCCTTATCTTGTGAATGATTATACCTTGTCTGTCCTAGTGACATCTAATGAGTTTAGCCTCCTGATGAACCCTCGGTATTTCAGGGAAAAACGCGTCGAGGCGTGAGGCGTTACACATTTTATTTTTTTTCTCAATATCATATGAGTTGACAAAACAGGTTGCCACCACTTTGGGTGTGGAATTGTACTGTAAGATGGGCCATTAATTTAACCATTGACTTTTAATTATTATCCGTCCCTGGAACATACCCCATGCACCTGCCTAAGGTGTTTTGAGGCTTGTAGGCAGGGTGATCGTAGGACTTACCAGGAAGGTTCGAGGACAGGGAGTCTCCACCTTCCGGAGACGTCCCTGGGCTGAGGACTAGCCTAGGATCACAATAGGGATAAGCTTTAGTCCCCTGCCCAATCGATAACCCTCTTATTTACATTTTGCCCAGACACGGATAGCACCCCAGTGCATACTTGCTGGCTCAGTGTGTGGGTATGGGCCTTGGAGAGATCATCATAATATATTTTTGTACTGAGAGTCCTAATTATAGCGATCGGTGGGGGTTTTATTTTTCCCTCCGTTTTATCTTGAAATATTAAAGGTTATGTTTTAAGGGATTTATTTTGCTTTGCTGGAATTTGCACATTTATTAAGACCTGCATTTTAGACGCCGGTCTTAATAAAGGCCCTGTGCTGGTAGAGGATCCGCTAAAATTATGAAGAGGCGCCAACCTCTCCACAAATTCAGGGCATCCAGCGCCAGTGTTAAATGTAAGACAGCTTCCTTGCTGTCTTACATTTAGACCATTTTCTACGCCTGAACCAGGCGTAGAAAATGGTAAATGAGGGGCCTATCCCCTTCCCAGTCCATAATTTTAGAACTGGGGTGGGCTAACTGTTGCGCTGCAATCTGCACCTGAAATACGCCTAATATAGATGTAATTTGGTATATTAATGACCCTCACAATATTTAACCTGTATGGGTTGTCCAGGATTTTCATATCAATGCCCTATCTTCAGAATAGGTCATCAACATAAGATTGGCGGGGGGCAGACTCATCAATCAACTGTATAAGGAAGCCGTGGTGCTCACCAAAGCTCTGATGAACGCCGCAAACTCCTCACAGCTTATCAAACAGTGCCATCTATTGTATTGTGGCTATGCTTGGTATTGCAGCTCAGCCCCATTCACTGAAGATTGAAGAACGTGACATCACAGGTCTAGGAGGAGGACACAGCACTCACGGAGCCCCACAGCCTCTTCATATAGCTCATCATGGGGGTACCTTGAGACCGACTCCAGCTGATCTCATACTGATCCTAAGGATAGGTCATCAATCTGAAAACCCTGGAAAACCCCTTAAAAATCTGCCTACAGTATGTAAGATGTATTTGGCTGCGTGTCAAATATTTCAAATTTCCATGTTTGAGTGTCATTTTTTAATCAATTTCATGTTCTTTATAGCTAAGCTTCCCCTTATGCAGATGAAGAAACTGCATTTACAATCTCTCGGCATTACCAAGGGAAATAGAGAGGTGCCACCAAGATGGGCCCCTTCCTTTCTCTATCTGGTGCTCTGAGTGTTAGGGTATGTCCTCAAGGGATATATTAAAGGGGTTGTCTCATCATGGACAATGGGGGCATATCGCTAGAATATTCCCCCATTGTCTTATAGGTGGGGGTCCCACTGCCTATTTCAAGAAAGGAGCAAGTAAAGGAGAGTGCATTACTCATGCGCAGCGGCCCTCCATTCATTTTCTATTGGGCCGAGCAGCCGAATGGGAGCGGAGGTCGCACATGCGCGGTACACTCCCATTCACTTTTATGGGGAGCCGGCTTGGTGATGGCTGGACTGGAGTTCTCCAGCCACCACCTTGGGGGGCTCCGTTCTCGATAAAGGTGCACGTCTCAGCGGTGGGACCCGTACCTATCAGACAATGGGGGCATATCCTAACGTTATGCCTCCATTGTCCATGATGAGACAACTCCTTTAAGTAGTATAAAATCTTCAATGATCTGGGTATGGATTTGCAGGAAAACTCACCCTCTGCATAGTAGAGTATAAAATCAATGGTACAACTACACAGCAGATATTGCCGCACTTTGGATTTAAAATCCTCACCTCATGTTAAGATGTGCAGATTTACTGTGGACATTTTCTCCCATGTGTGGATAAGATTTTTTTTAAAACTCATCCACTTTGTTGCTACTGTAAAATGTTGCATATATTTGCAGACTTTTACAGCACCATGTGGAAATTTAATAGAACTGGGGGAAAAAGTAGTGGAATATTAGATTTTTACTTTTTTTTAACATTTTAATTTTTTTTTAATTGTTCCTACTTGTATAAGAAGCCAGGACACTAAGAAAATATTAAAGAATAGCTTTAATGGCAAATATGGTAGATGTGGTATTAGAAAAAATGTCTTGCTCCTTCTGGAGCAGAGAAATTTTGTGTAATATGATAGGGGAATTCTTACCCATACTAGACATCATATATGTGTAGTACCTTTGCACATCCTGCTGGTGTAGCCATTGCCACCTAAAAATGAAATTAATCCCCCAAAGAAACATAGGCTGTGTGAGAGCCATACTATGAATTACATGCATCAATTACCATATCTAATATTGTGGGATTTTATTTGAAGAATTAGTCACACGGCGGGCAGGGTGCTGGGTGGGGCAAGCAGGTAAGATTTTTCTAACATTTTCATTTTGGACTTTTTCAGCTTTAAGGTGAGTTCACATCAGTGTTTAGCTTTCCTTTCTTCTGATCTGTCAGAATAACAGAAAAATAAAAAATAAACATCCTGCATTTTAATCATCCATTATGCTCAGATATGCACATGAAGAATTATTTTAGTCTAAAATAACGGATCTCAGACAGGAATTGCTAAAACTGATGCAAAAGGCACATATGAGCATAACGGATGTTTTAAATACAAGATCCTTTTTTTGTTTATTTTTCTGTTCTTCTGACAGGTCAGAAGAATGGAAAGCTAAACGGTGATGTGAACCTGGCTTAAAGGGGTTGTCTCACTTCAGCAAGTGGCTTTTATCATGTAGAGAAAGTTAATACAATTAACTTACTAATGTATTGTGATTGTCCATTTTGCCTCCTTTGCTGGCTGGATTCATTTTTCCATCACATTATACACTGCTCGTTTCCATGGTTATGACCACGCTGCACAATATAGGAAAAAGCACCAGCCTCTCAGGAGGCTAGGAAAGTTGGAGCATATATAGGCGAGTGCTTTTTCCTATAGTGTGCAAGCACGACCACCACTGATGGATTACAGGGTGGTCATAACCATGGAAACGAGCAGCGTATAATGTGGTGGAAAAATGAATCTGGCCAGCAAAGGAAACAAAATGGATAATAAAAATATATTAGTAAGTGCCTTGTATTAACTTTCTCTACATGACCAATGCTATTTGCTGAAGTGAGACAACCCCTTGAAGTCAGGTAGAACTAAGCAGTAGCTCCAATTTTTCTGCACTTCTAAATATTGATGACATATTCTTGGATATTCCATCATTGAGGTAACGGTCTGACCACTGGGACCACCATTGACAACAAGAACAAAGGGTCATGGCTCTCACTGAATAGGTCTGAGCTGCAATACCATGCATAGCCTCTAGACTAGGCTTATGATGTGACTAGTAAAATCCAAAGGGGCCCTTCCTTCACGTAAATTTTGTCAATACCAGTGGTCTGACCAGCAGTTTGCTGAAGTTTTCCCAGCTTAATCCAAACATAGGCTCACAACTATCTAATTGTTGATTTGACCCTGTAGTGGCTAACTACATTTAAATTATGAAACTGTGGGAAAAAAAAGTGATTTACAATAGTTTTACTTATTATTTTATTTCAGTAGATTTAGCAGTTCCATTGTTTCCAGCTTAAAACAGTCACTAGCTTTTCACACAACGTTTAAAAAATCAATAGTACAGGTGGATATAAGAAATATTGCCTCTTTCTCCACTTATCAGCTTTTTTTCTCTTTCCTAAACTAACTCCTCCCTTCTTTCCTAAACTAACATTCACTGTAAAATCTCTGCTGAATCCATCTTGAGAGACTAAGATAGACTGTCAGCTCACAGAAGATTACAGCTGCCCATAGATGTATGTGAAGAGGGAAGGGGAGAAGAAATAAGCTGCAGAGTGAGAGAGTGAAAGAGACACAGGTGTCTCACAGCTGCTAGATTCACATCAATACTGTGCAGTGCTTCTCTATACTGTCTTCCATGTTCTTCTGTTTGTATATGAGTGATAGTGAAGTGATATGGAAGCAGAATCTCCTATTTTCTACATGTTCGGAGTCTATGGGAGACATTATAACAGGATCATATAATGGATCATATAATGGTAAGAAATAGTTATTATGCAGCCTATTCTGAAAAGTCATCTGAAAGTGTAGTTAAGTAGTCACGTTGCCAAGAATGAGCTCCAGAGTGCTGGGGATTAACAAAACTCATGTGTTCGATTGTAAAGCCTCAGTTTATGGAACTGAATACGATGCAGGTCCTTATGTCATCCATAGGCTACTATTGTTTAAGAAAAAATTTACCCCATAGTATACTCTTTGTCAGTGTTTACTAGGCTGCAGCCTTCCTATACATTGAAATAAAGGTATCCGTTGATTCCAAAATTACACTCTTTTGTCATCGAATGGGCTCAAAGGAGCTTGATGGGGCTGGTTTGCCATTTGTGCCAGGAATATATCCAGCACATACACCAAATGTGCACACCAAACCATAGCCTTAGGTGTACCATTTCAACTGCACTTGAAAACCAGCTGAGAATTTGACATTACCTTTGCTTTTTCCCTTGTGCTGGTCTGATAAATGTTCTGTGCGGGTTCTAGTAATTAATTCTACATTGGAAGCCCCATATACCTGAGAAGAGAATTACAGAAGTATAATACAACTGGTCAGGCAAACATATTTACCTGACTATGCAGCTATCAGTTCTCTGCACTGGCAGCCACCGATTTGGAAAACAAGTAGTAGTATTTATTTAGCACAATTTTGAGCAATTTTCCCCAATTCTAAGTTGTGTGGTCATGTCTGTAAACTTAGATACCAAAAGTATTTATCTAGATGGACTAAACTTACCCTATAACAACAAGTTGAAACAGTAGGAGGAAATAACCCAAAAATACCACAACCTCCAATGTGAGAATGGAAATATAGAGACTTTAACTGTGGGAACTTCCCATTACAATACTGAATATAAAAATTATTTTAACCAAGTCAAAAAATAATATAGCAATAATTTTAACCATATTGAAAATGGACTGAAAAACTTAAGCAAACTAAATTATAAACCCAACAGTGTCATTTTATTGTCCAGTCTGGTGACGAGAAGCAAAGAATTGTTCTGCAAAGCAAGCCAAAGGCCAGCCATAAAGAACACATTGCTATGGCCCAAATGTCCATTCAGCCATTTTATCCAAGTCCCCAAAACACAATCAAGCTATGATCTACTGGGAGTGCCTGATCATATCAACTGGTGGAAGACAAAAATGTTCCACACTCCTGGTAGCCACATGTCTCCTACAGAAGGATCAGGCAAACACTGGAGGACTACCTGGCCATACATTTATGTAGTAATGGAGTGTTACATCGATACATGGGCTGGGTCTACCAGGGTGGTAACAATGGGTTTCTTACTAATGTAACTAGTAATTAAAAGCTATTAATACTATTATGGGAGCACTGGGGCATCTGAAAAATGGGCGTGCACAAAAAAACTGAAGCATTGTCCTCCATGCCTAATCCCCTGGTAGATCACCTACCTGACACTCCACAAAAAGTACAATACATACAGAACATTATTGGTTAAAGGAGTATCCCTATCTTCCCCAAAAGTGACCTCTGGGACTCCCACTCATTCTGAGCATCCCTTTCCTTTACTACCAGGCGGCTGGTTCTCCAATATGTAGAGAGGAGGGCTGCAGTGCTATCTCAGGTCCTTTATTCTCAGGATTGGTGGTGGTCCTGGAGGTCAGACCCCCTCTTTTCCCGCTCACTCAGTAGGAACAGTCAAGAGTTTCTGTTCCAGGGGACGTTAATGAATTTGGACCATTAGACTAAATTTGCAGGTTTATATATATATATTGAGGGTCTGGCTGTTTTAATGGCATGAATGTAAGAAGGAATCAGTACTATAGCTATAATCTCCCACAGAACATGTGATTTCATTGGGGTCAATCTTTTCAGGACTCATTGTAATTCCTTGCACCACAATCTACTATAGAAGTATTTACAGCTAACTTCACCTCCAGTCCTCTTCTCCCTATCTAGATTATTGCTCAAGTTTTGCTTCTAACCTTTGCCTCGTAGCCATTGATAACTTCAGTTTTCTCGCTTCTCCAGCCAAGGATTCCTGATTTATTTCTGTGAAGAGAAATAAAGAAAACACAAATGTTCTTTTTCACATCGTAATCCAGGGACCATATCTACGAAGTAACAGAAGCCCTGCGCAATATCACAGAAAAACAGTACTTGTATTAACTGCCACCAAGTATGTTATCAGGATATTCCAGATCAGGAATCCTAATAAAGATTATGTACATAAAAGTGTCACTGAAGTCATGCCAACCTGTGCTGCCGGACTGTTGTGATAAAGCTAGGAGAGGAAAGAAACATTCACGCTATAGTGCTTTAAATACAACACCGGCTCTTGGCAAATTATCCAGATCTATTCTTTACTACTTGAACTGAACAGCCTCTCTCTACCCTGAGATGTTTGGCAGAGGCTTAAAGAAAAGCTCCACCCTTAAAAGCTCCTTGAAGAATATATTAGGGTAATGCAAAAATAACAGTTCTCCGGGAAAATAACATTATTATTAGAACCACCGTCTCTAAATATGGCAGCCTTCCAATATTGACATTCAGGAATGCAGGAGGTTTCACATACATTCCCTACCTGCATCTGTAGGACACAAGTTGTTGGAATTCTTAGCCGTTTATGTGCTCATCCCTTAAAGCGGCCGTCACCCAGATCAACCCTACCCGACCAGACATATAGCATATAGCTGGCCATATGTATACAATAGCTGTCGGCCAAACAATCGTTCATTCAACCTCTATCTCTCCAGTCTCCCTCCCGGCTTCCCCATACACATACATGTTTCGCTCAAGCACACGTGTCTGTGTATGCTATGGGAAGAGCGGTCAAAGCTGCTGCCGGACAGTTCTGGCAGTGGCTTATCTATCTGGAGAACAAAAGGATCGGGTGAAAATATTCATTTTGCCCGATCCTCGTCACCCTCGACTGATTATATCACAACCATCCCACTCACATTAGTGTGTTGGCTCAACCCACAGTTCTCTGTGGGTATGGCCAAAAAAAGTATTATCTGTATAGCTAGCTTTACACTTTACATATAGAATTAATATTTATAAAATATGGAATAATATAACATAGGCTATAATGGGGGCCAATTACTAGGCTAAATATGCTAACTAACTGAAACCAAAACAATTGGTGTAAATGTCCTGCACTGCATTTGAACACTTTTTGCACCTCACTAGACAGCTTTGAAAAGTGTCTAAATAAGGGGCAGAATTTAGAAAATAAGTAGTGGCTGAAAATTAGCTAAATTGCCGAAAAGTTTCTTTAAAATTTTGGCGTAAAATATCGGTCTAAATCAGGGGTCCGCAACCTTTTCTCGTTGGGGGCCACATTGTCAGCCTGAACCAATTACAAGGGCCGAAAATAAAACTTAAAGGGGTATTACCAACTGAAATACTATATTTATGGCATAATGAACATACAGTATATATCATTAATGTCTAGATACACTTCTAGTACTCCCATCTTATGGCAGAATACATATAAGATACATGTGAGCAGCCAAAAGACATAGACATACATGTCTGTTATCAGATGGTTGGGGGACACACAGAATGGCATCCAGGGCCGCATGTGGCCCCCGGGCTGCAGGTTGTGCACCCCTGGTCGAAAGTAAATTAACCAATAAGATACGTAAGGAAGAGAAAAGTGTCTAACAGGTCTATGCACCAAATCATACAACATGAGCCATTGTGCAAAATGCGGCATATTTTCTTCCAGCCTCGTTTAGTTTTATGTTGTCTAAATTTAAAGGGGTTGTCCCATGAAAAATATTCTCCAGTTTTGAAATCAGCACATGGATTTGAATACTTTTATAATTGCATGTAATAAAACATTTTATATACCCACTGAATTATTCAATAAAATGTATCTGTATAGCGCTACCTGCTGTTTGTTCTTTTTCTTATTTTTGTCCAGCTCACTGAGAAGGCCACACATGCTCAGTTTCATCCTTGAACTGCCTCCTGAGCTGTGATAGGCAGAGAGCTCCGTCAGAATAGACACGCCCCCTGAGCTGTGATAGGAAGAGAGCTCAAGCAGAAAAGACACGCCCCCATAGCTGCAGCAGAAAATACACTCCCCTTGAGCTGTCAGCTTGATATAAATTTAGCAGAGCAATGAAGGAGGAGATCTCTGGATCCATGTGAGGTGCAGGGCTGGTTCTAACTTTTTTAGAAAGAGATGGTCATGTATTATATGATGTCTGTTTTTCTTTTACTTTTTTTTTTAATGTTAATCATGGGATAACCCCTTTAATTATATTCCAGTTGTTACAATGTTACAAGTCATCCCCTATATAAAGGATAGGGCATAACTATTAGTTCAGTGGGGGGTCCTAGTGGTAGAATGGGGACCCAGTACTATTTAAAGCCTCCTAAAATGAACAAAGCAGCAGGTTTAGCATGTGCTCTGCAGCTCTATTTATCTTTACAGAAGTTCTGGAGGGCTCCAAGTGGTACAGGGTCTCCAACCAGGGGTATAACCCCCACTAATCTAACAGTTAATCCCTATCTTGTGGGTAGGAGATAACTTGTAACAACCAGAATACCCCTTTGTTATAACCAGAATACCCATTAGGCAATAAATCTTACCCATTGTATTTTTTATCTTTTCCTGATCCTGGGTCACAGGCTGTACAGGCTACGTGATTCCAAAAATGCAGGCTGCATATATCTACATATATCTGCATATATGTCCCGCCATTCCTTTCTGATAAAGCATAATCTGGTGAATTGCATTTTGGGTACTGTACCGTAGACTAATGTAGGAATGCCTGTCCCACTACATTATACAAGCTTAATTAAACTGTGATGATTTTGTCTGACAACGAGATTGTAGAGTAGACTGTTTCTAATACCAACCAGCAAAATTGTGATTGTAGCTCTGGAATATAACAGATATTTTAACTGGGGATTCAGAGAAGATAATACAATACAGGGGCATAACTACCATAGCGGCAGACCATGTGACTGCTATGGGGCCCAGGGCAAGAGGGGGCCCAGTTGGGATCATCTCCTCTTCTACTGGAGGCGAAAACTTGGTCATGGACTCTACCATCTAAAGGAACAACTTTTAGCAAACAAGGCAGTGGAAAAAATGGCCCAAGGGTCAATGAAAAGGGTTTAGGCAGAAACCCTTCTGTCCTGTGTGGGGGGCCTGGTTTGATCCTTGCTATGTGGCCCTTACTTCTCTGTGTACGCATCTGATACAATACATTTAAAAAGATACATTTAAAAGGGGAATTCTGGTAATAACAAGTTATCCCCAATAGCAAACAACTGCTAGATCAGTGTTCGCCTGCTCCATTTCTCCTGGCCGCGGTCTAGGGGGAAGCAGAGGTAATGGGACCCTCACTGATCTAGCAGTTACTTCCTCTCCAATGGAAAACTTGTAATTACTGCATCACCCCTTTAAGTACAAAACACCTATATTTCCATGGTAAATTGACATTCAAAGAGGAGCAAACACTTTATGGAAGACCCCTCTCCTTGATGTTATAAATTTTACTCTACTCTTGTTCTTCTCACTCACCTCTCAAAGGCAATGTTCTTGGTATCTAACTGAGTAGTGACCACAGGGGCTGTCAGGCGACTCATGGCCTGTTCCTCAGTGGGCTGCACAGCAGCCAGCAGAACTTCATGGTCCTGGGAACCTAAAGTCAGAGTTTCAGAGAAGACAACTCTTCTGTCATGATCGATTTCCATGACCACGGCGCTGGTATCTATGGATGCATGGTTTAGTATATATTTAGAAACAGCATAAAAAATGCAATAGTATCATAGACATACAAGATTCTAGGATTCTTCACCTTGTCCCTTGAAGATAAAACTACGGTTCCCTCGTTGCCAAGTCATGTGATCAAACCCAAGTAGTGTTGTGTCCACACGCAGGTTCTGCCCACTTTTCCAAACTTTATAAGTGTCACTAGGGCAGATCTTGGAGACCAGGGGCACTATGAAAACAGAAGAAAGAGCAAAGTGCTTCAAATAATCCAAAATCGAACCTCAGCACCATCAGTTATTGTCTGTGCATTAAAGAGGACCTTTCACTGGTCCACAGTTTATTAGGCAAAGCTATGTACATGGAGAGCGGCACCCAGGGATGTCTCTGCACTTATTATTATCCCTGGGTGCCGCTCCGTTCGTCCTCTGTAGCCTCCGGTACCGGCGCTCGTGCTTCTCCAATTTTGCCTGGGGCGGAGACATCTTCTTTTGCCCTGGGCGTCTCCTTCTCCCAGGGCTGAAGCGCTGGCCAATCGCAGCGCTCAGCGATTGGCCAGCACTCCAGCTCTGGGAGAAGGAGACGCCCAGGGCAAAGGAAAATTTCTCCGCCCCAGGCAAAATTGGAGAAGCACGAGCGCCGGTACCGGGGGCTACAGAGGACGAACGGAGCGGCACCCAGGGATACAAGTAAGTGCAGGGACATCCCTGGGTGCCGCTCTCCATGTACATACCTTTGCCTAATAAACTGTGGACCAGTGAAAGGTCCTCTTTAATGGCTCCTGGCTCCACTATTACCAGGAACCTGTAGTAGTCCACAGAGAAAACGACACTGCAGATACTGACAGTAAAGGCAATGTTTCAGCCATTAAATGGGCATTTTCAAGATTGGAAACAGTAATTTTATGGACGAAATGTTGCCTTCACGTTATAGACATCTGCGATATATGGAATAAACTAAACTTTGATCTTTATCTAGAGCTTGGTGCAGAGGCGTTTTCTCCCTGGACTACTAAGGAAGAAAGCGCTGGCAGGTTTCCAGGGCTCTAAATTATTCCATTAGTTCCTGTCATGCATACTGAATGCAGATATTGTGACAAACAATTTTAAGAATATTTAAGTTCTGACTACTTCTTTTAAATTCTTTATTTTAATATTATAATCAAGATAATATGATAAATAGATTCTCCACATGGACTAGACAGTGTGTACAATCTTTACAGCCAAAGGAGATGTACATACATATTTTTATCCAATAACATAACGCAATCCCATTGAGATACAACCAGTTGAAAACGGGGGGGGGGGGGGGGGGGTTGGACAGTCAGATAATCTTCAAATCTTTTTGATGGTCTTTATGTAGGTCTAGGTATTGGGGTACCATGTATTTAATGAGCTCGTCATGGAGACCATGTTTTAAGATAGCTGTCTCTTGTCCTATTGGCTAGGCTAGTGAGTTCTTCGACTTGACATAGTTGGTTCACTTTTACTTCCAATTTTTGGGGTGAGGGGGGTGATTGGCTAAGCCATTGCAGAGGAATTAAGACCTTTGCAGCTGCTAATAAATGAGTAGTGATATTTTTTTAGATGGGTGGTAGGCAGGGCTAGGTCTAGTCAATGCCACATATTCAAATCTGAGGGTAAAAGAGGGAGAGCAAATCTTCTGAATGGCCTGCTCAATATCCTTCCAGTATAACGTAATGAGGGGACATTCCCACCAGATATGTGAGAGAGAGCTGACATAGGTCCCACACCTCCAGCACTTGCTAGACTGAGAGAGATTGTGTGTGAATAGAAATTCCGGTGTTTATACCACCGTGTAAGAAGCTTCTAATGGTTCTCCTGCAGTCTCACACAAGAGGAGAAGCCATGAGAAGAACGGAGAACTGTCTGGACTTCTGCATCAGTAAGGGATATGTTCAGCTCTCTCTCTCCCATGAAGAGATAAAAGCAGGTTTAGATGGAGATTTAGGGGTTAGGAGCAAAGAATAAGTCCCTCCATCTTCCTGGGCAAAGGCAAATAAGTTGAGAAAGCAACCTCCAAGGGAGTGAGTTGTCTTGTAGATGGGAAGGCTTGTAAGAATCTGATCGCTAGCTTCTGAAAATGTGCTAAATTTAATGTGGTCAATTGGGTTGGTACAATAGATCTTGTAGAGCCTTTTGTGAGGGCACCTTACCCAGAGGGAACAGATCTGAAATGGAGATAGAGTTGAGCTTTCCCCAAAAATCAGAGTAGGGGGAGTCAATCTTAGTGAGAGCTACCAGTGGTAGACTAGATGGGAGGAGCAGTGATGGGAAGGGGGCTAGTGTATCTTTTAGAGAGAGCCACACAGCACAAGTGCCTCTGAGTAGTGGATCATAATCTGGGTGTCTAAGGGTACCCGCCACAGGCAACCACAGGGCTTTGGGCAGCGGATGACCCAGAGACTGTTGCGCCCAGGCTTCGAGGTCTAGTTGTTTGCTAGGTTTTAGCAATTCTAACCACCTGTTGAGGTGTACAGCCTTGTAATATGAAGCAACCATTCCTCCATGCTCATGTTTCTTCATCAGTAGTGAATATGGCAATCTGGGTTTCCGTCCTTTCCACAGAAATTTTGTGAACAGGGATCTAACAGAGCTAAAAAAGGAGGCAGGTAGGTAAATAGGAAGCATTGATAGAGAATACAGTATTTTAGGCATAATATACAGTACGTCTTGAGTAGGTTCCTGTGACCCATCCACGAGATATAAGGGAAAGCTCTGTTAGGGTTGAAAGATAAGCTTATACAAGTCAGTGAGATGGCTTTGGAGTTGGATGCCTAAATACTTTAGGGATGTGGGGACCCATGGGTACAAGGAGTGTTGTTTGGCACTGGAGATCTCTCGTGCTGGGATTGTGACATTAAGAACTTCTGATTTTGTTACATTTACCTTGAAATTTGAAAGGAGGCCAAAGTCATCCAATGTTTTTGTGAGTAGTGTGAGATCAGAGGAGGAATAATAAATCATCTGCAAAGGCGACGCATTTAAGCTGTATGGGGCCAGTCTTAAAACCTATGATGGAAGGGTTTTGGTGTACGCTTTAGAGAAGGGTTTCTTCTACTAGAATAAAAAGGGAGGGGGGAGAGAAGAGAACCCTGCCTCGTTCCGTTGGCAAAGTGAAAGGGAGGAGACAGGGTGCCGTTTATTTTGATGCAGGCAGTCAGTTGTGCGTAAAGTGTAAAGATGACAAAGATCAACTCAGGGGGGAATTAAATTTGCATAAGGTAGCCTTGATAAAGGACCAGTTGACCCGATCAAACGCTTTTTCAGGATCTATTCCCAGTAGCGCGAGAGGTAGTTTACGCTTGTGTGCCATATGTATTGCGTGAAGCAGTTTACATGAATTGTTTCTGCTCTCCCTACCCTTTATAAACCCTGCTTGTTCTTTTCTGATGAGACAGGGAAGTAGGGAGCTAACATGGCCCACACTTTCAGGTCAAGGTTCAGTAGGAAAATGGGGTGATAACTCCCACACATTTGAGGGTCTTTCCCATTTTTGTGAATTAAGGTGATGTGTGCTTCCTGTGTTTGTTGGAAAAGGGATCCACCTTGAAGCAGATGATTGCAGAGAGTAACTAGGGTGGGCATTAGGACATCCTCGAACTTTCTAAAATAGAGAAGGGGAGGCCACCGGGGCCTGGGCTTTTTCCAGGGGGGAAGCTAAGTATTAAAGATCGCAGTTCCTCCGCTGTGACCAGAGGTTAGAAGATTAGAAGCTTCAGACGGAGAGATTGTTGGAAGATGGAGTGGAAGGCTTTCGCAATATCTGAAGTCTGAATGTAATGTGTTCCTTGTAGCCTTTTAATAAGTTCTGTCTCTTGACTTTTTAATGAGGGCGGACATGAGTTTACCTCCTTTATCCCCATGAGCATATAGTTTGTGCTTGAAGTATTAATGTTGTTTGGCCTGACAAAGGTCTAATATGTGTTTAAGTTGCATCCTTAGTGCTACGAGGGCATTTTGCTGGTCTTGAGTGAAGGATGTTTGTTAAGTTTTTCAGCCGTGGCTATTTGTTCTAGTAGCAAGTCTATTTTCTGCTGTCTCTCCTTCTTAACTTCTGTTACTAAGGCAACAAAAACTCCTCGGATATAGGCTTTATGCATTTCCCAAAGTAGGGAAGGTGTGACTTGTGGGGAGGAGTTAGTGTTAAAGAATGATTGAAGGTGTTGTCTGACAGAAGTCTGGTGGACATCAGAGTGAAGTAGAGATTCATTAAGTCTCCAGATACATTCTCCTCGAGGGAGTTGGGATAGGAATCCTATAACAGAACATGGGACATGGTCGGAGATAGTGATTGAGCCTATTTGTGCTGATGAAAAAAAGGATAGAGCAGGTGCCAATACAAAAATCTAGTCTAGGCGTTGGAAATAGTTGTGAGGGGTGGAATGAAAGGTATAATCTCTCGTGGATGGGTTGCAAGATCTCCAGATACCAAATGTAGATCATGTAGCTTGTCACGTAACCTGTCAATCGACCTAACTGATATATGGGACTTGTTCGTTGAAGAGTCTATGGTGGGATTTAGTATGATATTTAAGTCAGCTCCTAGAAGTGTAGTGCCCTCTGCAAATAGATGTAGGGTGTCAAGAGTTTTTAGCAACCATGGGACGTCTCCGTTTTGCAAGTATGGATGGAGCTACATTTTGGTAAAGGACAAGCTCTGATCTGGCATACAACACAGGGGCCTTTTATCTCTGCGCTTTTAAGATCCTGGCTGTGTCCACAAAGGAGAATATATCACATCTCGGGGAGGATCTGACGGAGGTGACTTGGGCCTAAGAGACCCGTGTATCCTCTCGATGATAACTCCCTGTGCGGCTGGTTCACCTATAAGCTCTGTGAAGACCTCTAGTGCCACTTTCTGTAGCGAGTCAGAAGACCAGGATTCGGGTAGTCCCTTAATATGAATATTTCATCTTCTATTCCTGTTCTCCTGATCTTCTATTAAGGTTAGCTCCTTGTTGATGTGAGCGAGGTGTTCCATGGATCGCGACTCGAGGGCCGTGGAATGCGCCATGACGGCAGAGCAAGTGGCTTCTAGGCCCTCCACTCTCGCCCAAATGTGTTTGATTTCCGTTTTAATCTCCAAAAGCTCAGATAGAAAAGAGCGTAGTGTCTGGGTGATGGTTACATTGAAGAAAGCTTTGGAGGTAGCAGCTAAATCAGAGTCCCCTTGTTTGCTTCCTGCAGCGCTGTTTTGGTCTGAGTCATTCGCGCTCTCGGCTGCTGCCCACTCCTCAGGCGCCATCTTTGCAGTCTTGGGCTGGAAGCTCGAGGTCTTTTGTTGCAGGAATCTGTGAAGATCCGACATTTTTTTTTTATGCTATTGTGCACCTGGCTGGTCAGACCTTCTATCCTTGCCGTACTTGACCATGTTGAAGCTGGTTAAGGTTATTTTCAGGCTGCTTGCAGGGACTGTTGTGGAGGAGCTGTGTTCTCACACGTCTTCCTCCATTAGCGGCCAAGCTCCGCCCTAGTTCTGACTACTTCTTTAAAGCAGAAGATTAATTTATCTACTAAGTGGATAAAGAGAAGCTACCGTTCTTGTATATTCACTGAGACACCATGTGCTTTGTTGAGATGCTAAACTCAAATGAACATTACCCATCCTTACAGCAGTACAGTTTTACAACTACTCCCTTTAACGTACCTAACCACTGGCTGTCTCAAGGTACGGTCAGGTTTTTGCATGCAGGTTTGGATGCCAAAACCAGTAGTGAATAAAAAAAAGTCATCTCTGTCTTTTATACTTTCTCTCCCTTTAAGATCTAAGATCCACTCCTGATTTTGGCTTCCAAAAACTGCACGCAGAAACCTGACCATGTGGCTGTACCCTCTAGAGCTCTGATGGCTAAACTCCGGCACTCCAGCTGTGGTAAAACGACAACTCCCAAAATGCCCACTTGCTTGGCTGTTCTCAGAACTCTATAGAAATAAATGGAGCATGCTGGGAGTCATAGTTTAACCATAGCTGGAGTGCCGGAGGTTAACCATCACTGCTCTAGAGGGAACCATATGGAAGGGATCTAATGTGGAAATAAGGAGTGTAACTATATGTGTGCTCAAACTATGTAATTTCTAAAGCAGACAATCTTCACACTTTCATGTCTTTATCAATATTAATTTTATTAATAGGGCTTTTTAGACATGACAGACTTCCTTTAAAAGGCTTTTTTCAGTGCTTTTCTTCATATACTGTGTCCTGTATGTATATTCCCTTCCACTGACCTTCCATCTGTTGCTATACCTACAGTAAGTGAGTGACTTAAAGTGAGCATCCGGGTCAAGAAAAAAAATCACATTAGGGCCTCATGCAGACGCTGTGGGCCATCCGTGCCTGTGCTGCCAAACGCAAATAGCCCTCCGCAATGATTGGGCACTATCTGTGTGACCGCCGTCTGTGGACCCATTCTTTTAAAGGGGTTATACAATCCTAAAAAAAGCCCCCCCATATGCTGGGCCCCCACGCTGAATATACTTACCCGGGTCCCCGCTCCCTGCGCCGCTCCTGGTGCCCGCATTGCCGCTTCCCCCCGTACCCGGATGAAAACATCCGGTGTCAAAGGCAGCAGCGAATAGTAGGCAGGGACAGGGACAAGCTTCCTTAGCGTCACCCGCGATGCTAGGGAGGTTCGTCCCCGTCCCTGCCTGCCATTGGCTGACCCCCCGACACCGGATGTCTTCAGCCGGGCATGGGGAGAAGCAGCAGCAGTGCAGGCACAAAAAACAGTGCAGGGAGCGGGGACCCGGGTAAATATATTCAGTGGTGGGGGCCCGGCATATGGGGGGCTTTTTTTAGGATTGCATAACCCCTTTAAATACGGATGCACTACTTTTTTGCGGTCCAGAGGCACGGACATAAAGCCCACAGAAGCACTTTGAAGTGCTTCCGTTCCTCCACACCGCACTGCAACGTATCTGGCGGACTGCAGACTCATTCAAGTGAAAAAGTCCACATCTGTAATACAAAGCACACACAGTTGATGCCCATATATTGCGGACCGCTCGTCGTGTGCATGAGGCCTAAGAGGAGAATAAGCAAAACACTTACCTGGCACCCTCCTTTTTTGCTTCAGATCTGCTAATTCCTGAGTTCCTCTTCTGCCATCCAAGAAGTTTGCACTGATTCTCAGACTTGTGCACACTGTGCATCAGTAGCCCAAGGCACTAATTATTTTTCCAGTCCTGCTCTTGGATTGGCCAGCACTGTTCACGTGAGCAGTACTGGCCATTCCAAGGGCAGCAGAAAGTGTACTGGGCTACCATATGCACACTAACCATCAGGCAGTCTGAGAAGTGGTGTGGCCACCTTGTATGGCAGAAGAGGAGCCTGAGAACTGACAAATCTGCAGCTAAAAAGATGAAAAGCAGGAAATCATGTAAGTGTTCTGTTCGTTCCCCAGTTAATATTTTTTTTCTTGTACCATAGGGTCATTTAAAAGCATGGGACACATAAATGAAATTATGCATGCAGCATCAGACTATACATAGTTTACAGTTATAAACTGGAACTCCAACTTGCTATGAACTGAGCAAATAAATGCAAATTCCATTTTTACTATTTGCCATTAAACTCAGGCTGGCAATGTATGGTGTCCAAGTCTGCTTCGAAGAGCGTGCAAGTTGTACAGTACTGCACTATTTTTCAAGCAAAATAAAAAATAGCGCTATATTTCTATATTTCACTACTCACCCCAACTGGTAAACTCCCATTTCATTTCTACATAAAAGTCCTGTGCCTACAAGAAAAAAAGAGAGGATTATGACTACCAGAGTGCATATATATATATATGTATATATCTATATTGTCATGGTCCGTTTGTGGATAGGGTCAACAATGGCAAATTTTACTGGATTCTGTAGTTTAAAAGATAATGGCATCAAAGTTGTACACTCACTTGTATAACTCCACGGCAAAATAAACCATAAACAGCAACATAAAGTGCTTGCCTATCTGGGCGCTAACCAAACAAAATTGTCGCCTAATCTAGGTACTTGGTAAAGACATGATCAGGCCCTCCTCAGCCAGCAGGTCAAGCAGCTTCCAGGCACTGAACTGGGCTGAGCATTTCAACCCTGTATTTAGCCCCACAGTAATGAGCCCAGAAGCTACACCTGAGTTTGCCTCAGGCTAGGGGAAAGAGGTGTACTGGAGTGGGGGAGGGAATGGCAGGTCCCTCTGCCAACCTGCCCACCATTCCTTAAAAATTTGGGCCCATAAAATACTTTAAAGAAGTACTTTACCAGCCACCAGATTACAACATACACTACTCACAAAAAAGTTAGGGAAATTTGGCTTGTGGTTGAAATTTCAGGATGAACCTAAAATGCACTCTAACCTTCACAGATGAACTTAATTTGACCTCTAAAATTTTCTGTAGTTTTTGCAGAACTTGCTGTTTTCTAACGAGGAGCTTAACAGCAAAATTCACAACAGGTGTTTGATCCATGAATCTCCCAATAAATGTCCTTGTTCAATTAGAATTGGTATTTAAACAGTCCTCCTCATCATGCTGTTCACATTTTGAAATCATGAGACCAAGACAACGCCTAATAATTGACCAACAGTACCTCACCATTGCGAGGCTTCAAGCAGGATGTTATCAGATGGAAGTGCCAACTGAGATAAGAGTGGCACGGTGTCATCAGCAGGTTGCAACAGACATACAGAGAGACTGGAAGAGTTACAGAAAGGCATAGAAGTGGATGTCCTTTGGCCACATCCCACACTGATGATCACTTCATTGTGAACAATGCCCTGCAGAACCGGATGATGAATTCCACACAACTCCAGGCACATTTAAGGGATGTGAGAGGCACCCAAGTGTCACGTTAGACCATTTAAAACCGTTTAGACCATTCAAAACCGTTAGTGTGGCCTGCATGCTAGCCGACCTGCAAGGGTAACTGACCACACCACCAGACACAGGCGTCATCGTCTTGCATGAGCAAGGGAGCATCTATGTTGGACAACGGACCTGTGGGTCTCAGTGCTGTTCACTGATGAAAGTTGATTCACCCGCAGAAATGATGGCCACCAACGATGTTGGAGACGTCAAAGAGAGAACTAACTGTTGTCACCAGACAAGCCTTTGGTGGTAGTGGTGTTACAGCGTGGGCAGGTGTGTCTAGTCAATACAGAACTGCCCTACACTTTGTAAATGGTACAGTGACAAGACCATACTACTTGAATAACACCATTAATCCAGTCATTGTGCCTCTGCATGAACAACACAGGCCTAATTTCATCTTCATGGACGAGCTCATCGAGGTCGCATCATTAGGGAATGGCTGCTGGAGACTGGGGTACCCCAAATGGAGTGGCCTGCACTTTCTCCAGACCTGAATCGCAATGAAAACCAATGGGATCAGCGGAGTCGCCTTGTAGAGGCTCGTAACTCTGTACCCCAGAACCTCAATGACCTGAGGGTTTCCCTTCAAGAAGAGTGGGATGCCATGCCTCAGCAGACAATAAGTCGACTTGTGAACAGCATGAGACGTCGTTGTCAAGCTGTAATTGATGCTCAAGGCCACATGATTATTGAGACACTGACATTTTTGTGGGGGTATACCCACCACTGGTGTTGGCTTTCGTTTCAATAAATTGAGATGAGGAAATCACCATTGCATGCTTCTTCTTAAATGCCCTACTTTCATGATATAATATCACTGTAGCGTGAACTTTTTACTTTTTCCATAAATTTTACCCGAAAGCCAGATATTTTTTTGTGAGTAGAGTATATATACATAATGGACAAAGGATGTGTTATCGTCTTGCAAAATCCTTATTAACTCTGTGCATTTAATGGGTGCAGTAAGACTACTGGGAAATAACTTTTAATGTCAGGAACAGGTTTGCATTAGGCAACTATTTTACAGGACTCAGTGCATTTAATTATTTATTACAGCATGGCCATCCCTGATTAATTCATAGAAACTACATCCGTCATAGGACATTTACAGTACTGTGTTGTCATCTGTATAAGTACACATGAATGCCTTTACATTGCTGAAGTTGTCTGGGATGTAAAAAGACAAATGTTTGCTCTAAGGCAAAAATATTGGCATCTATCACAAAGGATTAAATTCAGTGGTGGTACCGATTCCCATAGATACTGTGTAGATAGACAAACAGATATTAAATAAGTGTCTTCACAATCTCATCATTTCACTATAAGCTGGCTAAAGTGTCAAGTTAAAGTAATGCAATAACTAAATGATATATTGTTAAACCATTGACCCCTGATCTATAAATAGGTTAAAAAACAATGATAATAAGACTTAATGGTCTTCCTTTTTCCTGCCCTCGTATCCTCTGGAGAAATGTAACCCATTTAGTGCCTTAGGTAAACAGGCTCTCCAGCTCTAAAGGGATTTAATGACGAGAAAAAGCACATTAACACTTAGACACTGGCAAGTCTCCGGAGACCAAATCATTCTCCTGCTGGGGACAGAGAATACAGGTGAAATATGGAATATTTTTCCTAGAATGATGGGTATAAGGAGAAAAAGCAAATATTCAGAGTAAAAAACAGTAATTTCTATGAAATCTACTCTTTACTAACAGTACGAGTTACAGTGCCAGACAGCTCCCATAATGGACTGCACTGTAGGGGGCACTGTCGCACAGTGTTATTTTTGTGCGCTTTAGGGCCCATTTTAATTGTATTTTGCATGTGTGTATATTGATTTAATAAAGTGACATATACTTAGACTAGTTTGACACCAGTGGTAAAAGATCCAGCAGGCTGTTTTGGCAGGGAACAGTCCGCCAGAGTCCTCTAGATCCAGCCTTGCTGGATGGTACCTGAATGCCCGCCGACCCCATTAACTATAATGGGGTCTGGTGGAGATCCGATCGCAACCCGGCAAATAGGGTACCGTCAGGCAATGTCAGACCCAGAGAGCTCCGGCAGACTGAAATAGCCTTCTGGATCTCTTACAACTAATCTGAAACTAGCCGTATATGGCAAGCTTTGCACCTGTTTTGGTAGGTTTGGTTAAATGTAACTTCTTGATGCAATTAAGTTTGAACACTATAATTGTGAAGCAATTAACTGGGTGTGCATTTTATTGTGTGGGTGTCATCTGCTAGTATTGTGCTAAATTAACTAGTTCCTTTATCTATATGGCAAATATTTTGAGAGAGGGCACTGTGTAGGTGTACATTTTCCATGGGGAAGGGGTAAATCTGTAGATCTCATGTTATAGAGCAGGAGGAGCTGAGCTGAGTGACCTATATTTTCTGAAAAAATGTCAGGGTTGCAAACATTTGCAGCCATGACTATACATGACTATAGTGTTCAATAAGTTATCTAACCAAATATGATAACAAAATGTTCTTTTTTTCCAGACTTCTCAAAGGACACTCAAGAGACATACTTTTTTGGCTCTTAAAAAACCTTTACAGGACAAAGACATTAAGTACTCTTTTCTGTACGCAGCTAAACTACGGATAATATATAATGGAGTGACTCACTTTTTTGATACTCTATCCCTTGCTACGGACTGGTTAGACTGGAATAATGTTTAAGTAGTGGTGCATTCTTATTGATTTTTCTTTTTTGCGGAGGTGGGCTCAGTGGGGAGAGGGAGGGATGGTCCGAGAAGAGAGGTCTGCTCTTTGTTAGTGGTGGATCATGGGGTGGGGGTGGATTGGGGGATTTTGGGAGGGTTGGGATGCGTCTCTTAGGGAGGATGGGGGGGGGGGGGTTTCCAAATGGGGTTTTCTGGATAATATGTATGTAAGAATCCTTGCTTGGAATGTACGGGGACTTGGGGATAAGCTTAAAAGACAGGCAGTGTTTGACTTAATCCAGAGACACCTACCAGCAGTTGTTTGTTTGCTGAAGACCCATTTTACTGAAGAGGTGGTGATGCGGGTCGGCAGAGGATGGGTCCCGCAGGCATTTCACTCAACCTTCACCAGCCACCCGAAAGGAGTGACTGTGTTCATCTATAAAAAGATCGACTTTGTCTGCGAGGTGTCCTCTATCGACAAGCAGGGGAGATTTGTTTTTCTTTATGGGAAACTTTTTGGTATTTGATGTATTTTAGCATTTATTTATATTCCTTCCCCTTTTTCCTTTTATGTGCTTAACTCCTTGTTAAAATTCATGAAACAACGGACAGATTGCCTTACTTTAGTTAACGGGGACTTTCACTGAGGGATCAATCCCAAAATAGACCGGACTTCCATGAATTGAAATGCCTCTACACTTAACCAGGGGTTTCCTTTGGCATAATTCTGTGAAGAGTCTGGTTTTGTAGATGTTTGGAACTTTCTAAGACAGGGGAGAAGGGTCTAGTCATGTGTGTCTGAATCGGGGAACTCCATGTCCAGGATCGACACGGCTTTAGTAAATAGAAAATATTTGAGATATATTAAACAAATGAAATACAAAGCCAGGTAGCTCTCGGATCATGTCCCAGTATCCTTTGAGCTTTGTATTCTTGGGAATAGTAACGGGGTAGTTCCGCCTTTTAGGTTGAATCCCTATTGGTTTTCTATAATAGATACCCATGAGCGGTTGAAACAAGAGATGGTGTATTTTTGGGAGGTCAATTAAATCAGTCAAAACACAGCTGGTCTTGGATGCCTTTAAGGCCTTTGCTAGGGAACTTTTTATTAGCAATATTGCCAACTTAAGAAAGAGATATGGGATGAAAGAGAGGGCTTTAAAAACAGCTGCCCTTTGTGGGATGAATCAGTTTTCTAGGAATAAAGCAGAGGAGAATAGAAGGACGATGCAAAATACAAGTCTGGAGATTTCTGAATTTCTCCTTGACAAGGCCCAGCAGAGACTGCTTTTCAGGGTGATATCAAATCAGGATAAAAAAAAGATATACTTAGTATTCGTTTAAAAGACGGCACAATTACTGATAAGAAAGAGAAAATAAAGGGAGCCTTCATAGAATACTATATGGAAATATCAATACCAATAATAACATCTGGGGTGAAATGATTCGTATCTCGACTTGATTCGTATCTTTTTTTTCCAGTTCTTACTTATACACAGAGGCAGTCCCTTGAAGTTGAATTTTCAACTCAGGAGTTGGAGGCCGCATTAAAAGCTTGTGCGGGAAATTCTTCCCTTGGCTCGGATGGCTTTCCATATGAGCTTTACCACAAATATGGGGAGGCTATTCTCCCATATTTTCTGAAGGTAATTGGTGATTTATTGGAGGATGGTATTTTACCTAATTCAATGACAGAAGCGTTAATTGTATTAACACCGAAAAAGGGGAAAGATCCCCTAGACATGGGGTCATATAGACCGATATCACTTTTGAACACAGATGTTAAACTTTTAGCAAGGATACTGGCTACTAGATTGTCGTCAAGAGTTATCTCCTCGATTATTCACCCGGATCAAAATGGGTTTATTCCTAGTAAAGGTACCCAACATAAGAGAAACCTCTAATCGTCCACGATGTGATTCACAGTTGGCTGATTTCTTACATATGTTATGGTCCTGCCCAGACTTAAAAATCTACTGGGGTTCAGTCCAGAATTTTATTGTTCAAAATTTGAAGGCAGTAATTCCATTTTCACCGGAGTCATGTATTTTGACCTACCTAAGGTCAATTGCTATAAGTACTAAAAGATCCTTTTGAGCAGAATCCTGTTTTTAGCCAGACTCTTGATTATTCGACTATGGTTTTCACAGAATACCACAAGCCTTAACGACTGGTTATCTCTGGTCAATAAGGTCAAGAAATACGAGACTGTCCTATATAACCAAAGAAACTCTGAACAAAAGTGGTCCAATATATGGGGAGGGTGGTAATGGTAGGTCTTCTCTTTTCTCCCCCCACCCTTTTTATTATTTATTTGCTGTAATTTGTTATTCTGTAATTTTTTCCTTTTTTTTGAGACGCATCGCAAATTGAGGGAGGGTGGGTTTGGGTGTTTGGTTGGGAAAAGAGGAGAAAAAAAATGGGGGGGGGGGACATGAATTATAATATTGAGTATTATGTAATTTTTTTTGTAATTTTGTTGTTTTCTAAATAAAAATAAATAAAAAAAAACACTTGTAATCCCCCTTAACTTCAACACACTTATTCCACTTCACCCCCAGTGATCAAATGCCCTCAGAATAGGAGACTTCTTGCTGCTGAAGGAACCCTGTTACTGCCTTTTTGACAGCAATATTATTCGGAAATCGTTTCCCACGCAGAAATTTCTTCAGGTTCCAAAATAGAGAGTTACCACTGGGAGCCAGGTTTGGACTGTAGGGTGGATGGTTAAGCTCCATGAAGCTGCATTCCCTTATAGCAGATTGTGATTTGCGAGACTTGTGAGCTGGCACATTGTTGTAAAGCAGCAACACACCTGCCGACAGCTTTCCATGGCGTTTCTCATTGACTGCCTCTAGTGATGCCTTCATTGTTGAAGCACAGGTGCCTCCCGTAATTGTTGTCTTGTGTTGAATGAATTCTAGTAATAAAACACCTTCTGTATCCCAAAAAGCTGTTGCCATGATCTTTCTAGCTGACTGTAGTTGGTGACCCCTTGTGATTCCATCGCATGGACTCTTGTTTGGTCTCAGAATCATGGTGGTGGACCCATGTTTCATCACCCAGAATAATTTGTGAAGTCTCCCGGATTTTCTATAGGCATGTCTAAATTCTCTTGGCTAAATCGCAGGTGACAATTTTTTGCTCAGTCGTCAACATTTGTGGCAACCACCAGGAACTGACTTTTGACATCATCAAAACATCATGAAGGATACTGGAAATTGTGCCAACTGAAATGCCTAATTCATGAGCTATAACACTGACTTTGACCTGACAATCTTTCAAAATCATGGCCTCCACTTTTTCTTTGAAGATGCTTCAACAGGTTGCCCCGAACAGGGGTCATCTTCAATTGAATACCTACCCCATTTAAACTGCTGGGGCCATAACTTTACTTGGTAGTAGGATGGCACATCATTACTATATACTAGCAATTATCCTTTCATGGATTTCTTTAGTCTTCTTTTCTTCCTTCGTAAGGAATTTAATCACAGAATGAATTTTCAAATCCCTCACATTATTTGTAGAGCCGCTTTGTACTGCACTTGCCATCCTGTCACTCTTCTAGTGCTTTCATCAGACTGAACTGCTACTGTGTGTCTTGCATATCCCAACATGTCTCAACCTGCACAGACAAGCTCAGCTCTCTAACATTGACAGAACATGCTAGGGTAGATAACTTATTGAATACTATATATATATATATATATATATATATATATATTTATTTTTTATTTTTTCATTTTTATAGTAACAGTAATTTTGACCAGGGGTGCCCAAACTTTTGCATGCCACTGTATATATATAAAAGTTTGGGCACCCCTGGTCAAAATTACTGTTACTTTAAACTGTTGAATTGTTACTGTTACTATAAGCAAGTTAAAGATTAAATGATTTTCAAAGTTAAAGATGAAACACAGTTGTCAATATTTTGACCCCTTAAGGACCCACTTCATACATGTAACGGCGCTGGTGGACGTGAATTAAGGACCAGCGCCGTACATGTACGGCGGGCTGATCGGGCATATGCAGGAGCTGCGCCCGCCTGATCAGCGGCACAGACCCGGCAGGCACTGAAAGCCGGGCCCTTGCTACATACGCCGGCATCGGTGAAAACACAGATGCCGGCGTGTTAACCCCTTGCCGCGGTCAAAGCTGAGGGTTTGTGGAGGGTACGGGTTCCCTCCGCATCTCCATCGGGTCCCCGCGCTGCAGTGACGGGGACCCGATGGCAGAGAAGGCAGCCCGATGCCTTCCATAGGCATCAGGGCTTGCCTTCTACGAAAGCCTGTGAGATCCAGACCCTTAGGCCCCAGAAGTTTAAGTCCCAGAGTGGGACAAAAATAAAAAGGAAACAAAAAGGAAAAAAAAAGGGGAAAAAAAAGAAACAAAAGTGTTTTTCATAATAATGAAAAAAAAAGTTTCAAGTAGAAAAAAAAGTCCCTTTCCTAAAATAAAACACATAAAATTGTAAAAGAAAACAGAAAGACATATTGGGTAGTGCCGTGTCCATAATGACCGGCTCTATAAAAATATCACATGCTCCACCCCCTCACCTAAGTGCCGTAGAAAAAATTTAATAAAAACAACCATTTTTTGTCACCTTACATCACAAAAAGTGCAATACCAAGCGATCAAAAAGGCATATGCCCCCCAAAATAATACCAATGAAACTGTCACCTCATCCCACAAAAAATGAACCCCTACATAAAACAATCGGGCAAAAAATAACAAAAATATGGCTCTCAGAATATGAAGACACTAAAACGATTTTTTTGTTTCAAAAATGCTTTTATTGTGTTAAAAGTGAAAAAAAAAAGTTAACATATTAGGTATCGCTGTGTCTGTAACAACCGGGTCTATTACAATATCACATGACCTAACCCCTCAGATGAACACCGTAAAAAAATAAAAATAAAAACAGTGTTAAAAAAGCCATCTTTTGTCACCTTACATCAAAAAAGTGTGATCAAAAAGTAATACGCACCCCAAAATAGTACTCATTAAACCGTCATCTATTCCCACCAAAAATTAGACCCTACCTAAGACAATCGCCCAAAAAATAAAAAACTATGGCTCTCAGAATATGGAGACACTAAAACATAATTTTTTTGTTTAAAAAATGCTTTCATTGTGTAAAACTTAAATAAATAAAAAAGTGTACATATTATGTATCACCACGTCCACAACAACCTGCTATATAAAAATATCACATTATCTGATCCCTAAGATAAATGCTGTAAAAAAAATAATAATAATAATAAAAACTGTCAAAAAAGCCATTTTTTGTCACTTTACATCACAAAAAGTGTAATACCAAGCGATCAAAAAGGCACATGCACCCCAAAATAGTACCAATCAAACCGTCATCTCATCCCGCAAAAAATGAGACCATACCCAAGACAGTTGCCCAAAAAATAAAAAAACTATGGCTCTCAGAATATGGACACACTAAAAAATCTTTTTTTTTCAAAAATGCTTTTTTGTAAAACTAAAATAAACAACCAAAAAAAGTATTCATATTTGGTATTGTCATGTCCGTAACAACCTGCTCTATAAAGATAGCATGTGATCTAACCTGTCAGATGAACATTGTAAAACACAAAAAATAAAAAAGTGCCAAAACAGGAAATTTTTGTTACCTTGCCTCACAAAAAGTGTTATATAGAGCAACCAAAAATCATATGTATCCTAAATAAGTACCAACAAAACTGCCACATTATCCCATAGTTTCCAAAATAGGGTCACTTTTTGGAAGTGTATACTCTAGGGGTGAATCAAAGGGTCTTCAAATGCAACATGGCAGCTTAAAATTATCCCAGTGAGATCTGCCCTCCAAAAACCACATGCCACTCCTTTCCTTCTGCACCCTGCTGTGTGCCTGTACAGCAGTTTACGATCACAAATGGGGTGTTTCTGTAAACTATAGAATTAGGGTTATAAACATTGAGTTTTGTTTGGCTCTTAACCCTTGCTTTGTTACTGGTAAAATGGATTGAAATGGAAAATCTGCCAAAAAAGTGAAATTCTGAAATTTCATCTACATTTTCCTTTAATTCTTAACAAGGGTTAACAAAGTTTGTAAAATTTGTTTTGAATACCTTGAGGGGTGTAGTTTCTAAAATGGAGCCATTTATGGGTGGTTTCTATTATGTAAGTGACCTGAACTGGTCCTTAAAAGTGGGCTTTGGAAATTTTCTTAAAAATTTCAAGATTTGATTCTAAATTCTAATAAAATGGCATTCACAAAATGATCCAAACATAAAGTAGACATATGGGAAATGTAAAGTAATAACTATTATATGCACTGCCTGTTTTAAAAGCAGAGAAATAGAAATTTTGAAAGTTGCAAATATTTCCAATTTTTTGTAAATTTGGGATTAAAAAAAAAAATTTAAATATTGACATTTGCCACTATCATGAAGTACAATGTGTCACGAGAAATCAATCTCAGAATGGCTTGGATAAGTAAAAGCATTCCAAAGTTATTACCACATAAAGTGACACATGTCAAATTTCCAAAAAACAGCCTGGTCCTTACAGTGAAATATGGCAGGGTCCTGAAGCTGTTAAGAAATATCAGTGTATTATTTTGGCTTTGCACAATTTTAGAGTGAAAAAAAAAGGAGTCCCTTGCAAAACGATGTGAAACTAAGGAGCGTTCAATGCTCAGATAACTTTGAGAGGTCTCAGACCCTAAAGGGGTATTCCCATCACAAACAATGGGGGCATATCACTACATAGTCTGATAGGTGTGGGCCCCACCTCTGGGACTCACACCTACAAGGAGAACGGAGCAGGGAGAGCTGTGGCTGGAGGACCCCCGGTTTCCCGGGGTCTGTCCACCACTAAGCGCTCCTCCCCGCTTATACCATACAAGTAAATGGGAGCGCACGCGTGGCACCTGCTCCCATTAATTTCTATGGGGCAGACGGAAATAGCCTATTTTTGGCGCTGTGCGCCCTTCATTAATTTCCCTGCTTCGTTCTCATTGTAGCGATATGCCTACATTGTATGTGATGGCTAAACCCCTTTAACTGGCCTGTTAAGGTCAAGGGTATGTTCACAACTAACTAAGGCCAGGTGATACAAATTTCTAAGCTTTATAAATATCCAGACTCCTCTAACCCTGTCCCAAAAACAGCAGCCATGGCTTCTTCTAAGCATCTGCCTAACACTCTAAAAATGAAAATGGTTGAGGCCCACAAAGCAGGAGAAAGCTATAAAAAGATAGCAAATAATTTTCAGGTTGTCAAAAATAAAAAAACTATGGCTCTCAGAATATGGACACACTAAAAAATCTTTTTTTTTCAAAAATGCTTCATTTTGTAAAACTAAAATAAACAACCAAAAAAAGTATTCATATTTGGTATTGTCATGTCCTTAACAACCTGCTCTATAAAGATAGCATGTGATCTAACCTGTCAGATGAACATTGTAAAACACAAAAAATAAAAAAGTGCCAAAACAGGAAATTTTTGTTACCTTGCCTCACAAAAAGTGTTATATAGAGCAACCAAAAATCATATGTATCCTAAATAAGTACCAACAAAACTGCCACATTATCCCATAGTTTCCAAAATAGGGTCACTTTTTGGAAGTGTATACTCTAGGGGTGAATCAAAGGGTCTTCAAATGCAACATGGCAGCTTAAAATTATCCCAGTGAGATCTGCCCTCCAAAAACCACATGCCACTCCTTTCCTTCTGCACCCTGCTGTGTGCCTGTACAGCAGTTTACGATCACAAATGGGGTGTTTCTGTAAACTATAGAATTAGGGTTATAAACATTGAGTTTTGTTTGGCTCTTAACCCTTGCTTTGTTACTGGTAAAATGGATTGAAATGGAAAATCTGCCAAAAAAGTAAAATTCTGAAATTTCATCTACATTTTCCTTTAATTCTTAACAAGGGTTAACAAAGTTTGTAAAATTTGTTTTGAATACCTTGAGGGGTGTAGTTTCTAAAATGGAGCCATTTATGGGTGGTTTCTATTATGTAAGTGACCTGAACTGGTCCTTAAAAAGTGGGCTTTGGAAATTTTCTTAAAAATTTCAAGATTTGATTCTAAATTCTAATAAAATGGCATTCACAAAATGATCCAAACATAAAGTAGACATATGGGAAATGTAAAGTAATAACTATTATATGCACTGCCTGTTTTAAAAGCAGAGAAATAGAAATTTTGAAAGTTGCAAATATTTCCAATTTTTTTGTAAATTTGGGATTAAAAAAAAAAAAATTTAAATATTGACATTTGCCACTATCATGAAGTACAATGTGTCACGAGAAATCAATCTCAGAATGGCTTGGATAAGTAAAAGCATTCCAAAGTTATTACCACATAAAGTGACACATGTCAAATTTCCAAAAAACAGCCTGGTCCTTACAGTGAAATATGGCAGGGTCCTGAAGCTGTTAAGAAATATCAGTGTATTATTTTGGCTTTGCACAATTTTAGAGTGAAAAAAAAAGGAGTCCCTTGCAAAACGATGTGAAACTAAGGAGCGTTCAATGCTCAGATAACTTTGAGAGGTCTCAGACCCTAAAGGGGTATTCCCATCACAAACAATGGGGGCATATCACTACATAGTCTGATAGGTGTGGGCCCCACCTCTGGGACCTGCACCTACAAGGAGAACGGAGCAGGGAGAGCTGTGGCTGGAGGACCCCCGGTTTCCCGGGGTCTGTCCACCACTAAGCGCTCCTCCCCGCTTATACCATACAAGTAAATGGGAGCGCACGCGTGGCACCTGCTCCCATTAATTTCTACGGGGCAGACGGAAATAGTCTATTTTTGGCGCTGTGCGCCCTTCATTAATTTCCCTGCTTCGTTCTCATTGTAGCGATATGCCTACATTGTATGTGATGGCTAAACCCCTTTAACTGGCCTGTTAAGGTCAAGGGTATGTTCACAACTAACTAAGGCCAGGTGATACAAATTTCTAAGCTTTATAAATATCCAGACTCCTCTAACCCTGTCCCAAAAACAGCAGCCATGGCTTCTTCTAAGTAGGGATGTCCCGATACCGATACCAGTATCGGTATCGGGACCGATACCGGCATTTTCACGAGTACTTGTACTCGTGAAAATGCTGCCGATACCGCTGCCGATACCGGAAGTTCCGGTCCGGCAGCTTAAACCTAACCTGCCCAGTCCCCCTCAGGTCAGGCGCTCAGTCCCTCCATGCTCCTCCAGCCCCGCCTGCCTTCTTCATTCATAAAAGTGGGCGGAGCGAGCAGGCGGGACATGAGGCGCATGGAGGAACTGAGAGCTCAAGCTGCCCGATTCCTCCAAGCACCTCACGTCCCTCCTGCGTGCTCCGCCCACTTTATGAATGTAGAAGGCGCGCTGGGCAGGAGGAGCATGGAGAGACTGAGCGCCTGACCGGAGGGAGACCGCATCAAAAGTTAGTCATTCCGGCCACTTGTGTATGGGGATCTCTGGATGACACTGTGGGGGATCTCTGGATGACACTGTGGGGATCTCTGGATGACACTGTGGGGGATCTCTGGATGACACTGTGGGGGATCTCTGGATGACACTGTGGGGGATCTCTGGATGACACTGTGGGGATCTCTGGATGACACTGTGGGGATCTCTGGATGACACTGTGGGGATCTCTGGATGACACTGTGGGGATCTCTGGATGACACTAATGGGGATCTGTGGATGACACGTATATAGCATAATATGCTATATATGTGTTATCCACATAGCCCCTGACAGTGTCATCCAGAGATCCCCCACAGTGTCATCCAGAGATCCCCCACAGTGTCATCCAGAGATCCCCCACAGTGTCATCCAGAGATCCCCACAGTGTCATCCAGAGATCCCCCATAGTGTCATCCAGAGATCCCCCATTAGTGTCATCCACAGATCCCCCATTAGTGTCATCCACAGATCCCCCCCATTAGTGTCATCCACAGATCCCCCCCATTAGTGTCATCCACAGATCCCCCCCCATAACAGCGTCACCCACAGATCCCCCCCCATAACAGCGTCACCCACAGATCCCCCATAACAGCGTCACCCACAGATCCCCCATAACAGTGTCACCCACAGATCCCCCATAACAGCGTCACCCACAGATCCCCCATAACAGCGTCACCCACAGATCCCCCATAACAGCGTCACCCACAGATCCCCCATAACAGCGTCACCCACAGATCCCCCATAACAGCGTCACCCACAGATCCCCCATAACAGCGTCACCCACAGATCCCCCATAACAGCGTCATCCACAGATCCCCCATAACAGCGTCACCCACAGATCCCCCCATAACAGCGTCACCCACAGATCCCCCCATAACAGCGTCACCCACAGATCCCCCCATAACAGCGTCACCCACAGATCCCCCCATAACAGCGTCAACCACAGATCCCCCTGGAGGCACATTGGTTGGAAAACACTATTATATTCCCATTTATCAATTTATTAACACTTGTACAAAGGAAAAGAAAAGCCGTTGTCCATAGCAACCAAATTCCAGCTTTAATTTTTTTCATTGCTATCGGCAACTGAGCCGCTATTTATACGAGGTATCGGTAATTGGTATCGGCGAGTACTTAAATAAAAGTATCGGTACTCGTACTCGGTCTTAAAAAAATGGTATCGGGACATCCCTACTTCTAAGCATCTGCCTAACACTCTAAAAATGAAAATGGTTGAGGCCCACAAAGCAGGAGAAAGCTATAAAAAGATAGCAAATAATTTTCAGGTTGTCATTTACTCAGTTCGAAATGTAATAAATTTCAGAGACAGCTGCTCGTAGGATTGAAAGACAAATCAGAATCCCCACTTGATAGCAAAAGGCCTTAAGGAAGATTTAGCAGACTGTGGAGTTGTGGTACATTGTTCTACTGTAGAGCAATAAATATGGCCTTCATGGAAGAGTAATCAGAAGAAAACCTCTCCTGTGTCCTCACCACAAAATACAGAGTCATAAGTTTTCAAATGAACATCTAAACAAGCCTAATGCATTTTGGAAACAAGTCCTGTGGACGAATGAGGTTAAAATAGAACTCTTTGGCCATAATCAGCTGTGGTATGTTTGGCGAAATAATTTAATGAAAAGAACATCTGTCCAACCATTAAGCATGGGGGTGGATCAATCATGCTTTGGGGTCTTGTTGCAGCCAAGGGCATGGGGAACATTTTTTACAGGTAGAGAGAAGAATGGATTCAGTGAAATTCTAGCAAATTCTGGAAGCAAACATAACATCAACTGTACAAATAAGCTGAAGTTGAAAAGACGATAAATTCTACAAATGGACAATGATCCTAAACACACTTCAAAATCAACAGTAGATTACCTCATAAGGTAAAAACTGAAGGTTTAACCATGGCCCTCACAGTCCTTTGATATGAACATTATTGAAAAGTTGCCGATAGACCTCAAAAGAGCACTGCATGCAAAAAGGCACATGAATCTCACAGAACTGGAAGACTTTTGCAAGGAAAAATGGATAAAATTCGCTCAAACAAGAATTCAAAGACACTTTGGCTGTGTACAAAAAGCACTTACAAGCTGTGATAATTGCCAAAAGGGGTGCTACTAGGTTCTAACCATACAGGGCCACCAACATTTTACTTCAGGCCCTTCTCCTTTTTTGTTATTTTGAAAATGTAAAAGATCATTTTATTTTCAACTTGCTCAACTGCTCACAGTAACAGTAATTTTGACCAGCGGTTCCCAAACTTTTGCATGCCTCTGCATATACATATTTAATAATAAGATCAGTCAATTTGATGTTCTAGTGTGTTCCTCCAAAGAATTTTCATTTCCAAAGTGATGTACTATATGTGGACTATAAAAACAAAATCCTACCAAGTAAAGCTAAATAGCAGCTTAACCACTTGAAGACCACAGGTTTATACCCCCTAGTGACCAGGCCCTTTTTTACAATTCTGCACTACACTACTTTCACCGTTTATTGCTCCGTCATACAACTTACCACCCAAATGAATTTTACCTCCTTTTCTTCTCACTAATAGAGCTTTCATTTGGTGGTATTTCATTCTTGCTGACATTTTTACTTTTTTTGATATTTAACTTTTTTTGATGAAATTTTTGCAAAAAAAACTACATTTTTCGGTTTCTGTTGTAAAAATTTTCAAATAACACTACATTTCAATTTAAATTTTTCTCTAAATTTATTGTTCTACATGTCTTTGATAAAAAAAAAATTCAATAAGTGTATATTTATTGGTTTGGGTAAAAGTTATAGCGTTTACAAACTATGGTGCAAAAAAGTGAGTTTCCGCACTTTGATTTTCTGAGCACCTGTCCTGTTTCCTGACGTGCTACAATGCCCAGACAGTAGAAACACCAAATAATGACCCCATTTCGGAAAGTAGACACCCTAAGGTATTCGCTAAGGGGCATAGTGAGTTCATGGAATTTTTTTTTTTTTGGTCACAAGTTAGCGGAAATTGAATTTTTTTTTTCAAAAAATTTCATTTTCCGCTAACTTGTGTCAAAAAATAAAAACTTCCATGAACTAACTATGCCCCTTAGCGAATACCTTGGGGTGTCTACTTTCTAAAATGGGGTCACTTGTGAGGTTTTTCCACTGCCCTGGCATTTGAGGGTCTCCGCAATCATTATACGTATGGCCAGCATTAGGAGTTTCTGCTATTCTCCTTATATTGAGCATACGGGTAATGAGAATTTTTTTTCCGTTCAGCCGCTGGGCTGAAAGAAAAAAATGAACGGCACAGATTTCTTCATTCACATTGATCAATGTGGATGAAAAAATCTCTAAAAAAATGTGCAAAAAAAAAAGAGGGGAAAGCTGTAACACTGCGATCGCTAAGGGACTCATTCACACGTCCGCAATTCTGTTCCGCAAAATTTTGCGGAACGGAATTATAGATACATTCAATTCTATGGGGACAGACTTTGTCCCGCTCGGATCCGGAATTGCAGATCGGCACTTCCGGATCCGCAAAAATATAGAACATGTCCTATTCTTGTCCGCGATTGCGGACAAGAAAAGGCATTTACTATATAGTTCTGGCAATGTGCGGATCCACAAAATGCGGAAAGCACATTGCCGGTGTCCGTATTTTGCGGATCTGCAAAACACATACGGACGTCTGAATGAGCCTTACAGGGGGGTGATTAGTGACAGGGGGGGTGACAGGGGGTGATCAGGGGGGGTGACATGGGTGATCAGGGGTTAATCAGTGATGGGGGGGTGGGGGGGTTGTGTGTGTAGTGATTGGTGCACTTTACTTATGTTTGCCCTGGTGGTCCCAGACAAATGGACCACCAGAGGAGCAAACAGCAGGCATATCAGACGCTGTTTACAAAACAGCGTCTGATATGCGTTTTAAATGCGTTTTTTTTCGCATCTACAGCCTGCCAGCGCATGATCAGCGCTGGCAGGCTGTAGTTTCAGTTGTCCCGTTTATGATCGCATGAACGCGCACGCGTTCATGCGAAATCTCAGGTCTCACGAGATGACGCCGATAGGCGGCAGTGAGACCTGAGAGAGCCGCCGTGCTGACGCCCATCAGCGTTAGCGTGGCCGCAAGTGGTTAAGAACATATGTGATCAACATTTCAAATATTACCAGAATGCATTACAGACTGGGCACATAATTTAAAGAGGACCTTTCATCAGGCTAAAAAATGTGTACTAACTATGCTGACATGTAGAGCGGTGCCCAGGGATCTCCCTGCACTTACTATGATCCCTGGGCGCCGCTCCGTTTGCCGGTATAGGCTCCAGTATCTTCCGGGACTTGGTTATACTAGGCGGAGCCTAGTACACTTGGTTATAGTAGGCGTATCCCAGGCTGTAGCGCTGCCCAATCGCAGCGCTCAGCTCACAGCCTGGGAGAAAAAAAAACTTCCAGGATATGAGCTGTGCACCAAGTGTACTAGGCTCCGCCTAGTATAACCAAGTCCCAGAAGTTACCGGAGCCTATACCGGGCGAACGGAGCGGCGACCAGGGATAATAGTAAGTGCAGGGAGATCCCTGGGCGCCGCTTTACATGTCAGCATAGTTAGTACACATTTTTTAGCCTGATGAAAGGTCCTCTTTAAGTGTTCTGGCATGGTAAGACCACTTACTGTTATCTCACAAATATATTCTTATTATAGCCAAATTTACCACCCTAACAGTTTTTACACTACATAGACAGTAAGATACCGTTTCGCCGAATGGTTCACAGAATATTGGCGTTTTTGTGGTGAAACTGGTCCCATAGGAATGAATGGCGGAATGTTCAAAAGCTAGAGTGGAAGCTGAAAAATCAGGACATGATTTCTAAACTGCCACCACTCCCTCATTTTCAAGCCCACCTACACAAATTGTATCAAAATGTTCAGCTATCCTTGCTGCCACTAAAAATGTCATAGCTAAGCCATAGTCCTGATAGCTTTCACAATATGACCATTTGTTTGCAACTCACGCCGCCCATTGACATTCATTGAAACTCCACTCTAGCCACCTCAAATTTGAAGGGCAACTTCTAAACTGCGACTGTGCCTTCATTTTTAATATTTCAGAGACATACTATGCATCAAAATATAGGTCTGGGTCTTGTGATTGTCACAATATAAAGCTCTTCGCTGTAGGATTTATAATTTTTTAACTACAACCGTTTGAAGATGGCAACCGCCAGTGAAGTGAGCAAGTTGGAGCAGTTTGTTTTTAACTGCTCTTCTCTGCCCTTGCTGTAGAGTGAGTTGCCATAGGAACCCTGGTGTGTGAGCAGCCAGCAAAGTGACAAAAGCTAGAGTGTGAGCTAAAAAATCAGGACATGATTTCTAAACTGCCACCACTCCCTCATTTTCAAATCCACCTACACAAATCGTATATCAAAACATTCAGCTATCCCTGCTGCCCCTAAACATGTCTACGGCTAAGCCATAGTCCTGATAGTTTTCACAATATCACCATTTGTTTGCAACTCACGCCGCTCATTGACATTCATTGAAACTCCACTCTAGCCACAATTAATTGGTTAGTGTAATGTTTACTATCTTTACTCACTCCACACAGTTACTCTGCCCAGTCCAACCTTTCCACAGGTACTCCAGCCACTCCAACCACACAACAGTTACTCAAGTCACTCCACCCAGTTACTCCGCCTACTGGTGGAGGCAAGAACACTTCAAACAATTTCCCCAGAAATTATAACTTTTCTAGTATTATTATTGTTATTACAGTATGTCAAACATAAATCTGGTATACCTTGCGTAACTTCTCCAGTAGGACAGGTATCCCTGACAGGCGTTTAATGGTCCTTTGGTAGTCACGATGCCGCAAAACTAGCCGGACCAGCTCTAGGTCACGTGTGCTGACAGCCTCCTGAAGCACTAGATAGAAATAGCAGACTATATTACAAATAAGCACAAGTACAGTAACACAGACAAACAATTCAATGTTGGAGTATACCTTTAAGCCAACATAGACTAAATGAACAGATAATTACAACAGTGTATCATTATTATTGGTCAGATTATACAATTTATAGGCATCAATAAGTTTAAAAGGGTTTTGCAGTAATATATATATTTTTTATGTAATGCCTGCAGCCGGCCTCTTGAAAAACAAGATTCATATTTACAAGCTCCCTGCTGATCTGCTCCTCCAATGCCTCCATTGTCTCCCTCTTCCGGTTCTCACACTGTTTATACCAACTGGCCATGGGCATGGTCACAAACTTTGCTGCAGCCAATGACTGGCTTCAGGGGTGACGTGCTGTTTGTGGCCACATTACCACTGAAGCCAGTCATTGGATGGAAAGGGCATGTGACTAAGGCTATGGCCAGCCAGATGTAAATGGTCAGGGGAATGGAAGATGGGGATAGTGACAGTGGCGTGGATCAAGTAAGTATGAATCTTTTTCAGGAGGGAGGCTGGGGGCATTACATAAAATATAATTATTACCAGAAAACCTCTTTAAAGGGGTTTTCAGGGAATACCTACATTTTAACTGATGCCCACAGCCTGCCTCCACTATAGAAAGATTCATAGTTACCTGCTCCCCACCGCTCCAGTCCTGTACGCTGGTTCCTACGTGTTCATCTTCCGATTCACACTTCCTCACGAGCATATGCTCTGCTGCAGCCAACCATCGGCTTCAGCTGTGACGTGTCTTGTGTCACTGCTGAAGCCAGTCATAGGCTGCAACAGAACAGGTTACCATGTTCATGCCCTGGATGAAGAAACAAGATGTGGACTGGAAGATGGACATGTGGAAGCAAATGCGCAAGATCAGAGCAGCAGGGAGCAATGGAGCATGTAAGTTTGAATCTTTCAATACCAGAGGCAGGCTGCGGGCATCACCTAAAAGTTTAGTATTCCCAGACAACCTTTTTAAAGACAGTTTAATGCTCTAACAGTTTGTGTAAGCTCTGCTCGGACTTTGAGAAAAGAACCTAAAAGTTTATCCTGAGCAGAACTCTGCTAGCAGGCAGAAGGTAAGGGCTGGTTTAACTCTTACTATTGCGGGCTTTCTAGCAACCCACACAATGGTCTAGTCTTGTTTAAAAGCTTTAAAACAAGATCAGGATTCTAGCTGCGATAAAACCCACCATATAGTTGTTAGAAACAGGTCCCAGTGAAAGCCGCATAAACCTACTGCTCTCACTCCTGACGTGATTTCCAACAGCCATGTTGCTGGTTTTATATTAGCAAGAACTGTAATCCTAGTCTTTAAAGCTTAGATTGTCAGCTTTCAAACAAGACTTATATCTGTAGCTGCTACTCAGCATAGATATATATATATATTTTTAAACATCTTTATTGAAAATTCAAACTATAACATTCAATGTACACAACAGCATTATTATTTTCTTATTCCCGCTATTAACCTCCTAAATCCCCCCAAACAACACTCCCCTTTGCGATGCATCTCCCATCCCCCTCACCTAAATGTTAAGGGATATTAAAGAAAATAGAGGCAGAAAAAACTTAAAACTTCCATTCTCCCCAGATCCTAATTCATTTTCATATCTCTTAATCATATTGACAAGGTTTAACCATGTATTAATACTTGGAGCATTTAGCGAGAACCATGTCCGAGCTATCAAGAGTCTCGCCAGAAACATAATTTTAATCAAAAGGGCTCTTTTATATTTATGGCAGCCCACCTTGGCGAGATCACCCAACACCCAACATTCTACCCCAAAGGGAATCCCAACTTTCAGTTTATGGGTAATGAGTTCATGGATTGCGCCAATATTGTTTGATTTCTGCACAAGACCAAAACATAACATGACCAAAACATAATATGCAGATAGTCTGCATCAGGTGCGTCACACCGTGGATAATTGGAAGTGTTCCTCACACCACATCTATTAAGCCACACAGGTGTAATATATAATCTGTGTAAAATATTAAATTGAACCAAAACGTGATTAATATAATAAGAAACTAATTATAAATTCAACAAGACATCATCCCACTCCTCTAACTGAATTGCTTGACAGTCAATTTGCCATGCCGTTCGTCCTGGAGAGCATTTGTTATTAAACCGGGTTTTAAGTAATCCTTTATAAAGTTGAGAAATCTTAACCTTTTGCCCCAAATTACCTATTAAATCACTCAAATGTGTAGTAGCGTCTATCTTAAACATGTCTTTTTTCCTAACACTCCCAAGTGCCGATCTTAACTGCAAATACCTAAACAATGATAAATTCGGTAAGTTTTCACTTTGTGCTAACTCTATAAACGGAAGAATATTCCCAATCCTTACCACTTGTGCGAGATAAAAAATATTATTTTTTTGCCAGTACTGATCCAAACTAACTTCATCTAAAACATGTAGGTGATAATTATACCACAAAGGGGTGCATCCAAGTGAACCTTGTATTCCCAACCAGTGTCTTAAAGTACCCCAGGACTTCATGATTAGCTTCCTAGCCACTCTAAAGTCCTTATAAGAATTAGCTGACCGGATTCCATTAAGGTGAAAATATGAGCATGAGATATTAAGGGTTAAAGCAGCCCCCCTTCAGCCAGCTGTAATCTTAGCGAGCATAGAAGAGGAGAGTGTGTGTGTGTGGGGGGGAGGGGGGCATTGAGGGATGTAGTAACAATGAGAAATGACCCCCGGGGGAGGTTAACATGTATTTCTGTGCATGTTACCTACCCCCTCTCCTCCACCAAACAGAATGCATACTTTCTCTCTGATTGTCAAATATGGGGGTCTTTTTTTCGAGGAAAGAAATGAGAAGATGAGCACTACCTTATCAACCTTTGGCACTTAATTAGACCATTTATCAACACCATAACCCAGACCTTTACCAGATCAAGGCATCTTATCGGATCAAGGTATCATGTAAGTCAAACCAAACACGTGTCCCACACAAACATCATTAAAGTTTCCATGTCCCTATCCTGCCAATACCCAATCTTTATCATACAATATGGGAACCACTTCTCTAGCAATACCTGTTACATACTACAGCAATGATCACTGTCACTGAAGAGGAATCTAATATATTTATTTCTATTTATATATCTATGAAAAAGAGTTCTGACAGATAAGACATTGCCTTTTAATGATTGTTGCCAAAAAACAATTGTTTTCATTTAAATTTACAAAACAAAGCAGTTTTGCAAACCAGGGTAAGCAAGGTAAGGGTTCCTGCCTAGGGTTGCATGGCACAGGGGACAGCACTGAAATAGGTGTAGAGTGTTTTTCCTCCATACAAACACATTTTTGGCGTCATTATTTTTTTTAAATGACAAGAAAATCAGTTGGCAGCAAATTAATCAGGTTTTATTCAGAAATAACAGCACAATATATGAATATAACTTTAAGTAAGATCAGAATCTCAGCACATCTGCTTCTGACCTTCTTCTCTCTCAGCTCTCTCTCTGTACATGTGCAGCAAGTCTCCGCCCCTTCCTGCCTTTTCTTTTTTAGCAGTACTTTATTAACAACATAATGCTGTGTCTGGAAACAGGCAATCACATAATGTAGTTGTTGCAATAAACAAAATAATAAGCATTATTCCAACAAAAACATTTTTTTTTTAACAAAAAAAACAAGAATCCCGCAAAACTGAAATTATAAACAAACCATTAGTGTCAAATAACACCAGTGATAAGCCACACTCCTGACACCACACAAATTTTTACCTGTGTCAACTTGGGTGGCATTTTTTGTTGGGAAAGGTGGCAACCCTAGATATGCTGCATCCTAATGACCCATACTATAAACTTAATACATTCATGGGTCACAGAAAACACAGTTAAAAACCTATAAAATGATAACAGAATAGAGCAATCAATAATGGTACAAATGAAAACTGGAAATTGTCCCACAAAAACAAACAGTTACATTGTCAGAAAAATAAAAATGTTTTGGGTCTTGGAACTCAGCAACACAAAAATAAATTATTTTGTAAAAACAAGTGTTTATATTATCCAAGTATTATAACATTATATAAACTATATAAATTTGGCACTATTTATTTCTGGAAAGTTGCTTTATAACAGAAGGTATGCTTTAGGCCTCTTTCACACTTGCGTTGTGTGGATCCGGCGTGCACTTCCATCGCCGGAAATGCCCGCTGGATCGGATCCGGATTAATGCACTTTAATGGGCATTAATTCTGGATCCGGCGTTACGGCATGTCTTCCGGATTTTTGGACGGAGACAAATCCGCAGTATGCTACGGTTTTGTCAACGTCCAAAAAACGTTCACATACTGAACGGAAGACATCCTGATGGATCCTGAACGGATTTCTTTCCATTCAGAATGCATTAGGATAATCCTGATCAGTATCTTTCCGTTCTAGAGCCCCGAGGACGGAACTCTAGGACGGAAAGCAAAAGCGCAAGTGTGAAAGAGCCCTAAAATGAATAGAAAAAAGATTAGAATAGGTAAAATGAGCATCCCATAATGTAACTTGTTATGTGGTCTTGCTTATAGTTGCTTGCTCAGTCTGTTTGCAATTTTGGATGGACCTTTGGGAGACTTGCCAACCCCAGTAGAAGTTGGATTTCCTTGATCTGATGTTCCTGACCATCAGTGATCAGGGGAAGTTGAAACTGAACCCGAGTTCGGGAAATGTTTTTTTACGGTAAAAATGTATTTATAAAGTTATTACCCAAAGTATTAGCCAAATGTATTGGAGCCAATACATTCTAATACTGTACGGAGCTCCTGCTCCGTACAGTATTGGAACAAAGTTCTATGTGAATCAACTTCGGATGTTTCATCCGAAGTTGATTCGCTCATCCCTAATTAGGACAATGTATTTCTGTACAACAGGCGCGGATTGGCCATAGACCTTACAGGGACATTTCCTTGTGGGCTGATGCCCAGGCGGCCTCCTGGGCCTTACTCGTGGCCAGCCAGTTGAAGTTTTTGGGAATGTTTTTTGTGCTGCTGGCAGTAATTTGTGATGGACTGTGGTATCTGGCTCTGTTGGGGTGGTATAATGTGACACAATATGGTATTGCTGGCTCTGACTTCCATCAATTTGGACCTGACTACAAAACGGGGCCACTTTTAGTATTTTTTCCAGGGCCATTTTAAGTTCCCAGTCCGTCCCTGCTGTACAACGTAAGTATACCTGGGCTTTTTGCTGAAAAGAAAACGTAGCGTGACCCCCTTAAATTATTGTTCTTGCTATTCAAACACAATAAACCTTTCTGAAGGGACGTTTTTGCTTTCTGGTGCGTAATACAAATGCAAAAATGTATTTGTGTTGCTTACAGCAAGCAGATCACCAGATCAGGGAAGATAAAAGCTGTAATCTATGGGCAATTATTCCTTAGGGTAGTTTCACACTAGCGTTTTTATTTTCCGGTATAGAGTTCCGTCGCCGGGGCTCAATACCGGAAAAAAACCCTTTAGTTTTCTCCTAATGCATTCTGAATGGAGAGAAATCCATTCAGGATGCATCAGGATGTCTTCAGTTCAGTCACTGTATGGCGTTTTGGACGGAGATAATACCGCAGCATGCTGCGGTTTTATCTCCGTCCAAAATGCCGGAACACTTGCCGTAATGGCGGCATTAATTCCCATAGGAATGTATTGGTGACGGATCCGGCATTAAAAATACCGCATTGCCGGATCCGTTCTTCTGGTCTGTGCATACGCAGACCTTTAAAAATGTGAAAAAAATACATAATGGATCCGTTTCTCCGGATGACAAACTGAGAGACTGATCCGTTCTTGCACTGTATTTGTGAGACGGATCCGCAAGTGTGAAAGTTGCCTTAGAAGAGTATTTGTGCAAGAGGTCATCTACGTCAAAAACAGTTTGTCTGTTTAGTAAGGAATGGAGTTTCTGACCTAATAAATTTAATGTAAAAAGTCTTTGTTATTATTTTAATAATCAGGAGAGACGAAGAAAGAATATCTACGTAAAATCTGTGTAAAATGTTCAGAGAGCAGTTAACGTTCCCATGGCAATCAATTAGACCACATTTCTCTGCTAAATGATCAAAGTAGTCATGTTTATTGCTCTTTACCTGTCCATCCACTGCGGTTCTCTTTGCTGACATCTGCACCATGGTTGAGCAGCACTTTGGCACACTCCAGGTAACCTAATGTTGTAGCCAGATGGAGGGGGGTCCGTCCCCGTGGGTCCACTTGTTCAATCTGGTCCTATAAAAGAAAAAGGAGTTTAAATAAATAGGAGAATTAAAATCCTTGTCCTTATGCAGAGGAAATGTGGGCAAAACAAAGTTAAGGAGGTTTCCAGGCCTGGGTAGGACATTAATATCAGATCAGCAGGGGTTAGACTGCTGACACTCATAATGATCAGCTTTTTAACAGGAGTTGCAGTGTGCCAGAACCAGGTACAGCTCCGTATATACTGTGTAGTAGCCGTGCCTGGTTACTGCAGCTCTCTCCCATTCACTTGATAGGTCGACAATATATAGTAAAAGTCTCAGAAACCCCTGTTAACATCATTAAAGCACTTGTGCAAAAATGGGATTTTTTGGGGGGCAATCCCCACCTCCCTGATTTGGCTGCTCCTGTAAAGGGAAGATTACTTACCTGCTTTCCAGCACTGACTCCCTGCTCCTTCTCCTCCTGATCTAGGATGCTCCACTGGGCGCCCTCGTTGTAAACATCCGGTTTGACATTGTCGCAGCCAATCACTGGCCACTGCGGTGACTGCTTTCCTTACATCATGATAAATTGTCACATGTTGCAAGGGGATCCAATCTCTGACTGGCTGTCGAGCTGTCAAACCAAATGTTTACAGCAGGGGAGCCCTGCGGGGCATCATAGGCCTAATGGAGAAGGAGAGGGAACCAGCGCCGGAAAAAGGTAAGTAATCTTCCCTTTACATGTCCAGCCAAGTGGGTAGGGAGTCAAATGAGATAAAGAAGTAGATTTGACACAGTTAAACCATTTTGACCAGTACTATTAGACTTTTGTGTTCATTCTACAGTATGTTTTTGCAAACTGTATAAACGCTAACTTAATCACCTTAACTTTTAATATGGGTAATCCGTAATCCTGATCTAACCAGGCATAAACTTTAATTAAGGAGAGATCCTAAATTAGTAGAACATTATTATACTTATATGATGCTTATTTATTCAGTCTCCTATCCTAAAACTCTAATCACAAGTTGTCATGCTGACAGTCTGTGCCCGCCGCAGCCCCGCTCTTCTTTGTGGGCACGGATGCCGCATCTCTTACAAGGCTGCTCAGTCCCACTATGCTACAGGCTGCCAGCATCCTCTGCATGCTGCAGCCTACTTGCTTCTTCCTGTGCCCTTCTGTCCTGGTCTCAGAGGTGTGCGTGTCCTTGCTGTCAGCGTCTAAAAGGACCAGCAGGCGTGTACAAAACCTTTTCCAACAAATGGCTGTGCGTCCCTTGGTATTTTAGGAGCCCTCTCCTGTTGGAAAATGCCTGGGCTTTAGGTTTCCTAGTCTCTAGTAACCAGCAAAGGTGTTTTCCCTGTCCTGTCTTACTACCTGTGTACTGTACTCCAGCCTGACTACTGACTCTGACTTCTACCCACCTGCCCTGACCTTAGCCTTTTTCTCAGATTGCATTTGCCCTGACCTCGGGCATGTGTTATGGATATTCCAGTATGCTGCCTGCCCTCACCTTGGCCCGTCTCCAAACTAAACATATTGCCTGATCCTTTAGTGCCTCACTACAATGTATTTGACCCTGTGGATTTGCCTTCAACCACTCCATGGGACTATCTGAAGAGATACCGGTCTGGTGGGTCCTTCTCAGTAGAGTCCAAATACTGGAGGACTACTAGAATAATTCCCTTAGCATTAGCCCAAAGCCAATCCAGTTGTTTGGTACAGTGGGCCCACATCCCCTGCCCGTAACACATGTCAACAGAATGGTGACTGCAAGTACTCTTTTTGAAGTGGTCTAAAGCTGTCCACAAACACTAGGTTAAAGTCAGCCAAACCTACAGACGTATGCACCATAGAGGCAGAGCAGGAATATGCTATGGGACCCATGGAGATCAGCTTGGCCACAGTTACCAAATAGTGATTAGAACTTAAAGGGAAGCTGTCACATTGAACATGGCGTCTGATCTGCAGACATGTTATAGAGCTGAAAAGACGAGCTTGATCCTTCATGCCTCTACTGTCTATGGGGCTCCCAAGTGTTCCTCAAGGCAGATGATAATTATACTGATGCTTGTTCCCAGCTTACTGACCAACTGTCCGGGATATTTTATCGGTGCACAAAAGCGTTGGTATGATGCATTTTTAGGCAGCACAGCTAGACAAAGAACCAACAAAATTTGTATTTTCTGAGTAAACTGATCTACACCATGAATCTGCAACTTCCAGCACTCCAGATGTTGATGTATAAGCTCTGCCAACAATTACAGTAGAAAAATAAATGTGCATATTATTCGCCTGTTGTGATAACCCTACTGCATAATAAATAAAGCAGTCCTAAAAGTGGAAGAATTACATAATATACTGCATCAAAACTAATAACCAAGAAGCTAATTATTTTCAGTTTAGTGGAAAAGCAGATTAAAAGAGAACACTAAAAAAGCAGTAAAACTGAACTACAGGATATTCTATTCCACATATATAGGAAATACAGGCACTCAAATATGGAAGCTGCAAAAAGTAAATTTAAAATATACACAATAATAGCAATTCATCAATAAGTAACAATTCATCAGATTTAAAAATATTCTATCATTCAATAAGAAAATACAATATACCTATCCTCTGAAACTACAAAATGCCGCAAATCAATTTTCCATCATCACATATAATACAAAATGCCGCAAATCAATTTTCCATCATCACATATACGTATTGCCACGAATCAGTTTTCAATACGTCCATACACTAAAAATCAGTTGATATATAATCATTCACTCTAAAAATGATGTTCATTCGTCTGGGTCACTCAGATGTTTGGTGAATATATATCACGAATGACATCAATATTGCAGATTCATCAACAAATAACCTGTTGTTCTTCAGTTGGTTATCAATTAGTTAGAGTCAGTAATTTGCTGCTGTTGATAATGTGTATAAAAAATATAAAAAAGTATAAAAAGAAATCTTCGATGGGCATTTAACTCTTAATGATAGATGTACTTTCAATGTATGCGGGTACTTTGAATAGATGCCCCAGGATGTTGTAATACATCCGATATCTTTTCAGTGATTTGTATTATACAATACTCAATCTTTAATGCTTGTACGTTACCGCTATTTGACTTTCAATTCTCCGGTGTCCGGTGATCGGATTTCCCTCAGTCCGGAGTTTGTAAGGTGGCGTCCTTGTTTGAATGTAGCGTGGCGTCCGCGCTCTTGCTTCCGGGTATGAAGAGTCACGTGGCGTCCCACGTGTTGCTGTGACTTCACTCTTTTACTTTCCCAGCACGCTATGGATAGCGGTATAGAAATCTTTATGATCCGTTTCTTTTAAAGCACCAATTATATAGCCATACGCGTTTCGGGATATTCAAATCCCTTCTTCAGTGGCAGTGTAGTATCGATATGTTTCTACACCCTTTTTATATTCATTACTTGGTGCCCATTGGTCGTGATGTAGTTGTGGATACTTAAAACGGCAACGTTATTCAACGTTCTTAAAGAGGCAATGCCACTCATTTAAACAGCAGTATCACTCCGTAGTTTTAAAGCAATAGTGTAACCTACATTCTAAAAACGAAAATGTTTTTCAATATATTTGAAATAGCAATATTATTCAGTCTTTTTGGAAACAACAATATTAATCTATGATTTTCAGCCAGCAATATAATCTGTATTTTTATAAAAAGACATAGTCATCCAATATTATTAAGATGATATATAATGTATGCATACAACACAAATAAAATAGTGTCTATGGGATGTTTTTATGAGTACTCTTGTAAATTTTTAAAGAATTTTTAAAAAATTTCCCAAAAATTTTTAAATTTTTTTTATAAATTCTTTTTCTTTTTTTTCTGTTTTTTCTTTTTTTCTATATTCCCCTTTTATTTCCTTCTTTTTTCTTTCTATACATTTATAGACAGCACGGAGATTAAGGAGGTGGACCCCACCTAGAGAAGACATGGAGGTGTTGATAACCAACCAGACACTCCATCTCCTGTCTGGTGAGGGTAACACCCCCTATAAAAAGCCGAACACTTCCATCTCGGCATTCAGCCCTTTTGGTAGAAGAGATTCAAAATCGTAGATACGTCTTGACTCCAATCTAGACATGGCGGCGATGTGGTCACCACCACGCCAAGATTTGTTAACTTTTTCTATGGCACAAAAACTCAATGTCGAAAGGTCTTGATGATGTACCTCCTTAAAGTGGCGTGACAATGAATGTTTCTTGTAGCCCCTCTTTATGTTACCTATGTGTTCTGATATTCTCTTTTTTAATGTTCGTTTAGTCCGACCAATGTACTGTTTTGGACATCTACACTGTACCACATAGATAACATTAGAGGAGCTACATGACAAATGGTCTTTTATCTCCATATTAAAGGAGTTTGATGTAGATTGTACCCTAGTGGTTTTCCTTTGGAATTTAGTATTTTTACAGTTGGTGCAAGATCCACATCGATAGAAGCCTTTCAAATTGGGCCATCCGTTAACATGTCTATTTTTTATCTTTTTTTGTGTCGGTGCAACACGATTGCCTAGGTTTAAGGTCTTCGTGTATACAATTTTTGGACTCAAGGGAAGTAATGGGCCAATAGTCTTATCTGCTAGAAGAAAATGCCAGTGTTTTTTCAGCATGTTTTCTACTTTTTTATATTTATCATTGAATGGCAAGATAAGGCGTATCATGTCATCTTTAGATTCTTCCATATTGGCTACTCTTTCAAAGGAGTCATCAATCAACTTTTTTGGATAGTCTTTAATTAAAAAACATTCTTTTAATTTATTGGCCTCTTCAGAAAATTGATCACTCTCAGTACAATTTCTCTTCAAACGTCTAAATTGGCTGGCAGGGATATTCGTCAGCCAACTAGGAAAATGACAGCTGGAGAATAGTATATAACTATTTCTCCAGGTGGATTTTTGGTGTGTTTTACTGATAAACTTATTAGTGTCTCTTGTAATCGAAATGTCCAAAAAGTCGACCGTATATTTATCTATTTGTGAGGTAAATTTCAAATTACAATCATTATTATTAATTTTAACCAGAAATTCCTCCAAAGATTCATCCGTACCGTCTATAAATGTATAGAAAGAAGAAAGAAAAAAGAAGGAAATAAAAGGGGAATATAGAAAAAAAGAAAAAACAGAAAAAAAAGAGTACAAGAGTACTCATAAAAACATCCCATAGACACTATTTTATTTGTGTTGTATGCATACATTATATATTTATAAAAATACAGATTATATTGCTGGCTGAAAATCATAGATTAATATTGTTGTTTCCAAAAAGACTGAATAATATTGCTATTTCAAATATATTGAAAAACATTTTCGTTTTTAGAATGTAGGTTACACTATTGCTTTAAAACTACGGAGTGATACTGCTGTTTAAATGAGTGGCATTGCCTCTTTAAGAACGTTGAATAACGTTGCCGTTTTAAGTATCCACAACTACATCACGACCAATGGGCACCAAGTAATGAATATAAAAAGGGTGTAGAAAACATATCGATACTACACTGCCACTGAAGAAGGGATTTGAATATCCCGAAACGCGTATGGCTATATAATTGGTGCTTTAAAAGAAACGGATCATAAAGATTTCTATACCGCTATCCATAGCGCGCTGGGAAAGTAAAAGAGTGACGTCACAGCAACACGTGGGACGCCACGTGACTCTTCATACCCGGAAGCAAGAGCGCGGACGCCACGCTACATTCAAACAAGGACGCCACCTTACAAACTCCGGACTGAGGGAAATCCGATCACCGGACACCGGAGAGTATTGTATAATACAAATCACTGCAAAGATATCGGATGTATTACAACATCCTGGGGCATCTATTCAAAGTACCCGCATACATTGAAAGTACATCTATCATTAAGAGTTAAATGCCCATCGAAGATTTCTTTTTATACTTTTTTATATTTTTTATACACATTATCAACAGCAGCAAATTACTGACTCTAACTAATTGATAACCAACTGAAGAACAACAGGTTATTGGTTGATGAATCTGCAATATTGATGTCATTCGTGATATATATTCACCAATCATCTGAGTGACCCAGACGAATGAATATCAGTTTTAGAGTGAATGATTATATATCAACTGATTTTTAGTGTATGGACGTATTGAAAACTGATTCGTGGCAATACGTATATGTGATGATGGAAAATTGATTTGCGGCATTTTGTATTATATGTGATGATGGAAAATTGATTTGCGGCATTTTGTAGTTTCAGAGGATAGGTATATTGTATTTTCTTATTGAATGATAGAATATTTTTAAATCTGATGAATTGTTACTTATTGATGAATTGCTATTATTGTGTATATTAAATTTACCTTTTGCAGTTTCCATATTTGAGTGCCTGTATTTCCTATATATATAATACATTTTTTTGGTTCCATTTTGGGGGAACCATATACAGACCATATAAAGAGCACCGGGGTCTGTTATCCATCAGAAGAGAGCCACCTATTATTATATTCTATATTCTATTCCACATTTGCGTAATATCCAATTTCGTAATATGTATGGTGCAGACTTTAATCGAGAATTAAGAATAAAGTATGTCTAAGGGTACTATTACATTAGCGGCAGCGGAGTCCGTCAGGCTATTCCAGCAGGTGAACAGCCTGTCGGATCCGTCCTGCCGCTAGTTTACGTGTGCCCCCGGACTGCTCCTCCGTCTCTATTGACTATAATGGGGGCGGGGGTGGAGTTCTAGAGGCAGCACGGCAGCGCACACTGAGAGGCCGCCGGACTAAAAGTACGACATGCAGTACTTTTAGTCCAGCTGCCTTACGCCGTGCGCTGCCATGCTGCCGCCGGAACTCCGTCCCCACCCCATTAAAGTCAATAGGGACGGAGCGGCAGTCTGGGGGCACACGTGAACTAGCGGCAGGACGGATCCGACAGGCTGTTCACCCATCAAAACAGCCTGACGGACCCCCCTGCCACTAGTGTGAAAATAGCCTTAGGCCATACAAGGCTAGAAATATATCTGTGGGGAGTATAGTCAAGGAAATTATGACACACACTCAAATTGTTATACTTGGTTTAGAGAAGTCATTGGTCATCTTCTGCCTGAATTCTACAAGAAACAAATTTAATACAATATTGAGCCATGCTAGTAAAACCCTGTACAAGCTACCATTTACAACACCATTTTCGCCCTATAAGACAAACCTAAATTTTAGAGGAGGAAAATAAGAAAAAGTCCCTTTACACTACCCCGAAAAAGACCATGGACCGCTTACTAGTTAGCATGGGGAGCAAAAAACAAGGTGAAAGGCCCTCCCAAATCGACCATTCCGGCGGAAGTGACGCCAACAATGGCCGTCCATAAGGACTCCACTGACTCGGGCGGAACCAGCACCCACCAACAGCCTGATGAAGACGGCTACAAAGATGGCCCCCAGATTGATTATCGCCGTCTGGAGCTTGAAGTGGCGTGTCCTGCAGTTTGCTCCAAATAATCGTCCCCGGAGACATTGTCCACCAAGTTCGGGATACAATCAAGAACAACAATTCAAACTTTTTGCCGATTCTTTGAAAGACCTGCAAGAACACCGCCTACTCCTGTGACATCACAGTCACGTGTACGCTGCTGATCACGTGAGACGCCGCGCTAGACCTAGTAACCAGCACGGGACGCCGCGCGTGGTTCAGTCGGAACACAAGCACGACTCTAGGAGTGCGGTAAAGTACATGCCCTAAGAGCGTTTTTTACACACGATATTATAAGCAATGATAAGAGACATATAGTGGACTGTATCAGGTCAGCCATAGATGCTATTGCTGCACTGGCCAGACAGGTGCAGGGGCTGTCTCTGGAGGTAGCTGACCTCCGCGCGACCATCTCACAGATTAAGAGACCACAGGTGACTGATCCTTGTGGTGGTTACCAGGCCTGTCCTGAACCTAAAGTTGCCCTCCCGGTTAGATTCTCGGGGGAAATGATAATTTCATTTGGTTCCGGGAAGCATGCAAATTGAACTTTAAGCTATGTCCACACTGGGGATGAAAGTCAGAGGGGGGTGTGATAATTCCGTTGCTTAAAAGGGATGGCGAGTCTTGGGCTTTTTCTCTGCCGACCGGATTACAGTCCCTCCGATCGGTGGATTAATTTTTCAGAGCTTTAGGTGTCATCTATGATGACTCCGATCGGACCTTCCTGGCCGAGACCAAGTTACGCGGCCTGCGTCAGGGAAAGCATTCTGAAGAGATCTATTGCTCTGAGTTTAGGAGGTGGGCTACGGATACTGAGTGGAACAATTCGGCTATCCGTAGTCAGTTCTGTCAGGGATTATCTGAGAGGCTGAAGGATGCTTTGGCCTTTCATGAGAATCCTGAGTCTTTGGAAGCCACTATGTCTCTTGCTGTACATATTGATAGATGCCTGAGAGAGAGATCAAACGGCCCACTCTCTCCAGACGTTCTATTACATAACGTATCGTCTTCCTCTGACACTTTGGGTGAAGCTACTCTTGGGTTTGGGTTGGGAGATGAACCCATGCAGTTAGGGGGCGCTACCCCTGAATCCACTGGTAATAGGAAGGGAGTGTGTTTCTTCTGCAGAAAAAGGGGACATTTTATCAATGTTTGTCCAGACATGCAACAGCAAAAAGAGAGAAAAAAGACATTTAATTCTCATTTGACTCTTGGTGAAGTGGGAGGAGAGTCCAAGCACAATGGAGGTCAATGGGAGAACTAGAGAATTAAACCAGGCACCCCCTGCTCTGAAGAGGGGAGGGTGTCTGGTTCACAGGAAAAGGACATAAATTGATGGAAACACCACTGAAATGGTTCAGGAACAGCATAGGGACGATGTCTGGATGCATCTTGGACTCCCAGGTCGTATACAAGGAGATATATAACTTAAATAAGCAGTAAATATATAATTATATACAGGAGATACCCAGGTTATACCAGCATGGTCTATAACACTATATACAAGAAGATGTCTAACTTATACCAGCTGTACATATATAATTATATACAGGAGATAACCAGGTTATACCAGCATGGTCCATATCACTATATACAAGAAGATGTCTAACTTATACCAGCCGTAAATATATAATTATATACAGGAGATAGCCAGGTTATACCAGCATGGTTTGGCACATTTTCTGGTTCTGATACTTCTGCTATCCCTGAGGAAGAACATTTTTCGTCATCATTGTCACCGATATGGCAAAAAATTCTAAATAATTTGAAGAATAGTATAAATGTGTGGCTGACAGAAAATGTATGAATGGTCAAGACCTAAGTGTGGGTGATTCTGTGTGGCTGTCCACAAGAAACATTGAGTTGAAGGTACCTTCTTGGAAGTTGGGTCCAAGATTTATTAGTCCAAATAAGATCACTGCCATCATTAATCCTGTAGCTTTTCGTCTTGAACTTCCTGAGGCCCTGAAAATTCATAATGTGTTTCACAAATCTTCACAAGAAGAGATATGTTGAGCCTTTGAAACCGTCTTCCTTGCCACCCGCTCCTGTCATGGTGGACGGTAGTTTGAAATTTCAGATCGAGTTCTCTGTAGATCTCTTCAGCATCTTGCCCACTGGAAGAGTTATGGACCAGAAGAGAGGATGTGGGAACCATCATCTGACGTGAATACCAGTCGCTTGGTGAAAGCCTTTCACAGGTTTCACCTGGATAAGGTCGGTCCTGGTTGCCCGGAGGTCACCCGTAGAAGGGAGGGTACTGTCACGATTGCTCCTGTGACAGGTGCTAGGAGATCAGAGAGACTGGCAACAAGTGGGTTAATCTGACTGGTTCCTCGTGGATCATTTGTGTCTGCGTTGTTTTGGTATTGACCACACCCCTTGCAGGTGTTGTTGGTATGGTCATTTAACCGCCCCTATTTATTACTGCTTACCGCTTCTGGGGGTGCGGTTCATAGCTTCAGTTTCTGGACTCTGGGCTAGCTGGTTGTTGGATCTCGGTTGAGCTCCTGGGCTGGCACTGCCTTATTTGCATTTTGTTTGTTGTATTTCCCTGTCTTTTGTATCTAGGCCTGAGGGAGACTCCTGTTCATCCTTCTGGTGGACAAATAGGTTGTTTCAAGTCCTGTCACTATACTAGGGCCCTACAGGGTGTGTTAGGGCTCTAGGTTACTGTGTATGTACTTTCCTACCATCGAGGTCAGTTTATACTGATAGTTAGTCAGGACATGGATTAGGGTTGTTCTAGGAGGTGACCTTCTCATTTAACCAGTTTCCAGGCCTAGTTCCTGTCCCCTTTCCTCCTGTGCTCGGAGTGGAGTTTCCTACCCACACCGCATCATCCCTGAAGAGTTATACACCAACAAGCGGACACAGATGGGAGATGGCACCATCTCCAATTGAAAATATCTATGGAAACAGTGAGAATCAGTTTTTCAGAATCTAATCAAGCTTGTTTAGGCAGATAGCACTCCGCTCAAGATCCTGGCTGGAGATCTAAATACAGTGGCGCATGCTGATACAGACAAGCGACACACAAGACCGAATGAGACAAAGCCCAGAGGAAGGGACCAACAATTAATACCTTTTCTCCAAACTCTAGACCTTTAAGATGTGTGGTGCCTTTTTAACCCAGGTAGGGAGTATACACACTACTCGCACTCCCACGCGTCATGGTCTAGGCTGGATTACTTTTGTGTGACCAGGACTTATGTCTCGCGCATACAATTCATAAACATGATTATATTTCCGATTACGCGCCAGTTATAATGACCCTTACAGACACCATCCCAAAGGGCACCGACTATATTTGGCGGTTTCTGGCAGACATGACCAAATATGAGTCATTTTGCGAACTACTTAACCATTGGTGGTAGGAGTTCCAGTTGGATAACTCGGGGGCGATAGACATACAAATATTCTGGGATGCAGGGAAGACAGTCCTAAGAGGTAGGATAATCTCACATATGACACATCTGAAAACAAAAACAAATCAGCAGTTCCAACATTATAGCTGAATGTTGGAGATGGCTTATACTACATATTGCACAGACCCCAATCAGCCTAACAAGACGGCATGGGAACATGCAAAATAACAATACGAAAACTGGTTACATAAAAGAGAGGAACTGAGTCACATACATGTGGAAGCGCAATACTTTAGATATGGGAATAAAACAGAGAAGCTATTGGCACGTCTTGCTAAAGGGCACACTAATACTTATCCAATATAAGCTTTTAAAGACTCAAAAGGAGTAAGACAGCATGAGCCATATAATATTAATGGCATTCTGAAAGAGTTTTATACCCATCTAAACTGACATCTCACAAAAAATAGTGACTCGAAAACCTGGCTGAATTCACTCTCTCTCCCAAAAATTACCACAGAGGATCTTGATATGCTAAATGCTCCTATAACACAGGGAGGAGTAGCTGAGTGCTTCCAAAGGGTAGCCCTGGGAAAGGCCCCGGGACCCGATGGTTACACCTGAGAATTTTATAAGACCCTGAAAGAGAAAATAGGACCCATCCTAGCATGTATAATGGCTATATGGCTGATAAAAAATATAAATCTGCCAGTTACAGGGAACACCCTAAAATGGAAAGGACCAAAACCTATAGCTGACGTTTGGAATATAGATGACAAGTGATAGTACACATTTCAAGAGTTCAGGTGTAAGGCTACTTTCACACTAGCGTTTTGGCTTTCCATTTGTGAGATCCATCATGGGTTCTCACAAGCGGTCCAAAACGGATCAGTTTGGCCCTCATGCATTCTGAATGGAAAAGGATCCGCTCAGAATGCATCAGTTTGCCTCCGTTCAGTCACCATTCCGCTCTAAAGGCGGACACCAAAACGCTGCCTAATCCTAATGTGAATGACCTCTATCGTCGCCGCTCCTAACATCTAGTACTCTCGTCTATCTGCCACGTTATGCTGTCACGCGGCAAAGCACAGCGTGAGGTCACAGATTGCCGAAGTTCTCACATTAAGCGAAGGTGACAGCACAGTGTGAGGAGTCTGCAGAAGACCAGGAAGTGGTGAGTACAGAGCCCGGGGACAGCTGCATTCACCGCTTCTCGGTCCTCCTGTACTAATGAGCGCTTCCATAATGGAAGCACTCATTAGTATTTGCCCCATAAGACGCACTATCATTTTCCCTCCACTTACGGTATATAAATATATATATAGAATAGACATCCCATGACAGAGTATTGTGAAATCATGACTTGTTTGAAAAACTGGACATCTAACGCCACAAATCTCAGGATATGTTTTGCCAATAGTAAAGGTAAGGAGAGACACATCTGTAGTATGTTTGGTTCCAAACTAATCACAGTACATGACAACAGCCATTTACTTGCATTAATTATGAAGCAGCAAAATTCTTGGTCTGCAGAAAAATCTAATTATTTGGCTTTGAATCTGCACAGATGGTCTTATTCTTACACAGTAAGCAAAATATGCTGTTTGTAGAAAAGTAGCAGGGCTGAGTTTAAGCAGCACAGCACAGAGTGTCATACATTTGGGAGAGATTATCCAAATTAGGGCCTCATGCACAAGACCATATCCTTTTTGCAGTCCGCAAATCGCAGATCCGCAAAACACGGATGCCGAAATTTTTTTTATTTCTGGAGAAATTACATTTCCTTGTCCACAAAATGGAGAAGAATAGGACATGTTCAATCTTTTTGTGGGGCCGCGGAACAGACATACGGATGCGGACAGCATAAATGGGTTGGCATCTGATCCACATAAAACGCGGATAGGACGCATATCTAATGAAAACAGAATGTTCTGCAGTTGCCAACAGCAATTAATCAGATCTGAGCTCTCAAAATGGCATGAAAGCAATTGCTATTGGTTGCTATGGCCAATTGCTGCACTGTTTCCCTGAGCTAGGTTTAATAAACCTCCCCCAATATCTAGAGGTGATGTGTCAATGTCCCTTAATTATGCACTGCATGTATATACAGTACGTCCACCATTGTGATGGTCATCTGCCACTCTGGACCTGAAAAAAATCTTCATTGTTCATATGTCACTGTCCCAATTCTGCAAGTCTTGACTTTCGCTTTCGTTTAGTCAGTATTTTTCATTAGTATTTCTAAGCCAAAACCAGGAATGGGTCCAAAACACAGAAGAGGCACAAATCTTTCCCTTATCACTACTGGTTTTGGCCTACAAATGCTGATGCAAAATACTGACCAGTTACCAACCATATGAAAGTGGTCGTACTCTCAGAAAAAGTTGAAATTGGAATTAAATACATTGGCCCATGTAAAGTACATGTAGGACATATAGGGGGTCATTTATTAACCTGAAATACACCTGCATTGGGCTTATTTCAGGCGCAGCTTGAAGTGTAACGGCTAGTTGCGCCGCAATCTGCGACTTTTCCCCACTCACGCCAGGTCTAAAAAAAGTGGGCGTTGTGTGGGCATTGAAGGGGACGAGCCGGCAGGCCCGTCTCATTCATCATTTTCTAGGCGTAGAAAATGCTCTAAATGTACGGCAGCTCGGAAGCTGGCTTACATTTAGGTGCTGCACTGGATGCCCTGGCGTTATGTAGAGGCCGGAGCCTCTTCATAATGTCGCCGATCCACCGACAACGGGGCTTTATTAAGACCATCGTCTAAAACGCCGGTCTTAATAAATGACCCCCATAAAGGCAATGGGTCAATTATTCAAAGGGAAGTATGATGGAGGGTAAATGGTAAATCAGACCCACTAATGAAGCCAAAGGCCAAAGGAATATATACACATAAAATAGGGTCATATAAAAGGCACATACATCACAATATAACCAAAATAGATCTTAGAGAGATAGCAATAGGGAATATCTTCATGAATTCTTTTGAGTGCCAAACTGCATGAACTGTTATGAGTCTGACAATACTATTTTTTTCAAGTTGAAAACAACACTGAACGCAACATTAGTGTTATTGAGTTTGAGACATAAAAATAATAATTACGTGAAGATATAAGGACAAAATATGTCTCCAGTGACCCTTTTATCCTTCAGCCCCCACCTCCACCTCCTCGCTTCCTGCAAAGACCACTTATGTGAAATGGGAGGCAAGTTAATTTTTCATTAGCTGCACTTGCTAAGAGCACAAAGCATTCATGCGTACAAGGATAAAGAAGGAATAATAGCAAAACAAAATGCATAGGATTGACATGTATCCAGAGTAAGTGTGTAGATGAGTCAGGTACATCTCCTGAAAGGCAAGCAACCCACATGACTGAGTCGTCCGGGAATCCGAACTAAGAAGCTCATCTTTGCTGAAATTTTTGCTAGCCAAAAGCTTAACTTCTTTGTAGGAATCCTTGAGTTGTTAAGAAGCAACTGAAGATTTGTGTCTTAAATGCTCAAGACAAAAACAAAAAACAAAGGCTAGAGGAATATCACTGAAAAATGAATACTGAATACTAGCAAACACACAGGCATATTTGCTAATCCTGTCTATTTTTTAGACAGTGTAAACTTAGCCTAAAAATGTGCCAGATTTATGGCAGTGCCAGGGTGCTGGCTGGCGCACGTATATACAATTTAGTTTACACCACCTATGAGTTGGTTTAGTTTATGCCACAATTTTGGAGCATTTCTGATGCACATTGCTGCATCATGTGCTATACCATTCTCCAGAAGACCAAAGTTCCTTTTCGCTAAGGCTCCATTGACACGTCCGTAAGTGTTTTGCGGATTCGCAAAACATGGATACCGGCCATGTGCACATGGCCTGCACTATAATAGAAAATGCTCTATTCTTCTGCACTATTGCGGACAAGAATAGGACATGTTCTATTTTTTGGCGGAAACGGAAGTGCGGATGCGGAAGCGTGGATCCGGAAATGCGGATGCAGACAGCACGTGTGCTTTCCGCATCCATTCCGGCCACATTGAAAATGAATGGGTCCGCACCCGTTCCCCAAAATTGTGGGAATGGATGCAGACCCATTATGCAGACATGTGAATGGAGCCTTAGGCCCCTTTCACACGGGCGAGTTTTCCGCGCGGGTGCAATGCGTGATGTGAACGCATTGCACCCGCACTGAATCCTGACCCATTCATTTCAATAGGTCTGTGTACATGAGCGTTTTTTTTCACGCATCGTTGTGCGTTGCGTGAAAATTGCAGCATGTTCTATATTCTGCGTTTTTCACGCAGCCCTAGCCCCATAGAAGTGAATGGGGCTGCGTGAAAAACGCATTGCATCCGCAAGCAAGTGCGGGTGCGTTGCGTTTTTCACTGATGGTTGCTAGGAGATGTTGTTTGTAAACCTTCAGGTTTTTTTAACACGCGTGAAAAACGCATCAAAACGCATTGCACCCGCGCGGAAAAAACTGAACAACTAAACGCAATCGCAGGCAAAACTGAATGGCTTTGCCTGTGAAATCGCACAGTTTTCACTGAACGCATCTGCAACGCATCCGGACCTAATCCGGACATGCTCGTGTGAAAGGGGCCTTAGTCACACATCCCTGCTATAAAAGTCATTTAAAAAAGTGTTTAAAACACCTTAAAAACATTATGCAAAGTATGTACACCAGTTTTTTTTGGTGCAAATTACAACAGAATCCTGGCACATTTTAATAAGTGTATCTCTCCCTGTGCATACATGATTTAAAGAAAATTAGGGCTTATGTAGACGTGTAGTGCCCTGCGGCAAGGGTACTTTGGACTGTGGAAGTTTGTGGACATTTGCCCCTTTTGCTGCTACGTAAAGCCATCAACGCACTACTTTAGTGCACTTAGAATGGTTAACTTGCACTATGATTTATTGCTGTTGTTTATTTGTATACTGTTTTATATTGTTGAACAGCATTTTCTATATTTATTGTAATATAATATCCTGTGCAATTCCAATGCACTATAGCTGCACTGCGGAAAGGGTTAATGCACAGGCTGCCAATACTGACAAACTGTGGGACTTTTTTTCTATGCACTGAGAAGTTAGACATCTTCCACAATTACTATAACGGACAATACAAGTTTTTAAATAGAAAAAAAAGACACTCTGACCTTGTGACTGTCTGTCTAGCTCTATTTACATCTGAAGATTTGTTTATGTCTGGAAAAACTGCTTAGTCATTCCTATAGACTTGTACTTAAACTCTATGCAAGTCTATTACAGACTTAATTTGCTAAACTGCAACAATGTTTCTATTTAGACTATGCTTCTCCACTCCACCCCTACCACTAGAAGGTTCTAGTTCAAAAAACTGTATATAAAGAGAGAAGTCAGAGCCTAGTTGTCTGCAAATAGGGACCAGTGTTTAGTAGAAGATACTCTACCAAACTGCACGAGTGACCAGAAGAAGCTAAGATGGGTATACTCAGACACAGACCTCGGGTCACCAGCCTTTTAACCAGAAGGTCAGCCTTTTTAGAGAGTGGGGGGCAGCTAGTTCAGGCTTTTCTTCAGCACAAAATCTTCATAAGGCCAAGGAGGAGACTACAGAAGCCAGTTCAGTGCCTCACCTGTACTGTTTTGCACTTGAGTTCTTCCAGTAAAGAAGACTCTTTGGACATATTTCCCATTAGGGAGCACCATGCCTTATCATCTCCTCTAGAGAGCAGCAACACATGGTGACACTTCGACAGTGTATGGGGAACCCAGCATAGCATTGGGACCATGTCACACGCACCAAATCTGTGGCTCAGGCTGGATGTTAAATCTAATTCAGGGCTAGACACTTTTGTCTAACTTTATATCAAAGATCAGTTTTTGTTTGCAACAGAATTTTATGCCAAAAGGGTGGGCAATTTTGAAGTCAAATCACTATTTTTCCATGCCCCTTTTTGGTAAGCCATGCCCCCTTGGCGAACTATGTACAGAGGATTTCTCTAATACTAGATACGGAAAAATGCGCTAGTAAGCAACGCATTGCACCATGTGAGATGGAGTCTTCAAACCCTTAATGACCCCTGATACACCATTTAAGGCAGTCAAGGGGCCTTATTCTCGATGACTACCACCTTTTTATGGCAGCCCAGAATAAAAGAATTATGGCTATTGGAATGCGTCGATCTAAAAAAAAAAAAAATTGCTTGGTCACTAAAGTGCAAAATGCATACGGGGAAAGGAGAAATGCACCAGAAATATCAGACTGCCTGTCTAAAAGTTTAAGACAATTTTAGTTGTCACATTTTAGGCCAGCTTTCTTTTCTGCTAAGACACACTCCCCTTGTTGTGCATGGTAAAATCTCATAGGGCCCACTAGCAGAATTATGTATGGGGCCCAGTTCTACCATATTTACAATTTCCTTTATTTTGTGGGAAAAAAGAGCACTCTGCATCTCCCACAAAAGGGGAACAAGTGTTTTTTAATAAAGTACCTGTTTTATAAACAATAAATTGAGTGAGGTGCTTCCCTTCATGCAATATATTATAAAGCTGGCTGACTGCAGCCACCGCTGTAATGCACTGAGTTCCCCCTAGTGGCAGCTGCAGGACAATGTGGTGGATATAAATCAGGAAGATAGGGAGTTTAGCTCTAGGCTGCCCCTCCCCCACTGCCTCATAGCGGTCACGTGGTCTCCCTTCCAAGGCATTGTCTACACTCTACCAAACTATACAAACAAATTCAGTAACACAGTGCTTGGCTGTTTTATTTTAAAACTAGGCAGAAACACAAATATATACCCCAAATGGGTAAACTTTCCAACATTTCTTAATTATAGAAGTCTTGGCGAAATAGGCATGCTCAGATATTTCTTTCTTATGATTAAAGCATTTTCCCAGTGAAAACTTGCTCAAACCATGTCAAAAACAAAAAAGGCTCAAACTGTGTCAAAAACTACTGAACCAAAAACTACTGAAGCATTGCCGCATAAGAAATACTGAACCAGCTCTAGTTATTTGTTCTGGGAGAGACAATAATAACTATAGTGAATTGTTGGACCATATCTAATACATTTTTACATTGAGACATGCATGGTACAATAACCTCATAAGATGGGAAAGAAAGTGCACAGGCACCAAGCGATTCTATTCCAAGCTGAGGAGATCTAGTAATGTACACCAGCAATATTAATCTACATGCAATCCTGGATTAGGGTAAAACTGGCCCACCAGAGAATCCTTCTGCAGCTCCAGGTTCTGACATAATGATGGATCCCAGAGCTTCAACAGGATACCTCAATTTGGTGTTGACTTTGGAGGAAATCACTTGCCAATAGGGTCTATTTATTACGGCTTGATTTACAAATAACTGAGTAAATCGTATTATAGGGGTTTTCCGGGACTTACAGTCACAGGTTAAGGGGAAAGGGAAAACACCAAATACACACAACAACCAACAACAGTCTAGTCCTCAAAAGCTAAGGAAGAGGGATGGTGACCTCCTAGTAATCCCTAGGCCTTTCCCTAACTCCTGCCAGTATGAGCAGATCCTGATGGAGGAAATGCTCATACGCCAGATACCTATGCCCTGCTAAAACTGACGAACCCTAGGATAGGTAGCAGGAGATGAGACAGCTATGATGTATGGAGAAGCAGGAGATCCAAGACAACCCAGCTCTAGCAACTCCAAGCAGAAACTATAAACCGCATGGTCAGCAGTGTGAGGCGGACCTAAATAGAGCCTCATCAGTGATAACCACCTGAAGTAAGGTAAGATCCTACCAAACAACAACATACATAGAGAAAAGCAGAGAGACCTGTCAGATAGCCTCATGTGCAGCAAGTCTATCCGATCTTCTCACCTCTCTCCTAGGAGGGACCATGACATTTACATATTAATGGCCTATCCTCAGGATATCATCAGTATCAGATCGGCAGGGGTCTGGCAGTTGGTCCCCTGCTAATCTGATACTGATGATCTACCCTGAGGATCAGTTTCATGAAGAGAATGCGGTGCTCTGTGAGTGCTTAGGCCTCTTCCTAGGTCATGTGACGTCATGTTCATCGGTCACATGACCTAGGGGTAGCTCAGAGCCTTTCTAGTGAATAGGGCTGACCTGCAATGCCAAGCACGGCTGCTATCAAATGTACGTGCTGTGCTTGGTAAGCTGCGAGGAGGGCATGGTGCATCCTAAGACTGTTGGAAGTTAGACCCCCGCCAATCTCATATTGATGCTCTATCCTGAGGACAGATCATCAGTATGTAAATCCCAGAGAACCCCTTAATTATATGCCCTTTTTATGTAAAGACAACAAAATTTACAATGCAATTTAAATTGGAAATGTTCTGTACATAGCGACTAATCATTTCTTCTCATGGCCCCAAGAACCCCAGTTCTTCTCATCCTTAACCCCTTAAGGACACAGGGTTTTTTCATTTTTGCGTTTTCGTTTTGCGCTATATGCCTTCCAAGAGCCATAACTTTTTTATTTTTCCGTTCACATGGCCATATGAGGGCTTATTTTTTGCGGGACAAGTTGTACTTTCCAACGCCATCATTTAATAATGCATACGATGTAGTGGGAAGCGGGAAAAAAATTCCAAATGGGGTGAAATTGCAAAAAAAAAGCAATTTCACCACAGTTTTACGGGTTTCTAAATTACGACGTTTGATTTGCGATAAAACTGACCATTTAGTTTTATTCTACAGGTCAGTACGAATCCGGCGATACCCAATATGTATAGCTTTTCTTGCGTTTTGATAGTGAAAAAAAATTCAAAAGTGGGAAAATTTTTATTTATTTTTTTTGTCGCCATGTTTTGACCTCTATAAAGTATTTGTATGGGGGCTTATTTTTTGCGGGGCGATCTTAACTTTTAGTTGATACCATTATGGGGTGTGTAGGACTTTTTGATAGCTTTTTATTTAATTTTTTTTGAGGAAATGAAGCGTCCAAAAACGGCAAATCGGCCATTTGGGCGCTTTTTTCCGTTTTTCTGTTTACCGTATGGGAAATATATTTTTATATTTTTATACTATGGGCGTTTTCACACATTGCGACACCCATGATGTGTATTTTTTTTATTTTTTTATTTTAATTTTGGGGAAAGGGGGGTGATTTAAATTTTTAGTTTTTTTTATTTATTTATTTATTTATTTATTTATTTTTACACTTTTATATAGGTCCCATAGGGACCTATATAAATCAGTTACCTGATTGCTTCTATCATAAACTCCAATACACTTGTATTGGAGTTTATGAGCATTTTACTACTTTCCTATGAAGCCCTATTGCTAACAAGGGCTCCATAGGAAATAGTAAGTGATAGCCTTAAGCTGAATGAAAGGCTTAAGGCTATCCCTTACAGCGCTCCGATTCTCCCGAACACCACTAGGGGGAGCCGGAGCGCTGCCGAAAGTTTTACTTTCGGTTTTAGCGCGCGTAGATGCCGTGATCAGGATTGATCACGGCATCTGCGGGGTTAAATAATTGCGATCGGCAGCGCTGCCGACCGCGATCATCAGCTGCAGGGGTCAGCTACAGGAATCAGCCGGACCCCTGCAGCGATGGTGCCCGCAGCAAGCAGGAGCGGGCGCCATCTTCAGGGACTGGACACTTGACGTACCCATACGTCATGTGTCCTTAAGGAGTTAAAGTTGTGTGAATGACTTTTTACTTTCACATTGTGCTTTTTACTTTCATCCAATAACCTTTTATCTCTAATTTAATAAGAGGTCATAAAAGCTTTAGCCACATCCTTATCAGTAAGATAAGAACTAGCTATAATAAGTGTTTATAATGTCAGAGAGCAGAGATAAGGAGCCCGTCAGATTAGATGGCTGACGGAAGAGAGAGAAAATTCAGATCCCTCCATTAGAGCATCTCAGCCCTGGGTTCCATATCTGTAATAAAGTCCAATTGAAAAATTATTTAAATGAGTACAATGCAATAATGAGTACAATGCAATAATAAAAAAAAATGCCCCCAAAGGTGTACATGGCCTTTAATTCCCCTTGCTTTGAACTTTTTGGTTCTTGGATCCATGTTCTTCTACATCAAGCCACTTAAAAATTTTAGACATACTGAACGAGCAGTCCAGTCCAAATGCAATCCTGGTCAAACATACATACATATCATAGTCATTTTGCCACCAATCAATAAAGCATTAAATAATAATATAGCAGTGCTATTTCTGAATGTTACTTACAAGCTGGACTCATTTTTACCATAAGATCTATATAAGATGATGGCAGCATAGTGACAGTCATGGTGATTTTAGCAGTGTCTGTTTTTTCTTAAAGGAGTTACCTCACAAAAAAATGTTTCTACATTTTCCAAACCAGCACCTGGATCTGAATATTTTTGTAATTGCAGGTAATTAAAAATGTAGTATAGCCACTGATTTATTCAATAAAATGTATCTGTACAGCGCCACCTGCTGTTTGTTCTTTTCCTTACCTCTCTGTCCTCCTCCCTGAGGTGGACTCACATGCTCCTTCTGCCACCAGCCATATTTACTGTTACAAGCTACAACAATTACACTGAGAGCGCAGAGGCAAAAAGTGTACACCCCCTAAGAAAGGACATACGTCTTAGAAAGGACATGCCCCCAGAGCTGCCAGTCTAAAGTAAATCTAGCAAAGCAAGTGAAGTGAGGAATGGGAGATCTCTGAATAGATGTCAGGTAGAGGGCTAGTTCAAGCTTTGTTAGAAAGAGATTTTCAGGTTCTATAGGACGTCTGATTTTCATGTCTTACATTAATCGTGGCATAATCCATTTCAATATGGTGTTGTTTCTCTAAACTCACAATGTCAGAGTTACAGCACACTGCCAGCTCCTCGACTTAGGACTTGGAACTCAGATTTATTATCTACCGGCTCCCCCTGCCCACCTGCCATGTGACAGCTTTCTTACTATGCACAGTAATAGGGAGAAAGCTGTCAATCAGCCACAGGAGGATAGAGGAGCGTGCGACTCATGAATACTCTCTATTCCTAGGCCACAGAGCGTTGCACTCCCCTATTCACTTCTATAGATCAATAAATAAATGAACCACGCCCCTTTTACAACAGAAGAAGTAAATAGGGGAGGGGCTACAACTCTGAATAGTGTGGTAAGGTGCAAGGTGTCATATGTGATGGCAGGTACGTGTCACCGAGGTTGCTGGCCTCGGTGAGGTGAGAGCCGGGTTTTTGTCTGCAGCAGCTAGTGCTGTTTGACTTTGTTAAATAGCATGGCTGCAAAGCCGATCCGGGCCGGCTCTTACTGGGAGCAGCTAAAGAGTAGGGTGGGTGGCTGCTCCCCACGGTCCAGTCCATGTTTTGGGCTGGATATAAAACGCAGCCAGCAGCTGTGTCTGGGGAGTGTGATTATCCTGGAGCTGCTAACAGGGCTGGGAGTTCTCTGTCCAGGAGGAAAGAGCTCAGTAAGGAGGTATTTTGTTCCTGGCTACCTGAAGCTGGATTCTCCTGCGGCTGGGCCGACAGCGTGGTGCGAACCTGCACCTACACCTCCCAGGTGACTGGAACCTGTGTTGGACTGTTTTTGTTTGGCTACGTTATTTCCGCTGTGTGTGAACTGTCACCAAGAGACTGTTTTTCATTTTGTGTGCAAGTGTGAATAAAACACTGTTTGTTGCACAATCTGGACTCCTTGTTTTGCCTCTAAACTGCACCCGCACCGCTGTCTACCAGAGCGACTCCCACATTTGGTGGCGGATGCGGGCATGCGCAGTGAGGCTGGCGTGAACGCCGAACTTTGTTTTTGCTGAGAAAAAGTGAATGTCCTATATTAAGCCGGCAAAGTTGCAGCCTGTGATCCCCGACAAAATGGAGGCGGCTGTGAAAGCCCTCATAGAGGCTAACGTGCAGCAGCGGGAGACCAACCAGCTACTGCTACAGCACGTGATGGCGTTGCAAGCGGCAGGAGCGTCCCACCGCGCCCATGATGCCCGGAAAGCTGTCCGTGCCGCGATCCCTAAGATGACCCCTCGGATGATGTGGAGACCTATCTGGCGGTGTTCGAGAAGGTGGCCGTGAGGGAGAAATTACCCCGAGAACAGTGGGCAGAGGTCGTCGCTCCGTTCCTGGCGCCTGGACCCCAGCAAGTATTTTTGACCTCCCAGATGACCAAGCAGCTGACTACCCAACTGTGAAAGGTGAGATCCTGGCAAGACTGGGGGTGAATGTTTTGGTCCGGGCTCAGCGTGTCCACCAGTGGGACTTTAACGTGGCTGAACCCGCCAGGCCACAATACTATGACTTGCTACAACGGTTGCAAAATGGCTGCAGCCAGACATACTGACTCCCACTGCTATGCTCGACCGTCTGTTAGCCGATGTCTTCTGGAGGGCTTTGCCTTACCCTCTCCAGCACTGGGTCGGCCAGGTATCGCCCACCAATGCCCTGGAGATGGTCGACCTGGTGGAGCGGCACGAGGCCACCAGAAACCTGCAGGGGAGTCTTGCTGGGAAGGGGTCAGTCAAACCCCGGAGGCCTCTGCCCCAGTTCCGACGTCCGGCGACAGAGCGGCCTGTACGGAAGATACCCCTGCGAGTCCGCCTCCCGTGGTATGCTGGAGGTGTCAGGAGCCAGGCCACATCAGGGCCGACTGTCCGCATCGGGATGAGCCGATGGAGGTGAACTATGGGGGTCGCCACTCCTTGTATGCACGGAAGCTGTGCGCAACTGGCACCCGTGAGGTGCAAGACCATAACCACCTGTGTCAGGTAGAGGTGGGAGATTCGCTGGCGGTGGCTCTGCTGGACTCCGGGAGTTTAGTCTCCTGGTAAGGGCTGCCCTTGTACGGCCTGTGGAGTATACTGGCCGTAAAGTCGGGGTCCTGTGCATCCACGGAGACCTGAAAGACTACCCCACTGCACTAGTGACTTTGTCCACAGCGGCTGGTAGGTGGACCCACGAGGTGGCTGTCGCTACTAAACTCCCACATGAACTAATACTTGGGAGGGACTTCCTCGGTTTTCCGGCGCTGTGGCCGGCAATAAAGGTATCTGAGGGACCCGAGACAGGGGTGACCCTAGTAGAGTGGCCTGATACCGCTGGAAGGCCAGAACCCTGGGAGCCCGAGTCTGAAGGGCCGGCGGTAGGGGTGACCACTGCTCCAGCGGTAGAGGGGGAGACAACCCCACTGAGTGTAATGGTGGGAGACACGGAGGACTTGCCACCGGGACCTGAGTTGGCAGACCTCAATGTCTCCGGGAAAATTTTGGGACCGCACAACACCGGACCAAACCCTAACCAGGGCCTGGGAGAATGTGCTGGAAATTGATGGTAAACCCCAGAAACCAGGGGCTGAATTAATGTTCCCACGATTTATTGTTCTACAGGATATGTTGTATCGGGTGAACCAAGTCCGAGGTGAACCTGTTGAACAGTTGGTGGTGCCCACAGCGTATCGCAAGCTTGTCATGGAGCTTGCCCACCAACATGTTCTTGGGGGACACCTGGGGTGGCAGAAAACCCAGGACCGCATACTGCAGCGGTTTTATTGGCCCAGTGTGTTCAAGGAGGTAGAAAATTATTGTAAGTCCTGTCCAACCTGTCAGATAACTAGCCCCCAGCCTCATTTCCGTAGTCCTCTGGTACCTCTGCCAATTATTGAAGTACCGCTTGAGCGAATCGCTATGGATTTAATTGGGCCTGTACCAAAGTCTCGCCAGGGGCCACCAACACATTCTGGTAGTTCTCGACTATGCCACTCGGTATCCGGGAGGCGGTGCCCCTGCGACATACCTCAGCTAGGCTCATTGCCAAAGAGTTAATGGAGATGTTTTCCCGTGTGGGCCTGCCAAAAGAGGTTCTGACAGACCAAGGGACCCCTTTTATGTCCAAAGTAATGAAGGAACTGTGTAAATTGTTGCGTATAAAGCAGTTACGGACGTCCGCTTACCATCCGCAAACAGACGGTCTTGTTGAGAGGTTTAACCAAACTCTAAAAAATATGTTAAAAAGGGTGGTGTCTAGAGATGGGAAGGACTGGGACCTGCTTCTGCCCTATCTCATGTTCGCAGTGCGAGAGGTACCCCAGGCCTCTACTGGGTTCTCGCCCTTCGAACTGCTTTATGGCAGACACCCTCGGGGCCTGTTGGATATCGCCAAGGAAGCATGGGAACAACAGCCTGTCCCCCACAAAAGTGTCATTGAGTATGTCACCCAGATGCAGGAACGGATAGAAAGGGTGTTGCCGCTGGTCCGGGAGCATATGGAGGCAGCACAACAAGCCCAGAGTAGGGTGTATAATCGTCAGGCTCGGGCACGGGCTTCAATCCGGGAGATCGGGTTTTGGCTCTGGTACCCACCCTTGACAGCAAATTCCTAGCTAGGTGGCAGGGCCCCTATGAGGTGATCGAGAAAGTAGGGGAAGTAATTACAAAGTACACCAGCCAGGCGGCGCAAGCCGGAGCAGGTGTACCACGTGAATTTACTTAAGCCGTGGAAAGATAGGGACACGGCCGACGACCACAGCCCCGGCCAGGGCTTCTAGGTGAAAGGGTCCAGCCCCACAGTTCGAGGCCTGTGAAGCAGTAACCACGGTAAAATTGCAGACAGCCTGTCTTCCAAACAAGTTCAGGAAGTCAGGGAGTTCATCAGTCGGAACACGGATGTGTTCTCGACCTCCCTGGCCGCACGTCTCTCATCCAACATGACATCGCCACTGAGCCTCAGGCCAAGATCCGGTTAAAACCATACCGGGTACCCGAGGCTCGGCGACGGGCCATCGCGGAGGAAGTACAGTTAATGTTGAAGCTCGACGTCATTGAGGAGTCGAAAAGTGAGTGGGCCAGTCCCATAGTCCTAATACCTAAGCCGGATGGGACGCTATGGTTCTGCAACGACTTTCGCAAGTTAAATGAAGTATCCAAGTTTGACGCGTATCCCATGCCCCGAGTAGACGAGCTGGTTGAAAGTTTAGGACAAGCCCGTTATTTTTCTGTGCTGGACCTCACTAAAGGGTACTGGCAGGTACCCTTAACGGAGTCGGCTAAGGAAAAACCGCATTTGTTACCCGCAGGGCCTGTATCACTACAAGGTGTTACCCTTTGGCCTGCATGGCGCCCGCCACTTTCCAAAGGTTAATGGACATAGTGCTGCGACCACATCGTCGGTACGCCTCGGCCTACTTGGATGATGTAGTCATCCACAGCACCGACTGGGAAAGCCATTTACCCAAGGTGCAGGCGGTAGTGGATGCCCTGAGGAAAGCCGGACTGACCGCTAACCCAAAGAAGTGCTCCATAGGGTTAGAGGAGACAAAATATCTGGGATATGTAATTGGGCGGGAGTCATCAAACCTCAGGTAACTAAGGTAGAGGCCATTCGTAACTGGCCCCGACCGGTCACCACCAGGCAGGTAAAGTCGTTCCTGGGGATTGTAGGTTACTACATGAGGTTTGTGCCCCACTTTGCCACAATAGCAGCGCCATTGACAGACCTGTTGAAGGGGCGAAAGTCTGGGAGGGTTAGCTGGAGTGAGAAGGCGGAGGAGGCTTTCTCCGCGTTGAAGTCGGCCCTGTGTGGGTCCCCGGTTTTGGTGACACCCGACTTCAACAAGGAGTTTGTCGTACAGACCGACGCTCGGAGGTAGGCCTCGGTGCGGTACTGTCGCAGGAGGTCAACGGGGAAGAACATCCCGTTGTCTTCCTGAGCCGTAAGCTCAGTCCCGCCGAGTCCAGGTATAGTATAGTGGAGAGGGAGTGCCTGGCTATCAAGTGGGCACTCGAATCTCTCCGCTACTACCTGTTAGGGAGGAGGTTCTGTCTGGTGACCGACCATTCCCCTCAAATGGATGAGTCAGGCCAAGGAGAGGAATGCTCGGGTCACTAGGTGGTTCCTATCTCTTCAAAATTTCAAGTTTTCCGTGGAACACAGGGCAGGCCGCTTGCAGGGCAACGCAGATGCCCTGTCCCGCGTCCACTGCCTCACGTGTGTTCACCCCTCAGGGCTGAACAAAGGGGGGTATGTGGTAAGGTGCAAGGTGTCATATGTGATGGCAGGTACGTGTCACCGAGGTTGCTGGCCTCGGTGAGGTGAGAGCCGGGTTTTTGTCTGCAGCAGCTAGTGCTGTTTGACTTTGTTAAATAGCATGGCTGCAAAGCCGATCCGGGCCGGCTCTTACTGGGAGCAGCTAAAGAGTAGGGTGGGTGGCTGCTCCCCACGGTCCAGTCCATGTTTTGGGCTGGATATAAAACGCAGCCAGCAGCTGTGTCTGGGGAGTGTGATTATCCTGGAGCTGCTAACAGGGCTGGGAGTTCTCTGTCCAGGAGGAAAGAGCTCAGTAAGGAGGTATTTTGTTCCTGGCTACCTGAAGCTGGATTCTCCTGCGGCTGGGCCGACAGCGTGGTGCGAACCTGCACCTACACCTCCCAGGTGACTGAACCTGTGTTGGACTGTTTTTGTTTGGCTACGTTATTTCCGTTGTGTGTGAACTGTCACCAAGAGACTGTTTTTCATTTTGTGTGCAAGTGTGAATAAAACACTGTTTGTTGCACAATCTGGACTCCTTGTTTTGCCTCTAAACTGCACCCGCACCGCTGTCTACCAGAGCGACTCCCCACAATAGAAAAAATGCTGGACTCATATCAACTACTGGACTCCAATCAGCTCATTAGCATATGGATTAAAAATACTATTTCTCCACAATAAAGCAACAGATCACCAAGTGAAAGGTATCATTATATTCAGCAGAGTGAGCCCTACAAGGCAGCATGCCTGCTTTATCAGTGAATTTCCTGGTGACAGGTTCTCTTTAATGTACAGCACCTCAACCAGCCTGTGTTCATATAAAATACTTTTTAAATTATTTATAATATTTGAATGTATCCGTACGGTGGACCCCCAAAATAAATTTTACTGGTGGGCCCTAGGTACCCCAGTCTGACACTGGGTATTCCCATCTCAGACAATGGGGGCATATTGCTACTATATGCCCCCATTGTCTAATAGGTGCGGGTCCCACCTCTGAGACCCACACCTACATCGAAAACGGAGCCCTGAAGGTTGTGATGGGCGCACTGCACATGTGCAGCCGCCCTCCATTCATTTTTATGGGGCCGCCGAAAATAGCCGAGCCAGTGCTCGTTGGGCCCATAGAAAGGGAGTGGTGGCCAAGCAAGCGCGGTGCGCTCCCATTAACTTCTATGTGAAGAGCGCTTGGCGGTGGCCGGCCCCAGGATAACCTGCACCTATCAGACAATAATGTAATAAATAGCTACAATTATAGTATATATATATAGAGAGATATATATAGTAAGGAAAGTGTAAGGACAGAGGACACATGTACACTTAGTATTCTGCAGGACTTATTCCATCCAGTAGAATGTTAATTATTCTAAGATGCCTTTTCTTCTGACAGATCCATGCCAACTGACAAGAGTCATGATGTGAACTCAGGCTGTACGTGATGGAAAAGTTCTGGCAGCACAGCCTCCTCCAGAGACGGACAGTCCATAACAGACGGCTGTGCGTGCTCCTTCTACCGTAATTTGGCCTCAACGTAATCTCCCCGGGCTACAGGCAGCATCTTCTGCCGCTTTCCATTTAGACCATTCATGCGTTTTTCGCAGCCTCCAAGGACCACAAACAGCATGCATGAAAATGTGAACCTTTTCTATCTAGGAAATGGACATGACATAAGATCAACATTATTGAACTCACCGAGCTCTGCGCATCTCCTCCTCCTGGCAGACAGAACAAGACATGGCACAACAGCCATTACTAAAGTGATACATTAGCATATATGGTCCACATGGCTATTATTTATTCTAGGACTCTCCTGGGGAAAGTAATTATATTAGCAGGGAATCAAGCAGTCAGTGCTTCTTTTCTGCCACTAAGGAGGTTTCTAGATTTCGTCTTTAAGGTATAAAAATAAAATATTGCATAGATACAGTGTATTGTTTCTCCAAAGAACCTGTTAATGATATATTACAGTTTAGAAGCATCTCGGCTGTTTTGGCCTTCAAGGAGAAGAGAGGAATAATGATATTCTCGTTATCCAATTAACACTGGCCTATCTCAGTCCATCAGGGATAAAGTCATTTGCTCAGAAGATATATCTTATACACCGTACTGGAACTGTCGCCCGGCCATAGCAATGTTGTGAAGTCTGCGGTGACTGTCACATCTTGGGTAGGTAATCACGTCTACTGATGATTGCTTTCAGCTCAGCGGGCATGTGTAGTATAGGCTGTGGATCCTGGGGAGTCAATATAACAACTGCTGCCTGGTTTCCGCAAGCAGTGATTTTCTTCTATTAACCTTTTTGGATGGTTATAATAATGTGAAAATAACATAAATAAGTCTTTAATAGTTCCTTCTACAGCTGTCAGCTGTGTCTGCTATATCTGAGAGGTAACAAAAAGAAGAACTTGGGGTGAAGACCCCATAGATATGCAGCAAGAGAGGTTTAACCGTAAGCTTGTCAGCCACAGAAAGTCCAATATCCCAACTGATAAAGCAATGTGCACACGACCGGATGTATTTTGCCATCTGCAAACCGCAATATAAGGATACAGGTCATATGCATGCCGCATTTTTCATGGGCCCAATAATAGAACTGCCTATTCTTGTCTGCAAAACAGACGTGAATAAGACAGGTTCTATCATTTAAGGGACAGACACACGGACATGGATGGATATGGATCCGTACATGGTTGACACAGAAATGAAGAAAAATACGGTCATGTGAATGATGCCTAAATATCAGGACTAGAGATAAGTGAATCTATTCTAACCAAATCAAATGGTGGCCACCATTTTACAGGTCAGAAGACAGAGAAGAAGGCATATGCCGCCAAAAGGGATAATTTTGGACCATTTTTTTTTTATAAAAAAATTTGACAGTGCAGTGTGTTTTTAAAAAGGCTGTTTGTTACCACTGACTACTATCCGCTTAGTCATATAAATTGCAGTCACTTTGACATGACTAATGCTGTCCTGGTATTAAAGGAGGTCATCAATATCTGATTGGTGGGGTTCCTCCACCCAGCACCGCCACCAAACAGCTGTTTGAAGAGGCTGCAGCGCTCCAGTAAGCGCTGCAGCCTCCTCACAGCTTACAAAGCACAGTGCTGTCCATTGTATAGCGGCTGTGCTTGGTATTGCAGCTGCGCATACGCCATGCGACCAATGAAAGTGACAACCAAGACCTCTTCAAACAAGCTGATTAGCTGGGAGTCAAACCCTCCACAATCGGATATCAATGACCTATCCACCTAGAAAACTCCTTGAAAGAGATTAGATACAGTACTAGGAGAACACACAATATCAAACATTACTTTTCAGGGCAATTGGGGCACCTGCAACTCAGTTCATATTTATTCACATCCCGAATTGAATCTGATGACCGATTCCTGCAAATTGGACCCAAAACAGATTTCGTGAAAATTAGCTCATGTCCAATCAGGACATAATTATACACAGAGATATGGTGAAGTGATAGCCCATATGGAAAATATGTTCAAATAAACCAATGCCGCATCTCACAATGGAATCTTGTCTGCAATCACCGATCGCATGATTTGATGACAATGTGGTCATCACAGCCACAACGTAGGTCACAAATATCGAACACCTTCTCATTTTCCCATCCATATGAACATTTTCACCATTTATACACAACAGATATCAAATCTTCATTTTTTTTTGTCAAATTGTAGGAAAATTTCTTGTATACCGGTACATCTTCTAGTGTTGATTTTCATCTGTAGTAAAACTTGTCTGTTCTTAAAGGCTAATATCAATGATCAGCCGTAAACACCTAAAAGTCAGCAAACAGTATCTTGGATGAAGAACCCTTAAAGGGAATGCAACAATTTTTTTTCTGCCAATTAAAACCAGATACTGACACATATCCTTTTTTTTTTACCTGTTTTTATATTCTTCTTGTATATTTTTCCTGAACATGATTATGGGGGCGGTCATCTTGCCTAAGCTGTTCTTAAAGGGGTTGTCCGGGTTCAGAGCTGAACCCGGACATACCCATATTTTCACCCAGGCAGCCCCCTGATGTTAGCATCGGAGCAGTCATGCTCTGATGCGCTCCCTTGCCTTGCGCTGGATCGCGCAGGGCAAGGGCTCTTTTATTTACAATAACACACTGCCGGGCAGAGACTTCCACCCAGCAGTGTGTTCGTGACATCACCGGCTCTGGTGGGCGGGCTTTAGCGCTGCCTTAGCCGTTTAACTCACCGCTTCCTGGTCCTCGGCTGTGCTGTGGCTGCGCACAGCTTGAGGGCTCTCTGTGACCGTCGGGTCACAGTACAGCTGGCGGCAGGAAGAGCAGGAGGAGTGCTGGAGGAGAGCAGTGGTCGCGTCCGGAGCAGGAGAGGTAAGTGTTTTTTTGTTTTATGTTCTCTGTGGCATGGGGGCTGATGAGAGGTAAGGGGCTGATAAGAGGCGTGGAGGGAGGCTGATATGGGGGCTGATGAGAAGCATAGGGGCTGATATGAGGCAATGGGGCTGATGAGTGGCATGGTGGCTGATATGAGGCAATGGGGGCTGATGAGAGGCATGGTGGCTGATGAGAGGCAATGGGGGTTGATAAAAGGCATGGGGGCTGATGAAAGGTAATGGGGGCTGATGAGAGGCATTTGGGGTCTGATGAGCGGCATGGGGGGCTGATGAGAGGCAATGAGGGCTAATAGGAGGCTGCTGTGGGCTGATGAGAGGCATGAGGGCTGATATGAGGCATGGGGGCTAATGAGAGGCATATGGGGGCTGATGAGAGGCAATGGGGGCTGATGAGAGGCATATGGGGGCTGATGAGAGGCAATGGCGGCTGATGAGAGGCAATGAGGACTAATAGAAGGCTGCTGTGGGCTGATAAGAGGCATATGAGGGCTGATGTGAGGCAAGGGGGCTAATGAGAGGCATATGGGGGCTGATGGGAGGCAATGGGGGCTGATGAGAGGCATATGGGGGCTGATGAGAGGCAATGGCGGATGATGAGAGGCAATGGGGACTAATAGAAGGCTGCTGTGGGCTGATGAGAGGCATATGAGGGCTGATGAGAGGCATATGGGGGCTGATGAGAGGCAATGGCGGCTGATGAAAGGCAATGGGGACTAATAGGAGGCTGCTGTGGGCTGATGAGAGGCATATGGAGGCTGATAAGAGGCAATGGCGGCTGATGAGAGGCAAAGAGGCAATGGGGACTAATAGGAGGCTGCTGTGGGCTGATGAGAGGCATATGGGGGCTGATAAGAGGCATATGGGCGCTGATAAGAGGCATATGGGGGCTGATGAGAGGCATATGGGGGCTGAAGAGAGGCATATGGGGGCTAAAGAGAGACATATGGGGGCTGATGAGAGGCATATGGGGACTGATGAGAGGCATGGTGCTCTTATCTGAGGTCTGATTGAGGTCTTTCCAATTTGGGTCTGAGATGAGGTCTGATGTTCTGGGTGTCTGATTGGGGCTGTCAGCTGACATCTGATTAACATTAGTGGTCTGACCTGAGGTCTAATGAAAAATATTTTTTTCTTATTCTCCTCCTCTAAAACCTAGGTGCCTCTTATGGGTCGGTGCCTCTTATAGGGCGAAAAATACGGTGTGTGTGTATATATATATATATATATATACATATATATATATATATTCTAACATGGAAAATTCAAAATAAAATCACTAAAATTTATTTAACCAGCTACCGTCACGCTAACGCCGATAGGCGTCCGGATGGCAGCGCTCTCAGGTCTCAGCGACGCCTATTACGGTCATCTCGTGAGACCTGACACTTCGCGTGAACGCGCGCACATTATGCGCACGCGTTCACAGCAGAGTGACGCGAACAAGTTTAACTACAGCCTGCCAGCGCTGATCATTCGCTGGCAGGCTTTAGATGTTAAAAAAAACAATCAAATAGGTATATCAGACACTATTTTTTTATATAGCGTCTGATATACCTGCTACCTGGTCCTCTGGTGGTCCCTTTTGCTTGGATGGACCACCAAAGGACACAGGCAGCTCTGTAAGGAGCACCAAGCACCACACTACACTACACCCCCTCCTTGTCACTTATTAACCCCTTATTAACCCCTGATTACCCCATATTAACTCCCTGATCACCTCGTCACCCCCCTGTCATTGATCACCCCCCTGTAAGGCTCCATTCAGACGTCCGTATGTGTTTTGCGGATCCGCACATTGCCAGAACTATATAGAAAATGCCTTTTCTTGTCCGCAATTGCGGACAAGGATAGGACATGTTCTATTTTTTGCGGAACAGAAGTGCGGACCCAGAAGTGCGGATCCGCAATTCCGGATCCGAGCAGGACAAAGTCTGTCCCCATAGAAATGAATGGCAGCTGCAGACAAGAATAGGACATGCTCTATCTTTTGCAGAGCTGCGGCCGGATGTTTCGGGCCGAAACCTGGAACTTCGCGGCCGCAGCTCCGCAAATGCTGATGCGGTGAACACATAGTGTGCTCTCCGCATCATCGCCGGCCCCATTCACACTGAATGGGTCCGCATCTATTCCGCAGAATTGTGGAATAGATGCGGACATTTTTGCGGACGTGTGAATGGGGCCTTACTTCGCAAGCACTCCTATGTCCTTTCCCCTCTTTTTTTCTTTGCACATTTTTTGGCAGAGATTTTTTCATCCACATTGATCGATGCGAATGAAGAAATCTGTGCCGTTCATTTTTTCTTTTGATGACAAAAAATAAAATCTTACATTAACTCACCATACCCCTCACGGAATACCTTGAGGTGTCTTCTTTCTCAAATGGGGTCACTTGTGGGGTATTTATACTGCCCTGGCATTTTAGGGGCCCCTAAAGCGTGAGAAGTAGTTTGGAATCCAAATGCGCAAAAATGCCCTGTGAAATCCTAAAGGTACTCATTGGAATTTGGGCCCCTTTGTGCATTTTTACATATACCCATACTGTGTGTGAGAAATACCTCTGTAAATGACAACTAAATGACAACAAAAATTTTTATACAAAGTTGTCAATTTACAGAGATATTTCTCTCACCCAGCATGGGTATATCTAAAAATACACCCCAAAACACATTCCCCTATTTCTCCTGAGTATGGCGATACCACATGTGTGACACTTTTTTGCAGCCTAGGTGCGTAAAGAGAGCGAAAGTCCAACGAATACCTTTAGGCTTTACAAGGTTGCTCACAATTTAGCCCCGCCCAAAATGCCAGAACAGTAAACACACCCCACAAATGACCCCATTTCGGAAAGTAGAAACCCCAAGGTATTTACTGAGGGGCATAGTGAGTCAGTGGGAGATTTTTTATTTTTTTTGCCAGAAGTTGGCAGAAATGGAAACTTTATTATTATTTTTTTCCTCAGAAAGTGTCATTTTCCGCTAACTTGTGAAACAAAATTAAATCATACATGAACTCACCATGCCCCTCCACGAATACTTTGGGGTGTCTTCTTTCCAAAATGGGGTCATTTGGGAGGTATTTATACTTTCCTGGCATTCTAGCAGCTCAAGAAACATGACAGGTGCTCAGAAAGTCAGAGATGCTTCAAAATGCGGAAATTCACTTTTTTGTACCATAGTTTGTAAACGCTATAACTTTTGCGCAAACCAATAAATATACACTTATTGGATTTTTTTTATCAAAGACGTAGCACAATAAATTCTGACACAAATTTGTATAGAAATGTAATTATATTTTAACAATTTTACCGGAAAAATTTAAAAAAACAACTTTTTCTGAGAAAATTGCGGTCTTTTTTGATTAATATCAGAAAATTGAAAATTCTTAGCAGCAATCAAATACCACCAAAAGAAAGCAGTATTTGTGAGAAGAAAAGGAGGTAACATTCATTTGGGTGCCAAGTTGCATGACCGAGCAATAAACCGTTAAAGTTTTGAAGTGCCAATTTGTAAAAAAGGGCCTGGTCATTAGGGGGGTATAAACCTGTGGTCCTTAAGTGGTTTTTAAAGTATGTTTAACACAAAAATATGATTTAAACAATAGGTGATTTTCTGACAACACATTCCCTCTAAGGAAGAATTCCCACAAAATTTTTTATTCTCTGGCCCATTAGAAAGGTATATGAAGTAAATTATAGCGTAGTTAATCAATTTATACCAGTGGCTCTAGCTGTGAATTATCCACTTTGTTCTGGTCCTCAGTTGTGTCATGTGATCAACACAGGAAGTCAGGTCCTCTATTCATTCCTAGGAGACAGGCATTGAGAATCTCATAGGATGGAATAGCGAAAGTGACTTCCTGTCCATATGTAAGCCACTGTGTCAGTTGGAGAGTCAGAGTGTCGGTCACATGACACGGCAGAGGACCAGAACAAAGTGGACAACTCAGTTGTAGCGGCCAAGAAGATTACTGCAGTTTAGCTCTAAATCACTTGCTGATGGAATATATCACGTGTACTTATTTATACATGTCAATGAATAGTTGGACCTAAACACTGTACAACTTGGTTATGCAGCACTGAAAAACAATGCACGTTACCGGAACCTCTATTCTCAACTGAATGTTTTGACTGTAGTCAATCTCCAAAGCTCAACACTTGCAGAAATTATTTATTAGGAAGACTGACAGATATTCTAATAAATAATTTCCATAGCATTTCCCTTTGATTTTCAGATTTCCTTTTTAATTGAAATAGATGCTACATTTGAGCCGAAAGTACAAGAAGTGTTGAGTGTTCACTTTAACGCTCTCTCCTTTAAACTTCTGTTGTAGGCGGCTCTAAGCTATTTGACTGGCAGTCTCTGGGATATATGCATGTCACTGAAGCACTAAAGTAGAACACAAAATTCGGTATTCTCTTTTTGGCTACAATATGACTGCTTTGATGTAGCGAGAATAAGCTGCATGTGAGTTCAACTAAAATCAAAGATAACAGCACTAAAATGTTGCGGGAAAAAAAAAACGTTTTAAAGCTAGTCATTTATAATAAGCGTACTCGGAAGCAATAAGTGCTCCAGAGCGCTACCTCAGCTGTCAATTAGTATGATGCCGACACCAGGAATGATGACAGACAGCCACTCAGACGGCACTGCCGTGCGGAGACAGCAGGGGTTCATAAAATGAGATACAAGTATCATATGTTTGGTTTAGAAAACTGGAAAGATGTAATTAAATAGAAGGCAATTTAGTTTTGGTTCATTTGTAATTTCCTATAAATCAAATGCCACTATTCAGAGGTTAAATACAAAGAGCAGAACATTTGCATAATATCAGGGGTGGATTGGGGACTTAAAGTGGCCCTGGAAAAAATACTAAATGTGGCCCCGTTTTGTAGTCGGGTCCAAATTGATGGAAGGGAGGGCCACCAATACTATACTGCAAATACTTATCAAAAGACTACTTTTGTGCGCCCACACGCCGGTGTCTAAAATTAATTTGTTACAATCTGAGCTCTGTGATTGGCCAAACAGGGTATTTAAAGTGTGCCCTTTGGTGATGACGCCACCCCCAGACGAAGGTTCGCCGAAACGGCGCCATCCCTGAGGGAGCACACATGGGTAACTGATTCTGTGGTTATATGTTTGATCATTTGGCACTATGCACTTGCACGGTATTATTATATAATGTGGATGTTATGTTGAATCACTGCCCTTGTGTGTTTTGCCTCTTGTATATGCCGCCTTTCCCTGCACCCATTCTTTATGTACGGACTGTCCTTTATGTATGCTGTCAATATATTTATTTATCATTTATGCGGTCTGGTAGTCTTCTGATAGGTATTTTTACTTTAATATACCATAGGCATATATGTAACCTTTTGCATGGTGTTCACATGTGTGAGCTTAGTCTCAATGTTTCATATTGTCGTTGGCTTTAATCATCTTTGGTGATAATACCATACTGCAGCACATTATACCACCCAAACAGAGACAAATACCACACTCCAACACAAATTACTGCCGCCGGCAGCACAAAATACATCCCTAAAAACTTCCACTGGCCGGCAGTGAAGAGGGCTCAGGCGGCCCCTGGGCATCGGCCCACCGGGAAGTTTCCCTGTGTCACGGATCAGCGGGTGTGAACCCACTGTGCCACTGACTGGCTATACTCTGGAGGGGCGTGTATAAGCAACTACCTGGTTTTTACTAGAGCCTCTGATGGTGAGGATAGACTTGAGCCGTTAGGGTAGTTGCCAGAGGTAGAGACATTACCAGGGGCAACGGTGCAGGACCAAAGGATGAGGCAGAGACGTGGTCAGACAGGCAATAGGTTAGGGCAGGCGGCAGAGGTACAGGTCAGGCAATCCGGGTCGGCAACAGGAGAGTCAAAGCAAGCAGGCAGGGATCAGACGATAAGTAGAGTCCAGGAACGAAGTATAGATCAGGAGCACATGTGAGTATCAGGAAACAGCAAACACAAGGACCTTGACACTGAGGCATCTTGGAAGGGGGCTGAGCCACTCAAGTATATGCAGGAGAGCCAGAGTTGGTCAGTTAGGTTACCTGACCCAACCCATACAGCCCAAGGAGTGATGTGCTCCGCCCCTAGAGCAGTGTAACACGAAACCAGCCGACCTCATGCTGTGTCCAGGGCTGAGTGGAAGCTGTGGAGCGGAAACCTCATAAGCAATAACAGCTACACAAACAGATCCAAGGACCGCAGCGGTGAAAATGGGAAGCACCGGCCACAGGTCACCACTGAACACGGCACCCGGGACCATGGCGTTACGCGGGGGAACAGCGACGCTGTTACACCTTGTAAGGACTATGGCCAATCCGCCCCTGCATAATATGCAGATATACTGTACATATAATTGGCACATGATTTAAAGGGGTTTTTCGGTTTTCCAGGACATCTATGGATGACCTATCCTTAGGATAGGTCACCAATATAAAAAAAGGGGACTTCTGGCACCCCAAAGATTAGTTGTTTTCACCAGCTCCGGCACCAGAACCAGGCATTTGATTAGAAGCAAAGCCTAGTATTCAGACATGGCCACTACATGGTGTATGACTCTGTAGTTCCAGTGCCTGGTTCTGAAACTATGGCTACTGAAAACAGCTGATCAGCATGGGTGCTGGAAGTCAGACCCCCCCAAACTGATACAGATGACTTATCCTAAAGACAGTTCATCAATACTTAAAGGGGTATTCGAATATTTTAATACTGATAGCCTATCCTCAGGATAGGCCACCAATATATGATTGATTGGGCTCCAACACCCGGCACACCACTGATCAGCTGTTTTGCAGTAGGTACGGCAGCAGAACTACACAGCTCCATTCATTACGTAGCACCATTCCAATTCACCTAAATGGGAGCAGTAATGCAGTTACCAGCTCCGTCTACTACAAAGTGGATGGAGCTGTGTAGTTGTGGCACCTGAACTACTCTGAAACAGCTGATCTGCAGAGGTACATGGTATTGGACCCCCACCAGTCAGTTCTTGATAGCCTATCCCGAGGATAGACCATAAATATTAAAATCCTAGAATACCTCTTAAAGGGTACCTTCACACTGGCGTTTTTTTTTTTTTTTTTTCTGGCATAGAGTTCCGTCATCCGGGCTCTATGCCGCAAAGAAATGCTTCAGTTACAGATAATACAACCGCATGCATCCGTTTGAACGGATCCGCTTCTATTAACTTTAACTATTTTTTAACATTGCCAAGACGGATCCGTCGTAAACTCCACTGAAAGTCAATGGAGGACGGATCGGTTTTCTATTGTGCCAGAATGTGCCAGAGAAAACGGATCCATCCCCATTGACTTACATTGGGGATCCGTTTTGCTCCACATCCCAGGACGGCGAGAAAACAGCATGCTGCGGTATTTTCTCCGTCCAAAAAACGTTCACATTCTGAACGGAAGACATCCTGATGCATACTGAACGTATTTCTCTCCATTCAGAATGCATGGGGATAATCCTGATCCGTTTCTTTCCGGGTTAGAGACCCGGCGATGGAACTCTATGCCGGAAAATAAAACGCTAGTGTTAAAGTAACCTTAGTTATCCATTTGTGTTAAAAATGACAGCATTATCAATTACGCATGTGACGATTAGTTATTGAACAATTACGTGGACTGTGAAACCTGAGAATATTATTAGGCTACTTTCACATCTGAGTTTTTGCTGGATCAGCAAAAATGCTTCCGTCATTATAATGCAACCGTCTGCATCCGTTATGAACGGATCCGGTTGTATTATCTCTAAAATGGCCAAGACGGATCCATTGTAAGTGAATGGAGGACGGATCAGTTTTCTTTTGTGTCAGAGAAAACGGATCCGTCACCATTGACTTACATTGTGAGTCATGACGGACCGTCTTGATCAGTTTCCCAGGACGCATTCAGAAACGCTGCTTGCAGGGTTTTTGTGTGGGTCATGGGAGCGCAATGAAACGGAACGGAATTCATTCTAGTCCACTCCGTTCCCTTCAGTTCAGTTCTGTCCCCATTGACAATGAATGGGGACAAAACTGAAGCGTTTTCCCCGCTATTGAGATCCTATGGCAGATCTCAATAGCGGAAAGGAAAACGCTGATGTGAAAGTAGCCTTAGATGGCCAGTTGTTTTCTATTTCCCGTCCTTTGCATTTGATATACATAACCTTATCACACGCCAAGACTCTATTAACCCCCTGAGGAAGCTGACCGCAAAATGTGCGTTGGGGTGTGGTGGTGGTCTAGCACTGAGTAGGTTATTCATTATCATCACTTTTAGGCCCCTGGGAGATGTTGTTTGTAAGCCTTCAGTTTTTTATCACGCGCGTGAAAAACGCATCAAAACGCACTGAAAAAACTGAACAACTGAACGCAATTGCAGACAAAACTGACTGAACTTGCTTGCAAAATGGTGCGAGTTTCACTGAATGCACCCTGAACGCATCAAGACCTAATCCGTCACGCTCGTGTGAAAGAGGCCTTACTTTTGTAGCAACTCCAATTATGTTACCTTATTATATTTTGTATTATTATGGATTCAACTTTTTTAAATAATTTATGTACTCGTGAATTGAGTTCTTTCGCATCATGTTATATCTCTTGCCTTGTGACTATCATCGTAAATACGAAATAATTTTAAAGTTTTTTTTTATTCTATTTAGCTGTGTGCGCGTCTGTGTAGGTGTTAACATAGAAACATGTAATATGAGCACAGACATTTTGAAGTAGAAATTCATCCCGGAAAATAGATTTCGTCACATTTGATGTACTGTACCAGAGCAACCACAGAGTAAGATAAATATGCCTATTATACAGATGCAGAGTGATTATGTCTAACCAAAGTAATGGTGACTCTGAAATCAAACAATCATTATTATGGATTCTTCAATATTTCATTACATTACATAAAAGAAGAAAGACGGGCGGCACTGCTGTTATTTTTAGCCCCGTAGCTACAGGTAAATCAGCGCTAATTCAGACTCACTGTGACAGCGGTACAATGGTCGACGGTGTTGCTCAGCTCCAATAGAGGATAGAACATCAATATAACCAAATGGAGTAGTGAAGAGAAACGAGCGGCACTCACCAAGTCCATTCCAGACACCTTCTTTATTGATCCATAGTGTATAAATGAACCAACGTCACTGAGACATCGGGGGGGACACAAACAGGATTGCGGTAAAGGAGCGGCGACGGCCGTTTCGCGCTAACTCATGCACGTCTTCAGGCCACTACAAAGTCAAGCCGCGCTCAGCGCACCTTTATGACGTCACCACACGCCCTAGCCAGGTAAGCGCTGATCGCTAAAATATAATATAATGTTATAATATTTTTACAAAGCTTTTAGCGATCAGCCCTCACCTGGCTGGGGCGTGTGGTGACGTCATAAAGGTGAATGTGCTAGTCAAAATTTTCTTGTAGTATAAATATATATACACATATTGACAAAAAATGGTTGGAATTATAATAAAACGTTAGAAGTGTAAATGTAATGATTATATATATATTTATATATATAATTAAAATATTACAAAAATTATACGTTTATTGGGGAAAACTGTACAAATGAAAGAAGGCTCTAAAATTTTAGTAGTTTTATTTTCTTTATTCCCATTCCCGGAGAATCCCTTTAAGGGGTAATGAGACAACACCTTTGAATGGATTCTCCATGTAATGACCTAGAGTGGCATTACCATATTTTGGGACCCCCACTATCTGTAATGTGTGATCCTGTGTCATCTCTTATATTTATTGCCATTTCCTGCAAAATTTATATGTTCATTTCCTTGCAAATGTATCGTTCAAGTGTTATGTGCCTGGTTCACCAGCAGGTGTCTGTGCAGAGCTAGTTTTCCTAGAGAGGAACCTTCTAGTTCCATCCAGCCCTCTTTAGAGAGGAAGGAGTTTAGTCGGCGTAAGTCAGTCTAGTCTACCCTCCTCAGGGAGAGGTTGTGTGTCGGCCAGCAGAGCTCTGTCTGCTCTGCTGGGCCTGCAGGCCCTGCCTGCTAAAGTCCTTTATGGTTGCTTGTCCCCTCCTGGGCTTGCATTGCCTTCCAAGCTAAGAGAGCTTGATGCCAAGAAGAAGTTCCTAGGATTAAAGATAAAGTAAGAGACAGACTACAGACAGCTAAATTCCAGCAGAAGAGGAAAAGGTTTCCTATATAACCCAGCCAGCATAGCAGAGCTGAGATTGTTGCAGAGGTGTTTGCCTGCCAGAATAAGCCAATACCTGCTGATGACCAAGATAGAGTTTGGAAACTGTTTAGATTACCGTTTACGCCAAGTAAAGCTGTGTTCAACGTTACTACAAAGTCTGGACTCCATTTATTCTGCTTATTCATCACCCAGGTTCAACAACCCCTTTTTGCACTTGCTTCGGACTACAACACGTCTGGGATCCAAGAATATCCAGGTAGGAGCACCGTGACACGGGTCTATAACATCTACAGAGACACTGTAGGCCACTCTACACCACTCTGGCATTCCTACCCTGGGTTCCATCAGTACCATCTACAAAGGGAACTCCAATTCCTAGTTGTTTAACTGCAACTGGCGTCACGACTACTTGCTTTAACAGAGGGACATATAATCGTAAATACCTCTTAAGGGGCACGGGATCCCCCAGGCGCTGGTTATGTGTGGCATTGCAGCTCAGCCCTATTCATTTCAATGGAGCTAAGCAGATTTATCAGCGACAACTCAGACAGGGGAGGTGATGTTATTGGGAGAAAACAGTAATGTCTTTCTAATCCTGTACAGCCTCTTCACGACCATCACTTTGGTAAGAGGTTTCATTTTGTTGGTGTTTTTAATAGAAAATCACTATTTACATTTGTGGAAAAAGATCCTGGGGGGAGATTAAGAGAGCATTGCCAAAAAAAAAGGCCCTTCGAGAGCGCTGTAGACAGAAATATAAAAAGTTATGGGTGTCAGAATATGGTGATGCAAAGAAATGGGTTTCTTTTTTTAAAGCTTTTCATTGTTTAAAGCTACAGGCACACAAACGTATTTTGTTTCTGTGTGCGTTCCGTTTTTTTTGCGGATTGTATGAGGTACCATTTATTTTAATGGGTCTGCAAAAAATGCTGACAGCACACCATGTGCTATCCGCATCAGTATGTCCGTTCCATAGCCCCGCAAAAAATAACAAGCATAGGCATTTTTACAATGGATCCACAAAAAAAACTTATGCAATAGGCATGCCAAAAGGACGTCATCCACATTTTTTGGCAGACTGCAAAACACATACGGTCGTGTGAATGTAGCCTTAAAGTATCAAAAGATAAGAAAATCGATAAACATTTGGTATCACTGTAGTCGTAAGGACCCGCAAAATAAAGTTAATACATCATTTTTTATTTTATTTTTTAACAGTGAACAACCTAAAAATAGAATATGTAAAAAAAACAGTATGATGCAATTCCCTTTTTTTTTATAGCAATTCCACCTCTAATATTTTATCCACCTTTCTGATACATTTTATGGTATATTTATTGGAATCATTAGAAAGTAAAGCTTGTCTTGCAAAAAACATGCCCTCACACGTCAAAATGAACGGAAAAATAAAAAACTATGGAGTGGAAGAAAAAAGAAAGGGAAAAAAAGGAAAACTGGCTGCGGTGAGAAGGGGTTAAAAAGAATAATAAATTTACAGTCAGTGTTGTATTATCTCAGTCATCTCCCTGCAGGATGTTTCCGTGGGATGACATCAGCCATATTCTGTGTTTTTGAACATCAAAGGTAAGATGCGAAGATACATACATCTGTAGGTGTGCGCAATGTTTTATTCATAAATGTTCAGGTTTTAAAGGATAATTAAATCTACTTTACTTTCTTTTCCAAACCTTCTGCAATGGAATTACCATTCAGTGAGTGGTAAAGTACACAATCTGAACTGTAGCATATAATGTAAGTGATTATAATTCTGTGAAGGCCTGCTACAACCTCCAGTCAAGTTTGAGATATAAAACAGTCAAAACAAAAATGAAGAAGAATATGATGGATATTTATCAAACTGGTGTAAAGTACTGTAGAACTGATTAGATTCCTCCTATCATTTTCTGAAAAATGAAAGGTGGAATTTGACCGGTTGCTATGGGCAACTAAGCCAGTTCTACTTTATACCAGTTTTGATAAATCTACCCCTATGAGTCTAAAGGACTGCTGTGGAATTTTCCAGTGTACCTGGACCTGATTTTACCTCTTGGGCACCAATTTTACACGCATGTAACATATTTACTGCTGTGAATTAGTTGGGTATTTTAATAGAGGAGCATAGACAAAGATCATCGCTATATTTCTATTTATGTATTTAGACAGTTTCTTCTGCCGCTTGGTTCTCCCCACCTCGATCGTTATATACTTGTCCAGAGCACATGCGCTCTCCGCTGACATCCATACTGGAACGGAGGACGCACGTGCATGTGCCACAGAGACCAAATGAGTGGCTGTTGCACCAGATGTAATGTAGTGGCTAGTGTCCTTCTTTCCCTGAGCGATTCAGCATTCATCATTTCATGCTCCAATGCTCTTGTCAGTGGGGCCGGAGGGGTGAAAATATGTAAAATGTTAATCTACTATGCTGAAATATGCCTAAATTAGGCGTATTTCAGACGCCGATAGCAGCGCAACGGTTAGTTTCACCATTATCTGCATCTTCGCCTGGCTCACACCAGGTCTAAATAAGTGGGCATGGCATGGGCGGGGAAGGGGACGGATCAGTAGGCCCTTCTCATTCACCATTTTCTACGCCTGTTTTAGGCGTAGAAAATGGTCTAAATTTAAGTCAGTAAGGAAGCAGTCTTACATTCAGAACTGGCGCTGGATGCTCCAAAATTATGGAGAGGCCTGGGCTCTTCGTTACTTTGGTGAATCCACTGCCAGTTTAAGGCCTTATTAAGACCTGTGTCTAAAACACTGTTCTTAATAAATGTGCCCCTTAGTTTATTGTAAAAACCTGTTTGTTAAAGGTTGCTATTGATCAGTCTGCACCACCCTATGTGTATCCGCCGGAAGAAGCCATTGTGTGTAAAGTATGTATGTATCTCAGGAGTGTATGAGCACAAAAATTCTTTCAAATGCTCTCTGTACTTTCAGATAACTATGTATAAATCAATAGTACAGGTGAGTATAAGAAACTTTGTAATATATCTTATCAGAGACAAATGTGTTATTCTAGAGTAAGAAGCTGTTCCTCCCCCCTCCTCTCTTTGTAAACTAACTTTCTCTCTGAAATAAAAAAAAAATCAATCTTGAGACCAAAAGGATTAGATTACATCATCCCATATAAGTCTATGGAGAGGTGAGGTGGGAGAACAAGGGAGGAGGTGTACAAAGACCAGATAGCACAGGAATGAAGCAGATACGACGGCTAAGAGTATATGCTATTATCTTATCCAAAATGCTTTATTCACATCTATACTGCTCAGAACTTCTCTATAATATCCTATAAGGTGCTTCTGTGTGAGTATGAGAGAATTTAAGAGCAGAATCTCTGCCTCTATGTGTATTCTATGGTCAGACATGATGAGCAACTAGTCTCCACCCACCACTTCAGAGACAACTGAGAATTATAGATGCTGCCCTCGAAGGATATAGCTGAAAGTCATATCATGGTCAGATATAGTGCTGTTACTCATGTATATACACCTGGGCATCTTATTTAGAAAAGTTATCTCAAAGTTTATGTATGCTTTAATGATACTATTTAATAAGGTTATTATATATTTCTGTAATACCTGTGTACTTTTTTTTATCTTTATGAACATAAAAATGAAAGGTCCAGGTAAAACATATATACACAGTGTTATGACTAGCGCAGGGCCTTTCAGGTCCAGCATGTTCATTTATAGTCTACCATACTGATAAATGTGATACCTAAAAAGACTGAAAATATGAGACTAGAACATTTCTAAATATATAATCAATAAAAAAACATAATAGAAATGTTACATAATTTTATTATACACAATATTGCATAATGTAGGTAACTCAACAAGGGAAGGCATACTTTAATCACAAGACACTTACATGCCAAAGTAGTAAGCGCTTACTGCATCCATGTATAAAATGAGGTCAGCTAGAAATTACTCTATAAAATATCCTCTCACCACAAAAAAACCCTTAGAGCAGGAATTATAAGAAGGTAAAACAGAACACATTCTAATAAAGAGGCAATAATCGCAACACAATTCCACATATATAACTGTTATTAGGAATTTAGGAAATTATCTTGTGTGCTAGGCACCACAGTCAACCCTCCTGTGAACAAGCCATGGGGATTTTTAACTGCCGCAGGGAGAGAAATGCAAAAAAAGAGAGATTATTCTATCCGCATTCTGGCACAGCTGGCACAGTACAAGAAACTGCTGACTGATCACAGCGATTGTACAGGTGCCCAGCTTATTCAGAGCTGTGATTACATCCGGGCTTCTTTAAAGGAATGGAGTCTAGTGCACAGTGAGGCCTACAGGTGCACCTCTAAATAAATTTAGTGCATTGGGCAGTACCTCAGAACAGTGATTCTGGGTATCTGCTGGCTCACTTGGTATACTATGTCCCAAATATGGTGCACAAACCCCAAAAGTATGACTCACCCTGTCATACGGAGATAAATGAGAAAAAGAAGAAAAATGTTTTGGGAGGCACACAATCAATAGGAGTACTCAGATAGATTAGGTTAAAATGTCCTTTTTTACTTTATTCAATACAAAATAATATAAAATATATGATCACGGAGTAGAGTTGTATATATGGTATATGGACTAAATTGGTTTGTCCTGATAGTGACTTTTGATTGTTGTGTGTGTCACAATGGGCAAGTAGTGTCTCTGTTGTGTGGCTGTTCGTAAGTACTGTGGATATATAAGTGCAAAACGTGCCAAAAAGAAATATATACAGTAGATGTGAAAAAATGTGGGGAAAAAAGGCTTTCTTTGATCAAAAAGATAATTTATGTGAGCAAAAAAATAATTGGATAAAAAATATAAGTATAAAAATACATATAGAATAAATAGTATGAAGTACAGCAGCTCTGTTTGGTGAGTGTGAAAAGTAGTATGTAGGTAGGTATTGCTTGATATTGAAGTTTTGTAGAGTATTCAGTACATAGAAATGAAAAATAAAAAATAAAAAATAAAAAATGTAAATAGAGATATAAAAGTAGAAAAAATAAAAAATAAAAATGAGTATATAAAATGTGCAAAATCAGATAGTCTTTGCATTCAATCAATACATGTAGATTGATTCCTTCTAATGCAGATGAGATTTAGGTAAAATAAAAAGCACTATAGTCAATATGCGATGTATGTTGACTTTAGTTCATAAATCCACCTTCAAAGAATCGCCTTCAAAGAATCAATCCTATATCATCAGTAGTGGAGCTTGCTATCTATTATATCACTGAAAGACAAATGTCCCTTCAGTTTGCTGATCCCTTGTTACAGTCAAATCAGGGGTTAATTACTATAATATTAACCAGAGTGTCTTTATTCAGAATGCATGCCGGCTAGTTTTCTTTTGTATAGTTGAAAGACACTTACTTATTGTTTAGTATTGAAGTCCGTTGTTGCAGCGGCGTCCCGCTGTAAGTAGTGCTTACCCTGCTTATGTGAGCCGGGATGTATCTTCTATGTCTCACCGGGAAATAGATCTCGGCGTCCCACGTGGTGTATCTGTTTTCGGCGTCTTGTATGAGCCGGGATATGCCTTCTGTGTCTCACCGGAGATGGATCTCGGCGTCTCACGTGGTATTTCTATTTAGTTGTCGCACAGTTCGTGCGTGTTGTCTGAAAGCCGCTCCTATCTCTGCTTGATACGCTGTTCCTCTTTTGTGGTGATCTGTATTGAGGATTGGTGGGGTAACTGTATATCTGTTGTTTAAGCTGCCATACGCGTTTCAAGGGTATCTACCCTCTTCATCAGTGGCTAAGTGATAGCCACTGATGAAGAGGGTAGATACCCTGAGACTGCGTATGGCAGCTTAAACAACAGATATACAGTTACCCCACCAATCCTCAGTACAGATCACCAAAAGAGGAACAGCGTATCAAGCAGAGATAGGAGCGGTTAGATGACACGCACGAACTGTGCGACAGCCAAATAGAAATACCACGTGAGCGCCGAGATCCATCTCCCGGTGAGACACAGAAGGCATATCCCGGCTCACAAGACGCGAAAACAGATACACCACGTGGGACGCCGAGATCTATTTCCCGGTGAGACATAGAAGATACATCCCGGCTCACATAAGCAGGGTAAGCACTACTTACAGCGGGACGCCGCTGCAACAACGGACTTCAATACTAAACAATAAGTAAGTGTCTTTCAACTATACAAAAGAAAACTAGCCGGCATGCATTCTGAATAAAGACACTCTGGTTAATATTATAGTAATTAACCCCTGATTTGACTGTAACAAGGGATCAGCAAACTGAAGGGACATTTGTCTTTCAGTGATATAATAGATAGCAAGCTCCACTACTGATGATATAGGATTGATTCTTTGAAGGCGATTCTTTGAAGGTGGATTTATGAACTAAAGTCAACATACATCGATATTGACTATAGTGCTTTTTATTTTACCTAAATCTCATCTGCATTAGAAGGAATCAATCTACATGTATTGATTGAATGCAAAGACTATCTGATTTTGCACATTTTATATACTATTTTTATTTTTATTTTTTTCTACTTTTATATCTCTATTTACATTTTTTATTTTTATTTTTCATTTCTATGTACTGAATACTCTACAAAACTTCAATATCAAGCAATACCTACCTACATACTACTTTTCACACTCACCAAACAGAGCTGCTGTACTTCATACTATTTATTCTATATGTATTTTTATACTTATATTTTTATCCAATTATTTTTTTGCTCACATAAATTATCTTTTGATCAAAGAAAGCCTTTTTCCCACATTTTTTCACATCTACTGTATATATTTCTTTTTGGCACGTTTTGCACTTATATATCCACAGTACTTACGAACAGCCACACAACAGAGACACTACTTGCCCATTGTGACACACACAACAATCAAAAGTCACTATCAGGACAAACCAATTTAGTCCATATACCATATATACAACTCTACTCCGTGATCATATATTTTATATTATTTTGTATTGAATAAAGTAAAAAAGGACATTTTAACCTAATCTATCTGAGTACTCCTATTGATTGTGTGCCTCCCAAAACATTTTTCTTCAGTACCTCAGAACAGGGTAACTACAAAAGGATGAATTGCTGTAATGTTGTTGTATTGTTAAAGGGGTTATCCAACGTCTCCAACAGCCCCCCATGTGTCGGGCCCCTCACAGGTAATATACTTAACCCACTCCCCTCTTGGTGCCCTCACCGCTGCTGCTGCTTCTCCCTGTACACGGATGAAAACATCCGGGGACGGGGGGCCGGGGGGGGGAAGCGGCTAATGGCAGGCGGGGACAGGGACGAGACTCCCTAGCATCGCGGATGACGCTAGGGAGGCTCGTCCCTGCCCCCACCTGCCATTGGCATGTTTACATCCGTGTACAGGGGGAAGCAGCGATGCGCGACCAGGGAGCGGGGTAAGTATATTACCTGTGAGGGGCCCAGCACATCAGGGTCGGGGGCTGTTAGAGACATTGCATAACCCCTTAAAGTGAAATGTTCGGATTTGCTGTATTTGTATACTCAATAGTATAGTATGGATAAGTTAGGGTTAAAACCTTGACTGAACTCCCTTAGACTGCCAGGAGATGGACCTTGGCCCTGCCCTGCTTAGGAAGTTAGGTTTTCTATGCTAGCTGAGGAAGAGAGAGGACCTATAAGTGCTTACTTCTCAGAAGTGGGCCTGAGCTGAGAGAATTCTGTACCCATGAGCCAGGGAATTAAAGAAATATCTCTTAAGCACCTCACGTTCACCCTTAGGTTCTGCATAGAGAGACTGTAAAGCAATATAGAGCAGGAGTACCACAACCTCCATCATTGATGCTATCCATACATTGAAATTGGGGAAGATTTGCTCTGTGAACTGTTTAGTTCATAAAATAAAAAGAAAGGGCCAATCTTTGACAATGTGTACATGGAGCATCAAAGGTCAAAGGTCAGCAACACAAATAGTGGTAAATGTGTATAAAAATCTTAAAGGAGTTTTCCAGGCTTTTAATATTGTTGACCTATCCTCAGAATAGGTCATCAATATCAGATCGGCGGGGGTTCGACACCCGGTACCCCAGACAATCAGCTGTATGAAGAGAGGGCATGCGTTGTATGAACAGAAGGCACGCACATAGATATAGCATAAGTGAGCAGAAAGAGAGACAGGTGACGGCACCCGCACACGGAGCGTGCCTTCTCTTCATACAGCTGATCGGTGGGGGTGTCTGACCCCCGCCTATTTGATATTGATGACCTATTTTGAGGATAGATTATCAGTATTAAAATCCTGGTATACCCCTTTCAGCTGGCCATATATATTACATTTATTTAGGCCAAACCTGACGATTTTGGCCACCCATCTAATGTGTATGGGAAACTCCCAACTCTCCTCCACACCAGGGTGGCAGGGAACAGTGCTGGAGAGAGGGGTTAGTATATAGTGTTGTTTTTATTTTATTTTATGCACTTGTAGAGGTTATCCAAGATTTTTAATTATTTCACATAACTCCTTTAAAGGGGTTATCCGAGATATATTAAGTTAATCCAAACTTCTTTATCGATATATATAAAACATTTTTGTAATTGACTTACTTTTTTTTTTTTTTTTTTAAATCAGATAATTTTTATTTATCCAAGAATAAAACATCACTATATGTAATACGTATTGAGCTGTGCCCAATAAAGTAATATACGACATTTCAGATTCGTAACAGAAAATCAGATAATACAAATTAAAGATACATTCTCACATTAATGGGACAGATTATAATAACATATAACTTTAAGCCCAAAGCCCCTTCCCCCCCCCCCACCCGTACCCGAATTCCGGTCTCACCTATCTACGTCCCCATGGGCTGCTACAGACATTCGTGTAATCCAGGGGTCCCACAATTTGTCAAATTTACTAGGACATCCCCTTTTTTGAAAGAGGAGTTTCTCGTATGTGACCATGGTATTCACCTTACGTTTAAATTCCCCTATTGTGGGAGGCTCTCTTTGTATCCAGTGCTGAGCTATCAATTTTCTAGCTACATACAGTATTCTACCAATAGCGATTTTAGAGACTTTTACAGTGTCCAGGTCAGACACATACCCCAAAACACATATTTTGGGATCGAGTGGAACGTGTACTAAATACGCCCTGTGGACGAGTGCAGTCACCTCTTCCCAATAGGCATTCAGCTCCCCGCACGTCCACAGCATGTGAATAAGATCAGCAGAATCTACATCGCAACGTGGACATTTGGCATCCGAACGGTAACCCACCCGGTGCAGAAAAACCGGTGTTTTATACACCCTATAGATTATAAAGAGCTGCGATAGCTTCCCACTCTCACTCAGAGAGGATAAGGGCACTGCTTCCAGAATGTCCGCCCATTGTTCCTTCGTGAGAACACCCACATCCATCTCCCACTTACTCACTCTATTTACTGGGTAAGATTCAAGGTGCTTGTCCAACAACAACCTGTATGTCAAGGAAATCAGTTTCCGACTGGCACTACCAGAAACAATTTGATGCAACGCTACATCTCTCTGAGAAATTTCCATCCCACCTTTAACCATAGTGGCATATGCATGTCGCAACTGCAAGTATTGGTAAAATCGTCTATGTGGAATACCATATAGTTCTTGTATACTGGCGAAGGATCGAAGTACTCCGCTGTCTAAAATATGTCCAATCCTAGATACACCTCTCCTCTGCCATTCCTCAAACCCCGAGAGGGCTGCAAAATCAGACATGACTGGATTACGCCACAATGGAGTATATTCGGTGATACCTGACACTCCTCTCACCTGTTTGTAATTGACTTACTTTAATAATGCACCATTTACAGTCTGCAGAATGTTGTCATTTGTCCACTGACGTCACCCTGCTTGAGGATTTTGTGCCCGCCCCTTCTGCCTCTCCGTCTTCATTCAGCACGGTTCTGGTAAGGATCGCGCATGCGCGATCCTTACTAGAGCCGTGCTGACAGATTCCACAGCGTTCAGGCTTTGGAAGCCCGCCCCTTCTGCCTCTCTGTCTTCATTCAGCACGGCTCTGGTAAGGATCGCGCATGCGCGATCCTTACCAGAGTCGCGCTAATAGAGCAGAGACCAAGAAGGGGCGCGCTTCCAAAGCCTGAAGGCTGTGGAATCTGTCAGCACGGCTCTGGTAAGGATCGCGCATGCACGATCCTTACCAGAGCCGTGCTGAATGAAGACGGAGAGGCAGAAGGGGCGGGCACAAAATCCTCAAGCAGGGTGACGTCAGTGGACAAATGACAACATTCTGCAGACTGTAAACGGTGCATTATTAAAGTAAGTCAATTACAAAAATGTTTTATGTATATCGATAAAGACGTTTGGATTAACTTAATATATCTCGGATAGCCCCTTTAATGTCGACTATCCCCGAGAAAGTATATGCTTCTAACTCCATAAGACGGCATCTGAAACAAGATCGCAAGTTTTTTTTTTATTGCCGTCATATGGCTCGGAAGACCAAAACAAAAATCAAGAATATCACTCATGCTGCAATAATTTCATTGATTGGTTTCTTGTCTTTATAATCCACACAATCTGCAGACCGTTGAACATACCAACGATTGTGTAGGCCTGTAACAGTCACTCTATCAGTAATAATAACCCCTTTATGGACAGCACAATGTAGTCATCAGCTGTGTTCTTTATTTCTGATGGTGATTAAATAACCTTTGCCCAAATGACCCTAATAGCTGAACCCTAATAAGAAAACATGTGAACTGACAACTTAGGCTATTTTCACATCTGTGTTTTTGCTGTCCGGTTTTGAGATCCAGCATGGGATCTTCAAACCATAGCAAAACACATCCTTTTAAATATTACAACCGTCTGCATCCGTTCAGAATGGATTCGATTATATTGAAAGTGCTGTATCCGGCACTAAAACAATTGTAAGTCAATGGGCGCCGGATATGTTTTTTTCGGATACGAAAAAAAAAAGGATTTGGCATCATTGACTTATATGGTTTTTGGTGCTGGATATGGCATGTTTAGTTTCCCATGCCGCACACAAAAATTCAGCTTGCAGTGGTTTTGTGCCCGGCAACAAACCGGAACAGAATGCATTCTGGTGCACTCCGTTTCAGTTTGTTCAGTTGTCTCCCCATTGACAATAGATGGTGACAAAACTGAAGCATTTTCATCCAGTCTTGAGATCTTCTGCTGGATCTTAAAACTGGAAAGGAAAATGCAGTATGAAAGTAGCCTTACAAAGATCTATAAATTGTTCCCACCTATTGCACCTCTGGATGACCCTGAAGTGTGAGACCTCCACCACTGTCCCAACCATTTTACCACGGGAGAACCCAAACATTCACAATTGTCAAGAAAATTACAAGTCGGATGTTTTCAACATCACACCGTATCGACCTATTTCTAAGCATTTACTAAGGAAAATGTGTCACGAGTTCAATCATAGATCACGCTTTCAAGTTAGAACTAGAAAATGAGGCCTAATATTGTCGCCCTGTCCAAAAATGACATCTAGTCACAAATGGCCAGTACTTGCTTCTGACGCTATTAACACATATATATGCATAAATAGTTGGGAAGTCGCCAAAGGCATTGTATCTGGCTAAGCACATTGTTAAACAGTTGTAGCAGAAAGTTGTTAATATATTCAGTGATGCTGTAGAGCTTGGGAGATGAGATTCAGAGGAAATGATTTGCATGTGATTTGATTAGCGGATACAGACCTGTTATGCTGATTTTCCTGGTATTTCCCACCCTCCTGAAGGTAAAGGTGTGAATTCTGCTCTGTCACAGGGTTAACCTCAATGTTGAGTAAGACAATTTGTCCGTGTATTATGTCCGTAGTATTATAAGAGTAAAAAAAGACAGACAGCACTAAAATTTCCTTCTCCACTGTATAGAGAGATATAGATATATATATTTCTAGGAATTTAGAAATTTTCAATTTAGGGCCTCTTTACTATGCGATCACTACACAACCACTGAGAAGAGGAAGCTACTGAGCATGTCAGTCCACCACCGAATGCAGGAGAAGGTGGACCAGAATTGTGGACACATGAGATACACAATGGGGCACTACCAGAAAAAACGGTCATTTACATAAAAAAGCATAATTTTTTTGTTGCATGTATATTGAAATGATACTTTGTTTGAAATTTCCTGTTCATTGCATAGTAATGCTTTCCATGGGATAACCCTCTAACATTATGTCCCTCCATGACTACATACATAATCATCCTCTCACTTTTTATTCAAAATCTTGCCTGGAATCATGTAATGACAAGATTTTGCATACTTCTCCATCCCTAGCATGATACCCTCATTGCCCACACTGGGTCATGACCTCCTCTCTCCCTCCTTGGACATTGGTATTAAAGGGCATCTGTCAGCAGATTTGTAGCTATGACACTGGCTGACCTGTTACATGTGCACTTGGCAGCTGAAGGCATCTGTGTTGGTCCCATGTTCATATGTGCCCGCATTGCTGAGAATAATGAAGTTTTAATATATGCAAATGAGCCTTTAGGAGCAATGAGGGCGTTACCATTACACCTAGAGGCTCTGCTCCACCTGCAATTGCCGTGTCCTCTGCACTTTCATTGACAGGGCCAGGCACCCCCGTTGCTCCTAAAGGCTCATTTGTATATATCAAAACATCATTTTTCTCAGCAATCCGGGCACATAGGAACATGGGACCAACACGGATGCCTTCAGCTGCCAAGCGCACATGTAACGGGTCAGCCAGTGTCATAGGTACAAATTTGCTGACAGATGTCCTTTAATAAGTCCTAGATCCTATAATTTCTAGTAGTGTGATTATGAAAGGGAGTACAATGACTGTGAGACCAGTCCACAGCACAAAGAGCTCTCAACAAGCAAGGATTTTCTGGGGTAGGAGATCTACACTGATCTACCCCTACACTGTTTCACAGAAAAATAAAATGAAGAGAAAAATGATATGTACTAAATATAAAGTCAAGGTGCCAATATAAGAAATAGCTGTTGGCAAAACACTGTTCATCCAGCAGATAATTCTTCCCATCCATAAACATGCATGCTCAGCCAAGTGTGCATGCTTATTTCAGTAAGGAGAGGGGAATAAGACCCCTCTGTCAGCAGCCTATCTTCCGCTTTCCAACACCTTTCATCTCCCTGACATCTGTCTTCAGGGGACAGTCAGGAGTCCCAGTACACATTACTTTGTGGAAATCGGCAGGTTTGGGCACCTTGAAGGGGTTTTACAGATTTGTGCACTTTGTTTTAAATTTCAAGCCCAGCCTGTTGAAAAAAAAAAACACTCACCTGCTTCTGCCAATCTGTTTCTGCCACTCTGCCGTCCTGTAAACTTCTGGACAGAGGGGGTCACGTGCGCTGCTGCAGCCAATAACTGGCCTCAGCTGTGACATGTACCCAAGCAGGGTTACAGCAGGCTGGGCTTAAAATTTACAAAGGTGCACAAAACTAGGAGAGTTCACACATCGGTCCTTGCTGGAGTCGTTCTTCACTTTTGTGTTTAGTAGTCTTTTGTTTTGTTGCTGTAAAAATGCCAGCTCCAGATGTGCTGAAGCTCTATGATGAAAAATGAAACTTGAAAGGACACACAAGCGTTTTTTTTTGTTTTTTTTTGCTGCCTGGCATTTCTTTAAATTAGGTGGTGTTATTTGTCTTTCTGGTTTATTTTCAAAAACTGTAAAATGTCATTAAAATGGCATTAAGAAAACCCTAGTGGCAAACACTGCAAAAATGCCCGAAAGATGCCACAAAAATCACAGCAAAAAACACGCATGGCCTAAAAAGTTAATGCAGTTATTCTAGCATTTTTAGTGGTTAAAAATGCCAAATTTGTGTGCATAGGGACCCTTAATAGCATAAATATTTCTAGAGTAGTAGCAGTTAAAGCGAACCTGTCACCTGGAATTCACATTATAAACCAATAAAAGTACCTTATAGCTGATGACCAGTGTGTTGTCCTCATGTTTTTTTCCGCTTTTCTGCACCTATAATTCATGAAAAAAATGTCTTTTAAACTGCTCTTTTTCTACAGACAAAGTCATGATAGAAGTCAAGGAGGCAGACACTCCTTGACTCCAGGATGTGCCTCCCCCGCCCTAACCCCGCCTCTCAGCAGTTTAATTGACACTCGGCTCCCTGGCCGGGACCGCGCTTGTACAGGTGGCGCATGTGCCGTCGCCCTCCTTTGCAGCGCGGAGTCAAGCGCGATCCTTTCGCTTATGGACGCATGGAGCCTGAGGATCCGGGCGCGCGCGTGAGCGACAGAAGACTGGCCGGCGTCGGGGGACGGCGCATGCGCGAATAAGCGAAAGGATCGCGCTGCAAAGGAGGGCGATGGCGCATGCGCCGCCTGTACAAGCGCGGTCCCGGCCAGGGAGCCGAGTGTCAATTAAACTGCTGAGAGGCGGGGTTAGGGCGGGGGAGGCACATCCTGGAGTCAAGGAGTGTCTGCCTCCTTGACTTCTATCATGACTTTGTCTGTAGATAAAGAGCAGTTTAAAAGACGTTTTTTTCATGAATTATAGGTGCAGAAAAGCGGAAAAAAACATGAGGACAACACACTGGTCATCAGCTATAAGGTACTTTTATTGGTTTATAATGTGAATTCCAGGTGACAGGTTCGCTTTAAATATGTCTGCTTGAAAATTCTTCTGACGTATAATTAACATCACCTTTACCACCCTGAACACTGGACACATGCCCTACCATCCCCTTTCGCCTATGCCCCTGGAAACATCAATATTTTAGGTTAGGGTATTTGTCATAGATGAGTGATTTTTTTTTTTTGCATAGTAAACAGCTGGTGGACTGGCTATAGACTTACAAGAAAATTACTCAGTGGACCGATGCCCAGGGGACTGCCCAAGGTCTCCACTGAGTACCTAGCAATCTGATGCTCTAAGCATTAATTAATGCTACGTGCACCAGGTACCTTTGCAGCTAGCCGGCGGCGGAAAGTGCCCTCCTGCATTCAACTCTACTGCTGTCCTCAGAATGGCGATACAATTGAATACACTGAATGCTGGACTGTGGTATCTGTTTCATTGGTATTTTGTGCCGCACTAAAGTATTGCTGGTGCCACCTACTTATATTGACCCTGTCTTCTGTCAATTTGGACCATGTCTAAAGCTGTGTCACTGCATTGAGCTCATCAGGGTAACTAATTCTCCATCGCCACTTTTAATTACATCCTATAAGAAAAAAAAACTCGTAGTCGCAGGTAACTGGCTCCAAAGTCTAGAGTTGTCTTCTGCTGGACCTCTGGGCCCTATTCTTGTGTCGAATGTGAATCACGCTTTGGAGCTTGCAACCCTACCATAAAAACGGTGCCAGACCTGACTGTGCGCACGGTTTATACAACTACTATATAAAAGGGAAAAACTACTGGACCATAATCAGATGGATAAAGGTAAGATCACTTGAAAACCTGGGCTTTATCGGCAGTCTCTGGTTTGGACCTATTTTTACAGACATTCAGTCAGAGTGGCCATTATTACTTCATTTCCATGTGCAATTATTGGAATATAGATTAATAAAACTAAAAGACTGTTCAGTGCTCAATTATATAAAGGAACTGCGGATCTTGTTTTAAGTAAATAATGATAAAAGCATCTTTATCTAAAGCAGAACAAAGGTGGACTACAAAACAGAAGACATGCAACGTTCACCTGGCTGATGGTTTATAATTAGAAAATGGCCAAATTATGGCTTTTTATTTCATTGTGCGATGACTGTAGCTTACTTAGCCTACTGACTGCACAGAATGAATATTTACACCTTGTGAGCAAATACAGAAAGATAATAATCTGAAACAACACAAACCTTTCAGAAACGCTGAGAACCTTCTAGGTTCATTGGATCAATGTTCTTTACACAGTTTTTAGTATTTTTTGGTGTATTATTACACATTGAAATAATTTAAAATAATAAACTTTTTTATTACTTAATCTGCTTTAATTGGACCTATAATAATATGGCTCCCTTACTAACAGAAGTCATGGCAGTAGTATGAACCTAGCCTTACTTTCACTTTTTAATATATCAGAGAACTGCATAAAGCCCTGTTCCCTATTTGGACGACAGTAGGGTAATTATTCTCTGTAGTCATCCGAGAAATCTGAAACAGAGGACACATTGACCTTACCAGGTTTCTGGCTATGGACAGGATGTCACTTTCGCATCCCAGGATGCTGTGGACAGGGCAAGAACTATTCCTCTCCCTGATGCATGTACAGATGGGGTGAAACAATACAGATAGAGGTAAAACAATCATAGCAAGTCCTGACACAATAACTGTGTCTCACACCTCAAATTTTGCTCCCAACACTCAAAAAGGGAACATGGGTATTCGGTATTCATTGCAGGGTAAATACAATTTATGTTTTAATACGCCAGTTTTAAGAAGGGCATATCTTGATATTTTGAGTAGGATCAGTAGGTGCTCTTTGACACCATGTTTGAAATCAGTTTACAGGCTATGTATACCGTCGGAGCCAATTTTTGTTCATGGTTGCATTTTACTCATCTTTGGCTAAAAATTATATTTTCAATAAGCCTTTATTAAAAATATTGAGCCTTTCTGTCACAATGGGTTAACTGTTTTTCTAACTGTTATAGACACATTTCGGTATGAACAGTTACAACACGCCATAAAGTACACTAAAAATAAGAATTACCTTATAATTGTACATAACACTTTTTTGGATTTCTGTTACGAAATGACACAAAATAGTCCTGTTACATCACATAGCTATGCAAAGTTAAAACAAGAATATACAAAACAGATCACATTAAAAAGCTAAGCTAAATGGGAAATAAATTTGCAGTGTAATGAACATATTTCTTGGAATATTAAAAAGTCTACTGTCTCTCGTGCGCATATATGGATCCTTTTTAAAATAATACACTGTTTATATTATACACCACTATTAATATCCACTATCTACAAAGATAAATAACAGAAATGCTATAAATGCCACATGGATAGGGGAGACTATAAACTTCTATTATGGGAATGTTTAGGTATTAGGGAATATTGATTTAAAGTATTTGGGAAGATACAGAATAGTTCCCTTTTGAAATATGGTGCCTGTATTGAATATGTGATTCTAAGCAATTTTCCGGAGACGAATAAACAAAAAAGGGAGCAATTACCATGGTTTGGGGGATCGCCCTTGCTAAGATTATAATAGTAAAGTACTGGGGCTCAACTAAATACCTTACCTTCCAGGAATGGAAGGAGTATATGGATGAGGTAAAGGAACATGAATTCACTGTTGCTCAGACAGAAAGGAGAAAATCAATCTGGTTAAAGACTTGGGGTAATTGGAATCAGGTGGTACTCGGACTGGATAGTGGCTCCAGCGGAAATAGGGTTTTTTGGGGAGGGATTGGGGTTTAAAGACAAGGAAAATGTCAATGTTACAAGGTGTAATGACATAATAGTGTATTGTGTTTTTAAGTATCCTGTATACTTTGGCATTTTTCTTTTTTTGGGGGAAAAAATAAAGATTTTGTAAAAAAAAAACTACTAAGAGGTCATAAACACTTATTTAAGCCACATTCTTATCGGTAAGGCAAGAACTGAGCTATAAAGAGTGTTTATAAGGGCAGAGAGCAGAGATAAGGAGTCCTTCTGCTCCTGGTCTGATGGAAAAGACAGAAAATCCAAAGGGTGCTACTACAGCATGTCAGCTCTGTACAGAAAAATGTAATCCATATTTTTAATAAAGATCAATTGAAAAAATTATTTTAGTTCAAAATAAGTACAATGCAATAATTTTTAAAAAATTGCCCCGCAAGGTGTACCTGTCCTTTAAATTAAGTAGGTTTTCTAATGCTGTCTACGGCTGGATATCTGGTCTTGTCTATATTCCCTTGTCAAATCCTAAAGCCACTTCCGATGGGTGGTGCTGGCGAGATGGTTCTCTTTCTTGGGAGATACCTCTTTGCCAATATCCCTAAAAAATTGTCTAAAAAAGTGCTATTAAGAAGAAGAAAAACTCTTTCCCCTTTCACACAGACGAGTATTCAGCACGGGTGCAATGCGTGACATGCATCAGCGCGGGCCCTGAGAAGACAGCCAGGACAGGGAGAGTGGCAACAGGAGAGGTAAGTTACTTTATTATTTTACTGATCTGAGGTCTGATATGGAGGTCTAGTGGGGTGTCTGGAGAGGTTTAATGAGGGTCTGGAGTGGTTTATGGGGGGTCTGGAGGGGTCTGATTGGGGAGGGTCTGGAGGTCTAATGGGGGTCTGAAGGTCTGACTGGGGGGTCTGGAGGTCTGACTGGGGGGTCTGGAGGTCTAATGGGGGTCTGATTGTGGATCTGGAGGTCTAAAGGGGGGTCTGGGGGTCAAATGGGGGTTATATATAGGGGTCTGAAGGTCTAATGGGGCTCTGGAGGTCTAGTGGGAGTCTGGAGGTCTAATGGGGTCTGGAGGTCTGATATGGGGGTCTGATCTGAGGTCTGATATGTGGGTCTGGAGGTCTAATGGGGGTCTTATCTGAGGTCTGATATTGGATCGGAGTCTTACATGGAGTTCTAATGGGGTCTGATCTGAGATTTGGTCTGAGATTGGGGGATCTCATTTAGGGTTTTATATGGGGGTCTGATCTGAAAGGAAGGTGTTTTTTTTATTTCTGGCGCACTATATACAGGGGTGTTTTTGTACTGAAGCACTATCTGTGTGGTACCAGTATTTTCAGGGGGACTGTTTCTGCAGGAAAGTATCGGGGAGCACAGTGTTTGTTAAACTCTGCAGAGACGAGGCGCGGCTGAAAGAAGTCACCATGATGGTCTGGTCTAACAGGAGAAGAAGAGAAAAGAGAGTATCTACATCAGAGAAGAGAAGTCACTGGATGTATGAGGAATGTGGCGCCGTATGACCCTGTATGTTCTGTAGCGCTGTATGTAATGTTTTCCAAGTATGTCTTTAAAGGGGTTGTCCTCCTTTTTTTTTTGTATGAGCACTGCCTTCTCTGCTCTGTTTACCTGCTCATCACTGCAAATGCTACGGCGAGCAGGTGAACAGAACAGAGAAAGCACCTCTCATATGAGCACTGCCCTCTCTTCAAACAGCTGGGGGCACAGAGGGCATTACTACACTGGAGGGGGCACAGAGGGCATTACTACTGTGGAGGGGGCACAATGGGCATTTCTACTATGGAGGGGGCACAGAGCCAGAGGGAATTACTACAATGAAGGGGGCACAGTGGGCATTATTACTGTGAAGGGGGCACAGTGGGCATTATTACTGTGAAGGGGGCACAATGGGCATTATTACTGTGAAGGGGGCACAGAGGGTATTACTAGCACAGTGGGCATTACTACTATTAAGGGGACATAATGGGGATTATTACTGTAAAGGGGGCACAATGGGGATTATTACTGTGAAGGGAGCACAAGGGTGATTATTACTGTGAAGGGGGCACAAAGAGGGCATTACAACTATGAAAGGGGCACAGAGAGGGCATAACTGCTGTGAGAGGCCACAATGTGGGCATAACTACTGTGAGGGGGCACACGTCTGTACAAAACTACTGTGAAGGTTGTACAATGAGGGCAATACTACTGTGAGGGGGTACAGTTTTTTTTAAGTATTGTAGAGGGGACGGGGGGACAGGGGATGCCAGAGAAAGGACCCAACTGGGGCTAATATGTCAGTCAGTTACAGAAGTCAGCAATGAAAAAAAAAAAATGTAATATTAAACGACCCCAACATTTCACACCACAAATGCTAGCCCCACCCCCCCCCCCCCCATATGTCAAAACAACCATTATAGAAAAGGGATATCATTCAAAAATAGATTTTAGTTGCATTTTGTGCTTTTTAACGTTACGAACTGACTATTTTATCCATAAAACCAAAAATGATATAAAAAAAACAAAGCCCCATGTATCGCTTTCAAAGGCGCATGCACTAAAAAAAAAATACTGAAATGTGCCTGGCCAGGAAGGGGAGGTAAATGGCCCAGTCTTAAACTGGTTTATTCTATTATGTGAAGAACAACTGCATCTCATGACAACAACGTGATCTCCTTTTTAGTTATTGGTTGTCTGCTATTATTACGCGTCCGTACTACTTGTAGTTTCTTATCCTTTGGCCTCATGCACACGACCGTTGTTGTGGTCCGCGTCCGAGCCGCATATTTTGCTGCTCGGGTGTGGACCCATTCACTTTAATGGGGCCGCAAAAAATGCGGACAGCACTCCGTGTGCTGTCTGCATCTGTTGCACCGTTCCGTGCCCCCGCAAAAAAAATAGAGCATGTCCTATTCTTGTCCGTTTTGCGGACAAGAATAGGCATTTCTACAATGGGCCGCGTTCCATTCTGCAGAACCCGGAGCAGCTTCTGTGTTTTGCGGATCCGCGGTTTGCGGACCGCAAACCACCAACGGTCGTGTGCATGAGGCCTTTGGCTGTATGGACTATGATATAACAGCATCACTACATTACATGGGTTTGCCCACACACTCCATAAAACCTACAAATATGTTAATTAGCCTGCTATGAAATTGTATACACTGTATGTGTGTAAGACAATTAGACAGTGAGATTGTCATTGGAGACATTGGAATATGTTGATGCTATCTATATATGTGAAAGGAAAGAATTGCTTTTGATATCCATTTTTCTACTGACATGTACACTGAGTGAAACGTGATAAAATCTGTTTGTTTTTTTTTGCTTTGGTTTTTTTGTTTAAGGTTCAAATTTTCAATTAATTTCCCTGGGTTTTTCCATACATACAATATACATGGTAAGAGGATGCAGTATTAGTAGCTAGGATAGGAATGATGCCTTCAGCTTTTTCTTCACTCATGAGACTAATTAGAGGAAAAGAAACCTTCCTGTCTTAATTAAATAGTTTTACCAGATAAAAATAAACCAGGAGATAAACTGATGAGCTCTCTAAAAGATATGGCTAAGTAGGATGCAATCAGTGAATGGGGCAATGTATACTTCACATAATAGCAGGATTAGAAGCACTGAAAGAAAATTTTCTGTAACCATGAATATTTAAAAGTGCAAATGTGTCATCTTTAGGACAAAATCTGGGCACATCTGGGCCTGTAACTACAGTAACATCTCAGAATCTCAGATGAAACCTGTTTCTATTGAATTGTAAATAAATTACATACCTACAGTGGATATAAAAAAATCTACACACCCCTGTTAAAATGTCAGGTTTCTGTGCTGTAAAAAAATTAGACAAAGATAAATCATTTCAGAACTTTTTCCACCTTTAATGTGACCTATAAACTGTACCACTCAATTGAAAAACAAACTGAAATCTTTTAGGTAGAGGGAAGAAAAAATATAAAAATAATATAATGTGGTTGCATAAGTGTGCACACCCTTAAACTAATACTTTGTTGAAGCACCTTTTGATTTTATTACAGCACTCAGTCTTTTTGGGTATGAGTCTATCAGCATGGCACATTTTGACTTGCCAAGATTTGCCCACTCTTCTTTGCAAAAAACACTTCAAATCTGTCAGATTGCGAGTGCCTCTCCTGTGCACAGCCCTCGTCAGATCACCCCACAGATTTTCAATCGGATTCAGGTCTGGGCTCTGGCTGAGCTATTCCAAAACTTTAATCTTCTTCTGGTGAAGCCATTCTTTTGTTGATTTGGATGTAAGCTTTGGGTCGTTGTCATGCTGAAAGATGAAGTTCCTCTTCATGTTCAGCTTTCTAGCAGAAGCCTGAAGGTTTTGTGCCAATATTGACTAGTATTTGGAACTGTTCATAATTCCCTCTATCTTAACTAAGGCCCTAGTTCCAGCTGAAGAAAAACAGCCCCGCAGACTGATGCTGCCACCACCATGCTTCACTGTGGGGATGGTGTTCTTTTGGTGATGTGCAGTGTTGTTTTTGCACCAAACATATCTTTTGGAATTATGGCCAAAAAGTTGAACTTTGGTTACATCAGACCATAACACCTTTTCCCACATGCTTTTGGGAGACTTCAGATGTGTTTTTGCAAAATGTAGCCTGGCTTGGATGTTTTTCTTCGTAAGAAAAGGCTTTCGTCTTGCCACTCTACCCCATAGCCCAGACATATGAAGAATGCGGGAGATTGTTGTCACATGTACAACACAGCCGGTTCTTGGTAATGTCACTGTTGTGCCATATTTTCTTTTGTACCCTTCTCCTGACTGATATCTTTTAACAATGAGATCTTTCTGATGCTTTGGAAGCTCTCTGTGGACCATGGCTTTTTCTGTGGGATGCGACTAAGAACATTTCAGCAAAGATCAACTAGAGCAACTGAATTTTATTTGGGGTTAATCAGAGGCACTTTAAATGATGGCAGGTGTATGCTGACTCCTATTTAACATGATTTTGAATGTGATTGCTTAATTCTGAACACAGCTATATCCCCAGTTATATATGCAACCACATTATTTTAGCTTTTTCTGTTTTCTTCCCTCTACCTAAAAGATTTCAGTTTGTTTTTCAATTGAGTTGTACAGTTTATAGGTCACATTAAAGGTGGAAAAAGTTCTGAAATTATTTATCTTTGTCTCATTTTTTACAGCACAGAAACCTGATATTTTAACTGGGGTGTGTAAACTTTTGATATCCACTGTACATGTCAATGTGTAAAGAGGTTCTCCATATTAGATAGACATAAAATGCAATGTTTAGGTCCTGCCAAGGTAGATTGGCATTGTGATGAATAACCTCATGGCACAAACAAAGGAGATTTCTTAAGGTACCTTTATCGTATAAATTATCATTAAATCGAGCGAAACAGAAGATTATTGAGCAGTGTAAAAGCAATGAAAGACAGTGACAACCGACAATCAGTAGATTTCTCGTTGGTTCGATAGCTTGTGTGGGCACAAAAATCATCATTGGACGTTAACGATTTCATACATGTAAACAGGAATCGTTCACTGCACGCACGATTACAGATGATTACACAGTGTGTGTGCTTAAGCACGCCACTTAAGTTATCGGTTTGTGTAAATGCAATAGTCTGCTTTACAATTGATTGAATATGCAATCTAAATTACGATTTTGTGAACTATAATCAGTGTTCACTACACCAAGAAAGAACTAGTTTGTCGCTCAATCATACCAATCATCTTCTGGTGTAAAGGTACCTTAAGGTTACCTTTGCAATCTGACTGTGGATTCGTGGAGTTCAAAGCCTTTATTGTGTACAAATAGAGGAAATTCCAGACAATGATTACCCTCCCCAGGAGTGGTCGACCAACAAGGATCAGGCCAAGAGTAAGGCGTGTATTAGTCTGCAAGGTCACAAAGCAACCAAAGGTAACCACCAAGCATCTAAAGGCCTTTCTCACATTAGTTAATGTTCATAATTCCACCATCAGGACAACACTGAACAATAATGGTGTGCATGGCAGGACTGCAAGGAGAAAGCTGCTGCTCTTCAAAAAGAATACTGCTGCCCGTCTCAGTTTGCTAAAGATCACCTGAACAAATCAGTTGTTTGAACAATGCTTTGTGGACGGGTAAGACCAAAAAAGAAATTTTTGGTTTAAACGAGAAGCATTATGTTTAGAAAAAAGGAAAACCCTGCATTCCAGAACAAAAATCTAATCCCATCTGTGAAACACGGTGGTGTTAGTATCATGGTTTGGGCCTGTTTTGCAGCATCTGTGCCAGGACGACTTGTCATCATTGATGGAGCAATGAATTCTGAATTATACCAGCAAATTTGAAAAGAAAATGTTAGGACCTCTGCCTGTGAGCTGAATCTCAAGAGGACATGGATCACGAAAAAACAACGACCCTAAGCACACAAGTCATTCTACCAAAGAATGGTTAAAGAAGTATAAAGTTAAAGTTTGGAATGGCCAAGTCATAGTCCTGACCTTAGTCCAATAGAAATGTTGTACAAAGACCTGAAGTGAGCAGTTCAAAGAAGGAAACCACCAACTAAACAGAGCTGAAGCTGTTTCGTACGGAGAAATGGGCTAAAATTCCTCCAAGCCGATGCAGGACTAATCAACAATTACCAGAAACGTTTAGTTGTAGCTATTAGGGGAGACACACCAGATACTGAAAGCAAAGGTTCACATACTTTAGCCACTTACAGACATGTGATATTGGATCATTTTCCTCAAAAAATAAATTACCATTTTTTTACTAACTTGTTTGATTTCATTATCTGTATCTAATTTTAGGAGTTCTGTGACAAATTCATTTAGGTCAAATTTATACAGAAATATGGAAAATTCTAAAGTGTTCACAGACTTTCAAGCACCACTGTAAGTTCATTTCCTAATTAAATTGCAGGCAAAATCCAGGAAGCTCTTATCTATTAACTAAAAATAATCATGGAAATAACGTGGAGACGGAACAAATTTTCCAGGTAGTGTTTTAATTACTATTATTATTTTAATGATATGTACAAATTAGGCATGACGTTCATGAAAATATAACAAAAAGTACACATAATTCACATTATAACAGTACAGATAATGAAAACAGTTAGAGATTGCTAGAGTGCTATCCGTTTTAAAACAGAACCCCTCAAATACCCTGTTTTTGCTTTGTGAGGCTATCCTACAGATCTATATGATGTACATTAGATAAATGTCGTCCAAATCAGCTAATTTGCATGGGGATGGATGACCATCTAGTGTGTACTGGGGAAAAGAAGGATCGGGTACATTGTATTTTATCATTCCTGATCCTTTGTCAGGATGAATAGCGGTTGGCCAACAGCTATCTTAAATGAGTTGTTCAGCTTTTTCTTTTTAATTTGACCCCTCCCCCCAGCTATACCTGTAGAGAAATCCATGCTCCCTGTCACTTTGTTCTGATTCCTTGGCTCTCTGGTTCTCTTCATTGAACTTCCAGTCCCCATCTGCTAATGGGGTGTCGGACCCCCACCGATCAGACACTGATGACCTATAAAAAGGATAGGTCATCACTAAAGAGATCTTGGAAAACCCCTTTAAGTTCCACATGGACAGGGGCCACTGGAGCCAATGGCTGATATCAATGGTTACGTGTCCCCAAGAGGCCCATGGCACAAATGTACCAGTGAGGCCAGTCTTTGGCCAAGTCCAGTAAAGGGAGCCACAGAGATGCAATGGAGTGGTGGGGAACAGGTGAGTATGGCCTTCTCCACAGGTACTTCAGGGTGGGGTGGGGGTTCAAATAAAAAAAATAAAAAACAAACAAAGCAAAACTGGAAAACCCTTTTAAGTGTATGCGGATCTTTAGAAATTGATCTTTGGTTAATATAAATTTAAATTTAAATTCTAAAAAACTTATTAAAATATACAGTTTAATCATTAACAGGGTAAAATAGTAAAATACATACACTATTATAGATGAGTACAGCTGGACATTCACGTTTGTACTCTTACCTCCCAAGTCTACCATAAACATGCAGACTCAGATCCAGTTAACAGTACATCACTCTGGGGAGCGCGGGAAGGGGCGAAGGAGCGCTCCACTCATAAATACAGTGCACTCATAACTATGATTTATTTAGTTTCTAAATGTTTTGCATATTACATTTTATTAAAGCATACCTCCAGTTTAACAAGAAAAACGATTATGGTCTAGGACTCTGCAATATAATCATTTTTCTAAATCATTGGGGCACATTTACTAAACCTGTCTAAACTAAATCTGTAATATGCAAAATGTGGAGCCCCAGTTATGGGTCTACAACACAATGAAAGCCAGATATCCCTCAAAGGAAGGAAAACCGAGCAAAGGGGTTTTTCCATTACAGAGATCACCAAATCCACCATATTAGGTGGCCCCTATATCAAGATCCCGCTTTTTTACAAGCTTTAAGGATGTGACGGGGAAAACCTAAGCTAGGTATCCATCCACAGACAGCTGTTTCGGGGTGTTGCCCCTCATCAGTGCGGAGTAGGATTCTGGCTAACCGGGAGCAATGCCTCGGAGACTACTCAAACACAACAATAGCTGATCTCAGGGAGACCAGCTACAAAAAACACCGCGGAGCCTCACTTAAGAGTCTCAACACAGCAATCCAAAGTGCAAAGCTCCCTGGGAAACAGGAATATGCAAAATAAATGTGGAGCCCAAGTATTGGGTCTACAACACAATGAAAGCCAGATATCCCTCAAAGGAAGGAAAACCGAGCAAAGGGGTTTCTCCGTTACAGAGATCACCAAATCCACCATATTAAGTGGCCCCCATGTCAAGATCCCGCTTTTTTACAAGCTTTAAGGATGTGACGGGGAAAACCTAAGCCAGTTATAAATCCACAGCCAATTACTGTTTCCCAGGGAGCTTTGCACTTCGGATTGCTGTGTTGAGACTCTTAAATGAGGCTCTGCTGTGTTTTTTGTAGCTGGTCTCCCTGAGATCAGCTATTGGTGTGTTTGAGTAGTCTCCGAGGCATTGCTCCCGGTTAGCCAGAATCCTACTCCACACTGATGAGGGGCAACACCCCGAAACAGCTGTCTGTGGATGGATACTGTTTCCCAGGTAACTTTGCACTTCGGATTGCTGTGTTAAGACTCTTAAATGAGGCTCTGCGGTGTTTTTTGTAGCTGGTCTCCCTGAGATCAGCTATTGGTGTGTTTAAACTAAATCTGTGTAAATGTAGGCAGGCAGTCTAAAGATATGCCAAACTTATCACAGTGACTCCATGCTGAATGTTAAATTTGGTACATGGCTAGACTCTTTTGTCTAACTTAATGGCAGCTATTGTTTGGCTTACTTTGCAATAAAATTTTATGCCAAAATTGTGGTTCAAAATGGTACATCTCTGGCCATGTCCTTTCTCGATAAGCCATGCCCATTTCCCACTAAGCCACAGAGGTGCGATGGATTATTCCATTTGGTTTACTTGTTTCTTAAATACGTCCAAAATGAGATGCACTAAATTTAGGCAGACACAATACTAAATGTGAGCCATTGTATTAGAATTTTTTTTTTAATGATAGCAGTGTTCTGCCAGGCTACCATCTTCTGTGCATAAGATCCAACAGTGCTGGCTCCTACACTGATGATGCTCAGGATAGGTCATCAATATCTGATATCTACAGCAATCTGGGGACCACTGCAGCCTTTTTGTAGGCCAGTGATGTCACTTTTATTAGTCTATAGCAGGCATGTCCAAACTACGGCCCGCCAGCTGTTGCAAAACTACAACTCCCAGCATGCTTGGATAGCTTACAGCTATAAGGGCATGCTGAGAGTTGTAGTTTTGCAACAGCTGGAGGGCTGCAGTTTGGACACGCCTGGTCTATAGCCTAGGTGCAGCTCAGTACCCTTCAAGTGAATGGGCTTGGGCTACAATACCAAGCACAGCCACTATACAATGCACCACGCTGTGCTTCATATGCTGATCGGTGGCAGTGATGACCTATCCTCAGTCCTGAGGATAAGTCATGAATATTCTACTCCCAGAAAACCCCTTTAACTTTTTCAGTATAAATATGCATGTATAAATACGGGGACACATTTATCTTACAGGTGACCTTCTCAACAGCAAGTGCTGTTACTCTGCTGGTCTCTGTGGCGAAGGCTGGGAGAGGGCTGGGCCCTCCCTATTTATCATCTTCTACGCCAGTTCTTTGTAGATTTCAGTTCAGGCGCACGGACTGCCGGATGTCGCGCCCGATTTATGAGGAGGTGCATGCATCGTCATAAATCAGGCACAGCATCTGGCAGCGCGCCTGGTTATCATAGCCCAGTGTACGCTGATGGGCTATGATAAATCTGCCCCATGGACTCCTACAATAAAATTAATTTCCATACGCCATAAATCAGGCCATTTTTTCAATCCAGCATATGAATCCTTTCTAAGCATGAGCTATTATTATAAATAATGTTCTGTGAACGTGTTTGAAAACCTGCCTTGGTTCTGCCCCTTTAATCTAGAGAAAATGACATATGACTAAAGCACTTTAAGTATCTGCTAACAAATCAGAGCAACATATGGACATATTTTAAGTTAATGAGCAATTGCAGTACTGGAGCTAGCAATCAGCATTTGCTAATCGGCTCTACAGCACGACTCCTCGCTCCTCTCCTGAATAAACAATTGTCATCACCATCTATATACTAAAGCAAATACGGTAAATAAAATGGTAGAGAGACAGGAGGCAGCTTGCCATGGACACATTAGCATGTCATGGTCATTCATCTACCCTCAACACCACCTACACAAAAGCTTTGCATTGAAAAGCACCCACATTCAAGCTGAGATCTGCCGCAAGCCCACCCACCCTCAATGCCAGTACTGTCATACACGAGATGTGTACCACAAATAGTTTTTGTATTAAATATTTTAAATGAAGCTTCATGAGCAACCAGTGACAATGACTACGCACATGCTTTCGGCCTTTTGAGGACAACAATCCACAAATGAAATTGCTTTTGGTTTAATAGTGTCTATGAAAAATCATGATAACCTCTTGGCATACTACATTATTAAACTTATATCAGTCTTGTAACGTGGAATTTATTACTTCTACCAGGCAGTGCTATATCTCTTTATACGTCTTAAGGAACTGGAAATTACTGTACAGCTATCATTCCATTCAAATTATTTTATGTACGGGTGATAACCCGAATCGTCTTGCATATTAGGCCTCATATATAAAACCGTAATCTGGCTCCATACAAACTTTGAGTTGCGTAGAACTGTGACATGGCAATTGTAGAAGTCTATGGGGTTCTATCGTACTTCTGTATGTCCCCAATTTTCGATGAAGGTTTACAATTTTTTTAGACCCATATGGACTACAAATAAAAAAAATAATGTCATGTTCTGCCTGATGCATACTACAGAAATATGCTCCTAAGGCCTCATGCACATGACCGTATGTGTCTTGCGGTCCGCAACGCGGCCAATTGTAGAAATGCCCATTCTTGTCCGCAAAACAGACAAGAATAAGACATGATCTATTTATTTTTTTTTTTTACGGGGCCACGGAACGAAGCAACGGATGCGGACAGCACACGAAGTGCTGTCCGCATCTTTTGCGGCCCCAATTGAAGTGAATGGGCCCGACCCGCAAAATATGCGGCTCGGATGACGACCCAAACAACGGCCGTGTGCATGAGGCCTAACTACCATAAAAAAATTCACGGAAGCTGCTAGAGGCCCAACAAAAGACATGTAATAGAGGCCCATCAAACACCAGGTACTAGAGGCCCAGCAAATGACAAGTAATAGAGGCCAAGCAAACGAGAGGTACTTGTGTACCAGCAAACGAGATTGACTAGATGCCCAACAGATGAGTGGTACTGGATACCCAGCAGAAGAAGGCCAGCAGAGAGGTAGAGCAATGTGCAGGAGAAGGATTTTCAAAAGCAAAGAGGTCACAGAATATGACGCATAAATCCCCTTAAAGGGGTATTCCGGTTACCATAAATTTAACTTATGTTTTAGACTAATTCATCATCAATAATTACCTAATATAATGTAAATTTCCACATATTTACCGTCCAGTACTTATAAAAGTAGTTTTCTTCCTCTGCTACTGGCCACTGTGTTTCCTCATAAATTACCATGGCATCGACCTGTAGTTCTGAGCCTTTATTAGGTCGAGCACGCTCAGTGTGTTGCTATCAATTCTCTAGCTAAATGTCTTGTGAAACAAAGGGAGTGTTAGGGCTCATGCACACGACCGTATGTATTTTGCGGTCAGCAAAAAACGGATCTGCAAAAAATATGGATGACGTCCGTGTGCATTCTGTATTTTGCGGAACAGAACAGCTGGCCCCTAATAGAACAGTACTATCCTTGTCCGTAATGCGGACAATAATAGGACATGTTCTATTTTTTTGCGGAACAGAAATACAGACATACGGAAACGAAATGCACACGGAGTAACTTCCATTTTTTTTTTGTTCGGCATGCAGAACTTTTCTTTCCGTTTAAAAAAAAGGACCTTGGGGTACTTTTACACCTGCGGCAGAGGAATCCAGCAAGCAGTTTCATCGCCGAAACTGCCTGCCGGATCCGGCAATTTGTATTGAAACGGAAAGCATTTGTAGACGGATCCGTCTCACAAATACGTTGCAGTAACGGATCCGTCTCTCCGGTTGTCAATGCAGTATTTTTAATGCTGGATCCGGCACTAATACATTCTTATGGAAATTAATGCCGGATCCAGCATTACGGCAAGTGTTCCGGCATTTTGGACGATAAAACTGCAGCATGCTGCGGTATTATCTCTGTCCAAAACGCTGTATAGTGACTGAACTGAAGACATCCTGATGCATCCTGAACGGATTTCTCTCCATTCAGAATGCATTAGGATAAAACTAAAACTAAATGTTTTTTCCGGTATTGAGCCCCGACGATGGAACTCGCTTTTTTATTGGAGCCTGTAAAAAACGGATCCTATGCAATCCTATGCATAACTGATGCAACAGGATCTGTTTTTTACAGGATACTGTTTTTTCCCTCTCTCTATTCTTCTGACGGATGAGAAGAATGGAAAGCTAAACGGTAATGTGAATGCACCCTTAGTGTGCTGGTGATTACTGAGCAGAGGTGGCGTGACTGGGCTGTGATATCAGGCAGGCAATCGGTAAACATCAACACTCATGAACAAGCACAAACTCACAGCCGGAAAGCTAGGGATTGTGGGTATTGTAGTCTTTAAAGTTTTGTGAGGGAAGATCAGGCACCATGATACTCTCAGTGTGTTGCAGGCTCACACAGAAGCTAGACAAATGGGTTGAAAGGTAAATTGAAACTCTGGTTACATGTATAAGTATGGGTTTTAGTTGGGTCACAGCTTGCAGCCTTAAAAGTCGCAGATGGCGGCACATATAATAAATGACCCCCTTTGTTCTTTATGTAAGAACTAAGAAACAAGTTACCACTAATTTTCTTAAGCACTTACATTCTCACAAGCTCTGAAGAGTAGCCAAAACAAGGCTTGCTGTTTTTCATCTATTTTCAGTCACGAGGAATCAAATTTATAAAATCTGATGAGAAACAGAAACCACAAGAGTAGTCATTCTGTTAAATATTTAGTGTGTAAAAAGTCTCTACGACATTGCCAGTAACGCAGACCTTTCCAAAAGGAAAAAAATAATAAACTTCCCCTTTATATAAACCGTGCTTTGCCATAGACACCTTCTAACAAATAGTGGCTACTACTATATTCCCAGCTCAAAAAGTAACTGCCTGCACAAAAGACCCGTAAAAAAAGGCTTCCTTCAGCCAAGGACATACACAGACTCATAGGGCCCCATGGGCAAACTTTTTATATTTATGCTAAAGTAGAGGATGTTTTTAATAAAAAAAATTGTGGAACAGGTGCTTGATTAAGCTTTATATATTTTTTTATTTATTTACTAATAAAACATCTGTTCTACAAATAATACACTGCATGATGAGCCATTCACAATATATTATAAAACTGGCTGCCTGCAGCAACCACTAGGGGGAGCTCAGTGCATAGGAATTTATAGTTACCAATTAATGCAATTGTAAAAAATCTCTGAGCTCCCCCTAATGGCAGCTACAAGAAAATCCAGTGTATTTATGTTAGGAAGACGAGTTCAGAGCCAGGCGTTCCCTACCACGGCCCCATAGAAGAATGATCTGTCCCAATGTAGGTACCCATAATGGAGAAGGAAATACAATTTTTTTCTTTTACTATATTTTTGTTCAATAGCTTACACTATTTTTATACTACACCATCTAAGTAGGTAGGGTACATTAGAGCCAACTGATAAGAAATTTGGTTGCCCAATCAGGGGACCCTATTTTTATATACAGTATTATGCTAGTGCCATGATATTATGTTTGTCAGTGTGCCATTAATTGTCTTAAAGAGAACCTGTCACCATAAAACATAGTACAGTCTGCGGGCAGTATGTTATAGAGCAGGATGAGCTGAGCAGATTTATGTATTGTTTTGTGGAAAATGATTCAGTAAAACTTGTCATTTATACATTTATATCTTTCTTTTTCTGAACTTAAGACCTCCCTAGTGCAGGGCTGTACCTAGCCATTCACTACGCAGCTGCTACAAAGGAAACAACGTGCAGTGTAGAGGAAGCAGTGCTCGCATGGAGTGCCGCCTCCTCTTCAAACAGCAGGTCTTCGGGGGTCCTGGGTGTCAGACCGGGTGCCACGGAATGGACATATGGTGTTCTGTCCGCTTTTTTTTTATTGAATCAGTAAAAAATGCGGATTGGATACGGACAAAAAATACGTTTGTGTGCATGAGCCCTAAATGTGTTGCACAGACTGTCGGAGGATGCAACAAATTCATTAGAGGCCTGTGCCAGAACAGAGAGAAACAAGACCAGCGCTTAAAACATTCCCACCACTCAGTGAAATAAAGGGATGCAACTAACCTGTCTTTGGCATGTACTGTATGCCCTTGCTTTCAAGGATTATAGAAAAACAGTAAGGCATGAATGTTTTGCTTTTCAAACCAGATTATGGCTCGTATATTTTTTTGCTTCATACACATTATACACTGTAGATCTTTAAAGGGGTTGCCCAAAATTTTGATATTGATGACCTATCCTCAGGATAGTTGCAACAGAAGATAAGCAGCACTCCGGAACCACACATAGGGTAAATATAATTTCAGTATTCTGGGTACCTGGTAAAAGAGGTCCAGAATAAAGTGGTGCCCGCGGACAATGATCCAGGCTCTAGGGTCCCTTATAGTGACAGGACAATAGAAGAATCCGCAGCATTCGTCCAGTTCAAGGCTTGACAAAGACTTCACAGTCGAAACGTCGCTATGTTTGCTGCGGTTTAAATAACACCGGATTGCTTCAATTGGACGAGTGCTGCAGATTCTTCTATTGTTCTAGCCTCAGAATAGGTCATCAATATCAGATGGTTGGGGGGGGGGGTCTAACTCCTGCTATTTGAAGAGCTCTGTGGACTCTTATGGTCAGTGATGTCACATTATCGGTCACGTTGTTTAGGAGCAGCTCAGTCTCATTCAAGTGAATGGGGCTGAGCTGCGAATCCAAGCACTGTTGTTATACAATGGACGGCATTGTGCTTGGTAGGTTGCGAGGAGTCTGCAGCCCTTACCAGAGTGCCGTGGCCTCCTCAAACAGCTGTGCTGGACCACCGCTGATCTGATATTGATTGACCTGGTATTAATGGTCTACCCTAAGGACAGGTCATCAATATCAGAATTTCGAAAAAACCCATTAAGGACATAAAATCCAAGATCAGGTTTGGGGAGCAAATATTACATTCTGTAATATTAAAAACTAAAAAAAACTCCACGTTTTGTCATACTGATTTTTTAATCAGTTTTGGGTATGTTTCTCTGTTTTCTTTATATTCATAGTTAGTAAGTTTATAAATGTATGAGAAAGTTTCTGATCAAAACAAGAGCCAGATTTCAAGTGCATTTGCCATTTTCACATGTCTGAGATCCAGGATACTCAGAGTTTATATTACTCGGATGTGCCTGGAGCTATTCATTTTTGACAATCTGCCATATGTTCGGCCTTTTGTTGAGGAGTGATAAATTGTCCTATTCATTCAATTGTTTCATACTCTTGCTGATGTTATGAACGTATACATTGTGTGTAAGTTACCTAAGAAAGCCTATTGTTACCCGGAGTGCCAATCTGTCCTTGATCGGCATCAAGGGCATTTTCACCTCCAAAGTAAGAAACCTTCATGAAATGTAAGAACATAATAACATGTATATACTGGTGATGCTGATATGAGATATAATCGATGTGGCCATCAAAGCTACTCAACCTGTTTGAGAGCCACGCTATCAATTTCAGTAACAACTGTGAGATTGAAAAGCGTCGTCATCAATGTACCTACTATAAAAAGCGTTAGAAGCGGTGAAAATGCAAATAACTGTGAAGAATGGGATAAACATTGTAAACATTCAAAGCCTGGGAAAAATATTACCAATAAAATATCCATTAACACTGATATGAAAGTATCATTTTCTGCAGACTAAATCATTTTACAGATTCCAGATGTCCAATGCCCAATGGGTGGAATGGGCTATTCTAACTGTCTCTGAGAATGACGCATTTTGGCATTAACATACCGATCCCTGTGTGATCAAAAACATATTATAGGGGTTGGCCCATCTTGCACTTTGGTGGCGTATCGCTAGCACATGCCACAATGTTTCCAGAACGTGCCTTCGAAAGTAAAGGAGGGCGCAAAGACGCGGCATGCTCTCCATTCACCTCTATGGGAGTTCCAGAAACAGCTCAGCCATTTTCAGCACTCCTATAGAAGTGAATGGAGAGTGGCCATGTTTGCACGGTGCACCCTGTTCTAGAGATAGGTGCTGGTCCCAACTACAGGACCTGCATCTATCAGACATTGGTAGTATATCCTAGCGATATGGAACCAAAGTGTGAGATGGGCCCTTTAATGGCACATATACTATTAGCCTTCACATCCACAATGGGTATATACAGCATTTAGCCATAACTTTAAATAAACCACACACAAACGGCTGTTCTAATGTCATACACAGAAGCTTTCAGCAGGCCCCCTAGTATAGAGAGCAGGTACATAACTATCCCTGCTAATCTGCATTTAAAAGTATCAATGCGTGGCTAAAGAAACACTAGCCTAGAAAAACACAAACAAGGATAAGGGATGACCATAAAGAGGAGAGGTTTCTTTAAATTGACCTTCCCACTTTAAAACTTTAAAGGGATTTTTCAGGGTACAATATTGATGATGACCCATCCTCAGATTACTGGGCTACTCCGAGCGCCAGTGCCTCCTGAAACAGGTGATCGGCAGGGGTACCAGGGGATAGACCACCACCATTCCAGAGGATAGGTCATCAGTATAAAAGTCTTGGAAAACACCTTTAAATGTTTACCTCTAAGTATGTTTGACCAGTGGCGTACCTACCATATAGGCAGACCATGCAGCTGCTATGGGGCTGTGAGGAAGAGGGGCCCGCAGTGGAGAATAGGCTCCATCCCCTAATTGCTCCTGTCTATCTTTCTAAAGCTAAAGGACCTTTGATGATGTCATCACAGGTCCTGTAAGGGAACTGCACAGTGTAAAGTGTAGTTCCCAGGTTGGAACAGTGCATCTGCTAGGACCTTTGATGACATCATCTTCAACATCACAGGTCCTGCAGGATCTAGCAAAGGAACTGCACCAAAAATGGTGTAGTTCCTAGGTTTGAAAGGTACATCTACCAGGACCTGAGATGACATCATCACAGGTCTTTCAACCCCTAACAGCAAATATTAGAAGTTCACAATCAGCTCTGCATTGATCCATACAGACTGGAATGGAGTGGTAAGAGGAGGTCCTCAACTTCTCGTCATTTACCATCTCTATAAACACTGCATTTACAGTATTATACCTTGTATGTCTCACATCAATACAATGCTTTGTATATGTGTGTATATATATTATATATATATATATATATATATATATATATATATATATACACACACACTGCATACAGTATATTACACAATATTATAGATGCAATATGTACAGATATATAGTATATACAGCAGTGTACTGATATGTGAGGTACGAGGTATAATATATGCAGTGTGTACAGGTATATAGTATATACAGCAGTATACTGATATGTGAGGTATGAGGTATAATATATGCAGTGGGTATAGATATATAGTATATACAGCAGTGTACTGATATGTTAGGTACGAGGTATAATAGATGAAGTGTGTACAGATATATTGTATATACAGCAGTGGACTGATATGTGAGGTACGAGCTGTAATTTATACCTCATACCTCACGTCAATACACTGCTGTATATACTATATACCTGTACAGACTGCATCTATTATACCTCATACCTCACATATTACACTACTGTACATACTATATACCTGTACACACTGCATATATTATACCCCTTACCTCACATATCAGTACACTGCTGTATATACTATATACCTGTACACACTGCATATATTATACCCTGTACCTCACATATCAGTACACTGCTGTATATACTATATACCTGTACACACTGCATATTTTATACCTCGTACCTCACATATCAGTACACTGCTGTATATACTATACAAGTGTACACACTGCTTCTATTATACCTCTTTTGCGTGTCAGGGCTGTTTTGTACTCCCAATCCGGCCCTGATGGCATAAATTATAAAACGCAGCAGCAAGCATAGTTAATGGAACAAAGGGAGAGGCCTGGAATGGGTAGTGGAAGGGGCTATAAAAGAGGAATGGGGGCCCAATTTAGATTCTTGCTATGGGGCCCAGTGATTTCTATGTACGCCCCTGTGTTTGACCAAACAAAAATAGGAAATAAATTAGAAATAAAAGTTTTTTTATATATTTTTTTCAAAATATTTCCATAACAGACATTTTGACATATAGGATGTATGAGTTATGGTCGCTGGAGGCGGGACTAGAAGGTGCACTGTGGTGCAGAGTGTGGTGGGGCTTTTTTCTATTATTTCTTTTATTTTAACATTCCATTTTTTTATTTTATTTATTGCTGATTTCTCCTGTAACTGGTACTGACATAGTCCCACTAGTTACAGAGTAAATACAGCCCATAGGGAGGTTGTATAGGGCTGTACAACCTCAGTGCAGAGCTAATCTGGGTCTGATAAGACCCAGCAGCTCACATAGACTCCAACCCCCAGCAATCACATAACCACAGGGATCGGTACAGGAAGTAGCACTGCCGCTTCCTGATATCTATACGCAGTACTCGTTGAGTGCTGCGTATAGATTGAAGGGGAAGGCAGGGATGTTTTTTTTTTTTTATAGGGAGCCCTTTTGTCACTGTTTACTGCTCCCACGGTTACATGCTAATCTCTTGAAGGATGTTTTATAACATCTGTGCAGAGATATGTGTTGAAGCAAGTGGTTAAAGGGGTTGTCCACCTTTTAATAAGTAGCATAGGCTGTTTGGCAGGGGTCCAACGACCTACATCGTCGTAGATGAAACGATCTGTTACTGGTGCCGGATCTGTTGCTGAACAGCTGTGGGATGTTGGATCTTGTCAAACAGCTAATGAAGGCCTATCCTGAGAATAGGCCATTACTTATTAAAAGGTGGACAACCGCTTTAATATTCTGTCAGATAAATTCAAAATAAATGTAATGGCAGCAACAGCCCCGTCACCCAGCCTTACTGTCTACTGCACATTATAATAAACATAGACCAAAGACCAGGTTAAGTCCACGGCCACCATGCTTTTTCAGAATGAACAAATGCAAATGGGAATTGCAAATGATATTTAAATCATAAAAGACCTATGTGACTAACCTTACCCTGCGAAGATAATGCTGCTGTAAAATTCACGTGTTCTTCTCATGACAGTTGACATGAATTATAAAACACACATTGAGTGAGTTGGACAATGACATGAACATTGAAACAATATTGTCTAATTATTCTATTTGCTTTACCTTTCTGGCAGCAAAATGAAAAGCAAACAAACGGTGAAATAGAGCCAAACTCCACATGGATTCACATTGCTGCGGTGAGGAAGACATACCCTGTAATACAGATCTATTTACCAGTCACCATGCATCAAAAAGACGGTATGCATTATCTACGGCACAGTTTTTACTACTGCAACAGGTCAAAGAAACTTAAAGGGGTTATGCACAGTTATAAAAACATGACTGTTATCTTCCAAAAGCAGCACCACTCTTTTCATGTGTTGTATCAGCTTTGCTGCAACCTGTCGACAGGCGAATAGCTATTTTTAGTAGGAAAGCAGCCATGTTTCTCTAAATCTGTAAAAATCTTTAACACTGCAGGGATGAGGTGGGAAAACTGAAGTTGTCCCTTTAATTCAATGTGCAGTGACCAGGGGTTACTGCAAAAAGGGCAGGAAGTGGCACTGTTATGTACTTTTCCTTCCTAAGGCCCCTTTCAGACAAGCGAGTGTCACGCTCGCAGTGCAGCACCCGTCTTGAACTTCCAGCACTGCCGGGGTCACATAGCATTATATTGATTTATGATGCTATGTAACCCTTACAGTTCTGGAATGTATTGGGTAACACTGACATAATGCTGCCAGTGTTATTCAATACATTCCAGAACTGTAAGGTTTACATAGCATCATAAATCAATATAATGCTATGCTACTCCAGCAGTGCTGGAAGTTCAGGATGGGTGATGCGCTGCAAGTCCGCAGCCTGACACTCGCTCGTTTGAAAGGGGCCTTAGGCTGTAAATAGGGGACATGGGGTTAATTATCCAGCCCCTTAGATGTAGTTGCTAGGTGTTGGTGGGTCCCACCTATTTATCATTCTTGTGAGTGGTGCTGTGTCAGGGATTTAGTGTTAGGGCTCATGCAGACACGCAATTTGGCAGAACGGATGCAGACCCATTCATTTCAATGGAGCCGCAAAAGAAGCGGACAGTACACCGGTACAGTATGGCCGGTATCCATGTTTTGCAGATCCACAATTTGTGGATCATAAAACACTTAATGACCATCTGAATGAGCTCTTAGTGTAAGGTTGGAGAGACAGCAGCAGTGTAAGCAGCCAGAAACTAAAGAGATTAGAAGAGCCAGTTTTGGCTCCCAACCTCTGAGGGAGAGAAGAACTTAATTTAAAAGAAGGTAGAGAGGCCATTACAAGGAAGAATACAGGAAATACAAGACAGTGAAGGTAATGCACATATATTGGCTATGGACTTTACTGCAATGTTAAAAGACTGCACCCCACAGCCGGTATTGTAGAATTACGGACAAAAAGAGAGGGATAATTTGAGCCTCCTTGGCCAGATTAGGAACACTGCACGGTTTATCTTAAAAAGGACTCAAAAGGGACCACAATATCCCTCCCTAGATGCAGCCTTGGCAAACTGTTTTGTGCACATTTTCAAGACTTCGCCTACTTGTGCAAACACGAGTGTGTACCCATTGCTAAGTGCCTTTAGTAAAGTTCAGTTAGCTTTTTTGCAAAAAGCAGCCTCCTCATTTTGCTGCATGTCTGCATAAAAGGATAAAAGGATCTCTGACTTGTACCCCACACCACTAAAAACACCAAGGGCATCAGACAAGAGACCTTCACCAAGGTGTGTCCCAAGGGGAAGAAAAGGTGTGCCCTCCTCTTCACTGTGTGTGTGCACGGCCTGGGGACTGCTAGAGTGGAATTGCCACAGTGCCACCTCCATCATCTCACAAGCACTACCACTCCCTTCCTCTTCACTTAACGCCACCCCTGCAGGCTGCTGCGCATCAAAAATATATGTAGGCATACATATAGAAATTATACAGATGAATACACCTTATTCAAAATTACCCCCCTATTCCATAGTTACATACTGTAGGTTGAAAAAAAAACATGTCTATCAAGTTAAACCTTACTCAGATCAATTATACAGCATTAAATGTTAGTTTACTTATAACCCTCAATGCAGTCTGCTATTAGATAAGCATCTAGCCATTTTTTAAATGTCGATGTACTTTTTGATGTACAGTATCTGCCATTACTAACTTTTGGGGTAGGGCATTCCACAGTTTGACTGCTCTAACTGTAAAGAATACTTTCCTATTTTGATGTCTCAATCACCTTTACTCCACAAGTACTTCCCCTGGTCCTTTGTAAATTCTTGGCACAAATAATATGTCAGTTCTTTGTACTGACCACACATGTATTTATGTATGTAAGAACCCCTATATATGTCCTATTCTTGTCTATTTTGTGGACAAGAATAGGCATTATTACAATTGATGCAACATGGACGTGATCGTTTTTTTGCGGATCTGCGTTTCGTGAACTGTAAAATACATATGGTCGTGTGAATGCACCCAATCTTTGAACCCTTTCCATCTATCCTATATGAGAGTGTAGAGCCCAAAACTGAATCCATATTCAATATGTCGCCATACCAGAGACACAAAAGATAATGCTCAGTACACATTACTACTGTGATGCACAGTTGGCAAATATGCTGGGAAAAAAACTTTTTAGGTAAAGTATCAGCCGTGATCAAATTATTGATCTTTTTTATGCACCAAACAAACAGAGAGACAGATTTTGTGTCCTGCATCAGTACATACCAGTACTTTTTTTTTTTTTTTACTATGACAGAGTGCGAATCATAGACTGAGCAATTATTAAAGGATGCATAATGGTGCATCTCAGGTCCTGTCCCTTCCCCACTAAGTCCTGCCCCTTTTAACCAAGCCCCGCTTCTGATCGAGCATGTCAGAGAACAGTGTAGAAACCCCAGACGCGCCAAACTCCACTTTTTAGACAGATATTTTGGCACAGACACATTAGCAAATCTGGGCCAGAATATAGAGGGGATGAGAACAACGCAGGATAAGGGCAATATGGCCTTTTCTCAAATCCAGTATCCATATCACCACTTTGAACCTGTACTATGAATACAGGTATAAAAACTAAATCCAAAAGATTCTTTTTGGACCGTGTAAAACAGAAGAGTGTGGACAGTGATAGAGGGGCTGAAGAAAAACGGACCAAGTTGGTCAGAAAAGCATTGACCGGACATTTTTTCGATCTGTCCATGCCACATTTTGGATTACAATCATATGTCTTCTGCAGTAAACTTAAAAGGATGAAATAAATTATTTGACGTTTCAACCTATTTAGCACTGGTATCCCTTTTGCTTTAGTGGGCTTTCCTGGAACTAGGGGACACCTAGGACTCCATGTGCTTGGAGGGTGAGCTGTTGCTATCCTGTTTTTTGTCTTTTTACTCACGTGGACAGCAATAACCTGCCAGGCAGAGATGAACAATAGCGGTGTCTCCTTCTCATACCGGTGTCATTCATGAGTTCTAATAATAAATCCTGGGTGTGTTATCTAGCAATATCATGAGCTCATAATACACTGTATTGTCAGTAATATATTAATATTTCATACACAAGCAGCTGCGTGACATAGTTATGTTGAATGTTTTATGCTCCCTGCATCAGCTGAGGATTATTCTACCGCCACAGGCACCAAAATAATTGTGGCCTCTATACATCTGTGGCTGCAGTAAAACAAGAACCTGTATGCCATGTCTGGTGTACATAGAAGAGTAAGTTGATTGTTGGTAGCAAGTACAGTAGAGATGTGAGAATCAATTCCAAAATTTGGAGAGCGAACATTTAATTTTAAGAAATGTGTTCATCTCTAGTAGCAGGTTACATTATTATGTTTCTATAACCAAATAACTAAGGTTGTCACATAGCTACTTACACTATAAGGGGTTGTGACAAGTATTAAAGTTATCCCCTATCCACAAGATAGAGGATAACTAACTGATCGCTGGGACCCCAACCAGTCCTGAGAACGGTGTCTCATGTCCCTGTCCTGATTAAGCCGTAGCTGAGCATGCGTCTTGGCGCTCCATTCATTCTCAATGAGATGGCTGAGTACAGCTCTTGGCTAGTTGCAGTAGTCCCATAGAGAATAAATGGAGCTGCAAGTGTAGGACCCCAGAGCGGGTACTACCATTCCTACTCATGGCTACTGTCTCTAATGACTGAGCAAACAATGTCATGTGCATACTTATTTCATGTCCCCCTATACTGTGCACTAATAATATTGTTATGCAACTTATGTACTGTTATTTTCATGTAATGTGCCTTGTTCACCAGCAGGTGGCAGTGTATCTGGAAGAGGGAGTATCTTTAGATAGATTGGAACTTACTATTGCATTCTCCCCCCTTTGGGCAAAGTGGGTTAGTCCTGCTTCCTACCAAGGGAAATGTTGCAGGAAGCTATAGTCTAGTCTAGTCGAGTCTTGTGTTGGAAGCAGACAAGTCAAGTCATGGCGCAGTGAGGGGAATGGCCGCCTCTCCTGCAGCAGGACTCTCCGAAGGGAAGCAGTTCATAGAGCATCATGACCCCTTACAGATACAGACAGAGTATTACGAGGGGGTCAACAGCCAAAGGCACTCCGCTCAAAAGGTACCAGAACAGTCATAAATTCCAGCTACCAGAGTGAAGCCTGAGTTTAGCACAGCAGAGAAAGAAAGCAGAATACCCAAGTTTGCCTGCCAGTTTTCCCCAAAACCTGCTGGAGCCAAGGAAAAGACCAAATATTGTCTGGATGCAAGTTTATTCAAGTACAGCTGTTGAACTTTCACCAAGTCTGGACTCTTACTCCACCAACCATCACTTTCCCTTTTTTTGCTACAGATCCTTACCCTGGGGAGCGATGGTATCCAGGTAGAAGCACTGTGACATACAAACACTTAAGGCCACATCACCACTTGGCAATAACTAAAACCTCAGACACAATTGGCCCTGAGGGACGGCACCTTGCACAAGACACATTCCTAGTATGCCCCTCTATCATGATTTGGAAATGGGACCCCCGTTCTCAAGATTGGAGAGGGGCCTTGCGGTTGGACCACCAGTGATCAGTTAGTTATCCCCTTTCCTATCGATAGAGGACAACTTTAATACTTGCCACAACTCTTTTAGAGGTGTAGTCTCAAAAGAAATTGGAAGGAATTGTGTCAAGTCCTACTCTACAGAATTCTGGATTCAGGGGATGGGAAAGTGGCAGTGGTTAGTGTTAATTAGTTTAGGGTTTCCACTATGCAAATCAGTCATGGATTCTGAAAACTATCCATGGATGGAATCCGTAGCTAAAATTCAGATTTCTGCATTAGACTGGCATGTGGATCGACAAGTGGATTAGCTCCAGCCTGTAGATACTAATGACCTATCTTCAGGTTGTGGGTCATCAGCTTACATCGGTGACGGTCCCACATCTGGCACCCCTACAGCTGTTTTCCATGTTGTGGCTGTTTTCAAGTGAATGGTAGCTACTCCACAGCCAGGATTTAAGAGTGGAATCCACATCTAAATCCTGAATTCACAACATGTCAATATGGCCTTTCACACGTGCAGATATTCTGCCCTGTAATGAGCACTGATTAACGAAAACAGCATTGAAAGTTGTTACCTGCATTTACAGGTGGCAATTATCTTTCGTAAGAATGAATGATCGGTAATACGATTTCCAGTCACCAGTCCATGTAAAAGGGCCACCAACTGTTAGACCACTGTGGTAGCAGCTCTAGGAAAACCACTTTGTCACCGGTTGGCTCTGCTTGACTACTGTTATAGGGTCTGACACTATCTACCAGTTTGAAACAGTCGACATACACTCTACTTAGAAATAAATCACTAGTCCCACAGTCGGGACATAGATTCTATAAACCACATTGTCCTGGGATTTTCCAGTGCTGGAAGAATTTTATGTTGTGCTCTAACTGGCTATGAATCTGATCCAAGCATGTCAAATCTTTGATAGATATTCCTCTTTAGAAGATAGAAAACCTGCAGAGCATCAAAGCATGCCCTGCAGCTCACCATGAGAGACCCGAGACCTACATAACAATGTTCACTGCAGACTCAGCCCAAATAAAAGTCAGCTTGCTGCACCGTATATTCCCCAGCGCCGTGGCTCCTGCAGGTATATCACGTACATGACAGCAGACATGGAAGACAGAAGAAACTGTAGCTTGTATTATTTATTCCATCTGTCTCTAGGAAGTGGTAGGAGTGACGCGGGCACCAGTCAGTGATTATCTGCCATGGCACATCACCTGCACAGAGCTTCGTACACGTCTGGCCAGTCTCTGTGGAGTGTCAACCTCATCCAAGTGTATCCGGAAAAGATTTTATATGATCGAGACCTTGTAAGAGCAAGCAAAGTATTTTGGAAACTAGGTAGCCATCAGAAAAGCTCACCCCTGAGGCAGGAACACTATCTTATGAATTTGTCAGCCAGTGAAGGCCTTACTTAACCCCACCAGAGACCGGATAGATCTTAGTCACAGAGGTTAATTGCGGATGTCGGATACAATTGCTTGCCAAATTATTGGCATCTATACTAGCTGACATTCATTCGATTAAAGACAATATATACTACTGTCTATTACCATGTAAACAAAAAAAAAAAGACGGTCAGACTGCACAAGAAAAGAACTGCGCCAACAATAAATGGTACCATGGTAGCAAACAAACAATGCATTCATCGTCACGTCAGGCCTCATGCACACAACTGAATGCTGTGCAAATGTATGTGAAAGAAGCCATTAATACGGCCATGTCCAGGCTGGAAATCCTTACAGCAAGCACATTGCATAAAACTCCAGGAGAGTGTGGCCTTGTTGTCCTACCCAAAAGCCTTGCTGTGATGCTCCTATTTTAATTAATAGATGCTTTGTGACAGAGGGGTCCAGGGGGTATAAGCTCCTAGGAGATAAACGCGCTCACTCTATCTCCCACCAGGAGAGTTTATTGAAGCTATGGGCATCATGCACTAGGAGTGTCAGCCTGCGTTATAATCTGGTGATGATACATATTGCAAGAAAGAATATAATCTCAAAGAAAATGTCTTCCCTAAAATATCATTTTTAATTCAAAATGCTGATTTATATATTAATATATCTTGAAAGTGTCTGAGCTCTGTTTTTCTGATACCACGCTCCAAGTGCCCTGCATAGACATAGATTTAAAACACTAGGTTCTGGTCACCTGTAACCTCTGAGGAGGGGGGATGCTAGAAGTTTACTGCCTCAATATATTAAACATATTAATAATAATGCAGTATGCCATAAGCTCTTATGCTCCCCCTAGTGGCGCCTATTGATAGCCAGAACATGGAGATCTGTATCAGAAACACAAACTTTCAGTCACTATTAAGATTTGGTAAAAGAGCAGATTCACTCGAAAGTCTGGAATATACCTTATCTGTAATTAGTGGTGCAAGGCTTCCAAGATACATAATGATATGTGACAGTCATTAAAGGGGTTTTCCGGGATTAAAATATTAATCAGCTATCCGATAGATAGGTCATTAATCAGATCGGTGGGGGTCTAGCTCCCAGCACCCCTGGCGCTCATCTGCCTGAAATGGTCTCCTGTAAGCGCTGTAGCCTCTACTTAGGCCAGTGATATCATGTTCATCGATCACATCGTCTACGTGCAGCTCAATCCCTTTCAAGTGAATGGGCCTGGACTTTACTACCAAGCACAGCCATATACTGTACAATGTACGGCACTGCGCTTGGTATGCTGTGAGGAGCCTGTAGCACTCATTTGAGCGCTGTATCTCTTTTAACTAGTTGACTGATTAGGGTGCCAGGAGTTGCCCCCCACGATTCTGAGGTTAGGTCCTCAATATTCTATTCCCGGAAAACCCCTTTAATGACTATTCCAAATGTAAAATATTTTACTCTTAAATGCTATCACCACATTGTTTAAAAAGGGTTTTCCTACTCTGGATGGGTCATCAGTAACTGTTCAGTGGGGGTCCAGCACCCGGGACCCCGCCGATCAGCTGTTTGAGAAAGCACAGGCACTCACTTGAATGGGACTGAGCTGCTCCTAGGCCACGTGATAGATGAATGTGTCGTCACTGGCCTAGTAAAAGCTGAGAGGAGTGCCGCCGCCTTCTCAAACAGCTGATCTGTAGGGTCCCTGGCGACGGACTCCCACCGATCAGATACTGATGACCTATTCTGAGCATGGTCATCAGTAGTAAAATGTCGAAGGGAAGCGGGTGTAGCGGTGACATAATCGGCGCAGGCGCACTGAGAACGGAGCGGCAAAGCTTGCGTCCTTCACTCAGAGCGCCTGCGCAGACTACTGAGCAGTACGGCGCAGGCGCGGGATTTCATCTTCAGACAGGGCCAGCGCGAGGAGGAGAAAGCGCTGGCCCTGTCTATCAAACGAGGAAGGGGGCGTTCCTAACTAATCTAGATGTGGCGGCTACCAGCAAGTACACGCCCAACTTGCTGGTAGCGAAGATGATTAGCATATTATAAAAGTGGCTTTTTTACAGAATTGACAACTTCAGAAAAGGTAAAAAAGATATATTTCAACTCAGCTGACATTAGCAAATAGCTAATGTCAGCTAGTGAAAAATGGGTTAAGGGGGGTGACAGAAGCCCTTTAACAAATACTCTGCAGAAAGACACAGAGGCCCCTGCCAGAAAGACGTGAAGCAAACAATGTTGTATCAGTGTGACTTTGTGATGAACTATAGCCATCCATAGAGCTCGGTCTGGTAACACATTTGTACTGTGACAGATGTGCACCCACCAGATAATAACCAAAGTGTGACAGACGCAACAGAACCATTTTTTTTACTATCTCCCATCATAATTACTTTTCTCTTTTACTTTAAGAAAATGGACTTACTCTATCCTACTGACGTTTAATTTTTTTACTATATTCTCCAAGACAGCGGCACTAAAAATGACTTGAAAGTCATAAACAAGAGTCATAGTCTGCTTCCAAATTTAGGAAGCTTTGAGCCAGCATGGAATTTATACCATCAAAGAAATTGAAAAAGGCAGGTTGGGTCAAAGGATCCTCTGGTAGGTTCAAGCTCTAACACAATAATGGTCCCCAAAGGTCCAGCTAAAGACAACCTCATTTGGAGCTGACTAAAGAGAATCACTTGCCTCTAGGCTCTATTTCTTAGGGTTTGATATATTTATAATGTATTTTAGACTTTATTGTTTGTGATAAGTTTGTGATAAAATATAAAAATGTTCCCCCTTTGTTAAACTTATTTTTTTTCTCTGTTCCTCAATTATACTAATGGTGTATCCTGGATCGTTGGATAAAGAAGCAAATAACACTATGCCACTAAGTCGTCATACAATAATTAATTTAAAGACTGAAAATCAGACATCATATAGTACATGGCAATCTCTTTCTAACAAAGCCAGAACCAGCCCTGTACCTGACATGGATCCAGAGATGTCCACATTCCCCATTCCAATTGCTCTGGTAGATTTACTCTAAGCTCGCAGCTCAGGGAGCATGTCCTCTCTCAGGAGGCGTCTCATTTCTCAGAGGGCAAGTCTTTTCTACTGCTTCTAACAGTAGAAGGGGTTGGTTGCAGTTGGAGGATATAACTGAGCATATAGAACCACCTCAGTGAAAATAAGTGAAAGAAATGGGGCTCTATAGGTACACTAAATTTATAGATATACTACATTTTTAATTACATGCAATTACAAGATTATTCCGATCCAGGTGCCGGTTTGAAAAATGTAGACAACCCTTTTACCTTATTTTCAAGCTACTAAGGTCTTCTAACAATCTGCAAAATTACAATGTGGCACATACAAAATGAATGTTACCTGTTCTTGAGTTTCTTCAGAAAATACTTTTTTTCATAAGATGGAGATCTAATAGGTTGATCAGTATATCTATGTCAGACACTGCAGGCCACATATGATTGTCACTCACTAAGGCCTCATTTATACGTCAGTGTTCAGTCAGTGATTTCCATCAGTGATTCTGAGCCAAAACCAGGTGCGGCTCTAAACACAGAACAGGGGCAGTCTCTTTCCCTTTTTTCTTATCTCTGTGGAGGCTCCAGTCCTGGTTTTGGCTCACAATCACTGATGGAAATCACTGACCAAGCACTGACGTGTGAATGAGCCACAAAATAAGTTTGTAAGACCGTGGTATTGGATTTAATCTGCCCATACACATGGGATAACTATAGGCTTATTCTATCAGACATTCACACTCTGGGCATGTTTATTTCAATAGGAAGAGAGGTATAAGCGAATGTCTGACATCTCTGGCCATGGGTTATATTCCACAAAATAACAGGATGTTAAAATGCAGTATCCCCAGTCCTTCTTATCCTAGACACTTGTAGTCAGAAGAAAGAAAGAAGGCCCCCATATGCTTAAATGATTGTACAATAATGGGGGGAGGAGGGTCAAACCCCCCCACCTTGGCTGGACCGGTAAAGCGGAGCTTAGTTAGGTACTTCCCTGCACTGGATCCCCGCTCCTCAGGGGCGGTTTGGCCATAAACCCTACAGGGAAATTTCCCGGTCGGCCGATGCCCAGGGGGCCACTCAAGTCCTCTTGATGGCCGCAGGCCAGATACATAATGAGCTGATGCTTAACAGCCACAGGAGCTCTCCTGAACTCAACTGTATTACCGTCCTCATAATGGTGATACACTTGAGTATTGTGGAGCGGGCGGCAGTACTTTGTGCTATCCTGTGGTATTTGGTTCTGCTGGGCCAGTATTCTGTGCTGAATTATGGTATTGCAGGTCATGCCTACTTCAGTTGTCCCCACCTACTTGTTTTGGCCCGTCTTCTGTCAATTTGGACCCACCTACAACATGTATTTTTTTTCTAGAACCACTTTAAGTTCCCAATTTGCCCCTGCCGCTCCTTCTCTTCCAGGCCCTGGACTTCTCCGTTGTGCTCTCCCACTGAAAACATCCGGTTTGAGATCAGCTGCAGACAATCAGCTCCCCTTACCTCATGACAAATGGTCACATAATGCAAGGGGATCCGGTCTATGATACAGCCAGTGATTGTCTACAGAGAAGTCAAACCGGATGTTTTTTAGTGAGGAAGACAAGCGGAGCAGCCCAATCCTGGAGGAGAAGGAGCAAGGAGCCAGCCCCAGGAAGCAAGTAAGTACGCTTCCCTTTACAGGGACAACCAAGTGGGGGGTTTACCCCCCCCCCCTATTTTTGAACAAACCCTTTAGGATTATTGGACAACCAACACAAAATGGGTAGAGTAGGTTCAGCCAACTTCATCAGCATGAGAAATACATGTAATCTATTTGGATAGCATTGACAGTAATACAAATAACAGGGAATTTGTGTAGAGGCCTAAGCACAAGGTGTTGAACAAAGTACATAAAAATGTATTAAAATCAATGCAAATGCAATGCAAAAAAGACCTTTCATGTGTATTTAGCTATAGAAGATAATCTCTACTGCTTTATCACACTGGGTTTTGAGAGGAAAAGGTAACACAAGATGCCAGAAATAATAAAATAACAGCATATAAGTAGATAAGATTATTCATTCCCCCTGGAGTAGGCGCATAACACAACCACAAGGCACAATTTTACTTGTCTCTAAGCTACATTCACACAGACGTGGGATGGTCGTTTAAGTAAAGGCGGTCACACGGCTTTTAAAACCAATTGGGGCTATTCACAGGGCATTTTTTTAACGGCCCGTGAAAAACGGCTGTCAAAAAATACATGTCCTATTTTGGCCGTCGGACGGCAACCATGCGATCGAAGGGGGCCAATTTTTAACAGCAGTCTTTTAGAAAGCGCCCATTAAAAATGTGCCATTTTGCTGTTTTTTAACAGCAATTATTACTTTTTACATAGTGAAATGATGTTACAGCGCTTACTATATTTCCTATGCATTGCTCAATCCGCCCGCTGTGCCCCCCCCCCCGTACTGATTTTCCGCCTGATATGTAAATTCATACCATCGGTACAGGAGAGAGGAGGAGACTGCAGTGTTTCTCAATGGGCGTCTCCTTCTCCTTGGCTGTGAGCAGTCCAATCGCAGTGGAGAGCGTCACAGCCAGGGAGAAGGTTTTTTTCTCTCAATAATTTTATTGATTAGCATTAAATTCACATTTAAAGAGGGTCTTTCACTGGTCAGGACATTATCAAATAACTAGCGGTTGTGTAGTGAAGTGATGTTACAGCGCTTGCTAGTTTCTCTATGTGCGTCTCCTTCTCCATGGCTGTGAGCTGCCCAATCGCAGCGGAGAGCGTCACAGCCAGAGAGAAGGAGATGCCCCCTGAGAAACCCTGGTGTCTCCTTCTCTCTGTACCGATGGTCTGAATTTACATACCAGGGGGGAATCCTATACGGGGGACACAGGGGACAAACGGAGCAGCACATAGAGAAACTAGCAAGCGCTGTACCATCACTTCACTATGTCCTGCACAACCGCTAGTTATTTGATAATGTCCGGACCCATGAAAGATCCTCTTTAAATGGGAATTTTATGCTAATCAATTAACTTATTGAAAAACATTACAGTAATCTTCCTCAATTGGCGCCCTGTCTCATAGAAGGTAGTCTTGGAGCAGCCACAGAAGAGATGATCTACAGCAGGTTGTACTGTATGTATGTATGAAGAGGTTTGTGTAATTTGAAGAGGGAGGAAGTGTCAAATGTAATCTAACCAGCAGTATTTTAAGGAAGTGAGAGAATATCATACAAAGAACATGGCCAAGTTGAGATATTTCATGAAGAACGATTGAAGAAATGACATTATATGTGATAGGGGCATATGGAATTGACTGGAAGACATCCAAGTAATAACTGTGTATATGCAATGCTATACGTCAAATGGCTGATGTCTACTAAATATATAGTAGGGGCACATTTATTTAGACCGGTGCTTTAGATGCCGGTCTTAATAAAGCCCCCATAGCTGGCGAAGGATCCGCCAAAGTTATGAAGAGGGGCCGGCGCATCCAGCACCGGTTCTAAATGTAAAACAGCTTCCGAGCTGTCTTGCATTTAGACCATTTTCTACACCTAAAGCAGGCGTACAAAATGATAAATGAGACATGCCTGGCGGCCCATCCCCCCCCCCCCAAAAATTTTAGACCTGGCGTGAGCGGGGAAAAGTCGCAGATAGCACCATCTGCACCTGAAATATGCCTAATATAGCAGTTTTTCAGATTAATAAATGACCCCCATAGTCTAAAATAACTAGAACAGCCCAGTGGATAGATCAGTGGTGGTCACCGTCATACTCTTAAAGGGGTTCTCCATGACAAACATTTATCACCTATCCACAGGTGTATGATTGCTGAGGGTCTGACTGCTACAGGAGCTTGGCTCCCCCGTTTTGGAAAGATCAGTGGGGGTGCCAGCAAAGACATTTGAATGGAGCAGCGGTCAGGCATGCGTACTGCTGTTCTATTCAATGTCTGTTGGACATATGGAGATAGTCAAGTACTGTAGTAGGCTAAATCTATCAGACCCCCCCTAGACTTTGAATGGAGCAGCAGAGCGAATGCATGAGCTTGGGGTCCCCATTCGGTGGGTGTCCAAGCAGTCAGACCCCCAACAATCATAGATTATATACATGGCCTGTGAATAGGTGGTAAATATTTTTCATGGGACAACCCTTTTATGACGGCAACCACCACCGATCTGTCCACTGCTATATCATTAGTAGGCATCAGTCATTTGATGGACAGAGCTGCATCTGCACTATTCTTTCTGATGAGATTTGCAGTTTGAGAACGTCCTGTTGCAGGACAAATATCTCTTTGTACCTCGTTAACCATTAAAAGGCTATCAACTACTGAGGACTCAATTTGTATCCTCTCTATTTGTTGCCATGCAAATGCCTGGCTTCTCTCCTATTGTGTTCATTAGCAGATGCCTTCCTCTCAGCAATCAATTCTCACTCACCATAAAACTACAGAACGGAAAAAACAGTCCCCAGAATATACAACCCTGCTTAGCAACATGCATCGGACTTGGACTATAACTGGAGCATTTAGGTGCACGGCAGTCTCTGTGCCCATTTTACTGATCTGTAATAATTAAAAGATAATAACTGGAAGCAAATGGAGGACAGGCGAGTTATGAAACACTTCTTAGACAACGGCAGCTGTCATTTGGATGGGTTTATGTATTCATAGAGCCAGTAAACAGCTCACCACTGACTGCTTTTAAAGGTCACTTTCTACCAAAGATGGTCGAACAAGAATCCAGGCTCAATATTTAATTAAGATGTATTAAAAGGGTTGTCTGTTTTGGGACATTTATGGCATATTACTAGGATAGGCCATAAATGTCAGATAGATGTGGGTCCCACCTCTGGGATTTGCTCCTATCCCAGAACAGGATGCGCTCATACCCATATGCAGTTGTGCATTTCTATAGGGGAGCACATCCTGCACTTGTAGTCCGTTGCTAATGGCAATCACCAGCAAAAAATGCATACAATGGATGATGCCAGCAACCGACTACAAGTACCACAATGGACATCCTACATAAGATGAAATTTATGTGGATGTGGCAAGTATTCAGAACAAACACAGAACCAGAGATAGGTGCACACTGCCGTCACACTAAACCCTCACACTGATGTTAAAATTGAGAGGTTAGTTCGACATATCCTACTAGGAGGACATGTCTTAAGCTCGGGCACCAGCGTCAAGGTCTCTCAAGTAGCCCGATTTAAATGTGCCTGTTTTTCATCTGCAGGTCACATTTGGGTGCACCTGCTAGGCTTTGGGCTATATCAGTCAGTCTTGGGTAGGGCTCATAGACACCTCCCACCTCCTATTGCAAGCATGGCTACATGCTGGAGGTAACAGAGGAGATGTTTGTGAGTCGTCCTAATGCTCCTGTAATTGCCCACTGGCCCCTGATATCGCCCATATGGCGCAGGTAGGTGAGTGTTAGGGCCTCGGGCTACTTGAGAGACCTTGACGCTGGTGCCCGAGCTTAAGACATGTCCTCCTAGTAGGATATGTCGAACTAACCCCTCAATTTTATCAGTGTGAGAGTTTAGTGTGACGGCAGTGTGCACCTATCTCTGGTTCTGTGTTTGTTCTATCCCAGAACAGGGCCTCGAAATAAGGGGAGAACATGCCACACATGTGTGGCCACCACCTATGGGAGTTCCAAAAACAGTCGAACAATGGTTCCGCTATTTTCAGAAGTCCATAGTGGATAACGGAGAAGTTGCAGGGCGGCTAGCTCCCCATTAACTGCTATGTCCCAGATGGGACAGCCCCTTTAAAATTAATTTGATTTCTTTTTAAAGGGCTTTCTCACAAAGATAACCCCTGTTCATGTTCCATCATATGGACATGATAGACAGAAGTACCTAACTCAGGAATTCTTTTGAGCCACCTACCAATCTGGCAGACCCAAGCAAACCAAGTATTCCGTGAACAGCCGTCCATCTGAATGGCTGTCATGTATAATACATTTCCCTGAAATGAATGAGGCAGCTAGGAACTAATAGGGGTTCTCTTTAATGAGACAATCTCTTTAACTTGTTGAAGAAGGCCTAAATATAGTTTTACACCACATGAGGGGAAAGCCGATTGTCGGGATGGAAACGAAACGTTCCTTCCCGACAATCAGCTGCTTGTTCAGTGAAAGAGAACCTTACATGCAGCGATCTCCTTCAAAGTATGGGACGAGGGGTCGCTATTGCGATCCATCGTCCCCCTACAGAATCATTGTTTCTGGGCAGCAGATCACTGTTTAGATCGCACAATCTGCTGTCCAGAAATGATGATCACCTGATTAACGAGCGTTTCGTTCATTCATTAGGTGATCAGCGGCATATTTAGATGGGCAGATTGTTGGGAATAAGCATCCGCAGGAACGGACGTTTCCGATAATCTGACCGAAAATCAGACAGTCTAAATCCACCTTGAAGGGGTTGTCCAACGTGTAAAACATATAGATTATACTTACCCCGTCACTCGCAATGCTAGGGAGGCTCGAGGAGATGTAGCAGCAGCAGTGCAGGGAGCAGGGTAAGTATAATCTATATGAGGGGCCCGGGCATTGGGGGGTATGTTGGATAACCCCTTTAAAGGGGGTTGTATCACTTCAGCAAATAGCATTTATTATGTAGATAAAGTTATTACAAGGCACTTACTAATGTATTGTAATTGTCCATATTGCCTCCTTTGCTGGCTTGATTCATTTTTCCATCACATTATACATTGCTCATTGCCATGGTTATGACCACCCTGCAACCCGGCAGCGGCGGTCGGGCTTGCACACTATAGGAAAAAGCACCAGCCTATGAGCCTATGTGCGGTCCCACAGTCCCAGCCACCACAGAGGTCGGCGCTTTTTCCTACAGTGAGCATGCACGACCACCGCTGCTATATTGCAGGATGGTCATAACCATGGAAACGAGCAGTGTATAATGTGATGGAAAAATGATGAATCCAGCCAGGAAAGGAAGCAACATGGACAATCACAATACATTAGTAAGTGCCTTGTACTAACTTCTTCTACATAATACATTCTATTTGCTGAAGTGAAACAAACCCTTTAAGGCTCAGTTCACATGTGGCTTCCAAGAGACACGACGGCTCCATTGTGACAGATTGTAAAGGATCCTGATTGATCCCTACAGTTTTACAACATTCTTTACTAGAAAGAATCAAAGAGCAATGGAAACCTGAAATGACAGACCCTTATATCAATGTGAATGAAGCTTTATAAATACATAAGTAGGTTTCAGTAATTCCTAATGAGTTTAAATTAGAAATTTTAAGACCAAGGAGCTAAATGAGGATATTTACCCCTCTGGGCCACCCTCCCGCGAACTGAATGGAGCTGCAGGCTGAACATGCACACTGACGATCCATTCATCTCTACAGGAGTTCTGTAGACAGCAGAGTACAGCTCTCGGTTCTTTCCGGAACTCCCATCGAGATGAATTCTCATGTCCGAACCGCTGCTCTGTTCATTTTGGGAGCTTCTGGGGGTAACGGGTATGCATTCTCGTGATTGATGGGGATCCCAGTGGAAGGACCCCCACTGACCTAATAGTTATACCCTATCCTGCAGAATACCCCTTTAAGTGAATTTAAAATAATTACATGAAAATGGAACTCAAGTATAAGGAGACATGAAGCACTTCTGGCAATCAAAGGCAGCCAGCATTTTATAATTGTTTCTTGTGGTGAACTGCTGCCTATACTTATGTTACAGGAAACGGAAAGATGGAGAAGGTGAAGGAGATCAACGAACAGACAATCGTTTCATGTCCATGAGAAACGTACCCATGCCTAGTAACTTCCAGCCACCAAACCCCAAGACATTCATTTTACTTTGTCTGTTTTCCCAGGATATCAATTAGAAGCTGCAGATGTTATACCAAAGACTGGTATAACAACACATCCATCAAACAATTACCTATGTACTTTTAAAGGGGTTTTACCAGTTACGGATATTGATAAACCACAGATCATTGATATCGGATCGGTGGTGGTCCAACATCCTGGCAGCCCCAATGATCAACTGTTTGCAGCAGCCACTGGTGCCAAACTACCAGAGAAAAGGAGTACAGAAGCACAGCTCTGCTCTGTGTGTACTGGCCGTACTGGGTTACTGCAGGTCTGCTCCTATTCACTTAGTCACTTAGTCTGTGGAGGTGCCGGGTATCAGACCCCCAATGATCTGCTATTGATGACTTAGCTAAAGGCTTTGTTATCAATATCTATAACATGGAAAACCCTGTTAAACATTCATCCCCAGACTAAGGCCTCATGAACACGAACGTTGTTTGGGTCTGCATCCGAACCGCAAACGAGCAGTGTATTATGTGATGGAAAAAAGAATCCGGCCAGCAAAGAAAGTAATATGGACAATCACAATACATTAGTAAGTGTCTCGTATTTCCTTGTAGTTTTCAAAGTGTCCAAACCCGCTGCCCATTCCTCCGCTGTATACATGCCCTGAAATGCCAAGGTTTCCTCTCCATCAACGCTTCCCCGCTGCTTGCTCCTCCCGTAAGCTGTGCCTGGCATCCTCCCTCTCTGTCCTGACGTCAGGGAGACGTTTCAGCAAATATCCTGCTGGCGCTGTGCTTTCATCGCCCACGTAGAACATTCCCCCTAGTGTAGTGATGGCGAACCTTTTACAGACCGCGTGCCCAAACTGCAACCCAAATCCCACTTATTCATCGCAAAGTGCCAACACCGCAATTTAACCTGAATACCAATATAGCATATCTTCCATGTACTTTATCATTTAGTTATAATAGCCTGTCTACATTCAATGTGCTTCCTGCGCTGTTCATAGTGCGCCCTACGCTGATGAATGGCAGGAAAAGTCTAAGGCATATTGGTATACCATAGACTTTTTCTAGGGTGTGGGTGCCCACAGAGGGGGCTCTGAGTGCCGCCTCTGGCACCCATGCCATAGGTTCGCCACCACCAAGGGCGTAACCACCATAGCGGCAGACCATGAGACTGCTATGGGGCCCAGGGCAAGAGGGGGCCCAGTCTCGGGATTATTTCTTACTGGAGGTGAAAACTTGGTCAGGAATATACCCTCTAAAGCAGGGATGGCCAACCTGAGGCTCTCCAGCTTCTTCAAAACTACAACTCCCATCATGCCCGGACAGTCTACAGCTATCAGCCTACAGCAGGGCATGGTGGGAATTGTACTTTTACAACAGCTGGAGAGCCGCAAGTTGGCCATGCCTGCTCTAAAGGAACAACTTTTAGCAAATGAGGCAGTGGAAAAATGGCCCAAGGGTCATTGAAAAGGGTCTAGGCAGATACCCTTCTGTCCTGTGTGGGGGCCTGGTTTGATCCTTGCTATGGGGCCCTTACTTCTTTGTGTACGCCACTGGCCACCACTGCTCTATTGGGTAAATGCCTCCGAGAATTGTTCTGCCCATGCAGAAGCATCTCCCTGACCCCCCCCCCCCCCCCCTTCGGGCACTTTAAAGCCATTTACCATTTGGTTAAGGCTATATTCACACTTGAGTTTTTGCTGGTTCCGGCAGGGTTCAGCAAAACACTTCCATTACTGACAATACAATATCTGCATCCGTTATGAACGGATCCGGTTGTATTATCTTTAACATTGCCAAGACGGATCCGTCATGAACTCCACTGCTAGTCAATGGGGGACAGATCCGTTTTCTATTGTGTTAGATTGTGTCAGAGAAAACATTGTGGGTCGTGACAGATCCGTTTTGCTCCGCATCCCAGGACGGAAAGAAAACTGCAGCATGCCGCGGTTTCCTCTCCGGCATGAGAACGGAACAGAATGCATTCTGGAGCATTCCTTTCTGTTCAGTTACATTATGTCCCTATTGACAATGAATGGGGACAAAACGGAAGCGTTTTTTTCCGGTATTGAGACCCTATGACGGATCTCAACACCAGAAAATATTAACGCTAGTGTGAAAGTAGCCTAAAACGCTTTTCCAGGACATTCACTAAAGACATAAACAACATAAAGGCATGTCTAGCAAGTTTGGGGAATTCTGCTGATAGTTTAATGGGTTAAATTTGGTAACAGACTCCCTATAAAATCTCTCCGTTGCGGTGTGGTTTTTGCACACCAATAAAAAGCTGCTTGTAAAGTTCCAATTACAGAGACAGCTGTGTGTATCCACCCCGAAAAGATAAGTCCATGAAGCATTTCAGCAGTGTCTGTGAATATAGTAATGCGGGACGACTGGATTGTCCTCGGCCACATTCACCACAATGTACTACCTCATCTTAGAGGCTCATATCAATGTCCCTAATAATTAGTCCTCTTACTATGTTTCCTTCCCTTTCCTCCAAGGTCCACCCTACTACATCTAAATGTGACCCACTGAAGATTTTTATCTCAAACAGTATCCTATGCCCTAATGAAATTCGCCAGTTTTCTACAGCAGAGTTTGTCCTAATGGCATATTTATGAAGACCCATGGTAAAAAGTTGTTGGTGTTGCTGTGGTTGTTGGTCAAGCCAAGTGCCACCGATGTATTGTTTCTGCTACTTTTAGTCCAGCTATGGTAAGCGCTGGGGGACATTTATCAAAACTGCTAAGTAATATTGGTTTAGTTGCCTATAGCAACCAATCAGGTTGCATGTTACATTTTTCAAAGCTCCTTTGGAAAATGAAAGGATCGATCTGATTGGTTGCTATGGGCAACTACACCGTTTTTTCTTAGTACCAGTGTTGATAAATGTCCCACACTGTTCCAAAAGCTCTTTCCTTGTGTGTTCTTTTTCTTTGCATGTAGTTTATAGCTACTTTCATCTAGAAAGGAAAGTACATGGGGGCGCCTTGATGTCAAAGTACCAAATTAACATCTTTTAGGCTATCCTCTACTTTAGTATACAGTTCAGAGCCCAGATGTTAGTCTCATAATACTAACATACAGCAGAAGCTTTATCAAAACTGACTGGCTGACTGGCAACCAATCAGATTCTACCTTTCATTTTTCAGAGCCTTTTTGGAAAATGAAAGGTGTAATTTGATTGGTTGCTATAGGCAACTAAGCCAGTTTTCCTTTACATCAGTTTACACCAGCTGCCTTTATTGTAAAGTGAGCTCGAGTTTACATACAACTAGTGCTGAGCGAATCAAAATCCACAAAGTCCACAAATTTCAGGGAAAATTTGTTTCGCTGCAAAGCCGAATTTCCTTGTGCTTTGTGTTAGCAATTTTTCCCTGAAATAATGTAAACCCCCCCCAAAAAAAAAAAAAATCATACTTACCTCTTAATTGAGGATCTTGCACAAAATCCCATGCGCAGTGACATATGTTGTAACCACGCCGGCCAACGCAATGACGAAATCACGGGCCGTATAAGGTTTTCGGCCCATCGCGAGCAAATGCATGAGGTGAGTAAGATTTCATTTATTTTGTTTTTAAATTTTACACTGTTATTACTGTCAGATGCTGTGATCAGGGGGTGGGGTCAATTGCCGCTCCCTGTCATTGCTCCCTCTACTTAAAAAATTCACTTCATGACAAAGTAATTCGTCACAAACCAAATTTCGCTCACCTCTACATACAATGCATAGTGAATACGAAGCTGCAAGGTAATGCCTCTGCTCCAGTGGAGAGCTTACTGACCCAGAAACTTGTGGCTAATGACTGCAAACGGCAATAATGCCGATCGCGGGCATTAAAGCCTTTAGATGCTGTGATCAAGTGATATCACGGCATTTAAAGGGTGAAAAACCCTGGGCTTCTTACCGACATCATCTGCGGCCAAAGAGGATGCCGGTAATTGATTTTAATGCACTGGGTCTAGCTGAAGAAGCCCAGGGCATTTAAGCTGCAATTCTTATTTTGGCCAGCAGGTCAACATAAGAAATGAGCAATTCTGAACAATTAATGGATGTAAAAATTACATGATTGTTCAGAATAAAAAAAAAATTGGATTTTGTAGGCTCAAATACAAGCTTCAAAATCATTTAAAAAACTAAAAAAAACTGTTATAAAATATGTAGAATAAAGAAATAAATACATAAATAACAAAAAATATAAACATCATGGGAATCACCAGGACTGAAAATGCCCGTACTATTAAAATATAAAACGTAACATCGCGGGAACAAAGCCCGTAAAGCCATGAAGGCATTGTGGTTTTCCCTATTTGGATTTTTTTTCCCACTTCCCGCTACATTGTATGCCATATTAAATGGTGGAAATAGAAAGTACAACTTGTCCTGCAAATATAAGCTCTCATACAGCCTTGTGAACGGAAAGATAAAAAAATTACGACTCAAGGAAGAAAAATAAAAACGAAAAAATCTCAGTTTATGCCATGATTGATTTTATATAAAAAAAAATTATAATTTTTTTTATAAAAATGAAAATCAGACATCATCTAGTACATGACAACCCCTTTCGATCAAAGCTAGAACCAGCCCTGTGCCTCACATGGATCCAAAGATCTCCCAGTTGTTCTGCTAGATTTATTTTACACTGGCAGCTCAGGGGGAGTGTCCCTTTTCATGGGGTGTGTCCATTCTGCTGCAGGTCTCTGTCTGTAACTGCCACAGCTTCCAACAGAAGATATGGCTGGTGACATGTAAAGATTTAAACCGAGCTCGTGCGACCAGCTCAGTGAGACGGACAAGAAATAAGGAAAAGAACAAACAGCAGGTGGCGCTATCAGATACATTTTATTCAATAGCTCACTGGTTAGACAAAATTTTTAATTATATGCGATTAGAAAAGTGTTTAGATCCCAGGTGCTGGTTTGAAAACTGTAGAATATGTTTCGTGACACAACCCCTGTACCAAAAATGTAAATGAGAAGGAAGCTGGCCACGCCGCTGATACAGAGCCCTTGAACACTGCCCACTGAAGACAGTCTGACTGCAGTGGTATTAACCAGTCCCCGACCGCCGTACGCAGGATTGCGTCCTGCGGGCGGCCGGGATCTTCTGTTTGGACGCGCCGGGGCGTCATCTCGCGAGACGCGAGAGTTCCTGTGAACGCGCGCGCGTGCGCGCGCGCGTTCACAGTGAAGCGCGTCTCGAGAGTTGGACTACAGCCTGCCAGCGATGATCAATCGCTGGCAGGCTGTAGATGCGATATAAATCGCATCAAACAGCTATATCAGACGCTGTTTTATGAACAGCGTCTGATATAGCTGCTACCTGGTCCTCTGGTGGTCCCATTTTCTGGGATCGACCACCAGAGGACCAGGTAACTACAATAAAAGTTGCACCAAACACTACACTAACCCCCCACCCCCCTCACCTATTAACCCCTTGATCACCCCATCTAGACCCCCTGATCACCCCCTGTCATTGATCACACCCCTTGTAAGGCTCCATTCAGACGTCCATATGTGTTTTGCGGATCCGTGGATTCACAGATCCGTGGATTCACGGATCCGTGGATTCACGGATCCGCGGATCCTCAAAACACGGACACTGGCAATGTGCTTTCCGCATTTTGCAGATCCGCACATTGCCAGAACTATATAGAAAATGCTTTTTCTTGTCCGCAGTGCGGGCAAGAATAGGACATGTTCTATATTTTTCGTGAACGGAAGTGCAGACCGGAGCGCGGATCCGTAATTCCGGATCCGAGCGGGACAAAGTCTGTCCCCATAGAAATGAATGGGTCCGCAATTCCGTTCCGCAAACAGAATTGCGGACGTGTGAATGGGGCATAAGGGTCCCTTATCACCGCCAGTTAGTTAGCTACTTGTTAGGTAGCTAGCGCCCAGCCCACCGCACCGCAGTCACTGATTTTGGCAGAGATTTTTCATCCCACATTGATCGATGCGAATGAAAAAATCTGTGCCGTTCATTTTTTTTTCAGCGCAGAGGCTGAACGGAAAAAAATCTCATTACCCGTATGCTCAATATAAGGAGAATCGCAGGAACTCCTAATGCTGGCCATACGTGTAATGACTGCGGGAGACCCTCAAATGCCAGGGCAGTACAAAAACCCCACATGTGACCCCATTTTAGAAAGAAGACACCCCAAGGTATTCCGTGAGGGGTATGGCGTGTTCATGGAAAATTTTATTTTTGTCACAAGTTAGTGGAATATGAGACTGTAAAAAAAAAAAAAAAAACAATTTCCGCTAACTTGTGCCAAATTTTTTTTCTGTGAACTCGCCATGCCCCTCACGGAATACCTTGGGGTGTCTTCTTTCCACAATGGGGTCACATGTGGGGTATTTATACTGCCCTGGCATTTTAGGAGTCCTAAAGCGTGAGAATCCAAATGCGTAAAAATGGCCTGTGAAATCCTGAAGGTACTCATTGGTTTAGGGCCCCTTTGCATCTTGGCTGCAAAAAGTGTCACTCATGTGGTATCGCCGTACTCAGGAGAAGTAGGGCAATGTGTTTTGGGGTGTATTTTTACATATACCCATACTAGGTGTGAGAAATATCGCTGTAAGCGACAACTTTTACATTTTTTATTCAAAGTTGTCAATATACAGAGATATTTCTCTCACTCAGCATGGGTATATGTAAAAATACACCCAAAACACATCGCCTACTTCTCCTGAGTACGGCGATGCCACATGTGTGACACTTTTGCAGCCAAGATGCGCAAGGGGCCCAAATTCAACGAGTACCTTTTAGGAAGGTATTTTTACGCATTTTCTTCTCACGCTTTAGGGCCCCTAAAATGCCAGGGCAGTATAAATACCCCACATGTGACCCCATTTTGGAAAGAAGACACCCCAAGGTATTTGCTGAGGGGCATAATGAGTTCATGAAAAATTTAACTTTTGTCAAAAGTTAGCGGAAAGGGAGACTTTGTGAGAAAAACAATAAAAAATCAATTTCCACTAACTTGTGCCAAAAAAAAAATATTCTATGAACTCGCCATGCCCCTCATGGAATACCTTGGGGTGTCTTCTTTCAAAAATGGGTCACACGTGGTATTCTACTGCCCTGGCATTTTAGGGGCCCTAAAGCGTGAGAAGAAAATGCGTAAAAATGCCCTCTAAAGGTACTCATTGGAATTTGGGCCCTGCGCATCTTGCCTTCAAAAAGTGTCACACATGTGGTATCGCCGTACTCAGGAGAAGTAGGGCGATGTGTTTTAGGGTGTATTTTTACATATACCCATGCTGGGTGAGAGAAATATCTCTGTATATTGACAACTTTGAATAAAAAATGTAAAAAGTTGTCGTTTACAGCGATATTTCTCACGCACGCTATGGGTATATGTAAAAATACACCCCAAAACACATTGCCCTACTTCTCCTGAGTTCAGCGATACCACATGAGTGACACTTTGCAGCCAAGATGCGCAAGGGGCCTAAAACCAATGAGTACCTTTAGGATTTCACAGGCCATTTTTATGCATTTGGATTCTCACACTTTAGGGGCCCCTAAAATGCCAGGTGAGTATAAATACCCCACATGTGACCCCATTTTGGAAAGAAGACACCCCAAGGTATTCCGTGAGGGCATGGTGAGTCCACAGAATTTTTATTTTTGGCTTGGCACAAGTCAGCGGAAATTGTTGTTTTTGTTTTTTTAATTTTGTTTTTACAAAGTCTCATATTCCACTAACTTGTGACAAAAATAAAATTTTACATGAACTCACCATACCCCTCACAGAATACCTTGGGGTGTCTTCTTTCCAAAATGGGGTCACATGTGGTATTTATACTGTCCTGGCATTTTAGGGGCCCCTAAAGGGTGAGAAGAAGTCTGGAATCCAAATGCGTAAAAATGCCCTGTGAAATCCTAAAGGTACTCTTTGGTTTTAGGGCCTCTTTGCACCCAGGCTGCAAAAAGTGGCACACATGTGGTATCGCCGTACTCAGGAGAAGTAGGGCAATGTGTTTTGGGGTGTATTTTTATATATACCCATACTTTGTGTGAAAAATATCTCTGTAAACGACAACTTTTAAAAATTTTATACAAAGTTGACAATTTACAGAGATATTTCTCTCACCCAACATGGGTATATGTAAAATACACCCCAAACACATTGCCCTACTTCTCCTGATACGGCGATACCACATAAGTGCCGCTTTTTGCAGCCTGGGTGCGCAAAGGGCCCAAATTCCAACAGTACCTTTAGGTTTTACATGGCGGCTCATAATTAGCCCCGCCCAAAATGCCAGAACAGTAAACACACCCCACAAATGACTCCATTTCGGAAAGTAGACACCCCGAGGTATTCACTGAGGGGCATAGTGAGTCCGTCTGAGATTTTTTTTTTTTTTGCCAGAAGTTATCAGAAATTGAAACTTTTTTTTTTTTTTTTTCTCAGAAAGTGTCATTTTCCGCTAACTTGTGAAAAAAATGAAATGATACATGAACTCACCATACCCCCGCGAATACTTTGGGGTGTCTTCTTTCTAAAATGGTGTGATTTGGGGGTATTTATACTATCCTGACATTCTAGCACCTGAAGAAACATGACAGGCGCTCAGAAAGTCAGAGCTGCTTCAAAATGCCGAAATTCACTTTTTGCACCATAGTTTGTAAACGCTATAACTTTTACCCAAACCAATAAATATACACTTATTGGATTTTTTTATCAAAGACATGTAGAACAATAAATTTAGAGAAAAATTTATATAGAAATGTAGTTTTTTTTGAAAAATTTTACAACAGAAAGTGAAAAATGTCATTTTTTTGCAAAAATTTCGGTAATTTTTGATTAATAGCAAAAAAAGTAAAAATGTCAGCAGCAATGAAATACCACCAAATGAAAGCTCTATTAGTGAGAAGAAAAGGAGGTAAAATTCTTTTGGGTGGTAAGTTGTATGACGGAGCAATAAACGGTGAAAGTAGTGTAGTGCGGAATTGTAAAAAGTGGCCTGGTCATTAAGGGTGTTTAAGCTAGGGGGGCTGAAGTGGTTAAAGGGGATTACCAATAGAAATTCCAATAAAGTCTCCTCTCATTATCACTGCTTTATCTCACCTATGTCCAGTTTTAATAACTTACAGAAACCGTTGACGGAACTGCCTGACGGAATCCTTTAACGCAAGTGTGAAAGTACCCTTAATTGACAGTTACCAATATCGTGCTGATATATACTTGATAAAGAGGAGAAAACAATGACAGGGGAAGGGGGGTAGGGACAACTCACCCTGAAACACCCCTGTTCTACGCCTCAGCCCAGGGAAGACCCCTGATGGTGGGGACTCCCTGTCCTCATGCCTAGGCTAGTTCGCCCTGCAAGGCCCTAACGGGGTACTACGGAAAATAAGCAGTCTCCTCTATTTTTCTTTCTCCATCTCCACTACTAGATATATATCTAGAATCCAAAAAATAAAAAAATCACCCACTATATATGGGACAGAAACACAGAGGTGGATACAGATACCACAAAATTAGTTTCTGATAATATCCCGACGCGTTTTCACCATCACTGGGTTCATCAGGGGGTCCATAAGCTGATGTAGTCAGGAGCACAAACAGCTTGACGTATAGACTGGCAGAGAGGTATTCTAGGGTAATGCCCTTCCTATCACTTATACAGAGGAAGGCCACCCTTGTTCATCCCTGGAGTCCAGATCAAAGTAGGCAGCGGGCATATCGATATGTAAGATCAGGGTCGACGCCAACAGCAAAGAGGAGACATAGATGAGTCTCATATCAAAGATATTGCCCACAGGCTGCCGCTGAGTGCCGAAAGGGTCCATCAGGGGATATGCTTCTCCTGGATAATGCCGCACTACGGCATGAAAATTAATTTAGGAGGAGATGCTATAAAAATTAATTTTCAGATGAGCAGTGTCAGCGAAACATGGCTGACACACGCACAGCAAAAAACGGCCACACGGACCAAAGACGGATCCTTCACAAACATCTTCACGGATGAATCACTGACCACCCTATCATGGATTTCATCATGGACACGGACGTGTGAATGAAGCTCTAGTTTGGAGGAAAGATTAAAAGAAGAGACATTTAAGGAGCACTACCTCAAAAGAGAAGGGGGCACAGCCTCCATCTGGAGAAGAAAACGTTCAGTCTCCAGAGGTGACAAGGCTTCTTCAATATAAGAATGTGTGGATTGTCTACTTCAGGACATGGTAACGGCAGGGACAGTGGACGGTTTCAAAAAAAAGAATTAGATGAATTCTTAAAATTAAATAACATGAATGCTTATTTAAAACTGTAGACGTTGGGTTCTCATTCCCCTTTCCTAAAATTCACATCACCACCTTTCTCTTGGTTGAACTTGATGGATTTCTGTCTTTTTTCAACCGTACTATGTAACTACGTAAAAGTATTTTTTAATAAAAAAGAATGTAAAAGTACAGACAAATCTTTGGAGCAAAATAATATATTAGGTGCCTGAATAAATATCATTTCCTTAATGTACTGTTATTATCAAAAATGGTCCCTTTGATCAACGAAGCATTCAGATAATAATGTGTCTGCTCTGCCATTCCATTAGTAGACGTAGAGGACACAGAATCCACTTATAACTGCAAATATCTACGAATGTGAAAAGCAGGAACCTGGCTACAAGAAGCAGCATAAATAGGTAGAGTAGTAGTAGTCTGTGTTTTATATCTGTATCTGACGCCTGTAGCATCACATTCCCTTCCCCCAAGAGATGGGGATTTAATCTTGTGTTATACCCTGGTGGCAGTGGTGAGGGAGGAAGCTGTGACACTTTTAGGAGTAAATCAATACAGATTTGTACACTTTTGTCTTGATCTTCATCTGGTTGAAGACAATGTATATATTTTCAATGTTTTCTGCACTTTTAAATTGCGCTTATTGACACAGTAAAGTCATACAGTGATATAACCACCAAACATATTTGGAAGAGATAGGTAGATGATCGATAGACATCTACATCAATGAGCTGTCAGTGGCTCTGGATTCCTCCTCAACACCAAATCTCACCCACCATGACACCCAGGGGAAATTTCTGCTATATGTAGACAACCTGCTGCTGCTATCACCACCCGAGAAAGAACTCCAAGACAACCTGGAAATCCTGTAGAAATTCAGCACCACGCGGGCACTGCCCATCAATTCAAAGAAAACCAACATTAGGCTAGATGCAGACGTCCGTTAAACCCGTAATACAATAATACACTAATACCAGTGTATTACTATCCTGCAGCGGCGCCAGGGAGCGCACGGCGTCATAGCAACCAATGACGCCGTGCGCTCCGGTTGTAAAGAACAAATCCTGCCCGCATTACCACGGACTGCTCACGTCCGGGTTTAACGGATGTGTGAAGCCAACCTTATGGTGTTCCAGAAGAGAAAACAGAAACCAGCCATTCATTCTTCTCTCCTGCTATCCACTTACAAAAACTGACAGGTACACCTTCCTGGGCCTAGACATTAGAAACAGGGAGCTTTAGAAATACTGAAAGACAAATCTTTCTATGCCATCAGAAGGTGCCTATACCAAAATGAACTGAGACTAAAGAGGTTTTACATAAAACAATATATACGGTACTTTATTGTCAATACAAATCACATAGATAGAAAGAGACATGATACATGCCATCAGAAGGTGTCTGTACCATCTCAAACCACCAGTGAACCCGGCCTAAAATCTTTGAGGGTGGGTTAACACTAGCGTTATGGTTTCCGTTAGGGCTTTCCCTTATAACATGGTTATAATGGAAAGTTACGGAATCCACAAGACAGAATGCAAAACGCAAGCCTTTAAGAGGCATTCCGTTCTGCCCCATCCTAATAGAAGGCTATGGGAAAGCATAACGGATCCGTCTGGGTCACGTTATGCAAGACGGAAAACAAAGTCCTGTCGACAGGACTTTGTTTCCCGTCTTCCATAACGGGAACCAGACGGATCCGTTATGCTTTCCCATGGCCTTCTATTTTGACGGAAAGAAAACGGAATGCCTTTTAAAGGCTTCCGTTTTGCATTCCGTCATAATAGAAGTCTATGGGCAAAAGAACGGATCCGTCCTTCCGTCTTATGGATTCCGTTATGTTTCGTTATAACCACGTTAGAACAGAAGGCCATAACGAAAACCATAACGCTAGTGTGAACCCACCCTGATAGCATCATCGTTCAAATTCTTGTGTATGGCAGCAAAGTCTGGGATCCAGATACATACCTAGACCGGTCAAAATGGGATTATGGGCCAACATAAATATTTTGCCTGGAATTCCGCAAACACCTTCTCCAAGTCAATTGGAGCTCCTCAGAGAGCGCCTGCAGAGCTGGGAAGATTCCCACTACACCTTGCTGTCTAGAAGAGGGCGCTATCATTCAGAGCCCATCTACATAGCAGAAGGCCAAGCTCCTATTAGTACAAAGCTTTGCTTCACCAATAAACCCCTGGAAAACTAAGCAACCCAGAAAAAATTAAACTACACCCAGCCTGGCCAAGCCACTAACAAGTACGGCCCGACAAAAGGTGAAATCCAACTGATAAGCAAGCAAACACTCATGTGTCACCTGAATCTCATCCACTTTGCTGCTACTGGAATTTTTGGCATGCAGTTCTACCTCCATATACACCACATGTGGCTGTACCCATAATGGTTAAAACATGCTTGCCAAAAAAAAATCTATTTAGAAAGGACACGCGTTATGTCCGACTTGTCACGTGTTCCTGTGTGGTGTCTAGTCCCAGTTCCAATCATGTGGTATTGATGTGAGGAGACCTTTGCAGATCTTTTTACCACACTTCCTCTATTCACCAGTTTTCTGACAGAAAACCAAATCCATGCAAATTATCAGTGACTGCGAGTCCCACATCCATCATTTATGAGCTAGCTTTGTGTTTTTCAAGAGAAATTCCCCATGAAATGAAAAAAAAAAAAAAAACTTTGTAAACTAAATCCCAGAGTTGTCTGACGTCTCCTTCACAGTCACAGAAGGTGAGTGACAACTAATGAGAATTTGAGAATAAGGGATGGCACCAAGCTTTATAGCAGGGCTGGCCAACCTGCGGCTCTCCAGCTGTTGTAAAACTACAACTCCCACCATGCCCTGCTGTAGGCTGATAGATGTAGTCAGTCCGGGCATGCTGGGAGTTGTAGTTTTGCAACAGCTGGAGAGCCGCCATCCCTGTAGTAAGTTGGCCATCCCTGTAGTAAGTGGACCTCTGAGGCACATCTGGTAAGTATGCGTTTACTTCACATCACCTTATATCACCCTTTGAAGTGGTTTTCTAGTCTGCATCAACATCCTTTAAAATAATCCTTTATGAAGGTAGCTGTATTTTTGTAATGTATTTCTTTTATCTTTATCGCTCCGTTATCTTCCGTTCTGGGTTGCGGTCACATGGCCATTTCCATGCAGCTCTTTCTTATGTCCATGGGCGTGTCAAAGCATCAACTGGGTTCAGAGCTAGGGGAGTGTCTATGTGCTGGGTGGGAGGAGCTATAAACTAGCTGGTGCTTTGGCAGTGAAAGGAGAAGTGCATCATGGGTTTGGTGGGATACAGCAACAGGAAGTGCTGCATACAGGATGGAAACCAACCAGAGCGATTGGTTTACGAGGTGAAAATGGGTCAGGAGAGTCCAAATTGAATAAGAAAATGCATAGCTAGGATGTATATGAGGTAGGCAACTACTGCACACGAGCATATCTGTTAAAAACCATTGTAATCCCAGACATCCCCTTTAATTTCTGCTTAGACAAAGTTCGGATCTGTATCCGTGTAACCTTTCACTGTAAGGATAGTCTTCATTAATAAACATGTCTGCCCACGCCACACTAGACATTACGGCCCACACTTGTGTTATATTTCTCTTCATATAATCTCCTCACACTCTTAATTTACAGCCATTCAGCGACCTGACGCTTTCTTCTTACCATGTAAGAAATTGTTTCCATATTTCACTGGTCTGCATGGGATAGTAAAACAAGAATAACGCGCACCCAGTGACACCAGCATTTCCTCTATTATACCGCTTTATTACAGCGGTGCTATTAAACCAAACTGCGCTTTTGTCTGGCACCTTAACCACATTGCTCGGACTTTCATCATATCAGTGACATCATTATCTTATCTCATGGGACGTTTTTCTGGCTGCTGTAATCGTTTCTCACTTTTAACACCATATAAATGGTATTAGAGGAAACTCACATGTAATTGTTGCATATGCAATGTAAGTTCTAGATAGGATTTACAAGTACCTTTCAGCCCAACTTATACAATTTGGGAGTGCTCATACATATTCCTCCTCTCATATCCTGAACAATTAAAGCAGTAGTTTGTGCTCTAGAGCTTCCCCATTAATGTCAATAGGGACAACCAGAATTTTTTTTTTCTGGACAACTTATTTCAAAATCACAGGCAGCCAACAATTTTTACGGACAAATTGGAAAACCATAATAAATGATAAAGATAAATACAGGTCTATAGTTCAATGTACTGTTAAAGGGGTTGTCCCATCTCAGACAATGGGGATATGCTAGGATATGTCCCCATTGTCTGATAGGTGCGGGTCCCAGCTACAATAAGAACGGGGTGGGGAAATGAACGGAGGGCGCTCTGCGCATGCGCAGCCTTCCTTAATTCATTTCTATAGGGCCGCCGAAAATAGCCGAGGGCTGTCTCGGCAATTTGCGTCTGCCCCATAAATAAATGGGAGCATGCGGTGCGCTCCCATTCACTTCTATGAGAGGGGCGCTTGGAGGTGGACGGACCCCGGGAAATCCGGAGTCCTCCAGCCACAGAGCTCCGCACTTCGTTCTCGTTGTAGGTGGGGGTCCCAACGGTGGGACCCGCACCTATCAGACAATGGGGGCGTATCCCAGCGATATGCCCCCATTGTCTGAGATGGGAAAACCCCTTTAAGTACTCATTTCCAGCATTTACTGTGATACCACCAAAATTATCTAGCCAAGCACCACCAGCCTTAAAAAAAAAAAAAAATCACAGACATGTCTATTTTTCTCCAGCTCTGCTATGTCCGCCTTGTTCACAGGAGCCCAGAACTGTACACAGTACTCCATGTGTGGTCTGAGGAGCGATTTGTAAAGTGGTAGGACTATGTTCTCATCACGGGCGTCTATGCCCCTTTTGATGCAACCCATTATCTTATTGGCCTTGGCGGCAGCTGCCTGACACTGGTTTTTGCAGCTTAGTTTGCAGTTTATTAAGATTCCTAGATCCTTTTCCATGTCAGTGTTACCGAGTGTTTTATCATTTAGTATGTACAGGTGACTTGCATTATTCCTTCCCATGTGCATAACTTTACATTTGTCAGTGTTAAACCCCATCTGCCACTTATCTGCCCAAGCCTCCAATCTATCCAGATCCCTCTGTAGCAGTATATTGTCCTCTTCAGTGTTTCTTTTTGTTCCTTAACCTTTTATTCCCATACGGTATGTACCTCTCACAATGAGAATTTAGGATTTTTTTAAAGATCTCCCATTTTGTGGCTGTATTTTTGTTTTTGAGGACTTTGTCCCAGTTAGTTAGGCCTATGGCCTCGCTTAGTTGGCTAAATTTAGCTTTTTTGAAGTATATTGTCCTCTTCAGTGTTAATTACTTTGCACAGTTTAGAGTCATCTGCAAAAATTGATATTTTACTATGCAAGCCTTCTACAAGATCATTAATAAATATATTGAAAAGAATAGGGCCCAGTACTGACCCCTGAGGTACCCCACTAGTTACAGTGACCCAATCTGAGTGTGTACCGTTAATAACCACCCTCTGTTTTCTGTCACTCAGCCAGTTACTTACCCACATACAGACATTTTCTCCCAGTCCGAGCATCCTCATTTTATATACTAACCTTTTATGAGGTACAGTGTCAAATGCTTTGGAGAAGTCCAGATATACGACATCCATTGATTCGCCGCTGTCTAAAACTAAAACTGTTTAAAACTTACCTCCTCATAGAAACTGATTAAATTAGTTTGGCATGACCGATCCCTCATGAAGCCATGCTGATATGGCGTTATTTGCTTATTTCCATTGAGATCCTCTAAGATAGCATCTCTCAGAAACCCTTCAATCAGTTTCCCCACAACAGATGTTAAACTTACCGGCCTATAGTTTCCGGGCTCTGTTTTTGGACCCTTTTTGAATATTGGCACCACATTTGCTATGCGCCAATCCTGTGGGACATTCCCTGTCCGTATAGAGTCGGCAAATATCAGAAATAAGGGTCTGGCTATGACATTACTTAATTCCCTTAGGATACGGGGGTGTATGCCATCCGGTCCTAGTGATTTGTCTATTTTAATTTTTTTTAAGTCGCTGTTGTACTTCTTCTTGGGTCAAACAAGACACTTTTAATGGGGGATTTATTTTTACATTCAGCATTTCATCTGACAGTTTATTTTCCTCAGTGAATACATTGGAGAAAAAAATATTTAACAGCTTTGTTTTCTCCTCATTGCTCTCTGCAACTCCCCCTTCATTACTCTTTAAAAGGCCGACACCTTCAGATTTATACTTTTTAACATTTATATAACTGAAGAAAATTTTAGGGTTAGTTTTACTCTCTTTGGCAATTAATCTCTCGGTCTCTAGTTTGGCCGCTTTTATTTGTTTTTTACATATTCTATTTTTTTCCTTATAGTTTTTCAGTGCTTCCTCACTACCCTCCTGTTTTAGTGATTTATATGCTTTCTTTTTGTCATTTATTGCTTTCTTTACATTTCTATTTATCCACATTGGTTTCTTTTTGTTCCTTAACCTTTTATTCCCATACGGTATGTACCTCTCACAATGAGAATTTAGGATTTTTTTAAAGATCTCCCATTTTGTGGCTGTATTTTTGTTTTTGAGGACTTTGTCCCAGTTAGTTAGGCCTATGGCCTCGCTTAGTTGGCTAAATTTAGCTTTTTTGAAGTTTGGTATTTTTGTTCCTCCCTGTAGAAATGCTCTTTTGAAGGATAATTGGAAGGTTATTACTTTATGGTCACTATTTCCCAGGTGTCCCCCAACCTGCACATCTGTTGTTCTATCAGGTCTATTGGTTAATACTAAGTCCAGTATGGCCGTCCCTCTAGTCGGGTCCTGAACCAGTTGGGAAAGGAAATTGTCTTTGGTTATTGCCAAGAACCTGTTACCTTTTTGGGATGTACAGCTTTCAGTTTCCCAGTCTATATCTGGGTAGTTGAAGTCCCCCATAATAACAACTTCATTATGATTTGCGGCCTTGTCTATCTCATTTAGTAATAGATTTTCTGTGGACTCTGGTATATTAGGTGGTTTATAGTAAACTCCTATTAGTAATTTATTATTGTTTTTGGCTCCATGTATCTCTACCCACAGTGACTCCACATGTTCATGTCCCTCAGAGATGTATTCTCAAATTACGGGATTTAGACACGACTTTACATAGGCAGACCCCTCCACCCCTCCGGTTTTGACGATCCTTTCTAAACAGATTGTAACCTTTTATATTAACTGCCCAGTCATAGCTATCATCCAGCCATGTCTCAGTTATTCCCACTATGTCATAGTCCTCCTCACACATCAGTAATTCCAGTTCCCCAGTTTTGTTAGTCAGGCTTCTGGCATTAGTGTACATACAATTAAGAGGTTTTTGTATATTTTTAACCCTACACCTTTCCTTCTGAACTGTTTTAGTCCCTCCATAGTCTCCATAGACAGTTACTTCTTTGTTCCGAAACGCTGACAGGTATTAGGCATCACTAACGAACTACATTACAAGAAATTAAAGGGGAACGAACCACAAAAATACCTTGCCATACAATGATATGGTGAGTAATTTTGCTGGTTAGACCTCATGCACATGACTGTATGTATTTTGTGGTCCGCAAACGGCAGATCTGCAAAATACGGATATTAGCTATGTTTATCTCGCAACTTCTGCAGGCCCCATTGTGAAAATGTCTATTCTTGTTTGCAAAACGACAGGAATAGGACATGTTCTATTTATTTGCGGACACAGGGATGCGGAGACAGCAAAAGGTGTGCTGTTCACATTTTTTGCGTCCCAATTGAAATCAATGGGTCCACATCTTAGAATGGGTCCACACTTAGAATGAAAACCTACATGTCAAGGGCATTGCTACACTCCGAAAACTCATGAGGCACGTTGTGGTAATATGTGTCCATCATTTTGCCCTACCTCTAAATAATATACTCTCATACACAGGTATTGTATGTCTGTATATGATAGACATATGAAAAGATCAAATAATACAACTGTGCAAAAGCTAAAAAGTTTCTGACAACAAAACAAATTATGATGGACGAGTTCACAAATCTTATCCTTTGCATAAAACATGCTCAAATGCATCAATTTGCAGTGAACAGAAACATACTGCAAATATTTCCCACATTCTAATACTTTTACACTACAGCTAATTATTACCGCTACACCACGACTGAATAAAATAACTATACTATGGCCAATTGTTACCACCACACCAATACTGAATAAAATCACCATGCCATGGGCAATTCTTACCAAAGTAGTGACCGTATAATATCATAATATCACCATACAGTGATCTATTACCAACACATAGTGACCAACTACTGCCATACCATAACTAATAATTACCTCATGCTGTTACTGAATAATAACACCATACAGTAACTTCTTAACCCTTTATTGACCAGCCTGTGTGACCAAGCGTTTTTCTTCCTTTTTTTATCATCGCCTTCCAAGAGCTATAACTTTTTTATTTTTCTGTCTATGTAGCTGTATGAGGGCTTGTTTTTCGCAGGACAAATTCTAGCTTCTAAGGGTGATGGCACACAGTGCAGTTCTGACATGCAGTTATGATGCAGTTTTTTATTGTAGCAACCTGAAATTACATAAAAGGGTTGTCCGGGTTCAAAGCTGAACCCGGACATACCCATAATTTTAACCAGGCAGCACCCCTGATGTTGGCATCAGAGCATCTCATGCTCCAATGCGCTCCTTTGCCCTGCGCTAGATCGCACAGGGCAGGGACTCTTTTGTTTACAATAACATTCTGCCCGGCAGTGTGTTCGGTGACGTCACCGGCTCTGACGGTGTGCTTTAGCGCTGCTCTAGTCGTTTTACAGGCTAGGGCAGCACTAAAGCCCGCCCATCAGTGCCAGTGACGTCACCAGGCTTCCTGGCAGCCTCATGGAGAGCCCGGTTCGTCACCGGCACTCCGGAAAATGCCTTTGCCCTGCGCGATGTAGCGCATGGCAAAGGAAAGCATCAGAGCATGAACTGCTCCGATGCTCCAGTCAGGGGGGCTGCCTGGGTGAAAATGGACGTATATCTGGGTTCAGCTCTGAACCCGGACATCCCCTTTAAATCTTTCCACAATGCAGAACACCAGGGTTTAACGAGGCTGCTAAACTGGCTAAATTGAAAACTGCATCCTGAATGCATGTCAGAACTGCACTGTGTGCCAGCACCCTAAGGCTGAGTTCAGACTTGCGCGTATTTCCTATTTCCAAAAATGCGCTGTAATACGCGCGACAAAAACGCGCGACAAAAACGCGCGTCAAGCGCGCGTATCAAATACGCTCAAGTCTGAACTCAGCCTAAGGGTGCCATTTTGGGTACACTTAACTTTCTAATTAACTTTTATTAACTCTTTCTGGGACTGAGATTGGAAAAAACAGTAATACTGCCCCTGAGTTTTTATGTTATAAATTTTGCAGCTTTAATTCTTCGGCAAAAAAAATAACATAATATCTTTATTCTCTGGTTTAGTATGATTATAGCCATACCAAATATATATAGTTTTTTATTTTTACGTTTTACTACATATGTGCAAGAAAACCCCTTTTTTTTTTAAAAAAAGAAGAAAATCTTTTTGCATCGCAGCATCCCAAGACCCATAACTTTTTTATTTTTCTTCCGATGGAGTTGTATGAGGGCTTGAATCTTGCGGGATGAATTGTAGTTTCTATTAATATCTATTTATTTTGGGGTAAATAACACTTTTTGATCGCTTGTTTTTTTCGGTGGACAGCTAAGAATAAATGAGCAATTCTGGCTTTTTTTTGTACGGATAATTTACATGATATTTGTGTAGTGCGGGTCATTACAGACGCGGCGATATCAAACATGTGGGGGAGATTTTATTTTTTCAATATCTATCCCTCTGTCACCATTTACATGCCGCGGGCGTATGTAAGGGGTTAAACAGCCAGGATCAGCAATCCTGCCAGTCCCCCGTGCAGTGCTTAAATTGGACCGTCGTGAAAAGGCAACAGCCCAGCCTAAGGCCTCTTTCACACGAGCGTGTCCGGATTAGGTCTGGATGAGTTGCGGATGCGTTCAGTGAAAAATGTGCGATTTCACAGGCAAAGCCATTCAGTTTTGCCTGCGATTGCGTTCAGTTGTTCAGTTTTTTCCGCGCGTGATAAAAAACTGAAGGTTTACAAACAACATCTCCTAGCAACCATCAGTGAAAAACGCAACGCACCCGCACTTGCTTGCGGATGCAATGCGTTTTTCACGAAGTCCCATTCACTTCTATGGGGCTAGGGCAGAATATAGAACATGCTGCAATTTTCACGCAACGCACAAGTGATGCGTGAAAAAAAACGCTCATGTACACAGACCCATTGAAATAAATGGGTCAGGATTCAGTGCGGGTGCAATGCATTCAAATCACGCATTGCACCCGCGCGGAAAACTCGCCCGTGTGCAAGGGACCTAAGGCACCTGGGTGACCACCGTAAAAAGGCATATGGGTGGTCACTAGGGGGTTTATATCACTATATCCTGACTAATATCAGCACACATAATGCCATACAGTAATTATACCGATCAGACCTCATGCACACGACTGTATGTTTTTTGTGGTTTGCGAACCTTGGATCCGCAAAACACATTTAACGGCCATGTGCATCTTGCACTTTCCTCGGACCTGATTACAGAAATGCCTATTCTTGTCTACAAAATAGATAAGAATAGGACGTTCTATAATTTGTGACGTGGCTGCACAGATGCTCAGAACACATGGATTACATCAGTGCGCTGTCTGTTTTTGCAGCTCCATAGAAATGAATGGGTCCGCTGCTGAACCACAAAAAATGCAGATCTGACGTGGAACAAAAATATTGTCGTGTGTATGAGGCCTTAGGTACAGTCATAGACCGTAAAAGCAACAATCAAAACCAGTGACTCACAGTGACGTCTTCTCAGATTATAGTCATTCACTTTCCCTGACTTCTCCTTCTACATAGGCATATGTGGTAAGGAGGTGTAATACAGTATTGCAGTGCCACACTAGATAATGCCTCACACAAGAGATAATAATTGTCGCAAGGGGAAGGGAGGGATGTACACCTGTTTCTTTCCTTAGGCCCCATTCACACGACTATATTTTTGGTCCGCATCCAATCCACATTTTTTTGTGGCTCGCACACAGACTAATTTCAATGGATCCGCAAAAAAAAAAAAATAGGACAGCACACTGTGTGTTGTCCGCATCCGTATGTCCGTTCGGCAGTCATGCAAAAAAGATAGAACATGTCCTAGTCTTGTAAATTTTGGAGATAAGAATAGGCTTCGTTAAAATGGGTCCGCAAAAAAAAAAAAAAGAATGCAAAACGGATGTCGCAATGAAATCATTTAGATTTTTGGTAGATCCACGTTTTGCAAACTGCAAAATACGCACGGTCATGTGACTGCACCCGAAAGGGGTATTTCCATCTCAGACAATAGGGGCGAATAGCTAGGATAAGTGCCCATTGTCTGATAGGTGCAGGTCCCACCTCTGGGACCACACCTGTCTCGTAAACTGAGCCTTTCAAGTCAAGGAGGGTGCACCGTGAATGCGTGGCCGCCCTCCATTCATTTTTATGGGGCCACTGAATATAGCCGAGCACTCTATGGGGCCGACAGAAATAGCTGAGCGGCCGCGTGGAAATGAATGGAGGGCGGCCACGCATGCACGGTGCACCCTCTGTGACTTTCAAGGCTCCGTTTACGAGATAGGTGCGGGTCCCAGAGGCGGGACCTGCACTTATCAGACAATGGGGGCATATCCTAGCTATATGCCCCCATTGTCATGACCAACACCTTTAATGTGACATATTTGATAGGAGACTAGATCATAGCCCTCCTATAGTAGGACTCCCAATATGAATAGGTCAGCTAAAATATATATGCAAATTCGTCCATAATAGGGCGGGTAATAAACAGCCTACTGTGCCCAAGGTATAAAGAAGCTGGGCCTGTATATGAGCAGCCCCGCGGAGCTGGCAGATAAACGCTGGAGGGGACCGCTAAGAGGCATCACTTCAAATGGTAGGTCACGTGGCTGCTGCAAATCACACATGAAATCTACTCCAGCTCATGGCGACAATGCATCACGATTATAAAGAGGCATATTCTGGAGTTTCATACTGATGGCCTATCCTTAGGATAGGTAATCAATATCTGTTTGATGGGGATCCAATTCCCGACTCCCCTGCTGATCAGCTGTTTGTAGAGTTCTAGGGCCTCTCCTAGGCCAATGATGTCACGTTCGTCAGTCACATTACCTAGACCAGTGGTGGGCAAACTTATTAGTCAACGGAGCCAAATATCAACAAAACAGCGATTTAATTTTTTCTGAGAGCCAAATTTTTTAAACGTAAACTATATAGGAAAGTACATTGTTATTAACTTAATAAGGGTATTCCTAACCATCTGAACATACCTTTCTCCATCCTCGACACTACATCTCTCACTCCACAACGTTTCACCCTATAAGACGCACGTAGGTTTTAGAGGACAATATTAAAAAAAAAAAATGTCATTAAACCTCAGATCAAACCACTAATCAGACCCCCAATGTTGTTAAGACCTCCCTTAGATCAGATGTCAGCTCAGACACCAAAGTAAATGACCCCCGATCAGATCTCAGATAAAAGCCCTATGCCTCTCATCATCCCCATTATCATCCATGATGCCTCTTATCAACCCTGTTATTATCCATGATGCCTCTCATCATCCATAATGCCTCTCATATCCCTCATTATGATTTTCATCACCCCATTGCCTGAGCGCCTGAATCACAGAGCGCCTCACACTGTGCGCAGCCCTGTACAGCCTACAGCCGAGGACCAGGAAGCGGTGAGTACAGAGCCTTCACTGCTTCCTGGTCCTCCCCCTCCTGACGATTTTTGCCACGGGCAACGAAAATGCGATCGCACTGTACATGTGAGCCCGCATCTAGAAGAGCCAATATCAAGGGGCTAAAGAGCCACATGTGGCTCTAGAGCCGCAGTTTGCTGACCACTGACCTAGACGAATGGGCGTGAGCTGCAATACCATACACAGCCACTATAGAATAAGAAGTGCTGTGCTTGGTATGCTGTGAATAGCCCACAGCGCTCACTGTAAGGCGTCAGCCGTTTCAAGCGGCTGATTAGTGGCGGTGTTGTATGTCGTAATCCTACTGATCGCCTATTGATGACCCATCCTGAAGATAGGCCATCGATATTCTACGGCATATGCAACCCCAGTCTTAATAAATCTCCCCCATAGTTTCTTATTGGATGCTGAAAATAGCTAAATTCATGAGTCACTGTAGCATTATGCTATTACATTGACATGAACACAATGTAATATAAAAGAAAGCTCCAAGTTACAGAAATAAAGTTTAATAAAAATCATTACCACACACTCATTATACATCTGTTATAAGAAAGGATTACTGTATTGCCACTTTCTTTTTTATGGCAGTGTCATGTCTGCAGTTATAATACAATGCCCTTGAAAAAGGTGCTACTATGCTTGTAGCAATCTAATTACTTGCCTTCCACGGGAAGACATTATAGTCTGAGGAATCTTGAGGACTCCTCTCGGTTCTCATCTGACAAGTCGTGACATTTCTAGGAGTAATAAAGCATCCTAATTGAGAATAAAATGAAACTAAATATACATGTAATTGAATTAATAAACAGAGCAGTCCCGAGAATGATCCAGTATCATCATTAGCAAGGGAAAAAAATTCCTTTTTCTGTTACCCTCATAAAATATTAAGTGCCTCAGTCTTTCTGCTGCTTCTATTTCACTCTGAAAGGGCTAAGGAGGGGGCAGGCTATTCGGCGTAGTCCCCCAACACTGCACTTATAGGACGGTACGGTTGCGATTGATATGTTACTAAACCGGTATCTACTAGAGTTACACATGCTCTTTAAACCTTGATTTGTCTAAATGGAAATCAATAAAACAAAGAAGCTTTCTTCTCCTAATTCCAAATTGAATTTAAAACCGAACATCATTTTAGCCCAGATAATGGTGATGTGTGGTGTTTTCTCTGTGAACAGCCACCGTGTTGTATTCTCCTGCCAGGCAGGTTGCTTTATCACAGTGCCTGATTAAATAAAGTGCCACACCTAAAAACGTACCCAATTGATCTGAATAAACCATGTTTATCATCTTCCATGTTAAAGCTGAAGATGCAAAAAAAAAGTAACGATAATATATAAAATTCATAAAAATGACTACAAGGACCTCAGGGCTGGATTTACTCCGATTTGCACACATTGGCTTCTGGGAAAGAAGCATTTTAGTTAAAAGGAGTCTGTCACCTCAAGTTCACAAATTAAACTTTTCTTGGTGCCCTGTAGTGGACATAAACAGTATCCTAAACATACCTTTAAGTCCTTTTGTTGATATTCTTAGCCCCCCCCCCCCTAATGGTGGCCAGGCAGTTCCAACTGAATAGAGCCCTGCTCCTCCACTTGATGCCCTATTTCGGCCTCCTTCTGGTCCTGACATCATTGAGCCACTGGTTGAAATTTCAAGTAGTTGCACAGCTAAACTCTGTTCATGCCTGCACAGTCAGTGCCCTTCTGCTGGAAGAGGCATCAAGAGGTTCAAGTTCATTGCAATGACTGCGCAATATTTCAGCCAGTGGCTCGATGAGGTCAGGACCGAAGGGGGTGGAGATATGGTACCAAGGGGAGTAGCGGGGCTCAATTAAGTTGGAAGTTCTTGAGCACCGTTAGTGATCTGGACCGCCCCTTGGGCTCTTTTCAATTAATTTACATATGAATCAAAAGACGTTTCAGGGAGGCTAAGGATACCAACAAACGGAAATAAAGGTATGGTTTGGATACTGTGTATGTCAACTGCAAAGCACTGGGAACAGCTTGTGAATTTGACAGACTCCCTTCAAAGTGGGCCAATGACAAGCAACTCTACATAATGTTATATCTGGAGTACTGTAGTATATTTTCAAGCTGGTGTCCAAGGTTTTTATAAGTAAAGGTGAAACAAGTGCATTAAATGCTCATATTGTGCAATGTAATATGTAATCTGGAGATCAGGCTCGGCAGCTTTATGGACCCTTTACATACACACTGATGTGTCCTTCCTTACCTTTCCTCTTGGCTCGAGATATCCCGAGATGAGTGCTACTCTGTCCGACATTGTGAGCAACACAAAACTGCTTATTTTTAATGCTGACATCTCACGCCACTTAATTTGGGATATGTCGAACCAAAGGGAAATATAAAGATTTGCCAAAAAATAAATCAGCTATATAGAGTATCTCTTACTCTGGAGAACCTAGCACGTTGGTGCATATATGGACAGTCCATTAATTTCCCATGCTGATGAATGCAGGGTAGTTAAGGGCATCATTCTTCTATGTTTCTATGTATCCTGATTTTCCTTTAACTTCCCTGTTCAAAGGGTGTCATTCTGACAATACAAGATAATTAGAGAATTGCCTCAAAGGGGTTTTCCAGGGGATAAATATTGATGACTTATCCAAAGGGTAGGTCATTATAGGAGTACATCATATTTAGAGTTCAGCAAAGCGACCTTTGGGCACTTAATCCGAAGTCGTCTTGTTCAAAACTTTGGAATAATACTGTACGGAGATTTATCTCTGCACAGTATTAGAATGTATGGGCTCTGACGAGCCGAAGTAAGTTATTCGCAAAGTCGTACGTGACTTCGTTAAATAACTTTGGTAATTGATTTTTAATTTACTTTGGCTCATCGGAGCCCATACATTCTGATACTGTACGGAGACTGATCTCCGTACAGTATTATTCCGAAGTTTTGAATGAAGTGATTTTGGATTAAACATCCAAAGCTCGCTTTGCTCAACTGTAATGATATTCATAGCTGCACATGTCCTGCTTTATTAAATGATCGGCACCAATGTCTGATGGCTTAAAATATCTATTTTATTTTAGGTGCCAGTGCGCTTACTTGCTTCCAAGTACTGTTCTCCCAAAATGGCCGCTGATGGAGGGTCCCATCCATTAGCAGCCTTCATTCACCCTGGGAGCAGACATCACATGTGCTAGTTCCCCTGTCCATCCCCAGTGTACCAGAATGGAGGCCACTAATGGACAAGATCGTCCATCAGCGGCCATTTGGGAGAACAATTCCTGGAAACTGGTAAGCAGATGGCAAGTAAACATAAATTAGGCATGTTAAACCATTGGGCTTCAATGCAGATAGTTTACTAATGCCATTCACTAGCTGCATGTATGTGATGTTCCAAGGACATGTGCAGCCAGAAAGTAATGGCCAACCCCTTTAACCCCTTAAGGACACGGCCATATTTCCCCTTAAGGACCAGGCCATTTTTTGCAAATCTGACCAATGTAACTTTATGTGCAAATAACTTTAAAACGCTTTTACTTATGCAGGCCATTCTGAGAATGTTTTTTTTGTCACATATTGTACTTCGTGACACTGGTAAAATGGAATACATTTTTTTAAAATTTTTATTTATAAAAAAAATACCAAATGTGCCAAAAATTTTGAAACATTTGCAAATTTCCATGTTTCAATTTCTCTACTTCTATAATACACAGTAATACCTCCAAAAATAGTTATTACTTTACATTCCCCAAATGTCTACTTCATGTTTGGATCATTTTGGGAATGCCATTTTATTTTTTGGGGACATTACAAGGTTGAGAAATTTAGAAGCAAATTTTGAAATTTTTCAGAAATTTCCAGTACCAAAGCAAGGGTTAACAGCCAAACAAAACTTAATATTTACTGTCCTGATTCTGTAGTTTGCAGAAACACCCCATACGTGGTCGTAAACTGCTGTATGGCCAAACGGCAGGGCATAGAAGGAAGGGAACGCCATATGGTTTTTGGAAGGCAGATTTTGCTGGACTGGTTTTTTGACACTATGTCCCATTTGAAGCCCCTCTGATGCACCCCCTACAGTAGAAACTCCAAAAAAGTGACCCCATTTTGGAATCTACGAGATAAGGTGCCAGTTTTGTTGGTACTATTTTAGGGTAAATATGATTTTTGGTTGCTCTATATTACACTTTTTTTGCGGCATGGTAACAAAAAATAGAAATTCTGAAATTTCATCTCCATTTACCAATAACGCTTGTGGAACACCTAAAGGGTTAAGAAAGTTTGTACAATCAGTTTTGAATACCTTGAGGGGTGTAGTTTCTTAGATGGAGTCACTTTTTTGGAGTTTCTACTCTAGGGGTGCATCAGGGGGGCTTCAAATGGGACATGGTGTCAAAGAACCAGTCCAGCAAAATCTGCCTTCCAAAAACCATATGACGTTCCTTTCTTTCTTACAACCACATATGGGGTGTTTCTGCAAACTACAGAATCAGGGCAATAAATATTGAGTTTTGTCTGGCTGTTAAGCCTTGCTTTATTACTGGAAAAATGGATTAAAATGGAAAATTTGCAAAAAAATAGCTGTTTTGGGACAGTTTTTATTTTTAGTTATTTACATCGTTGATCTTATAGGTTAGATCATGTGCTATTTCTGTAGAGCAGGTAATTACAGACACGACAATACCAAATATAACTACTTTTTGAGGGGTTTTGTTTCAGTTTTACATAATAAAGCATTTTTTTTTAAAAATGATGTTTTAGTGTCTCCACATTCTGAAAGCAATATTTATTTTTTGGGTCTTATGTAGGGGCTCATTTTTTGTTGGATGAGATGTCGGTCTGATTGGCACTATTTTGGGAGGCATATAACTTTTTGATCGCTTGCTATAGAGCAGGTTTTTACGGACGCGGTGATACCTAATATGTATACTTTTTAAAATGTATTTTACTTTAACACAATAACAGCATTTTAGAAAAAAAAAATCATGTTTTAGTGTCTCCAAAGTCTGAGAGCCATATTTTTTTTATTTGTTTGGCGATTGTGCTATGTAGGGGCTTATTTTTTGCGGGATGAGATGGCGCTTTGATTGGTACTATTTTGGGAGGCATACACCTTTTTGATCACTTAGTATTACACTTTTTTGTGATGTAAGGTGACAAAAAATGGCTTTTTTATACCATTTTTTTTAATGGTGTTCACCTGAGGGGTTAGGTCATGTGATATTTTTATAGAGCAGGTTTTTACGGACGCGGCTCTACATAATATGTGTAGTGTATTTAGTTTTTTTAAATTTTTATAAAATGTGTTTTTTTTCAAAAAATTTTTTTATCTTTTTTGACCCAGACCCACTTGGTTCTTGAAGATCCAGTGGGTCTGATGTCTGTATAATACAGTACAGTGCACTATATAGTGTACTGTACTGTATTTTTTACTTTAGAAAGTCTGATCAGACTTCTGCCTTTAGCAGAAGTCAGATCAGGCTTACCATTACCAAGGCAAGCAGGACGCCTGTGAAGGTGTCATGTTGCCATGGCAACCATCACCCGCTGCCAGAACAGAGTTCACAGGACCCCCCTCGGCATTGTGACAAGGTACCTGCTGAATGATTTCAGCAGGTACCTTGTTCTGATGACCGCCGGCTGAGCAGCGGTGATCGGTAGTCCAGATGACTTACCAGTCATGTGTCCTTAAGTACTAGGACACCATGCCGTACCAGTTAAGATCAGGTCACCTCCTGGTACCCCTGCCAATCAGCTGTATGAAGAGGCTAGGAGAAGAGCCACAGCCACTTCATCGTACACAGTACCGTACTTTATATAGTGGCGGTTAGAAGCGTAACTAAAGGCTCATGGGCCCTAGTGCAAGAGTTCAGCCTGGTTCCCACTTCCCTCAGTGCTTTGCGGCCAGGGGCAGGGGAGCACATAGCCTTTGTGCTGCCTGAGTCAAAAAATTTTAATGGCATCCCCCCATGTCATATTCTTGACCAGAAGTGTAACTTGACCATCATGCACTTTCTACAATATCGGTGTCTTCTTGTGTGGCATAAGGGTCCTTGGGCCCCCTCAGGCTCCTGGGCCTGGTAGCGACTGCTACCTCTGCACGCCCTATACCTACGCCCCTGGTGGCTGTACTTTATATTCCAGACCATCCCCACTCATTTGAATGGGACTCCGCTGTAGAAAGGCCATGTGACTAATAGATGCGACTTCACAGGCCGAGGAAGAGGATAAAGCGTTTGCTCACTACAGTTCCTTCAAACAGCTGACCAGCGGCGTCAAACCTTAACCAATCTGATACTGATTACCTATTTCTGAGGATAGGTCATCAATATTTCACTCCAGGAAAACTGCTTTAAGTAAAATTTCCTAATATGCTAGTTTTAGACAGTGTGTTAGTGGTTTGATCAGATCGTCTATATAAAACCATCATAGAACAGGCAAAATAATCATGGAGCCAAAAGACCTGTCAGTGGGAAAAGACGGCAGTCGTTTGATTGAGTGAAACTTTATAGAACCTAATGTCAGGAAACTTAGTATCAGCCAGTTCTTAGTACTAATAGCCATGGGCTGTGTATGAATGCCTTCATTATATCTTAACTGAAGGATAAATCTTGCTGTTTTTATAATTATATACTAATGTGAGCCATCAACATTGCTATTCTTTCTTATTTGGCTGCGTACGCCTTTATTGGCTTTATTTTTTTGCCCCTTATTTGTAGTAATGGACAAGGTAATGAGAAATGGATTGTGAATCATCCATAAACTAACAACAAATATGTAAGTCTATTTCATGAATGTTTTCATGTAAAAAATGTATTAAAAAATTCCTTTTGGTCATAAAAGGTAGATTTTGTTTTATTTGTTGTTTTCCATATACTCATTTACTTAAAGGGGATTTCTCACTTCAGAAAATGGCATTTATCATGTAGACAAAGTTAATAGCAGACACTTACTAATGTATTGTGATTGTCCATATTTTTTTCTTTGCTGGCTGGATTTATTTTTTCATCACATTATACTTCTTGTTTCCATGGTTATAACCACCCTGCCATACCACCCCTCTGTACCCTTACTGCAGACTCCTAGCAATTCATTCATAACTTCTAGTAGAAATAATACAGGAATGGCACAACATAGTCATAAGAATAGATGCTCCAGAATTGTTATTACATGGGGAATGTATGGAGCTATTAAAACAGGAGCGGTCAGGAGCGGTGACAGGGCCTCTTTAAGTGTGAAGCAGAGAGCCTGGTAGTCTGCAAATGCACTGAAACTGAAATCTGTAGAATATAAACAGTTGAACGCTTTTAACAAAGAGTTATTGCAAAATGATTTTTAGCCCAAAATTAGTAGAATGCAATAATAATAAAACAAAAAAACAAAGGGATTTTTAAATGTCAAATACAAATGACAATTCCAAATTGTAATTACAAATTGTTCTGTTTTGTTGTTCATTAAGAGTAAATAATAATTAAGATGATGATGTTCTAATTTGCCATTACTATTAATGCAATGGCACCATGAATATGGTTTTTCCATACTCTAATAATCTGGTTCTTGGAACACCTAGGGAAAGAACCAGCCGGACAGTGCTTGTAGTACCCCCCTTTAGTGCAACTTGGGCTAAAATACTCAACTGGCCCCAGGACTCAGGTGTCCAAAACTGTTTCAGTGATTGGCTCCCTGGATCTGGATCTGGCAGAGGTGGAACCCAACACAATGGGAATGAGTTAGATCAGGGATGCCCAACCTGAGGCCCAACAGTTGTTGCAAAACTACAACTCCCAGCATGCCTGCACAGCCTACAGCTATCAGGGCATGCTGGGAGTTGTAGTTTTGCAAGAGCTGGAGGGCCGCAGGTTGAGCATCACTGAGTTAGATGGTCAATAACAGAATGTACCCATGAGGATAGAAAGGTGAACCAGGGAAAATGGAGCAGAACAAGGATGTGGCAAAAAGGAATACACTTAAGGAGAGATCAAAGATCAAGTCATGCAATGGAGGTCAAGCAGGATCAGGGTGCAGTACAGTGCAGAATTCAAGGAATAGTCAGGGAAATTGGGTCATAACTGATCAAGTTCAGGTACAAAATTCCAAGCAACAAACAGGCTAAATGGAATTACATATATACACTGGAAACCTATTACTTTTTAGTCAGATAGCAGCAGGCACTGCAAATGCAAGGATTGGCATACCTACCTGCCCAAGTGCAAGAATAGTTTTCTCAGTGGCCAGGAGAAGTTAAAGTTAAAGGGGTAATCCAGCCAAATGGAAGGGCTGCAGTGGGTTAAAAAGGGTCCAAAAATATCACAGTTTATATTCACCTTACTGTTGCAACAGTGTCAGAGTCCCCACCAGGGGCGACTGGCCACAGACCCTACAGGGAAAGTTCCCAGTGGGCCAATGCCCAGGGGGCTCTCTGAGCGCTCCTTACGGCTGACCATTATGGCACTCCCCTACTAACTCATGAATTCAACCATATTGCCATCCTAAGACAACTGGAGTGAAAGGACATAACTAGGAATGAGCGAATCGACTTCAGAAGAAACATCCGAAATCGATTCTCATAAAACTTTGTTCTAATACTGTACGGAGCAGGAGCTCTGTACAGTATTAGAATGTATTGGCTCCGATGAGCTGAAGTTATTGCTTTGTGAAGTCTCGAGAGACTTCTCACAATAACTTCATAAATTAATTTGTACTGTAAAAAAACATTTCCCGAACCCAGGTTTTTTTGCTGGGGCAGTATCTTGTGATGCATTGTGGTATTTGGCTCTGCTGGGGTTTAATGTGCCGCAATATGGTATTGCTGGCCCCGCCTGCTTGTGTTGACCCTGCCTTCTGTCAATCACTACAAAATAGGGACACTTTTAGGTTTTTTCCAGGGCCACTTTAAGTTCCCAGTCCACCCCTGATCTCCACAGTGCTCCACTTCCTGCAGATGTCCTGACATACAGTACCAAGAAATGGATGGGAAGGCCGTTTAGCCAATCACTGACTGAGACAGGTAATTGCAGCAGCCAGTGATTGGCTGAGCGGCATTTGCAGCCATTTCCTGCCATGTTGGAATGTCAGCAGGAAGTGAATCACAGCAGGGACCCCGCCACCATCCGAACTGCAGAGATGGTAATAAGCTCTTTCATTTTGTAAATCACTGCAACCCTTTTTTATTTGGCTGGATTACCCCTTTAACATGTGACACATGTAAAGATTTTGTATTACCATCCTTAGACTATTTCAATTTACCAATAAATTATGAAAACGATTAATAATGCTTACATTGTGCAAAGCAATAATTTATCAATGCACTTTTTAAAAGACTACCTAAATGTATGTAAAAATCTATGTAAACTATATAACTAAATTCTAATTAATATAATTAATTAAAATGATTAATATAATTAATATAAAATATGAAAAAATGCAATTTTTATACTTTATATATTTCCCATTGTCTGCATAGTACCAACATGTTCCAGAAAGCTACAAGGTACAGAGATCATCACCACACCAGTGCCTGTCCCTTCTCGAACTCACAATCTAATTTGCCCATGTCATACATATCCATTTATGTTTTTTACTAAAAATATGTTCAATAGTTTTCTTTAAAAAAAGGTACTGTACAGGACCCAACCCTGCGTAAACCTAGAGAGAACATAGAAATGCTGTCTTTGGTCCAATTCAAACCCAGTGATGCATAGCAACAGTGATAACTGAGCCGTGATGTATATCCTATATAATGTGGATAACTATACTGCAATGTATATTTGATGCACTGTCCTAAGAATTATTCTTATTTAACCACTTTCAGATCACTAATAGCTTTTAACCGGAATCTGACACCACATACCTCAGTAGAAATAAACTAGTAAATGATGGTCTCCATATTTAACCATTTTTGTTCCCATGCAGATCGGTGCCTCCTATGCAGATAAATAATTTCTTTTGTGATATACAAATTAGCTGTTTGGTGCAACAAGGGAGTCACTGTTGCACCTTTTTGCATCAAAAGCTCTGCTCTGTATTGTGGATAGCCCCGCCTACCCAGCTGTGAGTGACAGGGCCAGGCTGGTGATGTAATCTTGCCTGGCTCTGCTTCCTCACACATGCGCAGTACATGCACTTCATGAATCAGCACATGCGCAGTACAAGCCTAATGCCTGCCTGGGAAGAAGTAGTCTGTACTACTCGTATGCCAATCACATGCGAAAACACATGGCCAGGCGAGATTACATCACCAGCCTGCCCCAGTCACTCAAAACTGTGGGGCAGGGCTATCCCGGATACAGAGCACAGCTTTTGGTGCGATGAGCTGCAACAGTAACAAACAGTGCTTAGAAATAAATATGTATATATATATATATATATATATATATATATATACACATCCTGAAGACGTAAGAGAGAAGCTGGGCTTTCCAGAGAAAAGTCAAAAACACATAAGAGGGTGGCACCTCGCTGGAATGTCACAAGAGTTTTTTGTTCAACCAATGACTATTTCCTTTCCCAAACAGAGGCACAATACACTTGATGTTTACTATGACCGTAAGTGGCACAATACACTTGATGTTTACTATGACCGTAAGTGGCACAATACACTTGGTGGTTACAGATCACACTTGGTGAGTTCATATTCTTGAACAGCTACAGAGCATCTCTTACTGGGGCCCCACACCACTAGTCCCCCAGAGGGTCAAGTTGCTTTCATCCCTAGGCACCTCACATAGGGTTTCACCAGCCATTTGTCTACGACTGCCAGGTGCCACCATGTTTCCTTGTGACCACTAGTCATCCACACTTCATGGGATTACTTCCTGACCCGTGACTGTTTAAATGTGTAGGTTGCTTAATAGTTTGTGAAACCCTGAATACCAGATGGTCCAAACAGCTCTTGTCCAAGTCCTCTGTACAGGGACACTATCCGCTTAGACACATGGACTGGAACAGCAACAATACAAATTGTGTTTCTCTTTACAGTAAAGACTACTCATTAAAACAGCTCCCTCCTGGCTTGCCGGAGGACGGTACTCTAGCCAACACTCAACTTGTTCCACCAAGTTCTCTAATGCTGGCCCACACATACTATCTGAACACTTCTCTACAGGCCTTCCTTTGAGCCCCCAGGCATCCATTACTCTCTGCATAGTTTCACTGACGCTTGGCTTCTCAGCTCACAGCACTTCAGCCATGGCTCTCCCACAAAACAGTCTCTGTCAGACTCACAAGCCCTTTAGTCTGAGAAGCCATACTGTGCTCTCACAGTAGCCTTGTGGATCCAGGAATCCCAAATTTAGCATGGTCTGGTTTCTGCACAACAGCTATTCCTGACCTCAAGTGATACAGGTATTCCCATACCCTCCATTACTCGCACAGGGGTCACTCAGTCCCCCGGTTTGTTCCATGGGCTGGACTCTGACCTAGCATCTGGTCACTCTCAGTGTAGTATAATCTGCCACATCATGTCCCTCACCACACACACTCACTGGCTTGGCTCTAAATGTTGTCTCTTATAGATGTAATAGAAGAAACCTCAGCAAGTTTAGATATATGCTTAGGACGTGTTCCGGCCTGTCCAGCCTTCATCAACTGGATGAAGGCAGGACGGGCTGAAACGCGTCCTAAGCACATATCTGAACTAATATAATGAAGAACACATCTAACTGAAGCTGAAGCGCTTGCTGGGATTTCTTCCATTACTGTTTTGGAGAGTGCCCTTTCCTGTGTGCAGCGCTGACGGAAGACCGAGTGCTGGCTGATTCATCATATGTCTCTTATAGATGGACCTCAACCCCACATATCAACATTGTGGGGCAGTATCTCAACACTGCAACGCTCACAGTCACATAATTTAAGGGGATTTCAGTACTATGGCCCCCGCTGGCTGGCATCTGTTCGTACTGTAAGCAGGCATCCAGCAAACCTTATTTTTGGCACCAACGTCTAATAACATCTCTTAAAAATATCTGTACGGCATTTTGCAAAGTGTAGGGGGTTTAGCTGTGGTTCATCTCCCCTTACATCTCCAAGCCAGAAGGGAGAACCGCTCTATGAGAATGGCTCCCATTTTTTCCACCCTGACCTGTCATACATGACTGCCATGCATCTGAATTGCCGACAGCTGTTTCTAAAACATTTTATGGGTTTAGATAAGCCCTTCGAGGTTTGCCTGAATAATTGATCAAGTATGTGGTTGTTGGGTGTGAAGTGTGCGCCAGTGTACACATTGACAGGTTTATCAATGTATTTAACGAAGGAGAAAAAAAAACATTCCAGCTGCTCAACTTCCTCTAAAAAAAACTACACATCCTCTTAACTCTTATGGCAAATGACCTTCTGCCAGCCGAGCCGGCTTATCAGTAATGTAATTAAATTCTCAATCTTGTGCCATAAAAGAATCAAGAAATTAACCGGGGATACAGAACAGAGCGGAGTATGCATGTCACAGCTTTTATTACCCATTAGCTGCCAGGCACTGAAGCTGAATTTTGAGTGATACTTTATACTTCTGGTAGATGCCATAAATGTCCCAGAAGAGATAACCCTCTTAAAGCAACTTCACTTAGAACATTATTTTACATAAGAAAACTGGCACATGAAAGTAATAAATCTAGCGCATTTTAGGACTCAACAAAACCACAAATACCTTAGGAAATGCAGATCAATGGTGTCTCTTTTTTTTAACAATTAATTTCCAAAACTCACTGCAGATCTTGCGGCAAAGGAATCACCCTAAAAAAATATCATAGTACTAGTTGATATACAGGAATCTGAAGAATAGGAGATTCTTCACATGGAACACAGCAGGGGCGGACTGGGAACTTCAAGTGGCCCTGGAAAAAATATGAAAAGTGGCCCGTTTTGTAGTTGGGTTCAAACTGATGGAAGGCAGGGCCAGCAATACCATATTGTGGCACATTATACCACCCCAACCGAGCCAAATACCACAGTCCATCACAAAATACTGCCAGCAGCACAAAATACATCCCCAAAACTTCCACTGGCCGGACCCCTGGGCATCGGCCCACTGGGAAATTTCCCTGTAAGGTTTATGGCCAATCCGTCCCTGGCACACGGGATGAAGAAAGCCCAAGATGGCCTTGGAGATTAGCTGCTGCTGGGTTCCTGGCATGCTGCATATCCAGTCATGAGTTTATTAAACTTTGTACCAATTCTAGCACCAGAACCAGACATTCCGACAATAACATCACCAATAATGGTTGCAATATAAAAAAAAGAAAAATAAGGAAATATGCAAAGCACACCAATTATCAGAAAAAGTCCACTTTACTGATTATTTAGACAGTTAGCCATATAAGTCACAAAATGTAAAAACATCTAAAAAATAGAATAATAAGCCCCTACTGACACAAAAAAATGCATAAAATGTCAAAAACATGACATGTCAGAAACAAACAGACAATAAAAGTTAATATATTAAACCTATCAATAGCATCATGTGGAACCCCACATGTATTACTTCTTCCTGCAGACTCCTCACCATATACATCTCTGTGAGGGCAAATGGCACCCAATGGCAGCACATGGAGAGCAGAGCCATAAGGTTTCCACATGGGCTCCGTGCACATAGTTCTTCTGCGCACAGTGCACCTTTCATGGCCGAGATGGAAATAACCCAGAACAGAAACAGCGGTGTACTGGTCGTCTGCGTAACTCCAGCCATTCCGGGGCTTAGTGTGGGTTATTCCCATCTTGGCCATGAATGGCCAATATGAGAAAATCCCTTTAGGGGACTCTCTTATAATTCATGACAACTAATTCTTATATTGAAAACAAGAGTCTGGCCTAATAATCCCCCAGTCTTCCGCTGTTATCACAAAGGGAAGATCTGGTTGGCTATACATTTGCAATACATACTGACTTTTAAGATGATTGTAATACTGGCAAAGGAAGTGTCACTCTTTGCATCGGCTCTCCGCCCTGGCTAAGGGCTCATGCACATGACCGTTGGGTGTTTTGTGGTCCACAAATTGCAAATCCGCAAAACACGGATACTGGCTAGTCATATTCCGCATTTTGCCAGCCCCTAATAGGAAAGTCCTATCCTTGTCCTAATGCGGACAATAATAGGGCTAGTTCAATTTTATTGCGGAACGGCCATGGAGGGATCATGGAATGCACACAGAGTCATTTCCGTTTTTTTGCAGCCCCACTGAAGTTCCACATATGGCCCACAAAACAAAAAATTGAACGACATGGGAAAAAAAAAACATTTTTGTGTATGAGCCCTTATAGAGCAGGTTCCAGGGCACCATAACATCCATATGCCCAAGCAGACACAACCCTGTCTTATTAAGACAACCCCTTTCATTGTGGAATGGAAAACCCTTTTCAAAGGCCGCAGCTAAAGACATGGGGACCGAATAAACAGAAATTAAAACTGTATAAAGGTTAAAACCTTGATAGATGGAGAATAGAAATGATCGAAACTCTAAAAAAAAAATAAAAAAATTATGCAGACAAGTAACACAGAAACTGAATTAATTAAATATGTTCAAAGGCTCTGGCAGGCTGGGAGAATACGCCAAATTATTTCTCTGGGTTGTCAATTCCTCCAGAGGCTGTTTATCTAGAGATCAACATGGTTCTAGTGGGGGGTGGTTTTAAAAAAAAAAAAAAGAATACTCTTTTGCTTTACTTGGTATAAGTTTTGCGTTACTGGGTATAAAGTATAATGTGCAACACGTCACCCTGTCCGTCACTGACTGACAATAGCGTGTTGAAGTATTACATGCTGCATGTGCTTTATACATTATAAAAGTTTCAGCAAATATTGATTATAGTCAGGGGCATAATGATCGAGGTTGCAGAGGGTGCGGCTGCGACCGGGCCCGGCTGGGGAGGGGGCTCGTCAGTGCTTGTAGCCAGTTCAATGAGGGCCATGGGAGTTTGGCTCATAAGCTTTAATTCGGGTGTCCCACTGCGCAGATGGTTGCGAACACATCCCCATACCCTGTCCTGCGCCGCTTCATCACATCATCCCGCGCGACCCAGCGCAGGAGGTCACAGTGATTTCATCGCAATCTCGAAATGACGCTCAAACTCAGGCTACAAGCAGCAATGCAGAGTGGTGAGTTTATATATATATGTATATATATATATATATATTATTATTTTTTATGTGATTACTATCTTTTTAATTGTAGGTGACTTACCAAGACATGGGTCCATAAGGTTTATGCCTTATGTGGGAATCTTTGTTCCAGAATACTTACTTTCAAACATTTTCTTTTTAAATATTTTATATGGTTACAATAAAGAATTTCACATTGTACTACAAGATAATTTATAGGGGGGGGGGGGGGGGGAGACCCCGATCCAACGTTTGCCCTGGAGCTCATAGAACTGTAGTTACGCCACTGATTATAGTATGCATAATGAAACATTATACACATTATCCAACTTCCCAATATTCTTTCTTCTATCAATTCCTCATCATGGATTTCATACTTGCACTCATTGTATAGGAACATTTATTGTTAGGGCTAGATCAGCTGAATGTAATGATACCGTTCACTTAGCGATACATTGCTTCATTCTGGAGAAAAACTCCAAATAATTTTAATCCATATGCAAATGAGCAGTTACGTGCACCAAGGGCGTGTCCAAGCCACTCTGTGCACCCTTACTCCTCCTGTTTCCTCTACTGGCCCCTCCCTCTCTTTTGATTGGCGGGGGCGGGAGGAGATGACTATGAAGAAACCTGGTTCTGCCAATTAAGAAGGAGAGGGAGGGGCTGGCGGAAGAAGCAGGAGTAGAGTGCACAGAGTAGCTTGGGCCCTCCCTCAGTGCACTCGACTGCTGATTTGCATATGGAATAAATGTACTCTTTCTCCAGAATAAAGCAGAGGATCGCTTAGTGAAAGGTATCATTACATTCATCTGATATAGCCCGACAAGGCATTGTGCCTGGTATCAGTGGATTTCCACATGACAGACGTCCTTTACATGGTGCCGATCGATAATATATAGTTTTAGTTGGGTCTTATTTACTATTATTTTCATGTTAAAATTATTAAGAGGCGTTTGAGTGATAGATTCCACCCAGGGACGTAGCTAAAGGCTCATGGGCCCTGGTGCAAGAGTTCAGCTGGGGGCCCCCTTCCCTCAGTGCTTTGTGGCCAGGGGCAGGGAAGCACATAGCCTTCCTGCTGCCTGAGGCTAAAATTGAAAACTCCCCCATGCTAAATTTTTGTCTTCTTATGTGTCACAAGGGTCTTTGGGCTCCCTCAGGCCCCTGGGCCCGGTAGCGACTGCTACCTCTGCATCCCCTATAGCTACTCCCCTGATTCCACCATTGTCTCATACAGGAACATCGGTGTCAGCGGCCCGCAAAAGTCATATTTGCCGATAATTTTTATGCCAGCATGAAACATGCGATAAACAACAAACTAGCCTTTTGTCAATCGCGTTTCATGGCTGGGCACCTTTACACTGGGCAATGGCCGGGAAGCATAATAATCTGTCCTGGCTATGTGATGGACGCAAAGGCGTAGGACTGATTACAGTATGTGTATCCGAGCTGTGTCATGTAACCAGCTCGAGCACCTGTGCGTCCATCACATAGCCAGGACAGATTTCCATTCACCAGAAGTAAGCAAGAAAGATTCCTAGCTGCCATAGATTTCTGTCTTAATTCATCCAGAAAACTGGCATGAATAAAGATAAATGTGCTGCCCCCTCCCCGCCCTCGCCATGCCCCCATTTTTCACCACTATATGGCATGCAACAAAATCTATTGTGGAATAAATAGCATAATAAATTGTGTGTGGTTTTTGTTCTTGTATGAAGTTTTCTAGCTATATTTTTTGCTTCGACAGCTGGGTAAAAAAAATGAAAAAATCAGTGAAGATTCCATATTCTTATTGTATTTGCATTTAGATATGTAACCTTCATCTGCAGTAGGGGCAGTAGTAGCTATTCCATCTCCTAAGCCCTGGAGTGTATGTGACATTGTGATGCGGCCTTCTCAGTTGCAAATGATTTTAGTGTTAAGGCAGAATAATTGCCAAACAGTTACCCGATCGCTGAGCTACCGTATTACAATTCCAGTAATGGACGAGACTTATGTAACTTTGCATGCTGACTGATGCCTCAAGGAAACGCAGGTCAGAGGTAATGGATACGATCACATGTTTCTGACATGAAGACTGATCTGTTAGGCCTCATGCACACGACCGTTTTTTTATGCTGTCCGCAAAAAGGGGTTCCGTTGTTCAGTAATCCGTGTCCGTTTTTGCCTTCCGTTGTGTTTCCGTGTGTCTTCCGTTTTTTTTAGCGGACATGACCCAAAAGATTTTACCAAAAGACAGGCTGACAATTTTTGCCAAGTGCCTGCCAAGGGACCCGCAAAAAAAACAGACGCGGAACGCGGATGACACACGGATGGCCATCCGCATTTTTTCACGGTCCCATTGACTTGAATGGGTCCGTGAACCGTTTTTCACGGACAAGAATAGGACAGGTTATATTTTTTTGAAGGACTGGAATCACGGACCACGGACGCTGAGGACAAACGGTGCATTTGCCGAGTTTTCCACGGACCCATTAAAAACCAATGGGTCCACAGAAAATCACGAAAAACGGAGCAACGGACACGGAATCAAATAACGGTCTTGTGCATAAGGCTTAGGGCTCTTTCACACTAGCGTTTTTGTTTTCCGGCATAGAGATCCGTCGTCGGGGCTCTATGCCGGAAAAATCCTGATCAGGATCATCCCAATGCATTCTGAATGGAGAGAAATCCGTTCAGGATGCATCAGGATGTCTTCAGTTCAGGACCGGAACGTTGTTTGGCCGGAGAAAATACCGCAGCATGCTGCGCTTTTTGCTCCGGCCAAAAATCCTGAACACTTGCCGCAAGGCCGGATCCGGAATTAATGCCCATTGAAAGGCATTAATCCAGATCCGGCCTTAAGCTAAACGTCGTTTCGGCGCTTCGCCGGATTCGACGTTTAGCTTTTTCTCAATGGTTACCATGGCAACCAGGACGCTAAAGTCCTGGTTGCCATGGTAAAGTGTAGTGGGGAGCAGTATACTTACCATCCGTGCGGCTCCCGGGGTGCTCCAGAGTGACGTCAGGGCGCCCTACACGCATGGATCACGTGATCCATGCGCATGGGGCGCTCTGGCGTCATTCTGGAGCGCCCTGGGAGCCACACGGACTGTAAGTATACGGCTCCCCACTACTACTATGGCAACCAGGACTTTAATAGCATCCTGGCCATAGTAACCTCAAAGCATTTCGAAGACTGATCAGGATCCTGATCAGTCTTCTAATGCTTTCAGGCGACTTGCGTTCTGACGGATCCGGCGGGATGGAAGTGCCTGCCGGATCCTCAGAACGCAAGTGTGAAAGAGGCCTAACTTTGTACTGAAGGAGGACGTAACAAGGCTAACGGTAGAATTAAAAGCACGTAATACACAGATACATAAAGCAAGCAATGAACAAACAGAAAGCAAACAATGGTCAAAAGGGGCCTTGTGTGACAATTTTTTTATGCATTGTGTGAAATCTCTGTGATTATGTTTAAAGGCCGCACAAACCTACATATAAACCCCGAATTCTTCAAACATGAGCCAAATATGTTACATTGAAAAAGATTAAAACAATTTAAAATTTATAAAAATATAAGAACTTAAAGGGATATTCCAGCTTTTGGCGGTACTACACTGTTCCTAAAGAGATCCACTCACATGTTCCCCACTGTTCGGTTCTAGTGCAGAGGCTCCTCTCAGTGATGATTCCAGTCCCAGACACGTGTGTAGCTGAGGCCAATCACAGGTCTCAGTGGTGACATGTCTACAAGCGGCATGTGACCTAGCAGTGCCCCGTATGTGGCACCAATGAGGTTAGTGATTGGCCGCAGAGGCACATGTGACCTCATCCGCAAGCTACAGTGCCTGGGACCGGAATCATCACGGAACTATACAAGATCAAGTGCTCCTCTGCCGGCAATCACTGGCCTCAGTGGTGACATATTCCCCAGCGGGTCAATGCCACATTACTGTTGAGCCCTGTGATTGGCCACAGTTAAGCACATGACCCCATCCAGATGCTGCAATGCCTGGGATTGGAAGCATTGCAGCTTTGCAAATGGCTTTGATCTAAAAAAAATAAAAAATAGAACATTTTGTGTCCATAGTTCTAACGTGGGTTTACTTTTTTCTAGCTTCTTCAATTTAATTGAAACAGAATATTTGTGGTTCACAGATTTGTATTTTAGCTATGAACACACAACAGGAAGGATATGAGTTAAAAGATATACTGATAACTTGCTGCTATAATAATCTTCTATTTTGGGCTAAATATTTCAAAATATATATACTGTATATATTTATCTATATATATAACATATTACATATTAGCTAGATCGATTCGCAGACACTACGCTCTATTCACTGCCTGTTCATTGCAGCCTCCTTCTTCTGCTTTTTGCAAAAATGGCAAACAACATATCTGTTAAGAATCAAGGAAATTCTCCTGAACGACAGAGAGCCACACAGATCAGCTAGATACAGAACAGCTGTATTCTGCTGTGTGATTGCCAGGCTTGGATGACAAACCCTCTAATAGCTCAGGGTCAGACCCAAAACCCACATGTGTATGGATTGCAAACAATTCCATCTTCACAAGAAAAAAAAAAGAAAATCTGCGGGACTGCATCTATTTTAAGTCTATTCTCCAAATAAGGATATAGTGAAAATGCCATAGCAGCCGTCAACTAGCTCTCTGGCATTTATTGAGTTAACTCCACTTCCCAGTTTGGGCATTTCAGACACATAAAAAGAGATAATAATTTATGGAAGCAAATATGTTGTTTTCTTGCCAGGCCGCATAGTTGTCGACCCCCAAAAAAAGCAAAGAATGGATCTCCTCCATTCCAAATAATGAATCTCCTCTATTCCAAGTCATATGAAATCCTACAGACATGTAATGCCTAGGTACCCATATCCAACTGAGCAATACCTGCTTCCTGCCACCCAGCGGTGCACCTAGCCTTTCTGCTGCCTGAGGCGAAAACTGAAAAGGCGCCCCCACTCCCCCATGCCAATTTCTTAACATAACCCCTTTGCCACAATAAAAGCTCTCATTGCCCATGGCCCTTCGGCTGCCCCCCTCTTGCCTCTACCTGGTGCTGCCTGAGGCGATCTCCTCACCTGGCCTCATTGGTGGTGCACCCCTGCTGCCACCACACAAAGGAATGTTGCTAAATTTCAGATGTGTCCTTCCTTATATTTTCTCTTATCTCTAAATATCCTGAGATGAGAGGCCCCAGAGGATCAGCCTCGAAAACTACGCATTACTCCGTGGGGTGTTGTGAGGTTCCTTTTCAAGGCTAGGGCCACACGGTGACATGAGCTGCACGACAGTAAGGGGTACGCCTACACAGCGGCATCTGTCACACAACAAGAAGGTTACGCAAAACATTTAATGTAATGTATTTCAATGGTACTACTGCAATGTAACAGTTTGCCAAAAAATCTGCCTTGGATGGATTTTTTGTGGCTGTCTCGTTTTAGCATGTCGCATTGTGGCACCATTAAAATACATTACATTAAATGGTGCAGCCCTAGCCTAAAGCTGGTCATCAGGAACCAGGGGGGAAAAGCTAAGGAAGGACACATCTGTACTTCAGATAATACCAACAAAAAGGAAGACTGTCTCCATGACTATGGCAATCCTCAGCAATGTACACAAAGTGTAGACAAGGACGGAGATCTCAAGGTGGTCATACACATTCACACACATTCTCTCCCCACTCCCACACAGCTCCCTCGTTCACACACACATTTGGCTCAGCTGAATGTGTTTCTTATCTTCCAGAAGAACAAAAGGATCTTCAGAAAATTTTCATTTTGCCTAACCTTTCTCTCCCCCGACATTATCTGTCATCCCTATACAAATTAAACTAATGTGCATGGGGGTCTTAAGTTGATTCATTGAATAGGTACAGCTGGTATCAGCTTACACCACGTGCCCGATAACTAAAAAAATGATGGCAACATTTTCAGTCCATGCAGGACTTTTTTTTCCATCTAAAATATTGGATCTCAGACGGAAATGACTAAAACGGGTGCCAAATGTGCATATATGAGCATAACGGATGCTTAAAATACAGGATCCATTTTTTTATTTTTCTGTTCTTCTGACAGATCAGAAGAACGGAAAACTAAACGGTGATGTGAACACGACTTTAGGGTCTTTCCACACTGCGTTTGCCGTGTACATACATGTACCAGGAAAGCTCCCGATGCACACGTTGGATAGGTTTTTGCAGGGCTACTGTTTTTTATTGCATATGATAGAGCAGCAAACTTTTATTTAGCATGGTTGACTATGAGAGATGGATCATACTCCTTACCATCTGTTAAATGCATGCAACTAAGGTTTCCATTGGGAAATCTTCCCAACAGAAGCCTCCGACGCACAATGAGAGGCAGTGAGAAAAGTGCCTTAAAGGGTTTTCCTGGAAAAGATAATGATGACTTATCCTCAGGATCAGGGCTGTGAAGTCGGAGTCGAGGAGTCGGAGGCAATTTTGAGTACCTGGAGTCGGAGTCGGCAAAAAATGAACCGACTCCGACTCCTACTCCATTTAAATTGGAATAAAATTAAAAAAAACAAGTTTAAATGTCTCAATTCACAAAAAGTTATAATTAATTCCTTCTCTACTGTAGGAATAAAGGCCAATGCATGCAGTGCGTCACGTTACCGCAAAACGAACATGTTAAGTGACCGTGAAGAATCATGCTTTTCATATGCTTCACTATATGGCACGCAACGCGCAGTTAAGGAGCGGCAATACTTAGGCTACGTTCACACGACGACAAAAAGTCGCGTGACAAATCGGGAACCACTACACTGCAACATTTGTAGCGCGACATTGATGTCACATTAATGTCACACGACAATTTTTATAATGCGAGTCTATGGTGGTGTCGCACGTGCAGCATGCGACATGTTGCGACTGCGACACAACAGTCGCCAAAAATCCATCCTGGATGTATTTTTTCCGACTGTCGTGTCGCAGTCGCAGCATGTCGCAATGCGACACCATAGACTCCCATTATAAAAATTGTCGCGCGACAATAGTGCGACTTTTTGACGCGCGACAATTGTCGTCGTGTGAACGTAGCCTTATACTTTCCATTGTGTTGTGTTCCGCTGTTACAGGGAACGCAACGCCCATGGTTAACCTAGCCTCTCATTGATAACTGATTAAGTAAATATTTTTTGCAGGACTAGAGACACTTGTATAAGTGAAGGGAATGGATAGTCAATAGTTCAAGACTGAAGCTGTAAACCATTTGAAAAACTGCTGTCATTCAGCTGAGGCCACTTTCACACTGGCGTTTTTCCTTTCCGTCCTAGAGTTCCATCCTCAGGGCTCTAGGACGGAAAGATACTGATCAGGATTATCCCAATGCATCCTGAATGGAGAGAACTGAAATGTCTTCAGTTCAGTACTGAGAAGTTTTTTGGCCGTAGCAAAATCCGCAGCATGCTGCAGATTTTGCTCTGCCCAAAAATCCTGAAGGCATGCCGGAAGGACGGATCCGGAATTAATGCCCATTGAAAGGCATTAATCCGGATCCGGCTTTAAGCTAAATGTCGTTTTGGCGCATCGCAGGATCCGACGTTTAGCTTTTGTGAATGGTTACCATGGCAGCCAGGACGCTAAAGTCCCGGCTGCCATGGTAAAGTGTAGTGGGGTGGCAGGGGAGAAGTCCCGGGGCGCTCAACAATGACGTCAGAGCGCCCCATGAGCATGGATCACATGCTGACGTGATTGTGGAGCGCCCCGGGAGCCGCACGGACTGTAAGTATCTGCTCCCCTGGCTCCCCACTACTTACTATGGCAACCAGGACTTTAATAGCGTCCTGGCTGCCATAGTAACACTGAAAGCATTTTGAAGACCGATCAGTCTTCGAATGCTTTAAGTTGTCTTGCGCATTTCTGGCGACGGAAGTGCACGCCGGATCCACACAACTCAAGTGTGAAAGAGGCCTAAGGCTATAAAAACTTGTAAACTCAGATTGTTAGCTTAAACTTTAAACATGACTATCAGATTCTACTAAGGAAATGTATAAAATACATTTGCATATTAAATACAGAGCAGTCGGAGTCTGGGAGTCGGAGTCGGATGTACAAAAAACTGAGGAGTCAGAGTCTGAGTCGGAGCATTTATCTACCGACTCCACAGCCCTGCTCAGGATAGGTCCTCATTATCACATCAGCGGAGGTCCCTGCCGATCAGCTGTTTCAGGGAGCCGATGCGCTCGCTGGAGCTCTGGTGAGCGATGCAGGATCCCGAGTGCTGTTCATCATATAGTGGCAATGCTTGGTATTGCAGCTCAGCCCCATTGACTTGAATGAGCCTCAGCTGCAACTAGGCCATGTGAGCGATGTATGGTAAGATCACTAGCCTAGCAAGAGGTTGCTGTGCTCATGGAGGTGGTCCCAGGTGTCGCACTCTCACAGATCTAATACTGATGACTTTTACTGGATAACCCCTTTAAAAAGCATGAGGCTGCTATGGGGCCTTCGGAGAGCCCTGGTGGTTTTATCCACTTTTCTATTGACTCTCTTCTAAAGAGGAACTATATTAAAAAGAGGTAGGCAAATTGGGCCAAGAGTTACATAAAGGTCCTGGAGAAGGTTAACCGACACCAGGCCCTTTTGTGCTGGATGAAAAAACCTAGCACCATAATAGGAAATTAATTAAATTGTTTGCGATAGGCCCATTCTACTGATTAGGATGGGAGGGGGGGGGGGGTCTTCTCAATGTTTATGTTACATGTGCAACCTCTACAGTTCTACAAAGTAGATTTTTGCTTAACATAAAGTTATCATTTTATTCATATGTTTACAATTTTAGAGAATCACTATAAGGGTCCATTCACACGTCCGTAGTGTATTGTGGATCCGCAAAGTGCGGATCTGCAATAGCCCCATCCGGCAGCACCATAGAACTGCCTATTCTTGTCTGCAATTGTGGACAAGAATAGGACATGTTCTATTTTTTTCCGGAGCCGCGGACCGGAAGTTCGGGTCCTCGCTCCGTAAATGTGGATGCGGACAGCACACTGTGTGCTGTCCGCATCCATTCCTGCCCCATAGGGAATGAATAGGTCCGGATAACAGATCTGGACCCATTCACGGACGTGTGAATAGAACCTTAAAGGGGTTATCCCCTGGTTATTGTAAAAATTAAAATCAGAAAATCATATAATACATGACAATCTCTTTCTAACAAAGGTAGACCCAGCCTTGTACCTCACATGGATCTAGAGATCTCCCCACTAATTGTTCCAATCGCTCTGATAGATTTATATCAAGCTGACACCTAAAGGGGCATGTATGTTCTGCTTCAGCTCAAGGGGGCATATCTTTCCTGCTTCAGCTCAGGAGATGTGTCCTTTCTGCTGTGGCTCGCATCACAGCTGAGGAGGCAGTTGAAGGATGGAACTGAGCATGTGTGTCCACCTCAGCGAGGTGGTCAGAGAAAGGAAAAAAGAACAAACAACAGGTGGTACTATACAGATGCATTTTATTGAATAACTCAGTGGCTATGCTAAATTAATTACATGCACTTACAAACATATTCAGATCCAGGTGCTGGTTTGAAAACTGCTGAATATTGCCAACACATCCTATGTACAAAAGTGCCACTTTTGTACATAGGATGTGTCTGGTATTGCAGCTGTTTCCCAGTTAAATTATATTTTGTAAGGAACTGACTTTCACAGCCTTAAAACTGTGTGGGATGCATGTCCCCAAAGCCCTAAAACCTGTATAAATAAAGAACATTTTTCTGGATCCTACATTGGGAACTGTGTTTTTATGCGGGTGCTAGTTCCCCGCATGACACAAATGTCTCTTTGAAAGCAAGAATCACTGGAACAATAAATATCTGGCATCCCCCCCATCATGCCAATCTCACTTAGATGGGTCTGTATGTGATGACAGAGAGAGCAGCTGTGCGCCAGCCTGAATTTTTTTTGTGTGGAATTATATTAAAAAAATGATATTGGATTGGAGCTGCGTTCTTCATCAGACAGAAGGCATGACATGAGGCATATGACTTTTTCATGTGTGACATTTTCACACGTCTACAGGAGGGTGTGCGCTCTTCAATGAAGCGCATGGCTCAATTACTTGACTATAGGGTGTAAATACTGGTACATTCTAGGATGCAAAAAAAGTAAGATCCATACAACCCATCAATTGTAAAGGTACCTTTACATGAGGCGATTATCGTGTACATTATCGTTAAATCGAGCGAAATTGCAAGATTATCGAGCAGTGTAAAAGCAATGAACAACAGAGTGACAAAGTGTGTGCACAAAAATCATCATTGGACGTTAACGATTTCATACGTGTAAACAGAAATCGTTCACTGCACGCACGATTACAGACGATTACACCGTGGGCGCGCCAGTCAAGTTATCGTTTCGGGTAAATACCACTGTCTGCTTTACAAACGCTGGAATATGCGATCGAAAATTACGATTTTATGAAAGATAATCGGCGTGTCTAGAGGGTCATTGTTGAAATGTTCATTACACCAAGAAACAACTCATTCATCGCTCAATCGTACCAATCATCTACTTGTGTGAAGGTACCTTAAGATCAGTACAACCCAACAATTGTAAGATCAGAACAACCCAACAATTGTAAGATCCACGCAATACATCAATTATAAGATCCACACAACCCATCAATTGTAATATCCACACAACCCATCAATTGTAAGACCTGTACAACCCATTAATTGTAAGATCCACGAAAACCATCAATTGTAAGATCCACGCAACCCATTAATTGTAAGATCCACACAACCCATCAATTGTAAGATCCACGCAACCCATCAATTGTATGATCCATGCAACCCATCAATTGTAAGATCTACACAACCCATCAATTTAAGATCCACACAACCCATTATTTGTAAGATCTACGCAACCCATCAATTGTAAGATCCCCGCAATCCATCAATTGTAAGATCCACGCAACCCATCAATTGTAAGATCTACACAACCCATCAATTTAAGATCCACACAACCCATTATTTGTAATATCCACACAACCCATCAATTGTCAGATCCACACAACCCATCAATTGTAAGATCCACGCAACCCATAAAATTGTAAAATCCACACAACTAATAAATTGTAGGATCCACGCAACCCATCAACTGTAAGATCCATACAACCCATCAATTGTATGAGTCATGCAACCCGTCAATTGTAAGATCCGTACAACCCATCAATTGTAAGATCCATACAACCAATCAATTGTAAGATCCACACAACCCATCAATTGTAAGATCCACAAAACTCATTGTTCTTTACCAAGAGCATAGTCCCCAACGATCTCCAGACAACTTTGGCAAATTTGGCTTGTCCTGGGCCAAAAATGGCAGGGCTTATTTAAACCCTATGATCTTAAGTGGGCGTTACCCTGCCAGTTTTTGGGCATGTCCAGGGGCAGGGCTTATATTCTCCAAATTTACCAAAAGGACCCTTGGCAAGTATTCACAAGTAAATAGTCACACAAGCAATACATAGCCAAACTATAGAAAATTATTGAAGTGTGCGGAGACACCGGCCTAGGCCGATGTATTTTGATAAACTCTATGTCATCCGTGAACCCCTACGTGCACAGAACGCACAACCTGTACAGAACTATCCGTGATAACGAACAGCAATGATCTACCGGCAGGAGAAAATGAATTCATTAAATATAGATCATTGTCTTGTTTATTTTCCTCCCTTGATTCCTGTGTTCCTTCCCTGCTTCCTTTGATTTTTTTTTCTCAGCTAAAAGATTAATGATTTTATAGTGCTAAAAAGGTGATTACCCTTCTAACTGAGAAGCGGTGTTACTCGTTACCATGGTGACAGGAGGACAGAACCTTCTAGAATAAAAATGGAGTAACTTAAGTGAAAGCCCTGCTGTTATTAAAGAAACACCGCCTCAATAGCAATGATTAAAGCTCCTGGGACAGAAAACGGGTTACTATGCAGAACCCAGCAGGCGATGTATAAATAGGAACAGTATATCACAAAAGGTAAAATAATAGACATTTTAGTAAGCCTCCAGGCTGCCCTTACTTGCGCTTCACCCTGGCGGCTTTGCCCGTTTTTACCTTCACCAGTTGTGCTGTTGCTAAAAAAATTACCGTAAATTACAAAGCGATCCACTCACCCTTGTAAGGCTGTGTTCACACACTGCGGCCATGGCGCAGCTTCTACCGCGGTTTTCCAAAATTGCAGCAAAAATGTTGTAATTGTTTCAACTGCAGAAAACCGCGGCATAAGATGCATTATGTCTGCAATGCGCTTGCAGTGTATGCACACAGCCTAAAATGCCTCTCCCTTCGGGGTCTTCTGTGTCTATTTTTTTCTTAAAGAGAAACAACGTCCATGAGAATGGTTTCATTTTGTGTTCCTGGGCCATTTTACAAGATTTTTCTTCTTTTCAGAAGAGCACTTTGTCATTTTTAGATTTTTCATCCTTAAAGGCTATGTACACCCTTGGGGTCAATTTTTTGTATTATTGAATTGTACTCATTTTGAGCTAAACATATTTTTTTAATTGTTTTTTTTTTTTAAATATGGCGTCCTTTTTTCTGTACAGAGTTGACACTCTCTAGTAGCAGCCTCTGGACTTTGTCTTTTCCGTCAGACCAGGAGCAGACGGACTCCTTATCTCTGCTCTCTGCCCTTATAAACAATGATTATAGCTCAGTTCTTATCTTACTGATAAGAATGTGGCTTAAATAAGTGTTTATGACCTCTTAGTAGTTTAGAGATGAGGTTTATTAGATGATCGGCACAAAGTCAAAGTGAAAGTACCAGTCACACAGCTAGAAAAACAGTTAACCCTTTGTGACAGAACAGCTCAATATTTTTAATAAAGGCCAATTGAAAAAATGATTTTTAGCCAAAAATGAGTAACATGCAATCATAAAAAAATGCCTCTCGAGGTGTACATTGCCTGTAATTGAGTACTAAAGTGAAGGAGTCAGAAAACTGACCTTCAGTGTGCTGACTGGTAGTGTCCCAGGGGTCATACTCCCACTAATCATACATTGATGGTCTATCCTAAGAACAGACCATCAAATGAAAACCCTCATAACTGGACACTTTGTTTATCCACACTCGTATCAATAATGGCCACATACTAAGTAAGGCTACATTCACATGACCATATCCATTTTGCTCTCCGCAAATTGTGGAGCAGTCTGTGTGCATCCCGCATTTTTTGCCTATTGTCTGCAAAACGGACAAAAATAGAACACGTTCTGTAATTGGTAGCGTGGCCATATGGATGTGGACAGCACACGGATGACATCTTCAAATATTACCCTCCTGATAAACTTCCCCCCTGTTTAGACACTTTTTTCTGTTCAACTAAGGCCCCTTGCACACGACCGTATGCCCTCTGATACATACAGTCCGGGAGCGCACAGCATCATATGATACAACAACGTACAAAAAAATAGTGCCAATATTTTTGAACAAAATTCTGGCACAAAGTAAGGCAACTAACTGGAGGTATAAACTAAAGGGGCAATTATAAGGAAGTAGCAATCCTAGGATCAGTGCTGGCAGCCGATCAAATAAGGGTGGGGTTCACATCAAGTTTTATGCCTCCATTTAATGCATACGTTACTAAAAAAAAAGGATACAAATACACAACACACCACGTTCTTGTATCCTGCAGAGTCCGGTAAAAAAAAGTATTGTTTTTTTTTACAATGGAACCTGTATACCTCCATGCCCAACTGTATCTCATCTTGTATCTAAGTTAGAGGCCCAGTAGGGTCCCAGAGCCACCTTTTGCTTGTACAGTTTTCCCCAGTAAACGTATCTTTTTGCTCTAATATTGGAATCATGGGCTTCAGCAGTGATGTGGCCACAATTGGCACGTCACCACTGAAGCTACTTACTGATTGCAGTGGAGCATGTTACCATGCCCATGCACCGCTGGATGCAAACAGTGCAGGGACTGGAATATGTACACAGCGGAGGAAGCATAGAGGACTGGAGCAGCGTGGAGAAAGTAAGTATGAATCTTCCGCTGGCATTAGATAAAATGTCCTTATCCCAGAGAACCACGTTAAAGTGTAACATCTGGCCGGTGCTTACTACAGTTAATCCTATCTTGGCCATTACAGACGGACATGGGACAATCCCTTTAAGGTATTACTGTTTACTGGAGGTGATGCTTTTAAGTAAAAATAAAAACATAGGTATGCGGAGATTTTAACGTGTACATGTTTTCGTAAACTTATAACCGTTTACTCCAGTGATAAATTAATGTGCAGAAATAAATGCTGATATGACGGTAGGTTCACACCTCTGTTTAACTGTTCCGGCAGAGAACAGTCTGCTGGAGTTCATCAGATACTACCATTCATCTCCTGACCCTATTGATTATAAGGCCTTATTCACACGTCCGCAATGTAGTCCGCATGTATTCCGCAATTTTGCGGAATACATGCGGACCCATTGACTGTGAATGGGGCCGGGAAAGATGCGGAGAGCACACACTGTGCTCTCCGCATCCGATTTTGCGGAGCGCGCCGCCGATTTTCCGGTACGCGGCTCCGCAAAAAAAATAGAGCATGTCCTATTCTTGTCCGCAATTGCGGACAAGAAGAGGCATTTTCTATGGAGTCCGGGCAATGTGCGGTCCGCAAAAATGCGGAATGCACATTGCCGGTGTGTCCGTGTTTTGCGGATCCGCGGCTCCGTGGATCCGCAAAACACTTGCGGACGTGTGAATGTAGCCTAATGGGATCCGGCTGATTTCCTGCATAAGTTTCTGGCCAGACAAAAACTATTGCATGCAACAGTTTTTGTTCAGCTGAAAGCCGGCATTCTGCCAGAAAGCGGACGGATTCCATTATAGTCAATGAGGTCCGATGGTGAACGGCAGTAGCTGGCTAGGCCGGATCCGGTAAACTCCAGCAGGCTGTTATCTACCAAAACCTCCGAATCCAAGGTGTGAACCTACCCTAAGCATATTAGGCAATTTAAATTCTTGAAATTTGGTATATGTAGTATATGTGGTATGTGCACTCCAAACTGTAGCAACTGATAAATAATAAAATGTGTCGCTAATCAAATGCAAAAGCAAAATATACGATTTTTGTAATTTTTGGTAAAAGGACACTGAGTAATGAAACATAAAATAAGATTTAACTTGGGGAATTTCTGATTTGCAGTTTGAGGAGAACAAATAAAATCCAAACCAGATACAGTGCATTTAAAACACAAAAGTAAATTTACCATCAATTTGTATTCAGCTCATTTATTTAATGCTCATGGTCCGTCAGTCTGCACTAAAACATTTAAGGTTCTCTCAGCCTCTTACTATCACATTAACAGATACAATTTATATCCGTGGACCAGTACACACGCTTCTCTGCTGCACCAGCCAAAACTCCCCTAAGCCTACGACTTCCATTATCCAATTACATGAGGGATACAGACAAAGAAATGAGTAATGGACGAGATTTGTCATCAATTACAAATTTAAGCTCATAAACATTAGTCATGATAGGTTCAGGTCAAAATGACCCATTTAGTAGATATTTATATATGAGCTCAGTCATTCAAAATGTTTTTTTTTTGTGTCTAGTCTTTTTAGCCCATTCTTACCTATTTCATAAGTACATGTCAAGTGTCCCAAATCTTTAGTCCATAATACAGCGTTACAAAATTAAAATAACACTGGTCCTATGCACCGTGTTCACACGTCAGTGTTTGGTCAGTGATTTCCATCAGTGATTGTGAGCCAAAACCTGGATTGGAGTCTCCACAGACATAAGGTATAAAGGGAAAGATCTGCACCTGTTCCGTGTTTAGAGCCGCACCTAGTTTTTGGCTCAAAATCGCTGATTGAAATCACTGACCGAACACTGACATGTTTCATCCATGAAGATGTCCGTGAGGGATCTGTGGTTGGTCCGTGTGTCCGTTTTTACCATCCGTGTGTCATCCGCAATTCACTGATGTTGCTCAGCTGAAAATTAATTTCCAAAAAATCTCTTAGTGTTCAGTGAAAAACGGACGCAACACGGATGCCATCTACGGTCAGTAAAAAAATACTGAAATATGAACAGACACATTTAAATCAAGGGGTATGTGTGCTGTCCGTGATAATAGAACAGCACACGTCAGTGAAAAACGGAGATGGGGACGAGGCCTAACAGAAAGTACTCTTAAGCGGAGGACCCCCACAATGATCTCCTAATAGGGTATAAGGACAGGGGCATCTTAATGAGACATTTTTTATGTTGTCCATTGACAGACCATTAGAGTTAAAGGGGTTTTCTAATACTATCCTCAGGATAAGTAATGAATATCAGATCCTGGTGGTACAACACACCGCACACACACTGATCTGCTGATTCGGACCGCCGGAAACTATACAGTGTACGGATCTGAAAGCAGAAGGCTCTGTACAGGGTGTAGTGGCCGTGCCAGGGTGAATGGGTGCTACTCGGTGTATGGAGTTTTCGGTACACTGCATAGTTTCCAGTGCCAGTGGCTGCTCAATATAGCTGATCGGTGGGGGTGCCAGACCCCTACCAATATGATGTTGATAACCATTGTAATCAGTATCAAAGTCCTGGAAAACCCCTTTAATGGACTGCTAACAGCTTAGCTGACACAGCCATCCACTAACCAGACTATTATCAAAGATGTGCACTCAAGTCAGGAGATAGCTTCATACACACATTGTAAGACTAGGTTTCCCAGGGTGGGCATGACTTGGTAGTCACAACCACACCCACCTGTAGAAGCCAATGGCCACACAAATTTGGTGATTATTAAAAACTGTTGATAGTTCTTCCTCTAGAGCTTTCAGTCTCTGGACATCTACAGACTATTGCTCACTGAATCTGTCAAGGCGCTGCTGTGATGACACGATCTGTAGCCCTTATCTCTGAACTCTTGACAGCTCACGTACCTTCATTAAAGCTAAATTCATATCAAAGTGAAAAGGGCTATATCATCAGATCATCTCTAACAATTTTTTGTAGGAATACTAGTTAACGATGATCTACCTGTGTAAAGGTGCCACTGATTTCCCGATGAACGCGCAAACGCCCAATCATAGGCAAAGATCGTGCCATCTAATCATGCTCTACTGCTGGTAAATGATGATTCTCTGTTACCGAGGTATGATACTTTTTCTTCATATGAAAATTAGGTGCAATGAAAGCGTCACCATTGCTCTTGTTGCACCCAAGCTCCATTCCTTTCTATAGCCAGCCCCTCCCTGGCTGCTTTGATTGACAGGGCCAGGCAGTGGTAAAGCACCGCCACATACCACCTTATGTTACTCTACTTTGCTGCTAACTATCCTCTTTACAGTGACATAAATATGAATATTCACCATTGGATGTTTTACGCAGGTAACAGCTACAAGTCACAAGCTCTGTTGGAGATGTAGGCGCATTCTTTAACACGTATACTCTATTTTGATGCATTAAAAGTATGAAACCATTTATTTTAAAATATGCAGCGAAAGAACCATGGTGCTTATTAATAACATCAGCACAAGAGGAAAGTGAAGTTCTTTCTAGCATCTCATATTTCTAGCTGGGGCCTGAATATTCATACACCTTCACTTTGCTTTTTTTTTTTCATTCCATGAGCCCAGTGGTATGCTGTCCAAAAATGATGTGGTTTTCTGCCAATTTAAAGGGATTCTGTCGCCAGGTTTGACCCCTGTCAGCTAAACATATGCTGACGCTCAGGGTCTCATCAGGATTCCTAATGTGGGCTCATCAATGCGATCAGTGGCTTTATTTTGGCAAAAAACAGGTTTTACTAACCTGTGAATCAAAGAAATAAGGTGCCCAAGGGGAGGTCCAGGGATGCAGGGTGCCCAGCCGCACCCATCGCTGTTCGTGCCCAGTGCCGCCTCCTACTCTTCTGTGCTGCCTCCTACTCTTCTGTGCCGCCTCTCCATCCCTCCCCCTCCTGTAAGATCTGGCGCGTGCGCACAGGGCGCATCCCTGGACCTCCCCTTGGGCACCATATTTCTTTGATTGACAGGTTAGTAAAACCTGTTTTTTGCCAAAATAAAGCTACTGATCACATTGATGAGCCCAGATTAGGAATCCTGATGAGACCCTGAGCGTCAGCATATGTTTAGCTGACAGGGGTCAAACCTGGCGACAGAATCCCTTTCAGCTAGTTAATACATCTTTTGTATTATAGGCAATTCCTATCAGCAACACTATGATCAATGACTATAATGTGTAAAAAGAAGAAAATAAACTCCAGTTTGTGCGATGTCATAGGTTAGGTTTCATTTAATCAGAAGTGCGGTTACTATACCCATACAGATCTTTGTCTGCACTTACCATAACTACTCCCATCCTCCAAGCAGTCCCCAGAGCGGTACCAGTCTGATGAAGGCCGTATTGTGGCCAAAACGTCACATGTATATGATTTACCGCACTTCTGATTAAATGAAACCTATGACATCACACAAACTGGAGTTTATTTTCTTCTTGATACAACGGGGTGGGAAACCGACCTCCAGTAGCGTACCTACAAGAGAGTGACAAGCAGGGCCGGCGCGTTCTATAAGCGGACTAGGCCGCCGCGTAGAGCGCCCCTTGGCAAGGGGCGCTGCTAGGAGCACCGGCCCTGCCTCATGCTGCAGCCGCCCGAGCGCTCTGAATTGAGCCTCAGACGGCTGCAGCACTGCCCAGGCTGGCGCGTCCATGAGGGCGCACCGCCCGGGCTCAGCAAGAGGAGAGGAGCTGACAGGAGGGAAGCGCTCAGCGCTCCCTCCTGTCAGTCCATTGTACCGTGGCCGAGCTCTTTATGGCCGCGGGTACAGGAGCATGTGTCTCCTGTACCCGGCCCGACTGACATGAAGTGCGCACACAGTGTGCACTTCCTGTCAGTCCGTCAGGGTACAGGAAACTAAAGCTCCTGTACCCCTGGACCATAAAGAGCTCGGCCACGCTACACTGGGGAAGGGGGAGGAGAATGACAAGAGTTGGGGGAAGAAGAATGACAAAGGAGGGGGAGAGAATGACAAGAGGGGAAGGAAGAATGACAAGAGGACGGGGAGAATGACAAGGGGGAGAAGAATGACAAAGGGGTGGGGGAGGAAGAATGACAAGAGGGGGAGAATGACAAGGGGGAAGAAGAATGACAAGGGGGGAAGAATGACAAGAGGGGGGAGAATGACAAGGGGGGAGGAAGAATGACAAGGGGGAGGAAGAATGACAAAGGAGGGGGGTGAAGAATGACAAAGGAGGGGGGTGAAGAATGACAAAGGAGGGGGGTGAAGAATGACAAGGGGGGGGGGAAGAATGACAAGGGGGGGGGAAGAATGACAGGGGGGGAGGAAGAATGACAAAGGAGGGGGGGGGGAGAATGACAAGAGGGGGGAGAGAATGACAAGAGGGGGGAGAGAATGACAAGGGGGGGAGAGAACTGGCATTAGTTAAAGGGGTTCTGCAGTTTATTTAAACTGATGATCTATCCTATGTATGCAGGAGCAACGCGGCCTTCTCGCTGTTTACCGCAGGCGCAGTGACGTCACGACTAGTATCACTGGCCTTGGCGGGGTTAAGCTCTGTTCACTTTAATGAAGCTTAGCCGCACCCAGGCCAATGAAACTAGTCGTGACGTCACTGCGAGAAGGCTGAGGCGCTACTGCCAGCGCCGCTGCCTTCTGAAACAGCTGATTGGCGGGGAACCCCTGCCGATCAGTTTAAATAAACTGCAGAACCCCTTTATTATGGCTGATCATATGGGTTGGGCATTGTGATGTCACATGGGGGGGGGGGGGCAAACTTTTATTTTGCCTAGGGCGGCAAAAATCCTTGCACCGGCCCTGGTGACAAGCTTTTCTCTTCAACCCTATAATGTGTAAAAGGGATCTAATCCTGCCTCATCTGAGCTCTGGCTGCTGCTTTCTCCATGTTTTACGCTGCATCTCTGCTTGCATAGAATGGCTTAGGCTACTTTCACACTGGCGTCTTGTGCGGATCCGTCATGTATCTGCACAGACGGATCCGCACTGATAATACAACCGCATGCATCCGTTCAGAACGGATCTGTTTGTATTATCATGAACATAGGCAAAACGGATCCGTCTTGAACACCATTAAAAGTCAATGGGGAACGGATCCATTTTCTGTTGTGTCATATTGTGTCATTGAAAACGGATCCGTCCCCATTGACTTACATTGTATGTCAGGACGGATCCGTTTGGCTCAGTTCCATCAGACGGACACCAAAACGCTGCAAGCAGCGTTTTGGTGTCCGCCTCCAGAGCGGAATGGAGACTGAACGGAGCCAAACTGATGCATTCTGAACGGATCCATATCCATTCAGAATGCATTGGGGCAAAACTGATCCGTTTTGGACCGCTTGTGAGAGCCCTGAAACGGATCTCACAAGCGGACCCAAAAACGCCAGTGTGAAAGTAGCCTTACACTCAGTTCACACTTTTGCGTAAAACGCCGCGTTCAAACGTGCAAAAAAACGCACAACAGTACAGGAACCATGCATTCCTATGGGGGTGGTTCACACTTGCGCGTTTTTATGCGCGTTCGAAGGCGCCTAAAAACGTCCGAGGCATAAGCAAGTATGTTCGCGTTAATTCGGGCGTTTTTCGAGCGTTTGGTGGCAATAGACTTCAATGGGAAACGCGATAGGCGTGTTGTTCGGGCGTTTGTGCAGTGTTAAACGCGCCTATGGATGCGCGTTTTACAAAGTTTGCAACATGCTGAATAAGCCACCATGGAATGTTACACCTCTAAAGCACTCAGATTGGCCAAACTATATCATTGGTCATTGGCCAACTATGCAGTCAATCACATAAACGCGTGTCAAACGCGCCTACACAATTTACCAAAACGCTTGAAAAAACGCGCCTAAACGCCAGTCTTGAACGCACCAAAAACGCTAGGCTTCAAAACGCTCAGGTCTGAACCCAGTGTTACTTGTTAAAAAAAAAAAACACCTAAATCAATACCATCAGCAACTATATGAAAAGCTGAATTACGTTATGGGTGCTGCCACACAGTTTTTTTGGTGTATGGTTTTTTTCTGTCTTAAAAAAAAATATCCAAAATGTGTTTGAGCACATGCATAGTTTCTTTTTGAAATTTTCTGGTGGAATTTTTTTTTACTGCCTTTTTGTGTTTTTGTTTGTTTTTAAAGAAAGTTTATGGGAATTACTAAAAGCAGCACAAACAGGCATTTTTGTAGTGGTGTTTTTTAACTGTAGTTTTTTTGGCTGTTGGAAAACAATTTTTTAAATTGCAGCATGCTCTTGGTCTGATATTTTTTTCCTCATTTTCTGACATTATTGTTCTACCCTGCTTGAAAAAAAAATGAAAGTGCTAATGTGTGTTCCATTTTGTAAATGGTATTCCTCATTCTACAGTGGAAGTGTTATCACCGGGGGTACGTATTTTTCTATACAAAACCCAAGTCATGCAAAAAATGCCATGAAACAATGCATGTGCTCAAACACACTATTTTGCCAAAAACGACACAGAAATGGCTACAACAACGCAACAAAATAACAATGCATAAGTCAAGTAACATAGCAAAAACTGTGTGTGGCAGCACCCTTCGGTCCCCTACAAACTGTGCCTGGTGTTTTTGGTTACTAATAAAAACACCATAAAACTGTTTGCGTTTTTTTCCATAGTGCAAACTTTTTTGTTGCACATTTTAAGTGCATTTTTTTTAAAGATATTTGAGAATGGCTTTTTTGAGCCAATTTTCCACCTTCTCTATAGAAAAACAACACCAAAAAAATGGAGAAGAAACCTATGTGTGAACACAATCTAATGGCTCATGCACATGAACGTATTTTCTTTCCGTGTCCATTCCGTTTTTTATGCGGACAGTATGCTGAACCATTCATTTCAATGGGTCCGCAAAAAAAACCCCGAAGTTACTCCATGTGCATTCCGTTTCCGTATGTCCGTATGCCCGTTCCGCAAAAAAATAGAAAATGTACTATTATTGTCTGCATTACGGACAAGGATAGTACTGCTCTATTAGGGGCCAGCTGTTCTGTACCGCAAAATACGGAATGCACACGGACGTTATCCGTATTTTTTGCGGATCTGTGTTTTGCAGACCGGAAAATACATACGGTTGTATGCATGAGCCATAAATCAAGTATAAAAGGCGAGAACGAGGAGTATCTAGTACATACCATGCATATATTGTGGAAGGGGAGGGGGGTGTCAAGGGAGAGGGACCATGGAGCTCTAACGTAACATTTTTTATTTCTATTCAAATACTAATACAATATACTAAGAGAGAATACATATAATGAAATACACTACATATCAAATCTTCTTAATCTTGCATTACTATGCAGTGTAGAGAATATACCAAAAGGTATTATGATAATGCAAAAAGCTCTCATTTCCAGAAAATGTATCGGAATTAGCTTCAGAATCAAAGGCTTTCAGTAAATTAATGTATCTGGATTCGAAACCAGCTACAGGTGTACCGCTTACGGTATATTAAAATTGATTCCATTAGGAAGCACTAAGGACTAAAACTAGGACTAGAAATACAATTAGGTGGTATTAACTACAGGGGCTTATGCATGGATGGGCTGAGACTAGTGATGTCACCGCACACACCTAGTGATGTCCCATTATGTCAGGCACTCAATAGATCAAGCAGATGAGGGTCAATAGCTGTCTCCGGAGCTGAAAGTAAGTCATTACACTGCCTATGTCAGACAGATGCTGGACACTCATCTGAATCTGGCAGAGACTGCTTGCTCAACCCCTAGGCTCATGTACTGTATGAAAACTGTATCAGGCTTCGGCCATTAGGTTACTTTGTGTAATGAATAACTTCAATGCTGTTGTCATGTGGACCTAAACACACCTGATATCTGTGGATGTTCTGTGCCCACTGCAGCTACTAGGCGACCATACTACACCCCGGCCACAGAACACTCATATTATATATGACCAGCACAAAAATCCCACCAAATCGAGGGTGTAACATTTATCTTGGTTTTTAGGGATTTCACAAGTCTACATTCTATATACATATATTCTTGTCATAAATGACATAACAGAGTCCTAACATGGCTATAAATGATGATAATATGGACTGATGGCAGAATATAAGGCAGGGAGGTGGTCAGAGCTCCACAGATGGCACTCCATGAATTCCCAATGGTAGTCGGCATGTATGTTCACCCACATACTACTTCTACATGCCACCTGCCCCTCCCTTTCATCTTCACACTCCCCATACATTTCATTATATATATATATATATTTTTTTTTTCTATCTATCTTATATGTTATCTATTTATCAATCTACCTCATATTGTATCTATCTATCTATCTATCTATCTATCTATCTATAGTATCTATCTGGTATCTATCTATCTCATATGTTATCTATGTATTTATCTATCTACCTCATATTTTATCTGGTTGTCTATCTAATATTGTATCTATCTGGTATCTATCTATCTATCTATCTATCTATCTATCTATAGTATCTATCTATCTGGTATCTATCTATCTATCTATCTATCTATAGTATCTATCTATCTATCTATCTATCTATCTATCTATCTATCTATCTATAGTATCTATCTATCTGGTATCTATCTATCTAACTATCTATCTATAGTATCTATCTATCTGGTATCTATCTATCTATCTATCTATCTATAGTATCTATCTATCTATCTATCTATCTATCTATCTATCTATCTGGTATCTATCTACCTCATATTTTATCTATGTATCTATCTATCATCTATATTTCTACACTGTGTTGACATAATACAATACAGATATTTACCAATATTTCAGAGACATTTATAAACATCGCCCATACATTTATAAACACCTGTAAATGATACAATCAGTGGGCACACCTGAGATGACAGGTATGGGAGGGCACCGTGTAATGAGGGGTTACTGGGCACAGAAGTAAATTTGAGCCCCCAGATATGGGGCATCCTTATCCATTATCAGGGGGACCATGGTCTGTGCCCAGCATGTGACATGCCACCTCCCTCAGCGCCCCATGCCCCCCTCCTGTGCCCAGCAGCGGTGAGTACAAGCCCCATACAAGGACACCCACCTGCCTCTCGGAAAGCTCCTTCTCCAGCTCCCGGCATTTATTGTGCCATACTAAATAGTGCAGGGGGTATCTGCTCTCCGGACCTTTCCTTGCTGGCATCATCCTCGTCTCATGCTGGGTTTTCCACCCTGCCTCCCGAAAGCACCATGCAGAACCGAGCGGAGAGGAAGGAGGCGTGGGAGGCTCTGCAGTGCTCTGCTGCGGGTGCCAGGCTGTGTGCCGCCCGGGTATGTGTGCTCTGCCGCCTGGGCAGGGATGGCTGGAGCAGCCGCTCTTCTTCCTCCTCACTGCGCCCAGCAGCGCAGTGTGTGCCAGAGCAGTGAAGGAAGGGGCATGTCAGGCACCAGGGGATCCCCAGACGGGCAAGGAGAGTGGGGCAGTGCCAAGGGGCTCCTGGTGGGCTCAGGACTCCTCCCTGGCAGCGCTGTCTCTGCTCTGCTGTCTGCTGTGCATTGTGCAGGATGCTGCCAGTGACAGGCGCAGGCGATTTGCATCATGGGGGATGTAGTTCTTTTTTTTTTTTTCCACTTTGCTGGCAGGTGCGGCTGGCTGCTCATACATAGCAGAGCTCAGACGGTGTATTGTGTGAGCTGTGTGTGTCCTGGAAATGCAGGGCAGCAGGTTCACAGCAGAGGCCTCAGTTATTACTAGTAGATTATTAATAATGTATTATTAATATATTTAGCAGATATATTTCTGTAAGATGTTTGATGTAATTTATTAAACTGGTGTAAAGTAGAACTGGCTTAGTTGCCCATAGCAACCAATCAGATTCCACCTTTCTTTTATGACAGCTCTTTTGGAAAAGGAAAAGCAAATTCTTCTTCACACCAGTTTGATAAATGACCCCATAATTTTTTTTTTCTGGAAAAATGAGAGTTGGACCAATATGGATGCCTTTACAGCTGGAACCAGAGGTTGTCACTCCAAATATGAGGAGGATATATATTTATTAACTCATTTAACTCACTTTTATAGCGCCGACATATTTTTCAGAGCTTTACAGACATCAGTGGCGTGCCTAAGGGATTTAGCACCTGGGGCAGGTCCTTTCTCACCCCCCCCCCCCAATCCCCCAATACTTAAAAAAATATGGTACCCCCTAACAGTAGTATTGCCCTTATTTTACAATTATTTTGTCCAGATATGTGGTAGATACTGTAGTTATGCCCATATTGTGCCCCCTCATAGTAGTTATGCTCACACTGTGCCCCCTCATGGTATTTATGCCGTCACTGTACAACTTTCTCAGTAGTTATGCCCACATTGTGCCCTTTTAAAGTACTTATCCCTTCATTGTGCCCTCTTCACAGTAGTTATCCTCATTGTGCCCCCTCACAGTAGTTATGCCCTCATTGTGCCGCCCTCACAGTAGTTATGCCTCCTATGCCCCTTTCACAGTATTAATGCCCTATCTTTGCCCCCCTTCACAGTTGTAATGCCATCTCTGTACCCCTTCAGAGTAGTTATGCCCTCACTGTGCCCTATAACAGTAGTAATGCCCTCTGTGCCCCTTCACAGTAGTAATGCCCATTGTGCCCCCTTCACAGTAATAATGCCCACTCTGTGCCACATAACAGTTATGCCCACCCCTTCACAGCATTAATTCCCTCTGTGCCCCTTCATACTAATAATGCCAATTGTGCCCCTCCACAGTAGTAATGCCCATTGTGCCCCTTCATAGTAGTAATTCCCTCTGTACTCCTTTGTAGTAGTAATGCCCTCTGTACTCCTTTGTAGTAGTAATGCCCTCTGTGCCTACTTCATTGAAGTAAAGTACACTGTGCCCCCTCTGTGTTAATAAAACAAAAAATCAGTAACTACGAGCCTTGTCCCATTCCTGGTGGTCACATCCAGCTCTTCCCTACAGGCACAGACCGCTCTGCAGAACGGTGTGGGCGGAGCTTAGGCGGATTCCCGGGCTGCAGGCTCCTCCCACACAGGCCAGCAGCGCGATTTGTATCTGCAGGCTGAATGGTGGAGCAGGGAGAAGTCTTCCTGCTTCATCATTCAGTGCAGGACAGACGGAGCGCAGAGAGTTGAGTGACAGGACCGCAGCTCCCCCCGCTTCAGCAATGAGTGCGTCCATCTGTATTGATGGAAGCGCTCATTGCTTCTGGGCTCTGAAGACTGATAGGAGATGCTCTGGAAATTAATGTCCGTGGAATACTGATGACACTCGAAGGGTAAAAACAGACACACAGACCAAACACAGATCCTTCACGGACATCTTCGGATGCTTAGTTTCACAGACTTGAAAATTACACAGAAATGTGGACAAGGTTTAAATTCCCTATCAGTATGCCCTCTTTTACACGGCCGTAGGTGTCCCGTGTCCGTATTGCGGACCGCATTTGCGGGTCCCCAATACATGGCCACCGTTCCGTTGTTATTCCGCATCACGGATGTGGACCCATTTGCCTTAATGGGTCTGCAAATTTGGAGATGTGTACGGTGCGGATCGGAATCATGGAATGGAACACTACGGAGTGCTTCCCTGGGGTTCCGTCCCGTACTTCCGTTCCGCAAAAAGATAGAACATGTCCTATCTTTCTGCGGAACGGGCGGATCACAGACCCATTCAAGTGAATGAGTCCGCGATCCGCTGCGGCTGCCCCACAGTCGGTGCCCGCAATTTGCGGTCCGCAGCACAGTCACGGGACACCTACGGCTGTGTGAAAGAGGCCTATGTCTTTGGATTGTGGGAGGAAACCAGAAGAAACCCACACAAACACGGGGAGAACATACAAACTCCATGCAGATGTTGTCCTTAGTTGGATTTGAACCTAGGACCCAAGCGCTACAATATATGGTGGATTTGGCATGCAACCCTGAGTAATAACCCTTTCCTGTCAGCATCATGTTATGTAAGAATGTGATTCTTTCTTGACATAATGTAGCAACACAACCTGTGGGTCTAGTGCCAGCCCACCCCTTAAAGTTAAAGGGGTTTTCTGAGATTCTGATATTGATGACCAATTAAAATCTTAAAGAACCTGTTTAATTCAAATGTCACCAACCTGACCCACGTTCGCAAATCGCTAAAACTGCACCAACACACATTTATTGTCAGTAGCAGCCTGCTGCCTAGCCTGTGCCTCGGATTGTCCTGTTCACTTGTCTTAGTCCTCTCAGCCACTCGAAGCATCTATAATAATTAACTGAGTAGTTTGTAAAATAATTCACCCAGTTTTTATATGATCATGTAAGCTGGTTGAGATGCTGTACATTGATATCTATGTGCATTGCAGTCAGTCTACTGTGCCATTTGGGCAGGAGTGGAGGGACTAGGAGCCCACCTGGGGCCAACCAGGGGATTCACCTGCTCCAAGCCTGAAAACAGCTTCTATTTATTCCTTTATCTGTCTGACCTCTAGATTATGTCTTACCTGAGGTCCTATCATAGGGAGATGTCTTGGGGCATCTTTTTGCCCTATGACCTACTCAGCTCTTTTTATATTTAAAGACAACTGCAATATGATGGATTTCGGTTAGACCTTACACATTAGACAGCTGATAGCTATCACTCCAACTCCTGTAAAGAGAGAGATATAGGTCGGCGCTACTTACAATCCACCTGGATGACTTGAGATACTGCACACAACACAGGTGCTCCACCACCCGGAAGGTGCTCAGCGCTGAATAGGAATGACAAGAAAGAACAACGGCTGCGGCACTTCCTCCGGTAAAATCCAGTACTTTATTGGTGGATACAGAGCATGGCAACACAGGTACGCGATAGACTATGCAGCATCCATCACGAATGATCGTTTTACATCCTAGGACTCTTTATCAAGGCACCTAGAGAAAGCGTCCTAGGACATGAAACGGACTGATTTTACCGGAAGAAGTGCCGCGGACGTTGTCCTTTCTTTGTGGCTCACTCTGACTCCTCCATACACATGCATGCTTGACTTGGCTGAACAGTATATATTTTCAGTAGGATGAGTGGAGAAAACAACTTCCAGTCTTAAAATCCTACATGGCGGATTGTTATCTCCCTTATTATGTGCCATCAGGAGAGTTGGGAGGTCTCCTAACAAACTGGATGGTCGGCCGATCCCACCAAAATCGGCAGGTTTAAGTCAACAAACATCTAATGTGTATTGCCAGCCTTAAGATATTTTCCAGTTTCAATGAACCTCCTTTCATTTAATGTAATGTGGGTCCATTCTTTACTATGGAATGTATTGTAATCACCTAAATGCACACTATCTCCCGATACAGAATGCAGTCACATGACCCTGTCCATGTTTCTGCAACTTCCTGTTACGTCCTGTCCATTTGTTTCCAGCCTAATCCTCCACCTTCTGCTGTGTCCTGTAGTGTGAACGCCCCTCTAATTAGCCTGCATGGGGCCCTACGATTCTCTGGATGATGTCACAAGAAAATGCAGGGGAAGAGCAGATGGGTCATGTGCCTGCATTTCGGATTGGGAGATAGCATGCATTCAAGTAATTCTAATACATTACACAGTGAAAGGTGGGCACACATAAGATTAGATGAATGAAGGTTCTGGAAAACCCCTTCAAGTTAAAAGAAACCATTTTACACAGAACTAGGATCAGTGTGATTGAGAGATCACAATGCACAAACACTGATAAGTGGAAAATGTGATAACCGCTGACAGTTGTACATTTTTTTACTATTCTAAAGGCTGACTTCAGCTTTGGGGGTAATGTTAGTAGCTGACACGGAGACAATTTCTTCTCAGCCCAATTAACTTGAATGGGAATGAGCCGCAGTATAATACACAAACCATAGACGAGAACGGCGATCATTGCTATAGCTATCCGACCCCAGCAGTGCTGGGAGGTCAGGACGGGAGCTGCTGCATACTCATGCTGCAAGTTCGGAGCGTGACACTCGCTCGTCTGAAAGAGGCCAATGAGATGAATCGATTTGTTAGAATTCATTCACTCATCCCTAAAACAGACCCTTTTTTTGCAATCTTGGAGATTAAAAGACATTGCATTTGCATAAATTTCCTTGTGTTGCTCGATATTTTTTATTTATTTTTTCTTATGTGGGCAGTTGTCTCATTTTCGCTTACATTCAGTTTCCACACTAGTTCTCACTCGCTCGTGCAGCTGCTGTGTGTAATGACTAGAGCAGGGATCAGCAACCTCCGACACTCCAGGTGTTTTAAAACTACATCTCCCATCATGCACACTTGCCTGGCTGTTCTCTGAACTCCCACAGAAGTGGAGGGAGCATGCTGGGAGTTGTAGTTTCACAACAGCTGGAGTGCCGAAGGTTGCGGATCCCTGGACTAGAGAGACACAGGTAACAAACGATACATGTTAACAGCGCCATCCATTGTATAATGGATGTGCTTGGTATTGCAGCCCAGGGCCAATCACTTGAATTGGACTGAGCTGCAATTAGGCCAGGACTGAATAATGTGACATTACTGGCCTAGGAAGAGTGAACTCCATGCTGCAGCCTCCTCAAACAGGTGATTGGTTTGGGTGATTGGAGTCTTACCTCCACCAATTAGATATTGATGACCTAGCCTGAGGATACACCATCAATATTAAACCCCTTTAACCCCTTCCCGACTGTCATACGGCTATATACATCCCATCTGAACATGCCCCGTGCAGATAGCACATATATAAATGTTATGGCAGCTGTTTAATCCAAGCGCCGAAAAACGCTTAGATTAAAGCTTCTGCCCCTGCACTGCCGCTGTCACGGACAGCATACAGTCCAGAGTGGTCCCTTGCCTGCAATCGATCCGATTGGTTAGTCTGTGCAGATTAAGCAATCGGATTGCGGCAATGGAAAAGTGCCTGTTTCAGGCTCTGATCTGCACTCTGCAGATGAGAGCCTGAAATCAGGTAGTGTGTGCTCCGTGCCCCTGATCTGTGGGCCTCATCTTTGCCCACTGCATCGATCTGTGCCTCCCCTCCCATGCGCCCTGCCTCCAACCTTTGTCTTTGCTGGCCATGCGCTCTCTCTGGCTCTGTTCCTGAGCCGCCGCCATCAGCAGCAAGTGTCAGCTGTATGCTGACACTCTGCTGTAACCCCTTAGATGCCGCAGTCAGCGGCAACCAAGAGGTTAACAGAGGGAGGGGGCTCCCTCTCTTAACTATCGGGCTGCTTCGCTCTGATAGCAGCGGCCCGATGGTTTCCATAGCAACCGGACGCCTTGCAAAGGCGTCCAGTGTTGCCATCTATCAGTGTAAGGGCGCATGCACACGGCCGTGGCCCACCGAGCCCTTGCTGCGGACCGCAAATTGCGGTCCACGATGCACCGGCACGACTATGGGGCAGCCGCATGCGAATCGCAGACCCATTCACTTGAATGGGGTCCGCGATCCGCAGACGGTCCGTCCGGCAAAAAAGTAGTGCATACACTTTTTTTTGCAGTGCGGAGGCACAGTCAGAAACATGGAGTGCTTCCGTGGGGTTTCGATCAGTGCCTCCATTCCGCATCTCCATGATTGCGGTCCCATTCAAGTGAATGAGTCCGTGATCCATGGTGTGGAGTGCACGCGGTCGATGCCCGTGTATTGTGGACACACTGTTTGCAGGGTCACAATACGGCCACGGCCGGGCAACGGCCGTGTGCATGAGCCCTAAATGATAGTTTTATACTTTGCAATGCAAGAGCATTACAAAGTATAGAACAGGCATAAACCCCACTGTATCTTCAAGATCTAAGTGGGACTTGATACAAAAAGAGTGCAAAAATAAAAAAGAAAGTAAAAAAATGAATAAAAATGTAAATTAAAAATAAAATGAATTGACTTTTCCCTTATCTGCTCTTTCGTAAGAGATTAAAAAATTAAAAAATAAAATGAAATAAACTACACATAATTGGTATCGCCATGTCTGTAATGACCTGATCTATAAAATTATCATGGTACTAATCCTGCCTGGTGAATGCTGTAACAAAAAAAAAAAAAAACAACACAGAATTGCTGGGGTTTTTTGCCTTACCTCCCAAAAAAAATTTAATAAAAGCGATCAAAAAGTCATATGCATCCCAAAAATTATACCAATAAAAACTAAAGCCCATCCCACAAAAAATAAGCCCTCATACAACTATGTTGACAGAAAAATAAAAAAGTTATGGGTCGTAGATTTTGGTGATGCAAAAAAAATATTTAACAAAAAATGATTTTATGATACTGTATAAAAATGGCATGAAAACATGAAAAAAAAATACAAATTTGGTGTCGCCATAACCGTATCAACCCACAGAATAACATTACCATATCAAATATACCCCATGGAGAACCCCATAAAAATAAAGAACTGACAGAAATGAAATTTTTGCCAACTTCACCTCCTAAAAAAATAGAATAAAAAGCGCTCAAAAAGTCATGTAGACCCCAAAATTGTACCAGTAATAATTACAGCCTGTCCTGCAAAAAACAAGTTCTCACACAACTACATTGACAGAAAAATCAAAAAGTTATGGGTCTTCAATTTGGTGATGCAAAAAAAAAAAGTTTAATAAAAAGTCATTTTATGATATAAAAGTGGTAAAACATGAATAAAGCAATATACGTTTGGTATCACCATAACCGTATAAACCCACAGAATAAAATTGTCTTATCAATTATACCACATGGAGAACTCATAAAAAATTTAAATAAAAAAACACTGGCAGAATTGCATTATTAGCCCATTTCACCTTATAAAATTTTTTAATTAAAAGCGATCAAGAGGTCATATGTACCCAAAAATTGTACCATTAAAAATTACAGCCCATCCCGCAAAAAAAGGAGCCCCCACACAGTTTAGTCAACAATAAAATAAAAACGTTATGGCCCTTAAAAACTATTTCAGCAAATTCCATGTTAGAAAATGCAGATACCGCTCCTTTCCTCTTGAATTCTGCTGTCTGCTCATACAGCAGTTTATGACCACATATGGGGTGTTGCCGTATTCAGGAGAAAATGGGTAACACACTATGAGGTGCATTTTCTCCTGTTATATAAGTTTTCATTTTTACAGCCAAGTGTTTCTAAATATTATGAAACGCCTTTGAGATAAAGTGGTCATTACATATCTCACTAAATTCTTTGAGGGGTGTAGTTTCCAAAATGGAGTCACTTTTGGGGGGTTTCTACTGTAGGGTTGCCTTAGTGTGCCTTTAACCGCTACAGGACCGCCTAACGCAGGGATGCGTCCTGCGGGCGGCCCTGTAGCTCTGATCCGACGCATCGGCGCGTCATCTCGCGAGACGCGAGATGACGCGAGGACGCGCCCGCACATGCGCAATGCGCGCCATCGGCGCGCTCGCATGGTTATACTACAGCCTGCCAGCGCCCGATCGTGCGCTGGCAGGCTGTATATGGCAGAAAAATCGCAGATCAGGCGTTGTTCTGTGAACAGCGTCTGATCTGCTTGCTACCAGCTTCTCTGGTGGTCCCTTTGCTTGGGACCACCAGAGAAAAAATATCAAAGTGCACCAATCACCACACAACCCCCCCACCCACCACCCCCTGTCACTGATTAACCCCTGATCTCCCATGTCACCCCCTGATCTCCCATGTCACCCCCTGATCACCCCCTGTCACCCCCCTGTCACTGATCACCCCCTGTAAGGCTCATTCAGATGTCCGCATGTGTTTTGCGGATCCACGGATCCGCAAATCCGCGGATCCATAAAACTACGGACACCAGCAATGTGCTTTCCGCATTTTGCGGATCCGCACATTGCCAGAACTATATAGAAAATGCCTTTTCTTGTCCGCAATTGCGGACAAGAATAGGACATGTTCTATACTTTGCGGATCTCCAATTACGGATCCGCAATTACGGATCCGAGCGGGACAAAGTCTGTCCCCATAGAATTGAATGTATCCACAATTCTGTTCCGCAAAGTTTTGCGGAACAGAATTGCGGACACTTGAATGAGGCCTTAGGGTCCCTTAGCGATCGCAGCTTTATAGCTTTTCCCTCTTTTTTTGCACATTTTTAGAGATTTTTTCATCCACATTGATCAATGTGAATGGAAAAATCTGTGACGTTCATTTTTTTCTTTCAGCGCAGAGGCTGAACGGGAAAAAAATTCTCATTACCCGTATGGTCAATATAAGGAGAATCGCAAAAACTCCTAATTCTGGCCATACGTGTAATGATTGCGGAGACCCTAAAATGCCAGGGCAGTACAAAAACCTCACAAGTGACCCCATTTTAGAAAGAAGACACCCCAAGGTATTCCGTGAGAGGTATGGCGAGTTCATGCAAAATTTTATTTTTGTCACAAGTTAGTGGAATGTGAGACTGTAAAAAAAAAAAAAAAAATACCATTTCCGCTAACTTGTGCCAAATTTTTTTTTCTGTAAACTCGCCATGCCCCTCACGGAATACCTTGGGGTGTCTTCTTTCCACAATGGGGTCACATGTGGGGTATTTATACTGCCCTGGCATTTTAGGGGTCCTAAAGCGTGAAAATCCAAATGCGTAAAAATGTCCTGTGAAATCCTAAAGGTACTCATTGGTTTTAGGGCCCCTTTGCGCATCTTGGCTGCAAAAATTGTCACACATGTGGTATCGCCGTACTCAGGAGAAGTAGGGCAATGTGTTTTGGGGTGTATTTTTATATATTCCCATACTTTGTGTGAGAAATATCGCTGTAAGCGACAACTTTTTAAATTTTTTATTCAAAGTTGTCAATTTACAGAGATATTTCTCTCACCCAACATGGGTATATGTAAAAATACACCCTAAACACATCGCCTACTTCTCCTGAGTACTGACGATCTACATGTGTGACTTTTGCAGCCAAGATGCTAAAGGACCTAAACCAATGAGTACCTTTAGGAAGGCATTTTACGCATTTTTCTTCTCACGCTTTAGGGCCCCTAAAATGCCAGGGCAGTATAAATACCCCACATGTGACCCCATTTTGGAAAGAAGACACCTCAGGTATTCGCTGAGGCATAATGAGTCCATGAAAAATTAAACTTTTGTCAAAAGTTAGCGGAAAGGGAGACTTTGTGAGAAAAACAATAAAAATCAATTTCCACTAACTTGTGCCAAAAAAATCTTCTATGAACTCGCCATGCCCCTCACGGAATACCTTGGGGTGTCTTCTTTCCAAAATGGGGTCACATGTGGGGTATTTATACTGCCCTGGCATTTTAGGGGCCCTAAAGCGTGAGAAGAAAAATGCGTAAAATGCCCTCCTAAAAGGTACTCATTGGTTTTAGGGCCCCTTTGCGCATCTTGGCTGCAAAAAGTGTCACTCATGTGGTATCGCCGTACTCAGGAGAAGTAGGGCAATGTGTTTTGGGGTGTATTTTTACATATACCCATACTGGGTGAGAGAAATATCTCTGTAAATTGACAACTTTGAATAAAAAATTTAAAAAGTTGTCGTTTGCAGCGATATTTCTCACACGCAGCATGGTATATGTAAAAATACACCCCAAACCATTGCCCCACTTCTCCTGAGTGCGGCGATACCCATGTGTGACTTTTTGCAGCCAAGATGCAAAGGCCTAAACCAATGAGTACCTTTAGAATTTCACAGGCCATTTTTATGCATTTGGATTCTCACACTTTAGGGGCCCCTAAAATGCCAGGTGAGTATAAATACCCCACATGTGACCCCATTTTGGAAAGAAGACACCCCTAGGTATTCTGTGAGGGGCATGGTGAGTCCACAGAATTTTTATTTTTGGCACAAGTCAGCGGAAATTGTTTTTTTGTTTTTAATTTTGTTTTTACAAAGTCTCATATTCCACTAACTTGTGACAAAAATAAAATTTTACATGAACTCACCATACCCCTCACAGAATACCTTGGGGTGTCTTCTTTCCAAAATGGGGTCACATGTGGGGTATTTATACTGCCCTGGCATTTTAGAGGTCCCTAAAGCGTGAGAAGAAGTCTGGAATCCAAATGCGTAAAAATGCCCTGTGAAATCCTAAAGGTACTCATTGGTTTTAGGGCCCCTTTGCGCACCAAGCTGCAAAAAGTGGCACACATGTGGTATCGCCGTACTCAGGAGAAGTAGGGCAATGTGTTTTGGGGTGTATTTTTATATATACCCATACTTTGTGTGAAAAATATCTTTGTAAGCGACAACTTTTAAAATTTTTATACAAAGTTGACAATTTACAGAGATATTTCTCTCACCCAACATGGGTGTATGTAAAAATACACCCCAAAACACATTGCCCTACTTCTCCTGAGTACGACGATACCACATGAGTGACACTTTTGCAGCCTGAGTGCAAAGGGGCCCAAATTCAACGAGTACCTTTAGGTTTTACATGGCGACTCACAATTTAGCCCGCCCAAAATGCCAGAACAGTAAACACACCCCACAAATGACCCCATTTCGGAAAGTAGACACCCCAAGGTATTCACTGAGGGCATAGTGAGTCCGTCTGAGATTTTTATTTTTTTGCCAGAAGTTATCAGAAATTGAAACTTTTTTTTTTTTTTCTCAGAAAGTGTCATTTTCCGCTAACTTGTGAAAAAAATGAAATGATACATGAACTCACCAAGCCCCTCCGCGAATACTTTGGGGTGTCTTCTATCTAAAATGGTGTAATTTGGGGGATATTTATACTATCCTGGCATTCTAGCACCTGAAGAAACATGACAGGCGCTCAGAAAGTCAGAGCTGCTTCAAAATGCCGAAATTCACTTTTTGCACCATAGTTTGTAAACGCTATAACTTTTACCCAAACCAATAAATATACACTTATTGGATTTTTTTATCAAAGACATGTAGAACAATAAATTTAGAGAAAATTTATATAGAAATGTAGTTTTTTTTTTAAAATTTTACAACAGAAAGTGAAAAATGTCATTTTTTTGCAAAAATGTCGTTAAATTTTTATTAATAGCAAAAAAAGTAAAAATGTCAGCAACAATGAAATACCACCAAATGAAAGCTCTATTAGTGAGAAGAAAAGGAGGTAAAATTCATTTGGGTGGTAAGTTGCATGACGGAGCAATAAACGGTGAAAGTAGTGTAGTGCGGAATTGTAAAAAGTGGCCTGGTCATTAAGGGTGTTTAAGCTAGGGGGGCTGAAGTGGTTAAATATGACATGACACCCAAAAGCCAGTCCAGCAAAATCTGCCCTCCAAAAACCATATGTTGCTCTTTTCCTTCTGCGCCCTGCCGTGTGCCCATACAGTAGTTTACGAACATAAATGGGGTGTTTCTGTAAACTGCAAAATCAGGGTAATAAATATTAAGGTTCGTTTTGCTGTTAACCCTTGCTATGTTAAAGGAAAATCGGATTAAAATTTAAAATCTGTACAAAAACTGAAAATTGTAAATTTCACCGCAATTTTCCTTTAATTCTTGTGGAACACCTAAAAGGTTAACATAGTTTGTATAACCAGTTTTGAGTATTTTGAGGGTGTAGTTTCTAAAATGGGGTCATTTATGAGTGGTTTCTATTATGTAAAGTGACTTCAGAACTGAACTGGTCCTTGAAAAAGTCGGTTTTGAAAATTTTATAGAAATTTTTTAAAATTGCTTGCTAAATTCTAAGCCTTTTAACGTAAAAAAAAAATGAAATGTAATTTTCAAAATGATGCCAACATAAAGGGACATATAGGGAATCTTAAGAAAAAAGATATTTATTGAGGTATCACCATCTGCCTTTAATGCGTAGAAACTCAAATTTAGAAAATTACAATTTTTCCCACATTTTCTGTAAATTTGGGATTTTTTACAATATAAAGATAAAACTTATCGACCCAAATTTACCCCTAACATCAAGTACGAGATGTCACAAGAAAACATTCTCAGAATAAATTCTCTGATAAATAAAAGTATTCCGAAACTATTAACACATTAATTGAAAACGTCAGATTTGCTAAATTAAGCCTGGTCACGAAGGTGAAAAATGGCTTGGTCTTGAAAGGGTTAATGTCCAATACATTTAAAATTCCCCTTTTTGTTACTTGCATCTATCAGTTATGAAGTATTTTTCCATTCAGGCCAATATGGGAATGAAGGTACATGGCATACATGTAAATGAATTACATATGGAATACCTCTGCTCAGTCATCCCAGAAGTCAGCTGCTGTCAAATCTCTTTTCATATGGCTGGCAATTCCGTATTATAGAGAATGCAGGCAACCTGGATGTAAAGAATCAACAGACTGATGGCCCAATTGTGCCGATTGTGACTATTGATTTAGATTAAAATAGACACCTTGTGTTTCTTATGATAAGAGGCGTTACACATTTTTATTTTTTATTTTTTTGCAAAGATTACCAAGTAAATTTCAGGGGAGGAATCAGCAAGCGGTATATGGAATAAACTGTAAATTATTCATTAGAGAGGGAATTGATTGATCTGATAGTGTGAGATGCTAACAGACATAGAAATAAACAGCTTCCAAAGGGACCATTAATAGTCCAGAGCTGGCAAGGGCGGTCACACATTTTGTCATAAACAAAGCCTCTTTTCCCTGGGTAGAGCGCTCAGCATAACATATACAGAGATGCTTAGCTAACACTGCAGTCGATTAGGGAGCAACACGTATGTCATATACACGTTCAGATCATTCCAAGCTTCATGTTATAGATCTGGCTACATACTATTTAAATGGTGGAGACAGTGATTTTCCAGGTCACATCACCCTCCATCAGCAGCCATTTTGTGGATAGCAGAAAAGACTTGGCGAACAAGGCGGCATACCATATAAAATATAGAAAATGGTGCAGAATATCAATGAAAGCTGTATTGGTAAGTGCCATATAGTCATCTTACAAATATGTTGATTAACAGTAACCAGAAAGTGGCCAACCCCTTTAAAATGACATTCTTCAAATTCTTTAAAGCAGTGGTCCCCAACTAGTGGGCCGCGGACCAGTACAAGGCCTTGGATCATCTAGTACTGGTCTGTGGGGAGTGTCTGAGTTGAACGATGGGGACAGGAACTATTGGCTCCTTTACCTAGCGGCCTTCAGCCTATGAGGCAGCGCTGAGGTGTAGGATGGTCGTGATGACATCATTGAGACCTTCTGCACCGGGTCACAAGTGACGTGACAACGTCATCACGCCATCAGAGACCCGGCGCAGGAGGTTGCAATGATGTTCGCGACCAATTATACCGTAATGCATGGAGCCAGGGCATTATATGTACATAGGGCACTACTAGGGGGGGGGGGCATTAGATCTACTGGGGCCTAAATGGGGATGATTACTAAGTAGGGGCATAAAAGGGGGCATTAATATTAAATAGGTGTGTTCAATGGTGCAGAAAGAAGTTGTGGTCAAGAGACGTCATAAGAGTGATCTGCGCAGGATTGAAAAAAAAGGAGAGAATGACTCCAGCCGCAGGAGACATCACCTATAAGTCACTACAGAGTGGGGGCCTAAACTAGATTATTACTGTGTTTTGTTATGTGTGTGATTTAACCCCCTCCCACCACGATCCACAGAAAAATTCTTTTGCAAGAAACCGGTCTTTTCAGGGTTTTCCTAATGTCTTTTTAGCCTGATTATTCCCCTCTTCAGCTGCACAGTTAGATGAGATGTATTTCTTTGAGAAGCATGGGGCGTCTCCCTTCTGTGGAATCTGCCAGCACTGTACTGCTGTGACGTCCTTTCCCTTACTTCCCACTTTCCTCCAGAGCTCACAGAACAGACAAGGAGAGGTAAATGACACTGCAGGAGGCTCCTGTGGTTTGTAGAAGCAGTTCTTTTATCAGGGTGAGCATATCGGACATGCCCCCATCTTCTGTGTCTCTGTTCTTAGGGACGGATCTTGCCTGACAACAAGCAGTGGACTGAAAATTAGGCGACAGTGAGATCCCTAGTGACCGTGACTTTATAGCTTTTTCCAGGTCGATGCAGGCATATTTTTTAAATGAAGTGCTTTACATATTTGCTAGTTACAACATTCTCTATTAAATTAAATTAAGTTCTGTGACAATACAGAGGCTCTTTAAATCTCATCCACTTAGCTAGTACTGTAAAACAATGTGGATTTGCCATGCACAATCTATGATAAATCTGCAGTATTTCCATCCTGTGTGAACATACCCTTACACCAGTTTTTGGTACACACTGTACCAAAAAAGTTGCAAATTATGACTTGTAACAAATTTATGCTTAATTTTTAACCCCTTAAGGACCGGAGGTTGTTTTTTTTTTTGCGTTTTCGTGACTTTTTGATCACCTTTTATGTAATTTTTAGTGGAAAATGAAGCGACCAAAAATGGCGAATCCGCCATTTGGACGCTTTTTTCCGTTTTGCTGTTTGACGTATAGGGAATATTTTTTAAGATTTTTATAGTATGGGCGTTTTTGCACATTGCAACACCCATGATGTGTATTTTTAAAATTTTTTATTTTTTTTATTTTTATTTTAGCAAAAGGGGGGTGATTTGAATTTTTGTTTTTGAATTTTTTTTTTTAAACTTTTTTTTTTTTACACTTTTATATAGTTCCCATAGGGAACTATAACTTACAATCATTTGATTGCGATTATCATATATTCCAATGCAAGAGCATTGGAATGTATGAAAAAATTGCATATTTATTATGAAGCCTATTACAGGCAAGGCTCCATAGGAAATACTACAGAGTAGCCTGGGTTTCATTCATAGAAACCCAGGCTACTACCGTTGTGCTCCGGCTACTCAGATCACCACACGGGGGGAGCCGGAGTGCAAACCGAAAGCAAGGGGTGAGGGGTTAAATGTCCGCGATCGGCATTGCTGCCGGTCGCGGACATTAGCCGTGGGTGTCTGCTACAAAAACCATGCGGACACCTACGGTTAAGGCGCCCGCATGGAGCAGGAGCAGGCGCCATCTTTAACCACTTAAGCCCCCCTAGCTTAAACACCCTTAATGACCAGGCCACTTTTTACAATTCTGCACTACACTACTTTCACCGTTTATTGCTCCGTCATACAACTTACCACCCAAATGAATTTTACCTCCTTTTCTTCTCACTAATAGAGCTTTCATTTGGTGCTATTTCATTGCTGCTGACATTTTTACTTTTTTTGCTATTAATCAAAAATTACCGAAATTTTTGCAAAAAAATGACATTTTTCACTTTCTGTTTGAAAATTTGTCAAATAAAACTACATTTCTCAACAAATTTTTCTCAAAATTTATTGTTCTACATGTCTTTGATAAAAAAAAAATGCTATAAGTGTATATTTATTGGTTTGGGTAAAAGTTATGAAGCTTACAAACTATGGTGCAAAAAGTGAATTTCCGCACTTTGACTTTCTGAGCACCTGTCCTGTTTCCTGACGTACTACAATGCCCAGACAGTAGAAACACCCCATAAATGACCCCATTTCGGAAAGTAGACACCCTAAGGTATTCACTGAGGGGCATAGTAAGTTCATGGAAGTTTTTATTTTTGTCACAAGTTAGCGGAAATGTTGTTTTTTTTTTTTTTTCAAAAAATTTCATTTTCCGCAAACTTGTGACAAAAAATAAAAACTTCCATGAACTCACTATGCCCATCAGCGAATACCTTAGGGTGTCTACTTTCCGAAATGGGGTCACTTGTGGGGTATTTTTACTGCCCTGGCATTTTAGGGGCCCTAAGTGTGAGAATCCAAATGCGTAGAATGTCCTGTGAAATTCTAAAGGTACTCATTGGAATTAGGGCCTTTGCATCTTGGCTGCAAAGTGGCACACATGTGGTATCGCTGTACTCAGGAGAAGTAGGGCAATGTGTTAGGTGTATTTTTACATATACCCATGCTGGGTGAGAGAAATATCTCTGTAAATTGACAACTTTGTATAAAAAATGGAAAAAGTTGTCATTTACAGAGATATTTTTCACACCCAGTATGGGTATATGTAAAAATACACCCCAAAACACATTGCCCTACTTCTGCCGAGTACGGCGATACCACATGTGTGGCACTTTTTTGTAGCCAAGATGCGCAAAGGGGCCCTAAATCCAATGAGTACCTTTAGGATTTCACAGGACATTTCTACTCATTTGGATTCCAAACCGCTTCTCATGCTTTAGGGGCCCCTAAAATGCCAGGGCAGTAAAAATACCCCACAAGTGACCCCATTTTAGAAAGTAAACTTTGCTCAATTGAGCTCAATTCACCACTTTTACCCTTAATATTTAAATCAGTAAAACTTCACTTTTATTAGTAGTTCTCTAAAATGTTTCATGAGTTTTGACACACTTGTTAAAACTACTGCTCGACTTGCACACTGCTATCGCACAGGTTGCTAGTGGTAGCGAGGGTGTGCACTACCCTCCTAACCTTCCACAGTTTGCAATCGTGTACTACCTGCCTGACTATCTGCAGGGTACTCGGTGCTGTGAACATACACTCTGTAAATAACTGTTTCCTACTCAGTGTTTAGCACCGAGCAGAGCTAAAACCAGATTCTGTCCTCAACATGTCTCACCAGATAACTGGCGTCTTCAGGAAAGGACAGACTTGAAACACCATGCTGAACACTCCTATTTATAGTTTGTAATCCTATAATTGGCCAATAGTACCATTGGCATTAGACTGACAGTTTAAGAGCCAGCGAACTGGTCAGGTTTGACTTATTGGCTGAATCATTGATGCCTGCCAGAACGCTGCGCAGCCAACTGCGCAACACTTATTCCACACTGTTGGATGACTGGTTACTGAGTAACTGCCAGATATGCTGCGCAGACCCTTGCTGCGCTAACACTTATTCTGTAGTCAGGTAAAGCTACCACTATATGATCACTCAGAGCCGCCAGTCTGCACACACTAGCTGATACACAGTCACTACGGCATCACTACTTCACATATAATCAGGCAAGCATGAGATATACAAAAAATAAAAAAAAAAAAAGTTCATTTTTTTTTTTTTTTTATATCCTCTACATGCTTTGCCCCTGATTATATGTGTGTAAACAGGGATCGTCCATGTTGGTAGTATGTAAGAACTAGTGGTATCAGCGCTGTGTAGTCGCAGTGTGGCAGACTTGGCAGGGCTGCTGAGTGATTCATATATAGTGAGTAGCTTTTACCTGACTACAGAATAAGTGTTAGCGCAGCAAGGGTCTGCGCAGCACATTATCTGGTAGTTACTCAATAACCAGTCATCCAACTTGAGTGTGGAATAAGTGTTTGCGCAGCTTGGGTCTGCGCAGCACGTTATCTGGCAGGCATCCAATGATTCAACCAATAAATTTAAACCTGACCAGTTCACTGGCTCTTTAAACTGTCAGTCTAATGCCAATGGTACTATTGGCCAATTATAGGATTACAAACTATAAATAGGAGTGTTCAGCATGGTGTTTCAAGTCTGTCCTTTCCCCTGAAGACGCCAGTTTATCTGGTGAAACATGTTGGGGGACAGAATCTGTTGGTTTTAGCTCTGCTCGAGTTGCTAAACACTGAGTAGGAAAGACAGTTATTTACTTTAGGGTGTATGTTCACAGCACCGAGTACCCTGCAGGATTAGTCAGGCAGGTAGTTATACACTGATTGCAAACTTGTGGGAAGGTTAGGAGGGTAGTGCACACCCTCCGTTACCACTAGCAACCTGTGCGATAGCAGTGTGCAAATTCGAGCAGTAGTTTTAACAAGTGTGTCAAAACTCACAAACATTTTTAGAGAACTACTAATAAAAGTGAAGTTTTACTGATTTAAATATTAAGGGTAAAAGTGGTGAATTGAGCTCAATTGAGCAAAGTTTTTTTGTTGCTATGGAACCCTCCCTTAATAGGGTCTCTAGTTTTTTTGTATTACATTTCGGAAAGTAGACACCCTAAGGTATTCGCTAAGGGGCATAGTGAATTCATGGAAGTTTTAATTTTTTGTCACAAGTTAGTGGAAATTTTTTTTATTTTTTTTTTTTTATTTTTTCTTACAAAGTCTCATATTCCACTAACTTGTGACAAAAAATAAAATTTTACATGGACTCACTATGCCCCTCACAGAACACCTTGGGGTGTCTACTTTCTAAAATGGGGTCACTTGTGGGGTATTTTTACTGCCCTGGCATTTTAGGGCCTCAAAGCATGAGAAGCGGTTTGGAATCCAAATGAGTAGAAATGTCCTATGAAATCCTAAAGGTACTCATTGATTTAGGGCCCTTGCGCATCTTGGCTGCAAAGTGCACACATGTGGTATCGCCGTACTCGGCAGTAGGGCAATGTGTTTGGGGTGTATTTTTACATATCCATACTGGGTGTGAAAATATCTCTGTAAATGACAACTTTTCCATTTTTTATACAAAGTTGTCAATTTACAGAGATATTTCTCTCACCCAGCATGGGTATATGTAAAAATACACCCCAAAACACATTGCCCTACTTCTCCTGAGTACGGCGATACCACATGTGTGCCACTTTTTGCAGCCAAGACGTGCAAGGGGCCCTAAATCCAATGAGTACCTTTAGGATTTCACAGGGCATTTTTACGCATTTGGATTCCAAACTCCTTCTCACGCTTTAGGGGCCCCTAAAATGCCGGGACAATAAAAATACCCCACAAGTGACCCCATTCTGGAAAGTAGACACCCTAAGGTATTCGCTGATGGGCATAGTGAATTCATGGAAGTTTTTATTTTTGTCACAAGTTAGCGGAAATGTTTTTTTTTTTTTTTCTTCTTTCTTACAAAGATTCCACTAACTTGTGACAAAAATAAAATTTTACATGAACTCACTTTGCCCCTCAGAACACCTGGGGTGTCTACTTTCTAAAATGGGGTCACTTGTGGGGTATTTTTACTGCCCTGGCATTTTAGGGGCCCCTAAAGCGTGAGAAGCGGTTTGGAATCCAAATGAGTAGAAATGTCCTGTGAAATCCTAAAGGTACTCATTGAATTAGGGCCTTTCGCATCTTGGCTGCAAAAGTGCCACACATGTGGTATCGCCGTACTCGGCAGAAGTAGGGCAATGTGTTTAGGGTGTATTTTACATATACCCATACTGGGTGTGAAAATATCTCTGTAAATGACAACTTTTTCAATTTTTTATACAAAGTTGTCAATTTACAGAGATATTTCTCTCACCCAGCATGGGTATATGTAAAAATACACCCCAAAACACATTGCCCTACTTCTCCTGAGTATGGCGATACCACATGTGTGGCACTTTTTTGCAGCCAAGATGCACAAAGGGACCCCAATTCCAATGAGTACCTTCCAGGAGGGCATTTTTACGCATTTTTCTTCTCACGCTTTAGGGCCCCTAAAATGCCAGGGCAGTATAAATACCCCACATGTGACCCCATTTTAGAAAGAAGACACCCCAAGGTATTCTGTGAGGGGCATGGTGAGTTCATACAAGATTTTTTTTTTTTGGCACAAGTTAGCGGAATGAGATTTTTTTTTTCGTTCAGCCTCTGGGCTGAAAGAAAAAATGAACGGCACAGATTTCCTCATTCGCATCGATCGATGTGGATGAAAAAATCTCTGCCAAAAAATATGCAAAAAAAATAGAGGGGCCTGGCGATTGCCAGGACATAGGGGCTCCGCCCAAACATCCATACCCACTTCAGCTCCTATGTCCTGGCAAACGTGATTTCTCCATTCACATCAATCAATCGATCGGTGTGGAGGAAGACATCTTTGCCAGATTTTTGATACAAAGTGTTTGCCAAAGCATATGAACTCCAACACCTCTCCTCAGCTCATATGCCTGGGCAAACGTACCTGTCCTGCAGAGGAGAAATCTCGTCTTGCAGCGCCGCATACACCGACTTCACGTGTCTTCTGACAGCAGCGCAATGCTTCTCTCAGAATTCACATCAGTGCTGCGGCGTTTTCATCGGTTGGTCCGTTGATCTACCTGGAAAATAAAGGGTGGTTAGGGGAAAAAAAAAAAAGAAAAACAGGCAACAGGCACATAACTTGAACGTCGCAAACTTTATAAAACATGAATAAAACCTGAACATGAAAAAAACGGAACTTTTAAAACCTGAACTAACTCAAGATTTTTTTTTCTTGCTACCTGTTTAATTTTTTTTCTTTTTTAACCATTTCACTCTTTATTTTCCTAGCAGAAACCTCTCCTTTCCCATGGGACAATGTGTAAAGTGTAAATCACACAGAGATGGTGAGAAGTACACTATACACGTTATCCCAAGTGAAAGGAGAGGTTTCTACCGTTTCACACTTCTGCAGTAGCACAGCAGCACAGCAGCACCGTCCCCTATGTGTTAGGGTCTCTCAAAACCTAGTATCCTGAGAGACCCTTGAGCCTGATTGTAAAAACTACCTGTGTCCTGCAATCCCTAGGTCCCTAAGTGTACCTGAGTGTGGTACTTCTGGAAACACTCCCCTAGGCATAGGGCAGGGTGGTCAGGACAGTCAGGACAGAAATAACGGGTGTCACGCCTTATTCCACTCCTGCTACAGACACATCTTTTTCGGGGTGGCGGTTGGGTTGAGGTACCAGGCACAACGCTAGGGAAGTGCCGCTCGTGTAGATGGCTAACTACACTGGTGGATGGGGCCACGGAACCTCCTGGATACAGGAGTTCCGAAATGATCTCTTCCTGAAATTTGAGGAAGGATCCAGTTCTCCCAGCCTTACTGTAGAGAACGTAACTATTATAGGCAGCCAATTGAAATAAATATACAGACAACTTCTTATACCAGCGTCTGGTGCGTCGGGAAATCAAATACGGGGCCAACATCTGGTCGTTGAAGTCCACCCCTCCCATGTGGAGGTTATAGTCGTGGACTGAGGGGCTTTTCAACGACACTGGTTGCCCGTTCAATTTGGACTGTCGTGTCTGCGTGAATGGAGGAGAGCATGTAAACGTCACGCTTGTCTCTCCATTTCACCGCGAGCAGTTCTTCGTTACACAATGCAGCCCTCTGCCCCCTTGCAAGTCTGGTGGTAATGAGCCGTTGGGGGAAGCCCCGGCGACTAGGTCGCGCGGTGCCACAGCAGCCAATCTGTTCTAGGAACAAATGCTTGAAAAAGTTGTCCACGTAAAGATGGTACCCCTTGCCGAATAAGGGTGACACCAAGTCCCAGACTATCTTCCCACTGCTCCCCAGGTAGTCAGGGCAATCGACCGGCTCCAGGGTCTGATCTTTTCCCTCATAGATCCGAAATTTGTGCGTATAGCCTGTGGCCCTTTCACAGAGCTTATACAATTTGACCCCATACCGGGCGCGCTTGCTTGGGATGTACTGCTTAAAGCCAAAGCGCCCGGTAAAATGTATTAGGGACTCGTCTACGCAGATGTTTTGTGCAGGGGTATACAAATCTGCAAATTTCAGGTTGAAATGGTCTATGAGGGGCCGAATTTTGTGGAGCCGGTCAAAAGCTGGGTGGCCTCTGGGACGGGAGGTGGTGTTGTCACTAAAGTGCAGGAAACGCAGGATGGTCTCAAAACGTGTCCTGGACATGGCAGCAGAGTACATGGGCATGTGATGAATTGGGTTCGTGGACCAATATGACCGCAATTCATGTTTTTTTGTAATGCCCATGTTGAGGAGAAGGCCCAGAAAAGTTCTAAGTTCGGAAACTTGGACTGGTTTCCACCGGAAAGGCTGGGCATAGAAGCTTCCCGGGTTGTCGGCGATAAATTGAGTGGCATACCGATTTGTTTCTGCCACGACTAAGTCATAGAGCTCCGCAGTGAAAAACAGCACAAAAACCCCAGCGCCGATCCTATCTGAGCTGTTTCCACCCGAACTCCTGACTGGGCGGTGAAAGGGGGAACTACTGGTGCGGCTGAAGTTGGGGGCTGCCAATCAGGATTTGCCAGCACCTCAGGGACTCTAGGGGCTCTACGGGCCTGTCTTTGCGGTGGCTGCGACGGGAAACTACTGCACGTGCCACCGTACCAGCTTCAACTGCCCTTCTGGTGCTCGCCACTTCACCATCTTCTACGGCAGTGCTGGTACTAGGTCCAGGACGGGCTGCGCTGCTGGTGTATGCCTCACCACGTAATCCGGCAGCGCCAGCCCCACTCTGCTGCCCTTGAAGCGGATCCTGCGCAACCTGCGGTCTAGCAACACGGGGCCGGGTACGCCTGGTTCTATCAGGGACCTCCACCTCCTCGTCAGAACTTTGAGTCAGAGAGCCGCTGCTCTCTACAGGTTCGTATTCTGACCCGCTAGATTCGTCAGATGAGGGTTCCCATTCCTCATCCGACTGGGTCAGAATCCTGTAGGCCTCTTCAGAGGAATACCCCTTGTTTGACATTTGGGCGTCTAAATTTGGGGGTATTCCCTGAGACTACCCAAGAAAAAAGCAAGCCTGTCTTACAAATGGGAGTGTAGCGAAGTACAGAAGCCGCTGCGATTGATAAAAAGATCAAAACTGATTTTTATCGCCGCAGCGCTATGAAGTGATTGTGCAGTGATACAAAAAAATTTTTTTGTCACTGCGGCGGGGCGGGTGTGGGTGAACGCAGGTGTGGGCGACCGATCAGGTCTGATCGGGCAAACACTGCGTTTGGGGTGGAGGGTGAACTAAAGTGACAGTAATACTATTATAGATCTGACCGTGATCAGTTCTGATCACTTACAGATACTATAAAAGTATAAATGCTGATTAGCGCTACGCTAATCAGCGAATCAGTGACTGCGGTGCGGTGGGCTGGGCGCTAACGCTAACTACCTACCAAAGGGACCTAAACTAACCTAAACCTAACAGTCAATACTGGTGAAAAAAAAAAGTGACAGTTCACAAAAGTGACACTGATCACTTTTTTCCCTTTCACTATGTATTGACAGGTGAATAAGGGGTTAATTAGGGTGATAGGGGGTGATCAGGGCCTGATATGTAGTGATTGGTGCACTTACTTGGGATCTGTGCTCTGTGCTGGGTCCAACCGATGAAAAGGACCCAGCACATGGCACAGATCCCTTATAAAAGCCATATATTTGTAAATATGACTTATATCGCCTATTTCCATAGGCGATTTTGAAAATCACCAGCCTGCCAGCGCTGATCATTGGCTGGCAGGCTGGTGACGAACTTGTCCTGAGCCCGGCGGTGCGTTCCATTTGCGTTCCACCGGGCTCAGGAGCGCGTCAAGGAGGAATGAACCGACTGCCCGCAGGACGCAATCCTGCGTGAGGCGGTCGGAAAGAGGTTAAAGACCTGACACAGGACGTACGGGTACGTCCTGTGTCCTTAAGAGGGTAAACTTTTCTTGTTGCTCATCAAATTTCAAAAGGGATTAGTATAATGAATGTGGCCTTCCAGGAGTAAAATTAGTTATGAAAAAATCTCCAAAATAGTGCATATTCTGGCTCAAATTAAAGGTACGCATAGATTTGGCTTCCTGTTAGATGGTTCAAAATGCTCAATGCAAATTATTCTATTATTTAACTTGGTGTCAAATATGCTAGTCTGAGTAAAAGTGGGCCTTTGGATTTATTTAACCGTCTACCTTTCTTAATGTATCTTTAAGCCAAATGTTTCTGATACAGAGCCACAAATCTTATTCTTAGTTGAATTTTTGAGTTCAATACGCCCCTTAAGGGACTAGGACCAATTTAATGCTAAAGCACATGGGGCCCACTGCTGTTTGCATCTTCTCATGACACATTATAGTGCAGGACATGATGCAAGAAGAAGGAATCAGGTAGATCTAAATTTTACATTTTGAGGATAATTAAATTATTTCATTCTAGATTTAAAGGGGTTATCCCATAAAAGCTATGTATCACCTATCTGTTACACCTAGAGGCTCAGTTCTTTCTGCTACTGCCGCGCCCTCTCCACTGTGATTGACAGGGCCAGGCAGTCAAAATATCATCACGCCTGGCCCAGTCAATCAAAGTGCAGAGGGCGCAAAATGAGCAGGGAGAGCAGAGCCTATACGTGTAACGGTAACGCCCCCATTGCTCCTAAAGGCACATTTGCATATATTAAAACTTCACTTTTCTCAGCAATGGGGGCACCTATGAACATGGGACCAACACAGATGCCTTCAGCTGCCAAACACACATGTAACAGGTCAGCCAGTGTCATAGGGACAAATCTGCTGACAGATGCCCTTTATTGAGAATGGGAAGAATTCCAATTAAACAAAGTGGCTTTCAAACCATAGTGCGTAATGTAGCCTGACACTAAGCAATATGTACTCTCGACCCATGTGTAAAATTCTCCTTTATTGTGCTGCTATTTATAATGCAATACAACATACACTTTGGATTTGTATTTGTATTATGCTTAGAGCATTTCTGGGAGAACACTATTACATCAATGCATAATCAACATTTCTCTGATAGAGATTTGTGTGCTGTGATTATTAAAACAAATCACAGAAAACAAATAATAATACACTGACAAAATAAATGCAAGCATTATATATGAACTAAGCTCTCATTCTGATATTATAAAATCTGAGACTCTTAGCCAATATATTTTGATCAAAACATATCTGTGCACACCTACCTTGCGCCAAGGTGGTCTCAGTTAGACAGGTCCTATGCTAAACCTACATATGCCATTGGGCATCTATGTTGAGGAAAGCAGACCCTGCACATATAGTGTGCTGCTCCTAGTTACCTCTATGTGCACCAAGCAATCGAATCGATGAGAGGAGGAGCACGCACAGCTATATGTACCACCCCAATCAAGGCAGCCTATTTGATAGGAAGGGCAAAAGTGCACAAGAATGCTACTCCCAGGATAAAATAGGAGCGCATTCACACTTGAAGGTGCCACTCCCTGAAGCATATACTACAAACTAAACAAAAATCACAGAAAAAAATGACAAAAAACTGAAATAAAAACATCCTGCAGGATATGATATATAAACATGCGGATGTCCATGGCTGGATCTCACAGGAAGCAGGCTGAATTGTATTACAGTGTGTAATACACTTATAGCCAATGCATTACAATACAGAAGTATTGTGATGCATTGTAAAGGGGATCAGTCTGACAAAAGTTGAAGTCCTAGAGTGGGACAAAAAAAAGTGAAAAAAGAAGTTTAAAAAAATTAGTTTTACAAAAAATTAAAGTTTTAAGTAAAAAAAACGCGTCCTTTTCCCAAAATAAAGTAAAAAAGTTAAAGTAAAAAAATTTGTAAAAAATAGGGAAAAAAGAAAGGTAGACATATTAGGTATCGCCGCGACTGGATCTATAAAAATATCATATGATCTAACCTCTGAGGTTAACACCGTCAAAAAATTAAAACAAAAACTGTGCTAAAAAATATATTTTTTTCACCTTACATCACTAAAAGTGCAACACCAAGCGATCAAAAAGGCCTATGCCCCCCAAAATAGTACCAATCTGACCTTCACCTCATCCCCCAAAAAATGAGCCCCTACCTAAGACAATCACCAAAAAAAAAAAAAAATTATGGCTCTCAGACTATTGAGACATTGTTTTAATGTCTCAATAGTCTGAGAGCCATAAGTTTTTATTTTGTTTCAAAAATGCTTTTATTGTGTTAAATGTAAAAAGTAAAAAGTTTACATATTAGGTATTGCCGCGTCCGTAACAACCTCCTCTATAAAAATACCACATGAACTAACCCCTCAGGTGAACAGCGTAAAAAATAAAAATGGTGTCAAAAAAGCCATTTTTGTCACCCCTTACATCACAAAAAGTGTAATAGCAAGCGATAAAAAAGTCATATGCACCCCAAAATAGTGCCAATCAAACCATCATCTCATCCCGCAAAAATGATACCCTACCTAAGGCAATCGCACAAAAAATAAAAATGGCTCTCAGACTATGGAGACACTAAAACATGATTTTTTTGTTTCAAAAATGATATTATTGTGTAAAACCTAAATAAATAAAAAATAAATATCAGTTTTGAATACCTTGAGGGGTGCATTTTCCAAAATGCCGTCACTTTTTGGGGTTTTCTACTCTAGGGGTGCATCAGGGGGTCTTCAAATGTGACATGGCAACTTAAAATTATCCCATTGAAATCTGCCTTCCAAAAACCATATGGCGTTCCTTTCCTTCTGCGCCCTGCCGTGTGCCGTACTGCAGTTTACGACAACATATGGGGTGTTTCTGTAGACTACAGAATCAGGGCAATAAATATTGAGTTTTGTTTGGCTGTTGACCTTTGCTTTGTTGCTGGAAAAAATGGATAAAAATAGAAACTCTGCCAAAAAAGTGAAATTCTGAAATGTCATCTACAAATTTCCTTTAATTCTTGTGGAACACCTAAAGGGTTAAGAACGTTTGTAAAATCGGTTTTAAAAACCTTGAGGGGTGTAGTTTCTAAAATGGAGCCATTTTTGGGTGATTTCTATTATGTAAGCCTCACAAAGTGACGTCAGACCTGAACTGGTTTAAAAAGTGGGTTTTGGAAATTTTCTGAAAAATTTCAAGAGTTGCTTCTAAACTTCTAAGCCTTCTAACATCCCCAAAAAAGAAAATTTAATTTACAAAATGATCCAAACATGAAGTAGACTTATGGGAAATGTAAAGTAATAACTATTTTAGGAGGTATCACTATCTGTTTTTAAAGCCGAGAAATAGAAATTTAGAAAATTGCGAATTTTTCAAAATTTTTGGTAAAATTATTTGGTGAAACATTTTTACTCAAAATTACCACTGTCATGAAGTACAATATGTGACGAGAAAACATCTCAGAATGGCCTGGATAAGTAAAAGCATTTCAAAGTCATCACCACATAAAGTGACATCTGTCAGATTTGCAAAAAATGGCCTGATCCTTAAGGTGAAAAATGGCAGGGTCCTGAAGGGATTAAAAACAGGGAATGTTTGATGTAGGATTCAGTGACTACAAGCAGACAGAGAAATCGGGCAGTATACGGAGCTACTATGAACTTAGAGATTGAGGTCATCATGAAAGCAGCCAGTAACTTTTTCCATATGAAGCAACGTGTAGCCGAATTATTATTTCACACACTGTGCATGTAGATTCATACATCAAAAGTTTATCTTTAAAGGGAAAGATGAAGCATTATTGAGCATTATCGTATGTATCCAGCAGAGGGCACACTATATCAGAATACATCTGCAAAGGCAATTACAGTCTTGCTGCTACTCTACATTACGCGGCTTGTTAAGGCTTGTTTCACATTTGCAGTAAGCAGATCTGGAAGGCTGTTCTGGATAGGGAATAGCCTGCCAGATCTGTGAATGGTGGGTTCCTCCATGCACTGCCAAGATATCATCCGACCCCATTCACTATAATGGGGACTGGCGGAGATCCGGCCGCAACGCGACAAATACGCCAAGGAGCAGCCGGACAAATACCGCTGCACGCAGCAGTTTTCATCCGGTCACTTCTCTCCATATTTCAGATAGCAGCCGATTCTCCGGCGGTCCCCATTATAGTGAATGGGGCTGGACTGTATCTGGGCAGAACACGGATACCGCTGCTGAACTAGCACAGCTCCATACACTTTTTGCCAGAACTAGCACCGTGCTATACACTGTGTGCCAGAACTAGCACCGTGCTGTACACCGAGTGCCAGAACCAGCACAGCTCTGAACACCAAGTGCCAGAACAAGCACAGCTCCGTACACCGAGTGCTAGAACCAGCACAGCTCCGTACATCGAGTGCCAGAACCAGCACAGCTCCGTACATCGAGTGCCAGAACCAGCACAGCTCCGTACACCAAGTGCCAGAACCAGCACAGCTCCGTACACTGAGTGCCAGAACCAGCACAGTTCTGTATACTGTATGCTGGTACAAGCACAACTCTGTACACCCTGTGCCGGAACTAGCACAGTTCCGTACACTATATAGCAGCCATGAAATGTGCTGCAAAAGTCTTGATGACCTAATGATAAGTCATCAATATTAAAGTCCTGGAATATCCACTGTATTATAGGTTTTCCCCAAGACTGGGAACACCTTTTCATATGACCAGGCAAGATACAGGGGTTAAAAAAAAAAAAAAGACCGGTCACTGGCACTCTGACTGATTGACCAGCACCAAGCTCCCTGGTCCCCAATGGATTAGAGGTGTGACGTGCAAGCTGCACACACATCACCACTGCCAGCCAATGAATAGCTTCAGCAGTGACATGTGAAAACACAGCATGTGACCACTGTCGAAACCACTTTTTGGCCAGCAGTTGCGATGTTTGTATAAATGGCATGTCATACTTCCAGTCCAGTGTGGACTATAAGTGGAGTAGAAGGGAGCTTGGCACTAGAACCAGAATGCCGGTGACGTGATTTTTTTTTTTGCTTTCTTAACCCCTTTACCCCGTGCCTACCTATATTAAACGGGGTTCCCGATCTTTGAGAACCCCTTTAAGAATCCTCTCATGCTGTGTCTGTTGCAAAATTAAAATGTAATATAATTTCCAAAGTTAAGAGTGGTAATTTGTGCTAAAGGAAAAAGTAAGTATGAACACAGACATGATAGGTGTTTTGGATGCACATCAAAAAGTCAAGTTGTGGCTTAAAATAATACATAAGGTTTGCCTGTGTGTCTCTGCTCGTAATGGAAAGAATTCAGCTTTGGCACTATTACCTGGTGGCAGCGATGCTTAGATTCGATTCTACTCTAAGATCAACTTCTGCCATGACATCTAAATGCAACAGCTTTATCTCCAAAAAAATCTGTGTCTAAAAGGCAACAAAAAGAAATGTGGTCAGGCATGTTATTATACTGCAAGTCCCTGACTTCCACAAGCTGAAAAGTGTATATTCTTATTCTGCCACAAGTTTACATGTTGTATAAAGAACTGATCTAAATTGAATAAACTTTGTAAATACATTATAATACCTATTTTGTATTGACCCTGGGTCCTGTTTTATAGTCCAGAGTAGCATTACCAGTTCTGCATGTTCTGCCCCAAGCTCTCTCAGTAACCCTTGCTAGCTCTATGTCTGCACAGAGCATGTTCTAAACATTTGTATTCTGAGAATAACTGGGCCAGGCAGTGAACAGTAATCTGATGCTGGAAAACTAACTGTTTCACAGCATTATAGGAGCTCAGCTAAGTTGACAATAACCTTGATGGTAAGACTGTAGGTAGGATAGAATCCAGCACGTTTTCCATACCTACTTGCAGTACAAGCCCTAGCTGGATCAACTGCAACTGGTCGACAGTCCCTACACTATTTAAGTGCAGAGATGGACTAACAAACAAAGACAAACAAACACAATACCAGAGTCATATGAAAATGCCTCAGAACCAGACAGGCTATGCAGTACCAAACGAGAGACAGAGAGTGGTCAGAAGAGATGCCGGGGTCAGAAGCATGAGCAATTCAAAAAACACAGGAGCAGGAACCAGAAACACAGCTAGTGAGTCAAAGACTATCCCTGGCAATGGTGTATGGACACCTTCCCAGGATATTGTAAGGAACATGGACACGTACTGCGGTCACTAAAGATTTAGTAAAGCTCATGAGAGAACTATCATCTGCAGCTAACTATGATGAAGTTAAAGCAAGAAGTAGAATGAATGAGCTTTTTATGAGAGACTATGCTAAATCATTAGGTGGAACCACAATCTCAAGTGAGACTTCCTTCGCTAGCAGAAGTGCCAGCCACATATCAGAGTCCTCAAGTACTTCAGCCAAAAGAAAGGAATTAGTTGAACAACTTGCTGTCAAGAGAGCAGAAATTGAGATGGAAGCTGCCATCGAGGCGCAGTGCCAACTGATAGCTGAAAAGGATGCACAACACTATCAAATGGAAGCACAGTGCTGTCAAATGGAAGCTAAAAAGGATGCACAGCACTGTCAAATGGAAGCACAGCACTGTCAAATGGAAGCTGAAATGGAGGCACAGCACCAACAGATGAAAAATCTGGAAAGGCAGAAAGAAGTTAAGAATATAGAAGCCAGACTCAGAGTACATGAAGAGGATATAAATCAGAGAAGCCATAGGTTCAAATCTGTACTGAGTAAAGAAACATACGCCCAGGAGACTACACCAAATGGAAAAGGATTTAGGAAAACTAGAGGAATGGTCAAAAATCTGGAAACTAAAATTTAATGTCGATAAGTGCAAGATAATGCACCTGGGGCGTAAAAACTCAAGAGCAGAATATAAAATCAGTGATACAGTACTAACCTCAGTATCTGAGGAAAGGTATTTAGGAGTCATTATATCAGACGACCTAAAGGTGGGCAGACAATGTCATAGAGCAGCAGGTAATGCAAGCAGAATGCTTGGGTGTATAGGGAGAGGCATTAACAGTAGAAAGAGGGAGGTGCTCGTGCCGCTCTACAGAGCACTAGTGAGACCTTATCTGGAGTATTGTGTGCAATACTGGAGACCATATCTGCAGAAGGATATTGAAACTTTGGAGAGAGTTCAGAGAAGAGCTACTAAACTAGTACATGGATTGCAGGACAAAACTTACCAGGAAAGGTTAAAGGACCTTAAAGGGTTTCTGTCACCAACTTTTGACATTATAAGCTGTCTGACATTAGCTATGTGCTAATGTCAGACCAGCTTGATAATGTCTTTTTTATAAAAATCCGCTGTATATATAGTCTGAAAAACTTACTTTTATATTATGTAAATTAGCCTCTAGGAGCAGGGGGGGCGTTGCCCTGCTCCTAGCGGCTCGTCCGGCAACCTGCTGGCACGCCCTTCACACTTTGATTGACAGTGCAGGGCAGCGATCCTCCTGCACTGTCTCGTTCTGAAATCGCGCCGCGCCGCCGCTCTGTATTCGGCGCAGGCGCGGTGAGCAGAGGACGCTGGTGCCTGCTGTCCTCTGCTCACCGCGCCTGCGCCGAATACAGAGCGGCAGCGCGGCGCGCGATTCAGAACGAGACAGTGCAGGAGGATCGCTGCCCTGCACTGTCAATCAAAGTGTGAAGGGGCGTGCCAGCAGGTTGCCGGACGGAGCCGCTAGGAGCAGGGCAACGCCCCCCCTGCTCGTAGAGGCTAATTTACATAATATAAAAGTAAGTTTTTCAGACTATATATACAGCGGATTTTTATAAAAAAGACATTATCAAGCTGGTCTGACATTAGCACATAGCTAATGTCAGACAGCTTATAATGTCAAAAGTTGGTGACAGAAACCCTTTAACATGTATAGCTTGGAAGTAAAAAGAGAAAGAGGGAATATGATAGAAACTTTTAAATACATAAAGGGAATCAACACGGTAAAAAAGGAGAGAATATTTAAAAGAAGAAAAACTGCTACAAGAGGACATAGTTTTAAATTAGAGGGGCAAAGGTTTAAAAGTAATATCAGGAAGTATTACTTTACTGAGAGAGTAGTGGACGCATGAAATAGTCTTCCTGCAGAAGTGGTAACTACAAATACAGTGAAGGAGTTTAAGCATGCATGGGATAGGCATAAGGCCATCCTTCATATAAGATAGGGCCAGGGGCTATTCATAGTATTCAGGATATTGGGCAGACTAGATGGGCCAAATGGTTTTTATCTGCCGACACATTCTATGTTTCTATGTAGTGAAGAAATAAGTCAGTATCCTTCCATCCCTGCTCAGAAAAGCAAAGAGAGGCCTAGTCCTGTGTTGAAAAGGGTGTGTGAATTTACCCTATATCTCTACCAGAAAAGATAAAGAAAGGGATTCACCTAATTCAGAACTAGGTGAGAAAATATGCTCCTGGGAAGTGTTATAACCATTGTCCGAGCAAGACAGCAGAGAACAGTCCTAGCTAGACTTCCCATTCCAGAACCTACTGTATTTTTTGGAGACTTACTGAAGTTCATAGAATGGAAGGCGAGTTTTGAAATGATCATTGAGCATCATCGCTTCAGTCCAGTCAACAAGTTATTATACCTTTAGAGATATGTTCGTGGAGAAGCAAAGGAAGTTCTTGAAGGTAACTTCTATAGAAAAGACGAAGAAGCCTACAAGCAAGCTTGGGAAAAATTAAATGCAAGATATGGTCATCCTTTCTTAGTACAAGGAACCTTTAGAGAGAAATTGAATAACTGGCCTAAAATAGGTCCTAAAGAACACCTCAGAGTCCAAAAGTATGGTGACTTCCTGCAAGCATGCAGCAATGCGATCCCACATGTTTAATGATTAGAAGTACTGAACAACTATCTAGAAAACCACAGGATGCTAGCTAAGCTACCTAGAAGAAGTGGCTTCTAGATGGAATCGCTATGTGACTAAACAGTTAGATCTAGGTAAGAACTTCCCAAGTTTTAAAGAGTTCTCTAAGTTTGTCAATAAGGAAGCACAAATAGCATGTAATCCAGTAACAGCATCTTACTTCTTAAGAAGAATGGCCTGAGAGAGACATAAGACATGCAAGAGCAACTAGCTTTGCAACCAACACAGCAGCTAAAGGTCTAGATACCTACGAGAGCAAGTTCAAAGTCACTACTGGGATCAGTAGAGAGACAGAACCGACAAATCTTCAGACTACCTTCAAGTGTATGTTCTGTGGAGAGAACCACTCCATACCCCAGTGCCAACCATTGAAGGAGAAGTCCCCAGAAGAAAAGAAAAAATTTGTACTTGATAACCAAATATGTTTCGGATGTCTAAGAAAAGGCTATGTTACTAAGGAGTGTAAGAAAAAGGCCACATGCAGCGTTTGCAAAGGATGCCATCCTACACCACTACATGAAGAACGTCCAAAGAAAGATAAATCCTCAATACCTAAAGATGCTGAGGAAGAAAATAAAGTATCGGTATTCTCTTGCAGAGTGAGGGAAGGAGAAAGAAATGGCACATCAATGTTGTACCAGTGTGCATTTGAAATCCTAAAAGAAGGAACAAAAAGGTATATGCCAATGCGCTACTGGATTCCAAGAGTGATGTCACCTTCATTGATCAAGAAATCTGCAAGAAACCAAAGTGGCTACAGAACCAGTGAAGCTCAAACTCACCACGATGACGGGAAGAAACACATTAGTGAAAAATCAAAGGGTCAAAGGACTGAGAGTTAGAGGACTTCATTCAAACTTCACATTAGGTCTACCTCCAGCTTATACACAAGATGATATACCTCTAGATCGAGATCGCATACCTACCTGTGAAACAGCCAATAAATGGGAGCACCTATCTGTCATGTCTCATAAAATGTCCCCGCTGAAGGAGTTTGGTGTTGGACTGTTGATAAGCTACGATTATCGCGCAGCCTTGGTACCACGAAAGGTAATCACAGGAGGAAAGGGTGAACCCTACGCTGTTCAAACTGATCTAGGATGAGGTGTTGTTGGAGGAAAACAGCAGATTGCAAACTCAAGACAGGTGTCAGGATTGTGTCATTGAATATCTGTCCAAGAGTTACCAACTGTAAGTCCAGCGAAAGTAATCAAGATCCTTGAATCCGACTTTGCAGACATAAGTTCTAAAGAAAAGAGTGTATCCCAAGAAGACATAAAGGGCCAGATTTATCATTAGCTAAAGTCACTTTTCAAGCTCTGCACTAAGCTCTCCAGTTTTGTGAAAGTGGGCGTGTTGTCTTATGTAAATTAATCTCTAGACATATTTACTATTGCAACCATTTAAAAAGTCCACAAAAAAATGCGCAATTTCACTCCAGGGAGGACCATGCTTATCTTATGCGACTTTTTAATATAACATGTGACTTTTTTGTAAAGACGTGCGGCTTTTGTAAAGCCGCTTACTGATGGATAAACTGCTACCGTCACATTTACCACAGTATTAAAGGACCATTAATAAATCTGACTAGCCAAAAGTGACTTTGGACATATGTAAAAGTGGAGTAAGATGTAAGTGTAATGATAAATCTGGGCCAAAGTTCGTACACACTCTAAAAGAAAGTATTCAACACAATCAACAAGGTTATCTTGCAATGCCCTTACCTTTTAGAGAACGACCTCGTCTGCCAAATAACAGAAATCTTGCCCTAGCAAGATTGAAATGTTTAAAGAAAAGAATGGGAAGAGATCCCAAACTCAAGAATGATTATTTGAAATTCATGGAAGGCATTGTCGAAGAAGGACATGCAGAGAATGTTAATAACCAACCTAAAGAAGAAGTGTGGTATATCCCACATCAAAGTGTTTACCACTCAAAGAAACCAGATAAGATTAGAGTAGTATATGATTGCTCAGCAAAGTATGATGGTGTTGCATTGAATGATCATCTAGTAAAAGGACCAGAACTTACAAACACTCTGCTTGGAGTACTCTGTAGATTCAGAAAGTATCCCCTAGCAGTCATGTGTGACGTTGAAAAGATGTTCCACCAGTTTTATGCGAAGAATGAAGATAGAGACTTCCTGAGGTTCCTATGGTGGGAGGATGGAGATACAGATACAGAGCCAGCAGAATACAGGAGGAAAGTACACTTGTTTGGAGCAGTATCGTCTCCAGGTTGCGCCAATTATGGTAAGAAGTACCTGGCCAATCAGAATGAAAAGGATTGCCCATCAGCAGCAAATTTTCTTAAGAAAAACTTTTATGTAGATGATGGTCTTAAAAGTCTAGAGTCCACAGAATCTGCAATCAAACTAGAAAGAAAGAAAGCCAAGAGTTATGCGCACCTTCACAAATTCATCTCAAACAACAGAGAGGTACTGGAACCCATCAGTGACTCTGAATGTGCATCAACAATGAAGAATGTATATCTTAATTATGATCATCTTCCAGTTCAGAACATACTTGGATTGGGATGGAATGTAGAGAATGACTAGTTCTTCTTTGAAGTATCTATTGAAGAGAAAGTTGCAACTAGACGTACCATTCTTTCCACAGTGGCTTCTATATATGATGCATTGGGATTCTTGGCCCTAGTGATCCTCAGAACAAGAGAAATACTACAAGAATTATGCAGACAGAAGTTAGGATGAGATAAACCCATACCTGAAAATTTGAGGCCCAGGTGGCAGAGTTGGATAAGAGACCTTCAAAACTTGAGAGAAATTCGGATACCCAGATGTTTTGTACCTCATGATTTTGGAAAGTACAAGAAAATAGAACTTAATCACTGTTTAGATTCCAATAGTTATGGTTATGGTCAGTGCTCCTACATCTCCTACAGTGATAGGAGAAGGAAAAATACACTGTAGCCTGGTTATGGGAAAGGCCAGAGTTGCTCCTATCAGTATATAGACAATACCAAGACTTGAATTGACAGCAGCTGTTGTTTCAGCATCAGTAAGCAAGTTTCTGAGAGAAGAATTGGAGTTAAAAATAGATGAAGAATATTTTTTTTTTTTTAGGGGTGGCGCCATCCTGGTCCTTTGGCTTTATTACTACATCGGGTAAGATCTGCTGGGATTCAATTTACCGATTATTCATTGATTACATTTATGTTAATATTGGTGGATGTTAGAGTATAGAGTAAGTGATGTATATTGGTATCACGCTCACTCTACATATCCATTTTTACAATGGCTATTGCTATTTATAGTCAACACTATGCTTAATACCATGTGTTATTCTGCAGATCCTTTCCCTTCATGTTACTAGCCAATGTGTGGTCTGGGATGGCGCTATAAATTTTGCACCCTCCTGTTGTACATTTTAATATTTATTTACTAATAAAGTATATTTACATATAATTTTCTTGCATTTGGCTCCGTTTTCTGTTTGATATTTTGTTCACAAGTTATCCTAGGATACATAAACAACAAATCCCGAAGATTTCATATCTTTGTCGCCAATAGAGTTTAGAAAATTCGGGAAATAACAAATCCAGAACGTTGGCATCACATTGACACAAAGCATAACCCAGCAGATCATGCTTCAAGAGGCCTGAATGTAAGAGAATTGAAGAATTCTAACTGGTTCACCGGCCCAGAGTTCCTTTGGGAAAAGGAAATCACACCCAGGAAAAGTCATACAGAATTGTCTATGGGTGATCCAGAAGTAAAAGTTGTACAAACAATGAGCACTTCTGCGAAGTGTCAAGATGACATACTTGAAAGACTAACCAGATGTTCAAAATGGAATGCAGTCATAAACGTAGTAGCTCGAATTCAACTTTTGGCAAAGGGAGTCAGAAAGAAGGAATCATTGAATGTAGAGGAAAGAATGAAAGCTGAAGAAATAGTCATAAGACTCATTCAACAGAGACTCTACAGTGAGGAGTTGAAGATACTTAGTCAAGAACCTAAAAGGCTTCCAAACAACCACCCATTGTACAAGCTTAATGTTGTTCTGCACGATGGTATACTGAAGGTGGGAGGGAGACTCGAAAATGCAGTTAAGTATCCAGCAATTCTACCCAAAAATTCTACCTTCACAAGATTGATTATTGATCATTACCACAAGGAAGAAGCTTTACTGTTTGAGAGAAGGTGGTTACTGGATTGTGAAAGGAAGCAAAGTTATAGCAAAGTATATACGCAAATGTGTAGTCTGTAGAAAGGCACATAGAGATCTACAGAAGAACAAAGAATGGCAGATTTACCGGCAGATCGTGTAAACCCATCACCACCATTTCTTTATAGCGGAATGGATTGTTTTGGCCCATTCATCACCAAGCAAAACCGCAAGGAGTACAAGAGATATGGACTAATATTTACATGTCTAAGCTCCAGAGCAATTCACCTGGAAATGTTAGAAGATATGTCAACTGACGCATTCATCAACGCCTTGAGATGTTTTATAGCCATTAGTGGTACTAATGTCTATTGTTAACAGTCGTCCACTTATAGTTGATAACATCAACGACCCAACAAAATTTGGACCCTTTAACTCCCAACCATCTACTTCACCTTAAGTCTGATTACATACAGCCACCGCTTGGCAAGTTCACTAAAGAGGATTTATATGCCAAAAGGAGATGGCCAAGAGTTCAATATCTATCAGAACAGTTTTGGAATAGATGGAGGAAAGAGTACTTAGCCAATCTGATGCTAAGAAGTAAATGGCAAACACCCAGAAGAAATGTCCAAGTTGGTGACATAGTGTTAGTGAAAGAAGAAGATTTACCTAGAAGTCAATGGAAATTGGCCAAAGTTCAAAATGTTCAAAAGAATAAAGACAGACTAGTAAGAAGAGTGTTGTTGCAAATAGGAGACCCAAAACTTGACAAAAAATGAAAACTTCTCAATACTCCACTCAAGTTGGAACGTCTTATACAGAAGTTAGTTGTTCTACTTGAGAGTTATAAGACACTTGATAGTTGAGAGCCTGATGGAAAATTCCTCAAATTCATGTTTAAGTCCTACCACTAAGAACATAGAATTATAGGTAATTTTGGTGGAAGTGTAGCTGGCCAGCTAAGGCCTGTCCTAGGTTGCTAATATGGCTTATATGTGTATACAGCTAGACCTGCCAATAACCTTAATATAGTTCCTATGTTTATATGTTAAAGACAAAAGCAGAGTTATTTACAGTGACTTCATGTTTTTGGATGTCATGTAACAGTTATATATTGTGTTCACAGAAGCAGAAAAGATAATATGCCTTTAAGATTCATTATATAAATGTAAGGTAAGCTCAATGACACAGCAGAATTAACAGAAAGCATAGAGTTAAACTGTTGTTACTTGCCCAGGAGTCTTGACCAATCACAGCCAGCCTCACACTGAGCCAGTGTGGGAAATACCCTAGCTGGAATAATTATTCATCAGAGAGAGAGGAGCTAAACAGACACACAGTTCCAGTCAGAGCTGTTTTATGGAAGCAAAGAGGCTAAATAGGTATTTAGAACAGTTCTATGTGTTCCTATTGTTAGTATTGTGTTCAGAACTGTATACTGAACTATTTATGTATGTTTACTTACAGTTCCATCAAATTGCATAAAAGCATTCAATCTGCGAATAGTTCAATCTGCGAACTGCTCATACCAGATCATACTGAGCCATAGAAAGAAAACTAAGCACCAAACTGCGTAAATCAATCTGCAAACTGCTTAAACAATTATATAAAACAAACTGCTCAAAGCAATTTTATAGAGCAAACTGCAAACCAAGTAGAGCAAGTAGAACTATTGGTTAAACCTCAAATATACCTCTCAGAGAGATCATAAATTTCCTAAATAACTTAAAGTGAGAGTGCAGATACTGAAGAGATAAATATATCCACCATTTTATGTTGAATGACAAGATTGAAGAGTTGAACTACCATTTTGTGATAGAGGTAATGGGAGAGGTGGCAGTGTTATATATGAAGAAAAGTTGAAGTTAATAAAGAAGTTATCTTAAGCATTTGGTGTGCTCTTTAAGCCTACTGTTTCCATAGAACGGCGCTAGAAGAATTAAAGCAGAGTAACAGACAGTCTGGTTGAAATAAAAGGTTAAAGATATCAAAATTCTTCTAATGCCACAGCCCATAAGGCACTTCATAGTGCTGCGCCTGCCACAGATAGACAGACAGGAACATAGTAGATAAAGGTTCATAGACCAGTGAGAGACCTGTCATTTAGGCCAATCCATGTAGGGAGGAGCCACCCAGCGGATACTTCTCCCAATACCTGGCTCTTTTCAAAACTGGAGAGATTTATTAACCCCTGTACACAAGTTTTCTGGCATAAAGTAGCAAATTTTGGTGCATGCCTGTTTTGTGCAAATATTTGCACCTCTTTTCACGTGAATGCCATGCCCACAACTTGCCTGGAAGTAGGTGTGGTATGGTGGGCTTGGAGGAGAGGCATGGCCTCCAGTTGCCTGGCAAATTTACTTATATTGGCTAAAATTATTTATAGCTCAAATCTTTGCAGGCTCACAGCTGGCATAGATTTGACTTTCTGGCACACAGATTGCCTGAGATGTCTCTGATTTGTTAAGAAGTAATTCTTTTCACTGAAGTAAGACTTCTTTTCTACTCAACACAAAATACAAAGCAACCTGGCCAAACAAATAATCATTATTTTTGACAGCTTTCTTAATCTCCTTTCCCACCATCCCCCTATTTTTATTGTGTAATCTTTTTTGGAAAATGAAATATATTCATATAGTTTTCCAGTGACAGAAGTATTTTATGGGCTTGATAAAATTTTAGCCAAACAGATAAAGGATCCAAGTAAAAGGCAATTTGTCTTCCAAGTTGCATTCTGTGAAGTCACTTCTGGAAGGACTTGTAAAGTTATTGTGCAACATTATCTTCTGTTATTAAATTGTGTTTTTTGTGACTTCTGGCACATGCAATACTTTGACAATTTGCCTGAGCTGTAATGTCACATGCATAGAAAGTTGTGACGTGTTACTTTCCCAATATTTGGTTCTAGTATAATAACAATTCCTCCTTTAATAATCTCATAATTTATAACTTGTGTTTGGGTTGTCCAAACAAGCATTGTACTAGAATAGAGGAGGGGCTTGTCAGGCCTATAATTTGATGGCCTACCCACACTGTGTCCAATAATTGGCTTTAAGCATGATACACTATATGGAGAAAAGTATTGGGACCAGGGCTGCCAACCGTCCAGAAATTTCTGGAAAGTCCGTAAAAATAGGTGACTTATTTCCTGTATCTGTGGAAAAAAAAGTTGCATCCGTGATTTTTTGAGGCTGACGGTACTTGACTAGATTATTTTGGTGGTAATTATCATTATTTTACAGCTTACAGTAAATGCTGGTAATGAGTTCTTATTAGTATATTGAGCTAAAGACATGGATTACTTATAATCTTTATAATTCATTATGGTTTTCCAAGGCCGTAAAAAATGTTGGCTTTGCATGATTTTGGTATAAGGTGTCCAGAAAAATTAAAAATTTTGGTTAGCAACACTGATTGGAACACACCTCTTAATCATTCAGTTTCATTCAATCCCATTGTCACAGGTGTATAAAATCCAGCCCCTAGCCATTTAATCTGCCTTTACAAACATGGCTCTTTCTAAAGAGCTCACTGAATGCCAGCGTGGTCCTGTAATAGGATGCCACTGTGGTAACAATTCAATATGTGAGCCATATTGCTGCAAAGTGGACGCTTTTAGTAACCACAGCAACTCATCCATGGAGTGGAGACCACGTAAAGTTACAGAGCTGGGTCACGGAGTGTTGAGGCACATAGGGCATAAGAGTATGTGGGGTCCATATCATCACTTCCAGGACTCCTTGTTCTTCTGTGTGCTGAAGAAAGTTCTTAATGACATTGGCTGTGTGCTTGGGGTCGTTGTCATGCTGCAGAAAAAAATTATATTTAAACTATTAACATGTCTATTTTTTAAAGCGTTCTTACTTTACAGGATTTTTTTCTACACATGCCTAAAACTTTTGCTCAAGACTGTAGCTGCCCGCTCCTTCCTCCTGCAGCTCTGCCTCCTCAGATTGGATGCTGTACAGAAACACAAGCCCATCACATGAAAGTGAGTGCACAGAGAATTGATATCCATTATGGCAAAGATATAGGGGGGCATTTATCAAACCAGATACATCAGGTTTTTGGTGTAAAAATGTCAGACAACATGCCAATTGTGACTTTTTTTTTGCGACATTTCTGTAACATTTTGGAGACATGCCACTTTTCAAATTGGTCTATGTTTAAGGCAGAAAAATAAGATTAGATCTGGATTATGGCACATTTACTATCTGCAACAGTTGAAATGTGGCAGAAAAGTTGCACCCTACACCAGGCAGCCCCCTGGTGTATTTTTTTAAAGCTAAGTCACCAAATAGATGAACACTGTGCACCACTTTACAAATTTGGTGCAACCATAGAATGCAAAACCAGACTTAAAAGTGACATGAAATCGATCTCAAATGATAAATGTCCTCCATAGTGGTAGTGAGAAAGCACGACCATCGCTGCTGCTGGATTACAGGGCGGTCATAACCAAGGAAACGAGTAGTGTATAATGCGATGGAAAAATGAATCCAGCCAGCAAAGGAGGCAATATGGACACAATACATTAGTGAGTGCCTTGTATTAAAGGGGTTGTCCGGGTTCAGAGCTGAATCCGGACATACCCATAATTTCACCCAAGCAGCACCCCTGATGTTAGCATCGGAGCAGTTCATGCTCCGATGCGCTCCATTGCCCTGCGCTAGATCGTGCAGGGCAAGGGCTCTTTTGTTTACAATAACACACTGTCGGACGGAAGCTTCCACCCGGCAGTGTGTTCGGTGACGTCACCAGCTCTGATGGGCATGCTTTAGCGCTGCCTTAGCCGTTTTACAGGCTAGGGCAGCGCTAAAGCCCACCCATCAATGCCGGTGACGTCACCGGGCTTCCTAGCAGCCCCATGGAGAGCCCGGTTTGTCACCGGAAGTCTAGAAAATGCCTTTGCTCGATGCTCAAGTGAGGGGGGCTGCCTGGATGAAAATGGAGGTATGTCCAGGTTCAGCTCTAAACCCGGACAACCCCTTTAACCTTCTCTTTGCCTTTTTTTTTTTTTTGCTATTTTTCTAAAGATACTGTTATATATATGGTATGCCATGAACGCAAACAAAGGGAACATCCGGATGAAAATATCAAACAACTTTATTAATTACATCAGATAATAAAAGAATTTAAAATTCAAGGGTAATAAGATCATAAATTCAGATCGATGGTACATGATTTAGCACAAAAAATTGGGGGATAGAGGAGGTAAACATATGATCAAGGGAGCCACAATAGCAGAATTGTGCTATAGATTCACATATATAATATAAAGTGCCAAGTGCAATAAATAATTCATATAAACTGGCTACCTGAAGGTAAAGACTGTATAGAACTCCAGCGCCCCACGCCCGACGTACGTTTCACCACAACGCGGCTTTCTCAAGGGAAGTGATCGTGCTATATGGTATGCCAGTACATTAGCTTGTGTGCGAATAGTACACTGAAACCTTTTTGAATAAGGTGATGGCCCAGGTGAAATAAAGGCTAAGTGGCACATGTTACTTCTGCAACTACGACATTGCATGTTGTTGTCTTGGCAAGAATAGCCTTTGGTAAAGCCAGCTGAGCTCATCTAAAGATATAGACACCAGCATCACTGTAATTGCCAGCTTCAGTTTATATTTCTCTACACAGCTCAGGAAAGTTTTATGTAATCCAGAGTTTGGACCTGACATATTACTAGAAATGTATACTAGCCTGTGTATATTAAGCATCGTCCAATAAGAAATTATTGACTTTGGGCAATGATTATAATTGTGATAATTCTATTTACAGGGTTGCTATCATACTGATTTCAGTGATTATACATACCTATATCGCATTAAAAAAGGTCATAATTACTGATACAAGAGCTGCTTAAAATATCAGTTCATGCAGACAAGCCATGATGGGGCTGATTTATTATTACTCTCCTTACACAAAAGACAGGGGACATTCATCATGTGTGAATGAAAGGTGACATAGACATCAATACGTGAATATATGGGTTCATTATTATGGACTACGGAAAGCCCTACGCTAAAAGGGAGTAATGGCAGATTCTAGGTCAGCATTTTAAACAGGGTTATACGCTTATCTAATAGCAAATAGCATTGATTTATGTTCTATAACCCATATTAGAAAGGATGAACTTCATGGACCTGTGTCGTTTTTTCAACCTATGTAACTATGTATTAAAAAAAAATATAGGTAGCAAAAACTAGATTTTGCACCAAAATAGTTCTGCTCGTCTTCGCCTTGTCCTTTCAACACTTTTGAAAACCAGCTAGTGAAGAATATAAATTGTCTAAAGCACATGATAAATCTAGCACATGACATGTACTCCAGTATTTTGAGACCAAATTGTGACGGATTTTTCCTTAGTAAGTCTCCCTCAATGTTCTATTAGGGAGAACACACAGGTGATACTTACCGATCAACATCCAAAATATCAACTCATCACTCCTCCTATCATATATGCAGGATGTAATCTAGTAATGTTGGGGGAGAATGGAGTCAGTGATTTTACATTCCTAAACTGGTGAACATTCATTTTGAAAAAGATAAAAAAAATTATATTATTTCATTTATTCTGACCAATTAGTGTTAGTACACTGGGACAATGCTTGTACTATATAGTTAAGGATTGGGACAAGAAGCTGCATTTCATGCATGTGAACAGTACTTACTTTTAGCGTGAACGCCCCCTGCTGCTCAAAGAAGATTTGCCAGTTTTGAAAAGGGTTGTGCAGTGGGTAGATATTGATGACCTATTCTCAGAATAGGTGGGGGTCCGACGACCGGCACCCATGCTGATCTGCTGTTTAAAGAGGAGGTGGTGCTTGTGCAATCGCTGCTACCTCTTCAAGATTACATTATGCGTCATCTTGCTCATCTTGGAGGTGCAGTGTAATTTCTAGGGCTCATCCCATTAATGTGAATAGGACAAAAACTTGCAATTACACATGCAAAATTATGCACAGTGTAATCTTGAAAAGGAAGCAGCGCTAGCACTGCCTCCTCTTCAAACAGCTGATAGGTGGTGGAGCCAGGTGTCGGACCCCCACCCATCTGATATTGATGACCTGTCCTGGTGACAAGTCAATATCTACTCACTGCACAACCCCTTTAATGCTGATGCTTGTCACTGACAATAATGTTGGAAGTATGCCTTCAATTGATCTTTCTCTGTAACTCCCTCTTAAAGCGGATGTGTCACTAAACATATTCTACATTTTTCAAACTGCCACTTGGCTCTGAATACTTTTGTAACTGCATGTGATTACAAATGTATTACAGCCAGTGAGCTGTTCAATAAAGTGTATCTGTATAGCGCCACCTGCTGCTTGTTGTTTTCCTTAGTTTTTTGTCCATCTCTCTGAGCTGGTCGAACGCGCTCAGTTTAAATCTTCAACTGCCACCAGCCATATGTTCTGCTAGAAGCGGTGACAGTTAGGCCCCTTTCACATGGGCGAGTATTCCGCGCGGGTGCAATGTGTGACGTGAATGTATTGCACCTGCACTGAATCCGGACCCATTCACTTCAATGTAGCTGTGCAGAAGAGCTGTGATTTTCACGCATTACTTGTGCATTGCGTGAAAATCGCAGCATGTTCTATATTCAGCGTTTCTCACGCAACGCAGGCTCCTATAGAAATTAATGGGGCTGCGTGAAAATCGCATTGCATCCGCAAGCAAGTGCGGATGCAATGCGATTTTCACGCATGGTTGCTAGGAGATCATGTTAGTAAATTAATGAAAGTCAATTTACTGTATTATTTTTCCTTATAACATGGTTATAAAGGAAAATAATAGCATTCTTAATACAGAATGCTTACTAAAATGTGCCTTGAGAGATAAAAAAAAAATTATCTCACCTAATCCACTTGATCGCGCAGCCGGAATCATCTTCTTTCTTCTTTTTTTCAGGACCTTTCAGCTGCGCGATCAAGTGGATGAGGTGAGTTAATTATATATTTTTTTTAACCCTTCAAGGCACATTTTAGTAAGCATTCTGAGAAATAGGAAAAAGTAGAAAATTCTAAGAATGCTATTATTTTCCCTTATAACCATGTCACAAGGGAAAATAATAAAATCTAAACACCACTGAACCCAAACACAAACTTCAATGAAGAAGTTCGGGTGTGGGTACCACGTTCAGTTTTTTTTATCATAAAAATGCAAAAAACTGAACAGCACAATGCAATTGCAGTCAAAACTGACTGAAATTGTGTGCTCACTCGCACGGGTTTCCCACAATGCACCCAGGACGCATTCAGAGCAAATCCGGGACGCTCGTGTGAAAGAGGCCTTACAGGGAGAGAGCTACAGCAGAAAGGATACACCCCCTGAGCTGCCAGGCAGAAAATATTTAGAAAAACAGAAAAATAAACAAAAAGTGCATCATGTATTATGAGCATCCGTCATGCTCATTGATGCACATTTTGCTTCAGTTTTAGCCCAAAAAAAAATGTTTGTGTAGGACTTTTTTTCCCGTCTAAAATAACAGATCCGGATCTCCGACAGAAATGGCTAAAAAGGATGCAAAATGTGTATAACTGAGCATTACGGATGTCTAAAATACAGGATCCATTTTTTTGTTTATATTTCTGTTGTTCTGACGGATTAGAAGAACGGAAACCTAAAAGGTGATGTGAAGTCAGCCTTATAATGGTGCATTCACACGACCGTATGTATTTTGGGCTCCACAAAATGCGGATCTGCAAAATACAGATAATGGCTGTGTTGCCTCAGTTTTTTTGGAGATCCATTGTAACAATGCCTATTTTTGTTCACAAAATGGAAAATAATAGGACGTCCTATCTTTTTTGCGGAGCCACAGAACGAATATACGGATGTGGGCAGCCCGCGGTGTGCTGTCCACATTATTTACGGACCCATTGAAATGAATTTAATCCGGTTTTGTGAATGGGGCCTACAAAATAAAAAATTGTATTGTATTGTCTTTTTCATGTTTCAAAAGAACATATTACAATAAGGGTCTGGCTGCTTTTGCGTACAATGATATTTAAAGATGAGATGAATACAATTTAGGCTGCACAATTCCAATGTATTTCAGCCAAACATATGCATCTGGTGATTGAAGTTCATAGGATTGTCAGCAGATATGTTAGATTTTACCTGAACCCTGGTGCTTGAGGAAGCCCAATCACCTTTCTGCCAAGACACTGGTATTTAAAATTCGTACATGGTATATAGTGGGCCATATTTTATATTTTGAGGCCCAGGAGATACAGGTGAAGCTACTTTCACATCTGCAGGTGGCCATTCTGGCAGGCTGTTTCGGCAGAGAACAGCTTGCCAGAATTCTCCAGATCCGGCACTGCCAAATACAAACAGAATGCCTGCCAGCCCCATGGGGTCTGGCGGGGATCTGCCCGCATTTCAGCAAAAATGCAAAGAATCATCCATACACAAACCGTCAGGCAGCCAGATCTCTGTGCCGCAGATGTAAAAGCAGAGTTACACCTGATATATACACTGATGGCGCACCACAGAGGTAATGTAAATTGTGCCTAAAGAAAGTACAAAACAGGGTGCTCCTAATATCTAATTTCTTATGTTTGCCCCATTCCCGCACCCCTCCACTGGATTTTTACCGTTACCTCTAATAAAATGAGAAGATGTAAAAGAGATACGATAAATATATATATTCACAGTTTATTCGGATTACCATTCATCTGGGTTAATGCTAACTATTATTTTGTGTCCAAACGCTAATAAGAGAAGAAGAATTATATGTCATCGCATCCCTGGGGACCGCATTTTGTATTTTACATAGCTGGATAAAATAAAGCATTGATTTTGGCACTGGGTCCTATTTTCTGTGAGAATCAGTAGACAAAGATGCTTTGATTTTCTTCAGCTCTCTAGCAAGGAAGGAGGCAGCCTGGAAGGAATTCTCGCTGCCTGATAAAAAGTAACTTGAGTGATAAAGTACAGCATAAAACAGCACAGCACGAATAGAACACTATACAGGAGCAGAGCAAATGAAGCCTGCATACTCTGCATGTGACAGAGTGTAAAATAAACTTCCAAAGCCCAAAAATAGCACGTGTAACCACTGCTCCACATACAATAACTAACCAGGTAAATGGAATGTAAACACAATGTCAGAAACTTCTGCCCTGCAGTCATAATATTCTACGTCAGTTCTTAGTTCCTAGTCTGCTAGGTTAGGAATTTTCTACTTTTTCCTAATTGGGCCATTAAAACTTGCCCATTTGACCATGAAGAAGATGGGGGGTGTTTGCCTCAAACGTGGCAAAGTCAGTAGTTTGACAGTTTAAATCAAAGGGGTCTGTACCTGACAGTCTCTTTCTAACAAAGCTAGGACCAGCCCTGTACCTCACATGGACCCAGAGATCTCCCCATTCATTGCTCTGCTAGATTTATATCAAGCTGACGGCTCAATGGGCGTGTGCAGTCTTCTGCAGCTCTCTCCCTATCACAGCTCAGTTGGCAGTTTAAAGATCAGACTGAGCACGTGTGTCACGGACGTACCAAGACATACGGACGTCCCGGCGACAGTGAGTGGAAGGAGATCTGTGAGGCTAGCAACACGTGGTTTGATCTGACAGGTTTTCCTTGTGGATCAATAGGTGTCTGTGTTGTTAATGGTAATGGCCACACCCCTTGCCTCCAGGTGTTGCTAATGTGGTCATTTAACCTTCCTTATTTATAGTTGCTTCTCCCACAATGCTGTGCAGTTTATAGCTTCTGTGCCTGTGGATTGTTTGTGGTTGGATCTCGGCTGAGTTCCTGGTGCTTCCATTTCCCCTTTGAAGTTAAGTCTTTCCTTTCCCTTTTGTATTTTGTTTGGGTTCTGTGTGCTGCATTTCCCTATTGTTTGTATTAGGCCTTAAAAAGACTCCTGTTCGTCCTTCCTTTTGGAGGAACAGGTGGTCTCGTCCCTGCCATTAGTACCAGGGTCCTATAGGCATGGACGTAGCTATAGGGGGTGCAGAGGTAGCAGTCGCTACCGAGCCCAGGAGCCTGAGGGGGCCCAAAGACCCTTGTGCCGCATAAGAAGACACACAAAGCACTGAGGGAAGGGGACCCAAGCTGAACTCTTGCACCAGGGCCAATGAGGCGTTAGCTACGCCCCTGCCTATAGGGCTAGATAGGACTCTAGGTATTCCTGTGTATGAACCCACCTACCTTTGGGTTCTGTTCATACTGGTAGTCACTCAGGATTTTGGTTAGGGTTTTCACTAGGAGGTGTCCATTTTCCTTCCCTAGTTCCCAGGCTTGATTCCCTGTCCCCCCCTTTCCTCCTATGCTCGGTGTGGTGTTTCCCTCCCACACCGTAGCGTGACAACGTGTGGCCATCTCAGTGAGCCGGACAAAGTGAGCCGAAGTAAGAAAAAAACAAACAACAGTTGGTGCTATACAGATACATTATATCGAGTAACTCAGTGATTATGCAAAAAAAAAATATTTTCATGCAATTACAAAAGTATTCAGATCCAGGTGCTGGTTTGAAAACTGTAGAGTTTTTTTTCTGGGCCAACGCCTTTAATTAAAGAGAACCTATTAATCTTATTAAAGGGGCTACGTACAAGATAGTAATAGGTTTATAAAGATGTGATATTCTAAATGAAAAATGATGATATAAAGTGATGCACTACCTATCAAGAGTTACGCTGGCTGTCCCAATCTGAGGAATAGTCATGCAGTCCTGGCCAGCTTCAGTGGCATTACTTGCATGCTCTGAGAAGTACACGCGTGCACTGTGAAGTACATGCAAAACCAATTATGGTCACCAGTTCAAAACCCCCCCGTTCAGTGGCGGAATTTACCACCACTCAACCAGACTAATGCGTGGGTTCAGGGGCCCTCCTGTTTGACACAACTGGTTGGCTGAATTAATGAAATTAATATTATTAATACTCTTTATTTATATTGTGCCAACATATTCCACAGCTCTTTACAGAAGGTTGATGTGCCAATAAAATCATACATTACATAGTAATAAAAAAGTGAATGGTGGATGTTAGTCGTAAAGTCGTCAAAAGGGCCGGACACACTATCTGTTCAGCCAGTTCAGCAGCACAGGGACCCTATGGTTAGGGGGACTTTACATCTGTAGAACAGTAGCAGATGTCCCCAGGCTGCAATGCTGAGAGTGGAGCTTAGAGGAGGCAAAGGTTAGCGGTACGGAGCTTAGAGGTGTGACAGGGAAATTATTATACTGACGTGACCATATACCATATGTGACCGCTGCAGCCAATCACTGGACTCAGTGGTCTCAGACTGTGATCAGTGATTGACTGCAGAGCTGAGAGAACAAAAAAAATAGGACAGCACTACTCACTGGGTATTCCCATGCGTTTCCTTTTAAGTGTCGATGCCTTTGGTAAATAGATCCTGGCCCTCCGAATCCGAAGTAAAGTCAATATCAAAGAGAAGCCGTGGCACTCCTATATCAGTAAAGTTTTTTCTTCTTTATTAGCACCCAAAAATAACAGCGACATTTCGACCTCCACGGTCTTTATCAAGCTCAGTTAACACACCAAACATAGTAAACATATATACCCCTTCAATTCCATTCATTGGTCAGGGCCAGGCATAGGCTGATTGGTATACATCTCGGCCCTACCCACCAAATCATTAACAGATTAACACATTAGGGCGTTATCCCTATCAGTTGTGAAGACTCTACACAGCGCCACTTGCATCTATTAAGTGATTCTTAAGATGGGTTGATAGGAATTTGCAAGTAATAATTTTTTGAATTTGCAAGTAATTATTTGAGAGGACGCTCCTATGTTGTTGCCATGGTAATTTGTGCGCGTCATGTGACCATATGGAAAGTTTGCTAAGTTAAACCATAATGAGTACATATGCATAGGTACAAAAGAAAAAGCCGCTCACGTGACTAGGCTTCACTGTCGCGCATAAGTAGATGGAATAACGCGCATCCATAAAATATTCAAAAAGGAAGTGCATAATAGACGTGGTGATGCTTGTCATCAAGGATGCGCCCAATATGCACAGTGATGCTTGACTTGCGATTAAAAGGAGATGCGCATAATATTGGTCACCAATGACATTGTGTGCGCATGCGCACATCCCAAAGATTAGGTTCTGACGATGCGCATCATTTAGGACACGCTTAATACACGTAGGGATGCGCGCCGTAAATTTGAAAGAGAGCGCACAAGATATTTGTCACCAATGATGTCATGTGCACATGCACATACCCGAATGGTTACGTTGGACACGTGAAAGATCTAATGATGTACGTCAGCAATGACACTGTGTGCACATGCGCCAATATCGGCGCGGATATTTTGAAATAGGAGAATGATTAGATCCATGAAGGGGGCTGCCAGCGACCATTGCAGGTGAGAATGTGTTCTACTAATTGGAGAGGCTGTTTTATGATTATGTTTAAACTGTTAATGATTTGGTGGGTAGGGCCGAGCTGTATACCAATCAGCCTGTGCCTGGCCCTGACCAATGAATGGAATTGAAGGGGTATATATGCTCACCATGTTTGGTGTTTTAACTGCGCTTGATAAAGACCGTGGAGGTCGAAACGTCGCTGTTATTGTTGGGTGCTAATAAAGAAGAAAAAACGTTACTGATATAGGAGTGCCGCGGCTTCTCTTTGATATTGACTGCAGAGCTGATGTGCGTATATGGGCACATCGTCACTGCATCCAAAACATGACATGACGGGTACAGAGGAGGGAAGAATTGAAGCAGCAGCACTAGACTGGTGGGGGTTCAGGGAGGTAGTATTATTATCTCTAAAACTATTGATACAGTATGTTAATAGTAGGACTGCCACACCGGAGTACTAGAGGATCATCCAATGAGCCCAGGCTTATGATACAGCATTGGGCCCATGAGACAAACCCATTTGCATTTTGACCCTATCACTTTCCACTAGACTCTTTTCTTATAGATTAATTCCCAAATTTTTGACCATATTGTCCTACATGTGCAGTGATAACAACTAAGTTTATTGTATAAATGTGGGAGGGGGGGGGGGGTTTATCAGAATAATTATTTTCTGTTGTTCAAAGGTAAGAGACTATATGTGCCCCTGCGGTTGCATAACTAGAAATGACTGGGCCCCAAAGCAAATTTTTGAATCTCCCCCCCAATCATCAGTAACTTCTTCGCAACCCTCTCCTCCCGTTCAACCGCCAGTCCTGTGAATAGTCAAGATCGCTCTCTCAGACCAGACCCGGCAGCAGCTCTGTCCGTTTTCTACAGTGCCTCTGTATATAATGTAATTTTATAATACTGTTGAGGGGGCCCTGACAATAAAAATTTTTAGTCCTCCTCCTGGGTGGGCCCCTTCTGAGTTCGGTCCCCAAAGCAGCTGCTTCCCCTATAGCCACGCCCCTGTGCCCCGCTTACATTACAGATGTACCCATCCTATCACTGTGTGCTATTTAACAGCTGCAATTAGACACTATACAGGTGGATTCCATTGAAACCGCCTCCATGGCAATCTCATTTCATTAAATCGCCTATTCCCACAGTGGGGTTTTCGAACGCTTTGCTCAGTTCAATATATCTTCTAATTTGCGGACGTTTAGAAGACTGTAATTAAGGTAAGATTTTCTTGAAACTGTAAGTACTCAAGAGAAATTGTTTCTTATGCGTTCTCTATATTGTGGGTCAAGAGGTTTTAGTGGAAGTGCAGAATGGATTGCTTTAAAGAACTGTTCTATCCTATATGTATAGTTAGATTTTCTCTCGCTTTGTAAAAGGTAGTATGAACACTCATGAAAAAGGGTAAAAAAGCTACATTTTCTAAGAGTAGCTTAATTTACTTGTTCTGCATGCAATGCATTTCTGTGATTCATTTTTTGCGACCAGGGGTTTTGGAAATTTTTTCCACTTCTGACCTACATAAAAGTGCATAAAGTAAATTGAAAGAGTCATATTACACTCCTTATACCCGTATGTTTTATGAAAGTAAACAGGTGGCTGTAAAAATACTACCCAAAAGTAACAATTATGGACAACTTCATGCAATTTTGCGTTACATAAAAAACAGATTTGTGGTTTAAAGAGTTTTCTGAGACTTGTGACCAATTCAGAATTTTCTATATTTCTGCATAGATTTAGTAACATAGTAACATAGTATATAAGACCGAAAAAAGACAGGAAGGCAAAAAACCCCTGTGAGGCAGAAGCCAATTTTCCCCACTTAAGGGGAAAAAAATTCCTTCCCGACTCCAATCAGGCATCAGAATAACTCCCTGGATCAACGACCCCTCTCTAGTAGCTATTACCTGTAATATTATTACTCTCCAGAGATACATCCAGGCCCCTCTTGAATTCCTTTATTGTAATCACCATCACCACCTCCTCAGTCTCACTGCTCTTACCGTAAAGAATCCTCTTCTATGTTTGTGTACAAACCTTCTTTCCTCCAGACGCAGAGGATGTCCCCTCGTCACAGTCACAGTCCTGGGGATAAATAGATGATGGGACAGATCTCTGTACTGACCCCTGATATATTTATACATAGTTATTAGATCTCCCCTCAGTCGTCTTTTTTCTAAAGTGAATAACCCTCATTTTGATAACCTTTCAGGGTACTGTAGATCTCTCATTCCAGTTATTACTTTAGTTGCCCTCCTCTGAACCCTCTTCAGCTCTGCTATGTCTGCCTTGTTCACAGGAGCCCAGAACTGTACACAGTACTCCATGTGTGGTCTGACTAGTGATTTGTAAAGAGGTAGGACTATGTTCTCATCACGGGCGTCTATGCCCCTTTTGATGCAACCCATTATCTTATTGGCCTTGGCAGTAGCTGCCTGACACTGGTTTTTGCAGCTTAATTTGCTGTTTGTTAAAATTTGACCCTAAACTAAATAAGAAATTTTACAGAAGTCCTAAAAGTAAATAAATGAAGTCAAAAATATTAGACTTGGTAATTTATTTATTCACAACCAGGTTTCACAGGTATATTTTGGTCTCATCTGCCCTCAAACATTGTTCTAATAGCCTTCCTGCTTGCCCAGGTGATTTTTGGCAAACTAGAGATGGGCAGCAATGTTCTTTTTGGAGTGCCCCGGCTTAACCTTGCAATTCTGCCATGCATACCATTGTTGTTCAGTGTCCTCCTGATGGTGGACTCAGGAACATTAACATTAGCTATTGTGACAAAGGCCTTTAGTTCCTTAGAGGTTACTGTGGGTTTCTTTGTAACTCTGTGGACTTTTACACGCTTTGCTCTTGGCCCGATCTTTGTTGGTCGACCACTCCTGGGGGGGTAATATTGGTCTTGAATTTCTTCCATTTGTATACAATCTATCTTACTTTGAATTGGTGGAGTTGGGAAAGTTGCATTGAAAACAAATAATGCAAGGTGCAAATCAGATATTATACATACACATATGCACGTTACATTGTAGCAAATGCCTGAAAAGTATGGCAGCTATAGATAATATTACAGAATAAAATTAAACTGAAAAATATATAGCAAAGTTCAGCTTCTCCTAAAGTGATATTCTTTATCCAAATGAAGAATGTGCAGATAAAATCCATAATCTAAATACAGCGTCTACGCGTTTCGGACCGCTATAGTCTGGTCCTTATTCATGATTAATTATGAAATAAAAAAATAGAAAACTGATTTTGAAGATGTTGCTCGTGAACTTATAGTAATCATGCCTATTTAAATGGGTGTTCATCCCTCATGGGTTTTGTTCTGCTAGAAGAATAGCATAAAATGCTGACACTGAAAATTCAGAAAAATCTACACTGTAAAAAAAGCCATATGCTAATGTGTTACTTCCTTAATGGGAGCTGACTGGTTGCTATGGGCTATGGTATATTTTTGCTCTTTGTACTTAATAATAGGACTTGAATGGTTAGCAACAAACAGCTCCACCACATTCTTACAGAGTAAGAATATTATTCATATCCATATAATATTATATTTTAACATCACAGTAAAATTAAAGGTATAAAAATTCTGTGCCGAATAAATCCATACCATGTCACAATGTATCCGCTGTTTCCCTTCATTCCCTGATATACTTAAATACATTTTTGGTTGCCTCAAGCCACATCTAGGTGAAGCTCACTGCATATGGATTTATACAGGCTCTATATGGATTTCATACAAATCTGTATGCAATAAAGCACCCTCTAGTGGTGGCTGCAAGAACCAAAATGTTATAGTAAGGAAAGCAGCTGGATTAGTGCCAGTGGTACCATCTAGGCAGACCACATTACTACTGTGGGGCCTATGGTGAGGGAGACTTGGAACTCTAGTTCCTGACCTTATCCTGGAGCCAACATTAGGTGAAGCTTGGTGCAAATGCATTTTTACATCCTCCATTGAGTTCAGTCATAGCTGTTGTTTTAAAACGCAAATTTAAAAGATTTGAGAATTAATAAGCTTACACAGGCTAAGTGCAAGACTTTTTTGTCTGGTAAGAAGCAGCATCCTGAGCAGACCCCATTATAGTCAGGTAAGTCTCTTCAGCTCCGTTAGTTTTATGTAGAAGATATTATATCGATAATACAAACCTGCCAACTCACTTGGAACATCCAGGAGGCTTCCGAAAAAGAAGAGACCTATAGAACTCCCAGAGGGGGTTGGTAAATCCCCTGCACAGGGCATACAGGAAACATCAAGAAAGGGGATGGACTCTCAGGAAAGGGGGCGTGTTCACACCTGAAAAATTAGGGGATGCACTTCGCACCATACACTTTTCCCTATCCTACACACCAACGTGTTAAAATTATTCCTGATTCACTCCAAATCAGTGTATTAGTCTTACTAAATGTCCTTCATTATGTATTGGAAAAGGACTTTGCGTTAGTTAGGGGGCCCCCAATGAATGGACTGCTCCATACTCCATACTCTGGCCCTGGGGATTGAGCAGGTGAGAAATTTTTTTTTTTACTTTAGAACATTCCCGGCCTTCAGCACAAGGCCCAATTACGTGTACTCAGGTTCCGACCTTTAGATTGGCATGTACATAAAACATACCATGTCTGTCCAGATGAGTTTCTCAGAATCTCAGCTCAGAGATCACATTTTTCAGCCTGTGTACCTTACTGCTCAGTTCTGCGGGCTACATTACTAAAAGCCCTTTTATCATTTTTGCAGGGATTTTCAGTGTTCATGATTCTAATATTAGTGTCACTCCTGCCTTTTATCACCATCACTCGGGATGGGTTTCCTGCTGGAAACGTCTTTCTCACGTGGTTTGGATATGATGTGAATGAGATACACTATGAATCCTTAGGGGCCCCTTATCAATTCTCCCTGCATATGGTCCATTAGAATTACATTTCTCTTTCCAGCTTAAGGGGATACACTATGATAATATGAAATGTTACTAAGGGTATTGTTGCCGCCAGCTTTTATATTACCCTTCATTTATAATTATTTTCATCTTTTCTCTGGTCATTGTATATTGGACTTGCACATTCCATCGTCAGGGGCATAGCTAGGGGAGTCCAGGACTAAGTGCCGGAAGAAGTGGGGGTGCCAACAATCTACGGCTTTGTCTATCGCAATTTCTGTACCATTGATTGTTGGCGACTATACTCGTTTTATTCGTTTTTTGATTCCGAATATCTTGGAAAAGAAAACACGACAAAAACATCTTCTGTAAGTAAACCTTAACGCTACATTCACACAACTTTTACTTTTACATTTACTATTTTGACTGCATCTAGACACTGCCGTAAGCTGCGTCAAAATTTGGCGCAAATTGGTGATTTTGTGCAATTTGGCACATCGAATTTTTAGCTTGCCAAGGGGGCATGGCTTAATGGAAGATCGGTGGCTTTACGTGAAAATTCGGTTCAAAGTTAGACAAAAGTTTCTATTCATGCACCAGGTTTATTATCCAGCCTGAGCCCCTGTAATTAATTTGGTGCATGTCTAGACACAGGGGCGTACACAGATCTCAGGCCCCACAGCAGAACTTGGTATGGGCCTTCGATCCCCACCCTGTTTCCCAGTATGCGTGCGACAATCACTCCCGGGCAGCACAAAGCACAATGTTCCAGATTTTTTTATTAAATGGAAGAAATGTTACTTTAAAACAAGTGTAATTAAAAAAGACGCCCTCCATCAATGTCAGAAAATGTGGTGCTTCAAAAATATAGTGGTCATTCTGAACGCTTTTTTTTTCAATGTATTAACACCCAAAATTGGCCAAAGTACATTGCTAAATCTGCTTCCCTTCAATTGCAAAGCTGACTACCTTCGGTCACCACTAGGGGGAGCTCAGTGCATAGGAATTTATACAGTTACCATTTCCTGGAATGGAAATAATCTCTTTGCATTGAGCTCCCCCTAGTGCCGGATGCATGAAAATACAGTGTGTTTGTGTTAGCAAAAGACAACCCCAACCCTTCCCCCCGTAGCAGTTGCATGGTCTGACTATTGAAGATACGCCACTTTATAGACCCCCTAATTATATGAGATCTACAGGATTAGAAAATCTTCCTCAATGTTCCCTAGGCAATCATGATGGGTATGAGGTCTGCTGAGGCCAAACAATGCTGCCACAGTTTTTTTTTTTCCCGAGGGTAGTTTTTCCCACATGTGTCCCCTTCACAGTAGTTATGCCCACATATGTCCCCTTCACAGTAGTTATGCCCATATGTGCCCCCTTCACAGTAGTTATGTCCACATGTGCCCCCTTCACAGTAGTTATGCCCACATGTGCCCCCTTCACAGTAGTTATGTCCACATGTGCCCCCTTCACAGTAGTTATGCCCACATGTGCCCCCTTCACAGTAGATCTGTATATAATTTCATGGCACACTCAATTGTGTAGTTTTGAAAGTAAATTAGATTTTATTTGGAAGCCACCACCAGGATTAACAGAAAATCGTCATTTATGGTACAGGGCCAATGTTTCGGTCCACCCAGGACCTTGCTCACGGCCTACAGACGTATAAAAATAAATATATAGTTTATAACTGAACAATAATAATAAGGTGAAATAATGAACAACAGAAAAAAGGAAGATTAGAAAGTATAGAGTAAGTCTAATTGCAAGTACATATGGTCCTTGAAATTGGACAGACACGTCTCAGAAATAGAAATAAAAAATTAAAATAAAGATAAAAATAAGATATTAGGCTGGTATATACATATAGTGCCATAAGAAGATACATCAGCATCAATAAATCAAATATAGACAATCTGTCTATTAGCTGTAAATTTACAGCAAGTTTTAAACAAGATATATGAGATATGTACTGCATGATAGGGTAGGTTACAAGGCATAGATACTAAGCATAAAGAACAACCTCTAAGGCATATAGTATATCGTAGAGTAAATGATAGGACATAGATACTGGGCAAAACATGCATGATGTATCAGGGTATCAAAGTCACAGTGTATCGCGGCTATATAGTATGACATAATGGTGCTCGACATACCTCATATCAGGTGCTAGGTGCGTGTTCGTTGGTGGCGTGGTGGAGACTGGACCAAGCTTAAATAGTATGAGGGGAGCGCACATTGGCGCCCGCCACAAGACTTGTATATCCAGCGCGTGCGCGTCACAAAGCCGCGACTATGTTTATCTCCAGGTAGGGCTTCAAAGTGAGCCATTGGACATGCGTAAGAGATATGACGCGCTAGTCACATGATCGGACTGTCCGTTCATGTGATCGGGAGGGAGATCGCAAACCAGAAAACAGAGAAATAGAAGTGTGGGGAATAGGTCGGGATATAGATGTAATGCCAGTGTGATGTATGAAACATATAATTGCAAATGCAGATATAAAGCGGATATAAAGCCCAGTATATATGTAAGTTCTATTATAAACACACCTATCATTAGTAGTAGATATACGGTACATAAAAAAACAATACTATTTTATACATGGTGTTATTAGTTTGATTAGAAATAGACAATATATATCTAAAATTAGTAAGGTAATGTCATATGTTTATGACATATAACACGTCATACCTGCCCATCTGGGTCAGCGAGTCTAAATTAGAAAAATACAAGATAATGTTGGTATAGAGTAGACATTGTAAGATGGTATGCAGGTTAACAAACATGCCAATGACAAATAGTCCAGTAGTGTTACAATACTTATCAGAGTAGTAATCACAGTGATCTAATAGTAATGACTAAAGACAATATAATAATCTAGTGTAAATCACAGTAACAGATCAAACTCTCGATTAAGTCCATTAGGTGTTAATGTTTTAAGCTTATAGATCCAAAATGACTCTCTTTTCTGTAGTAAAAGTTTACGATTACCCCCTCTCCTTGGTATGGGAACATGATCAATGACCTGAAATTGGAGTTGACTGATCCTATGTTGCATCTGAAGAAAGTATGGTATAGGGAGTTTGGACTTTTTGCATCTTATATTGGATTTGTGTTTACAGATCCGGTCTCATATGCATTGGGAAGTTTCCCCTATATAGGCTCGACCACATGGGCACTTAGGCTACATGCACACGACCGTTGCCTGCCCCCGCGTCCGCTCCGTCCGCAAATTTTGCGTCCGTCAAAAAAAACAGATGATGGACCGTTTTTTTTTACGGATCCGTTTTTTGGGAAGATCCATTGTAATAATGCCTATCCTTGTCCGCAAACGTGAAAAAAATAGGACATGCTCTATTTTTTTGACGAAAGGTAAACACGGACCACGGATGCGGAACAAAAACGGTTAACCAACCGCATTTTTTGACGGACCCATTGAAATGAATGGGGAAGCATCCTATCCGTGAAAAAAAAAACGGAACGGACGCGAAAACAAACAACGGTCGTGTGCATGAGGCCTTAATCATATAAACAACATAAGAGGATGTACAGGTATAGAATCCTTTAATGTTATAGGTTTTACCAGAATGGGGATGTGTAAAGGTGTTACCTTTTTTGACATTTGTGCACTGAGCACAACTGAGGCATGGAAATGTACCATTCTTGGGAGTGGCTAAAGTGGTCTGAACGGATCTAGGTTTGCTTGGACCAATATCAGCATGAATAAGAGTATCCCTCAAATTGCGTGGTCTCTAATAGCACATTCTTACAGGATGTCCAAATTCATGGATATTAGGATACAATTTACTTAGTAAAGGTCAATGTTTGCGAATAATCTGGTGTATTTTAGGTATAAATGGATGGTAGGTGGTTATAAACGGAAGTCGTGGAGGAGACTGAGATTTAATGGATGATGGTTGGATGCAAGTTACTTTCTGTAGTTCTTTATTTAAAAGTGATCGAGGATATCCACGTTCTATAAACCTATCAGACATTTCTTGCAGGCGGATTTTTTTGATATTCAGGTCACTTACTATTCGATTGACTCTAGTGAATTGAGACCTAGGTAATGATTTTTTTTTATTCTGGGGGTGATTACTAGAGTATAAAAGAAGAGTGTTCCTATCAGTAGATTTTTTGTACAGGTCAATAAAAAGTTTACCATCCGCACCTTTAGTTAATGAAGTATCCAAAAAGTGAATCGTAGAGTCCCTAACAGTTGCAGTAAATTGTAAACCTGGTACAATGTGATTGAGATATGTATGAAAGTTGTCAAAGGAATCCCGAGTGCCTGACCAAATGAAAAAAATATCGTCAATAAAACGACGCCAAATAAGACAGTATTGTTGTGTGTAGAATACACGTGGATATTTTCAAAGTCCGCCATATAGTCATTAGCATATGGGGGGGCTACATTAGCCCCCATAGCTGTACCTTTGCGCTGCAGAGTGCTGTTGCATTTTTTTTTGTTTGTATGTATACCTGCCATTGGCTACGTGCACCTGCATACAGGGAGTGCTGACTGAAACCCCCCTTTGTGTTTCTGTTTAGTATGTGTTGGAGGTGTGGCAGCCTCCACTTCAGTCGTGCACACCTGACTAGTTTTTCTGCCCTAGATGCTGGTTTTTAATCAGAGTGAGTATAAAGCTGAATGTGTACTCACATTGCCTGCTAGTAGCCCTTTGGCTCCAGGAGGAGTGCATAGTGGGCTCAGCATGCATGTTGGTACCTGCATCCTTGGATCTAATGGAGGCTGTTACAGCACCAGAAGGGGTTAATAAGTATGGTCTGCTCCAGCATGCATGCTGGGCCCACACTCCCTGGATTTTATGTGGCTGTCGTGGCCCATAACAGGTAATATTTAGCGCTAGGAGGATTTTATGTGACTGTCATGGCCCATAGCAGGTCAGATTTAGCGTTAGTACCCACTCTAGGAGACAACCGTGAAGGGGTGAGTGGGCTTACTGTCTTTTGATCAAAATGTAAACTAATGTCTCCACTGTTTGTAGGCGTGGATTAGTACACTATGTCCTCTTATGGCTTCTATCTTGGGCGGAGTTCTGGTTGCAGAGTGCTGTTGCATTTTTTTTGTTTGTATGTATACCTGCCATTGGCTACGTGCACCTGCATACAGGGAGTGCTGACTGAAACCCCCCTTTGTGTTTCTGTACCTTTGCGCTGAATATAGTAACGGTCACCAAACATAAAATAATTACGTTGTAGCACCAATTTGAGCAAGTCAATGCAAAACGTTTGTTGTTTGGAGAGTGAGGAGGACTTCAAGATGTTAGAGACAGCCACTTATGCTCCTATACAGTAGGTATACCCACATGTGCCCCTTCACAATAGTTATGCCTACATGTGCCCTCTCACAGTAGTTATGCCCACATGTGCCCCCTTCACAGTAGATATCTCCATATGTGCCCTCTCACAGTAGTTATGCCCATATGTGCCACTTTTACAGTATTTAGGTTCCCATAGTGGATCTCGGATGGTTGGGAGGTATAATTGTTGATAAGTTTGTCACTCTAATGTCTGATTGTACAGTACTGAAGAATATTTTGGTGCTATATAAAGATTAATATTATTATTACCTGAGATCTGGTTTTGAAAAATTTGGGGGAACTCTGACTCAAATAAATAAGCAATTTTGGTTGGGGCTAACACCAAAGATAATGGTGTAGCACTGCCTGGATCATAGCTAATGAAAGTGCATGGGGTTGTGTTGTGGTCCCCAAGTTATTGCATGTTGTAAGAAATCAAGCAGGGTTGGTTTTCTGGCGACTAAGGCTTCGTTCACATCACCGTTCAGCCTTTCCGTTCTCCTGCATGCACTACTTTTGTCTCCACTCCCAAAATCATCTTCTGAGCGGGAACCTAACAGACCCCATTATAGACTATGGGGTCCTTAGGTTCCGTTCGCTCAGTTATGTGCCGAATCCGTCCTTTCCATTCTCCTGCTCCTAAATAGAGCAGGAGAACGGAACGGCTGAACGGTGATGTGAACAAAGCCTTACGTGTCACTATGCGACTCTGTTCACTTTACGGCTTGTGTTGCAGGCAGCGCTACACCAAAATCTATAATTGCCTTGTAGCATCTGCCTCATGCACATGGAAGTAGCTATTTTTCGGCAAACTATGGATCCGATGTGCTTTCCTCGGTCCCTTTTATAGAAATGTCTATTCTTTCTGTAAAACGGACAAGAATAGGACATGTTCTGTCATTTGTGGAACAGCTGCATGGATGCGGACAGCACACGGATGATATCATAAAGCCTCGTAGAAATGAATGGGTCCACATGCGATCTGCAAAAAATCGGAAGCTGACCTAAAATACAGTCGTGTGCATGAGGCCTGAACAGAACACATCTGGGAAAGCTGCCTATGTAGGGAAGCAATAGCAGAGCGCCACCTGCAGGTAATAAGTAGGCGTGCTTATCAAGAAGTGATCAGTTGTATCTTGATTAATAGATATGTCTGCGATTGGTTCAGAAGCCCAAACTAATAGTGTCCATAGCACATAGGCTAATTCTGTATGTGCACACGAGGGCAAGGAAGGTTTCCAAATTTCCTTCTCATGGTGTTTCCTCCTGACGCTGTCAGCCTCACACAATGACCTATAAATAGTATGTCGCCTTATAAATAGCTGACAATGTGCAAGTGCTGCCTGCCTTTCACCTCCCACCGCTTATTCATAGAATACAATAAAAACCTCATGATAAACTAAGGCCAGAGACTGGACACGTAGTCTGCACATCACAGGACAAGGAGCTGGAGGCAGACAGCGCCATCCACTGTACAGTGGCTGCTATGGGGTACTGCAGCTCACTTTCAAGTGATACAGATATTACAGTTCTCATGTTACAGTTTATATAAAGTGCCTTAAAAATGTATTCATACCCCTTGAACTTTTCCACATTTTTTCACGGTACACCCACAAACTTAAATGTATTTTATTGGGATTTTATGGGATAGCCCAACACAAAGTAGCACGTATGAATGAAGTGAAAAGAAAATGATACATGGTTTTCAAAATTTTTTATAAATAAAAATCTGAAAAGTTTTAGGCCCTTTGCAGACGAGCGTTCCTCCAGCAGCGAGTCTGCATCGCAGCACCCGGCCCGACCTCCCAGCACTGACGGGATTCACATAGCATTATATTGATTTATGATGCTATGTAACCCTTACACAGTGGCGTACCGTCAATAGAGGCAGACCACGCCACTGCTATGGGGCCCGCAGCACAGGGGGGCCCGAAGCCATGGAACGCTCCGGCCCCCCACTTTGCACGGACAGCAGCCTGCGATGCTCCAGCATCGCAGGCTGCGATGTATAATCAGGGAGGAGGAGCTGGGGGCGGGCATTTGCGGCTGGGCACTCCGGCCCCACCACTCCTGTCAAGTTCTAAAATTCAATTACGGTACTCTGTACCATAAGCCATAATATAAATAATGCCCCCTCTGTTTTAATTTATCATAAACTCACATGAGGCGCACCGGCAGTGAATACTTCACGCAGGCCGGGCGGGCGAGCGCAGCGTGACTGTCTCATGTCACGTGCCTGCCCGGCCTGCTTTATGAATGAAGCAGGCGGCGCAGGCATGTGACGTCAGTCACGCTGCGCTCGCCCGCCCGGCCTGCGTGAAGTATTCACTGCCGGTGCGCCTCATGTGAGTTTATGATAAATTAAAACAGAGAGGCATTATTTATATTATGGATTATGGTACAGAGTACCGTAATTGAATTTTAGAACTTGACAGGAGCGGTAATGGGGAGGGGGCCTGTGGATTGCACTGTTATTGGATGGGGGGCTGTGGATGGAACTGTTATGGGATGGGGGCTGTGGATGGCACTGTTATGGGATTGGGGGGCTGTGGATGGAACTGTTATGGGATGGGGGCTGTGGATGGCACTGTTATGAGATGGGGGGCTGTGGATGGCACTGTTATGGGATGGGGAGGGGGCTGTGGATGGCACTGTTATGGGATGGGGGCTGTGGATGCCATTCACAGATCCCCATAACAGTGCCATCCACAGCCCCATCCCATAACAGTGCCATCCACAGCCCCCATCCCATAACAGTGTCATCCACAGATCCCCCATAACAGTGCCATCCACAGATCCCCCATAACAGTGCCATCCACAGATCCCCCATAACAGTGCCATCCACAGATCCCCCATAACAGTGTCATCCACAGATCCCCCATAACAGTGTCATCCACAGATCCCCCATAACAGTGCCATCCACACATCCCCCATAACAGTGCCATCCACAGATCCCCCATAACAGTGCCATCCACAGACCCCCATAACAGTGCCATCCACAGCCCCCAACCCATAACAGTGCCATCCACAGCCCCCCCAGTAGTTTCAGTAGTTCATGTATAAATTTATTTAATGGGGGTGTGGCATGGGAGGAGCCAGGACAGGAGATGGGAGGGCGGGGTTAAGGGGGAGGTGGGAGGGGCCAGGGGTGGGTAGTGGGTGGGGTTAAGGGGGCCCATTTCAGATTCTTGCTATGGGGCCCAGTGATTTCTATGTACGCCCCTGCCCTTACAGTTCTGAAATGTATTGGAGAACACTGGCAGCATTATGTTATCCAATACATTCCAGAACCATAAGGGTTACATAGCATCATAAATCAATATAATGCTATGTGAATCTCGTCAGTGCTGGGAGGTCAGGCCGGGTGCTGCGATGCGGACTCGCTGCAGGAGGAACGCTCCTCTGCAAGGGGCGTTAGAATGACCCAGTCTAAGTCCAGGCATAAATCCCATTGAGAATCTGTGACAAGACTTGATTGCTGTTCACACACGCTCTCCATCCAGTCTGACTGAGCTTGAGCTATTTTGCAATGAAGAATGGCAATAAGTTCAGCCTCTAGATGTGCACAGCTGGAAGAGACATACCCCAAAATACTCGCAGCTGTTATTGCAGTAACAGGTGGTCCTACAAAGTACTGACTCAAGGGGGCTGAATACAATTGCACGCCAAAATTTCGTAATTTTTTTTAATAAAAAAATTTGAAACCATGTATCGTTTTCTTTTCACTTCGCACATACTTGCTGCTTTGTGTTGGTCAATTACATAAAATCCCAATAAAATATATTTAAGCTTTCGGGTGTAATGTGAAAAAATGTGGAAAAGTTCAAGGTGTATGAATACGTTTTTAAGGCATTGTATAGTCAGGAGGGGGGGGGGGAGGCAAACTGGCCAGTTACCCGGGGCCCTATCCCGCATTACATGGATCCAGAGATCTCTTCATTCATTGCTCTGTTGGATTTATATCAAGCTGGCAGCTCAAGGGGGGTGTCTTTTCTGCTGCAGCTACGGGGGCGTGTCCATGCTCTCCCTATCACAGCTCAGGAGGAAGTTGAAGGATGAAACTGAGTATGTGCGACCATCGCAGTGAGCAGGTCAAAGAAATAAGAGAAAAACTAACAGCAGGTGGCGCTATACTGATACATTTTATTGAATAACTCAGTGGCTATGCAAAATTTTTACTTACATGCAATTACATAAGAATTCAGATCCAGGAGCTGATTTGAAAACTGTAGAATATTTTTCGTGAGAGAACCCCTTTAAGATCATGAAGTGATCAGAAAGCACTGGGCTAGCAATGCTTCCTCTCCTGCCCCAGAAAGAGAGCACAATGGGGTAGATTTACCAGAATTTTGGAAAAATGTGCCCCAAAAAAACAGGCGCACATGCTTTGCAACACTGCATCCATTATAAGAGCCTGGATATCTTAGTATTTCTTCTATATATATTATTGTAACACAAAGCACAATCTTCTTGCGGTATACGGTAGATTGAGTGGTTTCAAAGTGTGGGTGGTACCTTTAACGAGCTTTCCTGACAATTGAAAAGAAAATATTCCCCTCCTGTTAGCTCAATTATTCCCTCAAGGATCCAGCGCTTCTTCTGAACAGCTCAAAGACTGATGTCAGCTATGTGCCTGCACTTCTAAATGACCCGTATATTTAGTATTGTGTTTTTTCATCTCCTTCTCAACATCTAAGCCTTCTATATCTAAGACAATTATAGTCATGAGAAATAGAATGACTTGGCAGAGCATGACGGAAATGTCTATTGTGTTAATAACCATGATGACCCACAGCAGACGTAAATCGTAAAAGACTTACCGTACGAACATAGGTACGAAGGGGAAAACTCACCATTAAAAGTTAGATCAGTGTGCAACATTACGGTGTACCTCCAGGCAAACAATCTTGTCCCTGATTGTTGTATCCAAATAATATAGGTAATTGAGTAATCCTCATAGTTCTGTCTATTTGATACAACCGATAAGGTCATTGTTGCAGATTGCAGCAGGGTTGTCACCCAACTTTCCCAGGCTCCTGGATGGCAAATCACATCTAGGTATACGATGCTACAGATTGAGACATATAAGGTACGACCACATGGAGCGGACATGTTGCAGTTGGGATGCAGCCAAGTACTGTGCCAGTACGAGCTCCAGCCTACTGACTGATTAGAACCGTACTGTTTCTTCTGTCTTCACTCTTAATGGCCGCATGGTAACCCGCAAAACTGCGTGGTCATTAAAAGGGGTTGTCCAAGTTATATAAAAACTCGGGCATCCCCTGAAAATGGCCTAAAATAACGAATGGATACTGACTGACCTGTTTTCTCAGCTGTCTCTTCAGTTCCGGTTCTCCTATCTGCTAAAGTCATCTTCTTGGCTGCAGCAGTCACTTTCTGTGCACAAGTCACTGCTGCAGCTAATCACTGGCCTCTGCTGTGCACAAAATTTGATTGGCTGCAGTGGTGACCGGCGTACACAGAACGTCACTGCTGCAGCCAGAAAAACAAATAGCAGCGGGGAGGACCAAATTGCAGCGCAGGAAGAAGCAAAGGAGAATGAGTATCCATTCATTTATTTTAGGCAGTACACAGGGGTTACCGGAGTTTTTACATAACTTGGACAACCCCGTTAACATTGAAGACAGAAGAAGCAATGCAGTACTATCTTCAGGATAGGTCATCATTATCACATTGGTGGGGGTCTAAGTCCCAACACCCCCGCCAATCAGCTGTTTCAGGGAGCCACTATGCTCACCCGATGTGTGCAGCCCTCTACCGGCAGCTTTTAATTGTATAGTGGCTGTGCTTGGTATTGCAGCTCAGCCCCATTCACTTCAATGGGGCTGAGCTGCAAATAGGTCAAGTGACTGATGTATGGTGATGTCACATGGCTTAGTAAGAGGCCGTGGCACTCACTGAGGACGGGCCTCTTCTAGCAGCTGACCGAAGGAGTCCTGGGTGTCTGAGGATAGCCCCTCTAATAGGATGCAGCTGCCACTCCGCCGCAGTACTCAGTATTCAGCCGCATCCCTACCACAGCATAGTCACTCTGTGTGGACATACCAATAAATGTAAGAAGTGCAGGTTGTCTTGGGTAACACAGAAATAAGGCAGGTAGAAACAGACAAAGAACTTGCAGAAAACCCAAACGTCGCTGTACATAATTACACACTAGTCTCTCCACTGGAGGGCACGATACTTTGAAATGTTGCAAATATATTTGCACAGTTCATATGCTTATGGTTTCATTTCACTCAATATGAAGGCATAATACTCTTAACGGTTACCCACTTAAAGGCACAGTCCTTACAACTATTTACAGTCCATATATACTGTATTATACACCATCACTACTTCCAAGGTGACTTCTCTAGTCCAGGTGCAATGCTCTAGGTCTCAAATTTCTTAGCTTGGGATCTGCTCCCCTTTTGCAGATTGTGCCCATGGCGTCTACCCTCCCACTGGTCCATTGTTCCCAGCGGCTGATGTATGGACCATAGGGGAGCCACCTCCTCTTCAAGCCGCCATCACTAACCCCTAAGGCTACTTTCACACTTGCGGTGTGAGGATCCGGCAGGTAGTTCCGTCGCCGGAACTACCTGCCGGATCCGTCATACCGCATGACAACTGAAAGCATTTGGAGACGGATCCTGATGCGGATCCGTCTCACAAATGCATTGCAAGTGCAGATCCGTCTCTCCGTTTTTAGACGGAGAGACGGATCTGTCTAGATTTTTTTCCCCACAGTTTTACGGATCCATCGTTGCGGTATTTGACGGATCAGGCACTAATACAAGTTAATGGGAACTAATGCCGGATCCGGTATTCCATCATGTGTTCTGGAATTCTAGACGGAGATAATACCGCAGCATGCTGCGGTATTTTCCCAGTCTAAAAAACGTTTACCTACTGAACTGAAGACATCCTGATGCATACTGAACGGATTTCTCTCTATTCAGAATGCATGGGGATAATACTGATTAGTTTTTTTCCGGCATAGAGCCCCGACGATGGAACTCTTTGCCAGAAAAGAAAAACGCTAGTGTGAAAGTACCCTAATGGTTTCTCACTTCGTGTCTGTCAGTTCTTTGACTGTCCTTTGCGGCCATCTCATCTGCAGGTAATCTTTGATGGAACACCTATGAGGGGCATACCCCTTTATGGCACCAGTATTTTTTTTTACTGGCAGTGGTCTTTTTTATCAGGATGACGTGCTCGGTCACACCGCAAAAATTGTTCTGGAATGGTTTGAGGAACATGAAAAAGAGTTCAGTGTGTTCATGTGGTCTTCAAGTTCCCCAAATCTCGATCTGATCAGGCATCTGTGATGGAAAAACAAATCTGATTCATGAAGGCCCCATCTCACAACTTAGTGTAGAGGACTCAAAGGATCTGCTACCATCTTTGTGCAGTGACATCCTCAGAGATCTTGTGGAGTCCATGTATGGTAGGGGTAGGAGAGGAGACTGATAAATGGAGAAAGAGGGGTCTGCCGGCATGGCGTGAGGACGCATGAAGTAGAGCTCCCTTGCCATCCTGACAGAATATCCTGAATAACTTACTTTTCTGGACCTGCGATGGACCCGATCGGGGTACTGGACCTGGCAGGAACCTCCAGTGGACTTTGGGAGGTGTCCGACACAGAGCCAGCTGCACTCGTGGCAGTGAAGTGATCGGCGGGAGGTCCGGGAGCAGTGCGGCCATCTTGTGGCGGGTCGGAGCGCACATACAGCAACAGTCAGCGTGGTGCGACTGATAAAGGTAGCGGAGGGCCGGAGACACGTAGGGGAGGACTGTTTGAGAGGCCATCCCGCTCCACAGTAAGAGCGGCAAGTGAACCGGAATGGGACTCCCAGTGGTGGGCTTCAAGGGGTGCGGAACCAGTGAGCCCGGCTGTGCGGGGGACGTAGAGATTACCCTGTGGGGCGGTGAGAGATATTACTGTAAAGAGCCCCTGTAACAATCAAAGGGGCTGAACAGACTGCAGCCACAGCAGGCAGTACCAGCGCCCCTCGTTAAGTGGCTCAGAGACCCCCACTATGACAGGCCAGCCGCAAATACACCTAAGGCCTTGGCTCACACGACTCCCTATATCCCCAGACCCATCTTTTGGACAGAGACTGTGTCTTTGGCAGCTGTGTGTAAAGGCAGATCTTCTTTTATAAGTACCTATGGGCTGCGACTCCAGCAGGCCCCTCTCCAGTGAGGGAGCTAGTAGATAACATGAGCCAGACAGACATGAAAACAGAGCAGTGCACGTCTGCAGGCCCTGAAACGCTGGCGGATAAAATAATGTCGGCCATTGCAGCATGTCAGGCAGTCCTGACTTCAAAGATTGACCATCTGCAGAGTGACATCAACTGTCTGCTCCATGATATGGACAAAATGAGAGATCGTACCACTGAAGTGGAGCGTCGCCTGGGTGATGTGGAGGACTCAGAAAATAGTACCTCTGCTGCCACTGGGAACTTACAACAAGTTAAAATCCTAATGGCGCGCGTGGAAGACGCGGAGAATCGCAATAAAACGGAATAATGTCAGAATCCTGGGCCTGTCTGAACGTGTGGAGGGGTCCAACTCAGAGGAGTATGCTGAGCGGCTGATTCGTACTGTGTTAGCTCCCACTGAACTGTCATCCAGCTGTGTGGTTGAAAGAGCCCACAGAATTCCTATGAGGCCGTTACCGCCGGGTGCTGCCCCGCGACCCTTCATAATGCTGATCTTAAACTACAGAGACTGTGACGCTATCCACTGTCACCTCTCCTGTTTGCATTGGTTATTGAACCTCTCTCGATCACTATTGGAAACAGCCCTGAGATACGGGGGTGGGAGATTGCGGGTGTCTCTGAAAGAATCTCGCTCTATGCAGATGACATGTTGATTTATTTGGGAGATGTGGACCCCTCACTGGAAGCCCTTCTGCAGACGGTTGACTCCTATGGATCATATTCAGGACTCTGGGTCAACTGGTCGAAATCAGCACTGTATCTGGTAGATGACAACCCCCACCCAAACATATCAACTAAGTCCTCACTGCAGATAGTGGACAAATTCATCTACCTGGGGATTGTGATACATAAAGATGTCACCCAATTTAATGTACTAAATGTACAGCCTGTAGTGCGGTATATTACGCAGAAGTTGAAAGCCTGGGAGTCGCTACCACTTTCTCTGATTGGAAGGATTAATGTTTATAGGATGGTGCTCCTACCCAAGCTGCTGTACTTGTATAGAGCAGCTCCATTAATATTGCCTAAGTCTCACTTCCAAAGCTTAGAGCGTCTGATATCACCCTTCCTATGGAATAAGTCGGTACCCTGTATAGCTAGGGACACCTTACAAGCCCCTTATGAAAGAGGGGTGCTAGCGCTGCCTGATATATACCTTTATTATATTGCGACCCAACTAAATTATGCAGCTTGGTTGATTATGGCGGATTTCCATAATCCAGCTGTGGTGTTGGAGGCAGCCCTGATAGGCTCTTATGAGGCCATGACGAATCTGGTATATCGGGCAGAGAAGTTTCAGGTGAAGCATCTCACTACACTCATGACAGGGGTGATTAAGGCCTGGAAAGTTTTTGGGGTAGGAAAGAGGAGAGCCGAACAAAGCATTGTCAAGTTTCCGGTGACACCTCTGTGGGGCAATCCTGAGCTAGTGGAGCTGTCTGGTCTGTCCGACTTTGTTTCTGGCCTAAGATAGGTATCAAATACCTTACTCAACTTTACGACGAGGGAGTTTTTAAAACGTTCTCGGCTTTACAGGCCGAATATAGACTATCGCGGACTTCCTTTTTTAGATATTTGCAGCTGCGACATGCATGTGAAGCACAATTTGGGAAAATAGAATATAGTGCTGTAGAAAAAATAGCCAGAAGGGGGCGACTCATTACAAAATGGTCTCGTCCTTCTATGGATTCCTTATCTCATCCAGGCCTTTGCCGTTAGCGAAGGCTTTCCTCAGGTGGCGGGTGGACATACCTACACTAGAGACCTCGCATGAGAAGGAGCTGACGGCCTCATGGAGAAAGTCAGTGATTGGTGCACGGGATCAGCTGATCCAGAATAAATTCAAAGTGGAACCGCGCTGCTTTCAATGGAGAGTTCCTAGGATTCACAAGACCACAGCTCCCGGAATGAAGGAAAAACAACTCCCACACCGACCGGATCAAGTCCACAGTGTTGAGGTAGCTGCAATAATTAAACACACATAGTGCAATACGATTTAAAAAGGAAGCTATTCGCTATTTATTGCACTTACAAGATGGACGATGGAAACAGGCTCATAACATGTCACTGTGTGATGTTCACATCAATGCCCAACCCGGGTTTGAACATCACACAGTGACATGTTATGAGCCTGTTTCCATCGTCCATCTTGTAAGTGCAATAAATAGCGAATAGCTTCCTTTTTAAATCGTATTGCACTATGTGTGTTTAATTATTGCAGCTACCTCAACACTGTGGACTTGATCCGGTCGGTGTGGGAGTTGTTTTTCCTTCATTCCGGGAGCTGTGGTCTTGTGAATCCTAGGAACTCTCCATTGAAAGCAGCGTGGTTCCACTTTGAACTTAGACTGTGAATGTGTTAACTGTTTCCCACAACACATATAGGAACCTGCAGCAGCAAGGAAGAGGACTGCCCTGAGTGTGTCTGGTATTTTTTTGACTTTATTTACTGATCCAGAATAAATGGCTACACAGATCTCACCCCTGTGCGCCTTGTGCGTATGCGCAGACTAGATCCAGGATCCAGATGTTTGTACACGGTGCGGGGGGGGGGGGGGGGTTGACTTTATTCCATATGATTTGGGAATGCTCTGTTATTCGAGATTTCAGGAAGGCGGCGCATAGGTACCTCAACGCTAGGTTGGGACTCCCAGGAGTGGTCGCACCAGAAGTTAGCCTGTTGGGTTTGGTTAATGATATCCTTCCGACCAAATACAACAGAATTTTGTATAGGCTATTATTGTTTTATGCAAGGAAGTCGATGCTGCTCAACTGGAAGCCTCCCAAAACGCAAAACCCCGAGTGTATCACATTGGATTCAAATTGTTAACGAGGCCCTTCCCATGTATAAATTGACGTATGAAGCTAGAGGGGTTCCGGAGAAATTCCAGAAAACTTGGGGAACTTGGTTAAGTGCAAATTCAGTGTCGGAAAATTGACCATGTCAGCTAGGAATGGTCCGAGTGACTGCCCAAGTGAATGTGTGTGTGAATGGTGTTTGATTGTAGACGCAAGGGGAGGGAATACCACCAACGGTCTTGTTAATCTAACGAGTGAGTGATGATTCTGATATGTATCCTAATTGTAATGGCTGATAACATTTCTCCTGTTATGATGGAATCTCCTTCTGTCTAGAATTTTTTATTTTTTTTTTTTACTTAAAAATTGAAAAATAAAGCCTTTTTGTTCAGAACAATTTAAACCTCCCTCCAAGCTCTGTCGTGGTTGAATCCTTTCTCTCTGGCGCCACCTGCTGAAGATCCATAGTAAGTGTGTTTCTAGCGTCCCCGAGCATGACATCATCTTTTTTTTCGAGTCACACCTCCAATTTGCATCTGTCCTTCTGAGCTCTCTCTTTCTTCAGACACTGCCTTTTCTTCCTGCGTTTTTCACACTTGCCATTTGGGGAGCATGCGTGGGTTTTCTCATGTCTGATCCACAGGATTAAAATAGCATCACCTCATCACGTAATTGCAGCTTAGGTGTAAGGTTCAGCCTGAGCTCCAGGGAAGAAGCAGAAATGGCTTTTGGAGAAGATAAACTGATATATGGGGGTAGATGTTGTCACGGAAACATGTAAAACTATCTATCTATCTCCTAATCTATCTATACGTATATATCTCACACTTAAATTCCTTGTGTCAGATTCCAGCTTTCATTTATTTCAAGGCAGGTTTAATATAGTTGGTAGAGATGAGCGAATTTTCGCTTATGAAATTCGTTATGGAGTCTGGGATAGATCTGTTTCGGAGCCCATAGACTTCTATTATGACGGAATGCCTCTAAAGGCATTCCGTTATGCATTCCATCATAGAATTGCATTATCGTCCGTGGTAACGGAATCCATAACGCAATTCACCTTTTACCACCAAACGAAGTGTGAACGAATTTCAAAATATGAAATTCGCTCATCTCTAATAGTTGGTATGGTTGAATGTCCATTGGACCTCATTAAGGGCCAGCAGTCCCATAAATGGGCCTGTAACATTTTGAAAAATCATAGATTTCTATATTTTTATTTTACTTTTTTTTTTTTTACTGTGGGATAATGTGCTTGAACATGGCGAGGTAATGGTTTGTATTTAGCATTGCTCACTGTTATCAGTCAATGTGTCAAATCTGTCAAAAGGGTCAACCCTATTAATCCAAGCATACTGTCCACTAGGGTTGACTTTGCTGATTCAAACAGCACCTTGATATTGCAGCGTTACCTTTTTCCCAAGAAAATTCCCTATTTCTAGATATGTAAATTAGGTTGTTGAAGCACCGAAGGGCTGGCCCAAACCCGCGGAGCACCAGTTTGTCCACACCCCGCAGCTTCAGACACACTTGAAATTTTGCTTGGCCCTGTATTCCTGCGCTTAGGCTACTTTCACACTAGCGTTGCTAGAATCCTGCAGGCAGTTAGTTCTGTTGCCGAAGCTGCCTGCAGGATCCAGCAAACCGTATGCAAACTGATATCTTTTTTTTACCGGATCGGTCTCATCCATTATCATCCGGTATTTAAATTTTTCAAAGATCAAAAGAACCAATTTCAGACGCGAATTGTACAGTGTATAAAAGACAACCGAAGGTCACACACTCCTCAGATGCTGCCTCAGAAGATAGCAAACATGATTCCGGACCACATTCCATTTGGATTTCAAGCTCTAATCCTTGTTTTCCGCTGGAGGAAATGTCTTCGAGGCAGAAGGCGCTGTCGCTATTGGGTTCATCCGATCACTTCTGCCTGAATGAGAAGGGGATCAGTCGAAGTTCTTTTTCCCAAACTGCGGAATTATCCTGACAAGTTTCTTAACTGGTTGTACATCTATTTAACAGTTTACACTTTGATGGAGGGGTCTCCAAAAATCGAAATCTCGCTTAAACATTTATCAAGTGGACCCTTATTATTAAAACATAACTTTTACTTGATATATATGATAAAAGACACCACATAACCCAATAGTGAGATAAATAATTGTACCAACAAAAAATAGCCAGCTAGTGGCAGACAACGTGACTCCCAGGTGTGAGATAGGGTAGGAAATATCCAGCGGGGCAGGGTGGGGAATCTGTCCCTAGTCCGTCCTGTCTAGGCCTCAGCCCAGGGACAATCCCTTGTGGTGGAATTTCCCTGTCCCCGTCCCTATCCTGTTTTGGTCCTATACTCACCCTTGTTCAGTCATACAAGGACACCAACCCCTATTATACCAAATTGCCTGGTTAGCAGAGGTATGGAGTGGCATCACAAGCACTCCGGGCCCCCCCTGCCACGGGCCCCATAGCAGCTGCGTGGTACCAGGTACTGGTGCTCCCCCCATGTCCTGTGTGTTGGTTGGTGATGAAGCATTTCAGATGTGTGGAAATCTAATTAAACCTTATTGCAGCCGCAGATTAAACCGGAGCAAACGCATATTTAACTACCGCCTGACTAGGGCCAGAAGAATGGTGGAATGCGCATTCAGCATTCTGGTGGCTAAATGGCGTATTTTCAACAAAGCCCATATTTTTCAACTAAAAATAGAAACTTGATGAGGTAATAAAGGCATGTGTGATGTTACACAACTACCTCCTCATAAAAGAACCGCTACATGTCGAACAGATCCCTGAAGACAGCGATTTGGCCAGTATTGAAAATTTTGTACCAAGGACCATTGTAGCAGTTTGCAGGAGGAGAGACTCTTTTGCTGAATATTCGCTGCAGGAGGAGTGGACTAAAAGCCAAACAAAAAAAAGTCTCTGAAACGTTGCCTGGACGATTCGTGCTGCTGATCCTAAAAAGTGACGTGGGTCAAAGTCACGACGTGATTCGCTGTGTTTCTTGTGTAGGACCGCGCTGCAGATTTACTCGGATCCCTCTTTACACCATAAGGCTCCTTCTTATTAACCCGGACATGGAAGATAAAATCCACAGAAACTTCTCCCCTTATCCACACAGCCCATAGAAAATCAAGGGGTCACAAAATAGTGAAGCACTTCTTCGTGGGTGGATTCAGTAGTGTGTTTATTAATTTTCAAAACCTGTTTTGTAAAATTAGTTTTAGTTTATTAAACTTTTTTTTATACCATATACTGAGTCTTTATGCATATATTGATCTCCACAAATACTTGTGTTGCTCCGCCAGCATTGGGAGATTATGTCAGGCCTCTCTTCTCCACACGAGTCTTCTCTTGTCAACATTCTCTCCCCACGCTGGAGAAGCGACAAATACGCGTTTAAAGTTGCCTAAAAACAGGCCTGAGGGACTAGAAGAGTGGGGGCGTGGAGGGCATTGTGCGGGTTGGGACCCCTCTGTCCTGTTTCTGTTCTGGCATTGTGGACAAACAAGTGCGCGTTGGGGCAAGTGCAAGAGTGGGAGTATGTAAAGTGGAGGATGGGGCAAGAGATGGAGTAGGGAAAAGGGAGTAGTGAAAGAGGTTGGAGGATAGTAATGAGGAGGAGAAAAGTGGTGAGAAAATAGCTCAGGGGCTTGGGACTGGGATGGGGGTTGGCCATGGGATGGGGGATGGGGCGGCTGGGATGTGGGATAGGGCTAGGGTTGGGAATAGGGCTGGGATGGGGGAAAGGCTGTGGGGCGGTGTTGTACCTACCACAAGGTGCAGTTCACTTGTCTTCTGGCCTCAAACAATTGGTCGGGCGTAAACTGTTCCATCACGGAGACTAACGAATTCAAATACAGTTGCACCGGACTCCTGAAGATGATGCAAATTATCCTCCAATCTGGCAACTCTATTTGTGAATCCCATCAGACTCGTAAACAAGCCTTGTGAGATCCTCGTAGTCCGCCTGACGGCTCCTATCTGCCCTCTAGCGACGCATGATAGCCTCAAATAATGGGGCTAATCGGGCCATTGTTGTGTTGCCAGGGGGCGGAGGTAGGGGAACATCCAGTCCTGACCAGTTGCTTGACCAGGAGGAGAGGGGTCTGTGGTGGCCGGCTCATCAGGGACCGCCTCCTGAGGAATTTCGGGCACCTGAGTACTGCTTGATGTTCTGTAAAGCAAAGAAAAAACACAATTAGCAATTGGATTTCAGTGGAGAACCTCTGGAATAGAGGTGAGAGAAGCGACTTCCGATGCTACATAGGAAGTTGCACTATAAAAAAAATCATACAAATACTGCACATAGATAGAGTCCATACATTCCATTAGTGTACAGAGAAGTATCTACAGTATGTACAGTATGACATTTTTTTGGGAAAGCAAATTCAGATGTATAATCTGAAGCACGCTTCGCTCATCTCTACTACATAAAATACTATGTGGATGTCCAAGACCCAAAATGGGGAAAAATGCCCCTGCGTCTTATGGGGCGAATGCTGATGTGTCAGCGGGGAGGGACTGGGAGGAGGCGTTGGAGGTTGGCAATTGCGGCGGGGCCAGGTGCATTCACTGTAATCTGGCCCCGCCGCTCACAGTCTGCAATATAGGAATATAAAATCTCTAATTCAATTCAAGTTAAGATGCGCCCTCACTTGTTATATCTACTCACTAACAGCTCCTGTAGAACGCAGGCAGGCCGGGCGGGCGGCAGCGTAACTCACTGATGTCACGTGCCTGCGCCGCCTACTTTGTTAATTAAGAAGACGGCGCAGGCACGTGACGTCAGTCAGTTACAATGCCACCCGCGTTCTACAGGAGCTGTTAGTGAGTAGATATTACAAGTGAGGGCGCATGTTTAATTAACTTGAATTGAATTAGAGATTTTATATTCCTGTACTGCAGACTGTATATCTGGATGGCACTGTTATGGGGTGGGGGGATCTGTGGATGACACTTTTATGAGAGACATCTGTGGATTAATTATTATGGGATGGGAGATCTGTGGATGGCACTGTTATGGGGGACATCTGTGGATGGCACTGTTATGGGGGACATCTGTGGATGGCACTGTTATGGGGTGGGGGGGTCTGTGGATGGCACTGTTATGGGATGGGGGTACTGGGGGTCTGTGGGTGACACATATATAACAGTGTCAACCACAGATCCCCCATAACAGTGCCATCCACAGATCCCCCATAACAGTGCCATCCACAGATCCCCCATAACAGTGCCATCCACAGATCCCCCATAACAGTGCCATCCACAGATCCCCCATTACAGTGCCATCCACAGATCCCCCATTACAGTGCCATCCACAGATCCCCCATAACAGTGTCCTTTACAGACCCCCATAACAGTGCCATCCACAGATCCCCCATTACAGTGCCATCCACAGATCCCCCATTACAGTGCCATCCACAGATCCCCCATTACAGTGTCCTTCCCAGACCCCCATAACAGTGCCATCCACAGATCCCCCATAACAGTGTCCTTCACAGATCCCCCCCATAATAGTGTCATCCACAGATCCCCCATAACAGTGCTATCCACACATCCCCCCATAACAGTGCTATCGACAGTACCCCCCATAACAGTGTGTCATCTACAGATCCCCCCATAACAGTGTCATCCACAGATCCCCCATAACAGTGTGTCATCCACAGATCCCCCATAACAGTGTGTCATCCACAGATCCCCCCATAACACTGTCATCCACAGATCCCCCCCATAACAGTGCCACCCACAGACCACCATTAGTTCAAAACCCACCAAAAGCAAACCTTTTGGTTAAAAATATATATTTTTTTATTTTCCTTCCCAAAAACCTAGGTGCGTCTTATAGGGCGAAAAATACAGTACTTACTTTCCGTTTATGGAAACTTTCATGGTCGGCTGGCGGGCGGGCAGGCTGGGCGACATGCTTTTTTTTCTTCTAAAAAATAATTTGAGGAATGGTGGTTATATTCTTGTACCTAGGTACTACTACTCCTAGCATCCCCTATGTACTTATACTTCCAGCAGTGGCATATGGCCCCAACAGAGCCCTGATCTCAACATCGAGTCTGCTGAGATCACATAAAGAGACATAGCATACATCCACAGACAATCTATTAGTTCTCCAAGATGGTTGGGACAACCTCCTTGCCAAGCTCCTTTAAAAACTGTCTATATTTTTTTAAAACCAGCACCTGAATCTGAATACTTTTGCAATTGCATATAATTAAAAATTTAGTATAGCCATTGAGCTATTCAATGTATAGCAGCTGTGCTTGGTATTTGGCATCTCAGCCTCACTCACAGGAGAGCTGCTGCCTTCTCTAACAGCTGATCGGCAGGGGTCCCTGGTGTCGGACCCCCTGTCAATCAGATACTGATGACCTATCCAGAGGTTAGGTCATCAGTAAAAATAAATCTCTGAGAAACCCTTTAATTAAATAATTTAGATCAGCGCTCCCCAACTGCCGGGCCGCGGCCCAGGCCCTGGAAGATTGTTTGCCGGGCCGCGGCAATCAGGGCCGTCTTTATCACAGTACTAATGAAGCGCTTCCATTATGGAAGCGCTTCATTAGTACCGGAGGACCCGGAAGCAGTGAAGGATCTGTACTCACCGTTTCCTAGTCCTCGGCTTGGCTGTCGGCTGTGCAGGGCTGCGAACTGCGTGAGGGCGCACTGTGACCTCACACTGTGTGCCGCGATACACAGCCGACAGCAGGATGAAGAGGATCGCGATGGTGAGCAGTGGTGGCGTCCAGGAGCAGGAGAGGTAAGTGTTTTTTTTTATTTTATTTGCGCTGATGGCTGGCTGACATGGGGGGCTAATGGCTGGCTGACATGGGGGGCTGATGGCTGGCTGACACGGGGGGCTGATGGCTAGCTGACACTGGGGGCTGATGGCTGGCTGACATGGGGGCTGATGGCTGGCTGACATGGGGGCTGATGGCTGGCTGATGGCTGACATGGGGGGCTGATGGCTGACATGGGGGCTGATGGCTGACACGGCAAGCTGATGGCTGACATGGCAAGCTGATGGCTGACATGGGGGCTTATGGCTGACATGGGGGGCTGATGGCTGGCTGGCTGGCATGGGGGGCTGATGGCTGGCTGACATGGAGGGCTGATGGCTGACATGGGGGGCTGATGGCTGACATGGGGGGGTTCATGGCTGACATGGGGGCTTATGGCTGGCTAACATGGGGGGCTCATGGCTGACATGGGGGGCTGATGGCTGGTTGACATGGGCTGATGGCTGACATGGGGGGCTGATGGCTGGCTGATGGCTGACATGGGGGGCTGATGGCTGGCTGACATTGCGGGCTGATGGCTGGCTGACATGGCGGGCTGATGGCTGACATGGGGGGCTGATGGCTGGCTGAAGGTTGGGAGGTTGATCTGAGGCATTGGGGGTTATATAGTGTTATATATTTGAATATGCACCTTGTGTTTTGTTATGTGCGTGAATCAGTCAGCGCCGACCAGCACTCCCTAAGCCCTGCCCACCCCAAAGCCCCGCCCCAGAACCCCCCACCCGGGCCCTGGGAAAATTGTCTTGCGTGAAACTGGTCCTTGGTGCAAAAATGGTTGGGGACCACTGATTTAGATGATACTATACTATGCAGAATACCAGGGTTTCATGAGGCTACTAAACTGGCTAAAGTGAAAACTGCGTTGTGAATATATGTTTGTTGACAGAATAGCTGCATACGGTTTTCAACTGCACCCTATCTGCATTGTTTGACAGCCCCCTTACGCCCCTTTGACACGAGCGAGTTTTTAGCGCGGGTGCAATGTGTAACCTGAACGCATAGCACCCGCACTGAATCCTGACCCATTAATTTAAATAGGTCTGTGTACGTTTTTTCACGCATCACTTCTGCGTTGCGTGAAAAATGCAGCATGTTCTATAGTCTGCATTTTTCACGCAGCCCTGGCCCCATAGAAGTGAATGGGGCTTCAGTGAAAAACGCATTACATCCGGAAGCAAGTGCGGATGCAATGCGTTTTTTACTGATGGTTGCTAGGAGATGTTGTTTGTAAACCTTCAGTGTTTTATCACACGTGTGAAAAATGCATCAAAACGTATTGCACCCACGCAGAAAAAACTGAACAACTGAACGTAATTGCAGACAAGACTGACTGAACTTGTTTGCAAAATGGTGCGAGTTTTACTGAACGCACCCTGAACGCATCCGGAGCCAATCCGTCACGCTCGTGTGAAGGAAGCCTTAGGCTGGGTTCACATGGGCGTCATGTTTGACGCCCAGATTGGATGCGGGTGCGTTGAGGGAATATGCGTGATTTTTCCGCGCGTGTACAAACTTTTGTAATGCGTTTTGCACGTGCGTGTGAAAAATCGCCATATTTGGTGCCCAGACCCGAAGCCGGACTTCATCACTGAAGTGCGGTTTCGGGTTGAGTATTCTGGAGAATGTGATTGGACCATGTGATGTGACGTCATCACAGGTCCTTTAGACTACAGCTAATGCTTGAAGACAGAAGAGAGATCGCCAACTACGCGATCAAGTGGCTAAGGGAAGTTAAGTTTTTTTATGTTTAACCGCTTAGGCCTCTTTCAGACGGGCGTTGCGGGTGCACTCCGTCAAACAGTGCGGGTGCGTTGCGGGAATCGCCGCGATTTTTCCCTGCGAGTGCAAAGCGCTGTCATGCGTTTTGCACGCGCGGGAGAAAAATCGGCACTTTTGGTACCCAGACCCGAACCTGCACTTCTTCACAGAAGTGCATGTTTGGGTCAGAAATTGTCCCGCTGGTATTATTTCACATTATAACATAGTTATAATGTGAAATAATACCCTTGCCCATCTTCCTAATGTTGAACCCGGTGCTGAATGGGTTAAAAATAATAAACTAATATTAACATACCTGGTCCATTTGATCGCGAAGCCCGGCATCCTCTCCGTTAGCTTGCTGGTAGGAAAAGGACCTGTGATGATGTCACAGCATCACATGGCCCAATCACATGCTCCATCACCATAGTGATGGAGTATGTGATTGGGCCATGTGATGTGACGTCATCACAGGTCCTTTAGATCATAGATGCTGCAAGGGAAAGAGAGGACAGATCGCGACTACGCGATCAAGTGGCTAAGGTAAGTTAACTTTTATTATTTTTAACCCCTTCCTCATCATTTAATAATGCATTCTTTATTAAGAATGCTATTATTTTCTCTTATAACCATGGTATAAGGGAAAATAATGAAGATCAGGTCCCGTCGCTTAGCAACCATGCGGGAAAATCGCACTGCATCCGCACTTGCTTGCGGATGCTTGCGATTTTCCCGCAGCCCAATTCACTTCTATGGGGCCTGCGTTGCGTGAAAAACGCAGAATATAGAGTATGCAGCGATTTTCACGCAACGCAGAAGTGATGCGTGAAAATCACCGCTCATGTGCACAGCCCCATAGAAATGAATGGGTCCGGATTCAGTGCGGGTGCGATGCATTCACATCACGCATTGCACCCGCGCGGAAAACTCGCCTGTGTGAATGCAGCCTTAGGGTGCTGACACAGGTTCAGGCTTTTTGATGCAGTTTTTGAAGCCAAAATCAGGTGTGGATCATAAGAGGAAAGAAAGTATTAAAGACAGATACAATTTCTACACTTTTTTTGAATCCACTCCTGGTTTTGGCTTCAAAAACTGCATCAAAAAACCTGAAACTGGTTACAGGGAAAGATCTACAGCAGAAAGTACACGTCCCTGACAAAAGACACGAACAAGGTACAGGGCTGGTTCTAGCTTTGTTAGTACTATATTATGTCTGATTTTCATTTTTTACATCAATCATGGCATAACCCCCTTAAAGAGTTTGTACCCTACAGTTTTCAAACCAGCACCTGGATCTGAATATTTCTGTAATTGAATGTAATTAAAAATGTTGTATAGTCTATGAGTTATTCAATAAAATGTATCAGTATAGCGCCACCTGCTGTTTGTTCGTTCTCTTATTTCATTGTCCTGCTCACCGAGGCCGCACATGCTCAGTTTCATGCTTCAGCTGCCTCTAGAGTTATGATGGGGCCAGCATGGACACGCCCCCTGAGCTGCAGCAGAAAAGACACTCCCCTTGAGCTGCCAGCTTGATATAAATCTAGCAGAGCGATGAATGGAGATCTCTGGATCCATGTGAGGTACAGAGCTGGTTCTAGCTTTGTTAGAAACAGGTTGTCATGTACTGTATGGTCTCTGATTTTCATTTTTTACATAAGTCATGGGATAACCCCTTTAAGTAAAGTTGACTTTGTTCTTTCTTTCATCTAAGTTATATCCATGACTTCATTGCTACTCACACCTCTTGCCTTCTTCCCGGATGACATAATGACTGAGGACGAATGCAAAGTACGCTCCAAGTACGAATAACTCCTACCATTCCATAGGTCAAGACTCGGCACAGCACAAGAGAATTAAATTAAAAATTAACAGACACACCCTAAAGGGTTACTGTGGCAGCGGACCTTGTAAAGCTGGACGTGACTCTCTTACTGAAGAAATGTTCTGGAGATTGTTGTGTGGAGTTCTTGGTGCTCCTTAAGGAGGCGTAGATTTCAATATAACAATAACAAAGCATTACGGTCCAATGCTAAAATGTGGAAACCATCAGAAGACACTTCTTCTTCCTGCACCTAACATTATGGTCCATCATATAACCAGATGGTGGAGTGAGATCAATATCTCCAGAGCATGCTTCCTGACTCCTCCACAGTGCAGCGGTCTTACACCATTCTAGCTGATGCTTGGCAATGCACATGGTCCGGTCAGTGCTTGTTTTTTAGTTAACTTTTTGCAATTTAAAGAGGACCTGTCACCTCTCCTGACATGCTTGTTTTAATAGCTTCATGCATTCCCCATGTAATAACAATTCTGGAGCATCTATTCTTAATGTCTTGTGAAAGTCTTAATAAACCCATGCTAGATGATCGCCATCACCCTGTCCCCCCAGAGCTGGCTTCACCATATTTCATTATGAAGTAGTCCAATGGCAGAGCCTACTCCCATGGAGATGAGCAGTTTACATAAAAGGTAGCCCGATGGTTATATCAAAGGATACTCTGTCAGGCTTTACGCAGTCAAGACTGGACAAGTCACAGGGCAGGTCTCCAGTGAAGCAGGGCGACGGTCCAGAGAAAATAAACATGAAATCAAATAACCAAATATTAATATAACGGCTCAGCTTGCTCTACTCTCCCATCTCTATCCTCCATGGATTTGGTATTCAGGGGTTGATAGTTGAATTGAGTCTTGAGATGACCCCCATCAGCGTTGGCAGGATCATTAAATAGACCCCCGCTTATTTTTGTTGCAAGAGAAGGATGAGAGGACAGTTGTAATCAGGACCTTTAGAGGTAGAAACACGAGGCGCATTCGCCAATAAATGCTCCTCGTACCATGTGGCAGCAGAAAAACACAGCTGGTGTCCTGGGGTGTAATGCATTATATTTACCCCACACTATAAAGAAGGACCCAGCCCTGCGCTGGTCCGAGTGTTGCATGGGACATGTCTGATTTTTTGCAAAACAGATGCATGGATGCAGAAGCACATGGAAGGCCAAAAATGGTACCAATAAAAAGTGCTGTTCGTCCCGCAAAAAAAACAAAGCCCTCATACGGCTCTGTCGATGGAAATATGAAAAACCTTATTGCTGTCAGAAAATGGTGATGCAAAGAAAATTTAGATTTTTTTTCAAAGGTTTTTAGTTTTTTGAAATGTAGTTAAATAAAAAAAAACTATACAAGTTTGGTATCACCGTAATCGTATTGAGCCGCAGAATAAAGACGTCATCTCATTTTTAGCACGCAGTGAACTCCGAAATATCAAAACCCAAAAGACCTTGGCGGAGTTGGGTTTTTTTAGGTCAGAAAATAGGTGCAAAAGTTAGAAAACTTTTGAATTCGTCTAAAAAATCTAATTAACGAACGAGGCGCAAATGCCCCCAAAACAGGCACATTTTCAGTAGTAAATGCTACTAAAGAAATAAGACAGCCATTTTTGCAGCCTGCGAATTGCAGATACCGGCAGTGTGCGTTCCACATTTTGCAGAACGGAACATCCAGCCCTTTATAGAACTGTCCTATAGGACGTGATCCACTTTTTTTTTTATATAGGTGCCGTGGGACGGACACATGGATGAGGATAGTACACGGTGTGCAATCTGCATCTTTTACGGCCCCACTGAAGTGAATGGGTCTGCATCCAACCCACAAAAAATGTGGATCGGATGCAGACATAAAAACACGGTCACATGCATGAGCCCTAAAACAGCATTTTTTTAAAAAAAAACTAAAAACTGGCGACACTATAGTAAATATGCCGCACTGACTGTGTTAATGTGGCCTACCTTTACTCTACATCAACTATTAAGACTTTTACACCAGAACTGTGGCACAATTTTGGTTCAAAATGGTGCTCCTTAGGCTACGTACCTTTCAAGTGAATCCCTACCCCTTTTCAAGCAAGTTAGAGAAGTTTAGAAACCCTAGTTACGTCAAATTGCACCGTTTTTTAGACCGATTTTTAACATAAACACAGTAGTTATTCTGAACATTGTGTCTTACCACTAGCTTTTTCTTCATGGTGTTTTTCCCCTATAGAGAAGGTGATGCCAAAATGCCTGAAAAAACGCCAGAAGCTCCAGCATGCTGTGTCTTGGGAAAAAATTGGAAAGACAAAAACTCCACCTAATGAAGAAAAACACCAGTAACATACATGTAGTTTATAAGGCTGAAAAAAGAACTTCCATTCATCCAGTTAAGCCTATTATCCTGCAAGATCCCAACAAAAAAAAAACCTGTGAGGCAGAAGCCAATTTTCCCCACTTAAGCGAAAAAAAATTCCTTCCCGACTCCAATCAGGCAATCAGAATAACTCCCTGGATCAACGACCCATCTCCAGTAGCTATAACCTGTAATATTATTACACTCCAGAGATACATCCAGGCCCCTCTTGAATTCCTTTATTGTACTCACCATCACCACCTCCTCAGGCAGAGAGTTCCATAGTCTCACTGCTGTTACCGTGAAGAATCCTTTTCTATGTTTGTGTACAGACCTTCTTTCCTCCAGACGCAGAGGATGTCCCCTCGTCACAGTCACAGTCCTGGGGATAAATAGATGATGGGAGAGATATCTGTACTGACCCCTGATATATTTATACATAGTTATTAGATCTCCCCGTCTTTTTTCTAAAGTGAATAACCCTAATTTTGATAACCTTTCAGGGTACTGTATTTGCCTCATTCCAGTTATTACTTTAGTTGCCCTCCTCTGAACCCTCTCCAGCTCTGCTATGTCCGCCTTGTTCACAGGAGCCCAGAACTGTACACAGTACTCCGCATTTTTACAGACAGCAAAAACACACGGCCGTCTGAATGAGCCCTAACAGTGTTTTTTACAAGCTCCCCCCACAAATAAATAAATAAAAACAACAAACCACTTATAAAACCTGTAGGGTGACAGCATACGCAGTATTGTGTGTCAGCACGATTAAGAAGCTTGGAGAGCCTTACCTAAAACAATTGCGTGAAACATTCATGATAGTAATGGCTGTAATTATGACTTCCAGTTTCCACAGTTTATGTAATGATGCTTCAGTCAGGTCTGAACAGATCTGAAGATGTGGAGACACAGTGCAGTAAAGCCACTTAAAGGGAACCTGTCACCTACAATGCTGTCCTCACTAAGGGGAAGCTGTCACGGACGTTCCCGCGCCAGGAGATCGGTGAGACTGGCAACACGTGGTTTGATCCCACATATTTTTCGTTTGGATCAAATGACGTCTGTGTTGTTTCTGGTGCTTGGCACACCTTCTTTCCCCAGGTGTGGCTATTAATGTCATTTAACCTTCTCTATTCATAGTTGCTTCTCCCACAATGCTGTGCAGTTTATAGCTTCAGTTTGGACCTTTGGATAGATTGTGGTTAGATCTCAGCTGAGTTCCCGATGCTTCCATTGCTTCTTTGAAGTTAAGTCTTTCCTTTCCCTTTTGTATTTTGTTTGGGTTCTGTGTGTTGCAATTCCCTATTGTTTGTATTAGGCCTGAAGGAGACTCCTGTTCGTCCTTCCTTTTGGAGGAACAGGTAGTTTCTTCCCTGCTATTAGTACCAGGGCCCTATAGGGCCTGATAGGACTCTAGGTATTCCTGCGTATGAACTCACCTACCTTTGGGGTCTGGTCATACTGGTAGCCAGTCAGGATTTTGGTTAGGGATTTCAATAGTAGGTGTCCATTTTCCTTCCCTAGTTCTCAGGCCTGATTCCCTGTTCCCCTCTTCCTTCTTATGCTCGGTGTGGCGTTTCCCTCTCACACCGAAGTGTGACAGCGCCACAGTGTAAAATTTCCGATACATGTGAATCCATCCTTATAGATGGAAGTCATGAAACTAGCAGGCATCAGCAACCTTCGGCTCCCAGCTGTTGTGAAACTACAATTCCCAGCATGCTCCAATCGATTTCTATGTAAGTTCTTAGAAGAGCAGAGCAACTATGCATGCTGGGAGTTGTAGTTTCACAACAGCTGGGAGCCAAAGGTTGCCTACCCCTGGTTCTATACTGTAGCACATTAGAAAGTGTCCTTCATATTTACTGACTGGGAGACACCAGTCTACGAAAATCTAGGCACCCAAAGGCCGAGTTCCCACATAGGATTTTATTTATTCCACAAATCCTTTTATTAGTCCATTCATAAGTCCTTAGGGGGACATTCACTAATCTATTTATGTCACTATTTTGGGGTGTAAATATGTCGCAGGTTTTGTCACAAGCCATTTGTGAGGTAAAATTTGCGGCTTTCCCCCGCTCACGCCACTTAACGGGAGGTTAAGCTCATTTATCATTTTCCACACTGGTTTTAGGTGTGGCATGGGTTGCAGTGAGTTGTCCCAACGGCTTGGAAATAGAAATGCTGGCACAAAAAAGGCACCAAATGTTATTTAAAGGGTTAAATGACTTGCCAATCATCTCACACTGCCAACACTCAGATCAGGATGCCAAGCATCAAAATAAATTGAGTTCGGGCTGTCCCAAATGGGTTCTGGGCATCGACGTGTGCAGACTGTCTTGTTTTACTGATCTGAATAAGTAAGGGGGCGTGCAAATGAACGGATTTTCGGTTGTATTTTTTTGTCGATCGGATGCGGACTCATTCACTTCAATGGGGCCATAAAAGACGCGGACAGCACGCCGTGTACTGACAATGCTCGTGATCGGCACATCTGTGTACTGTCCCTTTTAACATCACGGTACCACGGCAGCCATCCTCTTTTCAATAAGAGACTCGCTGCAGGCCCCAATCATGTTTGTTTTAAGGACCAGACTTTGCCTTTAAGGCTTCATGCACATGGGTGCAGTTTCGGTCCGATCTGCGTTTTTTGCGGATTGGATGCGGACTTATTCATCTCACTGTGTGCTGTCTGCATCCGCACGTCTGTTCCATGGCCCCGCAAAAAAAATAAAAATAAAACATGTCCTACGGTAGTCCGTTTAAAAAAAAATCTAAAATCGCGGAACGCAATCGGCCAGGATCCGTGTTTTGCAGAGCCATGACATGCTGTGTGCATGAATCCTAAACTTTATGGGAGCAGGAGAAAATAAAAAATGCCCAGCACATGGTCGCCATCCGTGTGCCACTCATTTATCATGAAAAAAAAAAAGAAACCACAACATCCAATTCAGAAAAACTGACGGAAGGATGCAAAATCGTGGAAATAAGAAGCAGCGTATAGTGTTGAGCGAACCTCTGTTTTCAAGTTCGGGGTACAAGGTTCGGGTTATCTAAGAATTCCGTCATGGATTCCGCTACCACGGAATATAACTTCTGGTCCGTGGTAGCGGAATCCATAACGGAATTCTTAGATAACCCGAACCTTGTACGCCGAGCTTGAAAACAGAAGTTCGTTCATCCTTAGCAGCGTGCCTTATTTTGCAGCAGAATCCGTGCTGGGAAGCATAAAAAACAGCTAAAAAAAAATCAATGCCAAAAACCACAAGCTAAAAATACAGTTTTTGTATTAACGCAAACAAAAAGCGTAAAAAAAATAAAAAAAATAACAGACAAAATGGAAAATGGATTCCATACTGATTTTTTTAGGTGGATTTTCCGAATCCGTCCTGTGATATGGCATATGGTCAATGGGCTATGGTAGGGGCACCCAGCACCCGGACACGTTTGTACCTGGCACCCACTGTGCCATAGGGGAATATCTTTCGGGGCCCCTCCGTGCACTGACAGGACATGTCTCCGCTCCCCTGTCCACCAGCTGTGCACACCGTCTCCTCCTCCTCCTCTCTCCCATTTCCTCTTCCCATCCCCTGGGGGTGAAGCTTGGGATGTGGCCCCTCCTGTTGGATGGGCAGGGCTTCTCTCAGTTTCCTGCAGCCGAGGCACTCAGCCCAGGGTGAGCTGCAGAGCCAGAGGCTGGAGACATCCTAGCCCTGATCTATAACCCCCATCATCGGCGGGGGGAGAGTAGTGCAGGAGGCTGCGGGCAGGTGCCCTCCTCTGGCCGCCGTTACCGCAGCGGCTTCTCGCCGGCTTTCTCTGGACTGGTGCAGCACAGGACAGCACCCTGGCTCAGAAGGTGATCCCCTCCTCTCCCCTGAGGATGTCTCGGAAGGTGCAGAGGGGCGAGGTGTGTGCAGACTGCAGTGCCCCAGGTAAGTCACCCAGTGCCAGGCGGCTGGCCTCCTCTCCTCCGTGCCCTGCTGCTTCACTTGGGCCTCACATGCGGGGCATGTCATAGGCCTTCAGTGCTGGTGCATGTAGGAACAGATCCAGCCTGGGGTGGACTTCAGCTGGGTGCCACACTGCACCCCTGGCAGGGTAATGCTGGGCACACATGTCGCCGCCAGGCCAGTAATGACAATATCCAAGGCAGTCAGATACAATGGAAACCGCTAACTTGTCTGCCAGGTGTCAAACTCCAGCTGTGGGTACCCAGCCTGGCGGTGGCCATCGACCAGTTGTGTCATATGCCCGGTATCGTGGTTTTTCAATACGGTGGCGGTCAGATATCACAACATGGCATCAATAGACACATGCCAACCTTGCGGTCGCATACGAGAGTTTACTATGATGGCATGGCAGATGTAGCAGAGCTGAGTTAGTCATTTAACTACTATTTCCTAACAAAACTATAAGCGCTCATTCAGACAGGCGATGTTCACGTCCATGTGCCGCGGAGTGTAGAACGGACTGAACGCTGACCCGGTCTACTCTCTGGACCAATTTGCACTTCCCAGATTCCCAAAATCGTAAAGGGCGGTACTTTGATCCGACGCTCGCACAATGCCTGCCCGTTCAGGTGAATGGGTCCACGAGAAAAACCGACAGCTGGCAGCCTGGAACAGGAACGAGTTTAATTCGCTCAGCAGAGTCCCGCTTAAGGGGAGCGCAGAATGGCGGTTTAGCCGAAAACTGTGACAACATGCTAGTTTACTGTAAGCTGACAGTTATGCAGTAGTCGTTGTCGGCCGTGTGATTTTGGCAGGGGAAACGGCTTAAAGCAGGGATCAGCAGCCTTCGGCGCTCCAGCTGCTGTAAAAAACTACAACTCCCAGCATGCAAACGTGCTCGGCTGTTATAATTCCCACAGAAGAGAATTAAGCATTCTGGGAGTTGTAGTTTCTGAACAGCTGGAGTGATGGAGGTTGCTAACCCCTCGCTTAAAGGGTTTCTCCATCTTTAAGGGCTTTTCAGGAAGACACCCCTCCATGTGGACTGACCTGTGGAGGGAAGGATACTTACCTGCTCTCGGCCTATGGATTCTGGCTGCTTTGCTCTCCCGCTGCCACCGCAGCGCTCCGGTCCTTGCATGTCCAGTTTCACTGGCCACAGCGGTGACGGGTTCCTCCTTCTGTCATGTGACTCATAGTCCTGATGCATGGAGATACGTCACCGTTATGGCAGTGATTGGCTGCAGAGGCCTCCAGATGTTGACACACGGGGACCGGAGTGAGGTGGCAGGGGAGTGAAGAAGTCAAAACTCAACTCACAGAGAGCGGTCATGCTGCGGGGGCGTCCAAACCACAGTGGGTTCTAACATATTAGGACTTCACTGTTCAGCCGCTCTGCATTGTTATTGGCTGCGCAGCGGTGCTGATGTTCTTAAAGTTTCTCTCATCCCCATTACTTTATTCTGTTGAAAGTAATATATTGTGTCCTTTTAGGCTAGGTTCACACGACGACATTTGTTGCGCGACAAATAGGGCAGAACTTCACTGCAACATTTGTCGCACGACAATTTTTATAATGGGAGTCTATGGTGTCGCATTGCGACATACTGCGACGCGACAGTCGCAGAAAAACCCCTCTTGAATAGATTTTTTGTGACTGTCGCAGTCGCAGCATGTTGCATGTCGCAATGCGACACCATAGACTCCCATTATAAAAATTGTAGTGCGACAAAATGTTGCTGTGTGAACGTAGCCTCACCCACGTCCACTGCCAGCGCTCCGATTTCCCCCCCCCCCCCAAGCCATGATGTCCCATATATTGCACAGCAGTGATTGGCTGCAGCAGTCATATGGCATGGTATACAGACATGTCACTGTTGCAGCCAGACAAACAAAGTTTATAGCGAAGATCGCAGTGGCCCATGCCCCTCATAGCGCCGATCGCAGTGGCCGGCGCCGCTTATAGCGCCAATCGCAGTGGCTGGCGCCGCTTATAGCCGGCGTGAAATAGTCGAGTATTTGTCAGTTTACTATTTTATGACCATTCCTGTCATATCTCTGACAATCCCGCCTGTATTATATTGGCGTCAATTTTATTCAGTGGCGCCTTACGGCAATGCAGCAAGTATTACCTACGGTGCTGCACAAAAGCTGATAACACATAGGTTAGGAGAAACTCATCTGTCCTGCATCAGACATACTCGGCTCTGCTACATCTGCGTCGATGGTGGATTTTCAGTAGTGCCTCCATTATGTATTCGATCTTTTACCGCTGAAACCAGCAATACGATGCAGAGGCATACCAGGTGTCTGTCCTTAAAATACCGCTCCTTTACAGCGGTCCTTAAGATGGCGGCTGTGCTTGCCTCATAGTAGTTTTCATGTAGTTTTGACACTTCTTCCAAAATTGTCTTAGGACGAGTCGGCCATTGAACTTTAAACTTTGACAGTAGCGGTAGATGGTGACGTATTTTGGAGATTTTTGTCTGCATATTTTATAAAACGGACATGTTCGTGTCCATTAGACATTTCATTCAGAAGCCCCCCCGTGAGGAGCGGAGTCACTGCTGGCACATTGTACACGTCTGTCAGATGTCGGGTATAATGTGCACACATATGGCGTCATGTCTGTTTGCCTCCGGGGAAGGAATGGGTTTATCTCTTATCCCTAGTGTCACATCATCACCATGTGCCGCTCTATTGTTCTCTGTCTGCTTGACTTTATGAAGGAGTAGATTGTAAGCTCTTTGTGCTCGAGTCATGTGACTTCTCCTGTCTATCGTATCGCTGTGTGTACTCTTGTGTTTAGGTCGTCGTCACTGCTTCTTCCTATTCTCCAGACAGGCAGCAGAAATGGCAGTCATTGGGATGGGGATGACCGGACAGCAGTGGTCCTATGTGCGTCTATCATCCGTGGTCTCTTTATGGGGGTTGGGGCAATGGAAAACAAGACCCGTCCCCTTCCCTGACATGTCTGTTTCAGTAACTACTTGCACTCCCCATGTCACAACAATTTTGGGGCATCTATTCCTATGACACTATGATGTGCTGTTCCTTTATTATTCCTGCTAGAAGCTATGAATGAGTTACTAGACGTTTGTAATGAGGGTGCCGATGGGTGTTACAAGTTGGGGTTGTGTCCCTGCACAGTCTGACACTGGCAACACTGTTTGGATATAGTCATACACCCATCTGGACCATCATTGTAAACTTCTAGCAATTAATTCATAACTTCTATAAGGAATAATAAAGGAATAAGACCATATGATGTACTATAAGCAAAACTGCTGAAGAAACGCACAGAAATCCCCATGGAAATTCATGCGGCTCTTCTGCGCGCTCAGCCGCAAATCTGTGCAGGTAAACTAAAGGTGGCTGATTTTGTAGCCGAAAAGTTCTGCAACTGAAAATAAGTTGCATTCACCTGAATGGGAAATCCATGGACTTGCGTCTTCATTCACCTCTATAGAGCTGCCGTGGATAGTCGAGTGCAATACTTGCCTGTTTCCCGTGGTCCCATAGGGATAAATGGAGTGGAAGTGCGCATGCTCGACCTGCCGGTCTGTCCGTAACGCAGAGCCTCCGTTCTCCTGACCCTAGCAGTAGGACCCCAGCTGATCTGATAGTTATTCCCTATCCTGTGGAATGGATAGGGGTTAAAGTGAAATAACCGGGATACCCCTTTAAGGAATAAAAATGTGAATAAGCCCTTCCAGCCTCTCACACAGCTGATTTGTCTGCAGCGCGCAGTACGGAGGCGCACGCGGTCTTGGGGGGGGTCAGTATTATGGAGCGGTAGACTAGACAACCGCATGCTGAACATGGCGTTGAATTACCTTGTTTTTAGCCCGTATAATCCGTGCATCTGAGGTGGCACGCCCCAATAGGTGAGAGCAGGTGATTACCTAATATTGTTGGTAACCGGTTCCCTAGATATGTGCGGCTGTCGTCACGTTGTCTGGACCTGTATGTACACCTCCTTGGCACAGCCATATGCCGCAATGCTGGGTATAAGCGTGCGCAGCAGATTGTTACATAAGACGCATTAGCACACGTCGCAGCGTCTAGCTGTGCCCCTCGCTACCATTGACGGTCTCTCTCAGGTCAGGACTCACTCTGTTCTTTCCTGGTAGCTCTGGAACGTTTTTTGGGACAGCTGGACAGCTAGCCATTGTCACTGCACTGCGTGACTAATATGCCCGGGTGCACGATACCAGGAAAGCTGGCACAAGGGACTAGTTGCTGTCTGTGCCATTGAATGCAGTGCCTCACAGTACGGAGGGGATTATACCGCTAGACTATATTTGTACACTCATACTTTGCAGAGTCTGGGCAGAATTAATTCCCTACCCATGTCAAAATTAACTGTGAGTTCAGTTTTGCAGTTTACTTTTAGAAGCGAACTTTAGAAAAAGCTTAATAAGCTTGCAAATACATTGCATTACATGTCTTGTGGTGATTCTGAGTTACAGCCTGTGTTATGCTACAGAACTGCATTAATAACTGCAGGTTTCAGAGCTGAACTCTCCAAGTAGGGGTTCAGTTTTTAAAGGGGGCGCCCAGTCCTCATACATGAATGACCTATCCTCAGGATAAGCCATCAATATCTGGTCGGCAGGGGTCCGACACCCCGCACCCCTGCCGATCCGTCGTCAGGGATTGGCTTCACAGCTCCGTCCACTGTGTAGTGCACTAATTTGGTCTCTGCGGCGCCTCTCCCGTTGGAGTGAATGGGAGCAGCGCTGCAGTAAAAGTGGACAGAGCCGTTCCAGACAGCTGATCGTCAGGGGTGCTATTGATGTCTTATACTGAGGATAGGCCATCAATATAAAAGAAGTGGACGGCCCCAGAATTCTGCGATGCATCCTCTTTAGCGTATAGTTATTGTGGTCATGCCATGTTTTTGCTGCTATTTTACAAAAACTGCACCAATTTGTACCATTTTTCTAAAAATTGTGGCAAAAATGCAATGTGACCACCACATGTGAATAGACACTAAGGCTTGGCCGTCTATGAGTTGCGATCTCTCTTAGGTGAATGCTCTTTTGGCGAGAACCGTCTCTCCCGATCCTGCACATACACAGAAATATTCTGCACGGTCGAGGATGCATGTGCTTCAAGTGGGGGGAGAGGGGAAAGCTGCTGATAGAGGACAAAGTCATGAGGACTGTGAAATCTAACTGCACAATTCTTATCTCGGCCTTCATGAGAGAGTGGGGAAGTCGCAATATACATTGGAGGGTCCTCCGGTTGAGCCGGTACCAGTAGGGCCAGCTGACGTTTATGGAATGTGTATGGGTAGCTTTACACCGACCTTGTGTAGTAATCTGATGTGGCTATCCCACTGCATAATAGAAAGTTAACTAAGCTGTGAGTCTGTTGATAGCTTTCCGTAACAACCAGCAGAATTGTGAATTCAGCTCTGGAATATAACATCGGCTGTAAGGCCCCATACACACGACTATATTTTTGATCTGCATTTTTTTGCGGGTCAGATGCGGACTCATTCATTTACAATGGGGGCTGCAAAAAACAATGCGGACAGCACACAGTGTGGTGTCTGTATCTGTATGTTCGTTCCACCCTCCCATATCCCAGATAGCATGTCTAGTGCACTAACGTCTTAAGGTGTACTAGATTTACTGTAGAAATATGCAGGCAGGTAAGGGGTGTGTGAATGGCGCGGAATCGTGGAACAGATGTGCCAAATTTACGAACTGTCCTTTATGACCTTTTGTACATGTGTTCCATTTTAATAAGGAAAAAACAGATGTTACCTTTTTGAGGAAGGGCCCACATTTGCTCTGCTGTAGCTACAGACCATTAGTCAGACAACTGTGCATCAACCACAAATTGTTAAAGAAGCACTCCTACAAAAAGTTGTATTCTCTACCCTGTTAGAAAGGTACATGATGTAAATGATAGAAAAGGCAATCTTCTTACCAGTGACTGTATTTGTGAGTTATAACCTCCCTTCTGATCCTCATGTGACCATCTCTCTTACTCTCCAAATAACACAGCATTTTATGCGTGGACAGGAAGTCGGTTTCTCTATATATTCCTGTGGGAGCCTCAATGTCAGTCTCCTAGGAATGAATAGAGAAGTAACTGACTTCCTGTCCTGTGTCACTTGGAGATAGGAGTGTTGGTCACATGACAAAACTGAGGATAAGAAGGGAGGGTATAACTCACAAAGTCACTGGTGAGAACATTGCGTTCACTACAGTTTGCATCATGCCATTCTAACAGGTCAGAGAATAAAGATTTTTGTGGGAGTGCTACTTTAAAATTGTGCTTTATATATTACTGGTAATTACTGAGCATTTTTTTTAAGGGCTAGATACACCCTCGCAGGCAATTTTTTAAAGATTGCATGTTACTCATTTTTGGCTAAAAATATTTTTTGCAATTGGCTTTTATTAAAAAATATTGAGCTGTTCTGTCACAAAGGGTTAACTGTTTTTCTAGCTGTGTGACTGGTCCTGTCACTTTATTCTGGTCATCTAATAAACCCTCTGTCTAAACTACTAAGAGGTCATAAACACTTATTTAAGCCACATTCTTATCAGTAAGCTAGAAACGGAGTAGTGTTGAGCGAACTTGGTGTAGAAGGTTCGGGTTATCTAAGAATTCCGTTATGGAGCTCTATCAGGGTGAATAGGATCTCACACCCTCCCTGCTATCCTGGGCTTTGTGCACACAGCAGTAGGGAGCTGACCATGGCAGCCAGGGCTTCAGCAGTGTCCTGGCTGCCATGGTAACCGATCAGAGCCCCGGGATTACACTGCTGGGACTCCGATCAGAAGCTGCCACTGCCACCAATAAAGAGGAGGGGAGAGGAGACCCTGTGGTCACTGCCACTAATGATTTCAATACTGGGGGGGGGGGTTGGGGGGCGCACTGCGCCGCCAATGTTTTTAATACTGTGTGGTGGTGGGTAGGGCGCACTGCACCACTAATGAACTCGCCCATTAATTCAAATACAGCCGCATCCGACCTCTATAAGAGGTAGCTGCGATCCGTGGCATTTAACCCCTGCTGCACCTGAGAGGTTAACTGCCGCGGATCGCAGCTACCTCTCATAGAGGTCCGGTGCGGCTATATGATTCACCCGCCTCCTGTATTTGAATGAATGAGTGAGTTAACCTCATTGGTGGCGCAGTGGTCACAGCCCCTCCCCTCCTCTTTTTCTCTCTCCTCTCATCGGTGGCAGCGGCACAGGGGGGAGGGAGACACTGCTTCCTTCTCCCCTGTGCTGCTGAGCGAACATGGATTGTGCTGAAAGCAGCGCGATCCATGTTTGCGATTCGATATCGATATATCGGCAAGGTAGATGCTGATAACGATAACTTTGAATAATGGCCGATAATATCGGTAAATCCGATAATCGGTCGATCCCTACACCTGATGTTTGAGACTTAATATGCATATGTGTGCATGTGTTTAGTTGTGTTGTCACATTCCATATTGAAGCAATGAATTTTACATGTTAGTGGATACCTTGAGTTAAAAAACTTGGACTAAGGACTTATTCAGACGACCGCATGTTTGGCTCCATATCCGTTCCGCAGTTTTGTGGAACAGATGTGGACCCATTTATTTCAATGGGGCCTTAAAACAGGGCTTGACAAATTTCCTTTGAATCTAGGAGCCAGCTAAAAAAGTTAGGAGCCAGGCGGAGCCGCGTCATAAAGCTCCCAATAGATGCCCCCATAGTGCTCCCCCCCCCCACTTCTCTATAGAGCCCCCCAATAATGCATGCCAGTACATAGGGCCCCCAGTAGATGCCCCCATAGTGTTCCTACCCCTGTTTTCCATAGTGCCCCCCATAATGTGCGAGTATATAGGGCCCCCCATAATGGAGGGGAGGGCACAGGGGTCCGGAGGGAGGGGCACAGGGGTCCGGAGGGGAGGGCACAGGGGTCCGGAGGAGGGCACAGGGGTCCGGAGGGGAGGGCACAGGGGTCTGGAGGAGAGGGCACAGGGGTCCGTCTTGTCAATCCCTTTCTCCCCTTGTCATTCACTTTCTCTACCCCCCCCCTCTTGTCATTCACTTTCCCCCTTGTCATTTACTTTCTCTCACCCCCCTCTTGTCATTCACTTTCCCCCTTGTCATTCACTTTCTCTCACCCCCTTGTCATTCACTTTCTCCCCCTCCTTGTCATTCACTTTCTCCCTCCCCCTCCTTGTCATTCACTTTCTCCCTCCCCCTCCTTGTCATTCACTTTCTCCCCCCCTCCTTGTCATTCACTTCACTCTCCCTCCTTGTCATTCACTTTCTCCCCCTCCTTGTCATTCACTTTCTCCCCTCCTTGTCATTCACTTTCTCCCCCCTCCTTGTCATTCACTTTCTCCTCCCCCTCCTTGTCATTCACTTTCTCCCTCCCCCTCCTTGTCATTCACTTTCTCCCTCCCCCTCCTTGTCATTCACTTTCTCCCTCCCCCTCCTTGTCATTCACTTTCTCCCTCCCCCTCCTTGTCATTCACTTTCTCCCTCCCCCTCCTTGTCATTCACTTTCTCCCTCCCCCTCCTTGTCATTCACTTTCTCCTCCCCCTCCTTGTCATTCACTTTCTCCCTCCCCCTCCTTGTCATTCACTTTCTCCTCCCCCCTCCTTGTCATTCACTTTCTCCCTCCCCCTCCTTGTCATTCACTTTCTCCCTCCCCCTCCTTGTCATTCACTTTCTCCCTCCCCCTCCTTGTCATTCACTTTCTCCCTCCCCCTCCTTGTCATTCACTTTCTCCCTCCCCCTCCTTGTCATTCACTTTCTCCCTCCCCCTCCTTGTCATTCACTTTCTCCTCCCCCTCCTTGTCATTCACTTTCTCCCTCCCCCTCCTTGTCATTCACTTTCTCTCCCCCCTCCTTGTCATTCACTTTCTCCCCCCTCCTTGTCATTCACTTTCTCTCCCCCTCCTTGTCATTCACTTTCTCCCTCCCCCTCCTTGTCATTCACTTTCTCCCCCCCTCCTTGTCATTCACTTTCTCTCCCCCTCTTGTCATTCACTTTCTCTCCCCCTCCTCCTTGTCATTCACTTTCTCCCGGGTACAGGAGGTTTAGTTTCCTGTACCCGGGCGGACTGACAGGAAGTGCACACTGTGTGCGCACTTCATGTCAGTCCGTCCGGGTACACATGTCAGTCCGTCCGGGTACAGGAGACAGATGCTCCTGTACCGCGGACTGGCTCGGCCACGCTACATGAGGACTGACAGGAGGGAGCGCTGAGCGCTCCTCCTGTCAGTCCCTCTCTTCATGCTGTGCCCGGGTGGTGCGCCCTCATGGACGCGCCAGCCCGGGCAGTGCTGCAGCCGCCTGAGGCTCTCTATAGAGCGCTCGGGCGGCTGCAGCATGAGGGGGCCGGCGCTCCTAGTCCGCGTCGGCCCTGCGCCCGGGCACCTGAGAAAACGGGCTGACAAATCGCCATGGCGACCTGGCGCCTGGGATTTGTCGAGCCCTGCCTTAAAAGATGTGTACTGTCCGCATCCGTATGTCCATTCCTTGGCCCTGCAATAAAGATAGAACATGTCCTCCTCTTGTCTGCCTTTGCAATCAAGAATAGCATTTTTATTATAGGGCTGGCCTTTCTGTTCCACAAAATGTGGAAAGCACATGTCCTTTATCCGTGTTTTGCGCAATTTTCAGACCGCAAAAACTGATACGGTTGTTTGAATGAACCCTAACTTTCAGTCTGCAATCTTCATTCATTTATTAATTTTCTGACTCTTTTTATGTAGATATGTTTATTCTAGTAATATGATGGATAGGATGTGAGTTCTGTGTGTGTGTCCAGGATGCTGCTGCCTTTACTAGCTCATGTACACAGCTTCATTCCTAGACTGAATTCTCCTTCTACAGGAATGTTTTCTCCCTTGTGCTAACAGACACTGATGCTGAGCATTGTGGGTTTTCTACATAAAGACTAATTCTTTCTGTTATAAGGGCTCCTTCACACTTAGCGTTTTTGTTTTCCGGCATAGAGATCCGTCGTCGGGTCTCTACGCCGGAAAATCCTGATCAGGATTATCCCATGCATTCTGAATGGAGAGAAATCCGTTCAGGATGCATCAGGATGTCTTCAGTTCAGGACCGGAACGTTGTTTGGCCGGAGAAAATACCGCAGCATGCTGTGCTTTTTGCTCCGGCCAAAAATCCTGAACACTTGCCGCAAGGCTTGATCCGGAATTAATGCCCATTGAAAGGCATTAATCCGGATCCGGCCTTAAGCTAAACGTCGTTTTGGCGCATCGCCAGATACGACGTTTAGCATTTTCTCAATGGTTAGCATGGCAGCCAGGACGCTAAAGTCCTGGTTGCCATGGTAAAGTGTAGTGGGGAGCGGGGGAGCAGTATACTTACCGTCTGTGCGGCTCCCGGGGCGCTCCAGAGTGACGTCAGGGCGCCCTACACGCATGGATCACGTGATCCATGCGCATGGGGCACTCTGACGTCATTCAGGAGCGCCCCGGGAGCCGCACGGACTGTAAGTATACCGCTCCCCACTACTACTATGGCAACCAGGACTTTAATAGTGTCCTGGCTGCCATAGTAACCTCAAAGCATTTCGAAGACTGATCATATTTGGACAACTTTTCTGTTGTACTTAGGAAGGAGAATAAATATTGTTTCTGTTCTATTCACTGAACGTCTTTAAACTTCGCACTGAAGGGGCTGATTCTGGATTCATAGGTTTGTAGAAGTTAGAATTAAGGGCTTTTACCCAACTCTGTTCATGTTCTAACATTTTTGCTGTGAAGAAGAGGCCTGTGATCTCTGCTGAGAACTGCAAAAGTAACCCAAGCATCTGGGATAATATCTTGTAGGTTGAGAAACTGCCCAATAATCTTACAAAAACCTCTGGAAGAGCATGACATTGTGAATGGGATTAATGGAAAAAAAATTTAACATATACAGCCTTATTCTACATAATAAAAAAACTCATCTATATTTCATAATAGAATAACCTTTGGATGGTAATATATTTTACTCAAAAAGCATTTTATATATAAAAAAAAAAAATCCGATTTAAATAAAAAAATTCTGATTTAAATCAGAAAAATCCAATTTTTATTTATTTTTTTATCCACCCTGGTATTATCTGCCATTACCGGATTGTGAAATTGTGACCGTGTTCTACTCCAGTGAAGTGTGGCGTTACCATTGAAGCATTTAGTTGCGGTTATTTGGCTGCGATTAGGTTATTGCTGCTATTTTTTGCTTTTTATTGTGTTAATATTTTAATGGTATTTTTATTATGTTGTTTTTCACTATATTGCATTTTTAGGGCTATTTAGCCCAATAAACAGTTATTTCTGCAAGGTTTTGACCTGATTCTATATTTGCGTGCCTGGCCACATTTACATCCATGTTATTGCTTTTATTGAAGGCTTCTCTACTCCACATTTGAGATGTCCTCTAGATATCTTCTCAGGGAAACAAATACCAAATACTTATATAGTTGTGTTACTTTCCATGACTTGGCTCTCTATCTGGGGTTAAAAAGGATATTTTAAAGGGGTTGGTCACTGCACAACCCTTTTAAGTACTTACCTGGTAGGTCCCGCATCGCCTCTCGGTTCTCCTGGCTGGGCACTATTTACCCGGCTTCAGCGGTCACAACATGTTGACAGCACGTGACCACTGAGGCCATAGAACTGGCCTCATCGGTGTACTGTTTTTCTTAAAAATTGATCATGCATAAATTTCATATTCATAAAAAAATGAACAATTTACATGCTGGTAAAAAATTTCAAGTGAAAACATTTAGGATAGCGATACCCGTGAGATACCTCTTGGACGAACGCTCGTTTGCCTGACAGCTATATCCCCCAACCTTGCTTATGTTGTCAATGTGGAGAGGAGGGTAAGCTGCTGCCAGACTCTTCTTACCTCCATAAGAACAAAAGGATCGGGCATGTTTCAATCCAACAGCCTGATCCTTCTCTTCCCTGGCATCTGCAGTTGGGGGATAGTCTGGAGGCTTCCATGCACATTAGTTGATTGGGTGGCCCTCCAAGAATGTTGGGCTTGCTCAATTTATGTCTGATCGGTATGGCCAGCCTAATTTAGGCTACTTTCACACTAGCGTTTTGGATTCCGTTTGTGAGATCCGTTTCAGGGCTCTCACAAACGGTCCAAAACAGATCAGTTAAGCCCCAATGCATTCTGAATGGATAAGGATCCGTCCAGAATGCATCAGTTCGGCTCGGTTCCGCTTCTATTCAGTTTTGGAGGCAGACACCAAGACGCAGCATTTTGGTGTCCGTCTGAAGAGGCGGAGCCTAACGGATCCGTTTTGAATTGCAATGTAAGTCAATGGGGACGGATCCGTTTTCAATGACACAATATGGTGCATTTCAAAAAGGATCCGTTCCCCATTGACTTTCAATGTAATTCAAAACGGATCCGTTTTGGACTTTGTCATCTTTCTTTTAACTAATGCAAACGGATCCGTTCTGAACGGATACAAACGTTTGCATTATAGGTGCGGATCCGTCTGTGCAAATAAACAGACGGATCCGCACCAACGCAAGTGTGAAAGTACCCTTAAACAGCATGGCACCAGTTGTTGTTCAGAGTGTATAACGGTGCGCATGTCCTCCTGAGGAGCTGAGGGCTGTTGAACACACATGTTCGGTCACTCTCTGCCAAGTGTCTGCATAGTGATCCTCCGCAGTATCATGGCAGTATAGCTGAGAAGATCTCTTCTGCAGTGGAAGTAAGGAGGGACTCTATTACCAGCTGCCAGAGGGGGAAGGAGACTGACTTGTGAAAACAGTTTTTTCTTTTATTTTAGGAATATTGCTAGTTACTTTGCAGCGTCTATTAACCGTCTTGGAGGACTTTTGGAATAAAAATAGTTTGTGGGATCACCCCAAACTGTGGACTTGACCTGTAGAGAGTAAACCTAATCCTAATTCTTTAAAACGGTCTCTAAAAAAATATAAAAATAGTAGTAAAGAGTGTTTGTATTATTGTTTCTATCCCAATGGGACATGCATTACTGACACGAAGAATAATTATAGTAAAGTGCTATTCCTGGTTTTACAACTTTGAAAACACAAGGTCATCTTCCAACCACAAGCTCTCAGAACGTTCCAGGAAATGAAAATGATCAAAGGAGGTTTTTGTCTTGCATTCTGCGGAAACAAAAATGCATATTTATCCCTCATGAGCCGGGGCTGATGCCCTGTTCTGCAAGCCTGTTATTACGGTATTCTCCTGGGCTGATGTACTGCTAATCTTGCTTCTTCTATCATGTGCAAATATATATGTAGGAGTCCTATCTGTACATAGGAGCGAGAGCTAAAGCTTCCCACTCACAGCCCCATCCTGTCCTATAGCTGCAGTGCGGACTCCGCAGCCTTGAGGGGGATGGGGAGATGGCTTTTTTTTCTGTCTTTCTTTTTATAGTTTCCTATTTTTGTCTGTTCTTTTTCTCTTTCTGGAGCTCATGCCTAGGTGAATGTATATATGCTGGAGTGCATGTCTCGGTAGTAGAAGTTGACTGTAGGTTACTGTATGACATCACTGATTTCTATTGGAGAATAACTGGAAGGTAAAGGTGGTTATCCCTTAAAGTATTGATCTCTCAGCCATAGGATAGAGTGGGGGGGTGTTTCGACTGCTGGGACTTCAAGCGAATCTGGCGACCACAGGTCCCGAGCCCCCTCCCTGATTGGAGTGGTAGTGTACATTGGTCTACCGCTTCATTCAGACCCATACAACTGAAAGGAGCTTTGGACCAACATGTGTACTACCACTTCATTTAGAAAGGGAAAACCTGGATTGCTGGTGGTCACACTCCCTCAAGATCCGATATTTAAAGGGGTTGTCCCATTCCTTTTAGCATCATAATAAAATTACCCTATGCATGTTTTTTTCAATATGTCCTCCTTCTCTCCTGATTCCTAAATCTTGTTTCCCTTTGTTTATTGCTTGTTGTTAAGTGGCAGCCCTTGAGCAATGTCTTCCGTTCCATGATTTGGCCTATGGTGGCCAGGACCACGGAAGCGAACATGCGTGCCGTTTCCCATCCCGGCCACCTCTCTGCTGCTCCGTAGAAACCGATTAAGCAATTCCTGGGCAACTTGGAGCAAGTCAGCTTGGCTGGTTGCGAAGACCCTGTAGGAGCCCCACGCTGGTGACCCTTCTGATAGTAACAGCTAGTAGCTGCATCGGGAGTGCGCCTGTACAGGCAAGCACTGCAATGTCATCAACAGTGTGCCACTTGCCTGTACTATCACCCGGATTTGTTGGTAACCACCCCCAGGAGATTCAGGAAGCGGGGGGCTGCGGTGGAGAAAGGTTAGTGAACAGCGCAGATGGGACAATCCCTTTAACACCTATCCTGTGGCTAGGCAAGAAATACTTTTTGAGGGATGACCCCTTCAAAGGGGTTGTGGATCATCAGACATTGGTGACATATCTCTGGAATGTGCCACCAATGTCGGATAGGTGCGGCTCCCACCTTTGGGATCAGCTCCTATCTAGAGACTGGGGCCCCCAAAGTGAAGGAGCACACACCTCACATGAGTGGCGTGGTCTCCATTCATTTCTATGGGAGGGCAGAATATGACCGAGCAAGTGGGCTTGGCTATTTTCAGAAGTCTCATAGAAATGATTGGCGAGCGCACCGCACAAGCATGGCCACCGCTCTATTCATCTCTATCGGAATGCCGGAAATAGCCAAGCGAGCCCTTGGGTGTTTTGGGAACTTCCCTAGAAATGAATGGAGGGCAGCCACTCCTGTGCAGCTGTTCACTTTGGTGGTCCCGTTCTGGAGATAGGAACCAGTCCCAGAGGTGGATCTGTCCTATCTGACATTGGTGGCACATCCTTGCAATTTGCCACCAGTGTTTCAGGTGAGACAACACCTTTAAACTTACAATGCTCTCTCGAGTCAGACAGTACACTGCGAAGGAAGAGGGGGGGTTCAAGTTTATACGCCAGTTTTCTGGCATAGAAAAGTCACAGATTTTGTCTCAAGTGCCATTTTGCACCAAAATGTGTGACTTTTTGCCGTTTTACACCACACTGTTTTTGAAAAGTGAGTTAAAAGTGGGCATGGTATCATGCCAGATTTATTGCAATGGGGGGTGGTGTAAGAAAAGTGACGGAGCAAAGTTCGGGTTCGGGTTTTGAAGAATCAGTTATGGATTCCGCTACCACGGACCATAACTGAATTTGGAATCCATAACGGGATTCTTCGATAACTCGAACTTTGAACGCTGAACTTAAAGCACAAGTTTGCGTCAACACTACTAGGCCCGCATTGTTTGGGGGTAAAGCTTCAAGGAGAGGTCTACTATTACTGTTTTCTTTAGCTTTAAGTTGTTATTTTACTATAAATCCGTTATGTTTCTTATATATCATCATTATACGTTCTTACCGTTTACACCCCCTTTCTTTGGCTGTGGCCACTTATAACCATTTCAGATGTAGCTCAGCTTGTACATTTACTGCCTCCGCACTTTGTACGGAGCATTGCTGGTAGATGAAATGGCCATGTGAAAAGGTCTTGTACCCGAACTCTGTTCCCTATAAAGGGAGCCATGTACTGATTCTGGTAAAATGGACAACCCCTTAAAGTGGTTATCCCACGACGAATGTAAAAAATGAAAATCTGACAAACCAATAGTACAAGACTCTCTTTCTATAAAAAGCTAGAACCAGCCCTGTACCTCACATTGATCCAGAGATCTCCTCATTCATTGCTCTGCTACATTTATATCAAGCTGACAGCTCAAGGGGAGTGTCTTTTCTACTGCAGCTCAGGGGGGCGTGTTCATCCTCTCCCTATCACAGCTCAGGGGGTGTGTCCATGATCTCCCTATCACAGCTCAGGGGGTGTGTCTCAGCTCTCCCTATCACAGCTCAGGGGGCGTGTCTCAGCTCTCCCTATCACAGCTCAGGGGGCAGTTGAAGGATGAAACTGAGCATGTGCCGCCATCTCAGTGAGCAGGACAAAGAAATAAGAGAACGAGCAAACAGCAGGTGGCGCTATAGAGATAGATTTTTATTGAATAGCTCAGCAGGCTATGCCAAAATTTTAATTGCATGCAATTGCAAAAGTATTCAGATCCAGGTGCTAGTTTGAAAACTGTAGAATATTTTTGTGGGACAACACCTTTTAAAGATTAACTATATATTTTTTTCCTCCCTCAGATAGACTATGTCAGTGCATAGTTACAACTAACTAATATACTTCATTCACCAGTTCTGTTCTTTTCCCTGGATAAATTCTGTCCAAAGATCCTCTGTTGTGGCCCCTAAACCTGCCATCCACTGCATGTTGCCATCTGAATTTTGTCTTCGTTTCCAAGGGCTCTGTAGATGATTTTCAAACTCGTGTGAGCGGCTCTAGCCTGGAGCGCTCGTCCCCGGTGCGTTCACATGGTGTACCGGCGCTGTTTTGATTGGCACACAATATGGAGCTCTTTTACAGCTGCAGATGCAGTTTTAACAGCGCGGGCACAATAATATAGGTGACAGCGCTCCAGATGGCGACCAAAATGGTCGCAAATGCGACCAGGAATTTGCAAATGGCGACAAGACTTTTAAGTCTTATCGCCATTTGCGACTTGTCCCACCTCCGCGCGGCAGCTTTAAGGGAGAAAAAAAACTCTCTTCAGCAGACGCGCCACGCTCGGCACGTCTGCTGAGCCCAGCCCCCGACATCCAGCCTGCTCTGCCAGCCTGTAGTGGCTCGTCCTTGGCCCTGCCCCCTCACAGAGCCCGGGAAGAGAGCGCGCTTGGGAGCACTGACAGAGACCTGCAGAAGGACGGCCGGGTGCCTGGGTCAGTGCCTCCCCCCCTCCAGCTCCTGACATGCGAGTCCTGTGACAGTGTGGCTCCTCCTGCCCCCCTGCAGAAGGACGGCCGGCCGGGTGCCTGGGTCAGTGCCTCCCCTCCAGCTCCGTACATGTGAGTCCTGTGACAGTGTGGCTCCTCTGCCCCCCCTGCAGAAGGACTGCCGAGTCCCAGCATCATTGCCTCCTGCAGTCCTCCGGCTCCTGACGTGAGTTCTGCATGACACTCAGTATGGCTTCTGCTGCCCTCCCTTCCCCTTGTTCAGACTAGTAAGGTTTTTCTTTTTCCCCAGTTGTTTAAAGTTTAACCCCTTCAGCTCTTCATTTAGCCAGTGAGTCTCAGCCAGCACCATAATGTCCATTTACTTATAATTAGGACATGCTGTAAGATTTAGCATTGAGAAGTCATACTTGTCTGCTGCTAAATCCTTGTCAGTAGCTCTGTCCTCCAGCATCACTCACCCACCAGTTATCACAAGAAAGTGTTCTGCCTGCCTGGTTGCGGCCCACAAACAGCACTTCCATAATACACCGGCAGCAGCCACGTGCCTCTGCATCACGGATGCGAACCATTCGCAGATGGGTCCACAATCACAAAAAATGCAGAATCGAGCTTCATTAAAGACGCCATGCCGCACAGTCATAGTCAGCTCATTAACACATCAGTGTTTGGTCATTGATTTCTATCAGTGATGTGAGCCAAAACCAGGATTGGATCCTCCACAGACATAAAAACAAGAAATACCAGTTCTGTGTTTAAAAGCCGCACCTGGTTTTGCTCAAAATCACTGATGGAAATCACCGGCCCGAACCTGTGCCTCATTCCACAGTCAGTCTTGGGTGGTGATTTCCATCAAACCAGGTGCTATCAACCTGTAGTCTTTCCCTTTGCATCTGTGTACATATGGCTTTGGCTCACAATCTCACCCGACAGACTGACAGAATGAATGGCCCTGTTTTGCCTCATAGTATGTGTATTTAAATTTGGCGACTAAAATTTTTATTTGGCTCCTAAATTTTTCAGTTTAGGAGCCAATGGCTCCTAGGGATTTTTTTTTGTCTGGAGCCCTGGGTGATAAATATCTATTGAGGGACTATCCCTTTAACAGTACATTTCCAGTTTCTTTTTCTACCATTCTATTATTTAGAACTGTAAGAATTCCTGTAGCTAGGTAGTCCGTACCCCAAGAAATATGTAAGAGGATCCCCTTACAGCCTATGTACTTGTATTACTCCTTTTGAACAGGTATTTTGTGTTTAATTGTGTAAAATGTCACTGTATTTTTTTCTCCCACTACTATGGGTTAGCAATGTAATTTATTCTCAGTGGAGAGGTCATTGCTGTAGTATTTGTACCTCATGAGGTCATTATTTAGTAGGCCACAGCCTTGCTTGATTATTAACCCACCTAGTAATTGTTTAACCACAGGTCACACATCAGTTTGTGTTCTCTTTTACTATAATTATCCTGTTCTTGGGGTGCCGTAACCACTGGGAGTTCGAACATGACTACCGTACTTTGTTATGTATAGGTCAAGGGTGCTCTGCCGTCGGGTAAAGGTGAGAGCCACAATAAAATGTAAAGAGGATACCACCATTTATTTTACAATAAATTATGCCTCTAATCCCACCCAATCCCCTTTGTGCCCCCCAAACAGTAGAGATGCTCGCTTAGTGGCCCAAGACAATAAGAATGGCCCCTTAGTGCCACCTACAATAGTGATGCCCCTTAGTGCCCCTCCAGACTGTAATCATGCCATTTACTGCCCCTGAGATAGTATGATGCCCCTTTATTTCCCCCAACAGAGTATGATAATGCCCCTAAGTGCTCCCTCACCGAATGGCACCCCCTTACAGTGAAGCTCCCTTAAATGTCCTGCTCACTGAGTATTGTCACACAGTGACACCCCCTAAGTTCCCCCACTCAAAGTAATGCCCCATAAGTTGTACCAACACAGTAGGATGCCCTCTTACATGGCCCCACACACACTAATGCCCTTTCCACCACAAACATTGCAGAATGCTAGACCCTTAAGTGCCCCCATTAAAATGCTCGCCTACCCATCTCTGCGTCTTGAGGATTCGGACAGTGGTTTGTCTGTTAGGTACCCCTGGTATAGGTTGGGACTGCAGAAGGTCTCACAGGCATGTACTTACCAAGGAAATTGGCTTATGTATGCCTTAAAAGGGAATCTGTCACCAGTTTTATGCTGCCCTATGGACAGCAGAAACAGGGGCTCAATTCTCTTTAAGGGTTAAACAAAGTTGGAGACTTCCTTATAGGTGTCCCACAGATCATATCCATCCCTTCTACGGGACCTTCACACTTCTTCCTAATAACTTCTGGGTTAAAGGGGTTGTCCAGCCTAAAATCAGACTACCACAATGGTAGTACCCTGTGGCAGAGTATAAAAAAGAACAAAAAATACCTGTCTACGGTCCCGCTGCACTGTTCCTGGTCGCTTCCAGTCCCTGCCGTACTAAGGCTACTTTCACACTCGCGTTTTGGCTTTCCGTTTGTCAGATTCGTTCAGGGCTCTCACAAGCCGTCCAAAACGGATCAGTTTTGCCCTAATGCATTCTGAATGGGAAAGGATCCGCTCAGAATGCATCAGTTTGCCTCCGATCAGTCTCCATTCCTGACCAAACTGAGCCAAACGGATCCGTCCTGGCACACAATAAGTCAATGGGGACGGATCAGTTTTCTCTGACACAATAGAAAACGGATCTGTCTCCCATTGACTTTCAGTGCAGTTCATGACGGATCCGTCTTGGCTATGTTACAGATAATACAAATGGATCCGTTCATGACGGATGCATGCAGTTGTATTATTGTAACGGATCCGTTTTTGCGGATCCATGACTGATCCGCCCAAAACCCGTGGCTCAGCCTCAGGGGTCATATGTGCTGGAACGGCACATCACAGCGCCCGCAAGATTCTACATTGTTACTACCCATTTATGTTTTTGGTTGATGTTTTTGTTTTATTATGTCTGTCTGTCTGTGTGTATGTGTATATATATATATCTCTTAAGGTGTCCGTTCTAGGGCCCTCATCCTGTCTACCCTAGAAATAGCTTGTAATCTTGACAGTCCAGCTCTGAGGATTTGTTAGTTAGGGAATGAAGCACTTAATTTAATGCTCAATAAGAGGAATTAATTCTGGCCACAAAGGAAATACTTTGTCCTTTGGATTTGTGACCTGAAGGCGACGCGGCTGTGTGAAGATTTGGCTGCCAAAGCAACTCTCCCTCTATCGCATTAGCGACACATTAAGGCTTAAGGCATTAGCAGACGGCGTGGCACAGCTTGGTATGGAAATCTGTAAAAATGTGGGGCTTTTATTAATCTTTCCGTACTGGATGACATGGTGGGTAGGAGAAACTTTATATACAGTAACCCCCTACCTTACAGGGGCACACGTATTACCTTATGTCATTGGGGGTGTCACAAACTGCTTAAACAAACCTTCCAGAGATCTGCTGTCACCACTAGAGGGTGCTTGTGCGCTAATTGCATACTGTAGTTATACCATGTGCTGATTTGGAGCTCTGGAATAATACAGAATTTTACCGTTCTCTCCTTTAAAGGGGTTATCCCATGATTAAAGGGGTATTCCGGTTGTTACATGTTATAACCTTTCCACAGGATGGGGGATAACTATTAGATCGGTTGGGGCCCTACTGCAGGGATCCTAAGAACGGGGGGGGGGGGGGGCGGCCTGTACCGCCTGTAGCCCCTCGACAAGAATGGAGCGCCAGGTCGCACATGCATGCCAGAGAACCAGAGATGGCGCTCAGCTATCTCCAGAACGCTCATAGAAATGAATGGAGCAGCTGCGAGCATGTGCGACTGGCTTCTCCGTTCTTTTCAGGGGGTACATGGCCCCCATTCTCGTGATTGGTGGGGGTCTCAGTTGAAGGACCCCCACTATCTAATAGTTATCTCCTATCCTGTGGATAAGGGATAACATGTAGCAACTGGAATATCCATTTAACATAAAAAAAAAAAAGGAAAACAGCTGTCATATAGTACAGGGATGATCAACCTGCGGTCCTCCAGCTGTTACAAAACTACAACTCCCAGCATGGCCTAATAGCTGTAGGCTGTTGAGGTATGCTGGGAGTTTTAGTTTTGCAGCAGCTGGAGGGCCGCCGGTTGAGCATCCACAGGATAGGGGATAGCTATTAGATCGTGGGGGTCCTACAACTGAGACCCCCACCGATCACGAGAATGGGGGCCATGTACCCCCTGAAAAGAACGGAGAAGCCAGTCGCACATGCTCGCAGCTGCTCCATTCATTTCTATGAGCATTCTGGAGATGGCTAGAGACACTGCAGTTTCTTCCTCACGTGGATAAAGAGATCTCCCTATTCATAGCTCCAATTGCTCTGCTAAATTTAATTCAAGGTGCCAGCTTAGGGGGCGTGCACTTTCTACTGCAGCTGGTGGCAGTTGAAGGATAGAACTGAGCATGTGCTTCCATCTTAGTGAACAGGATAGAGAAATTAGAAAATAAGCAAACAGCAGGTGGCGCTATACAGATAGTCTTCAGTTAATAACTCGGTGACGATAGAAAAGTTTGGATTACATGCAATTACAAAAGTATTCAGATCCAGGTTCTGGTTTGAAAAATGTGGAATATTTTTTTCATGAGACAACCCCTTTAATGTACCTGACCCAGGAGCAGACTTGATCTCCTATAGCTGTGATGGCTAACCTCCGGCACTCCAGCTGTGGTAAAACTACAACTCCCAAGATGCCCCCTTGCTTGGCTGTTCTCAGAACTCCTCAGAAATGAATGGAGCATGCTGGGAGTGGTGGAGGTTAGCCATCACAGTCCTATAGCATAGTCTTCCCGTCAGGAATTGGTCAGTATGAGATGCATCTGAACAAGCCATGTCTTTCCATGGTGGGTCTGGTGAGTAATCGTGTCTTCTGGAGAAGTCTGGTGATAAGTAAGCGCCCCAGACACGCTGATGCAATTGTCATCGGCATCTGTCTTCTGTGCCGCTGGAGGAGACGAGCACAAGGAGAAAACGCCTCCTAATTAAAAGTGAGGAGACAGAACAAGAGTCATGATGTTTACTAAAAATAGAAGACCCCCAATGAACCGCGATGTGCTCGAGGCGCTGATGTCGTGTGTGCAAAGCGAGCGCCCACCATTGTCTGCAGTGGAGCCTCACTTTGCTCCACTCTCATAGACTTCAATATGCTTATGCACGGCAATAATATACAATAAAGTGACGTGTGAGTAAGGGGGTGTGACCCCCAAAATGTGACGCCGTGTGGGATAAGAGAAGCTCATGTCCTCATGTTGATTATAGGCCTGTGAGCCGGCGCTTTATGTGCTGGGTGGACTGCGAGCAATTATAAACTCACGACTATGCACTTTATTGGATATTAACGCCTTGCATAAGCATATTGAACTGGTACACATCTCAGCAATGGAGGAGGGGGTCATATCAGATGGAACAGAAAGGGAAATGCTCAGTGGGCCCTTGGCAGTACAGTACTGTGCACAGTTTATGATCTAGGTGCAGGTACTCTTTAAAATACCATTAATCAGAGCATTACGTGGGGAGCAAGAAGAGCCACCCTGCATTTATAGATTGGCTGCCTGGTAGAGACTGTATGTACTGTAGTGCGATCTATCTATACATTTATAGTGCTGCTACTTACCTGTGATACATGTACTGCATGTACTGTACTGCTCTTGCTGTGCTGCGTGTACTGTACTGCTTTCTACATCTACTACACGTACTTTGTACCTTTACTACATGTACTGTACCTTTTATACCTTTATTACATGTACTATACTGATCTCTACTTGTATTCTATGGCTCTTTACCTGTAAATCATATACCATACTGCTCTCTACCTATACTATATGTACTGTACTCAGTCACTGCTACATGTACTGTACTGCCCTCTACCTGTGCTACATGTACTGTACTGCCCTCTACCTGTGCTACATGTACTGTACTCAGTCACTGCTACATGTACTGTACTGCCCTCTACCTGTGCTACATGTACTGTACTGCCCTCTACCTGTGCTACATGTACTGTACTGCCTTCTACCTGTGCTATATGTACTGTACTCAGTCACTGCTACATGTACTGTACTGCCCTCTACCTGTGCTACATGTACTGTACTGCCCTCTACCTGTGCTACATGTACTGTACTCAGTCACTGCTACATGTACTGTACTGCCCTCTACCTGTGCTACATGTACTGTACTGCCCTCTACCTGTGCTACATGTACTGTACTGCCCTCTACCTGTGCTACATGTACTGTACTGCCCTCTACCTGTGCTACATGTACTGTACTGCCCTCTACCTGTGCTACATGTACTGTACTGCCCTCTACCTGTGCTACATGTACTGTACTGCAGTCACCTGTGCTACATGTACTGTACTGCCCTCTACCTGTGCTACATGTACTGTACTGCCCTCTACCTGTGCTACATGTACTGTACTGCCCTCTACCTGTGCTACATGTACTGTACTGCCTTCTACCTGTGCTACATGTACTTTACTGCCCTCTACCTGTGCTACATGTACTGTACTGCCCTCTACCTGTGCTACATGTACTGTACTGCTCTCCTCCTGTACTACATGTACTTCTTTCCTCCTGTGTTACATGTCCTGAACAGAATTATGGGGGCTGCCATCTTGCCTGAGCTGTTTTTAACAACATTTAGAAAATTGCTTTACGGCAGCCACATGGTCCATAGACACAGTGGTCAGCAGGGACCTCATTGACTTCTATGGGAGAGTTTTCTAGGCATGCTCTGTGACCTGTGCAGAGGTCAGGAGGGAGTAGGCAAGCTGTGATATCACCTATTGTAAATGGTGGATCCTGTCTTATGTATACACGGAGGTGATATCATTATGGGCAGGATTCGAATGACAGATAAGCAGATAACTGCAGTAAAGTTATCTGTACAGACCAAGAAGTGGCGCCAATTATTAGGCTTAGTGGCCAATGTGAAAACTGCAGGGTTTTATGTTTTTTGTTTAAATGTAGATATTGACATGGAAAATTAAAAATAAAATTTAATGTTTAACACATTTTTAACCCTTTCATGACCGGGCCCAAAAAAGGCCTGAATGTCCAGGCAACTTTTTGTGACTTTGTGCACGTGGTGGTTTAGTGACCGTAACTTTTTTATTTGTTTGCCTACCAAAATAATTTTTGAGATTGCATGAAAAAATTTTTTTTAACTTACTTATATTTACATTTCTTTTTGGCACATAATATGTCCACCAGGAGGTCATTAAAACTGACTTTTTTTTTTTTTTTTTTTTACTTAACTTTTTTTCATGGTTTCCACTGTAACTGGTGCACAGGAGCCCCAGTTATAGGGGAAAACAGCCCTGTGGGGGCATGAGACACAGGCAAAGCTGATCAGGGTCCCTGCTCCAGACTAAACCCCCCCCCCCCCCGGTCACATGACCGCCGGGACTAAAAGAGGAAGCGCCTCTGCTGCTTCCTGCTCCCTCCACCATACGCTCTTTCAGCTCTCCTGCCGGCACAGGAGAATTCAGAAGCGGTAATAAACCGCTACTGTCTTCTCCTCAGGGTCCCTCCTGTGAGCCTTAGGCCCTTTTTCACACGGGCAAGTTTTCTGCGCGGGTGCAGTGCATGAGGTGAACGCATTGCACTGAATCCGGACCCATTCACTTCAATGGGGCTGTGCACATGAGCAGTGATTTTTACATGAGCAGTGATTTTTCACGCGTCACTTGTGCGTTGCGTGAAAATCGTAGCAAGCTCTATATTGTGCATTTTTCACGCAACGCAGGCCCCATAGAAGTGAATGAGGCTGCATGAAAATCGCAATCATCCACAAGCAAGTGCGGATGCAGTGCTATTTTCACGCATGGTTGCTAGGAGACGATCGGGATGGGGACCTGTTCTTTATTATTTTCCCTTACAACGTGGTAATAAGGGAAAATAATAGCATTCTTAATATAGAATGCTAAGTAAAATAGTGATGAAGGGGTTAAAAAATAAAGAAATAAACTCACCTCATCCACTTGATCGTGCAGCCCGCCTCGTCTTCTTTCTTCTTCTTTGAGGACCTGGAAGGATAAGGACCTGCGCTGACGTCATCACGCTCACCACGTGGTGAGTGCGGTGACGTCAGCGCAGGTCCTGGCTGAATGCAGAAAGAAGACGAGCTGTGCTGCGCAATCAAGTGGATGAGGTGAGTTTATTTTTTAACCCCTCCATCACTATTTTACTTATCATTCTGTATTAAGAATTCTATTTTCCCTTATTACCATGTTATAAGGGAAAATAATAAAGATCAGGTCACCATCCCGATCGTCTCCTAGCAACCATGCGTGAAAATAGCACTTCATCCGCACTTGCTTGCAGGTGCTTGCGATTTTCACGCAGCCCCATTCACTTCTATGGTTCCATGTTATAAGGGAAAATAATAAAATCTACAGAATACTGAACCCAAACCCAAACTTCTGTGAAGAAGTGCGGGTACCAAACAAATTGCGCATTTTCCTGCAACGCACCCGCATCTTGTCCGGCCCTCACACGCGACGCCCATGTGAAAGAGGCCTTAATTAAAGCGCTGCCTGCATGTATATATACGTGCTATCTGTACGGGGCATGTGCAGATAGGACGTATATACAGTCGTGGCCAAAATTTTTGAGAATGACACAAATATTAGTTTTCACAAAGTTTGCTGCTAAACTGCTTTTAGATCCTTGTTTTTTGTTTCTGTGATGTAGTGAAATATAATTACACGCACTTCATACGTTTCAAAGGCTTTTATCGACAATTACATGACATTTATGCAAAGAGTCAGTATTTGCAGTGTTGGCCCTTCTTTTTCAGGACCTCTGCAATTCGACTGGGCATGCTCTCAATCAACTTCTGGGCCAATTCCTGACTGATAGCAACCCATTCTTTCATAATCACTTCTTGGAGTTTGTCAGAATTAGTGGGTTTTTGTTTGTCCACCCGCCTCTTGAGGATTGACCACAAGTTCTCAATGGGATTAAGATCTGGGGAGTTTCCAGGCCATGGACCCAAAATGTCAACGTTTTGGTCCCCGAGCCACTTAGTTATCACTTTTGCCTTATGGCACGGTGCTCCATCGTGCTGGAAAATGCATTGTTCTTCACCAAACTGTTGTTGGATTGTTGGAAGAAGTTGCTGTTGGAGGGTGTTATGGTTCCATTCTTTATTCATGGCTGTGTTTTGTTGCAAAATTGTAAGTTAGTCCACTCCCTTGGATGAGAAGCAACCCCACACATGAATGGTCTCAGGATGCTTTACTGTTGTCATGACACAGGACTGATGGTAGCGCTCACCTTTTCTTCTCCGGACAAGCCTTTTTCCTGATGCCCCAAACAATCGGAAAGAGGTTTCATCGGAGAATATGACTTTGCCCCAGTCCTCAGCAGTCCATTCACCATACTTTCTGCAGAAGATCAATCTGTCCCTGATGTGTTTTTTTTGGAGAGAAGTGGCTTCTTTGCTGCCCTTCTTGACACCAGGCCATCTTCCAAAAGTCTTTGCCTCACTGTGTGTGCAGATGCGCTCACACCTGCCTGCTGCCATTCCTGAGCAAGCTCTGCACTGGTGGCACTCCGATCCCGCAGCTAAATCCTCTTTAGGAGACGATCCTGGCGCTTGCTGAACTTTCCTGGATGCCCTGAAGCCTTCTTAACAGGAATTTAACCTCTTTCCTTGAAGTTCTTGATGATCCTATAAATTGTTGATTGAGGTGCAATCTTAGTAGCCACAATATCCTTGCCTGTGAAGCCATTTTTATGCAACGCAATGATGGCTGCACGCGTTTCTTTGCAGGTCACCATGGTTAACAATGGAAGAACAGTGATTTCCAACATCACCCTCCTTTTAACATGTCAAGTCTGCCATTTTAACCCAATCAGCCTGACATAATGATCTCCAGCCTTGTGCTCGTCAACATTCTCACCTGAGTTAACAAGACGATTACTGAAATGATCTCAGCAGGACCTTTAATGACAGCAAATGCAGTAGAAAGGTTTTTTTGGGATTAAGTTAATTTTCATGGCAAAGAAGGACTATGCAATTCATCTGATCGCTCTTCATAACATTCTGGAGTATATGCAAATTGCTATTATAAAAACTTAAGCAGCAACTTTTCCAATTTCCAATATTTATGTAATTCTCAAAACTTTTGGCCACGACTGTACACAGTGGGCAGTCGAGAAGGGGTTAAAGAATATTTAAACATGACTTAAACAATAGATCATTTTCTGACTACAGGGTTTGTGTTGTTTGCAGCGTGACTTGTTCATTTCCCCTTCTACTATGGAAAAGAAGAGTCATTGAGTCAAGAGCCAACTCTGTACGCTGCAGCACTCTTATCTAGGTGGGACCTTTCAGGACTGTTCATTACTAAATACCAGCAGTGCATTAGGAGAGAGGGAGGCAGAGGTATGGAACTCCCCCGTGCTCTTACCTGCTAGCATGAGGCATTGGATTCCACCTCTTGCAGACATTTGTATCACTCAGCCGTTATTCTTTTCACATACCATTGAGATTCGATTAGAAACATAGACCTTACTTGATTCCAGTATTTTTTTTTTCCAGTCTGCAAACTTTAATGGTTTAATGGGAAGCGCTGCGATCCATTGCATCTGTTGATACGTATTCCATTATGGCTTTGTGCTTCATCTTTCATGGTCTTCTATTTGTTTTTTATCAGGGCTGTGGAGTCGGTAGATAAATTGTCCGACTCCGACTCCTCAGATTTTGAAACTTCCGACTCCGACTCCTCGACTCCGACTCCTCTGTATTTAATATGCAAATACGAAGCTGTTCCACCAAGTTCTTCTAATCTCCTCTAGCACAGAGAGGTAGTTGAGCAGAAGCTGCTGCCTTCTCCTTTGTGTGCTGATCTTCAGCTGAAGATAGAGCAGTGGGAGGATCCAGGAAGGGGCAGAGGAAGGGGCATTTATTTTAAAACATGATTTTCCTAGTAAAATCCCATAGTCATGTTTAAAATTTAAGCTAACAATCTGAGTTTACATGTTTTATAGCCTTAGCTGAATGATAGCAGTTTTTCAAATGGTTTACAGCTTCAGTCTTGAACTATTGACTATCCATTCCCTTCACTTATACAAGTGTCTCCAGTCCTTAATCAGTTATCAGTGAGAGGCTAGGATAACCATGGGTTCCCTGTAACAGCAGACCACAAGACAATGGAAAGTGTAAGTATTGCCGCTCCTTAAAGGGACACTGACAGGCTGATTTTCCAGCTAAAGATATATATATATACTGGTATTCATCAGAGAATTAGGAATAAAACTATACTAATGTTACCCCCAGTTAAGCTGTACTTGTGTTTAAAAACATTTTAATCTGTATGCAAATTCACTATCTTTTGTGCCCAATGGGGCAGCGCCTCCTGCGGCTTTGTGCCCAGCCGCGCCCGAAGTACAGCTTCCCAGCGCTGTTCCCTCGTTATTATTCACTGCACTGGCCTTTTTTTCAGGCTAGCCGAACGCTGAATTCCTGCGCAGGCGCACGTGTAGAGTGCTGGCAGCAGCCTCGCCTGGCTATGCTGAGGCTGTGCCAGCTTTCTCTCTTCCTCCCTCGCTACCTAGTCCTGTCTAGTGCTGCCAGTACTCTACATGTGCGCCTGCCCCTTGGGCACAAAGGTAGAGAATTTGCATATTGATTAAAACGTTTTTAAACACAAGTAAACCTCAACTGGGGGTAATAGTCGTCTAGTTGTATTCCTAATCCTCTGATGAATACCAGCAGATATATCAGCCTGTCAGTGTCCCTTTAACTGCATAGTAAAGCATATGAAAAGCATGCTTCTTCACGGTCACTTAACGTCTTTGTTTAGCGGTAACGTGACGCACTGCATGCATTGGCCTTTATTCTGACAGTAGAGAAGTAATTAATTATAACTTTATCTGAATTGGGACATTTAAACTTGCTTTTTTTTTATTCCAATTTTTTTTTATTCCAATTTAAATCTAGTAGGAGTCGGAGTCGGTCCATTTTTTGCCGACTCCGACTCCGACTCCAGGAACCCAAAATTGCCTCCGACTCCTCGACTCCGACTCCACAGCCCTGTTTTTTATTATACTGTACTATCACTGGATTTGCTTATTTCTATGTTTGTGAAAAATATGCAGCAGCAGTAAAGACGTTTTATTACGTATCCCGCTCTGGTCGCGTGTTACAGCCTGTATTCTAAGGGCGCTTTCAGGCGGTCGAATTTTATTTTAGTTAAGAACAAACAGCACCTCTGCCGAACACTGACCCATTCAACTATATGCATATTATTATTATTATTGTTATTATTATAACATTTATTTATATAGCGCCACCATATTCTGCAGCGCTTTACAAATTCATAGGGTCCATGTACAAAACAAAAGTAACTGGCTAATATACAACTGAAACGCTAGGAGTCAGGGCCCTGCTCGCAAGAGCTTACAATCTATGAGGAATTAGGGTGACACATAAGGTAGTTGATTGTGATAAGTAGGATTCGAGCCATTATTGAACTGACAGGAGTGGTGCCGACCGATCTGCTTCAGGTTTGGGACTGCTAGAGCAGGGGTGCACAACCTGCGGCCCGGGGGCCACATGCGGTCCTCGTTACCATTCTGTGCGGCCCTCATGTATTCTCCTATTAGATGGGAGTCCTAGAACTGTAACTAGACATTTATAGTATATACTGTATGTTCAATATGCCAAAAATACAGTATTTCAGTTAGTAATACCCCTTTAAGTTTTAATTTCGGCCCTTGGAATTGGTTCAGGCTGACAATGTGGCCCCCGGCCAGAAAAGGTTGTGCACCCCTGTACTAGAGGATCGGGTTTAGGCCAGAGGATTTGGTGGGGGAGAGGTTTAGTCGGGGGAAAAGTCATTTTAGGAGGCTTGATAAGCCTTCAGAAAAAGAGGTGTTTTTAGGGCACGTTTGAAGGTGGAGAAGTTGTGAATTGACCTAATATTCCGGGGCAGAGTATTCCAGAGAGTAGGTGCAGCTCGAGAAAAGTCTTGAAGATGGGAGTGAGAGGTCCGAAATATGGAGATTATTAATCTTATGTCGCTAACAGAGCGGAGAGCACGAGTAGGATGGTAGAGATGAGGGAGGAGATGTATGGAGGGGCAGCACTGTGGAGAGCTTTGTGGGTGAGGGTGAACGGGTGGGTGAGGGTGGTGGATGGGCAACCAGTGCAGTGACTGGCACAGGCTAGTAGCATCAGTGTAGCGGTTGGTTGGATGGATAGATGAGCCTGGCTGCAGCATTTAGAGCAGACTGCTTATCTTTATAAGCAACTTTCCACATGGACCAACAATCCATGGTGAGAAAATCACTGCATGTTCTAGACTTGTGTTTTTATTCCTGCAAGATTCATTCATCCAAGTGAAAAAGGGGAATTTATCAAGCTCTGAATTGCAGAGTTCTGGCTTTAACCCCGGGCCAGTTTGCCCCCTTCCTGCCCAGGCCATTATTTTCAAATCTGACATGTCACTTTATGTGGTAATAGCTTTGAAACACTTTTACTTATCCAAGCCATTCTGAGACTGTTTTCTCGTGACACATTGTACTTCATGACAGTCATAAATTTGAGTCAATATATTTCACCTTTATTTATGAAAAAATCCCAAAGTTACCAAAAATTTAGAAAAATTAGCAATTTTTTACAATTTCAATTTCTCTGCTTTTAAAACAGAAAGTGATAGCTCATAAAATATATATATAAATATATAATATATAAATATAATAAAAAAAATTTAGGACATTAGAAGGCTTAGAATTTTAGAAGCAATTAAAATTTGTAAGAATTTCCAAACCCCACTTTTTAAGCACCAGTTCAGGTCTGAAGTCAATTTGTGGGGCTTACATAGTGGAAACCCCCCCATAAATGACCCCATTGTAGAAACGACACCCCTCGAGTTACTCAAAACTAATTTTACAAACTTTGTTAATCCTTTAGGTATTCCACAAGAATTAAAGGAATAATTTAGTGGCAGATTTTCCATTTTAATCCATTTTTTTATTTAATACATCGAGGGTTAACAGCCAAACAAAACTCAATATTTATTGCCCTGATTCTGTAGTTTACAGAAACACCCCACATGTGGTTGTAAACTGATGTAAGGGCACACGACAGGGCGCAGAAGAAGAGGAACGCCATATGGTTTTTGGAAGGCAGATTTTGCTGGCCTGGTTTTTAGATGCCATGTCCCATTTGAAGACCCCCTGATGCACCCTTACAGTAGAAACTCCTAAGAAGTGACCCCATTTTGGAAACTAGGGGGGATAAGGTGCCAAATGTATTGGTACTATTTTGGGGTACATATGATTTTTAATTGCTCTATACCACATTTTTTGTGAGGCAAGGTTACCAAAAAATGGCTGTTTTGGCACTGCTTTTATTTTTTACAACATTCATCTGACAGGGTAGATCATGTGCTATTTTTATACAGCAGGTTGTTACAGACGCAAATATATCTAATATGTCTACATTCTTTGTTTCAGTTTTACATAATAAAGCATTTTTGAGAAAAAAATTATGTTTTTGTGTCTCCATTTTCTGAACGCTATATTTTTTTTTTATTTTTCTGCCGATCATCTTGTGCAGGGGCTTGTTTTTTGCATTAAGAGTTGACTTTTTTATTGGTACCATTTTTGGGTACATATGATTTTTTGATCATTCGTTATTACACTTTATGGGGCAAGGTGACAAAAAAACTGGTAATTTTGGCACCGTTTTTATTTATTTATTTGGGGTTCGGTCATGTGACCTTTTTATAGAGCAGATTGTTACGGATATGGCAACGCCTAATATGTATACTTTTTCTTATTTATTTAAAGGGGTTATCCAAGTTATGGGGAAAAAAATTAAAACCTCATAAAACTCATCAGGATATACATTAGTTAAAGGGATTCTGTCACCACATATAACCCCTCTAACCTAAACATATGCTCATGTCCAGGGTAATCTGAGGATTCCTAAGCTGGCCTTATTAAATCGAACTGTGGCTTTATTTTCCTAAAAAACAGGTTTTAATAACCTGTCAATCACTTACTTAAGGTGCCCAAGGGGAGGTCCATTGATCCAGGGTGCCCGGCCGCACCCCTTCGCCGTTCGGTGCCCAGCGCCGCCTTCCCTGTCTTCAGTGCAGCCTACTATACCTCCCTTTAAGCTTGATTTCTTTAGAGAAAACCTCTTTAGAGAAGCTCTCCCTCATGAATATATGTGGGTGTGAAACAATCTGACAGCCCCCTCACCCTGCTCTGCACATCCTAACTGTGCATAAAAAAACAGTCACATGATCATCTCCTAGCTCACAATGTCTGTATCTAAGCTATCTATGTATTTGTATCTAAGATATATGTATCCGAGCTATATATGTATCTGAGCTATATCTATATTTCTTTATGGTGTTCATCGGACGGGGTGGATCATGTCATATATTTATAGAGTCGGTCGTTACGGACGAGGCAATACCTAACGTGTGTTGTTTTTTTTCTATTTTTTTGTTATAAAATCAGGGGAAAGGGGTGTTTTTTTTTCTTTTTTTACTTTAACTTTATTTTTTTTTTATTAAGAACACTTTTTTTAAAACATTTTTTTTAAAATGTATTTCTGACTTTAAAGGGGTTCTGCAGTTTGTTACAACTGATGATTTAACCTCAGGATAGATCATCAGCATTTGATCAGGCGGGGTCTCACACCCGGGATCCCCGCCGATCAGCTGTTTGAGAAGGCAGCGGCGCTGCAGTAGCGCGGCGGCCTTCTCAGTGTTTACCACTGCTAGTGCCCCGCCCAGTGATGTCACGACTTGTATCCAAGTGGCGTGGGCGAGGCTAAGCTCTGTTCACTGAAGGGAGCTTAGCCCCCGATGCCACTTGATACAAGTTGTGACGTCACTGGGCGGGGCGCTAGCAGCAGTAAACAGTGAGAAGGCCGCGGCGCTCCTGCAGCGCCGCTGCCTTCTCAAACAGCTGATCGGCGGGGGTCCCGGGTGTCGGACACCTGCCGATCAGATGCTGATGATCTATCCTGAGGATAGATCATCAGTTGTAACAAACTGCAGAACCCTTTTAACTTTTGGGGGTCTGATCCCCTCTGCAATGCATTACAATCTGTATTGTAATGCATTGCCTGTTAGTGTATGACAATGAGTCACACACTAGCAGGTTGCCTGGGAGACACAGCCTGAGGCTGGATCTCCTGGGCACCCGTAGAAGGCAGGTCTTGATGCCGTGCAAGGCATTGGGCAGCCTCTGCGCGGCATCGGGCTGCCTTCTCGCCCATCGGATCCCGGCCACAGCAGCGCAGGGACTTGATGGGCTCCCTCTGCAGCAAACCCCTTCTATGTTGCGGTCAGCGCTGACTGCGGCATAGAAGTGGTTATTCCGCGCAACCGCTCGGTGCCCGCCCGATCACCATGAAGTACTATTACGTCAAAATGCGGAAACGCAGTGACTTCCATGACGTAATAATACGTAGTGTCCGGAAGGGGTTAATGGCTATATACACCTTTGGGGGCAATTTTTTTATTATTATTGCATTGTACTTCTTTTGAACTAAAAATAATTTTTTTAATTGGTCTTTATTAAAAATATGGAGCCCTTTTTTCTGTACAGAGCTGACATACTCTAGTAGCACCCTTTGGATTTTCTTTCGTTTCCGTCAGACCAGGAGCAGACTGGACTCCTTATCTCTTCTCTATGACCTCCTAAACACTCATTAAGCTCAGTTCTTATCTTACTGATAGGACTTCATTAACACGACCCGACAATACGACATGCTCTATATTTTCGCAGAACTGAACTATGGATGCGGACAGCACACAGTGTGCTGTCCGCATCTTTTGCGGCCCCATCGAAATTAATGAGTCTGCACCCGTTCTGCAAAATTGCAGAACGGATGCAGACCTATTCATATGGTCAACATGCAATCATGTTCAACATGCAATCATTAAAAAAAAATTGCCTTTGAAGGTGTACATAGTCTTTAAAAAGTTGCGGGGCTGGGAAGGGGGGCTTAGTTGCTCAAAGAAATTTGTGACGGGGGGCTTAGAAATTTGTGACTTTTTTTGCTCGTTAGCTATGTAAATTAGTTTCACTCCAAATTTATCACTACTTTTTTTTTTTTTTTTTTTTTTTAGAAAGACGCAAAAAATTGCATAATCACTCCAGTAGGATGGTGGCAAAAAAAAAAAATGGGAGTAGCATTTCTAGGCAAAAGTGTTGAGAAAAACGAAAAGATAAAACACCACTTTCCCTGCATTAAAAATTCTTATTCTGTCACCAGTTAGGGCACTGTGTGAGCAATGATTGAGAATGAGAAGGTAGTTCTCAGGTACTGCTTACTCGTTAGTTGCATTTACAGGCAGCAATGATCACTGTTGTATGGGGATGAATGATCATTACTGGATTGTTCGTCCCCTATACAGTTTCATTGTTTGTTGTCAGCAAATACCTGTTTACACAGGACGATATGCTAACAAACGAGGACTTTTGATGCCTCATGTAAGGTTTCGATCATTTGTCTGGTGTTCAGTGGTACAGTGAAGATCTTTCTACATGGACTCATGTTCAGGCAATTATCGTGGGTGAACCAAACGTTCCCAATAATTGCCATTTTGTCATCAGAGACCTCCGCTGTATGGGGACGAGTGATCACTGCTGCCCATAGAAAACCATTGTTCCTGGGCAGCAGATTGTGGTTTAGACAGCACAATCTCCTGACAGAAATGATGATTTTAGGTCCTGGCTGAAAGACACCATCACCTAATGGACAAGTCACCTTGTACACAAGCTAGTTATTGGGAACAAGCATTTCTGCAAATACTCATCCCTGATAATAGGCCTGATTACTGATAGATGTAAAAAGACCCGGGAGTGCCTTCACACATTACGGAAAATTCTGCCAGAAAATCCCCAGGATTGTTGTGGAATTTTTGGTTTGAATTATGATGCATAATTTCCTATATTTCTTATATGTGAATATCTCCATTCAATTCATTGGCAAACTGATTCTACAGCGGAAAACCGTTGTGGAAAAATCTGCAAACAAAAATACGCATGGATTTTTTTGCTTATTTATTTATTTTCCCCTGCAGTGTTTTGCACTGCAGATTTAGGGTACTTTCACACTTGCGTTATTCTGCGGAAAAGTACTGATCAGGCATATTCCCATGCAATCTGAATGGATAGAAATCCGTTCAGTTTGCATCAGTATGCCTTCCGTTCAGTCACTGTCAGGCGTTTTGGTCCAAAATGCCTGATCAGTCGCCGGAATGCCGGATCCGGCATTAATTTACATTGACTTGCATTATGACGGATGCGCAGACTGGAAAAACTGTGAGAAAGACTGCAGGACGGATCCGTCCATCCGCATGACAAGCGGAGGGAGGGATCCGTTCTTGCAATGCATTTGTAGACGGATCCGCACCCGGATCCGTCAACAAATGCTGTCAGTTGTCACACTGAAGGGCGGATCCGGCAGGCAGCCCGAACTGCCTGCCGTTTTCACACTAACTCAAGTGTGAAAGTACCCTTACTTTGCTATAGATAGGTCAGGATAACACTTTTCCACCATTGCACGGCTTAGCAAAAAAAATGAAACCTGTCCTATACTTGTCAGTGAAAATCAGGACATGGCCCTATTGAAGTCTATGGATCTGCAAAAAAGGGAATGCAATCTGTTTTTTTGCGGACATGCTGAACTGTCCGCAAAAAAACGGATCCGCATTTTTGCGGACAGCATACGTCCGTCTGAATAAGCCCTTAGGCCCCATTCACACGTCCGCAATTTTGTCCGCATCCATTCCGCAATTCTGCTGGCATGGTGTGTTGCAGATCCGCAATTTGCGTATCCGCAACACACTGCAGATGTGTGAATGGGGCCTCAGGGTTCTTTCACACTAGCGTTGGAAGAATCCGTCAGGCAGTTCCGTATTATCTCTACAGTATGTGTATTCATCCATGGTGTATGGGCACAGAGCTATTGGCACTGCAGCCTCCAGTGTGTGTACGCCTTGAGAAGAGGAGGGGGCATGCCCCTGGCACTGGTTTTCTGAAGTTGCCCTGTGCATGTGGAGGGCAGTGGGGTTTGTGAGAGGCAGGAAGGCCTATGTCCTGCTGTGGCTCTTATGCCTTTCTGCAGTACTTAGGCTGGAAGTGAAACGCTGCCTCACTCCCATGTAACATGTCATAGGATCTACTGGTGTGGACAAGGACAGGGTCCCACTGCTAATGGGGCCCGGCCTGTAGCTCCCATAGACCTACGTGCAGGTGTATGCCACCTAAAACCAGAGGACTGTTGCGGCCTACTGATTCTGTCAGGGGAGCTGTCACTTTTATGACTGACCTGTCTGACTTGTGATAAAGTACAGGGAAGATCCACTGTTTTGGACTATACTTTATCACTTTGCTATAATTGCCTGCTGTTATTAAGACAAGTAATGGTTTCTTGCATACCCACCTCTTAGGCACTATTTATTTCTGTTGTTCTGCTCCGTTAGATGAGCAGAACAATGAAAATAACAGAAGTGCTGGATCAGGCACATAACTGAGATGAGCAGACTCCATTTACTGTTATGGAGTCTATTCAGTTTCTGTTCAGGATCCTGTCTTTTTACCAGACAAAAAGTCCTGCATGTAAGGTTTTTTTTGTCCGGTCTTTGAGAGCCTCCAACGTAGATGTGAACAAGCCCTTAACATTATGTAGGACTACTATTTCTATTACTTCAAGTTTCATACTCCTCCTCGCCTAAAAATACTCCTCAAAAATGGTAAGAGGAGTTTTTTTACTCTTCTGGAAAAAATGTAGTGCGACCCCTGGTGGTGTTCTTCATGGGAGCTACAACGTGGCCATATTATTATTTTTTTACTGTTTTTTTTTTTTTTTTCTTTTACATACTTTAGTGTATGCCACATAACGAGGATTTGCAGAATGATTGCATTCATCTGGCTTGTGTATGTAAACCTCCACCCATTCCAGAAAAGCAGAGACAGTAACACATCCTTTGGCGACTGGGAGACAATGGAGTGGATTGTTTGCTGCTTCTGGCTCCTGAATGCTGATTTACTAGAAAATAATATGCATAAAAAACACAATAGAAAATGTAAGTTATCTAGTGCAGGAGCGCTGATAGCGGGCAGCTTATCATAGCAAGCAGCTGAGGGAAAGCGCTGCCGCCTGTCAATGCGTAATGGAATCCATTGTATAGTGTGATGTTATCTCGTTTCCTAACATGTTGGGGGTTATGTTGCCCTTCCACAAGCAAGTGTTTTGCTCCCCTTATATACAATTAAAGCTCTTTGTTGCCTTTTAATCACACATGGGGCTTTTCGGAGCAGTAACATTGAACTGGTCACTGTGGGCAAGCTGGATAAATAAATCTTACAGGGATTGTGCAACCAATAACTGGTCACTGAGGTCAGACTGCTGGGACCCCCAGTGATCACGAGAACGGGGGTCTGCAAGTGTCGCTAAACTGCCCTATGTCCACTGCTCCATCCACTTCTATGAGACTTCTTTTACTGCGCAGTCCTATAGAAGTGAATGGAGCAGTGGACAAGCAAGTGCACCACCACCACTCCGTTTTCATGGGGCAATTGGGCGGCACTTGTGGACCCCCATGATCGGTCAGGGTCCCAGTGGTCAGACCCCCAGCGATCAAACAGTTGTCCCCTATTCTGTGGTTAAGGCCTAATTCACACGTCCGCAATCTACGTCCGCACCCGTTCCGCAAATTTGCGGAACGGGTGCGGACCCATTCATTTTGAATGGGGACGTGATGGATGCGGAGAGCACACACTGTGCTCTCCGCATCCGCATTTGCGGAGCGCGCCCTGCCGATCTTCCGGACGGCGGCTCCGCAAAAATATAGAGCATGTCCTATTCTTGCCCGCAATTGCGGACAAGTATAGGCATCTCTATAGGGCCGGTGGCAAGGTGTTTTGCGGATCCGCAAAACACTACGGACGTGTGAAAAAGGCCTAATAGTTACATAGTTTGACAGGCACACATCTGAGTATATTTATCTAGGCTACTTTCACGTCTGCTTTTTGCTGGATTCGGCAAAGACAATTCCATCTGGGTAATACAACCGCTTGACAATAATTGGGGACAAAACGGTTTTCCTCTGGTTTTGAGACCCTATGACGGATCTTAATAACAGAAAAGGAAAAATGCTGATGTGAAAGTAGCCCAAGATGTGCTTTTGGCTATGAGCAATTATCCCTCAACACAGGACTGCAACATAATAAGACCTGAGAGCCGTACGGACTGTTGACGGCCTATTCTAGTCAGGTGAAGGACATCAATATTCAGTAAGTTCCATTGAAGCCCCTTTAATTCATTACTGATGTAACTTGTGGACAGATTGCTTTCAAGAACATATTTAAGTAGGATCAACCCCATTATACCAGACAGCCTGCCTGGTAGGGTTGATCCCGCTGATGAAAATTTTATCTGCCTTGTGAGAATCGGTTGGGGTTGTCCAGGAATAGATATTTATGACTTATCCTTAGGATAACTGCTTTTAGAAGAGGCCTTCAGCCCTCAGCCTTATCCTAGTCCAGTAACATCACAGTACATTGGCCACATGACCTAGCTGCAGCTCAACCTCATTGAAGTCAATGGGGCTGAGCTGCAATACCAAGCACTGCCACTATATGATGTACGGCGCTGTGCTTGGAAAGCTGGCAGAAGCCTGCATCAATCAACATAGCTTAGATGAGGGCAGTGGCTCCCGGAAACAGCTGATTGGCGGGGGTGTCGGGACTTGGACCCCTGCTGATGTGATAATGATAGCTTATCCTAAGGACAGGTCATCGTTATCTTTTCCAGGATAACCCTTTTTAGCAAGTGAGGGCTTCAGTGCACCAAAGGGTGGAGCTTAGCCCCTTAGCGTTCCAGTGCTGGCCACACCCCTCTGCCCTGAAGTCCACTGCACCCTTACGTTTGTGGGCATGAGCACTAACGGTGTTTTATTTTTATTTTTTTACATTTAATTATTTTTAATCATGAAGGCTAGGGATGGGCGAATCGACTTCGGATGAAACATCTGAAGGCGATTCGCATAAAAGTTTGTTCCAATATTGTACGGAGCTGGAGCTCTGTACAGCATTAGAATGTATTGGCTCCGATGAGCCGAAGTTATTGCTGCGCGAAGTCTCACGAGACTTCGGTTAATAACGTTATAAATTAATTTGTACTGTAAAAACCCATTTCCCGAACTCTAGTTCGGTTCCAGGGTACCACTTTGGTGCGGAAATGCAGAGAAATCTGCACGAAAATCCGTGCAGAATTTCTATTTTCAAACCTGCAGGTACCCTTAGGTCCCTTTTCACACGAGCGAGTTTTCCGAGCGGGTGCAATGCGTGACGTGAACGCATAGCACCCGCACGGAATCCTGACCCCTTCATTTCAATGGGGCTGTATACAGGAGCGTTGTTTTTTACACATCACTTCTGCGTTTAGTGAAAATCGCAGCATGTTCTATATTCTGCGTTTTTCAAGCAGCACTGGCCCCTTAGGAGTGAATGGGCCTTCAGTGAAAAACGCATTACATCTGCAAGCAAGTCCAAGTGCAATGCGTTTTTCATTGATGGCTGCTAAGAGATGTTGTTAGTAAACCTTTTCCGTGCAGAAAAAAATGAACGCAATCGCAGACAAAACGAACTGAACTTCCTTGAGTTTCCCTGAAAGATTAGCATAACCACTTTATCCGCTCTTGATCTGCTGCACCTTCAGCTGGTGGCTAGGTGAGAGGGCGGGGCTCAGCATAGGGGCAGAGCTTAATGGTCTTTACAGCAGGGAGGCTCCTGCTCCAGCCAGTTGTCTTATAGGCAGAGACAGGATTGTACGCGGGTGGAGGGAGGACATGGCTGATCTCCTAGGACGCAGGCTAGATCTCTTTATATATTCCACAATTATAATATGAGACAAATTAAGACAAAGAGAAAGGAGGAGATGAAGGGAAGAAGTGCTGGATTTTTTTTTTTTTTTGTGTTTAGTGTTCCTTTATGAATATGTCTGCCGAGGTTGTGAATGCAGCTCCGGTTAATAATACAGGCTGCAACTCACAAACGGCATGGAATAGGTTATGTGACATATTTAATGCTGCCGATCATTTTTATGTCACTTACCGTATATTTATATGTAAACTGTGAAATATCCAAGTGCAGACGGACGTTTTAAATTGAGTTCCGTGGACCTATGACTCATTTATTTGCTGTTTTTTTTTGTGTTCATGGTTGCTGTCTGCTGATTTCTGTGATTTAAAATCATAGGGGCCAACCAGACAATGGATGTGCTTGTTAGTCTATGTGCACCCTTACATTTAGCAAGAAATAAGGGTGAATTCGCACTTTGCAATTTAGAGGTTGAAATTGCTGCCCAGAAGCAGGGCAAAAACTGCAGCGGACCTTTGCACTTTATTTTCTTGTGTGGACATAGCTTAAGACCAGACACACACGAGAGGAGACAGTTCAATGTGAGAAACTCGCGTCAGTGCGAGTTCCCATTTTGGCCTCAGCTCCTCTGACAGGATCACACCGCATTAGAGCTCATGCACACAACCGCACTGTTTTTTGTGGTCTGCAAATTCCAATTCAGCAAAACACGGATGCCACCCGTGTGTATTCCGCAGTTTGCGGAATGGAACAGGTCGCCCATGACAGAAATGCCTATTCTTGTCCGCAAAACAGACAAGAATAGGACATGTTCTACTTTTTTGCGGCTCCGCGGAACGGAGCAATGGTGTGCTATCCACATCTTTTGCGGCCCCGTTGAAGTGAATGGTAACAAACAACGATCGTGTGCATAAGCCCTTATAAGCGGAGGGCACAACGGAAACTCACACCGGCACGCTGCAAGTTTCTCGCATTGAACTCTCTTGTGTGTCTGGCCTAAGAGTTGCTGGTTGTTCACCACTGTTTCTGCAATAATGAAAACCCAATGACCTGTAAACACTCTCTCCTTGGATGTTATTGACCCCTGTGTGGAGCAGTAGTGCAGCCCACTACTCCTCAAGGAAGTGCATTACTACTTATGTATGAGCATTTCTGCCACCTCATTTCCTGGGCAGGTGCTGCAAACCTTACTTCAATAGTGTGCACAAAGCTTTAAAACGGTTTTCCAACATTTTGCCACTTGGTACAAACAGCTGACCCTGAACCCCCGCCGATCAGCTGTTTGAGAAGGCACCATTGCGGCATTCCCTTTGCTCACCGAGCACAGCGCTGCACATTGGTATTCACTTCTATGGGGCTGAGCTGCGCCTAGGCCACGTGATCGATGAATGTAGCCTAGGAAAAGCTGAGAAAAGGCCGCAGCACTACTGCGGGCACCGCTGCATTCTCAAACAGCTGATCGGCACAGATCAGATACTGATGACCTATCCAGAGGATGAATCCATGTATGGTGCACGTTCCATAGGAAATAATCATTTTGCCTGATCCAAATTGTCTTTGTTAGACCGCGGTAAACCATGTAACACTGCCAGATTGGCCAGCAGTGGTCACAATTGCCATTGTACCCATCCCTGATAGGGTTAAGGTGTGAGCTGCCTTATGTGTACACATAGGTTTTGGCAGTGCGTTGTCTATATAGAACCAGGGCGGTTACTGGCACCATACCTGCGCTGTGTATAGAAACTGCAAACCCTTCTCCACCGAGAATTACAAGCAGCCCTTTATCAGCCGGTTATAATGGAGGTAGGAGGAGGCCCAGCTGTGTGTGGGAGAGGGGAGAACAGTGTGTAACCAAGCTGCGAAATTTCCATTACCTCTCCCTGTGTGATATAACCCTTCAGTGATCGCCCCATGCCCTGCATACATCAGCACATTGTCAGCAGATCAGTAACAGAGGGTGGTGAATAGATGCGGCCCCCCGTGGCGTGCCAGTAATGTTCTAATTACCCTCGTAGTCATGTTGCGTACTATACATTAAGTGATGCTGCTAGGTGGGAAGAAGAGGCACTCGCTATGGCTTCTTTGGAGATCCGGCAGGTTTTTTACGGCACAGAGCAGCCTGATGGATCTCATGGATGAGTTGCCGGATCCTCTACTTCACCGCCAGATGCAACTGTTGTTGTCCGCCCGAAAGCCGGCATTTATGGATTATGGATCACCGCCAGACCACATCGTCACCAGATGTGAATGAGGCCTAATTCACGTGTCTCCGAATTCTTCTCGTGTGGCAATGTCCCACGTCCTGTAGCCCCGTGTACTCGCTATGCTACAGCTACACTTATCACGTAGTGATTTATTGTGTCACAATCACGATGCGTCACAAAATCTAAAGATTTTCCCATGACGCCATTGTGGACCAAACCTAACAGCAGTCCGGTCCGGCCGGGTTCACATTTGCGCTGTTCTGGTCACTGTATCTGCCTTTCGGATGGACAAAAAATATTACAAACTGGTGGTCAAGACTTAGCGTCTTTTTAGTTGCAGCCAGAAGATGCGCCTAATTTATGATGGGGTGTGTGCTTCATCATAAATAAGGTGCATCTTTGTAGTTCATGTGCCTGGCGTCGTTTTCTGGCCTTGTTTGCCCTTTTCTGGTGTAAAATTGCCGAGGCGGGAGTCCCAGCCTGACACCTGACACTCTTTTGACCCTTCTTTCCGTCGTATGTTGCGTTTAAATGCCCGTGTGACAATATTTTTCGCAAGGTCATTTTAACACCATATTTAGCGCATTTTGAAAGTCGCAAAATAGGGGTACTGCAATAATTTGTGAGAATTTTACACAAAAAAGGCATAAAAATGACCCCCACTGCAATTTTTGTCCAGGATTTATGCCTGAAAGAGCTGCGATGCCCGCCAGATTGAATTATAGTGAATGGGAATCCGGTGGTGCGCAGTGGTATCCGGCTATACCGGATACAGTGAACTCCAGCAGTCTGTTCTTCCGCCAGGACAGGGCCTAAGGGACCCCTTGGATGAGCACTGATTGATGATAGCCAATTGGCGCCTGTTCGCATTGGCCTAATACACAGACCAATGCAATATACATAAGGAGGAAGGATTGCTGTTCCCCCCCGCAATCAGTTCTATCGGCGATTGGCTGCTCATCCCTGATTACACAGTGCACTGCCGGTAATCGTTCTGATGAAAGATGCAAATTAGATGAGAACCGATCATATACATATATAGTTATACTGGTATTCCAGATAATGTACTGGTCGCAGCGCCGTACATGTGTAGTGCTAGAGATATCCAGTAGTGCAGTCTTGTCTCCGTATGATGTTGACATGGCCGCAGGGTGTTAGCAGTGAAGCACCGAAGTGTAAATTGACAGATCGGTGGCAGGAGCCAAGTGTCAGTAACTGATACCACGTATACTGACTGATCCCAACCTATAATAATTCCCTGGAAATTCTGTTATCTTACAATTCCTGGCTTCATATTTCCCTTTTGCCTGGTCACTTCCCATTACATCTCCATTTCCTGTGAATTTTAATGGCATTGGTCATTGTTAGAGATGTCTATAAAGGAAATGTGCAGACATCTGTAGAAACCATATGAGGGATATTCGCTTGCTCTCGCCCATTTGTGTTAATCTTTTTAGCTAGAATTACCAGTTTAAAGAAGAGCTGTCCCCTCTCCTGACATGTCTGTTTTATAACTACATGCATTCCCCATGTATTAGTTCTGGAGCATCTATTGCTATGACTGTGTGGTGCCATTCCTTTATTATTCCTGCTAGAAGTTATGAATGACTTAGGGTACTTTCACACTAGCGTTAGTGTGATCCGGCAGGCAGTTCCGTTGTCAGAGCTTCCTGCCGGATCCGCCGATCTGCGTGACAACTGACAGCATTTGTAGACGGATCCGGGTGCGGATCCGTCTACAAATGCATTGCAAGAGCGAATCTGTCTCTTCGCTTGTCATGCAGATGGATGGATACGTCTTGCAGTCTTTTTCACAGTTCTCCCGGTCTGTGCATGCGCAGTTGTCACACAATGTCGGATCCGGCACTAATGCAAGTCAATAGGCATCAATGCCGGATCCGGTATTCCGGCGACTGATCAGGCATTTTGGATGGACATAATACCACAGCATGCTGCAGTATTATGTCCGCAGAAAACGCCTGACAGTGACTGAACGGAAGGCATACTGATGCAAACTGAACGGATTTCTATCCATTCAGAATGAGCCCTTTTGATGGAACTCTATGCCAGAAAAGAATAATGCAAGTGTGAAAGTACCCTTACTGGCAGTTTGCAATGAAGGTCCAGATGGGTACCAATTGGGCTTGTGTCCCTGCTCAGGGTACTTTAACACCTGCGTTGTTTGATTCCGGCAGGCAGTTCTGTTGCTTGAACTGCCTGCCTGATCAGGAAAACTGTATGCGAACGCATGTAATTTTTAGGGCTCTTTCACACTTGCGTTTTTGTTTTCCGGCATAGAGTTCCGTCGTCGGGTCTCTATGCCGGAAAAATCCTGATCAGTTTTATCCCCATGCATTCTGAATAGAGAGAAATCCGTTCAGGATGCATCAGGATGTCGTTTTTTGGCCAGAGAAAATACCGCAGCATGCTGCGCTTTTTGCTCCGGCCAAAAATCCTGAACAATTGCCGCAAGGCTGGATCCGGAATTAATGCCCATTGAAAGGCATTAATCCGGATCGACCTTAGCTAACTCGTCGTTCGGCGCATTGCCGGATCCGACGTTTAGCTTTTTCTGACTGGTTACCATGGCAGCCAGGACGCTAAAGTCACTTGATCCATGCGCATGGGGCGCTCTGACGTCATTCTGGAGCGCCCCGGGAGCTGCACGGACTGTAAGTATACTGCTCCCCCGCTCCCCACTACACTTTACCATGGCAACCAGGACTTTAATAGCGTCCTGGCTGCCATAGTAACACTGAAAGCATTTTGAAGACTGATCAGTCTTCAAATGCTTTCAGGTCACTTGCGTTGTTACGGATCCGGCGGGCATTTCCGGCGACGGAAGTGCAAGCCGGATCCTAACAATGCAAGTGTGAAAGAGGCCTTAGGCCTCTTTCACACTGACGTTGTTAGGATCGGCGTGCACTTCCGTCGCCGGAATGCACGCCGGATCCTACACGCAAGTGAACTGAAGCATTTGAAGACTGATCAGTCTTCAAATGCTTTCAGTGTTACTATGGCAGCCAGGGCGCTACTAGCGTCCTGGTTGCCATAGTGCAGTGAGGGAGCGGGGCATGCTACCATTCCGTGCGGCTCCCGGGCTCCTGAATGGCGTCAGAGCGCCCGCGCGCATGGATCACGTGATCCATGCGATCACGTGATCTATGCACTGGGGCGCCCTGGCGTCATCCTAGGCGTCCCGGGAGCCGCACGGAATGTAAGTATGCTGCTCCCCGCTCCCCTACTCTTTACTATGGCAGCCAGGACTTTAGCGTCCTGGCTGCCATAGTAACCATTGACAAAAAGCTAAGCGTCGGTTCCGGCAATGCGCGGAAGCGACGTTTAGCTAAAAGCGGATCAGACTAATGCCCTTCAATGGGCATTAATTCCGAGATCGGCGTTGCGGCATGTCTTCGGATTTTGGAGCGGAGACAAATCCGCAGCATGCTGCGCTTTTGTCAGCGTCCAAAAAGCGTTGACATACTGAACGGAAGACATCCTGATGCATCCTGAACGGATTTCTCTCCATTCAGGATGCATGGGGATAATCCTGATCAGTAGCTTTCCGTCCTAGAGACCCGAGGACGGATCTCTAGGACGGAAAGCTAAAACGCTAGTGTGAAAGAGGCCTTAGGCTGATCAGGATCCTGATCAGTCTGACAAATGCATTGAAAATACCTGATCAGTCTGAAAAACGCATTGCAATACCGGATCAGTTTTTCCGGTGTCATCCGAAAAAACGGATCCAGTATTAATTATTTTCACACTTTTAAAGATCTGCGCATGCGCAGACCGGGAGACCGGATCCGTTAATGCGGTAGTTTTAATGCTGTCCCGGCAATAATACATTTCAATGGGAATTAATGCCGGATCTGGCATTCAGGCATGTGTTCTGCAATTTTGGATGGAGAAAATACTGCAGTATGCTGCTGTATTTTCTCCGTCCAGAAAAACGTAAAAGGGACAGAACTGGTCCATCCTGAACGGAATGCTCTCCATTCAGAATGCATTGGGATTAAACTGATCAGTTCTTTTCCGTTACTGAGCCCCTAGGTTGGAACTCAATACCAGAAAAGTTTAACGCAAGTGTGAAAGTACCCTCAGTCTGACATTATCCAATCAGTCCTGGCAGTGTCGGACTGTACAAGGACAAATCCCAAACTGGTAACACCCATCTGGATCTTCTTTGCAAACTGCTAGGAATTCATTCATAACTTCTAGCAGGAATAATAAAGGAATGGCACCACAGGCAGTCATAAGAATAGATGCTCCAGAATTGTCATTGCACGGGGAATGCAAATAGTGGCTAAAACAAGTCAGGAGAGGTGACCGCTCCTCTTTAAATGTATATGCCTGTGAGTGCAAAGATGTGTTAAAGGGTTTTTCAGTAAATAGGTCTTAAGGGAGTTATCCAGGAAATGATAATGATGACCTATCCCCAGGATAGGTCAACATTATCACATCGGGGTGGGGTCCCGGCACCCGCTTAATGGATCTCTGGGGAGCGCAGCTGGCTGCGGACAGCTCACCAGGCACAGCGCTGTATAGTGGCAGTGATTGGTATTGCAGCTCAGCCCCAGTCACTTCGATGGGACAGAGCTGCACCTAGGCCATGTGACCGATGTATGGTGATGTCATTGGCTTAGGAAGTGGCTGCGGCGCTCACAGAGGACCTTGCCTCTTCTAACTGCTGATCAGTGGGAGCACCGGGTGTCAGACCACCGCCGATCAGATATTGAGGACCTAGCCTGATTCTGAGGATAGGTCATCAATATTATTTCCAAGATACCCCTTTTTAAGGGGGTTGTCCAACCTCCAACTCTCGGAATTCACACCCATCAGTGCCCTTGGGTGTGACAAAATAATAATACCACTTAATCCCCCTCTGCTTCCAGCACTGCTGCCTCTGTCCTCACCTCCGGTCTGTGTTTACAGGCTGCCCTGGTGACGTAGCTGTACACGGTATGTGACTGCTGCAGCCAATCACTGCCTGCAGCCGTCTTGTGCCGCATATCGATGAGGCCAGTGATTAGCTGCAGCAGTCACATGTCCTGTCACAGCATAGGCACGGCGGAAATCTGCTATTAAAGTCCCCCCTGTGTAGTCATACCCTAGCGGTTGTGACCCTGACACTAATTAATTCTCCAAACTGGTGGTGCAGCAAAATGGCTGCCTCTCACCTGTCATTGCAGATGCCACAGTAAGGAATGTGTGTTCCATAGCCGCAGGGCGGTGAGGTAATGCATTCTTAAAATACCTGACGTAAAACAAGATGGTCTCGTTAAAATGTGAAGTTGACTGCTTGGCGTCTGTAGAAATAATGAATGCTATGTTGAAATGTAGATGGTGGTGTATGAGGTGAGAAAATATCTTCACTCTACATGCACTAAATTCAGTTTTACTGACCAGTAATGGGCCCCACGCACACCACCGTATCTGTTTTGTCTGCAAATCACTGATCCGCAAAATACAGATACGGCGGCCCATGTTGCAACCGCATTTTTTGCAGACTCATTGGGGGAAATAAATCAACACTGGTGTAAAGAAAAACTGGCTCAGTTGCCCATAGCAACCAATCAGATTCCACCTTTCATTTTTCAGAGCTGCTTTTAAAAATGAAAGGTGGAATCTTATTGGTTGCTAAGGGCAACTGAGCCAGGTTTCCTTTCCATGATTTTTAAAAAACTCTCCTATTTCAGTGGCTCCGCGGCCTGCATTTTGCGGACGAGTATAGGAAATGTTCTATCTTTTTCACGGATTGGACATACTCATGCGGAAAGCACACGGATCATTCTTGTGCTTTACACATCTGTATGTCGGTTCCGCAGAAAGATAGACTATGGGGGACATTTATCAAACTGGTATAAAGTAGAACTGGCTTAGTTGCCCATAGCAACCAATCAGATTCCCCCTTTCATTTCTCACAGCTCCTTTGGAAGATGAAAGGTGGAATCTGATTGTTTGCTATGGGCAACTAAGCCAGTTCTACTTTACACCAGTTTGATCAATCTCCCCCAATGTTTACAAAATGCAGACCATGGACCCATTGAAAACTGCACACGGACCGCATCTGTGTTTTGTGAATCGAGATAAAATTGTGTGCATGGGGCCTTAGTATGAATTTTGGTGCAGTTATGACCGTCTCTAGAATTGCTACATTTCTTACTAGGCCACGTGTACGTAGAGTCCGACTTAAATTGCTCCAAAATGTGCAGGAACATGGAGCATCCAGGGTTAGAGAAACGATCTGCGTCCAGCCCCAAAAGGCGGCATTACGTACCTGAAAAGAAGCTTGGCTTGTGAGCAAGAGGAAGCGGCATTTAGTGTTACAATTGTGCCACAATTCAGGCGTGAAATTCTGTCTTAAACTAAGGGAACCAATAGTTGGTAGAATTTACTACGACTGGCTTTTCTTACACCAGTAAAAAGTGCGCCAGAGCAAGATGCGCCAAATTAGTTTAGAGACGCAGGCCTTATGGCTTTCCGTGTGCCAGAGACAAAAATCCACATCAGTTTGGAGTTTTTGCAGATATCCACTTTCTAGCGTAAATTACAGTAAAATAAGTAGTCTAAGGGTGGCCCTCCCCTCCCGCTAAGTCCCTCCCCTCCCGCCAAGTCCCACTCCTCCCATAAGCGCCTCCCCTCCCCCAGCCACTTTGATGTCTTGTCTAAGTCGGTGCCAAGATTAGTATATCGAGCCTGGTGTAGCGCCTTGACTACTTTTTTTTTTTTTTTTTTTGGAGACCACGTCCACTTTTCTTGTTGTTCCTCAAAAGCAAGTTGCAGATTGCAGTTGCTAAAATGTCACACACCAACACCATCTTGGCGGCAGAGCCGTCACTGAAGCCCTTGTGTTAACTGCGAATAAACATGGGACTTTGTGTCAGGCGACCGTCCTAGTCCATGGGAATACATGCTGTATCCTGAAGTAGAGCAGTCGCCTATAGCAACCAATCAGCATCCAGCTCTCTAGCGGGTCTCTAAATGAAAGCTGCAGCGTCATTGGTTGCTAGGGGCAACCAGTCCACTTTTCCTTGGCATTTCTTATTAAATCTCCCCGCTTGAATCGCGCTCATTCTCAAGGGATACAGATGAGTTTCTGAAACGGAGCACCCCATAGTCTGTGGCTATAACTTACAATGGTGACGTGGAAATTCAGCGTACAATTCACTGTGATAAGCGGGCCCATTTCATCATATCTGACTCACAAAGTGAAAGGAGATTTCTGGCTTCAGTACAGGGGTGGCTACTTTTGGGTGCAAAGGTTGCAGTTGCACCTAAGCGCTGGTGCCTGAGGGGATTCATAAGTTCCATTCGTCCCACAGGAGAAGATGAGTACTGTAAGGCCAGACACGCACTAGCAAGTTCACTGCGGAAAAACTCACTGCGTGTGTCAGTGTGAGGTCCCGTTCTGAGCCCTTCTCCTCTGATAGGACCACACAGCATTATAATGATTTATAATGCTCTGTGACCCTGAGAGTCCTGGAATCTACTGAATAAGGGCTCATGCACATGACCGTATGTATTTTGTGGTCCGCAAAACATGGATCAGCAAAAAAATTAAAAAGGAAGACACCCGTATGGCATCCGTTTTTTGTGATCAAGTGCAACAATGTCTGTCCTTGTCCACAAAACGGACAAGAATAGGACATGTTCTATTTTTTTGCGGAGCGGACATGCGGAGATACGGAAACGGAATGCACACAGAGTCATTAAGTTTTTTAGCCGACCCATTGAAGTAAATGGTTCTGTATACAGGCCTGTAAAAAACTGAAAGAAAATACGGTCAGGTGCATGAGCCCTTACACTGACATAATGCTGTCGGTGTAATACAGTAGATTCCAGGACTCTCAGGGTTACACAGCATTATAAATCTGTATAATGCTGTGTGATCCTCTCAGAGGAGGGGAGATCAGAACGGGACCTCTCACTGACGCACGCTGCGAGTTTCTTGCATTGAACTTGCTCATGTGTGTCTATTGTCTTAATAAAGCGTAGCCTAAGGACTCTATCACGGATGTGTGCTGTGCGTGGCTCACGTATCCATTGACTTTAATGTGTGTATTCACACATCAGTGCTTTTCCACATTTCGTGAAGTATGCCCCATTTTTGTCCGTGATTAGGGATCCCTCACGGTCATTATAGTGTATGAGTCTGTTAAAACCCAAGTGAGATGTGCGTCCAATGCTACCATCTGATAAAATTGGCTCATGCTTTGACGGCAAATGTTAGTCCGCTTGCAAAATGGCTGCTCCTAATGCCCAGGTGAGCCAGAATCCCTCAGGAGCTGTACATATGAAGGACTTAAGCACTTTTTATTCAGCGCGTAGTTTGCCCTTTCCGCCGTCTCGGCCTCCGGCCCTGTGGAAAGATTCAATACATCGATTTTAGCATTAATGCAGTTTCAGAATTTTGATGCCCTCTGCACAATTTCAATTGCAGGGACTGCCTCCTGCCTCCTCAGTCAATCGTGCGGCGTGTAAAATGCCGCAATCAAGAGCAATTCAAATATTTTTTTTAATAGGCCGTCAGATAGTGAACCGAAATAGCCCATGCCGCCATTAAGCATAATTGATTATGGAACACGCAGCACACATCGCTTTCTTTAGCTTGCAATTAGAGGCCGCTTCCTGACGGAGCGGCTTTAACATTGATTTCACAGCTTGTGGCGGCGTGCCACGGGGGTTATTAAATTGCATAGTGCTAGATATTAAAGGTGTGCTAACAAAAGTTCTCTAAATAAATAGGGAAAAACTTTTAACATGCTGTCAAAAGAAGAAAGGAAAGAGTCCACGTGTCGGAGTACTGCTCGGAGCCCGCTGAATGGTTTCACTTTGTTTGGCAGAGACGGCCGTACCTTTGGTGCCTGACGGGCAATACCATATGGACCACCAGTATTTTACATCATGGATGTACATGTTATAAGGAAGGCGTAGAATGATCATAGATTCTTCCTGAGACTTGTAGTGTAGTGGGGCATATTTGCTAACAGTCGTAGTATTTGCGTGACAGACCAGTGATAAAAGAGGTTGGCGACAAAAAAACCAAAAACAACTGGTTTCCTTTGTCTGGTTTGTACAGGGCGTATCAGAGATGGCCGGGGTTACAGACACCGTGTAGCTTGTCCACCTCTGACCGCCACATAGGATTGGTATTCTGATCCCATTCCCTCCCACATCTCATGGGAAACATTTTGGATCTGCAGCTGCGACATTTGCATGAGCATTGCAAAGGTCGAAATCTGGGGTGGACTTGGTGCAGGTAAATTTACACAGCAGTTTTTTTTGTTCTTTATAAAGTGCGTGGATGAGATTTTCTGACAATATTATCAGCATTGCTGGTATTGTAAAATGCTGCGGATTTGCTGCACACAAGTCTGCAGGCGCCATTTTGCAGCATATCTGTGAGAATATAACTTTAAAGGGAGTCTACCACCAGCGGCCTCCTTGTCCATGTGTTTGCATAGGCACGTAGCTGTGGTTGTCTTGATTAAAATGTTGCGTTTCTTTTGTTGGTCTGAGAATCCGTTCCGGAGTTATGATACTTTTTCTTAATATGCAAGATAGGCCTTTGAGCAATGAGGGCGTCGCCGTTGCTCTTATTGCACCCAAGCTCCGCTCCTTTCCGTGGTCAGTCCCTCCCTCACTGCTTTCATTAACAAGAGCAGGCAATGGTAAAGTAGCCAAGGAGGGGCTGACCACATAAATGAGTGGAGCTTGGTTGCCACAAGAGCAATGGTGACGCCTTCACTGCACCAAAGCCCTAATTTGTATATTAAGAAAATGTATCATAACTTGGGAACGAAGCCTCGGATCAACAAGAAAAAAAACAGAGTTTTAACTTGGGAACGAAGCCTCGGATCAACAAGAAAAAAAACAGAGTTTTAGTGTACTTTTACACTTGTGGCAGGACGGATTCGAGCCATCCTGCCGCAAGTGGCCGTGCACTGCCGTGCTGCCGCTCCGTCCCCATTGACTATAATGGGGTGGGGGGCGGAGCTACGGCGCAGCACGGCAAAGATCGCCCGGACTGAAAAGTCGGACATGCAGGACTTTTAGTCCGGCGATCTCGCGACGTGCACTGGTGTGCTGCGCCGTAGCTCCGCTACCCATTATAGTCAATGGGGACCCGACGGCTGTGCGAGCACTGCGGCAGGGCGGATATCCTGCCGCAAGTGTAAGTACCATGTCAGTAAACCCCAGCTATCTGTCTATGAAAATGTTTTGCAAAAATGTACGTAAAATTTTATTAATAGCAAAAAGTAAAAATGTCAGCAACAATGAAATACCATCAAATGAAAGCTCTATTAGTGAGAAGAAAAGGAGGTAAAATTCATTTGGGTGGTAAGTTGCATGACGGAGCAATAAACGGTGAAAGTAGTGTAGTGCGGAATTGTAAAAAGTGGCCTGGTCATTAAGGGTGTTTAAGCTACAGGGGCTGAGGTGGTTAAAGAACCAATAGTGGCAGATATCCTACTTACAACGGTTGAAAAAAGACCTATGTCCATCAAGTATCCTGCCGGTTTTACTGGCCTTCATGTGACTTGTAGTTCTATAGCAGTTTGAGGGACCTGGCTTCCATCAATGATCTCTGAAGATGTGGTGGACTCCCTGAGATCTCTCCAGCAGATTGAGATCATGTGCACTTGTATAAAGCCTCCATTATCTCTGTAGTAGGAGTTTTTTGGTCTTGCTGGGGCTTGATGAAGTAGGTGGGAAGGGCAGGTCACCCTGGGGTTACCAAGAAATGACTCGATTATATGTGAATGTGTCACTCGTGCATGTCTGTGAGCAGCCGCTGAGGAGAACCTCATGAGGTTTCTTGACCTGAAGCAAGTCTGTGTACCTGTAGTGAGCGCATGACTTGTCATGCAAGAGATGCTTACACAGCGAGATTCCCAGACCGCGCTCCATTAATGAAGGTCGTTTTATGCGTGTCTTTTCTCCAACCGCTTCCATAGCAGATGACAAAAACACACATTCATGGCGGCTTCCACTATCTAAATGGGCCTTCAGTCATGATGTTCTTCTTGGATGTGTTCCAACACTGGCTAGTAATCCCCCCTTCCTTTCCATGGTCTGTGCATGTAGTGGAGGATCACGTCTGCCCCATGCTTGTGCCGTTAAAGGTTAATATGTGTTTTTGTCTTTTCACAAGTGCCATCTGACGTCATGGCCCACTAATCAGTTTTTGTATAGCGTTGGCCTCAAAGCTTGTCCAAAACCGTCGGTGTACATCTTATTCATCGTATTAACCCCTTAGTGACCGCCAATACGCCTTTTTACTCAGGTAAACTAAGGGGTGTAAGACCGATAGCTGGTATTACTCAATGATTCTATGTGCCCAAAGCGGTGCATTAAAAACTAAAACTTGTCCTGCAAAAAATAAGGCCTCATAGGTATATTGAAGAAAAAACTAAAAAGTTATAGCCACTAAGGGGTTAAAGGGTATTTCCACGTTCAATATTTCTGTTGTGATTGTAGATCACCTGTGTTGGTCCCATGTTCATATGTGTCCGCATTGCTCAGAAAAATAATGTTTTAATATATGCAAATGACCTCTAGGAGCAACGGGGGCGTTACCATTACACCTAGAGGCTCTGCTCTCTCTGCAACTGCCGCGCCCTCTGCGTATTTAGGAGAAGTGGGGTCCCAGCATGATGACATTTTTACTGCCTGGCCCTGTCAATCAAAGTGAAGAGGACGCAGCAGTTGCAGAGAGAGCAGAGCCTCTAGGTGTAACGGCAACGCCCCCGTTGCTCCTAGAGGCTCATTTGCATATATTAAAACATTATTTTCTCAGCAATGCGGGCACATATGAACATGGGGCCAACACAGATGCCTTCAGCTGCCAAGAGCACATGCAACAGTGTCATAGGTACAAACACTGGTACAATACACAGCAGCCAGTCTGAACACGATGATCCATTTCTTTGTATTCCTGCCCAGTGCGGGCACCAGGGGTCAGAGCCCAAACCGTTCAGAATGTCATGGCAATAGCCAATTTCTACAAATAAACTATTTTTGGTATGACCTGTATCTGTATGTCAGACTCACTCCATCACTTTGGCTACTTTCACACTAGCGGTCTTACTGGATCCGGCATGGCTCAGCAAAAGCGCTTCCGTTACTAATAATACAACCATCTGCATCCGTTATGAACGGATCCGGTTGTATTGTCTTTAACATAGCCAAGAGGGATCCGTCATGAACGCCACTGAAAGTCAATGGGGGACGGATCCATTTTCTATCGTGTCAGATCCGCGTCCCAGGACGGAAGTGCTCTCTGGTATAAGAACGAACCCAAACGTAATTTAATTCATTTTGGAGCACTCCGTTCTGTTCAGTTCCGTTTTGTCCCCATTGACAGTGAATGGGGGCAAAATGGAAGCGTTTTTTTCCGGTATTGAGACCCTATGACGGATCTCAATACCGGAAAATATTTACGCTAGTGTGAATGTAGCCTTACCCCAACCGCACAGCCGAAGGCCCCCATCTGTTTGCTCTGCAAACCACTACTTGGCCGTCGCATCCATAGGACGGTGATTCACCAATGTCACAGGACAGAGCCTCTTCTGCGCATGCGCTGGACAATAAGTGAACATGTTCAACGCATGCGCAGAAGACGTGATGGCACAGAAAGCAGCGACGTGGGTAGATCACGCCAACGCCATCATCTTGCGCCTTATGGATGCAGCAGCTGATCAATATAATGATTTACAGGGCCAACAGATGGGGACCCGGGGCCCTCTGCTACACAAGTAGAGGTGAGTGATATTTCAGATGAGTGCCACCCCAAAAATTAGATTAGGATCTGTTGGGAAGTATTTGTAGAAATTGGCCAACCCCTTTAAGTCTTATGAGGAACTTTGAGGTTGTCTTTGAGAAATTCCTGTTAGCTGCTATCAGTGTCCTGTTGATTTTATGGGTCTCGTGATTGACTATTGACACCCTAAGGTTACTTTCACACTCGCGTTTTGTGAGATCCGTTCATGGGCTCCCACAAGCGGTCCAAAACGGATCAGTTTTGCCCTAATGCATTCTGAATGGATAAGGATCCGCTCAGAATGCATCAGTTTGGCTCCGATCAGTCTCCATTCTGCTCTGGAGGCTGCCTGCAGCGTTTTGCTGTCCGCCTGACATAATAGAAAACGGATCCGTCTCCCATTGACTTTCAGTGGAGTTCATGACGGATCTGTCATGGCTATAGAAGACATAATACAACGGGATCTGTTCATGACGGATGCATGCGGTTGTATTATTGTAACGGATCCGTTTTTGCAGATCCATGACGGATCGGCCCAAAACGCGAGTGTGAAAGTAGCCTTAGAAATGGCACAGACTGTCACAGATCATTTCGTTAGGCTTTAGCGAGTACATCTTCTATTTTATGAGGGGATATATTAGCAGCTCGGAAACAGACGTGGCTTCCTGCCTGGATTTCTGCAGCTCTGATGTGTTCAGTTCAGGAACAAAGAAGCAAGATGGCCCATTTTATTAATATAGCGGCATTTGTAATTGTAACGGTCGGCTTGTTCTCTGGTGGCGCTTTTTTATTCTTCCTCCTGTCGCCATCTGTCTGTCCATGCTTCGGTGTGAGCCAGGGATTCGCTTCCCCACCAAGAATTTCTCTTTGATGTGAGGGTTAGATTAGACTCTATTAGGCCATATAAATAGTTTGCTTGTATAGTTTTCAACTTTAGTGTTTATGGTGTTAAAAGGGGCTGTCCCACGTTCACGGACATCGGTGGCATATCACTGTCCCTTAATGTTTGACCTCTGGAGTGACCGCTCCGCTAGGAAAGCATCATGTTGTCAGTCCTGCATGTCTTTCTGCTTAATTCTAGTTCTTTTTGGGGACCCTGCTAGTGATTATTTTGGTCTCCCATATGCATGGGAATAATGCACACAGTGATGTCGCAGTTCTGGGATAATGTGCAAAGTAATGTCACAGTTTAGGGATAAAGCACACAGTGCACGGATAATGCACATAATTACTTCACAGTACAGAGATAAAGCACATTGTGATGTCTTAGTACAGGGATAAAGCACACAGTGATGTCATAGTACAGGGATAAAGCACACAGTGATGTCATAGTACAGGGATAACGCACACAGTGATGTCATAGTACAGGGATAAAGCACACTGTGATGTCATAGTACAGGGATAACGCACACAGTGATGTCATAGTACAGGGATAAAGCACACTGTGATGTCATAGTACAGGGATAAAGCACACTGTGATGTCATAGTACAGGGATAACGCACACTGTGATGTCTTAGTACAGGGATAACGCACACTGTGATGTCATAGTACAGGGATAAAGCACACTGTGATGTCATAGTACAGGGATAAAGCACACTGTGATGTCATAGTACAGGGATAAAGCACACTGTGATGTCATAGTACAGGGATAAAGCACACTGTGATGTCATAGTACAGGGATAAAGCACACTGTGATGTCATAGTACAGGGATAAAGCACACTGTGATGTCATAGTACAGGGATAAAGCACACAGTGATGTCATAGTACAGGGATAAAGCACACTGTGATGTCATAGTACAGGGATAAAGCACACTGTGATGTCATAGTACAGGGATAAAGCACACGGTGATGTCATAGTACAGGGATAAAGCACACTGTGATGTCATAGTACAGGGATAAAGCACACTGTGATGTCATAGTACAGGGATAAAGCACACTGTGATGTCATAGTACAGGGATAAAGCACACTGTGATGTCATAGTACAGGGATAAAGCACACTGTGATGTCATAGTACAGGGATAAAGCACACAGTGATGTCATAATACAGGGATAAAGCACACTGTGATGTCATAGTACAGGGATAAAGCACACTGTGATGTCATAGTACAGGGATAAAGCACAGTGATGTCATAGTACAGGTATGAAGCACACAGTGATGTCATAGTACAGGGATGAAGCACACAGTGATGTCATAGTACAGGGATAAAGCACACTGTGATGTCATAGTACAGGGATAAAGCACACTGTGATGTCATAGTACAGGGATAAAGCACACTGTGATGTCATAGTACAGGGATAAAGCACACTGTGATGTCATAGTACAGGGATAAAGCACACTGTGATGTCATAGTACAGGGATAAAGCACACTGTGATGTCATAGTACAGGGATAAAGCACACTGTGATGTCCTAGTACAGAGATAACGCACACTGTGATGTCATAGTACAGGGATAACGCACACTGTGATGTCATAGTACAGGGATAAAGCATACAGTGATGTCATAGTACAGGGATAAAGCACACTGTGATGTCATAGTACAGAGAAAGCACACTGTGATGTCATAGTACAGGGATAACGCACACTGTGATGTCATAGTACAGGGATAAAGCACACTGTGATGTCATAGTACAGGGATAACGCACACTGTGATGTCATAGTACAGGGATAAAGCACACTGTGATGTCATAGTACAGGGATAAAGCACACTGTGATGTCATAGTACAGGGATAAAGCACACTGTGATGTCATAGTACAGGGATAAAGCACACTGTGATGTCATAGTACAGGGATAAAGCACACAGTGATGTCATAGTACAGGGATAAAGCATACTGTGATGTCATAGTACAGGGATAAAGCACACTGTGATGTCATAGTACAGGGATAAAGCACACTGTGATGTCATAGTACAGGGATAAAGCACACTGTGATGTCATAGTACAGGGATAAAGCACACTGTGATGTCATAGTACAGGGATAAAGCACACTGTGATGTCATAGTACAGGGATAACGCACACTGTGATGTCATAGTACAGGGATAAAGCACACTGTGATGTCATAGTACAGGGATAAAGCACACTGTGATGTCATAGTACAGGGATAAAGCACACTGTGATGTCATAGTACAGGGATAAAGCACACTGTGATGTCATAGTACAGGGATAAAGCACACTGTGATGTCATAGTACAGGGATAAAGCACACTGTGATGTCATAGTACAGGGATAAAGCACACTGTGATGTCATAGTACAGGGATAAAGCACACAGTGATGTCATAGTACAGGGATAAAGCACACTGTGATGTCATAGTACAGGGATAAAGCACACTGTGATGTCATAGTACAGGGATAAAGCACACTGTGATGTCATAGTACAGGGATAAAGCACACAGTGATGTCATAGTACAGGGATAAAGCACACTGTGATGTCATAGTACAGGGATAAAGCACACTGTGATGTCATAGTACAGGGATAAAGCACACTGTGATGTCATAGTACAGGGATAAAGCACACTGTGATGTCATAGTACAGGGATAAAGCACACTGTGATGTCATAGTACAGGGATAAAGCACACTGTGATGTCATAGTACAGGGATAAAGCACACTGTGATGTCATAGTACAGGGATAAAGCACACTGTGATGTCATAGTACAGGGATAAAGCACACTGTGATGTCATAGTACAGGGATAAAGCACACTGTGATGTCATAGTACAGGGATAAAGCACACTGTGATGTCATAGTACAGGGATAAAGCACACTGTGATGTCATAGTACAGGGATAAAGCACACTGTGATGTCATAGTACAGGGATAAAGCACACTGTGATGTCATAGTACAGGGATAAAGCACACTGTGATGTCATAGTACAGGGATAAAGCACACTGTGATGTCATAGTACAGGGATAAAGCACACTGTGATGTCATAGTACAGGGATAAAGCACACTGTGATGTCATAGTACAGGGATAAAGCACACTGTGATGTCATAGTACAGGGATAAAGCACACTGTGATGTCATAGTACAGGGATAAAGCACACTGTGATGTCATAGTACAGGGATAAAGCACACTGTGATGTCATAGTACAGGGATAAAGCACACTGTGATGTCATAGTACAGGGATAAAGCACACTGTGATGTCATAGTACAGGGATAAAGCACACTGTGATGTCATAGTACAGGGATAAAGCACACTGTGATGTCATAGTACAGGGATAAAGCACACTGTGATGTCATAGTACAGGGATAAAGCACACTGTGATGTCATAGTACAGGGATAAAGCACACTGTGATGTCATAGTACAGGGATAAAGCACACTGTGATGTCATAGTACAGGGATAAAGCACACTGTGATGTCATAGTACAGGGATAAAGCACACTGTGATGTCATAGTACAGGGATAAAGCACACTGTGATGTCATAGTACAGGGATAACGCACACTGTGATGTCATAGTACAGGGATAAAGCACACTGTGATGTCATAGTACAGGGATAAAGCACACTGTGATGTCATAGTACAGGGATAAAGCACACAGTGATGTCATAGTACAGGGATAAAGCACACTGTGATGTCATAGTACAGGGATAAAGCACACTGTGATGTCATAGTACAGGGATAACGCACACTGTGATGTCATAGTACAGGGATAAAGCACACTGTGATGTCATAGTACAGGGATAACGCACACAGTGATGTCATAGTACAGGGATAAAGCACACTGTGATGTCATAGTACAGGGATAAAGCACACTGTGATGTCATAGTACAGGGATAAAGCACACTGTGATGTCATAGTACAGGGATAAAGCACATAATATGTAGGGTTGATCCACACATTGACTTCACAGTAATGGAATAATGCACACCGTGATGTCATAGCAGTAGCATAGTACACACAGTGACGTTACATCTGAGAAATGGTATGGACAGTGATGTCATAGCACAGGAATAATGCAAAAAGCAAGGTTGCAGACAAGGGATATTGTGCAAGACAGAAGTAACTATCAGCGGCTATAGTAAAACGTACTCCTTAGTCAGCGCTAATTCCCCTGAGTGGAAATGTGGTGGGAATGCCTTTTTAATAGTCAATAATGGTGTCCAATAGTGTTTTTAAGGATTAGTCAAATTTATATTTGTCCCACTATTGCATTACACTGAGATCCCGTGTTTTATAGATCAGCTTACCTCTACTGTTGTACTGACGCTGTGATTTCCTCTGCAGATCCTGGTTGGGCCTCCATAAATCGGGGAGTGCTGATCTGTGACGAATGCTGTAGCGTGCACCGCAGTCTTGGACGACACATCTCCATTGTCAAGCATCTTCGACATAGCGCATGGCCATCATCACTTTTACAGGTCAGGCTCGGAGGGTCTCTTCATCATAATGTGAGCTAGTACTATGAAATAATGGGTGTTGTCACTAAAGTGGGAAAGACTCATTCTCCCTCTTCATCAACGACTCCTCGCACACCTCCAGTAGCTTCAGCTGACTGCTGTTCCGAGCATGCATGTGTTTCAAATGAGGAGACACTTATCTCCCCTGAGAACTAATAGACATGCGATATTCTGAATGCCCAGTACTTTTCTTTCCCAACATGGGCCAAACATCCAATACGCATTAGGTGGTCGGCTGGTCCTGCCGAAGGCTCGGCCAACCTGCAGCTGTTGTGTTTGGCACCTTTTAAAGGGAAAGTCTAGCCAAACTGATCTTCTGATGTGTCATGGATGCATGTTCGATGATGCCATTAGTGGACCCTGTGCTCTCGTACCACCATTGATACCCCTGGGAGCATTCTAAACACAGGGTCATTGATTTCAATGGCCATTTACTTAGAATATTATCAATATCAACGACGTCTGGGCCGGGCCAAATACAATTCTGTGGGCTCGTGCCTTTACCTTGGACGCAAAGCTTTTTTTTTTTATCTAGTCTTTGAGAAAGAAAATTATGGCAAACTTCCCCGTTAGATACAGCAGTTTATCTAGATCACATAAGTTTTAGGGGGACCGTAGTGACTGCAAATTTTTTTTTTTAGACATTTCTTCACATAAAAAGTCAGACGGACACAGGGCAAAACATGATGTGAAGCCTAAGTAATCCTGCACTTTTAGCGGCCCAGTTTTTTTCCACAATGTGGAGAGCCTACAGGGCATGTTCTGACCATTCCTCAGACAATACACAAGCTCCTATTGTAACCCCGAGCATTACTCATTCCGTCCGCTGGCACAGAGTCGCAGCTTTCCGAGCCATGGCTCCCGTTATATAAGCAGACAGTGGTATCTCTGTTCTGGTAGTTGTTCTTCTGATACAGAAGTGATCGATCGGTTCACAGTCATAAGAGCTTCCTCAGTGAAGACTATGGCGCTGGCTATAGCGCTCATATGTTGTGCTGCTTTATGCATACATGTCTGTGCCTTTAGTTTTTTTGGCTCTGGTTGATAGAGGCTTTATATGCGAAAGGAACGGACTCCGGATCCAGCTGTGAAAAGTATATATTCAGACTAAGCACATTTAGGCCTCATGCATACGTCCGGATTTTGTATCTGCATCCGTTTTTTTGTGGATTGCACACCGACCCATTCATCTCTAAAAAGGACAAAAGACAGATGTCGTCCGTGCCCTGTCTGCATCCGTGTGTCCGTTCTGAAAATTACCGAACATGTCCGTATTCTTGTCCGTAGTGCAGACAAGAATAGTCACTTCTAGTAATGGGAGTGAGAAGAATGCGGATGTTCCTGTCAAGTGGATCTGTGGTTTGCAGACCTCGGCTTGTGAATGAAGCCTAATAAGGACGGGCCCTCTTGGATCGACTTTGCACAATACATTAAAGCCCCTTTCACGCGGGCGAGCATTCCGCGCGAGTGCAATGCGTGACGTGAACACATAGCACCCAGACTGAATCCTGACCCATTCATTTCAATGGGTCTGTGTACATGAGCGTTTTTTTTTTTCACGTATCCGTTCTGCGTTGCTTGAAAAACGCAGTATGTTCTATATTCTGCGTTTTTCACGCAGCCCTGGCCCCATAGAAGTGAATGGGGCTTCAGTGAAAAACGTGTTGCATCCTCAAGCAAGTGCGGATGCGGTGCGATTTTCACTGATAGTTGCAAAGAGATGTTGTTGTAAACCTTATTTTTTTTTTATCACGCGCGTAAAAAACGTATCAAACCGCATTGCACCTGCACGGAAAAAACTGAACGCAATCGCAGACAAAACTGACTGATCTTACTTGCAAAATGGTGCGAGTTTCCCTGAACGCATCCGGACCTAATCTGTCACGCTCGTGTGAAAGAGGCCTAAGGATTTGCAGAAATGACCCTTCAGGCAACTTTTGGAAGGGTCAATTTGAATGTATTGATAAACCCCATGTAGCATAGAAATGAGTTATCTACCGTATCTATCGATGATAATGTTTCTAACGTAACAGTAAGTGTTGATAAATGTGTGAGCATCAGGGTTACGTGCCCGCTATATACGTCGTCCTGAGCCAGCCAGTGATCTGGTCCTAATAGGCCTCCGACTGATGCCAAGTGTTAATAATACTTTGATACCGCTCTGCCAATTACCGTATTTCATGATATTTCGGTGCTGATGCTATTACAATATTCCAGCAATGATATTCGAAAACTTTTAAAGGCTATGTACACCTTCGAAGACAATTTTTGCATGTTACTCATTTTGGTTTAAAAATAATTTTTTTTAATTGGCCTTTATTAAAAATATTGAGCTGTTCTGTCACAAAGGGTTAACTGTTTTTCTAGCTGTGTGCCTGTCCTTTCACTTTCCCTGTGTGCTGGTCATCTAATAAACCTCATCTCTGAACTACTGAGAGGTCATAAAAACTTATTTAAAGGGGCATTCCCATCTCAGACAATGGGGGCATATCGCTAGGATATGCCCCCATTGTCTGATAGGTGCGGGTCCCACACCTATATCGAGAATGGAGCAGGAAGAGCTGTGGCTGGTGGACCCCAGATTTCCCGGGGTCTGTCCACCACCAAGTGCTGCTCCCCGCCTCTCCCATAGAAGTGAATGGGAGCGCATCGGGCATGCGCGGCCCATGCTCCTATTCATTTCTATGGGGCCGACGGAAATGGTGGAGCCAGCGCTCGGCTATATTTGCTGGCCCCTTAGAAAATGAATGGAGGGCGGCTGCGCATGCACAGTGCGCCCTCCTTCACTTTCGGGGCTCCGTTCTCAATATAGGTGCGGGTCCCAATGATCAGACAATAGGGGCATATGCTAGCGATATGCCCCCATTGTCTGAGTTGGGAAAACCCCTTTAAGCCCCATTCTTATCAGTATGATAAGAACTGAGCTATAATTAGTGTTTATAATGTCAGAGAGCAAAGATAGGGAGTCCTTCTGCTCCTGGTCTGACGGAAAAGACAGAAAATCCAAAGGGTGGTACTAGAGCATCTCGGCTCCATACAGAAAAAAGGGCTCCATGTTTTTAATAAAGACCAATTCAAAAAAAATTATTTTTAGCTCAAAATGAGTACAATGCAATAATAAAAAAGGTGTACATAACCTTTAAGCGCCCTTTACTGTGCCATGCCTAATGACATCTATCCAGAAAATAAAAATTGGCCAAGCAAGGCTTACTGTTCTTGAGCCCTGTCTTCACCATATGTGACTATACTCAATTTCATAAAGAACAGGGAACTTGTGTCGAGTTTGCAGCAGATCCAAGTGTTAGGCTATTTTCACACTAGCGGCAGCGGAGTCCGTCAGGCTGTTCCGGAGGGTAAACAGCCTGTCGGATCCGTCCTGCCGCTAGTTCACGTGTGCCCCCGGACTGCTGCTCCGTCCCCATTGACTATAATTGGGGCAGGGGCGGAGTTCCGGCAGCAGCGCGGCGAGAGGCAGCCGGACTAAAAATACTCCATGTTGTACTTTTAGTCCGGCAACCTCTCGCCATGCTGCCGACGGAATTCCGCCCCTGCCCCAATTATAGTCAAAGGGGACAGAGTGGCAGTGTGAAAGTACCTTTACTTGTGCTTTTTGCTGCAAACCGCAATCTTTGCATAAGAGAAGGTAAAATCAATGTAAATGTCCTTTAAATCTGTATTGAAAAAAGTTCTCTGCACGATCCACACAGAAACTGTAGAGGAGCCCCATTTAAAGAGGACCTGTCAATTCTCCTGACAGGCCATGTCATGTAATAACAATTTGACTGTGTCATGTGCCATTCCTTTATTATTCCTGCAAGAAGTTGCAAATTAATTACTAGCAGTTTGTTTTGGTCCAGATGAGTGTTACCTGTTGGGGGGTGCCCCTGAACAGTCTGACACTGGTAGCACTGATTGGATAGTGTCAGATTGTGAAGTGACATATCCCCAAGTAGTAATATCCATCTGACTCTTTACAAACTACTAGTAAATTATGTGCCGCTTCTAGCAGGAATAATAAAGGAATGGCACATCACAGATGTCATAAGAATAGATGCTCCAGAATTTTCATTACATGGGTAGTGCAAGTAGGTCCTAAAACTGACATGTCAGGAGAGGCGACAGGTCCTCTTTAATGGAGCTGATCTGCAGTCGGATCTGTGGCAGAAACTCAATGATCAGCCGTGGATTTCTGTTGCTGAAAATACATGTTGCATTTTTCCAATGTGCATCATCTAGCATGTGAACATACCCCAAGAAAGTTCATCCAAACGCTGCAGCATAAATTGCGGGTACGGATTTTTAAATCTGCAGCATGTTCATTTATAGTGTAGGTTTTCAAGGTAGGACCGCGCTGCTATTCTGCCAATAGGGGAGTCTTCAGTTCAGCACAAAACCATCCGTATATCCGGACATACGGAAAGAGATCGCCCTCCACAGATGTACTTCTCTCCTCCAACACACTCCTGTGGGATGTCGAGAGATCGCACCAGTAGTGAAGCACTGATTGTTCCAGACAGATAAAAAGGTTTATTATACTCACAAAACCAATCTTTGTTAATCGTCTACTCAGACATACGGTTTGTACTCTGCCGGCTCTCGCGCTTCAAGCGAAACCTGGGTCGGGCAGGAGTATGAATTGTATTTTACTGATTTGTGATACGCTTTTAACCAAGATTGGATTTGTGAGTATAATAAACCTTTTTATCTGACTGGAACCATCAGTGCTTCACGACTGGTGCGATCTCTCGACATCCCACAGGAGTGTGTTGGAGGAGAGAAGTACATCTGTGATTCATTCTCGTCTTGACTACTGCAACTCATTACTAATCGGTCTCCCTCTCTCTAAACTTTCCCCCCTTAAGCCTGGCTGCAGCATTTAGAACAGACTGATCTATCCATACAACCCCTACACTGATGCTACTAGTCTGTGGCAGTCACTGCACTGGTTGCCCATCCACCACCCTCACCCACCCGTTCACCCTCACCCACAAAGCTCTCCACAGTGCTGCCCCTCCATACATCTCCTCCCTCATCTCTACCATCCTACTCGTGCTCTCCGCTCTGTTAGTGACATAAGATTAATAACCTCCATAATTTGTACCTCACTCCCGTCTTCAAGACCTTTTTCGAGCTGCACCTACTCTCCGAAAATACTCTGCCCCGGAATATTAGGTCAATTCACAACTTCTCCACCTTCAAACGTGCCTTAAAGGGAACCTGTCATCAACTTTATGCTGGTCTCACTGATGGCAGCATAAATTTGTGACAGAAATGCAGATTTCAGCGCTGTGTCACTCATGAGCTAAAAGTAAGTGGTTGCTGAGAACCAGCATCATAACCATTGCAGTGCAGGCCTTCAGAAGAGTCAGATCTACCTGAGAAGAGTCCTGGTTATTCCTAATCTCCTGCCTCCTCACCCATCTGCTGATGATTGGCAGTTCTCTCCTAGAGAGAAAGGGAGAAAACTAGGTAGAAGCCTGTCAGTCATCAGCAGGAGAGCAGGAGTCCATGAATAACCAGGACTCTTCTCAGGTGGCTGGGACTCTTCTAGGCCCAGTCTGCAATGATTGTGATGTTGGTTCTCGGCAACTACTTAACTTTTAACTTATAAATCACAGACCGCTGAAAACAACTCACCTGTCTCTACTTTATACTGCCGTTAGTATGGGCAGCATAAAGGTGATGACAGGTTCCCTGTTAAAAACACCTCTTTTCCTGCAGGCTTAGCAAGCCTCCTAAAATGACTTTTCCCTGACTAAACCTCTCCCCCACCAACTCCTCTGGCCTAAACCCGATCCTCTAGTATTCTTAAACCAGAAGCAGATCGGCCGACACCGCTCCTGTCAGTTCAATAATGGCTCGAATCCTACTTATCACAATCGACTACCTTATGTGTCACCCTAATTCCTCATAGATTGTAAGCTCTTGCGAGCAGGGCCCTGACTCAGCGTTTCAGTTGTATATTAGCCAGTAACTTTTGTTTTGTACATAAACCCTATGAATTTGTAAAGCGCTGCGGAATATGGTGGCGCTATATAAATAAATGTTATTATTATTATCTGTGGAGGGTGATCTCTTTCCCTATGTCTAGATATGCGGACATGTAACACGCTCGCGGCTGATTTTATGGAATTCCGCCACCATATGGCCGTACGCTAACAGCCTACTGTGCAACGTAATTCCTGTTCCTTCTAATCAGCCGTACCTGAGCCTTGTAGTTCTTTATCCGGACTGTCAGACGGTGTTGGGCCTAACCTCTCAGAAGCCTTCACAAGATTATCGTGGGTTCTGGATTATGATACAACGATGTAATATAGCACACACTTTCGTTCTTGAAATACAAATCTGTAAAGCGGTCCAGCCGGATAGAAAAGGCGGATTACCAGATGTTATACGGCCTCTCTCCTGGGACGCATACATTCATGGGTGTATGTTATTTCTGTATAGAACCGCAGTCCAAGAAAAACGGAATGTATCCGTATGTCAGGGTGTGTGCTGTGTACAGCGTGAACGTGTCTGTCAGGTAGACAGAAATCATTACCAGATGCTCACAGCTCACATGTATGTAAAATGAGAGAGCCTGGGTAGCGCAACCGCATCAAAAGCTGTGTTAAAATACTCTTTTTTCTGACTTTTTTGTTTTTATGCGCCTTTTAACTGACCTTCAACTACTATAGGGCTCATGCACACAAACAATTTTTTGGGCCGCATCCGATATGCATTTGTTGCTTGTCAGAAGCGGACCCATTCCCTTCAGTGGGGCCGCAAAAGATGCGGACAGCACCCGGGTCCGTTCCGCAGCCCCCGTTTTACTGACAAGGATAAGACCATTCTATAGAGGGCAGGAGGCACCATTCCGCAAAATGCGGAAAACACACGGTCGGTATCCGTGTTTTGCGAACTTCAAAAACTGCAATGGCCATATACATGAGCCCTTCGACCTCTTATCCAATCCAGTACTGAGCCAGGCCCCCTGCAGTGATCACATGACGGTGACGTCACCCCAGGTCGAAGGTGTTGTCCAAGGTTCGGGTTCATTGAAGAATCCCCTCATGGATTCCAAATGCCGTTATGGTCCGCGGTAGCAGAATCGCAGGATGCTTCGATAACCCGAAACCGAACTTTGGACGCCGAACCTAAAACACAAGTTCGCTCAACTCTATTAGTAAGTGCTACTTGCCGAAGTGCTTTCTAAATGCTATTAAGAACAGCTCAGGTAAGATGGCCGCCCCCATAATCATGTTCAGGAAACAGAATAAAAATATCTGTAATCATAAAATTAAAACAGGTGAGAAAAAAGGATGTGTGTTGCTATCTGGGTTTAACTGGCAGATACTTTCTTGCAAGCGTCTCATTCTTATTTTTTTGTCTTATTGTCTTTATTTCATCTAGATGGTGCACACGTTGGCCAGCAATGGAGCAAATTCCATTTGGGAACACTCTCTGCTAGACCCTGCGCAGGTTCAGAGTGGGCGACGCAAGGCCAACCCTCAAGACAAACTGCAGTAAGTATCACGCCCGGGCGGAGCGATGTCACTTTTCATGACACAGGCAACCGAAGGTGGAAAAGTTAATCTTACAATAATCATCGGCTGGTTCTTAACCTGTCCAAACACTTGCCTCTCCTATGGGAGACGTTGTTTGGGGGGCCACATAATAGTGGTGTTCCAGAATTGTTCATGGTTGGCCCATCCTTAGGGTAGGCTGATGGGATTGTACAAGAATTAAAAATCTCGGACAACCCCAACCAAAACCCGCCAAATACTCGCCCATTACTCCAGCGCCGTTCTTTGCTCTGTTCCTCTGGTCTCCCCCCCCCCCCCCCGCTGCTGTTTGAAAGCTTGCACAGTGACATGCCAGGTTTCGGCACTTGAGCTGAGGACAGTGAATGGCTGCAGTAGTCACCCGTATAAGAATGTCTTTTATTTCATGACATTGTAGGGGTTGTCCAAGACTTCGAATGATCTCACACAGCCTCTCTAAAGCACACTGAACAGAAATTTGCCGTAGTTGACACATTTGTGATTTGACTTCTGAATTTACTCCTTCCAGCCCAACAAAATCAGAGTTTATTCGTGCCAAGTATCAGATGCTCGCATTTGTGCACAAGTTACCATGTCGCGATGATGATGGAGTGACTGCCAAAGACCTCAGCAAGGTACTGAGTAGTAGTGATCTACGGTAGGAAAATCGTGCATAGTTACATAGATTGGAAACAGACACAGGACCATCAGGTTCAACTTTCGGGATACATTGTTTTCTTGGAATTTCTTTCCCATCACAAACACTCATGTATCTCATGTCTTTCTTTAAACCTCCCTTTAATTTTAATCATGTGCCATCCTGTTGGGTCCCTCAATAGGTTCATTGTGCCCTCCTGATTTAATGACTTGGAACTGCAAAACGGAAAAAGGATGTATTTGTTATATGGTTTTCAGTGACAAAGGTCTAATATATATATGTATATATACACACAAGTGTGTGTGTGTACATATATATATATATATATATATATATATATATAAAACAAAAATAGGGCTGCACTCCTGTAGATAATCCAAAATAGTGAAGAGACTTTATTCACCCATAAGTGGCACAAAGTGACATTTCGCCTCAAACATGAGCCTTCCTCAAGCTTTATATATATATATATATATATATATATATATATATATATATATATATATATATATATCTCTTCTGGGTGAACATTCCATGAAATTGACATATGTTTTGGTTTAAAAATGGGATCAGATCCTAATGACCAGGTAGCTCAGTAGATCAGTGGTTTGCACCATTGCCTTCCAGCGCTGGGGTCAAGGCTTTGACTCTTGCCAAGGACGACATCTACATGGAATTTGTGTTTTCTTTCCCCAGGACTTCAGTTTCCTTCCACCTCAAAAAGGAACACCTAAAAGGGCAGCAGTGCCGTAAGAGGGGAACCATACGGTGCGGCTGTCCTGCGTGCAGCTAGGCCACACCCACCTGTGGCAACCTATGGCCACATACGGGCATCTGCACCATGGCGTCGCACCCTTAAAAAAGTAATAGTTGTTGGGGGCCCTGGTTATAGGCTTTGCAGTGGGTCTAGAATACTCTTCAGGATATCCGAGTACATTGCTTCGTTTCTCTGATTGTAATATCAATAACTGGTACATACCTTATGAGTCTACTTTCACACTCGCGTTTTGGCTTTCTGTTTGTGAGATCCGTTCAGGGCTCCCACAAGCGGTCCGAAACGGATCAGTTTGCATTCTAATGCATTCTGAATGGAAAAGGATCCGCTCAGAATGCATCAGTTTGCCTCCGTTCAGTCTCCATTCGGCTTTTGAGACGGACACCAAAACGCTGCCTGCAGCCAAACGGATCCGTCCTGGCACACAATGTAAGTCAATGGGGACGGATCCGTTTTCACTGGCACAATAGTAAACGGATCCGTCCCCCATTGACTTTCAACGTTGTTCAAGACGGATCCGTCATGGTTATGTTAAAGATAATACAAACTGATCCGTTCTGAACGGATGCAGACGGTTGTATTATCTGAACAGATCTGTCCGCGAGTGTGAAAGTAGCCCGGGACTGTTATTATGTCAGTGTAAGGGTGCATTCACACGACCTTATGTATTTTGCGGTCCGCTAAAGATATGGATGACATCTATATGACGTCTGTGTTGCGCCCACAAAACGGATATGGTCATGTGCATGAGGCCTTAAATTACTAACTGGATGGCGTGATTTATGCTCTTTTTCCCTCCCTGAATCTACTGCCGGCATGTGCCAGCTTTGATCTCCTTTCAATACAACCAGACTCTCTAATGGCTTGTAAGGGTGCCCTCACATGTGGCAGAAACTTTTTGACAGAAAGTCCGCAGGTGCAGATTCTTACCAAGTTGCAGATTTTTTGGGGTGTGAATGTAGTTGTGGATTTTTTTATGAGAATCTCTCAATTCTACGCAATCTCTCAATTCTACGCAAAACCTGCATAGAATTTTTTCACAATGCTTTCACTGCAGAATGAATTTGACGTTGACTTGACTGGACAGATTCTCATACAGAAAATCCGCAACACATCCTTTACGCTGCGGAATGTAAGTTTCGCATGGACCATTTTCAGCCCCATAGGATAACATGAGGCAAGTCATATGTGAGGGCTTCGTAAGTCGGGCAAAAGTTGCGTCAGGATATGATCCAGGATATTTGGTAGAACATCCAGAACATGCCAGTTCCTCGGTCCACAGACCATGGTTGCTCTTGGTCTATGGGCTAGTCTTGCCTATGTAGGTTTTATAATGTGGAAGTGATTTCTCCGTGTTATAATGCGTGCTGTATTATCACTGTGTTTTATCCAGATTCCTCTAGAAGGTCACAAGTTTAGAGATGTGATGATGTAAGCCAGGAAGAGGATTCCCTGTAGCAGAGGATTGTGTAACTGGGCTGCCCCCGATTTTTATCTAATCTTTTGTTTTTTTTGTTCTTTTTTCTTTCTTTTTTGCTGATTCTAGCAACTTCATTCCAGCGTGAGGACTGGGAACCTGGAAACATGCTTACGTCTGCTGTCTCTTGGTGCTCAAGCCAATTTCTTCCACCCGGTAATCACTGCTGATATCATGTTACCGTGTAATCTGACTGCTATTTCCTGCGATTTCTCCTCTCGAGCTCCATGTGTTTGTCTTGCAGCGAGGTTCCTTATCCTACATTTGAGTACAGATGAAAGGGGTCATATGCACATGTGCCATATCTCATGAGTCACCTGTATAACTTTTAAAGAGGACCTCTCACCTCTCTTGACATGTCTGTGTTAGTTACTACTTGCATTTTTCATGCAGTAACAATTCTGGGGCATCTTTACATATGACATTATGTTGTTCTGTTCCTCAGTTATGGCTGCTAGAAGTTTAAGAATTATTCTGCATCTGGGTGTTAGCAGTTTCGGGTGTGTCCCTGTACAGTCTGACATTATCCAGTCAGTGCTGATAGAATCAGACTGTGCAGGTGCCCACTCCCAGTTGGTAACACTCAGCTACAGTCTTTTAGTAGCAATAACCGAGGAACAGAACAATGTAGAGTTTTATATGAAAAGATGCTTGAGGATCGTTATTACTTGGGGAAGAGAAATTTGATCTGTGAAACAGACATGGCAGGAGAGGTGTAGGGTTCTCTTTAATTGAAACTCTTGACAATGGAATCACAAGTGCTGTGCTAAAAGTTCCACCATGAAATAGCTGTCTGTAGTTTGCTAGTGGTCTATTCAAAGGGGCTGTCTGCTTTGTACAGTCCCTTTTTATTAAAAGATACCCTAATGATTATCTGATTACAGGAGACCCTCCAAAGCTGTAATCTGTGGGGAAACTGACAATAATGGTGATCATACACCTTAGATATTGGCTATTGTTCTAATGCTTGTTTGGCTGACAGCCGTTCATCTGAAACTGCTCCTACACATGCAACAAGCATACATACAGAGCAGCGTAAAGGTCACTTTACACGGCCAATTCTGCAGGCGATTGTTGGGAAGGAAATGTTCCTTCCCAGCAATCGCCTGCTCGTCAGCATAGGTGTTCCTTCCCGGCAATCGCCTGCTCGTCAGCATAGGTGTTCCTTCCCGGCAATCGCCTGCTCGTCAGCATAAGTGTTCCTTCCCGGCAATCGCCTGCTCGTCAGCAGAGGTGTTCCTTCCCGGCAATCGCCTGCTCGTCAGCATAGGTGTTCCTTCCTGGCAATCGCCTGCTCGTCAGCATAAGTGTTCCTTCCCGGCAATCATCTGCTCGTCAGCATAGGTGTTCCTTCCCGGCAATCGCCTGCTCGTCAGCATAGGTGTTCCTTCCCGGCAATCGCCTGCTCGTCAGCATAGGTGTTCCTTCCCGGCAATCGCCTGCTCGTCAGCATAGGTGTTCCTTCCCGGCAATCGCCTGCTCGTCAGCATAGGTGTTCCTTCCCGGCAATCGCCTGCTCGTCAGCAGAGGTGTTCCTTCCCGGCAATCGCCTGCTCGTCAGCATAGGTGTTCCTTCCCGGCAATCGCCTGCTCGTCAGCGTAGGTGTTCCTTCCCGGCAATCGCCTGCTCGTCAGCAGAGGAGATCGCTTTTATTACATGCAGCGATCTCCAGTATGCAGTAGCAATCCCTCGTCCTCCTACTGTGGAGGTGATCACTGGATGTAAATGCACGGCTTCACCTCCACTGACGAGCAGCCGACTGTCAGGAAGGAACGCCTCCTTCTTGACAGTTGGCAGCTCCTTGGCGCCTGTAAATGCTCCTTAAATCTTTTAACTCGCCCCCATTATATATGTTGCCATAGTTATCATTAAATCCTTTTTTTTTTTTTTGTAGGAGAAGGGGAGCACGCCACTACATGTAGCAGCGAAAGCTGGCCAGGTTCTTCAGGCTGAGCTTTTGGTAGTATATGGAGCGGACCCAGGGGCCCCTGACATGAATGGAAGAACACCTATTGACTATGGCAGGTAAGCAGAGGATAAAACAAATTAAGGCGAAAAAAAACACTAAAACACAGGGCTCTGACAACTAATCACTTATGTTGATTAAAAAGCCAGTAGTTGTCAGGATTAGTAGAATGCATAAATCAGGTTTAACTGTGCAAATCTATCAATGATACAATCAGAAATGACTAACAAACCACACAACATACAGATAAATGGTGGATGTGCGGCTGTACGGTTTCACTCCAGATATACCCTGAATACACATCTAACGCTGTCCATACGCCTTCAGTAGCTGTAGCCAGGCATCTATCCCTCCTCGCTCCCCCATGCACAGGCACGTGTGCAATGGGGATAGGTGAGTAAAGCCTGTATTAGACTGGCGGATAATCGCTAAAGAGAGTTTGCATGGATTCTTGTTAGCAATCATCTGGCAGTGTAATACTGCCGCCAGTTGCCTGATGAACGAACAAACACTCGATCATCGGGAATCCTAATCTTTTGACATGTTAAAAAATAATCATTTGCAGATGGCAGATCTTGTGTCCAATTAGGATCTGCCACCGGCAAGCTACTAGACAGCATGCGGACGAGCGATGGCCTAGCGACCTGACAATCGTCTGCCACATCCGGCTGCGTAATTCAGCCTTAAGCCCCTGGCAGGCTGCTTATCTCCCTTGAGAACAAATTATTGAGCCTGTTGAAATTCAGCATGCCCGATTCTTCCTTTCTGTGACATCATATGTCAGGGGAGAGTCGGTACACCCCTATATACATTAAATGATCAAGTGGTCCCTCAAAATTAGCAGATTCATCAGGATCTTCCTGCCTATAGCCCCTACCCCACTGCTGAAGGTGAGCAGGTCCATGCCCAAAGCTAAGGCATTTCCGATTTCTGAGACCATTTATCATGGATTAGACGGTATGTAGCTGTCCTCCTTCTAGAGTACATTGTGGAGACCGTGTCAAGGTGTAGCTTCTGAGCAGAAATTTGCTGTCTTATAGGCAGGCTGGGCACCACGATCTGGCAGACAGGCTGGTGGAGTGTCAGTATGAGCTGACGGACAGACTCGCCTTCTACCTCTGTGGCCGAAAACC